>CM048755.1:800350309-801600309 GCA_026315105.1 Locusta migratoria | reverse complement strand
TTCCGACTTCCCAGCCAACAATCCCGCCAGCTTTCAACAGAGAGCTTTATAACCACGCCGATTGTTGATGCAGCTTATTCTTCCCCCTTCCAGTTATTCTAATACACTTTTCCTTACTTTCCCTCGTGTATTTTCTCGTAGTTTTGGTCAACTGTATATACATTTATTTTATATTTTTTATCACCTTAGTTATTTATTACGACCCAACTATGCCAGAACCACTTTCGTTTGAACTAACGGGCCCGCCCACAGATATGTACATGTAATCTTTTATCCCCAGCCACTTATATTAGAATTACGTAAATTTACGTTCCTGTGTCTTGAGTTTTCTGTTCTAGAAGCTCCATTACAGTCTTTCTTCCACGAATTTCCGTACTTACGCGTTGTTTGGATTTTTGTACGCATTTTTGCGGTGGGCTGCTTGCTCCTGTGTGAGATCTCCCGTTTTAGTGCGTGATATTGCGTTCTGGTGCATGATTTTATTCGCGATTTTGCATTTTTTTCCGTCATTTAGTGCGCTTGGGCGTGAATCTGCGTGCTTGGGTGTGTATCTGTGTTGTTGTGTGCGCGAATTTACGAACTTTTGCGTGTCTGGTGCGTATTTTGCGTGTTGAGGAACCTCTTCCCAGGTTCATCATAATCCACTGTCTCTCCCATCATTCCTCACTTTCCACTTTCCCGGCACCATCCCTGCCCCAATGGACCCCTGCTCCTTCTATCTGTACCAGTTCAGGAAAGTATCCCTTTCCCTGGCCAAAACCCAATCCCACATCCTATTCCTAAAATGCTGTCTAAGTCATGGTATCCCTCCCAACGGTCTAACATTAAAAATTCCATTGTCTGGATCCCACCCCTCCTTCCACAATGACCTGCACCTTTTCAGATTCCACCAATCCTTATCCCTCACGAACCTAGTCCTACAAAATCACCTCTCCATGGCTCATAAATCCCTTAGCTACCTTCTCTCCCTCCGTAAGATATTACTATTGTGTAACCAAAACTACCTACATCCCATCTCCCAGATCGAATCCTTTGCTCTCCAGCAACTGGAGGAGCATTCCAAACACCACCTCCACAAACTATCCAGCCTGCTGACATCATATTGCCGCCTTGGAGCACCCATATCCAATCCCTATCCGAACCACAGTGATCCTCCTCGTGAGCCCCTCATAGGTCCCAGACCATGCTTAGCTGACCTCTTGAACCTACCTCATCCCTCCAAACTCCCTACCACCATTCCACAACATCCAATACCAAAACAACCCCAGAACACTGTGGTCAACCTATCCACAAAAAACCTAAACCCCACTGAAGTTTCCGTTCTATCCAAAGGTCTTACCTTTAGTCCTACACCCCAGTTTAATCATGTTGCTCTTGTCAAAGACCTACTCTCCTTTTCCCGATCCCTACGATGGAAACACTACTTTGCCACCAATCCCTTTGACCGCAATCTACCTAATCCCAATATTGAACCCTGCCTGTCCCAATTCATACCACCATCCAACAAAGATCCCCCTGCACTCCCACCTAACCACCCTCTGGTTACCCTCCAAGAGTTTCTCACCTCCAACTTGTCCTCACCATCCTTTCCCAAGTCCCTTCCCAAGAACTCAAACCTTTCAGCAGAAGAAAGAAGAGCCATCCAAAACCTTAAAACTAATCCTGACATAATCATCCTCCCTGCTGATAAAGGTTCCACCACTGTAGTTATGGATCACAGTGACTACCTGGCAGAAGGGCTCCGCCAACTATCTGACTCCTCCACCTACAAGTTGTGCCAGATTGACCCCATCCCCAAAGTCCAACAAGATCTCCAATCCCTACTAAAATCCTATGGCCCCTCCCAGAAACTCTCCCCTGAATCCATCTCCCTTCTCACCCCAGCAGCACCCCGCACACCCACCTTTTACATGCTCCCCAAAATCCACAAACCTAATAATCCTGGACGCCCTATTGTGGCTGGTTACTGTGCGCCTACCGAACGAATTTCAGCCCTAGTTGACCAACACCTCCAACCTATTGTCCAAAATCTACCTTCCCACATCAAGGATACCAACCACTTCCTTCACCGACTCTCCACCATTCCCATCCCTTTGCCTCCTGGATCTTTACTTGTCACAGTGGATGCCACCTCCCTATACACCAACATCCCACATGCCCATGGCCTTGCCGCTCTGGAACACTACCTCTCCCAACGTCCCTCTGAACGCAAGCCTGATACCTCATTCCTCATAACCCTTACCAATTTCATCCTACTTAACAACTACTTTTCCTTTGAGGGGAAAGTTTACCATCAAGTCCAAGGCACAGCCATGGGCACCCGCATGGCACCCTCCTATGCCAACCTGTTCATGGGCCGTCTGGAGGAATCCTTCCTAGCATCCCAAAACCTCAAGCCTCTGGCCTGGTTCCGGTTCATTGATGATATTTTCATGATCTGGACTCACGGCCAGGACACCCTATCCTCCTTTCTTCAGAACCTCAATTCCTTCTCTCCCATCCACTTCACCTGGTCTTCCTCAACCAACCATGCCACATTCCTGGATGTCAACCTCCACCTCACTGATGGCTCCATCCACACTTCCGTCCATATTAAACCTACCAACCACCAACAGTACCTACATTTTGACAGTTGCCATCCCTTCCACGTCAAAAAATCCCTCCCTTACAGCCTGGCCACCCGTGGACGGCATATCTGCAGTGACAAGAATTCCCTTTCTGAATATGCTGAAGGTCTCACAAAGGCCTTCACAAACAGAAACTACCCCACAGACCTAGTCCGCAAACAAATCTCCCGTGCCATATCCTCACACACCCCAAATCCTCTTCCTAACACTAGTAACCATCCACAAAAGAGCGCTCCCCTTGTCACCCAGTACTACCCTGGTCTCGAACAACTAAATTCCATCCTTCGCCAAGGTTTTGATTTTCTATCCTCATGCCCTGAAATGAGAGACATCCTGCCCAAGATCCTTCCCACCCCTCCTAAAGTGGTGTTCCGTCGCCCTCCCAACCTTCACAACATCCTAGTTCATCCTTATGCCACCCCGAAACCCAGCTCACTGCCACAGGGATCATATCCTTGTGGAAGACCCCGCTGCAAGACCTGTCCAATCCACCCACCCAGCACTTCCTACTCCAGTCCTGTCACAGGCTTATCCTACCCTATCAGAGGCCGGGCCACTTGTGAAAGCAGCCACTTAATTTACCAACTGTGCTGCAAGCACTGTACAGCTTTCTATATTGGCATGACCACCAACCAGCTGTCCATTAGGATGAATGGCCACCGCCAAACTGTGGCCAAAAACAAGGTGGACCACCCTGTGGCACAGCATGCAGCGGAGCACATGCTTGATTTCAATAGCTGCTTCACAACCCGGGCCATCTGGATCCTCCCATCCACCACCAGCTTTTCTGAACTGCACAGATGGGAGTTATCCCTACAATACATTCTCCGATCCCGAAATCAACCAGGCCTCAACCTACGATAACTTCATTATTATTTTATATATATATATATGTATATGTATGTGTATATATATATATATATATATATATATATATATATATATATATATATATATGTATGTGTGTGTATATATATATGTATATATGTGTATATATATATGTGTGTATATATATATATATATGTGTATATATGTATATATGTATGTATATGTGTATGTATATTTCCCCCCCCCCCCCCTTCCATACCTTACAGTTCCTACCTCTGTAACCTCGCCTGATTTGAGTGGTGTGTGAATGTGTGATCGTGTGTGTGTATATGTATGTGTGTGTGTGTGTGTGTGTGTGTGTATGTGGTCTTGTGCACTTGCAGTGTACATGAATTATTTTACTTTATTTTATTTTATTTTATTTTATTTTATTTTCTCCCCTCACCCGCCTCCCCACTCCATTCCTAAGCTGCATCTCGTTATTCCCATATTACCCATCCCCACCACCGTGACGTAACCTTTCTATCCCCTCCCCCTCCCCTCCCATCCCGTCCCCGATTCGCTGCAGAGCGTGATTCGAAGTGTGGCAGTCGGAGGTGATGGTTGTATGACTGTGTTGTGTGCCTGTGTGATTGCGTGAGTGCTCTATTTCTGAAGAAGGCCATGGCCGATAGCTGAATGTGTTGTATGTGTGTGTCTTTTGTATGTGCCTGTCGCAGCTCGTCGCCACGTCTTTGCGGTGAGTAGTAAACTGTCCTCACTATATTATTTATTCCAACCTGGACTTTCCATTATTAAATTTCTCACAAACTTGCGCCTGAAAGGGAAATGATTAACTTGCAACAGGTTTGAAAATCCTCGTCGACAATTGTTGTGTCTTTGCGGTACTGCAGGTTCAGAAGGTGGGTCATGACTAGTAAGGATGTGGACATGGGTCTGTAACTAAAGGAATTGATTATTCCAAAAAATCTTTTTGATATCATGAAATAAATACTTAACTTTTGATGTTATTGTGAGGGTACAAGGTTCTTCCGAAGTATTAAACGGTCTGCTATGTATCACTTAGTCCTGGCAATGGAATGCTGTTCTTGCTTGTGCTAAGATAAATTGCTGGCTCTCTTAGATGGAACTCCTTCATCTTAACTGTATAGACTGTCCTCATACTGTCTGTCATTGCTGTGGTGCACAGGCCTATATAGGCAAGCTCCGAAGCAGGCAAAGAGGTACCAAGATTGCGGGTGCCCTGACGGCTGTACTATGGAGCGACTTATCGCCTCTTCTAGTAGTTGTGCAGTGACTTCTGTAGACCACTGGTGTTGTGGCGAATGGCGATGCCACAACAGGATAGTTGTACGCAGGCCTCATTACTTTTGAATGAAGACTTCAGTTATGCCCAAAGCATTGTTTTGTACCTTTTCATTTGAACATCCCTTGTACTAATTAGTACTATTTATAGTCTTCCTTTGCTGATTTGCTGTCCACAGACCTAAGGAAGTTTAGTAGATCAGGATTTTCTATACAGAAAAAGGGCACAACAATTAATGTTCTTGAAGAATTAGAAATATTTAAACATTTGTCTCTAAATGAGGGTTTTACTCTCATTGAAGAGCTACTAGTACATAATAATTTTTTTTTTTTCAATACTATGAAATTTTTACTCACAGGCCCTTAAAATGTAATTTGTCATTATAAGTACTTTATGTAGATGACATAATTAATATGTTTCCTCTTCTCATTTGTTGCATTTTTCAAAGAATAATTTATAATTTGGTTTTTGCTTCTCTAACCACTGTTACAACAGAAAATAATTTGGGTCGTAACGGGCATAGTGCTAACATTTTGTAATCTGATTCTGTTTCTTTAAACACTCTTATAATAGTAAATTAAATTTCATCATATTGCACAACAGTGCTGACATTCTATTCTTTAAATGTATTTTATAGTATCATAATGGCCCGTGTGAGGTAGCTGTCTTTATCTCAGTTACTACTGTTGGTGTAAAATGTCATGTAACCACTGTACTGCCAGCATAATGCATGGTGGTTTAGTTTGATGCTGCCACTGACCTAACTCATTGCAGCTTGTAGTAGCATGCCACTTTCTGTTTTATAACTTGTAAACAACTGTCTATGTCTGGTGGATCAATGTGTTTTATATTTTGACCATTGTTGTGTTAATTTTACACAATAAGAGCACTTGAAACTTGAGTGTAACATTTCTAATGCAAGGATTTTGCCTTTTATTGGGGGTGATCTAGAATTGTTTAATAAGAGGTTTTCAGCCAAGATCGCTTTCTTCAAGAAAGTGATCGTGGCTGAAAACCTCTATAAATATACTCTTTACTGATTACTTCATCTACAATCCATGCTAGGTTAACTTTCTTCAGATATTTCTTTGATGAATAGTCCTTAGTTCATATTGAAACATGGTAATTTTTTATTTAATTTAGTACACAACTTGTCAACTGTATGAATTTGTTGTACTAAAAGCTGTTGTGGTTGCTGCCTCCTTGAAGTCATGTTCAAAAGTGAAAGTCAGTACTATGATTTTTTGTTGTTGTAAATACTATATATTTGTCATATTTTGATTTAATCTTTTACTGCTAAGTTTAAGGAATGGGTGCATTTTAAACTGTTGTAATAAGAAGAAATAATCTTTGGTTGCTGCAGGCATCAGCTGTCTTTGCTGCAGATGCAGTTGCAAGGTTATCACAGACGGTCGGAGTTGTTGCTGTAACTGCAGGACCAGGTTTAACTAACACTATTACTGCTATTAAAAATGCTCAGATGGCTGAATCTCCAGTTCTTCTGCTAGGTAAAATCTACAACAGTATATTACTATGAAGAGTAGAGAAAGTGTTAATAAATAGCATTGTAAGATGTCCTAAAAATATTGTCTAACACATTTATTGAAATTTATAAATTAACTCAATAGTATAGAGAGAATAGGTTGCAACTCACAACAAAGATGATTGCTCACCTTCAGACAGGCATGTAGAAAAATAGCTCTAACCCAATCAATGACAAACATGGATAGTCCCTGTGCACTGAACAGGTCTTTATACACACAACACTTGAATGTCTCCGAATGTAGCATAAAAACTGAGGCCCATCCAGCCAGGTCTACCTGTAAACATTATTCACTATCCAGTAGACTGCGGCCTATAATCTGCACACACTTTTTGAGTGGAGGTATACTACTGTTGCCACAATTCCTAGTGGCATCTTCTTCTTATTGTGATGCATTGTGCAATAATGAGCCTTGTGATGTGGGCCACAACACTCCTTTCCTGAGGGGCATGGAGCGATGTTGATCCCTGGAGACGAGTTGTTCACCGCCACAATGTGGAGGTGGCAACCACATTCACATAGGTGTTGGAGCTGTAGGGCAATTTATAAAACCCCTGAGCAGGGTTCTCGGAATAAGGTTGATAGTGGCAGGCAGGGAGAGGACCCAGATGTCCCACCATTGCAGTGTGACATGGGACTGGTGACAAGGTCTGGGTCCTTGGCAACATCCAAGGGTAGTGGTGTGGGTGGTTGCAGTGACACAATCATAGGGGGAGGCTTCTCTTGTGGCACCCACTCCGACTGTGGTGTCTCTTCTGCTGCTGCCGGCTCTTTAAACTGCAGTATTTCTGTAGGTGGGAGTGTTTGGAACCCCTGTGAGTAAGTGACACTGAGTGTTAAGGGTGCCCACAAAGGTGGTGCTGTGACCAGGATGGGGGTGAGGGATGAGTGCCCATTTGGATACAGAGCTGATATTGTGTTTGACCTCCTGGTTTCCCTTCTTTAAGGGGTATACACTATGGGCATTCTGGCACGTAACTATTGGTATCCAGTGAGGGCACTGACCAAATCCATGTGTTCAGATTGCTGTCCTTGTCAGAAACCCTAATACTCCTCAACTCAAAGGAAGATGAGGTCCAGACCAGAGAAGATAAGGCAGTGTCCATGGCCAGTTCTTGTGGAGACGTTCTGCACAGCTGTGGGAGCTCGTGGGAGTTGTCTGGTGGGCCGTCGGAGAATGTCAATGCCCCTTCAGCAGAGAATTCTTTCAGATATTTTACATCTGTATCTCACCATGAAGTTAGATATAGTGGGGATTAGTGAAGTTCGGTGGCAGGATGAACAGGATTTCAGGTCAAGTGAGTACAGGATTATAAATACAAAATCAATTGGGGGTATCACAGGAGTAGGATTGATAATGAATAAGAAATTAGGAATGCGAGTAGACTACTATGACCAGCACAGTGATCGCATTATCGTAGTCAAGATAGATACGAAGCCAACACCGACAACAGTAGTGCAGGTTTATATGCCAACTAGCTCTGCCGATGATGAGGAAATCGAAGAAATATATTGTAGGAAGGCAAGAGGATGGAGATGAAGATGAAATAGGAGATACTGTACTGAGAGAAGAATTTGACAGAGCACTGAAAGACCTAAGTCGAAAGAAGGCCCCTGGAGTAGATGATATTCCCTCAGAGCTACTGAAGTCTCTGGGAGAACCAGCCATGACAAACCTGTTTCACCTGGTGTGTAAGATGTATGAGACAGGCAAAGTACCCTCAGACTTTAAGAAAAATGTTATAATCACCATTCCAAAGAAAGCAGGTGCAGACAGATGTGAAAACGACAGAACTATCAGTTTAATAAGTCATGGTTGCAAAATATTAACACGAATTATATACACAAGGATGGAAAAGCTGGTAGAAGCCGACCTCGGGGAAGATCAGTTTGGGTTGAGGAGAAATGTAGGAACACGGGAGGCAATACTCACTTTACGGCTTATCCTAGAAGATAGATTAAGAAAAGGCAAACCTATATTTCTAGCATTTGTAGATTTGAAGAAGGCTTTTGACAATGTTGATTGGAATAAACTCTTTCAAGTTCTGAAGCAAGCAGGAGTAAAATATAGGGAGCGTAAGGTTATTTACAACTTGTACAAAAACCAGACAGCGGTTGTCAGAGTTGAAGGGCATGAAAGGGATGCAGTGGTTGGGAAGGGAGTGAGACAGGGTTGTAGCCTTTCTCCAATGTTATTCAATTTGTACATTGAGCAAGCTATAAAGGAAAGCAAGGAGAAATTTGGAGAAGGAATTAAAGTTCAGGGTGAAGAATTAAAAACATTGCGTTTTGCCGACGACATAGTAATTCTGTCAGATACAGCAAAGGACCTGGAAGAGCAATTGAATGGAATGAACAGTGTGCTGAAAGGTGCATATAAGATGAACATTAACAAGAGCAAAACTAGGGTAATAGAGTGCAGTGTAAGAAAATCAGGTGATGCTGAAGGAATTAGATTGGGAAACGAAGCAATAAAGGAGGTAGACGAGTTTTGTTACTTGGGCAGTAAAATAACAAATGATGGTCGCAGTACAGAGGATATAAAATGCAGAATGGCAATGGGTAGAAAAGCGTTTTTGAAAAAGAGAAATTTGTTAACATCGAATATTGATTTAAGCATAAGGAAGTCCTTTCTGAAGGCATTTGTATGGAGTGTTGCCTTGTATGGGAGTGAGACATGGATGATAAACAGTGCGGACAGGAAGAGGATTGAGGCTTTTGAAATATGGTGCTACAGAAGAATGCTGAAGATTAGGTGGGTGGATCGCGTAACTAATGAGGAGGTACTGAACAGAATTGGGGAGAAAAGAAATTTCTTGCATACCTTGACTAAAAGAAGGGATAGATTGGAAGGACACATTCTGAGACATCAAGGAATTGTGATTTTACCGTTGGAGGGAAGTGTATGGGGTAAAAATCGCAGAGAAGACCAAGAGATGGGTACAGTAAGCAGATTCAGACAGATGTAGGTTGTCGTTCTTATGTGGAGATGAAGAGGCTTGCTCAGGATAGGGTATTGTGGAGAGCTGCATCAAACCAGTCTCTGGACTGAAGACCAGAACAACAACATCTCACCATGAACTATGTTTCCCCATTTGATTGAAGTTGAAAAGGGTGAGACTGCATGAGGTGAATGCTGTACCACACATGGATATCAAGGAATGCCCAAGAAAGGAACTAGGTCCACTGTTACCAACAGGTGTTTAAACATTGAATATTTCTAAGAGGGCTTGAATGGTTCCACAAATGGAAACTTGAATAAGCATCAATAACAGTATGAAACTTTCACTCTGCAACGGAGTGTGCGCTGATATGAAACTTCTTGGCAGATTAAAATTGTGTGCCGGAACCGGGACTCGAACCTGGGCCCTTTGCCTTTCGCGGGCAAGCACACTACCGACTGTGCTATCCCGACACGACTCATGATGCCGCCTCACAACTTTACTTCCGCCAGTACCTCACCTCCTACTTCCCCCCCCCCCCCCCAGGGGGCCCACAGTTCTTTTGTGGGTACGTGTGTGGCGCGCACGGGGCCCCGAGCCGGAGCAGCCTTTCTTCTGCCCCAGGCTGCTTCACTGTCCCTCCCGGTTTATGCCTTCGCCCGGAGACGGGCATATTTCGTGAGCTACGGTGGTTCTTGTTGCGGTTTTTCTTCCTTCGTTCCTTCCTTTCTTACCCTTTGTTTTCTGTCTTTCTCTCCTTGTACTCTCCTAGCCTTCTTCTCCTCATTAGTCTCCGCTTCGGCGTTTGAGACACTTCTTCCTTCTTTCTCTTCATTTCCTATCCTCTTCTTCTTTTCCTCCCTGTGCGTATCTGAAGGCCGACCCACGCATTATCGTGCGTAGCAGGTGACGGGGTAACGCGTAATTCCCCGCCCCAGGTAGACAAGTAGGGCACGTACGTACCCCCTGGTAAAGGCCAGGCCCAGGGAGGGGTGATTACCCGAGCTGGTACCTTCCGAACGTGCCAATTGGTCCCTCCGTCAGTTCTCGGGAGGTGTGACCTGAGGTGTGAACAATCACCTAAGGCGGGTAAGCCCTCGGAGAGGGCCCCCACTAGGAAGGAACGCGCCATCGGAGACGCCGGTAATCATGGGGGACACTTCCGCGATGACTTCCTTATCTTCTTTCGTGACGTTGACCCAGAAACGTAAGTTAGACTCGCCTCAGCCTAAAAAGACTCTGCCTAATGTACCTAAATTTCTGGTTGTCTCTCGCACCGACGGAAAGGATTTCAATTCTGTCAATCCTTTCGTTATACAGAAAGGTGTAGATGCAATTGCTGGCCCTGTTAAAACCTGTTCACGTCAGCGCAATTGCACATTGTTGCTGGAAGTGGAAAGTGCCTTCCAAGCCCAAAAACTGATACGTACTACGTTGTTGCACACGTTTCCAGTTAAGGTAGAAGCGCACCGCACACTCAACTCGTCACGGGGGGTAGTTTTTACGAGATCCCTTGACGGGTTATCTGATGAAGACATCCAATTGTATATTCCCGATCAGGGTGTGACAGCCGTCCACAGGGTGATGAAAAAGGTCGATAACCAATTGACACCGACTCGTACTGTGTTTTTGACGTTCGACAGAGTTGACCTCCCGTCGAGGGTCAAAGCAGGGTATGAAGTCATCTCCGTCCGACCTTATGTACCTAACCCAACGCGCTGTTTTCAGTGCCACAGGTACAACCATACCCGTGAACATTGCCCAAATGCAGCAAAGTGTGTCACTTGTGGTAGGGACGCCCATGAGGGGGATTGCCCACCTCCGTCCCCTCACTGCCTAAACTGCAACGGTGACCATGCGGCTTCCTCTTGTGATTGCCCTGTATACAAGGATGAGAAGGTAATCCAGCAAATTCGGGTTACGGAGAAGGTATCAACATCTGCCGCTCGAAAGTTGTTGGCGAGTCGAAAGCCCACTGTCCTCCCAGCGGGTACATATAGTAAGGTACTCACCTCAACTCGACCTACCAAGGATTCCAGTACCCAGACATGTGACTTGACTTTCGCTGACACAGTTGTACGATCCGCCAGCCCGAAGATTGCCCGTTCCACGTCCCCGCTTCCTCCTGCTGCTTCTAGGGTACAGTCTTCGTCAAACTCTAGTAAACCGCGAGCACCTAAACAAGATGCCCGGACCTTGAAAAAGGAACCCGTCCGTGAGGATTTTCTGCGTTCTCAGGCTTCCCAACCGTCAACTGCCTCTTCCCGCCGTCACTCTTCCAGAAGAGCTGACAAGAAAAAGAGTTCCTCTCCTTCCCCGCCGAGGCGTGACCCATCCGTCACGCCGTCCAACAGTTGCCGGCCTCGGCCGTCTTCTGTTTCACCGGGTTGCTCCCTCTGCCGGGCAGCCGGCCCCCTACCGGCGGTGGAAACTGCCCCTCCTGATCAACTCAGGGAGGTGGCAGGCGCGTCGGTCGAACCTATGGACCACGACCCTTTGCCCCTGGACAGCGATAGCAGTGCTCCCTCGAAATCGGGTCCTCAGCGGGCGTCGAGGTGACCCCGCTCGCTAGTTGGTTTTTATCCTTATTTCTTCTCTCATTTTTATCATGGCGCTCCTTCAATGGAATATTCGCGGCATTCATTCTAATCGGGAGGAGTTAAAACTACTCCTTCGATTGCACTGCCCGCTTCTAGTCTGCCTCCAGGAAACTAAGTTGCGTCCACGTGATCGTGCAGACTTTCCACACTACACCTCTGTGCGGTTCGACCTGCCACCCGTGGAAGGTGTCCCAGCCCATGGAGGGGTTCTGATGCTCCTTCGAGACGATGTCTATTTCCATCCCATTTCATTGCATACTCACTTACAGGCAGTTGCCGTCCGCATCACCCTATCCACATTTACCTTCTCCCTCTGTAATATTTATTCGCCATCGTCATCTGCCCTTACTAGGGCAGATGTACTACACCTTGTTGATCAGCTCCCTTCACCCTTCGTGTTGATAGGCGACTTTAATGCCCACCACCCTTTATGGGGCTCTCCGGCACCTTGTCCGAGAGGCTCTCTTTTGGTGGACCTTCTCCAACACCTCGATCTTGTCTGCATCAACACCGGTGCACCAACCTTCCTTTCTGACACAACACACACTTACTCCCATATAGACCTCGCAATATGCACTCCTCAGCTTGCCGGTCGGTTTGAGTGGTAAGCACTTTCTGACACGTACTCGAGTGACCATTTCCCCTGTATCATCCACATTCTGAATCATTCCCCATCTCCTCGTCCCACCAGTTGGAACATTTCTAAAGCCGACTGGGGGCTTTATTCTACCATGGCTGTTTTTCATGATCGGGATTTTCCCACCTGTGACAGTCAGGTCGACTACCTCACAGAGGTTATTCTCACAGCTGCCGAACGTTCCATACCTCGTACTTCCTCTTCTCCACGTCGTGTCCAGGTCGCTTGGTGGACTGCAGCCTGCCGCGACGCACTTGAGCCCGGCGCCGTGCTTTACGCACCTTCCGCCGCCACCCGACTTTGGAGAATTGCATACATTATAAACGTATGAAAGCGCAATGTCGTCGTATCATGAACGACAGCAAGAAAGCTTGCTGGACTGCTTTTACTAGTTCTTTTAACCGTTTTACTCCCTCCACGTTTGTTTGGCGTGGCCTACGCCGTCTATCCGGCATTAAGGTCCACTCCCCGATTCCTGGCCTGAACGTGGAGAATGCAGTCCTCGTGGACCCCTCTGACGTTTCCAACGCATTGGGCCGTTTCTTTGCGGAGGTTTCGAGCTCTGCCCATTACCACCCTGCCTTTCTCCCTCGCAAACAGGTAGAGGAGGCCCGGCCGCCTTCTTTCCACTCTTCTAATCGTGAAAATTATAACGTCGCCTTCACCATGCAGGAGCTAGACCGTGCTCTCGCCCTGTCCCGATCTTCTGCTCCCGGGCCTGATTCCATTCACATTGAAATGCTGAAAAACCTCTCTCCTGCGGGCAAGTGCTTTCTTCTCAGTACCTACAATCGCATATGGACTGAAGGTCATGTTCCCACAAGTTGGCGTGAAGCCATTGTTGTTCCCATCCCCAAACCAGGGAAGGACAAACATCTTCCTTCCAGTTATCGCCCCATTTCTCTGACGAGCTGTGTCTGTAAGGTGATGGAACGCATGGTTAACGCTCGGTTGGTCTGGCTCCTCGAATCTCGCCACCTCCTGACTAATATCCAATGCGGTTTTCGTCGACACCGCTCTGCTGCTGATCACCTCGTTACGTTGTCGACCTTCATTATGAACAACTTTCTAAGGAAGCATCAAACAGTAGCAGTGTTCTTCGACTTGGAGAAGGCATACGATACCTGTTGGAGAGCGGGCATTCTCCGCACATTGCACAGATGGGGCCTTCGGGGCCGCCTTCCTCTTTTCATTCAAGAGTTTTTGGCGGAACGCAAGTTCTGGGTATGGGTGGGTTCTGTTTTGTCAGATACCTATTGCCAGGAGAATGGGGTACCACAGGGCTCCGTCTTGAGTGTGGCGCTCTTTGCCATTGCAATCAATCCGATCGTGGATTGCCTTTCAGCCGACGTTTCCGGATCTCTTTTTGTTGACGATTTCGCAATCTATTGTAGCGCCCAGCGGACGTGCCTCTTGGAGCGTTCTCTTCAACGCTGTCTTGACCGTCTATATTCCTGGAGCATCGCAAACGGCTTCCGATTCTCCACTGAGAAAACTGTGTGTATAAACTTCTGGAGATACAAGGAATTTCTTCCACCCTCTCTACATCTCGGCCCTGTTGCTCTCCTTTTCGTGGAGACTACGAAATTCTTGGGACTCATGTTGGATCCTAAACTTTGCTGGTCCACGCACGTGTCCTACCTGGCTGCCCGTTGTACCCGATCCCTTAACGTCCTTCGTGTCCTCAGTGGCACGTCATGGGGAGCGGACCGTACCGTCCTGCTTCACCTTTACCAGGCCATTGTTCAGTCGAAGCTCGACTACGGAAGCCTTGTATACTCCTCAGCGCGGCCGTCGATTCTCCGCCGTCTCAACTCTATCCACCATTGGGGATTACGTCTGGCGACCGGTGCATTTTATACTAGCCCTGTTGAAAGTCTGTATGCCGAGGCTGCTGTATTACCCTTGACCACTCGGCGTGACATACTTTTGTCTTGGTACGCATGCCGCCTGCGGTCGATGCCCAACCATCCATCTTACCGATTATTTTTTGACGACTCACTCGATCGCCAATATCAGTTGTCTGCGATTGCCTTGCTTCCACCTGGAGTTCGGTTTCGCCGCCTACTACAGCGGCTCGATTTTACCCTTCCTTCCACCTTTCGGTTGAGCGAAAGCACATTGCCACCGTGGCATAAGGCCCCGGTTCACACTCACCTCGAACTTAGTTCGCTACCCAAGGAGAGCACTCCGGATTTGGTATACCGCTCGAGGCTTATCGAACTCCGTTCGCGGTTGGATAATGCCATATTTATTTACACTGATGGTTCCAAGAGCACTGCCGGTGTCGGATCTGCCTTCGTTGTAGAGGACAACCGTTTCCAATACAAGCTCCCTGACCGGTGCTCGAACTTCACGGCTGAGCTTTTTGCCCTCCACCAGGC
This sequence comes from Locusta migratoria, assembly GCA_026315105.1. Classification (NCBI taxonomy): domain Eukaryota; kingdom Metazoa; phylum Arthropoda; class Insecta; order Orthoptera; family Acrididae; genus Locusta; species Locusta migratoria. Next base: position 801,585,442 of record CM048755.1, on the reverse strand, counting down.
CGTTTTGTACACCTGCCGCAACCGCCAACCTTTCTATGCCATCTGTTCGGACTCCCTTAGTGACCTGCAGAGTCTTAAGGACCCTTTGTCGCACCATCCTCTCGTGTATCGGATCCAACGCTCCCTCCAGTTGCTAGCAGATGACAGCTGTCACGTTTCTTTCCTGTGGGTCCCTGGCCACGTAGGTGTGCCCGGGAATGAGACGGCCGATATAGCGGCCAAGGCCGCAGCTCTTTTACCTCGCGGGCTACCTTTTGCGTCCCATCTGACGATGTTCAACGGGCTCTCCGCCGGAGTATCGTGTCGCAATGGCACAGTGCGTGGTTTTCAATGTCCAACAACAAATTGCGAACTGTAAAACCGATCCCGACTGCTTGGAGGACCTCCTCACGCCCCTCTCGGCGGGAGGAGGTCATCCTGTCCCGGTTGCGGATCGGTCACTGCCGTTTCAGCCACCGTCACTTGCTGTCCACCGACCCTGCACCGCTGTGCTCCTGCGGTGAACTGCTGACCGTGCGACATGTTTTACTGTCTTGCGTACTTTTTAATCATCTCCGTGTAGCCGTTCACTTTCCGTCTACTCTGGAGGAAATTTTAGCTGATGACACACGAGCAGCTGCTAGAGTTTTGCGTTTTATCAACTTGGCCAACTTATCCAAGGATATTTAACCCTTTTAATTGTCTTTTATCTTTCGTTTTTAGCCTCTTCTGGATGTTCTGACAGTCCCCATTTTTTTTTTTTTTTTTTGAGGCCATAGCGAATCTGTTTTTGACTGGGCGCTAATGACCATAGAAGTTGTGCGCCCTAAAACCACAAAAAAAAAAAAAAAAAAAAAAAAAAAAAAAAAAAAAAAAAAAAAAAAAAAAAAAAAACCACACTCCTACTTTCCAAACTTCAGAGTGAAAGTTTCATTCTGGAAACATCCCTTCGGCTGTGGCTAATCCATGTCTCTACCATATCCTTTCTTCCAGGAGTGCTAGTCTTGCATGGTTCGCAGGAGAGCTTCTGTGAAGTTTGGTAAGTAGGAGGCGAGGTACTGGCGGAAGTAAAGTTGTGAGGCGGCATCGTGAGTCGTGTCGGGATAGCACATTGGGTAGTGCACTTGCCCGCGAAAGGCAAAGGTCCCAGGTTCGAGTCCCGGTTCCGGCACACAATTTTAATCTGCTAGGAAGTTTCATCAATAACAGTGAACCCGAAACCTCTCCAACAAAAGCGACATGTATCTATTCTCAGGGCTGAGTTGCAGGAAGGCATGGAGAGAGTGCTGTCATACATGGCAATCCCTGTTGACTTCCACACTGGGGATAGGCGGCCATGATCTATTTGTTGGTCATTGCCTAGCCATTATACGTGCCTGTGGACCAGATATTGGTTTGGGTGACATCCCAGTGTCCCTCACGTAATAACTTGAGAAACCCCTGCTGCAAACCCATATGAATACATGTGGAACTGTGTCATCCATAGATATAATGACCAAGAAGCAATGGTGCAGCATGAAACAGCTGTGGAGTGTGTGGGAACCATAGCCTAGAGGCTGGGATGACCACCCTCGCTGGATGAGGTGGGCCGCCTCCTGGAGATGGGTGAAGTTGCTATTGCTTTGGCAACTTGAGTGCTGTTGATTAAGAAATCATCACACACTTGGTGGGAAATGAAATCCAAATGAAAACACACGAGCTCCTCTCGATTTGACTTAGGAATCGAGCCTGTGCAAAGTCCAGATAGGTTGTGTGCATTTGTTTAATTGGACAAAAGTTAATGTAATAATGGTAGTTCTGTGAGCTGCCTATCAGGAACTTGGAAGGACTGACTAAACAATGAAATTAAAAGTTTATGACTGTAATTAATTGGATTTTGGTGCCATACAAGGAGGCTTGAAATTTAATGACTGCATATATGATGGACAGCGCCTCCTTTTCAAACTGCTGTAAGGTCTCTCACTTTCTCTCCTGCCCTTGCCCAAACAACTCAATGGTAGTGGACTGATGACGTTCATGGAAGGATGGATCCACCATCCAGATGAAATGGAGCTCGTAGGATAATTACCATGATGTATGCTCAGATGAGCAGCCTGGACATACTACAGTAGTCTTGCCGAGTTTCAAGATAGCAGTTAAACAGGGACTCAGGGAAATAACATCTTAGACCTTCTGATGACTAATAGACCCAAATTTTCGACTTGGCACGGAACAGGGGATTGGCAATTGTAAGGTTATAACAGAATCGACAAATACACCTGCAAATAGAAATAACAAGAAAGTTAGAAAGATTTTTTTTTTTTTTTTCAGCAAAAGTGAAAAGGGGCAGATGTTAGAGTATTTGATAGCTGCTGATGAAAGATTCTTCTCTAGCACCTACATTCTTGAGCATCTGTGGAAAAATTTCAAGAATTATGTGCAATACACATGCATTTTTGTTTGAGTATTATGACATTTATGGAGACCAGAAAGTTCATCTGTACGAACGAACATGGTTTACAAAAGCAATGATCATGTTAAACCAACCTCATTCTGTTCATCCACAAAACCCAGAAGGCAGTAGCTACAGGCTCTCAAGTAGAAAGTTAGTTTCTTGACTTCCAAGAGGTGTTCAATATGGTTCCATACAGTTGCCTGAGGAACAAGATGAGAGTATAAGGAATAGGGCCATTGCTTTCCACAATGTATGTAAATGACCATGCAGGTAACATCGGAAGTTCACTGATGCTTTTTATGCAGATGATATTGACGTATTTTGTCAAGTTGCAAAAGTGGGAAAATTGTAGCAAATTCAGAAGGATCTGCAGAATAGTGATGCATGGTGCAGTTAATTCCAATTGACCCTCAACATAAACAAATCTAAAGTGCTGCTTTTACATAGGACGAGAGATACTTTATTATATATTTACTCAAGGGCAGGGTAGATGCTGGAAGTAGTTTCTTCCGTAAGATATGTGGGATTAGGCATAAGTAGCAGTTCGAAATGGAATGACCATATAAGGCCTATGCCAGACTGAGACAGGAAGTGTAGTCCAGCAATGAAGGAAGTAGGTTACAAAACACTTGGTTGGCTGATGCTTGAATATTGCTCATAAATGGGATGTTTAGCAGGTAGGGTTGATGCAAGACGGAGAATATCCAATGGAGAGCAGCACTTTTTTTTTCCGGGCTCATTTAGTAAGTGCAAACCCATTACAGATGGGTTCAGGAAACTCCAGTGGCAGGCACTCCAAGAGTGACATTCTTTATCATAGTATGGGATTCTGTCAAAGTTGTGAGAGCATACTATTGTGGACTAGCAAGCATGGCATTCAAATAGTGCACGCCATAATTGCACGTTGACGACTCGCACTGGCCAGGCCACGACAGTACGTGGCCCAGCTACAGGTGGTCACGGCAGTAGGAGACAGTCGACTGACCCGCTGCACACCATCTGCCTGTGATGCACTGATAAATTGCCGGAGCATGTCAGCTTTGGTCTCTGTGTGTAGTGAAAGTTGCTTGAGAATAAAGGGTTTACTCTAAGTGTAGAGTTGTTTACTTTAGTGGCAACAAGAATATTAGTCATGTGTGTCTTCCTGTTAGGGGATGTGACCGAGCAACTTAGTGCCTTGCTGTCTAATCTCCAGTTGTTGCCGGAGGTTTTGGTGCAACATAATGCTCCCTAACCTTATCTATTGACACCTCGACTCGGGCTGTGTCACAAGTCATGTTAGTCTTCAGTGCCTGTTCCTTCGTTTCCACTTTTTGGTGAAAATGTTGAGGATCGGTCCAACTATGAGCAGCGTCTGCCCGACACTTCGTGGCTTTCCAGGTGTCTGATGATGGTAAGCAAAATGTTTACTTCTTTTCACGGCTTTTGCCTCACCTTTTCCATTTGCTAGGTGATTTGGTGCTGCTTCAGGCGCAGGCGTCCCTCTCCTGTTGTGTTGTGGACTAGCAAGTGCAGCATTCAGATTTTGTGTGCCTGCATCGCGCATCACCGACTCGTGCTGGCAGACAAAAAAAGACAGTCGACAAAACTGCTGTGCACCATCAGCCTGTGGTGCGCTGCTATAGCTGGCACATGCCAGACTTGGTATCTTTTGTGTAGTGGAATTGAGTGAGAATAGAAGGTTTTCTCCATGCTTGGTGTTGTTTACTTAACATATGTTTCTCAAAGAGGCAATCATTATATTGCTTACTCCTATGTATATTTCGTGAAAAGGCTGCAAAGGTAAAATTAGAGAGATCAGACCCCACTGGAATGCATGCTGGCTATAATTTTTTTCTTTCACAAACCGTATGCAACTGGAATAGGAGGAAGAAGTGACAATGGCAAACAAAGTACTCTGTCACACACCATGAGGTGGCTTGCAGAATTTGGATGTAGATGTGTTGGGGAAAATTTAAAAGGAAGGGCACGGGACTCCCAACAAGTCGGATTGTTTCGTGTATTGTACAGGGTGATTCATGAAGATTTGCAAATATTTTAATATGCTATTCTAGAAGTGAAACTAAAGGAAAAAAGTTCATATAAACATAGGTCCACAAATGTTTAGTCATGGAGTTACAGCTAATAGAAGATTTTGCATGAAATTTACGACCTCACTGATATCAAGTATCGCAAAACTGATTAGGCTATAGTAAAGAACAATTTACATTTTTTTTCTTTGTTCTGTTGAATCTAATAAAACATGTCCCAGATGTGTATATGCAGTAGTTTTCCAGAAATTCCAGAGAAACAATGAAATAATTTGGGAAAATTTGCAATTTATTAACTACTTTGTCAATTTTTTTTTGTAAATTCCTGGCAATTGCACAAAATTTTCAACAAAAGTTTTAGAGAATTTAAATTTGTAAAATTATGGTAATAAAGTTAAATAACAATGTATAAATGTGTCTGATAACCTGCTTTTGTTAATACCATAGCACACATGTATTCATGTCAAACTGGAAAAAACAGAGCTCCAAATTAAGGAAGTTGTATAGTGTACATACAATTTCATAATAAATATTCAAAAATGTGTCTATGGAGTTCAGTGCATTTATCTGCATGTGTATGAATACATAGATTTTGTTGCTCATTTAAGTTTAACAGGGTTGTTCTTAATTTTGTCTATTGCATTAATAATGCAAGCAAATAATGCCTCACATGTACTGACTTTGTCCTTATGAAATATGTCTTTCATCCATCCCCATACACAAAAATCCATTGGTGTTAAATCGGCCAATTCTGGGTCGCCACATTTCTGGGGAAAATGTTCCTTTAAATGTGTAGTAACTGTGTTGATGAAATGTGGATGCACATCACTATATTGAAAATACATTCCAGTCACATAGCTAGTTGAACATCTTCGAGAAAGTGGGGTATTTCTTCTTGAAGGAGTTTTAAGTACATCTCACCAGTTAGAAATCCTTCAAAAATAAATAGTCCAATAATGTGTTTGTTGTGGTATTATCAACACACATTGTAAGATGGTGCAGATCGTACAAATCTGTAGTGAAGGCCCAAAACAGACAATTGTGTGGGTACAAAATTTTTGAAAATGATTTTTTTTCTTTTTTGTAATGAATTACTGTATGAATCTTGTATCTTAAACGTACCTCTCTATATTAATGTCACATCACCTACAACCTTGGGTACGAAAGGTTTAATAGAAAGAAAACAAATTTATTTGTTAAATTTCCCTGGAATTTACTTGTATAATGTGTGGAATTTCTAGACACTACTGTTGATACACATTGGGGACATGTTTTATTAGATTCACCAGATAAATAACAACAAAATAAATGGAAATCACACTTTACTATTATCTCTTAGAGTTTTGCAATAGCTTCATATTAGCAAGGCTGCTAAAATTAGCTATAACTCCGTAACTAAACATATGGGGACCTATGTTGATATGGAATTTTTTTTCTTTAGTTTTACTTGTAGAATAACAATATTTGCTTATCTTTCTGAATCACTCTGTATATGTGTATTGCCAGTATCGATGTTCTAGAGATTTTTTTAAAGATGAATGTTTTCTTTTAATAAAAATCACTGAGTAAATGTTTTTTCCTTCTGATACATTGAACAGCAAACACGATACAAGGTTCACCAAAAGTCACAACCTGTAGTCACTCATTGAAAACATCAAGGTTATCTTCTTTGTATGTGATAATTATAGATACAAATACAACAGTGCACTGCTGTTAAAGTGAACATTTATGGTATTGTTCACTGTTGACTCTAACCTGGTGTGATGAACTTTCCCAATGGAAAAAGAAGTTTTGCATTAAAAGGGGCTACAAAGGTGGCTATAATTCAGCAATAAATAAGTGAAATAAAAATTCTATCACTTCTGTATCTACAAGGTAGGCTGTCTACAATTTATGGAAACATTTTGAGAAAAGTGAATCTGCATCAGATAGCCACAGGTCAGGTAGGCCAGCAGTAAATGATGAAACTAAGCATGAAGTTTTAAAAGTGATTATCCAGACCCCTAAAAGTGTACTCATAGACTATTTCATGAACAATATCTTTCTAGAACTTCTGTGCAAAGAATTTGACAGAGGACCAAATTCAAACATTACATTCTTCATCTGTTACATGGGCTGTTGCTATATTATACTGATAATAGGCTTATGAGACTGTTAAATGAATTGAGAAGTTGATAATGAGTCCTCTTCTAACTAAGGTAATTTGGACTGATACATTCAGTTTATCATGCCATATCAGCATACAGAACTGTTCATATTGGTATGCAGATAACCATATAATAATTTGTAATGGTATCTCATGTCATGAAGTAATTGGGCCATGATTGTTTGATGAAATATTAATTGGATTGAAATTCTGGAAATGTTGTCAGCCTATGCAGTTTCAGGACTATAAGAAATGTGTAATAACTCCAACTTGCTTTACTTTCAACATTAAGGAGCCTCACCACATTACACAACATGAGTGAGTTATTGGATGGAATGGCGCAAGAGAGAGAGAGAGAGAGAGAGAGAGAGAGAGAGAGAGAGAGAGAGAGAGAGAGATATTCCAGATCACTTAACCTTACACTAATAGATTTCTTCTTTTGTCATTATGTAAAGATGAAGTCTGTGTTAAAAAAATCTCAAATTCTTGCATACTTGAAATAATCTATTTATGATGATTTTGAAGACATTGATTCTAGTAACAATTGTGTAAACAAATATTCTTAAACACCTCAGATCATTCAACAAAATGTATCAACAAAGATGGAAAATAATTCAAGAAAAAATGTAAATTATTTTTATACCCATCTGAAATACTGAAGTCTCTGGTAGAGCCAATCATGACAAAACTATTTCACCTGGTTTGTAAGATGTATAAGACAGGTGAAAGATCCGTCTCCAAGAAAATCTAATAATCCCAGTTCAAAAGAAAGCAGGCACAGACAGATGTGAAAATTTCAGAACCATAAGAAGTCTTATTTGCTAAATTCTTTGCAAAAGAATGAAGAAATCTGTAGTAGCCAAGCTTTGGGAAGATCAGATAGATTTAGGAGAAAAGTAGTAATACATGAGGCAGTATTGATTTACAACTTATCTTAGAAGATAGGTTAATCAAAGGCAAACCTACGTTTTATAGCTTTTGTACATTTGGAGAAGATTTTCAACAATGATGATTGGAATACACTTTTTCTTAAGTCAGCAGGGGTAAAAATGTAGGGAATAAAAAGTTTGTATACTACTTTTATAAAAGCCAAGCAGTGTTTATAAGAGTTGAAGGGCATGAAAGGACACAGTGCTTTTGAAGGCAATAAGACAGTGTTTTATCCTTTCTCCAGTGTTACTCAATCTGTAACTTGAGCAAGCTGCGAAGGAAAGCAAGGAGAAATTTGGAATGGGTAGATCAGGGAAAGAAATAAAAACTTTGTAGTTTCCTGATGACATCATTATGTTAGAAACAGCAAAGGACCTGGAAGAGCAATTGAACAGTGTGGATAGTGTCCTACAAGGTGGGTATGAAATGAACATTAACAAGAGCAAAACAGGGGCAATGCAATGCAGTATAATTAAATCAGACAATGAATTGGATTACGAAATAGACAGCAATAGTAGTTGGCAAATTTTGTTACTTTGGCAGTAAAGTAACTTAAACAGACTTATGGAGAAGATAAATGGTTGAAATATCTCAATTAAAAATAGGGATTGGTTGGTAGGACTCATTATGAGAAATAAAGGAATTGTCAATGTAATGTGGCAGGGAAATGTGGATGCTAAAAATTGCAGCGAGAGACCCAGATGAATACAGTAAGCACATTCAAATTCTGATTCATGAAGAGGCTTACCTGATATATAATAACATGGAGAGCTGCATCAAACCAGTCTTTGGACTGAAGACCACAATAGCAACAGTTAAGAAAATCCTTATATGTACAACGCTAACTTCCTGTAAAGATTCCATGTAATCTATCTGTCTTCAGTCATCTTGGGATAATCTTAAAATGATATGATTTGTCAAGATAATACAATGCAAAACAATAGATAAAAATACACAACACATGGCTTGCATAACGTGCATAATGGGGATAGGTTAGATAGGCTACGAGGATAGGAAAGGTCCTCGGCCATGACCTTTATTAAGGAAATAATCTGGCATTGGCCTAAGTGTTTTAGGAAAACCACAGTAAACCCTAATTAGGATGCCTAGACAGAGCAACTCCATCCTCTCAAATATGAGGTATAATGTTCTGGAATTTACACATGATTAGCTTCAGGTAACTTTCAATATAAAATAGTAGTTGATCATTCATCTTTTTTGTTCAAGGGTCCCGATGACAAATTTTCACTGGTGCAAAATGTTGTTCACTTCTTGTTAATTGTTACAGATGACAGAATGTCACCATGATAATGCCTGTGTGGGTTAAGCTATGTTGTTGTGTGCTGCAGTTACTCACTTGTATTAAACAAGAGGTACTGCATCACATGGAGATAGTGCATTCTCATAGTATGATGCTCCGTAGAAGAAACATAGTTGTTTTTAATGTTCAGTAGTTCCTTTCATCAACAAGTTCTGCTGTGACATGTCTGCTGCTTGTATTGTCATGCTAGCTAGAGCCTCACTGTTGTTGTTATTTTTTTAATCATTTTTGCCATCATTGGGTAGAGAAAGAATTATCTGAATTTTTGATATTCCATTGGTTCACATTCAATTCAAAGTAACATAATTGAAGTATGTAGAATCTTGATAAATATCTTTGCTGTAGTGTAAAAAAAATTGGTTGTTCTGTCTTTATTTTCTAAACTGGTGGTAACTGATTAACTATAAGACTTTCTGCTCAATGACAGAGTTAAAAATTAGAAAATTAGTATTCTTACCAGCATCGTTTATGTCATGAATGTAGGGTATCACAGTAGTATGACTTTTTTATGTGTAAATCTTTGTTGAATTTCAATCTGCATAATCTGTACAAAATATCAGAAACTGTGTGTAATGATAATTATGTTGTATATCTTTTCTGTGTCTGGCATTTCTGTATAAACTTTGTAATACCTGACACTTTTATTATGTTGTATGGATGATTAAATAATAAACACATTTTGATTTTGATAGCCTCATTTACAATACTTTTCAAGTTGGTATTAGTTCTTTTTGAAAAGTTTGCTCAAATGTTATTTTATGCATTTCTTTTGTTCCACAAAACCCAGTTATCTCAAGTGGCACATAGAATGAATATTCCTCCAGTGCTGCATAATTATCCAAAATTGCTTATACACTGCTTATATATAGATACTCTTTGCTCTTCTGCATTTGGACTTAAGCTGTTACATTAGTTAAAATGCACACCATTTTCAGATATGTTGTAAACATACTAAATTCAACAATTCGGGCTTGTTAGCTGTATTACACAGAAAACTTTTAACGTGTGGCTATGACTTTCCAATCTTCTTTTCAGTTTGGAATGATTTCCCATTCTCCAACTAATATCTCTCTCTCTCTCTCTCTCTCTCTCTCTCTCTCTCTCTCTCTCTCTCTCTCTCTCTCTCTCTCTCTCTCTGTGTGTGTGTGTGTGTGTGAGAGAGAGAGAGAGAGAGAGAGAGAGAGAGAGAGAGAGAGACTACATCCTTTCCATGTAGATGCACATTGAACTCACCTATGCCAACCTATTTTTGAGCAGTCTAAGGAAACACTCCAAGCTTGCCAAAACTCTGACATGGTTAAGGCTGATTGATATAATATCTCCTTGGTCGTGCCTCAGGGCAAGGTCGCCCTACGCCAATTCCTTCACAGTATTTACATTTTTATCTCCCATGTGCTTCACCTGATCTTTCTTGACCCAGCATGCCAATTTTCTGGACGTTAAGATCCACCTCTCTGTTGGCTCCAACCGCACCTTAGACCATATTAAGCCCACCAATCACCAAAATTAACTGCATTTTGATAACTGTCGTCCCTTAGAAACAAAGGCCTTCATAGACAAGCACTATCCCACAGACACAGTTTGTAAATAGATTCCCAATGCTATATTGCAAACACCATCCTCCCGCCACCCTGAGAACCAATTACAAAATAGTGCCATACAGATGCTGTTTGTAAGATAAAACTAAATCATTATCTAACCTGGAATCCCTTTTATTACAGGAGGAGCTTCTGCTGGACTCTTAAAGGGACGAGGAGCTTTGCAGGATATTGATCAGATGTCATTATTTACACCACTTTGTAAATTCTGCACTACAGTTACAGCAGTTCGCGACATTGCTCCAACTCTAAGGCATGCATTAAAAGAGGCACAGTCAGGAATCCCAGGTATGTAAATTTGCCACTGTAACTAACATCTGTTATGGCTTCTAATTTATTGTAGTCAGGTTATGTTTCAGGTGTAAATTAGGAATTACCTTTTATGTTGTAAAGATACAGAGAGAGAGAGAGAGAGAGAGAGAGAGAGAGAGAGAGAGAGAGAGAGAGAGAGAGAGAGAGTGAGAGTGATGAAAGAAACCTTATATTTATGACACAATTTCCCACTGAACTCCCAGTGCAATGGTTGATACTCTGAGCTCACCATAAAGAATAAGAAAATAAAGTGTGATAAAAGGTTGCCATGTCACATGAACTGTGAGTTAGATGAGAAGCAAAAGATAGAGTAAAGAATGAAATGCCGACATTTCTCTGTTGTCAGCTCCTAACATTATTTATTATTTTTCTATTTTTATGGTCAGATCATGAAGAAGGAAATTTTCATTACAATATTTTGAATTTAAAATCTTCCAACTTGGTCTTCATCTTATAGAATGTCATTTTTCTGTCATGTAATTTTTTGCATCTGTTTATTCCCTTTATCTTCTGTAAATTGATCAATAATAATGGTAGTACATAAAATTGACCTTACAAAGCTGTTTTTGGTGAAATAATTAAAATTTACAAAATCTGCAAGAAAGAAACTATTAAGTTTTCCATTATTCAAACAATGAAAATAGCAGGTTGAGATAACAACAACGTTGTGAAAAGAATAGATTCCTACTCACTGTAAAGATGACATGCTGAGCACTAGACAGGCATGACAAAAGACTGTTCACATAAGCTTTTGCTCAAAGCCTTACTCAGAAAAGGAAGATTGCTGGCAGGATGTAAGTTCATGTAACAGTCTTATTATTGTACCTGACCACATCTTGATGTGTCATATTTATGGTGAGAAACAATCTCTTCTATTAAAAATATTGTTAGTTTCCCATTATTTATCATTTTGGAGAATAGTTGCACCAGAACTAACTCACAAAAATGTAGAAGCATTGGTATTAAAGCCCTTTGTGAATGAAGCATGGAGTGAAAGGCATGAAAACAGAACAGACTGTTCACTGGAGCTAAGAGTAAAATATAAACATTTGGGACTATAGCATGTTGCAAATTCTTTAGCCACAAAGAACAGTCTTTCCAGGAGATATGTAACTGTAAATATAATAATTCATATCAAGCACTGGGAATGCTCAGAAAATTTTCTGTAATTACATATATCAAAGTGGATTAGGTTATCATACTGAAGTATAAAATCTTATGACATTTGAAACAATGTTATGGTCCCACAGGATGTGCCTTATGCATTATGTACCATATATTTCTGTAGATATGATGATGGCTGAATCATTAAAAAAAGGGGGGGGGGGCCTAAAAAATTGGAGTTCGTCTTATACGATGATACACACAGAACCACACTTGGATTGAAATTTAGTCTGAAATTTACATCATGGAGGAAAGATTTACAAAAGCAAAGGTTTTCGTAATTAAAGAAAAAGAAAGAAAGAAAAAAGAAGAAGAAGAGAGTAAATACTTGCTTTACGAGCATTATTAATTTACTGAATGGACAAGAGTACATATTATAATCTTTATGCTATAGAACAGCAGCTTGATTTAACAATCTTGGTTGTAAAAAATAATTTCTTAATATCTCAAGAGTCACATGGGTTTGTGTTTCGTTATCTGCATATATTGTTCCCTGCCCACATTTGTGATACACGACGTATTTAGAAAAGTACCAGAGTATGTAACAAATTACGAGGATGTGGTTAGGTTGGGACCTATTAGTGCAGCTTAAATTGCATTAATATTATTGACTGCCACAAATGTTTATATCCAATTTGCTAAGATATCAAACATTCTGGTTTAGACCTACTTGCGTCATTATGTGTTGCAGCACAGTTGTTCGATTCTTTAACCTCTTTAACTTCTTTTAACTTGAAGCTTGCTTCGTAGTTCCTTCTTGACAGTGGTTTCATTGCCATAAACTTCACAAATTTTACACTGGATTACACTCGGAGTGCTGATTGCTTTAACACATGAAGCAACCTACAACAAAACTAGTTCACTGGCAAAAGTGAGACACAGAATGATGATTGAATTTCGCCTTAAAATGCACGCGCTCTCCAATCCCAGTCTTTGGGAGGTTACAGATGACTGTCATGTTTCACATGAAGATCGGCGGATGACAGATTGGACAATAATGTTATATGGATGTAGGTGCATAGTCGATTGAAAAATAGGCCGACAGAGCAGTCTGTAGCAAGACACAAAGTTATCAGCCAATCGAAAATCGTTAAAGCGTGTCTAGCATTTGTTATGCCACATAGTCACATAAAGGTTCTTTTTTATAGGGAATTAAAAGTTACTTATAATGGAGGATTTGATGTTTCTGTGTTGGATCTAAAAAGGTTGATCATTTAGGTTAAAGTTAGTAAGCTTTAGAATTAATTTTTGTATGACCCCATTTAATTAAGAGATGATAATTTATCAGTTTATTTCAGAAATATTAACTTCCATGTAATGCTGCGTGTATTCCTCCAATCTGTTGTATTTTTTCATTTTCTTGTTGAATTATTTTATGTAGGGTGTGAAATGAAATATGTTGTTTACAGGACCAGTGTTTGTGGAACTTCCTGTGGATGTGCTGTATCCATACAAACTTGTTAAGAAAGAAGTTACATCAGGTACAAAGGGAGGGAGTATAATGGCAAAGGCTGTCAACTGGTATGTGACTTCCTCTTACAAACTAAGTTGCTCTGTGGAATACTACATCCAATTAGTTTGATTTTTTCTTCATTAGTCTACTAATTTCTTTTAAGCTTGCTTTTAAAGGGCAGTGATATGGTTACTGTGTTTTGAATAACAAATTTTGTTGTGCAGATGACCATAAGTAGGCAATTTGTTTTTTGGACATTCTAAAAGAACAGACGCCATATCAATAACTGTATATATGCCCCAGAAGGCACTTTATTATTGCTGTGTAGATGTACAACTTTGGTTGATGTCTTGCGCTTGAAATTATTTTATACAACTGTTAACATCACAAGATGACAGTTGGGTAAAACATTTTTAGACCATCAAAACCAGTTGTCAAAATAAAATTATATACTAGTGATCTTGGCTTTATCCTTTTTGGAACCTATCAAGAATCTTGAAGTCTGAAATAAGAGGGAAAATCAAAATGTAAGTTACACTACCTCTATGCAAGAGCATCCTGTGTGTCATGACTGTGAGCATAGTGTAGCATGTGTCAGTAATTACTGACACATCTAGTAGGACAGGTGGTGTGGTGTCCCATCATTTTGTGTGTGCAGTGTGAGCTAGACTCAAGTGCACATCAACTGGATGTTCACTCCAAATTGGAGGAGCATGCAGCAGTCAAGTTTTTATGGAATAAACAGCTCAGCTGCATGGCCATTCATTGTGAAATCGCTACTGTATATGGTGAGTGAAGGAAATCCCAAAATGCCTAGTATCATTGTAAAAGTTGACTGTTGATGTGATCATGCGAAATGATCAGCACATAACACTGCAGGAAATTGACAGCATGCTGAATGTTTCATATAGCAGTGTGTTATCCATTTTTCACTGTCCCTTGGACAATGTTTCTGATTGTGAATGTCTTTTATGCATGGTATTCTGTGGAGGGCAATGAGTTTTTATGGCTAATCATCACAGGGATGAAACATGTCTCCACCACTTCAACCCCAAAACAAAGAGAACACCCATGGAAAAAGTTGCTCACCACGTCTCCACAATCAAAGAAGGCCAAAGTACATCTGCAAAGGTGATGGTAACAGAGGGGGTGGTGCACATGGAATTTATGCAGAATGGAATGTCAATTGGTTAAATTTTACTTTTGATGTTGGTGGACTAGTGTGTTGATGTTGGCAACAAATGAGAAAATGAGGAAACCAATGTTGGAGCATATGCAGGCAGCCAATCAGAATTCCCCTGGTTTTAATTGGTACATGAAAGAGTAATTACAAGGAACAAAAAGACGTAAAAGAGTGTTTGATGTGTTTCCTCTTTCACACATTACAATGAATCCTGACATGGCTACATTTTATGTAGGACAGCAGCAATGTAGTGAGCTAATGTTGACAACGAAATGTTTCCTTTATGATATAATTAATTTACTGACCAGAGAAGAGTGCATACAAGAATCTGTCAATCGTAGAGTAGAAACAGCAGTAATTATTCACTTCACGGACAAGAGACAGGATTATGACCCTCAGTTGATGATTCAAGTAAAATCTTACATAAGGGGAAATTAATCCTTTGTGTTGACATTGAAGTAAATGATTAATGCCGTTCCTGCTCTATGGTTGACAGGTTACTGTATGTACCCCTCTCCGGTCACTAAATTATTATCATAAAGGAAACATTTCATTATCAACATTAGCCATCACGCCGAATGATGTCACACAACTCCTAACAGTTTCATGCATTGCCAAAATCAACATGCTAGGCTGCCAACATCGCAAGTAAAATTTAACGCAACAGTCAACTCTGCTTCATATTGTCGCGTTAAAATGGGAGCAGGCTTGATTTCAAAGGCAACTGAACACAGCACGTTTATTACGAACTAGACATACACGAAGCACTGACTGCCTCTCAGGCAGAGTGCTCTGCTATTTATACCCAGACAGAATTTACTAGAAATTAGAACAACAGTTAACATAAGAAACAAGTAGAATTTACAAGTGAACATAAGAAAGACGTAGAACATTCTGGAATTGTTAATTACAAAGAAATAAATTTTTGCCGGTGGGCAGGATTGAACCGAAGACCTTCAGCACCACAGTCCATGACGCTATCCACTGCACCATGCCGGCAGTCGGTGTTCGTGGTCTCTCGCAGCATTGCTCTCTCTCCTGGAGAAACAGCGACCCGCTGTTATGATCCCTGTGGAGCCAGCTGCAATGTCCTGGATCTTGACCGTGTCATGGGACCTCTGTATGACAGTTCAAGAGAATCCTCCCCTTCTCCACAATTATCGACAACAGACGTTCCTGTCGTGGCTTCATCAGTAACATTACCATCATTAGAGTCCTTGAACAAGAAGCCATTGTCGTCTACCAGCTCTTCACCATCGTAGTAAGGCTTCATGTGCAGGACGTGAACAATGTCTCTTCGTTTTTGACGTTTCGACGACGGCTCATAATACTCAACTTCATATGTGACGTCGGACAGGCTGCGTATGACATGATACAGGCCAAAGTATTGCTTCAATAACTTTTCTGACAGTCCAACCTTCTGTACAGGGGTAAAAATCCATACCAGATCTCCTGGGCTGTACACAACAGGTCGGTGCTTGTCGTTATACCTCTGATGGTCCTTCTCCTGGGCGTCCAGTGTCCGTATGCGAGCCAGCTGTCTTGCTTCTTCGACCCTGGTGATGAGCTGTTTAACATAGTCATCCTGAGTGTCGTCCGGTTGGAACGGGAACAGCGTATCCATTGTCGTCTCAGCTTCACGGCCATGGATCAGGAAAAATGGAGTAAAGCCTGTGGTGTCTTGTCTTGAGGTATTGTAAGCAAATGTCACGACTGGCAGAATTGTATCCCAGTCCTTCTGCTCAACATCGACATACATCGACAGCATGTCGGCTAACGTCTTGTTAAAACATTCCTTAAGACCATTTGTCTCAGGATGGTATGCATTTGTCATTCTGTGGACAATGTCGCGCCATGACATTACCTCTGATACTAGTTTTGACTGGAATACTTTTCCACGCTCAGATGTCATGACACGTGGTGCTCCATGCTTTAAAATAATGTCTTCTACAAGGAATTTTGCGACCTCTGGAGCTTCTGCAGTCGGCACAGGTTTGGTGACAGCGTAGTGTGTGAGGTAGTCAGTGCAGACTATTAACCAACGGTTACCAGTTGTCGACTTTGGGAACCTCCCTAAAAGATCGATCCCAACTCGATGGAATGGAGCTGCTGTGGGCGGAATCGGTACGAGATGCCCTGGAGGTAATTGGAGCATATGCTTCCGTCACTGGCACTCTTTACAATGACTCACATACTGCTTGACAGATCGGTAGAGACCTTTCCATTAATACCTGCATCTGATTCTGTCTAGGGTCTTCACGAATCCCAGATGACCGGATATTGGAGCATCATGGAAATATTTGAAAATAGCTGGCTGGAGATGAGTTGGAACAACCAGTAGCCACTTGGGGCCCAGTGGATTGTAGTTGCTCTTGTACAATGTTCCGTTTATAAGTTGGAACTCTCCATTGGTCAGTTCTCCTTTCTCCAAGGCCTCTATTATTTTTAATAGCACCGCATCTTCCCTCTGTTCAGCTGTAACGTCATCTAATTCAGTGAGGTCTGAAATTTCATTAATGCTGTTGTGTTCCACTAATGGATTCCACGAAAGGCAGTCGGCACCCTTGTGTTTGTGCTCATTCTTGAATACCACTGTGACGACATACTCTTGGAGTCTTAGTGCCCATCTTGCTAGTCAACCTGATGGGTCCATCAAGCTAGTCAGCCAACACAAAGAATGGTGGTCTGTCATGACTGTGAATGGTTTGCTGAATAAATACGGCCGGAACTTGTTGATAGCCCAGATAACTGCGAGACATTCTTTTTCAGTTGTAGAGTAGTTTATCTCATACTTTGAGAGTACTCTTGACGCAGAGGCTATCACTTTTTCAGCACCTTCCTGAACTTGTAAAAGCACTGCACCTATCCCACAACCACTGGCGTCTGTGTGAAGTTACGTTTCTGCATTCTCGTCGTACAAGGCTAGCATTGGTGCGGAAGTTAGAGCCTCCTTAAGTGCCCGGAAAGCTCTTTCTTTCATCTCATCCCAGTAAAACTTGGCGTCTCCCTGCAAGAGTTCCTTGTAATGGACGTGCCTTGTTACAAAATCCTTTTATGAAACGTCGGTAGTATGAGCACAGCCCGAGGAAAACTTCTCACATCACGAGTGTGCTGAGGAGTTGGAAATTCTGTGACTGCCCTTACTTCATCTGGATCAGGACAGACACCATCTCCGTTGACTAGGTGCCCCAGGATTTTTCTCTCTTTAGTGACGAAGAGGCACTTCTTTGGATTGAGGCGGAGACCTGCAGCCTGAACACAGTTGACAGGCGACTCAGATGTTCTTCAAATGTTTTGAGAAAACGAAAATGTCATCTAAATAGCAGAGACACGTCGTCCACTTAAGGTGTCGAAGCAAGTTGTTCATCATGCGTTCGAATGTGGCTGGAGCATTACATAATCCAAATGGCATTACTTTAAATTCATCGGGGCTGTCAGGTGTAATAAAAGCCGTCTTCTCCCTGTCAGCTTCGTCAACCTCGATTTGCCAGTAACCTGTCTGCATGTCCATAGTTGAGAAGCACGTAGCTCCTTTGAAGCAGTCTAAAGTGTTGTCACTGTGCGGCAATGGTTAGACATCTTTCTTTGTGATTCTGTTCAGCGGCTGATAGTAGACACAGAATCGCCACTTGCCATCCTTCTTTACGAGGACCACCGGAGATGACCAAGGACTCTCTGAAGGCTGAATGTTATCTCACAACATCTTCTCCACTTCCTCCCGAATTATCCGTCTTTCAGCTGGCGACACTCTATACGAATGCTGGCTAATTGGCGGATGATTCCCAGTATTGATACGGTGCTTTATCGTCGGCCGTTTCGTCTGACTTTTCCCCTGCTGAGGTGTGCATGCACCGGAAAATTGGCATAGTATACCTAACACCCGCTGACGTTGTTCCTTGGTCAGTCCAGGCCCTATTGGCAGCTCCACGTTTGTTTCCTCCAGCGGTTTGTCTGTACTAACAGCAGGGCATGGGTCTTCATTGATGACGTTGAGCTCATCACCATCCTGTATTAGTTCTGCTGTCCCGATACACATTCCCTTGGGGATGAGTTATGACTGCTCGTGACAGTTTGTGATCCAAATCTCTCCTTGACCACCGGTAATGCTATGATAGCCGCTGGTATGTGTCATTTGTGTTTGTGACTGCAACTCTTCTCATTGTCAACGGCGGTATCATCACGTTGTCAACGACGATCAACTTCCTAGAAAATTCTGTATTAAGTGTATCCGGCGAAACAACTTTTTCAATTTGCAGCTCAGACCTTCCACAGTCAATGATAGCTTGTAATGCCTGAAGGAAGTCCGATCCGAGGATGACATTGTGACTACATTCTGTTAACACGACAAATTCAAACGGCTGGGTCCTGTTGTTGATGGTTATTCTTGCAACACAAATTCCTGCTGGATGGATGTACTTTCCATTCGTGACCTTCAGCACAGTTGCCCCCGTATCACAGAACATTGTCTTCTTTAGTGTGCAGCGGTAATTATCTGACAATACAGAAAAAGACGCTCTTGAATCAACAAGTGCCCGGACTGGTTGGCCGTCGCTTATGACGTCGACGAGATTCCCCGACATCTTAGCGACTGTCTTCCATGGAGGATTTTCATCTGCGGCGGCCTCACCTCCGTAGATGGTCGCCTCGCTTAGTTTTCCTGGGCGCGGCGGCTAGGGAAGCAGCTGGTACCTCTGTACGGTGACAGTGAACGGCTCCGGCACGTCGGGGAGCGACCTCGTCTAGGGTACGGCGATGGGCTTCTTCCCATAGGTCGACTGAACTCATCAGCAGGTGATTGCCTGGGATAGAACTGATCTGATGGCTGACGTCTTGCGGCAAAATAATCGTCGAATACTGGCCTTCTCTCTCTTCAGTATCGTACAACATGTCCTGGGCGCTCACAGTAGAAGCACAGTGCTGTGTTGTTTTCTGTCCTCCAGACGTCTGTTCTTCTGCGGGGCGTGATTGTTGCCGTGGGAGTTGGTTGTGGCCGCGTCGGCCGTTTCATAGGCTGCCGTTTGGCGGCTGCAGCGTATGTCATAGCAGGGTGGCGCCAATCTTCACGTCGGTTGCAATTGGCTGGGCAGACAGGAGCTAATGTCTGAAATACCTCTTCCTCTGCGGCGTCGGCTCCCTAGTGACTTACATGGCTATAATCTGATGCTCGCTTGGTCTAATAGTCCTGGCTGCCATGCACTGTTGTAATTCTTCTTTCACAATTTGTCGTATGAGAGACGCAAAGTCATGCTGGTCTTCCACAACGGCTATAGGGACTACATTGGGGTGTCGGTCATACTTCTTGCGTCCGACTCTCCTTTGTTTCATCTCTGCAATACGCTGGCACCACTTGATGAACTCTTCTGTCGTAGCTATGTCTTTTATCAGAAGGGTTTGGTACATGTCTTCTGCTATACCCTTCATAAGGTGCGTGATTTTGTCGGCCTCAGTTATGTTCGGATTGACAGTGTTACACAGGGCCAAAACATTCTGTATGTAAGACTGTGTCGGCTCACCATGTCGTTGGGCCCGGTTCTTCGTTGTTCTTCCGCCGAGCGGGTTTGTCGCTGTCGGTCTCCAAACGTCTAATGTTGTAAAATCCAAGTAATTTACCCAGTAAGGAAAGCTTCCTTCTCGAGGTTATCATTGATGCAATTGACTTGCCTATCCAAAGTTATGGCTACACCTGTGCAACTTCCCTTGCACACAATCAGATTGTTGCAATGGCACAAAGTAGCAAGGAAATGTGTGCACCAGTGAAAATTCACATGTTCCTCTGAAGTGAGCTTGCAAGCAGCTGTGTGTAGGTGCAAAAGTATACTGCCTCCTGCCGCCATTGTCACACAGTACATAGCTCTAATTAGGATCATTTCATTTGTGTGCATTTTCATTACCAGTCAGTTTCTTAAATTCCGTTAGTGCCTCCATTTTTTAAAAGCCTTGTTCTTCCACATTTGGAAGATTAGTTTGAAACTTCTGTTTAAAAAGTTTTAAACAATTGGGGGCCATTTATCAGAGCTCAGTCAGTTACCAGCTGCCATTAGTAAAGCACTAGTGTAGTAGCAATTTGAAGTATTTAGCAGCTTTGTTTTCACTCTTCAGGTATTTCAGTAGCAGTGGTAGGAGGGATAGTGTGTGTGTGTGTGTGTGTGTGTGTGTGTGTGTGTGTGTGTGTGTGTGTGTGTGTGCGTGTGTGTGTGGGCGCGCGCGCACGTGCCGTGTGTGGATGCAGGTGGAGTTGGCCACTGTTTGTGAACAGCTGAATGTGCTTTTGACTGCAGTTAGGTTCCTCCAGGCTGCTGCCTTAGGATGTGGCGGTGGAGAGTTTAGAATATTGCGGGCACCTCAGGTGTTGGGTAGGTTACCCGTGGTCTCTGCTGCTGTGGCACATTCAAGTGTAGCGGAAGCAGCTAATTGTACTCGTTGCAGGGTGATTGGATGGTTTTCACGTTACTCGAGATAGAACAGCATCGACCATTTGTCATGCAAGTGATCGAGTGACTGGTCCTTCAGCAGGGTCCAAGCAGGCACACTGGGGGATGAGTCTGTTTGTGACTGGGAGCTCCAATGTTAGGTGCGGTATGGAGCCACTTAGGCAGATAGTGTCCAGGGCCGGAAATAATTCCAATGTGCCCTTGGTATGTCTGCCAGAAGTCTAATCTGAGATATAGAGGTGGCCTTGCCAGTGGCTATTGAGCATATAGGGTGCAGTCGTCTGTTGCTCATGTCGGCACTAATGACTCCTGTCTCTGAGGACATCCTTGGATCGTATGGGCGGCTGGGGGAATGAGTGAAGACTGCTTGCCTCGCACATGGGGTGCAAGCAGAGCTTTCAATTTGCAGCATTGTTCCCAGGGTGGATCAGGGTCCTTTGGTTTGGAGCCGAGTGGAAGATGTCAATCTAAGGCTTTTTTGAAACTGTGACGATCGTGGCTGCAAATTTCTAGGCCTGCATTGGATGGGGAATTGTAGGGATCCTCTACATAGATCATGGATGTACTACAAAAAGGAAGCAGCTACTTGGGTAGCAGAGTACTTATGGAGTACATGTGGGTTTCTTTTAGGCTAGGCGATAGTTCTGATGTACACTTGCCTATCGACATACAGACAGTGAAATCAGGTTGCATTCAGGAGGACTCTTCAACTGTGAAAATATTAGCAGTTAGTTTTCAAAGTATTAGAAACAAAGTGAATTTGCATATACATAGATTCTCTGCAAATCACATTAAGTGCCTGGCAGAGGGTTCATTAACAACTTTCATAACCTTTATCTACTGTTCCATTCTCTGATATTGTGTGGGAAGAAAGAACATCTAAATCATTCCATTTTTGATCTGATTTCTCCTATTTTATTGGGATGGTCGTGTCTTCCTATGTACAGTCTTAGACCAAAAAATTGATCGCCGGCCGGCCGACGCAGAGGCAAAGTCCGAGTCGGTCGCGCAGTGTGGACAATAAATTCGATCGCCCCTCAGAATGCTAAGTCCGCCGATGTGCACAATCTGGCAACACTGTAGAATGCGGTACTGTCATGAGGAAGTGTTGTCCTTCTCGAGACGGTTCTGTGGTATATGAGCGCGTGGGCTCGTGGTAAGAGTCGCATTTATAAGTGTATAAGAAAGAAGTCACGAGATCGAAACCAACCAGCGTCAATTTATTTATTTTTTTTTTTTTTTTCAAATCTGCTGTCTTCATTATCAGTGTGGAGGAACCTCTAATGTAACAGCGAAAAGTCCCAGAAATAATTACACAAAATGGCTTGCTGCTGCATCAAAACTGAACTGTTTACTCTCGGGAGTATTGGGCACCGGCTACGGCAACGCGCCAGCGGCTGCATCGCGGCTGCCGCCTGCGGACTCGGTGACAGCGGCCCGCCGCTGTGAGTCTATTTACCGGCTGTTATATCCTTACCTCAAGTTCTGGTACTTATATTACAGTCATGTATTGAATTTTTCTGACATATGAACACAATCTAAACGTCGTAAAGTAGAATCGGTATCAAGGGTCATAGGGATGACTATTACCACATTCTTCTTGAACATCATCAGGCCACTCAATCAGGATTCCTAGTCACGATTGTTACTAGTGATGAGTTATGATGCTCTCATGCTGACATCTTCAGAAGAAATAAATGACTGAGTATTAAAAGATATTTATACTCAGCAAAGTGCAACCACAATGCCAGGGTGCACCCATTTTTTGCAAACAATTGAGACACAATTTAGTTGCACTGTAAGGACAAACGACCTAAAAAATTACATCATGTGTTAGTACTACACTATAATAATTCCAGTTGATTGCACAAACAAAACATCGAATAGTGTGCTTTGGAAGTCACCCATTCCGCACCTACTCTTTTGATCACGTGTCCTCAAATGTTTGTTTCCCACCCCTACTCGAATAACCTACGACAAAAATTATTTCCAGAAAAAGTACACGTCGCACATCAATTGGCGTCATAATTAGCTTGCAATCAGTTTGATTCTAAAGGGACAGATTTGGTAAACTACCAGAACGTTGTCAGACTTTCCCATTATCAGAGAGAATATAGCAAGTAACCACAAGAGGTTTCTTGTTGTTTTCGATGTGGATTCGTGCAATTCCTGTCACAAAAAAGCTAAAACATTCTACTCCAATGAGACCCGAACCATTGGCCAAACCACCTCTCCGTGGGAGGCGACTACTTTACCGCAGAACTAGAGAGGAGCTTGCATGCCAGGGCTTTCCTACTGCCACATAGGTCAGTAGAACATATAACTCGCAATGTAAGAGACGAGATTAGTTGGAATTTCGCCGTGTAAACAATTTTATGGACCCAAAAGCATGAACAAATAGCCTTCTGTCGCCTCTCGACTGAGAAACCAGTCAGATTATTCAATGGAAATTACAGGAAACATCAAGTGAATTTATGAGCACAGTTCTGTGTTAACCAGGAAGTAATACCTCAGTACCAGCGTTGACAGACTTACACTGCGATGTTTCCAAGCTTTACTCATACTATCAACAGGAAGAATAAGAGCCGAGATGGTTGCCAAGCGAGCTCGACAGACTTAGCTCGCTCGTCGCGCGCCTGCAGGGCGTCTGAACACCTAAAGTATATGTCAATGAGCCCTGCTCGCAATTCCGTAACTAGCTTTAATGAGCCGATCGTTGTCAGTAATAAAAATATAGAGATGCACTAATCGCTAACATAGTAATAAATGTCTCAATTAGTTGCGTATTCTGTCTTAAGCACAATGACAACAAAAATCATTCACCAGTGCTGTTTCACATTTCTTCGAGCATTTCCATTGATTATACTGAAAACATTAGATGTAAGCGTCAGTTGTCTTTACAATTTTAGACTCAGAAAATATCTTTCTTGATATCGCTGTCAGTGGCACAAACTAACGAAGAGAGGCAAACGAAAAGAAGTCAATGCAGCATTGTTTTCAAGATGTGAACATTTCTGGGAAGGCTTCGTAACGTGGAGTGCAAAATAAGAAGAGCTTCTGTTATCTAAACATAGAATTAGGGACAGTAATGTATAGATTAATTTATCCGTCATAATCTCCCATGTTGTATTTTACTTCTTTTTCTTTTTTCAGGTTGTTTCCAATTTCTTATTTCATCCTCTTTCAATAGCTTCTAACTTTATTATGTTCTTTATTGTGGTTAGTTAACATTATTTGATGATGTTTCTTTCTAAGTACTTATTTTGTTCTTTGCTCATGCTATTGTTGATTAATTTTTCCATAAGTATACAAATAATTGTTTCTTTAGCCTTTTATCATTCATTTAATACATATGTCCAACAAACGTTAACCCTCACTTAACCACTCCGACTGATATTTTTTTCCATATTTTTGTAGGTCTCATTACTATGGATTTTCCAAAAGGCTGTATTTTCTCTTGGACCCATTTTCTTTCTTATAATCCGTCTATTATTCTTTTTGTGTCGTCTGCACATTTAATAAGGTGTATATTTGCAACACTTAAACTAATATTTAATATTCATTCTAGTATTAGCATCACATAATCATAATGTATAAGAATTTATACAATGCTGGTAGTATTTATAATTTTCAACGTCCTTTGTGCGGTCATTACCTGTAAGGTCATCAATGGGAGTTATGTGCTCAGTATTCTTGCAAACACAGAATAGCAAACTGTCCAGTGTTTTTTATACCTCCTAAGGAGACCGTTAGACCGGTAAATCAGTACGTGGCTTTTCCGACAAAATAGATGTTATATTTGCGCATCTCCTAAAGCATTAACGTGAGTATTGTTCTGAGATAGAGGGAGTGGTGCTGTGGCTATGGTTTGCGGTTATCATGTGGACGTGTACAAATCATCGTTATAATATGCCATGGAAAATTATTCAGACAAGTGTTTTTGTCATAGTAGTTGCATTAATAAACAAACTTTCTTCAAACATGAATTATATTTCTGGTAGGTAGTTAGTCTCCCATGTGTGGATAACATTCTGATCAGGCAATTTTCCATTAAAACTTTGTACAGAGAAGAAACGTATGCTTTTGCAGTGTTAAATTGTACCGCGAACAGGTACTCCACTTTACTGAACCGGTGATGCTTCTTTTTGCAGGCAGGTTGAAGGCTACACTGAAAATGTATAAAGCAGGCAACTTGCATAAGCCTAATGGATAAAACATTTCAAGGGAAGTTTCTATAGAAATACAACATTCTGTTCTGCATCTGTTTAACGTGCCTGCTTTCACACTAATGATCAGATATTCGCGGTTAACGTCAAAATTGATCGCAGTAATAATAATTTTTAAATTATTTTTCAAATCAATAGATTGGCTGGCCAGTACTTACCTTTGTGCTGTACTGCCGATAGTGACACAAATGAAGAAAAAAAGAAAACGGACGAAAAGGACTTGCTTTCGGAACACAGTTCCTTCGTCAGGTGGGAGAAAAGGGAAGATAAAAGGATGGGAACGGAAAGGGAAGGTAATTCCCGCCCTAGGTCATGAGGATGGTGTTACTGAGTGTGGAAGTTAGAGATACTGTATTATAGTACTGAACCAAGTCAGAGAGGATATAATAACGAAAGAGGAAAGCCCAAGCAGTACACACACACACACACACACACACACACACACACACACACACACACATTATATTAATCAAATAATAATAATTTTTGGAATTTAAATAAACTATGTTTTCGGGTATCACCTGCATATTCCATGAAATATGGACGGTTCTCCAAGAATTGGTGTTTCAGTTACCTGTGCGACAAATTCTGTTCCTAATTCTTTTCTGGTACAGCAAACGATAATGCCGAAGAGGATACTGCAATTCACTCCGTGACAAACGGACTACACATTTGAAGAAAGTCTGCTGTAATGTTGGCACTTTATAAATGAAATTACTGTGTATAAATTGTTTATTTCTGAAATATCTTACACGACATACACTACTTAATGATGTGATGTGTTTTTGTGGTTGTAGTCTTCAGTCTGTAGACTGGTTTGATGCAGTTCTTCACCTCCACGCTACCCTATCTTGTGCAAAACTCTTCGTCTCAGAGTAAGAAAGACAGACACATCCCTTTGAATCTGCTTGCTGTATCCATCTCGTCGTCTACCCCTGCGATTTTTAGCCCTGAAGCTCCCCTCCAAAACTAAATTGAGGATTCGTTGGTGTCTCAGAATGTGCCCTACCAATAGATTCCGTCTTTTAGACAAGATATGCCAGAAATTTCTTTTCTCCCCAATTCTGTTCAGAATACTCACATGATCTACCCATCTACTCTTCAGCATTCTCCTGTTGCAAAAAATTTAGAAAGTTATCCTCATCTTGTCTGAACTGCTTTATCGTCCACGCTTCACTGCCGTACAAGGCCACACTTCAGACAAATGCCTTCAGAAAAGACTCCATATCCCTTAAATTCTCTTCTACAGAAATACTTTAACTCCCATTGCATTCTACATTTTATGTTTCACTACTCCGGGCATCAGAAGTTACTTTACAATCCAAATAACAAAACACAGCGGAGCGAGGTTGGGCAGTGGTTAGCACACTGAACTTGCATTCGGGAGGATGGTGGTTTAAATCCACCTCTGGCCATCCTGATTTACGTTTTCCATTATTTCCCTACATCACTCCAGGCGAAAGTCAGGATGCTTCCTTTCAAATGGCACGCCCGATTTACTTTCCCATTCTTATCCGAAATAGGGATTGATGACCACCCCCCCCCCCCCCCCACACACACACACACACACACACACAACCAACAAATCTCATCTACAACTTTTAATGTCTAGTTTTCTAATGTATTACCTTCCACATCACCTGATATTCTTAGACTAAATTTCATTACTCTTTTTATGCTGTTGTTATTGTTTATTTCATACCCTCTTTTCAAGACACTGTCCATTCCATAGAATTGCTCTTATAGGTCCATTGCAGTCTCTGACAATTACTACGTCATCGGCAATTCGCAAAATCTTTATTTCTTGTCCCTGAACATTTATCATTTCTCCAAATTTCTCCTTTCTCTTCTTCACAGCCTGCTCAATGAACAGATTGAACAACATTGGGGAAAAGCTACAAGCCTGTGTTACTCCCTTCCCAACTACTGCGTCCTTTTCATGCTCTTTGGCTCTCGCAAAAGATTACTGGTGATTGCACAAATTGTATACTACCCTGCAGTCTTGCTGTACGATGATATGAGTAGCTTGTTATCAAAGGCGGACATCTATCGTTTGCAAATAACTGAGATAAACCATTTTTATTACGAAACGTGGAGTTAAAATGTATGCCTGTTAGTGTGGTTATCACTTAGTTGCAAATGATCACCATAGTGGCATGGAAATACACGTTTTGTAATTAAAATGGCGTTTATCTCAATTATTTGTAAACGACAGATAAGAAGCTACTCATATATTTATGCAGATTTTGACCCGTACAGTCGGCATGATAACTTCCAACAATAGCCGCTGCACTTCTGTTAGTTGCTTAATATAGGTATCACGTTAGTGGTATAGATGGTACCCAAAATACTTCAGTTAGAAGCCTGGTATTGAGTAGAGGTTCCTCGTGGTTGGGTAACTGGTGCAATGGTCTTCTTATCAGCACCAAACTGCATCGTTTGTTATGATTCAGCCAGTCATGCTCAATCTGACATGATGGACACGGAAATGTTTAACTGACAAAGGCCTCTTAGCGATATTTGAACCCTACTTGTTAGATACCGTATACAAAACATAATACATTGCGTAAATTACAAATACGTTCTTCAAATATAAATAGATGAAATAACTTGATACCTATTTATTTACAGGATCACAGCCCCATCCATGAAAGCTGTGCCGTTCAAGAATAGTTTCGCAGCGAAGATCGCATAAAGCTGATTGAGTTCATTCCATGGTCACCGGTTTTTAATCCTATTGAGAATATGTGGGCGGAAGTAACGAGGTCTTTGCCATTTGGATCAAGAAAACGCAAGCGACTATTGGGAAAATAGAGAACATACATGGTGGCAAATTAACCACTATGAAACATTATCAAGGCAGTTAGTAGAGTCAATTCCAAGACGCCTTAGAAAAATATTACGAAATGTTGCTGGATGGGTAGGCTATAGGAATAGTCCCTTCTCAAAAAATCAAGCAGTGTGTATGTGTGTGTGCGAGTATGTAAAAGACAATCAACAATAAAAATGCATATAATATCAATGTGGAATATTTTAATGACTTCTAAAGCTACAAAATTCAACATTACCCAAACAGTTTCCTGTAAATAACATAAAATGGAATAATGGAGAATGTATTAAGTTTTTAAAGTAGTTGGCAAAGGCAGTGCATTCCGTGTGTAGAGACGCGCAACAAGTGCATCTGTAAACAGCGCCCCACTCCAGCACTCGCAAGACAGGAAGACGTCTTCTTGGTTCTGAACGCAGTGTGCTGACACTATCTGCACAGGTTTCTCGTAACTAAAATCAGACTATTCCTATGACTTTCTTCTTACCCGCACAGGAAGACAAACTAGGTGAGACCAAAATTCATGCAACACGCGAAAATAATTGAGGAGCTTTTCTGCACTCGATAGTGGTACACAAGTAATAACCTTTTGTAAGTAGCGTATAATAAATTTCCTTCCCTCGTATCACAGCCCTTGTGTCAGTGTGAAGTGATAAACATGCTGGGGTTCCGAAGTCTGATAAGATGCCTATGCATAATAGTACTCCGGATCGTAAACATCATAAACTCCAGGACTTTCCTTTCTACATAACTATTCCTCACAACCCTTTATTTATGTAATTGCGGACATCAAATTTTTCTTGTGAATGAAATATGTGTTTTTATTTACTATGGCACTAGCTGTACCCATCCATACATTGCTGTGGCTTGATACAGATTAAATGGAAAAGAAAGATAAGAGGAATCATACATTTCTTATACGTAATTTCCTACTGCCTTGTGGATGGGAATTGGACATACGTCCTACATTCTCTGCTCCCCTTATCTCTTTCCCTCTCTCTGCATCTTTCCTCGTTTCCCTCTCTTTGTCCAAACTTCCTCCTTCCCCACTCTTTGTCCATTTTCTCATTCCCATCTTCTTCCTTCTCTCTTTGTCTATCCGATCCTCCTCCCCCCCCCTCTTTCTGTGCATCTGCACATCCTCCGTCTCCCTCTACATCTCATCATTACGCTTTCTCTGTTCGTCTCCTCCTCACTTCTATTTCCTCTTAGAACTGTTTCTAACCTAGAGCCATGTTTAGTGTTATGTTCAAAATCATATATTTCCGAAAGCTTTGAAATTTTGACACAACGTTCTAATAAAATATGTGCATGTTTTCATATCCCAAATTTTTCAGTATGTGTCATATATGAATTTATATACACTTTATAATTGGAAAAAGGCTTATACTAAAAATCGCAAAAGTAACGAATTTATAGTTTATATATAATATATTCAAGAAATGCGTACCTAAAAACCATCCTGGGCTAGAATGCAACATCGAGTCAGAATTTCAAAGCAATGGGCCAAGAAATTTTGGAGAATAACAGCTATACGCTGAGGTGTGAACAATCACCTAAGGTGGGTAAGCCCTCGGAGAGGGCCCCCACTAGGAAGGAGCGCGCCATCGGAGACGCCGGTAATCATGGGGGACACTTCCGCGATGACTTCCTTCTCTTCTTCTGTAACGTTGACCCAGAAACGTAAGATAGATTCGCCTCAACCAAAGAAGACTCTGCCTAATCTACCGTGATTTCTTGTTGTGTCTCGCACCGACGGAAAAGACTTCAATTCTGTCAATCCTTTCGTTATACAGAAAGGTGTAGATGCAATTGCTGGCCCTGTTAAAACCTGTTCACGTCAGCGCAATGGCAGATTGTTGCTGGAAGTGGACAGTGCCTTCCAAGCTCAGAAACTAATCCGGACTACATTGTTACACACGTTACCTGTTAAGGTGGAAGCACATCGCACACTCAACTCGTCACGGGGGGTAGTCTTCACGAGATCCCTTGACGGGTTGTCTGATGAAGACATCCAATCCTATTTGTCCGACCAGGGTGTGACAGCCGTCCATAGGGTAATGAAAAAGGTCGATAACCAGCTGACACCGACTCGTACTTTGTTTTTGACGTTCGACAGATTTGACCTCCCGTCGAAGGTCAAAGCAGGGTATGAAGTCATCTCTGTCCGCCCTTATGTACCTAACCCAACGCGCTGTTTTCAGTGCCACAGGTACAACCATACCCGTGAACATTGCCCAAATGCAGCAAAGTGTGTCACTTGTGGTAGGGACACCCATGAGGGGGATTGCCCACCTCCGTCCCCTCACTGCCTAAACTGCAACGGTGACCATGCGGCTTCCTCTCGCGACTGCCCTGTATACAAGGATAAGAAGGTAATCCAACAAATTCGGGTTATGGAGAAGGTATCGACATCTGCCGCTCGAAAGTTGTTGGCGAGTCGAAAGCCCACTGTCCTCCCAGCGGGTACATACAGTATGGTCGTCACATCAACTCGACCTACCAAGGATTCCAGTACCCAGACTTGTGACTACACTTTCGCTGACACAGTTGTGCGATCCGCCAGCCCGAAGATTGCCCGTTCCACGTCCCCGCTTCCTCCTGCTGCTCCTAAAGTACAGTCTTCGTCAACCTCTAGTAAACCGTGGGCACCTAAACAAGATGCCCGGACTTCTAGAAAGGAACCCGTCCGTGAGGATTTTCTGCGTTCTCAGGCTTCCCAACTGTCGACTGCCTCTTCTCACCGTCACTCTTCGAGAAGAGCCAACAAGAAAAAGAGTTCCTCTCCTTCCCCGCCGAGGCGTGACCCATCCGTCACGCTGTCCAACAGTTGCCGGCCTCAGCCGTCTTCTGTTTCACCGGGTCGCTCCGTCTGCCGGGCACCCGGCCCTTTACCGGTGGTGGAAACTGCCCCTCCTGATCAACTCAGGGAGGTGGCAGGCGCGTCGGTCGAACCTATGGACCACGACCCTTCGCCCCTAGACAGCAATATAGCAGTGCTGCCTCAAAATCCGGTCCTCAGCAGCCGTCGAGGTGACCCCGCTTGCTAGTTGGTTTTTATCCTTATTTCTTATCTCATTTTTATCATGGTGCTCCTTCAATGGAATATTTGAGGCATTCGTTCCAATCGGGAGGAGTTAAAGCTACTCCTTCGGTTGCAATGCCCGCTTCTAGTCTGTCTACAAGAAACAAAGTTGCGTCCACGTGATCGTGCAGACTTTCCACACTACACCTCTGTGCGGTTCGACCTGCCACCCGTGGAAGGTGTCCCAGCCCATGGAGGGGTTTTGATGCTCCTTCAAGACGATGTCTATTTCCATCCCATTTCCTTGCACACTCACCTACAGGCAGTTGCCGTCCGCATCACTTTATCCACATTTACCTTCTCCCTCTGTAATATCTATTCGCCATCGTCATCTGCCCTTACTAGGGCAGATGTGCTACACCTTGTTGACCAGCTCCCTTCACCTTTCGTGTTGGTAGGTGACTTTAATGCCCACCACCCCCATGGGGCTCTCCGGCACCTTGTCCAAGAGGCTCCCTTTTGGTGGACCTTCTCCAACACCTTGATATTGTCTGCCTCAACACCGGTGCACCGACCCTCCTTTCAGACACAACACACACTTACTCCCATATAGACCTCGCAATATGCACTCCTCAGCTTGCCGGTTGGTTTGAGTGGTATGCACTTTCTGACACGTACTCGAGTGACCATTTCCCTTGTATCATCCACTTCCTGCATCATTCCCCATCTCCTCGTCCCACCAGTTGGAACATTTCTAAAGCCGACTGGGGGCTTTATTCTTCCATGGCTGTTTTTCACGATCAGAATTTTCCCAGCTGTGACAGTCAGGTCGACTACCTCACTGAGGTTATTCTCACCGCTGCTGAACATTCCATACCTCGAACATCCTCTTCTCCACATTGTGTCCAGGTCCCTTGGTGGACTGCAGCCTGCCGCGACGCGCTTAGAACCCGGCGCCGTGCTTTACGCACCTTCCGCCGCCACCCAACTTTGGAGAATTGCATCAATTATAAACGTATGAGAGCGCAATGTCGTCGTATCATAAACGACAGCAAGAAAGCTTGCTGGACTGCTTTTACTAGTTCTTTTAACCGTTTTACTCCCTCCACGGTTGTTTGGGGTGGCCTACGCCGTTTATCCGGCATCAAGGTCCACTCCCCGATTCCTGGCCTGACCGTGGAGAACGCAGTCCTCGTGGTCCCCGCTGCTGTTTCCAACGCATTGGGCCGTTTCTTTGCGGAGATACAAGGAATTTCTTCCACCTTCTCTACGTCTCAGCCCTGTTGCTCTCCCTTTCGTGGAGACTACCGAAATTCTTGGGACTCATGTTGGATCGGAAACTTTGCTGGTCCACACACGGGTCCTACCTGGCTGCCCGTTGTGCCCGATTCCTTAATGTTCTTCGTGTCCTCAGTGGCACGTCATGGGGAGCGGATTGTACCGTCCTGCTTCACCTTTACCAGGCCATTGTTCAGTCGAAGCTCGACTACGGAAGCCTTGTATACTCTTCTGCACGGCCGTCGATTCTCCGCCGTCTCAACTCTATCCACCATCGGGGTTTACGTCTTGCGACCGGTGCATTTTATACTAGCCCTGTTGAAAGTCTGTATGCCGAGGCTGCTGTATTACCCTTGACCACTCGGCGTGACATACTCTTGTGTTGGTACGCATGCCGCCTGCGGTCAATGCCCAACCATCCATCTTACCGATTATATTTTGACGACTCGCTCGATCACCAATATCAATTGTCTGCGATTGCCTTGCTTCCACCTGGAGTTCGGTTTCGCCGCCTACTACAGTGGCTCGATTTTACCCTTGCTTCCACCTTTCGGTTGAGCGAAAGCCCATTGCCACCGTGGCATCAGGCCCAAGTTCACACTCACCTTGTACTTAGTTCGCTCCCCAAGGAGAGCACTCCGGATTTGGTATACCGCTCGAGGTTTGTCGAACTCCGTTCGCGGTTCAATAATGCCACATTTATTTACACTGATGGTTCCAAGAGCACTGCCGGTGTCGGATCTGCCTTCGTCGTCGGGGACAACCGTTTCCAATACAAGCTCCCTGACCGGTGTTAGAGTTTCACGGCTGAGCTTTTTGCCCTCCACCAGGCTGTTTTGTGCACCTGCCGCCATCGCCAACCTTTCTATGCCATATGTTCGGACTCCCTTAGTGCCCTGCAGACTCTTAAGGACCCTTTCTCGAACCATCCTCTCGTGTATCGGAACCAACGCTCCCTCCAGTTGCTAGCTGATGACAGCTGTCACGTTTCTTTCCTGTGGGTCCCTGGCCACGTGGGAGTGCCCGGGAATGAGACCGATGACATAGCAGCCAAGGCCGCAGCTATTTTGCCTCGCATGGCTACCTTTTGCGTCCCATCTGACGATGTTCAACAGGCTCTTCGCTGAAGTATCGTGTCGCAATGGCATAGTGCGTGGTTTTCAATGTACAACAATAAATTGAGAACTGTAAAACCGATCCCGACTGCTTGGAGGACCTCCTCATGCTCCTATCGGCGAGAGGAGCTCATCCTGGCCCGGTTGCGGATCGGTCACTGCCGTTTCAGCCACCGTCACTTGCTCTCCGCTGACCCTGCACTGCTGTGCCCCTGCGGTGAACTGCTGACAGTGCGACATGTTTTACTGACTTGTGTTAATTTTAACCATCTCCGTGTAGCCCTTCACTTTCCGTCTACTCTGGAGGAAGTTTTAGCTGATGACACACGAGCAGCTGCTAGAGTTTTGCGTTTTATCAACTTGGCCAACTTATCCAAGGATATTTAACCCTTTTAATTGTCTTTTATCTTTCATTTTTAGCCTCTTGTTGATGTTCTGACAGTCACCTTTTTTCTTTGAGATCATAGCGAATCTATGTTCTTGGCTGGGCGCTAATGACCATCGAAGTTGTGCGCCCTAAAACCACAAAAAAAAAAAAAAAAAAAAAAAAAAAAAAAAAAAAAAAAAAAAAAAAAAAAACTATACGCCTAACCTTTATATGTATAGACGTGGGGACATAAAGAGGGAAGTACAGCCACCCTCTCCTCTCATCGGTGAATATCGCTGCGCATGTGTTCATTCATCACTGACTCACAGTTGCCACAACGCTTTACAGACTAAACGCAATTGTCAAACAGTTCAGAGACAAGAGATGGACTGTAATAAAACTGACATTGCTTTCCAAGCCATATTCATCCAAAAACTGAATATTACTTAAAACAGATCCAGCAGTTACACTTGGATAATTCCTATGCGTTTAATTTGATAGCTGAAAATGTTCATTAGTGTGGAGCTGCCTGGAATTTGTTTAGAACAACAATCGAGGCATGCTGAAATAAAAATTCTAATCTATAAGGCGCTTCTCACGTTTCGCGGCAAAGCATCAGCAGCAGTTATATTGTAACCATCGCTAATGTTGGACAGTAGAATTTCTATATCAGAACAGTAGGGTTGCTTAGAGAGCGACACGGCGTCACGCTGTCTACCGGCTTTACAACATGGTAGTCCTGGTGGGCTTAATGTAGCGCTTACATCGTAAGTGTCGGTGGCGTCTTCTCTTCTTATGACCAGCAGACCATCAAGAACATGCAGAGAATGGAACGAAGAACCCTTAATATTTGAAAGAAAACACTCGTTTGTCTGCACCAGTCCAATATACGATATACCTGTCCAACCAGGAATAAGAAGAGACAAAGTTAAATCGTACGGTAAAGAATGAATTCTGCTTAGGCAAATTACCGTCTGCTACGCAATTTAAATGACAGCCATTACACAAGTTTATATGTTACAATTAAGTAATCAGTTTGCTGCAGTATTTCCACTGTTAGGAAATGTATGACCCATTAGTTATTTGAATAAATACACTTCCCACTCCGAGACACAAGTATTGGACATGTTTTGGCCTCTTCATATACAATGCCTGACGAATGAATACGTTGAAGTGCCATTAAGTTTATTGTCTGACAAACAGTTAAATATAATTCGTGTGTAATAAGCAATAATCATAGGAAATTTACATCTTCGTCTACAACGATCTCATCTGAAGAGTAAATTACAATGTCTCTCGTAATTTACAGCATGGAAAACCTATTTTCGTAATTCTTTGTTATGCCATGGATGAAGATGAAGTGTGGGATGTAGTAATCATGATTGATCAAGTGGCTTATAAAATGGGTATTAAACGATGTCACGCGAAAACGAAGGAAGTAATATTATCCGCTACCTATATAGGTCATGATTTGGCAGGACACATGACGGGACATTTCTTT
The DNA here is from genome assembly GCA_026315105.1 of Locusta migratoria. Lineage (NCBI taxonomy): Eukaryota > Metazoa > Arthropoda > Insecta > Orthoptera > Acrididae > Locusta > Locusta migratoria. The sequence continues at coordinate 801,550,122 of CM048755.1, read as the reverse complement.
ACTCTAGCGGAAGGCACCGCTGGGCATCGATTTCTGTTCACTCACTTTTTTCTTTTTTGTAAAGCCTGTTTGCGGTCGGGGGTTCGAATCCCCAATCAGGCATGGATGTTTATGCCATCTTTAGTATAAGGTAGATGATAAGTAGTTGTAAGTTTAGGGACTGATGACCCCGTAGTTAAGTCCCATAAGCTATACAAACATTTGAACATTTTTGAACTTAACTGCGGGTCATCAGTCCCTAAACTTACAAACTACTTATGAACTACCTTATACTAAAGACGGCACAAACATACATGCCCGAGGGAGGATTCGAGCCCCCGACAGAGAACGGCCTCGCGCATTGTTGCATAGCGCCTCAATGTTCCCTCACTAGCACCACTTTCCGTCTTAGACTAAAATAGCCTCACTAGAGCGGAGAGTGAACAAAACCGATGCTATGACAATTCCTTTAACTAACGGATCAGAACGCATAAACGCCTGATGATGAGTAAAACGAGCTTGAAATATGTTGTAATATGTCAGGGCGTGCTGAGCTGCCAGCGATGGCTGACGTGTGGGGATGAGTTATGCCTGAGTGACTGTGTGTTTGAATGTTTCTCTTTGTGAAGATGGGCGTGGCCTAAAATTTAAATTGTCTGAATGTGAATGTCTTTTATTTGTGTCTGCCTGCGACTCAGCGTTCGTCTTTACCACGAGTTGTTTCCTAACTTCCGTTATTATTATTGCAGAATGTTAAATTCGAGATAAAATAAATAGTAATGCGGCCGAACAATCCCGCCTGGGATGTCCCGTACCATAATGCCATATGATCACTTCATTTCAATAATTCTAACAGCAGCTTTCTAACTTAGCCTGTATTAAAGAAATGAGAGACTCTTCACAGACTCGACAATAATATCGCCACCTGTGTACTGCTGCAACTGTAACCATACAGTTAAATCCCACCACAAAAGTATGTTTAAAGCCGGAAGCTTTTATTATTCCTGTATTTTAAATGGGTACGACTGCAACATTAACTACACAAAGCCTACGAAACACCTGGGTTCGACAGATGACTTATAGAATTCGCCACAGTTGCCAGTTACTACTATAATACTGATTATCTGTCAGAAACGAATTTATGTCAGTCATTGAACTGCATTTTTATTGGTGGAGCTGTAAGAATGGAGGCGTTTATATCTTCAGAATAAAAGTACAATAACCTCTCAAAAAAAGCTGACAACGAGAAGCAGATTGGGTAGGTATGGAATTGCATTCAGTGTCATATTTTATTTAACATCTCCGGTTGCAATTGTCATTGTCCGGGAAGGGAGTGTCTGAATTAAGGTGTGATGGACCGCAAAAATCGTTTTTCACTTCCAAAACGACGTGGCAGACTGCTGCAAAACAGAAAATAGAAAAACCGAAAAGATGGACGCTGCCAGAAAGACACCGTCATATTGCATTTCACTGCGATTAACTGGCACTTACGTGAGTTATCGAGTCTTCCTTCATGTGTAAAATCATCAATACCGGTAAGATCTTTCTTGAAAGGGGAAATGTCTTGTGCCAGGTGATTTGCACAAAAGTAATAGCACCATACATACGTTTCGAGCTATCTCCACTGCCGTCATACCTATATGAGACCCAGTGACAACATGCTTAGAAAAACTTGAAGCATATTGAATATTATTTGCATAAATAGCCGAGGCGATTCTTCCGGCTCGCTCGGCCAGAGGAGTCACTGCATCTGTAATTTTTTTGTTGTTGTCTTTTTTAAGGGAGGGAAACTGAGATCAATCTTACCAGTCAACACAGAACAAAAACTATCGAACGACCGCAAAGAATAGCTCCATTAGAAAAAATAAAGCAGGGTTCCAGTACCGCTGGGGCACAAATTTTCAATATTACCGCTGTCTACCTGAATTCGATTAATAAAAGGATGTCGTAAAGCCCCTTTAATCAGTCTCAAACAATGAATATTATACGGAAAGTGATTGTCAACTCGGTAGTAATTGACAGAGTTCCAGGACCTGTAATACTAATGAAATATTCACATGTTTTATCCCATCTCTAGTGCAAGTGAAATGCACCAAAACAAAAGTAGGGCCTAAGTAATCATTTCTGTGAAATCCAAGAATTTGTATTGCTGTAGTCTGTAGGTCAAGAAAGTATTTTTCATTGTTCCGATGGAGTTTGTAAACTTCCATTATCTGTTAATTCATTTTTATTTATTTGCTTATAGACTTTTTATTCGCTTAGTTCAACCATTTTTGTTTGTTTGTGGAGCTGAAGTCAACACCTCACATTTATTCAACTGAATATTATTATTTATGTTGAGTATTCATCTTCAGAACAATAGCAGAATACTGGCGGGAAAGCTGACATCAATAACCCTATTAATGTAGGTATAAACCTGTACTTTGAGTCATTTATAAGACCTCTGCAATGGTGTAGGCGTGAGAACAGGAGGTGGACATTTACGAGAGGTGATAAACTCATACTTATTGAACTCTTTCAGTATGTAATAACACTGTTGTGAAAGAAATTAAATCATTCGTAGGAAGATCAAATTATTAAATTAGCTGGGTATAATTCGCAACTGATGGGTTCGTGTTACGTGCAGAGGTGTTGATACTGTTCACTAACTGTTGAACAATTCTTTCACAGACAGAACTTAATGTGTGATATATTCCGAAATAGTGACAATTTGGCGTTATCCATTGGCAGCATAATAACAGTCACTGCAATTTCTATAACCATCTGATCAACTGTGTCATCATATTACAGCCCATTGGTTGTCATATGAATATTGTGGAAGCTTGGAGCTTGTATTCATATGAAAACAGTTGGGGTAAAATAATAATAATAATAATAATAATAATAATAAAATAAAACACTGTGCGACTGCAGCATACAATATCAGCACTATGCTCTGCTTCGTTAACCCATAGTTATTTTGAATTTAGGATTCTTTCTGCCCTGAAAGTTCTGCACAGTCATCAAATGGTTTTCAGTATATCTGCTGATCGTTTTTGTTAGGGGAAATAATGAGACTCTAATCAACAGGTGATACGTGTCATTTTTGCAATATTTGTAGACTGGATGACAGTTTGGCTTAAAGATAAATTAATCTATACATTACTGTCCCTAATTCTATGTTTAGATAACAGAAGCTCTTCTTATTGTGCACTCCATGTTACGAAACCTTCCCAGAAATGTTCACATCTTGAAAACAATGCTGCATTGATTTCTTTTTGTTCGTTTGTGTCCACTGACAGCGATATCAAGAAAGATATTTTCTGAGTTTATAATTGTAAAGAAAACTGACGCTTACATCTAATTTTTTCAGTATAATCAATGTATATGCTTGAAGAAATGTGAAACAGCACTGGTGAATGACTTTTGACAGAATACCCAACTAATTGAGACATTTATTACTATGTTAGTGGTCGGTGCATCTCTATATTTTTATTACTGACAACGATCGGCTCATTAAAGCTAGTTACGGAATTGCGAGCAGGGCTCATTGACATATACTTTAGGTGTTCGGACCCCCTGCAGGCGCGCAACGAGCGAGCTAAGTGTCTGTCGAGCTCGCTTTGCAATCACCTCGGCTCTTATTCTTCCTGTTGATAGTATGACTAAAGCTTGGCAACATCGCAGTGTAAGTCTGTCAACACTGGTACTGAGGTATTACTTCCTGGTTAGCACAGAACTGTGCTCATAAATTCACTTGATGTTTCCTGTAATTTCCAGTGAATAATCTGACTGGTTTCTCAGTCGAGAGGCAACAGAAGGCTATTTGTTCATGCTTTTGGGTCCATAAAATTGTTTACACGGCAAAATTCCAACTAATCTCGTCTCTTACATTGCGAGTTATATGTTCTACTGACCTATGTGGCAGTAGGAAAGCCCTGGCATGCAAGCTCCTCACTAGTTCTGCGGTAAAGTAGTCGCCTCCCACGGAGAGGTGGCTTTGGCCAATGGTTCGGGTCTCATTGGAGTAGAATGTTTTAGCTTTTTTGTGACAGGAATTGCACGAATCCACATCGAAAACAAGAAGAAACCTCTTGTGGTTACTTGCTATATTCTCTCTGATAATGGGAAAGTCTGACAACGTTCTGGTAGTTTACTAAATCTGTCCCTTTAGAATCAAACTGATTGCAAGCTAATTATGATGCCAATTGATGTGCGACGTGTACTTTTTCTGGAAATAATTTTTGTCGTAGGTTATTTGAGTAGAGGCGGGAAACATAAACATTTGAGGACATGTGATCGAAAGAGTAGGTGCGGAATGGGTGACTTCCAAAGCACACTATTCGATGTTTTGTTTGTGCAATCAACTGGAATTATTATAGTGTAGTACTAACACATGATGTAATTTTTTAGGTCGTTTGTCCTTACAGTGCAACTAAATTGTGTCTCAATTGTTTGCAAAAAATGGGTGCACCCTGGCATTGTGGTTGCACTTTGCTGAGTATAAATATCTTTTAATACTCAGTCATTTATTTCTTCTGAAGATGTCAGCACAGAATAAGGAGCATACAGAAGGGAAAGCTGGGGGCGGCGCCTTTGATCTGTATGTTACCAAGCGTTGCGCTCGTCGCCATGTTGAAAAGCAGTAAACGCGGAACTATAGTCACTTAGTACTTTGGCTGGAAATGGACTTTTTACCAACTGCAGCTAATCTAACCGACTTTTACGAAAGGAAACGGCTCTCATCTATTTTGCGCCATCTTCTTGCACGTAATTGTAACCCCAAAAAAAAAAAAAAAAAAAAAAAGGCCTAAATTTTCGTACAACTACGAAAATGTACAGTGGAATCGATGATCATTTTATTCGGTGCTTATCTCTAGAAAAATTCTAAATAATGTGGAGTTATGTGTGGGAAATTTGTTATAAACAAGAAAGTGACTTTAAAACTTCTTTCTTATACACTTATAAATGCGACTCTTACCACGAGCCCACGCGCTCATATACCACAGAACCGTCTCGAGAAGGACATAACACTTCCTCATGACAGTACCGCATTCTACAGTGTTGCCAGATTGTGCACATCGTCGGACTTAGCATTCTGAGGGGCGATCGAATTTATTGTCTACACTGCGCGACCGACTCGGACTTTGCCTCTGCGTCGACCGGCCGGCGATCAACGTTTTTGTCTAAGACTGTACATTGGTGCTAGCAAAACATTTTCACATTGAGAAGTAAAAGTTGGTGATTGAAATTTCGTAAATAGATCTCGTCGCAATTAATAACGTCTTTCTTTTAATGATTTCCACATCAAATCGTGCAACATTTCCGTGATGCTTCCCCTCCCTGTAAAGTGATAAAACAAAATGACCTGCCCTTCTCTGAACCTTCTAAATGTCATCTATCAGTCCCACCTGATGAGGGTTCCACACTGGGCAACAATACTCCAGGAGAGGACGCACAAGTGTGATGTAGGCAGTCTCTTTGGTAAAGCTGTTGCATCTTCGAAGCATTCTGCCATTGAAACGTAACCTTTGATTCGCCTTCCCAACAATATTTTCTGTGTGTTCTCTCCAATCTAAGTTGTAAGTAATTGTAACTCCTAGGTATTTGGTCGAATTTACTACCGTAAGGTTTGACTGATTTATCGCGTAATTGAAGTTCAGTGGATTTCTTTTAGTGGTCATGTGTGTTACTTCACACTTTTCTTTATTTAGTGTTAACTGCCAATTTTCCCACCGTGTAGAAATTTTGTCTAAATCACTTTGCAGTTGCTTTTGATCCTCTGTTGTCTTCACTAACTGATAAACGACAGCATCATCCATGAACGGTCTAAGGGAGCTATTCAGATTGTCTCCTAAATCGTTTATAAACACAAGGAAGATTAGGGGACCTAAAACGCTTCCCTGGGGAATGTCAGATATCACTTGCGTTGTACTCGATGACTTACTGTCAGTTACTACGAACTGTGTCCTTTCTGATAGGAAATCGTGAATCCAATAACACAATTGGGGCGATATTCCACAAGCACGCAATTTCATTAGAAGCTGCTTGTCAGGTACAGTGTCAAAAGCCTTCCGGAAATCCAGAAGTATGGAATCGATTTGAGATCCCTTGTCGATGGCAGTTATCACTTCATGTGAATGAATGGCAAGCTGTGTTTCGTAAGAGCGATACTTTCTGAATCCTTGTTGACTATTGGTTAATAAGTCATTCTCTTTGAGGTAGTTCATAATGTTCGAACAAAGTATATGTTCCAAAATCCTACTGCAAATCGACATCAATGAGATTGGTCTGTAATTTTGGGGATCACTCCTATTGCCTTTCTTGAATATTGGAGTGACTTGGGGAAGTTTCAAGTCTTTGGGTACAGATCTTTCGCTTAGTGATTGGTTGTAGATGATAGCTAAGTAAGGAGCTATTGCATCAGCATACTCTTAGAGGAATCTAGTTGGTGTACAATCTGGCTGGGGAGATTTGTTTCTGTTTAGTGACTTAAGTTGTTCTACTATTCCAGGAACATCTACTTATAAATTTTGCATGCTGGCAGCTGTTCTTGGTTTGAATTCTGGAGTGTTCACTTCGTCTTCTTTGATAAACGAATTTCGGAAAGCTGTGTTTAGCAATTCTGCTTTAACAGTACTTTCATCGGTAGTATTACCATTGCTATTGCGTAGTGAAGGTATTGTTTATGTTTTGCCACTAGTGTATTTCACATATGACCAGAATTTCTTTGGATTTTCTGCAAGATTACGAGATAGGTTTTCGTTGTGAAAACTACTATAAGCTTCTTGCCTTGAAGTCGATGGTAGGTTGCAAGTTTCTGTAAAAGATTGCCAGTCGTGGGGATTGTGTCTTTTTTAAATTTTTCCTGTGTTTTTCTTTGGTTCCGCAACAGTGATCTGACCTGTATTGTGTACCACGGGGGGTCAGCCCCCTCTTTTATTAATTTATTTAGTATAAATCTCTCGATAGCTACTGAGTTTATGTCTTTGAAAGTAAGCCACAACTGATCTAAACTGGCATTTTTAGTTTTGAAAGACTGTGGAGACTATCACTCAGGAAAGTGTGAAGCAGAATTTTTATCTGCCCTATGGAATAGATATATTTTTTGTCTATTTTTGGTGCATTTGGGAATTTCTATATTTAGTCTTGCTACTACGACTCTGTTTGCTAATCCCTGTATCTGTTGTGATGCTCTTTACTAGCTCAGGATTATTTGTTTATTTGTTGCTAGAAGATCAAGGTTATTTTCGCTACCATTTACTATTATAGTGGATTTATGAAGCAACTTTTTGAAGTAGTTTTCAGAAAAAGCATTCAGAACTAGTTTGGACGATGTTTTATATTTGCCGCCGGTTTTGAATACATATTTATGCCAACATATCAAGGGTAAATCGCCACCAATTATAACAGTATGCTTTGGGTACCTGTTTGAAATGTGATTCAAGCTTTCTTTGAACATTTCAGCAATTGCTTTGTCTGAGTCAGGGGGCCGATAAAAAGATCCAATTATTAATTTATTCTGGTTGTCAGGTATAAGCTCTACCCATACCAACTCACAGGAAGTATCTTCCTCAATTTCGCTGCAGGATAAACCGTTTGTAACAGCAATAAACACTTCGCCCCCTTTTTTATTTATTCTATCCTTTCTGAAGACCATTTGGCCCTTTGTAAAAATTTTGGCTGAACTTCTCTCTGGCGTCAGCCAGCTTTCAGAACCTATAACAATTTGTGCCTCAATACTTCCTATCAGCGCTTGGAGCTCTGGAACTTTCCCAACACAGCTACTAAAATTTACTACTGTTACACCAATGGTTCCTAGATCTACATTCTTCCTGTGTCTGACCTGCACCCTTTGAGACTGAAACCCATTTTGTGTATTCCTGAAGCCCTCTAACCTAAAAAACTGCCCAGTCCACGCCACACAGCCTCCACTACCCGTGTAGCCACTTCCTGAGTATAGTGGACTCCTGACCTATTTAGCAGAATCCAAAATCCCACCACCCTTTGACACAAGTCGAGGAATCTGTAGCCCACACGGTTACAGAACTGTCTGAGCCTCTGAGATTCAGACCCTCCACTCGGCTTTGAACCAGAGGTCCGCAGTCAGTCCTGTCGACTATGCTGCAGGTGGTGAGCTCTGCCTTCATCTTGCAAGCAAGACTGGCAGTCTTTACCACCTCTAATAGCCACTCAAAACCAGAGAGAATCTCTTCTGGACCAAACTGACACACATTTTTGGTCACGACATGAGCCACCACTTGCAGCTGGCTGCACCCTGTGCTCTTCATGGCATCCGGAAGGACCCATTCCACATCTGAAATAACTCCCCCCTGTATGCACACGGAGTGCACATTGGGCTTCTTCTCCTCCCTAGCAGCCATATTCCTAAGGGCCTCCATCACCTACCTAATGTTGGAGCTCCCAACTACTAACAAACATATCCTCTGTGAGTGCCCGGATCTTGCAGGCAGAGGGGTGAGTGGAGGACGAGCAACACCATCTGCATCAGGAACATCCTCTGCCACAGTAAGCGCCTTGAATAACTGGGAAGCCTTCACTTCGATCTCCCGGGAATTCTTACGCCGCCTGACACGCGCTGAGGAGACTTCCCAATCCACCAGGGATTGGGAGGCAACCTCCTCACGGGCAGTGATAGGGCTGGCCACAGCCACAGTCCAATTGAAGGGCACAACAGACTCACAGAGCGTCTGCTGCGTCCCCGCAAGCAACCTGTAACAGTGGTGCCCACCCACCGCAGTCTCAAGCATTGCTAGCGAAGCCAACGCTGCCTGAAGCTGCGAGCAAAGAGTCACCAACTTGGCCTGCTTCTGTTCGCAGCAGTCACAGTTCGTAGCCTCCATGTCCACCATACCAAAAGTAACTGTGGACTGCCAAATTATCTTACATTTATAATACTAAAATAATAAACATTTTAACCTTTATCAGGGGAACAAGTAATCATTTAGGGGGTGATTGCTTCAAAATATTGCATTTGTAATGGTGTCACCTGTAGTAAAATAGAAGTTAATCCCACACTCCATAGCCAGCGACCCCTGACAGGGAAATCCTTTGTAAATAACCATGCAATGGTCTCTGTGCCCTCAGTTTTATGGAAGCTCTCTTATGAAACAATGCTTTCCAATATGTACATGTTTTACACTGTGACTGAACAAAGTTATTGTTTTCCACTGTGTATAAAGTTGCAACACAAGAACCAGTGATTAAAGTGTGTGCTAAACTATACTGGCAGTTTCTACATTTAACTTATCCATTGTGGTGGTAATTCAATCACTTCTCCTGCAGCAAAAAGCTAATTGTGTAGTCCTAAATGAAGTTTTGGCTGTCGTGACAGTGCAGATTCCACCTATTCAGCTGCACCCACCACCACTTATGCCATTCAAAGGAACTGCAGAAGACTGGGAAACTTATGAAAAATAGCTCCACCAACACCTCATTGCATATAGGGTGAAGAGCACAAACTTTTTTATTTTGGTCTTTGATTTCTCCTCACCTGTACCATTTAGCATCAGTTAGCTCCTCTGCAAGAACAATAGTCACACTTCTTTGAAGAAATGTAAAGTCTGTTGTTTTCATCCCATTGCAAATGACTCACATCGCTGGTGCAAATGGAGAATTTTACCAGTATCACCAACAGTTACAAAAGTCTTATTGTACTTGCTTTAGTGGTCCAGAAAACACTATGAATGTGGGAAGTGCAGTGTTTTGAATGAGGCCTGTGGAAGGCCTAACTTGAAATTTGTGTCTCAGAATGTACTTCGACACAGAAACACACCCTTTATGTATCGATGTTTTTGCATGCTCAACAGATTACATAGTGCAAATGAAATATTATGTAGCTCTCAGCTGATGCACAGGTTTCCAAATATGCAATTAATTAACTCTATTTCCCACATGAGGGTATCTGACTGTTTCATCTTAAATGATATATCATCTTATGCCCATAACATGCTCTCCTCCCCCTCATAAATTTAGTAAAAACATAAATAAAATTCAAATAATTTGAAAGGCTGCTAAAGCATTTTATTTGTGTCACATGTTGCCCCCTTCCCACCATAGAACCAGCACCCAACACAATGCTCACAATAATCCTGTAACAAAGGCACTATGTGAAGATGAACATGAAAAGGTTCAAAAACCGGTTAATGTAATAAAACAGTATCTTTTCAAGTCAAAGTCCCTGGGTGCATTTTTCTTAAATCATATTGTTAAAAATTATGTCCACCGCTGACAGGGAGGAAACATTAAATGCAGTGCAACAAATGTGTGATGAAATAGCAGTTCTAGGTAAGCAAGAATAAAGTTAAATCATGGTTGTAATATCTTTTTTTTTTTTTGTGATATATTTATGTGACACATTTAGGGCCATCTACAAAATGTCAGCCATGCTCGCCAGTGAAAAAAATGAAGTCACTTTTTCGGGGTGGTCAGACTGTGGGCCTGCTGATAATCAGACTACTGATGAGATGGCATTGTATTTAAATAGAGTGGATGCTGGAGATGACTCCAGTGGTGGAAGCATAACAGCTGTCTCTTTCCAAAACTGGCTGTTTTAGCGAGAATGTTTGATATTCCAGCCTCAAATTCAACTACTGTAGTCAAAGAATTGTTAGTGTTGCAGGAAACACTATCTCAGACAGAAGAACAGACTCGATCTGAAACAAGTCGATGATGACATGATCATCACTGTAATTATAATGCTAATACAGAATAATATGGAAAGTTTTATTTCTGTTACCTATATTTTTAATTTGTTTGTTACAAGACTTATTTTTCTAAATATAAAGTAATAAAGATATAGTATCAGAAGAACATGTATGTAATTTTTCATTCCAATACCAACCACCATCACTGCAAAAGTTTGTAGTCTTTCTATGAGACTTAATGTTTTCCTCATTGTCTAAAACTGCTACCCTGCAGCCATATATGAGTGTAGCCAAATTAAGGTGTTATGAATGTAACTGGTGAGAGAATACCACAGCCTGCAGACACACACAGCTGCTGAAGCAGCCACAGAGGTAGAGTGGAGAGTGCAGCACCCAAGTCATCCTGTGCCCTACTCAACTGATGCAACGGAGCACCGATCGAGGACCCTACCATCTCTGAACATTCATACTTTAAATACGGGAGTGCAGCACACACAAATGAGTATGAGTGAGAAAAATCTCCAAAATGCAGACCTTTGCCATACACACTGGTGGAGCAGTTTAGCATACCCTCACAATGCCTGTTTGTGTAAATTGTAAGCATAGTCGGCTGGCATTTCCCCTAACCTTTCCTATATTTACCTCACTCACTATTTTAGTGTGTGATTCTGGATATCCCAAAGAGTTCTAGTTTTTTAAGTTGAATATAACTCTTCGCTCCCTATATTTTACCCTTGATACCTTTAGAATTTGGAAGAGTGTATTCCAGTCAACATTGTCAGAAACTTTCTCCAAATCGACAAACGCTAAAAATGTAGGTATCCCTTTCCTTAGCCTATCTTCCAAGATAAGCCGTAATGGGAGTATTGCCTCGTGTTCCTACATTTCTCCTAAATCGAAACCGATCTTCCCCGAGATCGCATTTCACAAGTTTTTCCATTCGTCTGTAAATAATTCATGTTAGTATTTTGCACCCATGACTTATTAAACTGATAGTTCTATAATTTTCACACTTGTCTGCACTTGCTTTCTTTGGAATTGGAATTACAATATTCTTCTTGAAGTCAGAGGGTATTGCCTCTGTCTCATACATCTTGCATACCAGGTGATACAATTTTTCCATGACTGGCTATCCTAACGACATCAGCAGTTCAGACGGAATATCATCTACTCCAGGGGCCTTGTTTCGACTCAAGTCCTCCAGCACTCTGTCAAATTCTTCTTGCAGTATCATATCTCCTATCTCATCTTCCTCCACTTTGTCTTCCATTTCTAGAACACTGCCTTCCAGTTTATTTCCTTTGTATAGGCCCTGTATATATTCCTTCCACAGTTCAGCTTTTCCCTCTTTGCTTAGTACTGGTTTTCCGTCCGAGTTCTTGATATCCATACAGCTGCTTCTCTTGTCTCCAAATATCTATTTTATTTTCCTGTAGGCGGTATCCATCTTTCCCCTAGTTATGCATTCTTCTATGGTTCTGCATTTGACCTCTAGCCACTCCTGCTTAGCCAGTCCGCCGTTCCTGTCACTCATTTTTCAGACGTTTGTACTCCCTTTTTCCTGTTTCACTTCCTGAATTATTATATTTTCTCCTCTCATCAATTAAGTTCAGTATATCCTTTGTTATCCAGGGATTTCTATTAGGCCTTGTCCTTCTGCCTATATGGTCCTCTGCAGCCCTCACCACACTATCCCTCAGAGCTACCCATTCTTCTTCTACTTTATTACTTTCCTCCGTTTCAGCCAATCCTTCCGTAATGCTCCCTCTGAAACTCTCAACCACCTCTTGTTCCTTCAATTTCTCTAGGTTCCATCTCCTAACCTTGTTACCTTTCTGCAGTCTCTTAAGTTTTAATCTGCAGCTCATAACCAATAAGTTATGGTCAGAGTCTATATCTGCCCCTGGATACGTCTTACAGTTTAGAACCTGGTTTCTAAATCTATCTTACCATTATAAAGTCAATATGGTACCTTCCAGTGTGTCCTGGTCTCTTCCATGTATACAGCCTTCTTTCATGATGTTTAAACCAAGTATTGGTGATCATTAAATTGAGCTCTGCGCAAAATTCTACCAAGCGGTCTCCTCTTTCATTCCTTTTTCCCAGTCCATATTCACCTACAAGATTTCCTTCTCTTCCCTTTCCTACTACAGAGTTCCAGTCCCCCATCACAATCAAGTTTTCGTCTCCCTTAACTTTCTGAATGATTTCTTTTGTCTCCTCATACATTTCTTCGATGTCCTCATCATCAGCATAGCTAGTTGGCATATAAACTTGCACTACTGTGGTCGGTGTTGGCTTCGTGTCTATCTTTACTTCAATAATGCATTCACTATGCTGTTCATAGTAACTTACCAGCATTCCAATTTTCTTATTTATTATCAGACCTACTCCAGCCTTACCACCAACTGATTTGTATTGATAACCCTGTACTCACCTGATGAGAAATCCTGTTCATCCTGCCACCGAACTTCACTAATCCCTACCATATCTAACTTTAACCCATCTATTTATTTTTTCAAATTTTCTAGCTTACCTATGCGATTAAGGGTTAGAACATTCCACACTCCGATCTGTAGAATGCCTGTTTTGTTTTTCTTGATGACGACATCCTCCTGAGTAGTTCCCGCCCGGAGATCTGAATGGGGGACTATTTTACCTCCAGAATATTTTACCCAAGAAGGCACCATCATCATGTAGTCATACAGTAGAGCTGCATGTCCTTGGGAGAAGTAACAACTGTAGTTTCCCCGTGCTTTCAGCCGTTCGCAGTAACTGCATGGCAAAGCCATGTTAGCGGATGTTACAAGGCCAGCTCAGTCAATCATCCAGACTGTTGCCCCTGTAACTACTGAAAAGGCTGCTGCCCCTCTTCAGGAACCACACATTTGTCTGGCCTCTCCACAGATACCCCTCCGCTGTGCTTGCACCTATGGTACAGCTAATTGCATCGTTGAGGCATGCAAGCCACCCCATCTCGGGAATGTCTGTGGTTCATAGGGGTGGGGATGAAGACTTATGTAAACTTAATTCAGTTATATTAATAGCACTGAAACACATTTAATTGATTGTATATTTATGTTTTCACATTATTACAAATTGTCATTTTCAATGAAGGAGGCTTCTTTAGCCTTAGACACTCACACTACAAATGAATGTGACAAGGGATCTGCTGCTGACGATCCCCTTTTCACATCCACGTTTAGTACACACTACTGTCTCCTACCTACACTCATTTCAAATGAGATGTAGTTGTTTTATCTACTTCACATACGGCTGGTGCTGAACAATGCAGCAATTTTCTGTAGGGAGTCGTGCTTCTTTTTAATTATTTTTATGACATCTAACATTTCAGAAGCCTTCTTTGCCTCTTATTAGGTGACAAATTCGTAAATGTTGCTTCTTGTACTTAATTTTGTGAATGAACACACAGAAAGACAAAATGTAACTCTATAGATACACAGTGCAAAACCGAACACTACTGCTGTAAAGGAGCATTTACTGCCAGCAAGCCACGGACATTCTTTCTTTACCGCCATTGCAGAATATTGTGAAAATCAGTACCGTAGCCTAGCGAACAACGTTGCAGAACTTGTTTCAAACTCAATGGAAACACGCCTTGACACCAACGAGCAAGCAAAAAACTAATTGTACATTAATTCTAAGTTCGCTTTGGAGTTTCGACTGCTTTGAATCATTTACCCACCGTGACGCAATTTGCAGCAAAAGGAATTATTCTTTTCCATCCAACGCCAAAAACCTAACACTTCATCATAAGCTCACCAAATCACGTGTGTGTTTTCTTCCTTCTGTATGTTGAAACGTGTGGAAAATAATCGGCAACTGTTTATGCTAGACGCGTCGGGTGATCATTATGTACTCATTGTTGCATACATAATTATAAAATAAAAATGTTATTAATCAATGGATACTTTTAAATGTTAAAACAGTACTGAAATATATAATTCATACATTTTCAACATACATTGTTGAAAATATGTAATTTAGAAATAAATATTGTTTCTCTTTTCTCTTCACTAAAATCAAAGCCTGGTATTCTGCAGTCTTGAGATTCTTACAAAAAAATATGTTGTGCTTCTAGCAACAAAAAAGTAATGATACTTCCGTCAAATTGTGAACTAATAAAAGTAACTTAGTTACAGTTAAAGTTAGTTTAGGCAAGTAATAACTCCATTACCATTGAAAAGTAACTGTTACTAGTAACGGCGTTACAAGTAATGCGTTACTCCACAACACTGGTCCAGGTGCGGTATGTGCTACAGAGCACAGAATAGTTATTTCAGATAATTAACTGCTAACAGAACCAAGATGTTAGAGAAAGTCATGCAGTTGTTTTCAGGAGGAGTTTGTAACATTTTAGTGGTGAAAGCATTGTCAATAAGGAATCAAAATCATCAAATTGCATTATCTACACATTTTTGTTACTGGGAGAGTCATGAAATTCCCTTTATTTCTTCCTCTTTGCCAACTATAGTCATAAATGTATGTTCTACTGTTATTTAGGTATTCAATCTTGAGAGATTTC
Organism: Locusta migratoria; assembly: GCA_026315105.1. NCBI lineage: Eukaryota > Metazoa > Arthropoda > Insecta > Orthoptera > Acrididae > Locusta > Locusta migratoria. The sequence goes on along the minus strand of CM048755.1, from coordinate 801,534,951 downwards.
ATGTCTAGTCAGTTATAATAAACTATTTTGTTACCCTGAGTACATTTTATAATTTGAATAGTTAGTATTCTTAATCACATTTTGGACATAATAATAGGCCATTTCCCAATTTTAAATTATGGCTCAGATAGTTGTTATTCTGTATAATTAAAACTGAAATAACATTTCTGTTAATATTTCCTCAAAGTATCCGCTGTTTTATGTAATTAAATCGTACATATAATTAAATTTCAACATTTTGTCTAAAGATTTAATATGCTTCGACACAAGTGAAAGCTGAAATTTCAAGCAATTTTCACTATTTTTCTGCCAACACAGTAATAACTTTTAAATAAAATGGAATTTTTCTGAAAGCTGATAGTTTAATACTTCCAAAAGTTCATGAATTTTTGGCATCTTCATTTCTCAAAAACAACCCAGAGTCTTATATTCTATAAATAAGAAAAATTAAAATTTCATTTTAAGCAAAATGTTAGAGGGTCATTTCAAAAGTAATAACTACTATTTTTATTCACAGAAACTACAATAGATACATAAATCACAACAGCACATCTAAATATTTCTGCTTGTCAGTCAGTTTTCCACATTCACCACTATTTGTCATGCAATTTTGTCAATGATGAACCAGTACCTGTGTCTTGTGCTTATGAAAATAGGAACCAGCTGAGACTAACCGCATCCTTACAACTTTGTCAACAGCATCTAGGTCTAGAAAATCTTTGCCACATAGTCCACCTTTCATAGGCCCAAAGAGATGAAAGTCTGAAGGGGCAAAATTGGGAATTTACAGTGGATGTGCTAAGACAGTTCATCTGAACATGTATTGGTTTGTGTGGTGTGAGGCCCTGCTTTGTCATGTTGTAGGTGAAAGTTGATTTTCTTCTCTGACCTTACCCTGGAAATTGGGGCATTCAGCTTAGTCAGAGTCATCTTTTAGCATGCTAAATTGACAATTTCTCTAGGCTCCATGACATCAGAAAGAACGACACTCTGGCTATCCCAGAAGACTGTACACATCATTTTGCTTGCAGACGGATGTATCTCAAATTTCTTATTTGACAGAGAATTCCCGTGTTACCATTCCACATACTGTCTTTTGATTGCTCACGTCTATTGTAGTGTTACCATACACCTTTAACAAGTGTGAGTGGATATCAATCAGCACAATTTCTTCAGCAGTGAATAATTCAATCACACATCACTGTTTTATATACACATCCATATGAGACTCCATTTTGGAACTCCTATTTGGCTCCAACTACCACTAAACAACTGAACCACCGCAAATGAAAGAGGATGGTTTGAACATTAGCACAACACCAATATCTGGCACAGACACCCATAGTCACCATAAAAATAAAATAAAAAGCAAAAATGGAGATGTTACTTTCAGAATGACCCTCGTTGCCTATATTTGAAGCTTACTGTTGCTTGTTGGTATCAACGGACTGTAGATATTGTTTACACATGTGTGTCAATAAGGATAGATTGTTGGATTCAGCTGTAGAAGATTAGCCGTGCGCACTGGATGCCATGCTGCGGTACGCATGGCCATTTGCTGGCGGAGGTTAGAGTCCACCCTCAGTCATGGGTGTTTGTGTTGTCGTTAGGTTAGTTTACCTTAGTTTAAGTTGTTTGTAAGCTATGGACTAATAACCAAGCAGCTGAGTCTGATGGATTTACAAACATTTGAATTATTGGATTCAGTTTTTGTTTTTCTACCAAATACTTCTCACTTTTAAATGTATATGATCATCAGTGGTTGTGGTAAAAATTGGAGGAAGGAAGGAAGCTTAGGATTTAACATCCTATTGACAGCGTGGTCGTTAAAAATGGAGCTCATACTCGAAGTTTTGGTTAAGGACAGGGAAGGAAATCGGCCATGCCGTTTCAAGGGAACCATCCAGGCGTTTGTCTGGAGTGATTTAGGGAAATAACCAAAATCTAAATCAGGATGACCACAGGTGGATTTGAACCATTGTCCTCCAGAATGAGAGTCCAGTGCCTTACCACTGTGCCACCTCGCTTGGTCAGTAAAAATTGCATAGTAAATGGGCACTTATGCATCCACAGTATTGGGTTGAGATTAATTCATGTGCATTGTAAATTTATGTTTTACACACACACACACACACACACACACACACACACACACACACACACACAGCCATGCCCGAGGGAGGACTCAAAACTCCAGTGCAGTGGTGCCCACAAGGGGAGGGGAGGGGGGGAGGGTGGGTGGGCTCATGACACAAACTGCATCATTGTTTTTTTTGCGTGGGGGCGGGGTGAAATATTAGTACTTTTGATGAGCCTGAGGGGGGGGGCCTTCATAAAACAATTTACAAAACATGAAATAAAAGATATTTAATTTCAGTATTAAATGGTAAAACAGGACATAATATATCTTGGGTGGGGGGGGGTATGTTTGAGTCATTGGTCAAGGGCAGGGGGGGGGGGGGGGGTTGCCACCTCTGCTCCAGTGGGAATGACCAACAAGAAGACATGGCATGCCAGATGGCATTGGAAGACTAAGTCAAAGCTAGTTTTGCAGCATTGGAAGCACATTTTTCATGCTGTTTGGTTAAAACGTTTTTTGGAAGGTTAGTTCAATACTTGTGAGGCTAAAAAAGGGAGGAAAACTATTTTGAACATTTTCCAGGAAAAATGAAGGTAAAAGTTTTGTTATGTCATTATGTGCTTGAGCCATGTGTACTAAGAGTTACTTGGCGGCACAATAGTTATCATTTGGCTCGCAAATTTTGAGCTTTATGTTTGTATTGAGTGTGTTTCTTTTTCTCTCTTTCCTTTTTTTCCATGTCTCCATCTCTTTATCTTGGAAGAAGAGACTGTGAAATAGAATGAAATTAATGATTTAATAAGTAACCATTTAAAATTTTATTAAAAATAGCACCATTTACCATATGCTCTTGAAATGCTTTTTTGAAACACAAATCATTGATGTATCTATCCCATGTTGAGGTACTACATCACTGATGTAAATGTTAAAACAGACAACCAACTTGAAATTTATACTTTCACCAACCACATTAGGTAATGACTTGAAGTGTAAATTGTTGGCATGTCATAATGTGAACAGCTGTTTCGCAAATGTAAACAAAGCCATACTAATGTGGATGTTGTAACACTTCACACCTTTGCAATTGCAGAGCACAATACTTAACTAATAGACTAGTAAGTTTCATATGATTTGTTTACATCAAAATGACCCTCATAGAAGTAAACACACACCTCAATTGGATTTTCTATGATCGAGTTGCAACCACATTGTACTTACCTTCTCATTCTTTGGAACACTAAAACACAATTTTGATCAGTATTTTGAAATAAAAACCATCTTGTCTGCACAGTATTGTATTACTCCTCAGTAATACATTTTTGCCCTTACAGCAGGGCACCATCAGATTATCTTAACAGTAGTGGTGGTACATGTAGGTGCAAAATAAGCCCATGCTTACAATTTACACAAACAGGCATTGTGAGGGTATGCTAAACTGCTCCACCAGTGTGTATGGCAAAGGTCTGCATTTTGGAGATTTTTCTCACTCATACTCATTTGTGTGTGCTGCACTCCCGTATTTAAAGTATGAATGTTCAGAGATGGTAGGGTCCTCGATCGGTGCTCCGTTGCATCAGTTGAGTAGGGCACAGGATGACTTGGGTGCTGCACTCTCCACTCTACCTCTGTGGCTGCTTCAGCAGCTGTGTGTGTCTGCAGGCTGTGGTATTCTCTCACCAGTTACATTCATAACACCTTAATTTGGCTACACTCATATATGGCTGCAGGGTAGCAGTTTTAGACAATGAGGAAAACATTAAGTCTCATAGAAAGACTACAAACTTTTGCAGTGATGGTGGTTGGTATTGGAATGAAAAATTACATACATGTTCTTCTGATACTATATCTTTATTACTTTATATTTAGAAAAATAAGTCTTGTAACAAACAAATTAAAAATATAGGTAACAGAAATAAAACTTTCCATATTATTCTGTATTAGCATTATAATTACAGTGATGATCATGTCATCATCGACTTGTTTCAGATCGAGTCTGTTCTTCTGTCTGAGATAGTGTTTCCTGCAACACTAACAATTCTTTGACTACAGTAGTTGAATTTGAGGCTGGAATATCAAACATTCTCGCTAAAACAGCCAGTTTTGGAAAGAGACAGCTGTTATGCTTCCACCACTGGAGTCATCTCCAGCATCCACTCTATTTAAATACAATGCCATCTCATCAGTAGTCTGATTATCAGCAGGCCCACAGTCTGACCACCCCGAAAAAGTGACTTCATTTTTTTCACTGGCGAGCATGGCTGACATTTTGTAGATGGCCCTAAATGTGTCACATAAATATATCACAAAAAAAAAAAAAAGATATTACAACCATGATTTAACTTTATTCTTGCTTACCTAGAACTGCTATTTCATCACACATTTGTTGCACTGCATTTAATGTTTCCTCCCTGTCAGCGGTGGACATAATTTTTAACAATATGATTTAAGAAAAATGCACCCAGGGACTTTGACTTGAAAAGATACTGTTTTATTACATTAACCGGTTTTTGAACCTTTTCATGTTCATCTTCACATAGTGCCTTTGTTACAGGATTATTGTGAGCATTGTGTTGGGTGCTGGTTCTATGGTGGGAAGGGGGCAACATGTGACACAAATAAAATGCTTTAGCAGCCTTTCAAATTATTTGAATTTTATTTATGTTTTTACTAAATTTATGAGGGGGAGGAGAGCATGTTATGGGCATAAGATGATATATCATTTAAGATGAAACAGTCAGATACCCTCATGTGGGAAATAGAGTTAATTAATTGCATATTTGGAAACCTGTGCATCAGCTGAGAGCTACATAATATTTCATTTGCACTATGTAATCTGTTGAGCATGCAAAAACATCGATACATAAAGGGTGTGTTTCTGTGTCGAAGTACATTCTGAGACACAAATTTCAAGTTAGGCCTTCCACAGGCCTCATTCAAAACACTGCACTTCCCACATTCATAGTGTTTTCTGGACCACTAAAGCAAGTACAATAAGACTTTTGTAACTGTTGGTGATACTGGTAAAATTCTCCATTTGCACCAGCGATGTGAGTCATTTGCAATGGGATGAAAACAACAGACTTTACATTTCTTCAAAGAAGTGTGACTATTGTTCTTGCAGAGGAGCTAACTGATGCTAGATGGTACAGGTGAGGAGAAATCAAAGACCAAAATAAAAAAGTTTGTGCTCTTCACCCTATATGCAATGAGGTGTTGGTGGAGCTATTTTTCATAAGTTTCCCAGTCTTCTGCAGTTCCTTTGAATGGCATAAGTGGTGGTGGGTGCAGCTGAATAGGTGGAATCTGCACTGTCACGACAGCCAAAACTTCATTTAGGACTACACAATTAGCTTTTTGCTGCAGGAGAAGTGATTGAATTACCACCACAATGGATAAGTTAAATGTAGAAACTGCCAGTATAGTTTAGCACACACTTTAATCACTGGTTCTTGTGTTGCAACTTTATACACAGTGGAAAACAATAACTTTGTTCAGTCACAGTGTAAAACATGTACATATTGGAAAGCATTGTTTCATAAGAGAGCTTCCATAAAACTGAGGGCACAGAGACCATTGCATGGTTATTTACAAAGGATTTCCCTGTCAGGGGTCGCTGGCTATGGAGTGTGGGATTAACTTCTATTTTACTACAGGTGACACCATTACAAATGCAATATTTTGAAGCAATCACCCCCTAAATGATTACTTGTTCCCCTGATAAAGGTTAAAATGTTTATTATTTTAGTATTATAAATGTAAGATAATTTGGCAGTCCACAGTTACTTTTGGTATGGTGGACATGGAGGAATTATGGGCTACCACAAAGATAGAGAAATTTGGGCTTGTATTGAGTCATATAGATGGTTGTTTTTTCCTATCTCTATTTGGGATAGACAGTGTAATGTATATCGGAAAGATAGATCGGATACAACTGGAGGAGGAGTGTTCATCACTGTGGATAAAGATGTTGTTTCTACTGAGATCGATGTTGAAAGTAACTGTGAGGTTATCTGGGCACGTATAACAGGTCTAAAAGAAGTAAAGTTAATAGTTGGGTGTTTTTACCAACCCCCCCAGTGCTGCTGTCGAAGTTTTAGAATCATTCAGAGAAAGTCTACACCAGGTAGTGCATAGGTATCCGGGCCATGTAATATTAGTCAGAGGAGACTTCAACCTTAAGAGTATAAATTGGGACCTTCCTAGTTACATTTCAGGCGCTACAGACAAGCAGTCTTGCGACCTACTTTTGGACACATTCTCCGAAAACTGTCTTGAGCAGTTAAACCGGCAACCCACACGCAATGGAAATATTCTAGACCTAATAGCCACAAATAGGCCCGACCTTATTAACGATGTCTGTGTAGAGACAGGAATTAGTGATCATTATATCGTCATAGCGTCAATGGTGACCAAAGTTCATAAACCAATCAAGAAGACTAGGAGCGTGCTTTTGTTGGGAAGAGCCGATAAGCAAATGTTACGATTGCACATAGAAAATGAATGGGCATCGTTTAATTCCGGGACTATAGATGTAGAAGAATTGTGGACTAAATTTAAGTGCATTGTTAATAAAGGGTTAGAGAAATATGTGTCAGTAAAGACGATTAAGGATGGAAAAGATCCACCGTGGTATAATAATAATATTAGAAAGCTGCTGAGAAAGCGAAGGTTGTTGCACTCGCGATTCAAAAAAGAATACACAAATGATGACAGGCAAAAGTTAGTAGAGATTCGTGCATCCATAAAAAGATCGATGCGCGAAGCATACAATAAGTATCACAGCCATACCTTAGCAAAAGATCTTTCCGAGAACCCAAAAAAATTCTGGTCCTATGTAAAATTGATAAGCGGGTCAAAGCCCACTGTCAAGTCACTCGTTGATCATTCCGGGGCAGTAATAGAAGAAAGCAAACGGAAAGCTGAAGTTCTAAATTTAACCTTTAAGAAATCTTTCACGCAGGAGGACCACACAAATGTACCATCATTTGATCAACGTACTAATTCCGAAATGGGGGACATAGCAATAGGTATTTCCGGTGTAGAGAAGCAGCTGAGAGAGCTAAATACAAAAAAGTCTGCTAGTCCGGATGGAATACCAGTTCGGTTTTACAAAGACTATTCTGTGGCGTTGGCCTCCTACTTAGCTTGCATTTATCGCAAATCTTTAATTCAGCGCAAAGTTCCTAGTGATTGGAACAAAGCGCAGTTGACTCCCGTGTATAAGAAAGGAAAGAGAACTGACCCATACAATTACAGACCAATATCGTTGACATCAGTTTCATGTAGAATTTTGGAGCATATTCTCAGTTCAAATATAGTAAATTTCCTTGAAACAGAAAAGCTTCTTTCCATGAATCAGCACGGGTTTAGGAAACATCGTTCATGTGAAACTCAGCTTGCCCTTTTCTCACGACATCTTGCAAGCCATGGACGAAGGGCAACAGGCGGATTGTGTTTTTCTCAACTTCAAAACTGCATTCCACGCGGTGCCACACTGCAGACTGCTAACAAAGATACGAGCTTATGGAATAGGTTCACAGATTTGTGACTGGCTGTAAGACATCCTAAGTAATAGTACGCAGTACGTTGTTCTCAACGGCGAGTGTTCATCAGAGACGAGTGTATCGTCAGGCGTGCCCCAGGGGAGTGTGATAGAACCGCTATTATTTTCTATCTATATAAATGATCTGATGGACAGAGTAAGTTGTAATTTGTGGCTGTTTGCTGATGATGATGTGGTGTATGGGAGGGTGTCGTCTGTAACTGACTGTAATAGCATACAGGATGACTTAGACAAAATTCTAGTTTGTGCGAAGAATGGCAGCTAGCTCTCAATGTAGAAAAATGTAAGGTGATGCACATGAGTAGAAAAAACAATCCCATAATGTTCGAATACAGCATTAGTAGTGAGCTTCTTGATGGTGTCGCGTCGTTCAAATATCTAGGCGTAACATTGCAGAGCGATATGAAATGGAACGAGCATGTAAGGACAGTTGTGAGTAAGGCGGACAGCCAACTTCGGTTTATTGGGAGAATTTTGGGAAGATGTACTTCACCTGTAAAGGAGACTGCGTATAAAATGCTTGTACGACCACATCTTGAGTATTGCTCAAGTGTTTGGGACCCGCAGCAGATCAGTTTAAAGGAAGACATAGAGGCGGTTCAGAGACGAGCAGCTAGATGTGTTACCGGTAGGTTCGACCAATGCGCGAGTGTCACGGAAATGCTCCGGCAACTTCATTGGGGATCGCTGGAAGAAAGATGTTCTTTTCGTGAATTTCTGTTGAGGAAATTTAGAGGGCCGGAATTTGAAGCTGAGTGTAGTACGATCTTGCTGCCGCCTACTTAAACTTCGCGTAAAGATCACAAAGACAAGATAAGAGAAATTAGGGCTCGTACGGAGGCATATAGGCATTCTTTTTTTCCTCGTTCAATTTGGGAGTGGAATAGGAAAGGAAATGCCTAGTAGTGGTACAGTGTACCCTCCGCCACGCACCTTACGGTGAATTGCGGAGTATGTGTGTGGATGTGTGGGGTGGATGTGGGAATGGAACAGAAAAAGATATGACTTATAGTGGTGTGACATAGCTTCTGCTACACAATTTACAGTTCCTTTTAGAGGATGTTGGAGTGGATGGTGGAGAATTTTAATGAGATCCTGTTAGATCTATAGTTAGTGTGGCCCTTAGCAGTCACACATGAAACATCTAAGAATGCATAATTAACCAGTGTCTAGTCTGGATTTTTGAAACTATTTATCATCCAATAACTTCCTAACAGTAATGACCTAGTACTGCAATTCTGATCCAGCTGAAAATATCCATTGAGGCGTCTTTTTGCTCTGTGTCCTACAACAAGTTTCTGTAAAATAATTATATCCTTTGGGAAGTTTATAAAGTGTTTTCTGTCATCATAAAGAGCGTATAGAGGCCTCTTTCATTTTATAACAATTCACGTATAGAAATTATGTTTCACAGTACAAATAATTTGATTGTTTCTCAAAACAGAAGTCTGATGCTGGCAACAACCACCCGTCCTCCCCCAGCTTTCTCTTCTGGAGGTAAAGTGTCAGTACGTTAACAGTTTATTAATGTTCTTTTACCCCCTGATGTGGCTTGTATGCTGAATACCTGTTTTATATTAGATGTAGGCCACTGACGGATGAAAATTTACTGTTTTAGGTATGGGATTTTATTCGGTTTTTAATACATATTTGATGGAGCCCGACTTTGTGGACAAAAGGAATTTTATAAGATGGTTTTATAGGCAAGTTGGTTAGACCTCAAGATAAATGATGGGGATCAGTTAGTTTAAAGTCCATGTAATATAGGATTATGACCTAAATGAAATAAGCCCCTGATGATGCAAATTGAATTTGCGAAACTGGTTGTTTGTTCTTAATAAAGAGTTTTTAACAGTCACAGTGATGTGCTGTCAAGAAAATGAATCAATTTGACTGTGGGTGCCCAATGAATAAAGTATTGTTTTTCTGAAAACATTTACCTTCACCATTTATTCAAATAAATTAAAGGAAGTTTGTTCATCTGTGTATTGGTACCTCAAAAATATGGTTTTATTTTTGTATTTTATGTTGTTATTTTTTTATGGAATAAACATCTGACTCTGCTGATGAAAGTGAATATGCATACATTTTTTGCATAATGTACAGATCCAAAAAGAAGTCACTGGACAGAAATAAAGTGATTTGAGGCAGTGAGACATTAATTTAATGTCCAACAAATAATCAATAATTTGACACACCATTTGATAGCTGGCATTATCTTGACCACAAACAATACAATTATTTCCATTTTTTAGGTTGTCAGTAAGTTGTGACAAACACATTAAAAAGTAACTGTTCTGTGTTTTATTGTGGAGATTAATATTCACTAATTTCAAGGTTTTAACATAAATTTCAGTATATTACTTTCGTGAGACCCAACTTGGAGTGTAGTATTAACTAGTAGTGTAACAGCAGGATATTGCATATGGCATTTTCTTGGTTTTGTGTTACATTACTTCAGATATAGACAAACAAAAGCTGTTGCACAGTGTACCCGGCGCCTCCACCAAAGAATGTCGCGTTGAAATGGAAACAGGCTTGACTTCGAAGGCAACTAAACACGGCACTTTTGCTGAAAGCACGTTTATTAGGAACTCAACATACACGCAGCACTGACTGCCTCTCAGGCAGAGTGCTCTGCTATTTATACACAGACAGAATTTACCAGAAATTAGAAGAACAGTTAACAGAAGAAACAAGTAGAATTTACAAGTGAACATAAGAAAGAAGTAGAACCATCTGGAATTGTTAATTACAAAGAAATAAATTTCTGCCGGTGGGCGGGATTGAACCGGCGAACTTCTGCACCTCAGTCTGTGACGCTATCCCTTGCACCACGTCGGCAGTTGGTGTTCGTGGTCTCTCGCGGCAATATAATAAGTGCCATGAGACATTTTGTGGATGATACTGGCAGAGTGAAGTCACAGTGCTAGAAACCTGTTGCGAAGTGGAGAAATCTGTTGATGACTGATGCTTGTGCACACAGAGACAGTTGAATCACAATATTAACAAACCCACAGTATTGTTTGTACATAGACAGAAAGACACATTATTGTGTAATTACACAATTTTAGAACAAATACTGGGCAGTTACTTCCATAAAGTATCTAGGAGAATGTGAGTGGAGTAATTTGATATAGAACAGCGACATGAAATTAACTGCAGATAATCCAGGTGCCAGAATGGTAGTCATTGGACGATCTTTGGGTAATGTAGTCATTTACAAAAGAAATAGCTTACAAAAATAATTGTTTGACCATTACTTGAATGTTTCTATTCAGTTTGGGATCCATATCTGATATAATTGATGGAGAACATTGTCAAGATCCTAAGAAGAGCAGCACATTTTGCTACAGGTTCATTAGTTAAGTGTGAATGTGTTACAGAGATTATAAACTAATTCTGATGTCAGGTGCAACAAGAGAGGTGTTCTGGATCACAATGTAGTTTTATTGTTAAAGTTAAAAGAGCGTCTGTTCCTAGAAGAGTCAATTGATACATATTGTTTCCTTCTATATATATTGCCTCCTCCTACACACATCTTACAGAAAAACCATGAATATAAAATTAGACACATTTCATTCCTCTCAGAGGACTGCTTAGATTTTGGGCCAGTTGCTTCCTTGCCTGTTCCTCAGCCGTTTGAACACCCCTGGCTGGCCGCGGTGGCTGTGGGGACTGAGGCGCTCCATTCACGGTTTGCACGCCCACTATGGTCGGGGGTTCGAATCCCCCCTTGGGCATGGATATTTGTGTCGTCCTTGGTATAAGGTAGTAGATAAGTAGTTAGTAAGTTTAGGGACTGATGACCCCGTAGTTAAGTCCCATAAGCTTAAAAAACATTTGAACATTTGAACACCCCTGCCCATCTTAGCCGAGGGGCACCCAGCCACCTGAGGCCGGGTACTCAATCTGGAACAGTCAAGGTTAGAGAATCAACTTCTAAGTTGCACTTACATTGGTGTTAGTTCCATCTGGCCATACAACAAAGGCAGTGCCATGTGTAAAATGTTGTAGCACAGCCTCTGGTAGCCGCCTGTGTGGAAGTTGCATGACCGCATGCTGCTGCTACCGCACCATGCAACTGGTGTAATTGCAGCAAAGACTTTGGAATCTGTCATCCTGACTTTTCTCCTATAACTTTGTTTTCTTGACTTGCTGATGATTGGTGATTTATGTTTTCAGTGCTACTTATTTAAGGGTAATAGTTTTAAAAATTAAATCTTCCTTTTCATGTTGCTGGCAATATAATAATGGAGAATTTTGTTAAATCGTACATTCATTGATACAATTTATGTAGGAACATACACAGCCATTCCTTGTCCTTTTTTTCAGTTGTAATAAAAAGTTTGGTAGAAACTGATTTAAAATGTGTCAACAGATGGAACAACAATTTAGGTACGAAAGTGGATTTTGCTAAAGAATGTGTGAACACTTACTAAAGAATATTCCGTGTGACTAGAAACAGGTATCAAATGTGGGTTTTCAATCACTGAATCAGTGGTGTGTGGTCTTCAGTTTTATTGAGATATTTTTTGCACATATTCCATAAAGTCAAGTGCTTCTTAAGAATGGAACAGTGTTTAACCACTGAGGAGATGATGGAATAGTGCTGTGACAGCAAATACTCTAATAATTAAAAGTGTATAATAAAATGTGAAAAGTTCTATATAATATAGAAAGCTTAAGCATTACTTCATCTGAGGAATATATGTATTACACAGTGGAAGCTGTTGAAGCTTTCCATATAATATATATATTCTGTTGTTGATGACCAGTGTTGAGTTAGCTATCTGTAGTCCCTAAAACTCTTTCACTGCTTTTTTATGAGTACTGTACATTACATAACCTCTTTTACTTATATTGTGCATTGATGCTTTATACTTTCTTTAATAAAGTTTGAGATAGTTTAACTATGGTGTTTATGAAGGCTAGATTTAGTTGTATATTAATTTATGTAATTCTGAGGAAATTAGTCCTATTTTAGACTTCACCTCATGTAAATGAAGTATTGATTTATTTAGCGCAATTGGCTGCTATTAGTTTATTGTTCTTTAGTACTAGGCATATTTTGGCCTGATTGCCATTTTCAAGTACAGTGTTAAGATGTAATATCTTATGTACAGTGGGGGGGGGGGGGGGGGGGGGGAGGAGTTTACCTGGCCCGACTAATTTAAAGTGCAAGAACAGAGTTCTGAAGTGTGAGTGTTGCCAACTCTATTGGTCTTTGGAGCTTCAACTTGGTGTTTACATCTTCAAATAGAAGCAATATCATAATTAGGATACGGAATATGTTGAGATTCGTAGCCCCCTCAGGGACTCGGCATTAAATTTCTGAGTACGGGCTTGTCAAACCTGGGGTTCTGAGCTGGGGCCTGGTTAGCGCTGCCAATTATGACACCGTAACCTCTGGGCACACTTCAGTGACCACTGTGTGGCGTGGCGGTGCAACGTTGTGTGTACCAGGGAATGGGGATCTTTGCTTGATTGCCTGGGTCGCGAGGAAGGAAATAACTACAAAAAAAAAAAAAAAAAAAAAAAAAAAATCCCCTCATTCTTAAAATGTGCTACGTGCTAATGGGAAGCATGGCTGTTGAGGTTGAACTGTCGCTAACTAGCAACCTCTTGTGATACTGCCACACCTCAGTTGTACAAGGCTTATCTAGGCATGTGGCGCTCTGTCGAGGCAGACATTTAGTTCCCTACCTGCTCGTGGGACTGAGACGGATAATTTTAATATGTCCCTTGAACCTTCCAGTGGGATGGGTGTACCACTGGGGGGTACTAACACCAAACCATCAGAAAGGGCTCGGGTATCCAGCCTTCCACCCCAAGGAGTGAAAAAAAGAAATTTTCAGGCACAGTAACAAAAATCAGAAGGTGTCTTTAGTCATGAAATGAAAAGTAGCTAGTTTAGAGAAAGTGTTGCCATTCTACATTCAAAAGGGTTTGGCATTGATGGCTTACTGAAATCTGTTACCCATTTGTGCAATGGGACTCTGCTAATAGAAAGATTTAGCTCTCAATAAGCTGCAAACCTTCAAAAAGTGACATGCCTTGGGGAATATCCCATTGAGAGAGAACTACACAACACTCTGAATAACAGCAAAGGAGCTGTCATGTGGACATTCCTAGAGAAGAATTTAAAGGCTGAATGGGCACAAAAGGACATCAATGATGTGTAATGCATAATAAAAAGGGTGGATGGAGAGCTACAAAAATCACACTTGTTTATTCTTACATTTAATAGTCTAAAACTCCCAGAGTTTGTTAAGGCAGGATTTTTGTGACTAAAAGTAAGACCTTATGTGCCAAATCCTATACGCTGCTTTAAATGCCAGCACTTTGGGCACACAACGTAGGGATGTAATGGAGTATCCACCTGTGGTGCAAGTGGTAAACCTGCCCATGATGGGGTCGGTTGTTCACTACCTCCAAAGTGTGTGAACTGTTCTGGGAAACACCCTGTGTGGAGTAGGGAATGTAGAATTAATTTTGGAAGAAAAGATCAAACAAATTAAAACTACTAAGTGCATTTACTATGCAGAAGCCAGAAAGAACTTAAATGCCACACAACCTCCAGCATTTACCACCTCCTTTGCTGCTGTCCTTCAAAAGCCTGTTCCAAAAGTTGATGCTTCAACACAAATGGAGGTTGTTAGTGTTGCCACTAACACCTTTGCTTGTCAATGTAATTGCAAAGCCGCAGTTGATGCAGTGCCTGCACCTCCTTTAAACACAGTAGAGAAAGCTAGTTACCAGCATTGTTGAGCCCCTGGCAACTCCAGTGGTAGAGCCTGGCCAAAAGTCCATCATGGCTGCTGCTACATCTAGAAAAGTGAAGAAAATGTGAAGATACTACTTCCATAACCCATGGCTCACTTCCATATTACAGTGGAACTTGAATGGGTTCACGACTCACATAGAAGATCTAAAACTACTAAGACAGACATGTCCCTTATTCTTGTGTTTGCAAGCAACTAACTAAAGCTTCGGACACCCCTATACTCAGAGGCTTTACCATCTACTGTAAGGATGACCTTACTGGTGAGTGCACCAAAGGAGGCGTTGCTGTTTTTGTAAGTGATACACATCACTCCTCGGCCATTCCTTTGGTTACTGAGCTCCAAACTGTGGCAGTGGAAGTTCATGCGGGTCTGAGGATCGTGGTTTGTTTCTTATATTTACAGCCCCAGGAACCCACAGACTATGAGGCTCTCACCAGTCTCATGGTCTCATAGAGCATCTACCCTGCCCATATCTTCAACTGGGAGACTTCAATGCCCACAATGTGTTATGGGCACTGACTCTACTTGTAGAGTGCTTCATGATGTTTCAGGAACTTTGCATGCTCAATGGGTTATCCCACACATTTTTGTGCCACCACGGGGATGTTCTCAGCCATTGACCTTTCTTTTTGCTCTCCAGCTCTTGCAGACTCTGTTCAGTGGGGAAGCCACTGTTGATCTCCACAACAGTGACCACTTTCCACTGTGTATCCACTAACCAGTTGGCCATCATTGGGGCAGCAGCCACAGAGATGGATAACCAGAAGGGCAAAGTGGCCTTTGTTCAGTCATCTGGCTGTATTTGAACGATGAGACGACATCACTGCTTGGGTGCACCACATAACACATGTAATCCACCATGCTTATGACTTTTCTGTTCCTAGGTCATTGGGTGAACTTCGAAGGTGTCCTGTTCCTTGGTGGTCAGATGAGTGCCACATGGCCAGACGTGTGGTGCTATGATGGTTTAAGGGTGCTCCAACAACTGACAACCTTACAGCCTTTAGAGTTGCAAAAGCCAAGGCTCGATCCAATATTAAGGAGAGCAAGAAAAGGTCATGGCAAGCTTTCTTGACCTCTGTCAACCACTCTACTTGTTACACAAAAGTATGGGAAGCCATCAGGAGGATTTCTGGTAAAGGCAGTTGCTTACCTATCGCAGCTGTGCTCCCAAATAGGGGTGTCTACAAACAACACCTGGACACATTGCCCAGATAATGACAGAACATTTTGCAAATACTACTGACATGGATATCCAGGGTGTAGAGTTCCTGCGATGTTGTGCGACCATGAAGAGGGGCAAGTTGGACTTACGATCTAATAATGCTGAGTCCTACAACTGCCCTTTCTCCATGTGGGAGCTGGAATCTGCTCTGTCTGCATCTCATGACACTATGACTGGCCATGACAGTATACAGTGTAGTATGCTTTGGCAACTGTCTGGAGAATCAAAGGAAAGCCTCGTTGTGTGTTTTAATTTGATTTGGCAGACTGGCCATTTCTACAACTTGTGGAGGGAAGCGATTTTAATTCCACTTCTTAAACCAGGGAAGGACCGGTCACTTCCTAGTAAGTTATATATGGGTGGTATCTGTTCTTTCAGACATGTCTGAAAGAACAGACGTCACTTTTGGTCCTGCATTTATTATCTATTTATGTTCATGGAATGTATGACATTAACTGCAAATGGGAAAAGTTGAAAATGTGCACCCAGCTGGGACACGAATCCGGGTATCGGGAATTAGTTTACAATAACTATGAGTTTGAGTTCTATTTGGCAGGGTAAAGTAGAGAATTTATGTCTGATGGGGGGTGTACTTGAGTGATTCCATGCAGGTGTGCTGATTTCTGTGTCCCCAGTGGTGTAGAGGTCAGTTCAACTATCTAGAAAGCAGGATACCCAAGTTTGAATTGCAGCTGGATGCATATTTTCAACTTTACCCATTCGCAGTTAATGTCATACATTCCGTGAATATGATTTCCCAGTAGTTACCAGTGTCACCCTAACAAGCTGTGTAGGAAAGACCCTGGAACAAATGGTCAATTGCCGCCTGGTTTCTGTGTTAGAGACCAGGTGTGGTTTCAGGAGATACCGGTCCACTGTTGACAACACTTTGAGTCTACCATCCAGCAGGCATTCCTATGTAAACAGCACTTTATTGAGATCTTCTTCGACATCAGTAAGGCGTACAACACTACCTGGTGATGACTTATTGTAGAGTAGCTCCATCAATGGGGCTTCTTTGGCTACATCCCCATTTTTCTACAATCCTATGTAAGTGATTTTTTTGGGTACCGAGTTGGTGGCATGTTGTCAGACCGTTTTGAGTGGGAGAATTGTGTCCTTCATGGGAGTGTTTTAAGTGTTACCCTTTTTTCCACAGTCGTCAATGGTATTACATCCACTGTATGGAGCCCTGTACAGTGCTCCTTATTTGTGGACGATTTTGCTGTTTTCTCTTCTTACTCCAGTACTCCTGCCATGACTTGTCAATTGAAAGTGATAGTGCATAGGCTGGAGGAGAGGGTTGTGAAGATGGGTTTTCAGTTCTCTCTCTCTCTCTCTCTCTCTCTCTCTCTCTCTCTCTCTCTCTCTCTCTCTCTCTCTCTCTCTCTCTCTCTCTCTGTGTGTGTGTGTGTGTGTGTGTGTGTGTGTGTCCATTTTAATCATTCTCTTGGTATTTTTAATCTTCTTGTTCTGCATCTGGGGGAGGGGGTGGACCATTCTTCCTTTCAAAGATTCAGTGAGGTTTCTGGGCCTCACTTTTGACACAAATCTCTCGTGGCTCCCACCCCTGAGGGATCTGAAAACTAGGGCCCATAAGACACTGAACATTTTAAAATGCCTTAGCCACAGGTCATGGGGAGCAGATAGGGCATGTCTGCTCGAGTTGTATAGGGCTTTCGTACAGTTGCAGCTATATTAAGGGTGCACAGTGTGTGGATCAGCGAGACATTCATATCTGAAAACCGTTGACGCTGTTCATCTTGAGTGGATTTGGCTGACCACTGGTGCTTCATGACCAGCCCCATCTCCCGTCTCAGCACAGACTGGCAAACAGCTGTTCACCATCTGGCGGCAACTCCTCAAGGTGAGTCAGGCCAGTAAGATCCTTGCTAATCCAAATTCTCCAGCTTATCGAACTGTTGCTCGCCTTTATATGATGTGTCTGTTCTCCAATTTCCCCAAAAGCAACCAGGCCGTTTGGGATCCACGTACAGCAAGTGATAAACTCACTTGGTGTAGCTGGGTTTTAACTGCCTGCCACCCTGGCTACTGCAGACGCCCCGGGTAACTTTAGATTTAGTGCAGTAAATAAAAGCTGCACTCCTGCCTGTGTTTTTACCTTAGTATTTTATACAATTTTAACTAAGCACTATGACCACACAGCTGTATTCACAGATGGTTCTAAAGAAGGGGACTCTGCTGGTTGCCTTGTTGTTTCCCAGATTGGATCACCAAGATCAGAGTTCTGCTAGAGTTTACTGTCTTTGATGCGGAACTTCATGCCATTCTACATTTACATCTACATTCATACTCCACAAGCCACCTAATGGTGTGTGGCGGAGGGTACCCTGAGTACCACTATCGCGTCTCCCTCCTATTCCGGTCACATATTGTTTGCGGAAAGAAAGATTGTCAGTATGCCTATCTGTGGGCTCTAATCTCTCCGATTTTATCTTCATGATCTCTTCACAAGATATACGTAGGAGTGAGCAATATACTTCTAGACACCTAAGTAAAGGTATGTTCTCGAAACTTCGCCAAAAGCCTGTACCGAGCGACAGAGCGTCTCTTCTGCAGAGTCTTCCACTGCAGTTAATCGATCATCTCCGTAACGCTTTCACGATTACCAAATGATCGTGTAATGAAGCGCGCTGCTCTCCGTTGGATCTTTTTTACTTCCTCTATCAACCCCACCTGGTACGGATCCCACATCGGTGAGCAGTATTCTAGCTGTGGGCAAACAAGTGTACTGTAACCTACTTCTTTTGTCTTTGGACTATATTTCTATAGGATTCTTCCAATGAATCTAAGTCTAGCATCTGATTTACTGATGATTGATTTTATGTGGTCCATTTTAAATCACTCCTAATGCATACTCCCAGATAATTTATGGAATTAACTGCTTCCAGTTGCTGACATGCTGTAGTGTAGCTAAATGATAAAGGCTCTTTCTTTCTATGTATTCGCAGCACATTACACTTGTCTACATTGAGATTCAATTGCCGTTCCCTGCACCATGTGTCAATTCAATGCAGATCCTTCTGCATTTCAATACAATTTTCCATTGTTACAGCCTCTCTATACACCACAGTATCATCCGCAAAAGGCCTCAGTGAACTTCCGATGTTGTCCGCTAGATCATTTATATATATTGTCAACAGCAATGGACCGACGACACTCCCATGTGGCACACCTGACATCACTCTTACTTCGGGAGACTTCTCTCCATTGAGAATGACATGCTTTATTCTGTTATCTAGGAACTCCTCAATCCAATCACGCAATTGGTCTGATAGGCCATATGCTCTTACTTTGTTCGTTAAATGTCTGTGGGGAACTGTATCAAACACCTTGTGGAAGTCAAGAAACACGTCATCTACCTGAGAACCCGTGTCTATGGCCCTCTGAGTCTCGTGGACAAATAGTGCGAGCTTGGTTTCACATGATCGCCTTTTTCGAAACCCATGCTGATTCCTACAGAGCAGATTTTTAGTCTCCAGAAATATTATTATACTCAAACATAATAAATGTTCCAAAATTCTACAACTGACCAACGTTAGAGATATAGGCCTATAGTTCTGCACATCTGTTCGGCGTCCCTTCTTAAAAATGGGGATGACCTGCACCATTTTCCATTCTTTCAGAATGCTATGCTCTTCGAGAGACCTGCAGTACACCACTGGAAGAAGGGGGTGGGGGTGGGAGGGCAAGTTCCTTCGTGTACTCTGTGTAAAAACGAACTGGTAATCCATCTAGCCCTGCGACCTTTCTGCTTTTGAGCCATTTAAATTGTTTTTCTATCTCTCTGTCAATTATTTTGATGTCTGCCATTTTGTGATCTGTGCGGCAATCTAGAGAAGAAACTACAGTGCAATCTTCCTCTTTGAAAAAAGTCATTTAGTAATTCAGCCTTTAGAGTGTCATCCTCGACTTGTAGCCGCTTCCTGCTTGTAATGCACGCCTGACCTATTCAGGGGAAGCCTACATTTCTCCACCCGATAGTGGAGGTTGAGAAATTTGCACCTTAGATCTCCGCAGAATTGTCTGAGCCTCTGGTTTAAGCCTTTCACTCGGCTCCAAACCAGAGGACCACGATCGGTTCTGAGAACGACACTACATATAGTTAGCTCAGATTTCACCCCGTGAGTGAGGCTTTCAGCCTTCACCAACTTCACCAACCACCTGTATGAACGGAGAATTATCTCTGAACCCAGCTGGCAGGAGTCATTGGTGCCAACATGATCAACAATTTGCAGTCGGGTGCATCCAGTGCTATCACCGCTGGAAGGGCGTCCTCCACATCTTGGATGAGACCCCTCGGCAAGCAAACAGAGTGCACACTGGCCTTCTTCCCCGACCTTTTCGCTATTTCCCTGAGGGGCTCCATCACCCGCCTAACATTGGAGCTCCCTAACACTAATATGCCCCTCCCCTGTGTGCCTGCTCGGACTCTGCTGAAGGTGTGGCCACATGTCCACTCACAGGCAGAGCGGGCGACGCCGCACGGCCAGCCTCCACATTGACCTTTCGTCCCAAGCGTCGCAAATGCCGTTGAAGCCACCACCCCCTCTTGAGGAGAGGGTGGCTGAACCGCGTCTGGCACGCGTGAAGATGTCCCTACAGCATGTAACACCTGTGGTGTCCCGAGCGATGCACCAGAGCCACACTGCCGCAACACTCTGCCAACAGCTTGAATATGGCTGACTGTGACCAACAATATGCTCAGCTGTTCGCGAACAGCGGCCAGCTCCTCCTGCATCCATACACAGCAGTCACACATCCTATCCATCCTAACAAATCAACAATTGCCTGTAGAGAGTTAAGTATCTTGTTACTAACACGAGTTTAGTAACGAGTTTATAAAAATTGACACTGCTCAGCCCACAAATAAATCACAATAGTTCGCTCTTGCTTAGCTGTAACTCTGAAGGTGTTACTGTGTGTGTGTGTGTGTGTGTGTGTGTGTGTGTGTGTGTGTGTGTGTGTGCAGCTTGCGTGCCCAACACTACCTATCAAATACGCGAGAATAAACTGTTACAACAGTAGCACAAACGAAATATGCCAAGTACGCGGGAATAAACTTCTTAAAACAGAAGTACTAATGAAAATGAAGAACTAGACTGACAAATTAAATTTGACACAAATTAAATCATGATACTTAGGCTGTTTACGATTTAGCACTGGCAACAGCTGGCACTGGCCAGTGCAGCAGATGAGACATCATCTCAAACTCACTGAGTGCCCTTCAAACCCTGTACCCACCAGATAAAGTAGTCCAGAACATCGAGGACGCCCTTTGCTACCTACAAAGCTGTCTATCTGCTGGGTCCCAGGTCATATGGGTATTCAAGGGAACGAAAGAGCGGACGTCACAGCAAAAGAGGCATGTTGCGCGACTATGGTATCTCACTGTTCTCTTCCTTTGCATGCTCTGTCAGACTGTTGAGGAGCAGAGTCATGTGTCAATGGGAGGATCAGGGTAGGAAATAATGAACAAGAAGTTGTGACGTCCATCAAGCAGCCATGACATACATCCTTCCAACCAAGCAGGCAGGATGAAGTCCTCCTCACTCATCTTCTTAAAGGTCACTGTCCCCTGACACGTGGCTTCTTGCTATGGTGGGAGGACCCTCCTTGGTGTGATGCTTGCTATGCTATGATAACTGTACATCACATTTTAGTTGAATGTGTTTTATATTCAGGTAAAAGGGTGGCATCTCTTTTGCTGAGGATCTGCCCTCTATTGTAAGCGATGATCCTATGACTGTGATCCGTCTTTTAAAATTTTGTGATTCCTCAGGCTTACAACCTAAAATTTTTGGGCAACATTTTTAAGGTATCATCAGGTTGACTAGCTCTTCCATCTTTTTGTTACTGATCAGCTAGTCATTTCCACCTATGACTCCCATTGATGTTCTTAGTTTTACTGGTCAGTTTTACAGTGGGTGCACCTGACCGTATCACTCCATGATTTCAGTAGGTTTTCAGTGTGTGTGTTCTTATGGGTAGATCTGGAAGGAAATGGTAGTGGCTTTTAGATGGCTCCAGATTTTCCTCAGATCCCGTTTCTCATGTGTTTTTAATTACATTCGCCCATGATAGTTCTGTATGGGTACTGATAACCTCAAAGTTGAGCGCCATCAAAACCACAAACAACGGAGATTCATAGCGGCTTAACTCATGTATCATTTATTTTGGAAAAAATTATTTGAGCACATAGAAGCAATTGAGGTATAAGAACTCCATGTGGGTAGATTTACTACAACGAACTGCTTCTTAGTTTCATTGGCTGAGTGGATAGGCTGTCGGTGTACGAACACAAGGGGCACAACTCAAGTCAACTTCCTGTTTAATTTTATTATTATTTTTTTCTTTTTCCACACCGGTGCAGGTACTATTTTTTAACATTAATTCACTATGAATTGTGCAATTATAGGCTTTTTTAGATTCCACATTCTTAGACATATTCCATTTTGGAATAGCCTAATCTTTAAACAATGTGACAAATGATGGCCATAGTGAAAATGTTGAAAATAGATGCATGTCTTTGTAATTACTTTGACTGCCACATGGTGAATCTATATTGGTAAGCTGTTGTTTCCAATTTAATATTCATTCTTCAGCTCCGGTAGGACTATTCGACTATTTCGCTAACGAGGAAGGACAGTTGATAGTGTTGGCCTTCCTCATAAAGTGGTGTGCATTGGATTAGATGCCACCAAAGCCTTTACTTTCTTTCTTTATTTATTTTTATCATGGTGCAAATATTTCTTGCTTTAGTTACTTTTTGTTATTAAATTATATTGGTTTTACTTTTTTACAGTATTCTCTTTAGGAAATAACTAACTATAGTTTGTAAAAAATAGATGAAGATTACTCACCAGGCGAAGGAGCACAAGTGTGATAGTAGCACAAATAAAACACACACACACACACAAAAGCTTTTGCAACCCAGTTGCTTCTTCAGGCAGAAGATGGTTTTAAGGGGGGAGGGGGGGGGGGGGTTAAGGAGCTATTCCAATCCCGAGAGAGGAAAGAATTACCTTGGGGGAAGAAAAGCAAGGTAAATAAAATACACATGCACCCACACATTTACACAGATGCAAACACACCTAGGCAGACATACCGTAAAAAGCAGTAATCCAGAGAACCGAGGCAAAGACGTTAAGATGTTAAAGATGGTGGGCGGGAATTCAAATTTAGCAGAGGTTGAGACCAGGTGGGCAATGGGAAGAAGGCTAAAGGGCTAGTTCCCATCTCCGGAGTTTTGAAGGATTGGTGTCGGTGGGAAGTATCGAGATAACCCGGACGGTGTAACACTGTGCCAAGTTGTGCTGGCTGTGCACCAAGGCGTGTTTAGCCACAGGGTAATCCTCATTACCAACAAACACTGTCTGCCTGTGACCGTTCATGTGAATGGACAGTTTGTTGCTGGTCATTACCAATAGAACGCTTCACAGTGCAGGCATGTCAGTTGGTAGATCATGTGGGTTCTACCTGCCCTATGAACCCTTTCACCACAACTTACTCCAGTCCCGTAACCCGGAAGATGTACACGATCAAAGGCAGAACCACTTGTGATAGTCCTGCTAGGAATTTTTCGTATATAATATTCGTAATTATAGTTTGTTAATTTCATATCTAAAAATGATGATCCTTGGAAGGCAATATTTATTTGACCACCCAGAACAAAAAAATAAACATCCTTCGAGGGTGTTATTCATCTGACCTCTCAGAAATATAAAAATAATCTCCCTTGGAGGTTGATACTGGTATGACCTCAGATTAAAATTAAAGTAGTATAATGTAGGCTATTTATATATTCAGTATTATGTTCACGTGCCATTGGCATCAAGAACAGCTCGGATCTTTTGAGGCATAGAATCTATAAGTATGTGGAAAAGCCCTCATCCGTGGCAATTCTCTCCCACAAAAAATAAACCATATCCTACAACGCAGCTGCAGTTCTTGAAGTGGAGGAGGGTCTCGCCAATTACCGCACACAGTGTTCTATCCCATATGTTCTCTATGGGATTGAGATCAGGTGACGTTGGAGGTCACGGTATGCACTGAATAACATTCTCTCTCCTTTAGAACCAGCTCTGAATCCTAATGCTGGTGTGTAATGTTTGTCATGTTGTTAAATGAGACGTCCTTTGGGGTAGCAAAGTCGAGTTCCATGAATGATTACATTTTCAACGGTATGTTCATAAACTGCTGGATTGAACTTGTGTGGCAGGCTGTTCCAACAGGCTCCTCCGTGAGCATGAGTGCTCACTGCCCCAGCTCAGAGCTGCGGTGGTGGGGCAAGCTGACATCACGCATGCCAGTACTCTCTGGACATAAAGAAACAGACACGCTCGTGTAGTAGTGGTAGCAGAATGCATTGTTCCAAATGAATTAGCGGCTTTTGAAGACATTCGTCTCTCGAAGCAAACGATGTGCCATCAAATTTTTGACTTGGATGCTGATCTAGAGGCTGTAAAATTGGTATTGCAACATTTACTATTAAAGTGGTGGAAACTGGGATGCGATTTAGTTTGATTAATCAAAATCTCTCTTCTTGTATACTCCAGCAATATCTCCTAAATTCAATTTCTTCAGTAAAAATGAGAAAATTCACTATATAATTCATAATAAATAATACTTACATTGGTTCCATGAAACAGGCATTTGAAATGTAAAATAATGCCACCATGTGAGAGTACTTTATTAAATTCCACGCATGAAGTCAAACCGTTGATATTGAGGGTAAGAGAGTTTTCACGTTAATTATAACAATGAAAGTCATAATGTCAGCCATAGTGTGATGGCTGAGCGCTCTAAGGCACCTTGCTGTGGAATGCACAGTTGCTAGAGTGCTCTCTCGGGCATGGGTGTGTGTTTGTCCTTGCTTTAAAGTAGTTTGTAAGACTAGGGCTGATAATCTCCCATAGATTTACATATATTAGAATATGTGTACATAATATAATCACTGAGGATAGACATGGTATCACGTGTCCTATACTTTCATGTATAAAAATGGCAGTCTCAGTTAATAGGTATTTCAGAAACAATTGTGTCCGTAGCATGAATTGGAGTGTGGCTGCAGCTTCTTGAAACGTCACAGCTGAGCCGGCTGCTTCACTTACACACACACACACACACACACACACTCACTCACTCACTCACTCACTCAT
Organism: Locusta migratoria; assembly: GCA_026315105.1. NCBI lineage: Eukaryota > Metazoa > Arthropoda > Insecta > Orthoptera > Acrididae > Locusta > Locusta migratoria. Next base: position 801,510,113 of record CM048755.1, on the reverse strand, counting down.
TCACTTGCCGCAGGCACAGCTGTGTGCCCCATGGACAACAGCTCACAGCCGGGAAATGGGGCCCCGCAAGCGAGTGAGTGCTCCCTAGCTCACAGGACAGCGCGCGAGCTGCAACAGCCTGTTGTATGGGATTTATTCTAAGGGTGCTGTACCCATATAAGACGCACGGCCCCAACATTTCACCATTATGTGCCCACTTCTAGCGCGTGTAGCCGCGAAACTGGCATGATATCGTTGGTTATCTGTGCGGTAAACAAGAAAAGGAGCCTCTGCTTGTTGACTCAATTGGGCACTCATTGCTGAAAATCAACATTTTCCCAAGAACTCCCAATTGCCAGTGTGAAGAGCTTGAGGGCTTGATTGTCAGATAATGGTTCTCGAATGAGAGCATGACAGGGCCTGATTCCGTACTAGTTTAATCATCTGAGAACAGTTTTCAATGAACCCAAGAAATGTGAAGCTCTCCCTAGTTCCCAAATGTTTGAGAAAGGGATAGTCTGGGCTGCTGTGACCATTTCATCATCTTCTCTTTGAGTAGAGACTCACGGTCTTCTAGGCCTTGTCCTCAGATGGTGTTGGTTCAACGCCAATAAAAAACTGAGTAAAATTCTCAACGAACAAACCAGAAAAAATATGAACAAACGACCACAAAGCATCGATTTCACTGAAGGGGAAAAGAAGAAAGAAAAAAAACTATATATATAAACAACCACTGTTAATTTTTTTGTCCCACTTTATTTTTCCTGTTGCTTCCTAAAAGGTTTTCGCACACTCTTGTTAACTGAACGCAATTGTATTGTGCATGATTCTGAGTTGTTAAAAAGGTAGCAGCGCTTTCTCTGCTAAGCGCATTTGTTGTGTTTCAAGAACATGCCATGAAATACATAGCAACGAATTGTAAACATAGACCTCTTTAACACATGTACATAAAATGGGGAGATACTGTTACAATAACTGTTGTAAATGACGTATTGATAGTACTAACTTTGTATATATATATATTGAGCACTAGAGTTATGTGGAATTCAGTATTACCACACTTATTCTGTTTGTGATTTTAGCTGTAAAAGAAAACATAATCACAGTGTTAAATAGAATATTTTCTCTTTATTTTAGCGCAGAACAGTGTAACTTGAACGAAGTCATATCTGAACTACAGGAAAGGTAATACCATTTACATTAAAAGCGTCCATAGCAACCATGTCAAACATTTTAGTAGATGCATTGATTCTAATTAATGACTTTCAATATTGTTGCGTTGAAATGGAAGCAGGCTTGACTTCGAAGGCAACTGAACACAGCACTTATACTGAAAGCAGGTTTATTACGAATTCAACATACACGCAGCACTAACTGCCACTCGGGCAGAGTGCTCTGCTATTTATACACAGACAGAATGTACCAGAAATTAGAAGAACAGTTAACATAAGAAACAAGTAGTATTTACAAGTGAACATAAGAAAGAACATTCTGGAATTGTTAATTACAAAGAAATAAATTTTTGCTGGTGGGCGGGATTGAACCAGCGACCTTCTGCATTGCAGTCGGTGACACTATCCCCTGTGCCACGCCGGCAGTCGGTTTACATGGTATCTCGTGGCAATATATTCCACAAATAGTGAATAAACGCTTAGAAAAAAAAATAAACAAGATAATTTGTTGCAATGTATACACTTCCCTTCTGTTTGTTTAAGGAACTACACGTCCCACAGAAATCTGGGACTTCCTATATATACAAAACTACCTGTATCAGCACTTTGTGCACAATGTTCATTATTACAGTAGCCTCCCAGTTTACGTGTATATGCTTTAGAACACCATTGTTCAATTCGTTGTTACATATTTAATGGCATTTTCACGAAGTAGAACAAACACACATTTTAGAGAGAGCATTCTTACATATTCACAACTCTAAACATTGAAGAACATAGCTCTATTTAATTAATAAGAGTGTCTGAAATTCTTTTAAGGAGAAAAAAAAAAAAAAAAAAAAAAAAAGAAAATTGGGTAGTGGCGGGTTCCGAACCACTGAACTTCAACATCACAGTCCAACGCATAGCCCATTACGCTACGGCTAACAATCAGAAGTTACGTTCTAAAATCTCGTACTATTGATGGCCCTTGTTAACAGATGCTAATACGGCATTTTTAGACTCTAGATTATCATTTATTGTACGAAGAAAGATGTGTGTTTGTTAATTCTTCAGTGCGCCACTGCTCTGAAATGACAACGTGTTGTTTTTGTTGTTGTTGTTTTCAGTCCGCAGACTGGTTTGATGCAGCTCTCCACAATGCCCTGTCCTGTGCAAGTCTCTTCATCTGAAAATACGTTTCGCAACCTACATCCTTTTGAATCTGCTTACTATATTCGTCCCTCGGTCTCCCTCTACAATTTTTACCACACACGCTTCATTCCAATGCTAAGTTGACAATTCCTTGATGTCTCAGAATGTGTCCAACCAATCTATCCATTCTCTTAGTGAGGATATGCCAGAAACTATGTGTAAGTTACAATAAGGAAATCATGAAATGTGTAATGCAAGATGGTGTATGCCAGAGAGAGTTCTGGGCGAGGAATGTTATGTGACATCTCCGAACGGCTGGTTTTCGTTAATACAATGGAGGGTTTAAAATCTCTGTTATTTTTGCAAATATCTCTCAAACGATATGAGATGTGAAAAAACATAACAGAGCAAAGTTGGCGAGAATATTCTCTTCTACAAAATCGGTTCTTCAATTGTCGTGTCAGATGAATGGTTAAACCGTTATTTTCATTTAAATTTTGAGCTGTCAATAGACGATTTCCAAGGCCCACTTTTAGTGTTACTACCATAACCTAAAGTGGCCCAATAAATTGACTCCAGTTGGATTCAAATGTGTGCCTGTTGCATTCATAAAACGTCAGCCTATTCATTCACCCAATGAAACATATGTGACAAGCGGTTCATTGTACTAAATGTTACCATGTGGAATTCTTATACCTCAACCGTTTCTACTTGCTAAAATAATGTTTTCCAAAATAAATGATACGTGAGTAAGTGCAATGAATCTCGGATATTCTGTATCTTAACTATTGTATTACTTCAATTTGACTTGGACTTTAGTCAGGCCGGGTAATGTTTTTGTCCCTCATTATTCATGCTGCATCTGTGACTAGTTGTTATTTTCCTGCTGTTTGATTTTCAAACTTGTAAATTTTATAATTATTATTGATTTTGATTTTGGCAGGTTTGTACCATCATTCAGAGATGCTGTATGTGTGAAAGAAGACAAAAATCAAAATAGAAATCAACCTATTTTGAAAAATATAAAATAGTTTTTATATTCTTGCAGTATAATTTTTCATCAAAGTAACATCTTAACACTGTGAAACTTTCACTCTGTGGTGGAGTGTGTACTGTTATGAACCTTCCTGGTAGATTAAAATTGTGTACCGGAACTGGTATTCGAACCTGGGACCTGCACCTTTTGCGGGAGAACTTTTGTGAAGATTGGAAAGTAGGAGGCAAGCAAGGTACTGGCAGAAGTAAAGTTGTGAGGGCGGGTCGTGAAGTGTGTTAGGATGGCTCAGATGGTAGAGCATTTGCCCATGAAAGACAAAGGTCCCAGTTCCTCGCTCCGGCATGCAATTTTAATCTGCCAGGAAGTTTCATCTTAACATTGTACTTGAAACTGCCAATCTTGCCAAAGTAGACCTATTGTGCATAATAACAGTGAACTAATAATAACCAATTGGACAAAATAAATCAATAAAATGGTATATTGTGACATAAGTTATGCTGCAAGCCCTCCAATGTAAAAACTACCAGTATTGACAATGAGTGAAGTATGTAATATATCATAATTGTTTGCAATAAATTAGCATTTAAGTGGCACATAGGTTTTAAATTTCTATTAAACTGGAGAACATCATCCAAACCATTGAAAATAAAACTTTGAATACATAAATTTTCTTTTTTTGAGGTGCTGTGGTTAGAGACTATCTTCTTTATGTCTGTACTCTGTCAGTATTATTTTATATAGGCAGAGTTAACACTTGGTGTTTCAGATTGTCTTGTGCCTTAATGCTGTGTGGTTATAAGATTTGGGACTGCCCTGGTTGCTTGTGCAGGGTAATGAATGCACTTTGTTGGCATGTATGTTTGTTACTAATTTTCAGTTTCCTTTTTTAGGTATCTAAATAATTACTTGGACAACATATTTGCTGGTGCCTGGGAACCTCGTGAAGTTACACCACTAAAACTAAACATTCCTCTTCCACAAGATTCTGAGAGTATGTTGTTGTTTCTGTTGTTAATTTCTTTTCCTCTTCACTAAACATTTGTCTATCCAGTTCCTTATAGAAGCTTAATTGGATTTTAGCTTTTACATCTTTTTTTCTATTTTTCTACTGTAAATTGTAGATTTGATACATTGGTCTATAAAAGTGTTCTTGCTCCTTTTTGATTTTGTGTGCATTTTCTATTTTTTGGTATATGTTGTAACTTGCAACACATTTAATAGAATAAACACAGTTGTTATAAAAGATAGGTATGCATGGTTAGGTAGAAGTCAGCACATGATGGTCTAATGAGTTTGATAGTCAACACACAAGTGGTTCACAAATCCCAGCTGCATGGGCCTAATCACTGTGGAATAGTGGTGCTGCTACTGTGGTGGTGTTGTGATGATTTGGGCCACATTCTGGCGACTGGTTGTGCACACATTTTGCAGTGTACACTATTTGTGATTGTGGGCATCGTGGAGTTATAAGACTCCTTTCCCATAGGGAGAAATGTCTACTGCGGAGGATTGAATCCGTGCAATGTCCATGGGTGTCGCCGAACCAGGTGAGAGTTCAGCCAGGAGACTGTGGACCAGTACTGGTGCATACAAGTGGTAATTACATTGACATGGGGTTTTGGGAGGCCAGTCTCACGCGAGAGAAACCCAGCGATGATGGGTGACCTCGTTGCCAATGACGAGCCCAAAACAGGAAGTCACGCAAGCATTGTGGCAGTATATGCAGTAGCAGTCAGCGGGGCTGGCACTGCCATGTAAACAGAAAGAGGTGTCCCTGGATGCGGTGACATGAGCGGCGAGAGGTGCCCACGAGGGCCATGGCTGGGGCTGCCACCTGTGGCTAGTGCTTCAAGCACAGTGGCAGTGGTGGCGGAGTCGGAGACAGTGTCCTGGCCTCCTCAGGCACTCAGGGGCACAGTTCATCCAAGTGACAGCACACCATACCATCAGGAGTGTGTACCAAGTAGATGCAGCAGCTGTGGCAGCCACGATGATGCCTGGCGCCACAAGCCCCTAGCTCCATGCCCAGATGGCAGAGCCTGACTGGTAGCGGCGTTGCAGTGGCCCAGGGGCCTGCTGTGGCCCGAGCAACAGCAGGTGCAGCAGTGTCTGTGGTTGGTGGCTGTGAAGTAGTTTGGCAGGGCTGCAATCTCCCACCGGTGTGAAGAGGTAGGAGGTCAGGAAATGCAGCACTGCATTTTTGACAGAAGAAGAGACAATGTATTTCTGCATCTCCACTTTGACGGTGTGTACCAGTCTTTCAGCTTCCCCATTCAATTGGGGGGTGAATGGGGGGAGCCATTACATTGCGAATCCATACCTGAACACAGAATTCTCAAAAAGCTGTTGACGTGGACGGGGGACAATTATCAGAAACCAAAGTGTGTGCCAGTCCTTCGATAGCATAAACCTTAGGCAATGATTGTGTAGTCACGGTGCACTGATAAATGTAGGGGAAATTGGATTAAGCATCTAAAACAACAGACCAGTAAGAATTCATGAATGGGCCCTGCATAAACAACATGAATATGGCTGTTTATGTTGAAGCCAAGGAGAAAGACACGTGTGGGGGCTGCCTGTTGTGAGGCACACTGCGAGCAGGTTGCCATGAGGCGCACTATGTCACTGTCCTTGCCAGGCCAAAAAACATGCTGACGAGCACGAGGTTTTGTACGGTATGCCCCCCAATGTCCATGATGCAAGATTTGTGACACTCGAGCATGGAGAGCCGGTGGAATGACCACATGCTGCGACTGACATGTAACCGAAAGCAGGAACCCCCTCATACTCAGACACATGTAACTGAAAATAATAATAGTTCCGCAGGGGATCAGATACCCAGTGCAGAGGAACATCAGGCCACTCTTCGCTAACATAATGCAGAACTTGTCTAAGTACAGGATCGGACGCAACAGTAGTCGACAACTGAGATGAAGTAAGAGGACAACTATCGACAGTAGCCTGAGCTTCAGATAAAAAGACTAAAACCACAGTTCTTCCCAGTCAAAGGTAGGATCTGGTTCAGCAGGGAGGCGTTAGTATGCTGTGCTGTATGGTGAAAATGAATCTCGTAATTGTACTGAGAAAGAAATCGAGCCCAATGCTGTAGCCGCTGAGCGACTCTGTCCAGCAGGGATGCAGTAGGATGGAAAAGTGACACTAAAGGCTTATGAGCCATAATAAGGTGAAACTTCACACCATAGAGGTACACATGAAATTTTTTTAGGTGTAGATGAAGACTAGCACCTTCTTCTCAATTTGTGAATAATGTTGCTGTGCAAGCGTCAAGGTTTTCGATGCATATGTTATGGGATGTTCAGACCCATCAAAGTATTTAGGGTGACTCGGAGAGAGTAAGCAGTTAAGCATGGAGCAGAGACAAGTTGCTGTTTCAAGGTACAAAATGTGCGTTCACAGTCTGTGAACCAAACAAAGGGCACATCCTTATGCAAAATGCAGTGGACCGGGTGTGTGACTGTAGAAATCCCAGGCAGAAAGCGATGGTAACACAAGATTTTACCAAGAAAAGCCTGCAACTATTTAACCAACGTGGTCCAAGACAAGGAAACAATGTTGGCCATGTGGCCCAGATGGGGGTGGATCCCAGCAGAAGAGATCTCAAACCCAAGGTACGGAATAGACGGTTCAAAGAAATGTCTTTTGGCCATATTACACTAAAGACCCACCACATTTAAAGTAGAGAAAAAGGCATGTAAGTCCCATAAATAGTTGGTGGGGAAAGACCCCTTGACCACAATATCATCCAAATAAACACATCTAGGGATGGGACACAGATGTTGCTTAAAAAGATGTTGGGGGGGGGGAAAAAAAAAGCCAGGGCAGTGGTGGCACCGAACAAGTCACTGGTACTGATAAAGACCAAAAGGGCTATTTACAACCAAAAGTTGTAGATAAGCTTCAGCCAAATCCACTTGAGAAAAAGTGGGACGTAGCGAGCAAAGCAAACAGTTCATCAGCACATGGCAGAGGGTAGGAATCATGTAAAGAACTCGAGGGTTTTCTTCCCATCACAAGAGGAGTAGCCCACTCACTAGTGGAAATAGATTTAATTACCTGTAATGCCTGCAGGCAATTGAGTTCATCCTTGACTTGGGCATGCAAAGCCAACGGAACCTGTTGGGCACAAAAAAAATCTTGGATGCACTGTAGTTTTCATGGTGATGTGCACAGTGAAAGCAGCAGCACATCCTAAGCCATCAGCAAATGAGGACAAAAATTCCTGACAAAGTAAATGAAGTTCATGAAAAGGAACAGAATCAGATACCAGGTTAACAGAGTCTGAAATACAAAAACCAAAAACAGTAAAAGCGTCAAGTCCAAAAAAGTTAACAGCCGAGGTATCGTCGACCACAAAAAAATCACAGGGCGAACTATCGATTTGTAAGCAATAGGAGCTATGAACTGGCCAAGACCAGAATGCATTGAATATTGTAGTCTTTTAGGTGTCGATCAACAGGTGACATCGGCAGTGAATGCAGTCTAACCTAAGTGTGACTGTATGATACTGAGAGCCCCATTTGTACTTAAAAGGTTACAAATGTGTCGAAACAACTGAGCAACAACAAACAACATAGAAGGGCAAGCCTGCAAACTACCCACAGAATTAATATCCATATACATGTCAGTGGGAGCGGATTGTGAACAGCACACAGAGGCCATGTGGCTGTTTTATGACAACTGTTGCAAACAACCCAATGCTTAGGGCAGGACTCCCGGTCATGATCCACAAAACAAAACAGACAAAAAGGAAGAGATTGCCATGCATGAGGCTGTTGACGCTGTGAATCAGAAGCATGTTGACAGCTGATGGGTGAGTGGGGCACTCACGTACTGCACTAATCTCAGCAATATTGAAAGGCATAGCCGATCAATATTGGGAGAAACAACAGCTATGTTCCCTCTTGCCTCAGTCTGATACCCAGTGGCATGGGAAACCTTGAATTATTGCACAATATTAAAAACGTCAGCAAGAGTTGGATTTTCAAATTGAACAACGCATTGATGAACCTGTCGATCCCGTGCCAGTGCAGAATAGCGCCACATACATACAGTGGTGACTAAGGCCATGGAATTTGGCCACCTATGTGTTATAGGACTGATTACACTTCTTCCACAACCTATAAAATTCCACACAGGCTGCAATGACATGAGTACAAGGCTGGTAATAAGCAGACAACAAATGCCAAATGATACACCGCATCAAAGGATAAGACTGCTGGTTCTTGGCTAGGGGCGAGCTGACACAGTAACTTATAAATGTGGGGAGGAATGTAAGACAAAAAAGCCGCATGGGCCTAATTGTTGCAGAACTGTGATGGTGCTGCAGCAGCATTGCGATGGTTTGAGCTCCCATCTGGCGGCTGATCGTGGACACATTTTATGGCGCATGCTATTTGCGATTGCATGCACTGCAAAGTTATAAGAGAATCTAGATTCTGGCCGAAACATGATTTTTGGCCGAAACCAATACCATAACTACATAATCTGTTCCTCTTCTAGTTTTGGCCAAATTCGAAACTGTAACAAAAACTTGAGTAATTGAGTTAAAATTTCTGTATACTTATTACACCACACATTTCAAGATCCCCTCCCTGTACTAAGCCTTCTTGAGTGTGTGTAAGTCTAATCAGGAGTCTGTTGAAGATTATAGGCGAACAGGTTTAGACAAATCAATGATACTTTAATAAAAGTTCTTCCATATTGGATTCTTTTCTTCTCATTGTGACATTTTCTACTTAAAAAAAGAAAAATTACAGGAAGTTATAGAATAGGTAAAAACTCAGGACAGTGGATTCTTGATATTTCGAGTCTCGGAATTCAAAGTTTCCCATAAATATGAGTGTTATAAGACAAAACAACTGCAGGTACATTCTGCCTTCACAGAAAAAGGCACTACACCATTATAACGTAAAGTAAATAGTGAAAAGACTTTAAAAACTTTAGGCTGCCAATGTAAATGACTATTTAAAAAAGGTCATTTTTTTACACTTGTATTCTGTTCATACCTTCTTGTAGTAAGGTAGTCTTTAGTATTTGGGTACACAAAAAACGTGCCAAACAGATACTACGAAATGCCAGAGCCTCAACATGATTACCACATTACAAAATATGCAAAAAGTAATCATTTGTTTGCTTCCGTAAGTAGCCTTTACGATTTTGTTCTTGAGTGCTAGCTTTATATTGCCATCTTCACTTTCATTTTTTTTTTGCAATCGACATACTACTTCACATAACTTCTTTTTTACATTCTTGAATGCATAGCAGCTTCAATCAGTACTGAAGAAAGTGTTTCGAGAAATAAAGTCACAGTTCTGACTAACAGTATGATTGTGTCAGTATAAATTTATGCAAATGGAACAGAAAAAGGTGTGTACCACATGATAAATGTTTCATAAACCTATATTAGTTATTAAAAAAAAGGCTCTTTGCTTTCAAGGAACCTCATTAATAAAACTTTACAGCATAACAATATGATAACCCATTCCCTTATGTACAATACTGAATAAGTTAATTTGTTACCAACATAGTGTATCACTGTAAGATACTATTGTGTTATATTGTCCTTAACAACAAAATACCCACAATTCTTAAGCGGGAAGAGAGACGCCTCACAGTTAAACAGCACACCATTAACTGAGGTAAAGCATTATTGTTGACTGAATCTGTGCATAATGCAACCAAACTGCTTCAGTAAGTTCAAGAAAGCTAATTTCGGCCAAGCTGAAGATTCGGCTGATTTCTGACGGAAAACGAAACTGTGGCCAAAACTGGCCATAACTGAAACCGAATATTCAGTCACTCCTTAAGGGTGGTATCTTTATGTGTTTCTTAGATCCAGAGATTCAGAAAGCCATTTTTGCACCATGGGGCACAAATATCTCAATAACTAACCATACCTAATGGCTCAATGGCTGTACATGCTTTAGACATTTATGTAGAAACATTTTCCTGTTTTTGGAAATCTTGATTCGTTATCAAGATACAACTGAAGCACTATGATGGTTGGGTTCCAAAATTGCCAATTATGCTGGGAGATGAAGTACCAGCCGCTATGAAACTTATTGATTTTAAGATCTACATTTGCTGAAGATTTTTGCACATCTTTCAGGTTGATATATTCACATGATGCTTTCATTTTATTTTTGTTATTCGCCATAGGTACTGTCTATGGCAACATACTTGAAAGACTTTGCAGCAAAAAACAACACATTGCATAGACTTCATGTTCGAATATTTTAGCTCATACATAACAGTATATGACATTTAAGGGATGCCAAAATGTTATTTAAAATTGAAAACACAACACTACCTCATTTTGATCTCGAAATGTGGGTTCATATCCATTGGGTGAAATAATGTCGTCTTCCCAAGCAGACTTTATGGCTGTTATGAAATACTCATTATTAAATTTTCAGAAAACTATTCTGTGAAAAAGTTTGATTTAGGACATAATAGAATCTATCTTCTTTTGAAAAATGACTGAATTTCTTTCTGTTATTCATTACATCCTGTGTATGTATTGTCAAAGCATATAAAAAGATTGTAAAATCTCTGCTGATCTACAGAATTATTTTTATACTGTATAGGCATTACAACTGCTGTAACAATCAAACAAAGGGAACCAGCAAAAAAGTGCTCTTTTCAGAGCACAAAAGGAAAAAATTTTCTTAAGTGGGGAACCAGCAGCTTCAGTCCTCATTCCACCTTCCTCACCAAAGATTTCCAAATGTTGATCACATTAATTTATTATCATCGGTCATTCCTTTTCGCAATCTTGCAGTCCCATACACAGGTATTTGACCCACCAATGGTCTTCCTGACCCACATTAAGCCTAAGTTTTATGGGGCAGCTATATTTGTCATGCTTGACTTCTGCAATTTGACATAATATATGTAGTTAAAGTGGAATTGGACACACTATAAGACTTACTGGTTATTTCTACAGGAAACGTGGTTTCCTGTCCAGCGGCCCCCTGCCCTTCGTGGCTTTGGGGGCTACTATAAGAACCATTCTGTTTATGACAGTCTCCGGTGATGTCGGTGTTTTTGTCCTTGCCACTGTCCCGAGCGCTCCTGTACGTCTCCGCACAGCCCTCGAGGCAGTGACTGCCCGCATAAGGGTAACGCAGGAACATACCATCTGTTCTCTCTACCTCCCTCCGAATGAGGTTGTCTCCCCTGCTGACCTTGCTGCCTTGGTTGCCCAACTTCCCCCACCATTCGTCCTTTTGGGGGACTTCAATGCCCACCACACTTTGTGAGGTGGAGCCGAGATCTCCCACCATGGTAGGGATGTTAAGACTACTGGCACAGCAGGATGTCTGCCTCCTAAACACAGGTGTACCCATGCACTTTAGTGTTGCACACAGCACGTACTCAGCTATTGACCTTTCCATTTGCAGCCCAAGCCTTTTCCACCCATCTCAGCTGGAAGGTACACGAGCATCTATGTGGTGGTGAGCACTTCCCCATTCTTCTGTCTCTGCCTCGGTTCCAACCTCCTTACCGCCTGTCCCAATCGTCACTTCATAGAGCTGAATGCCTGGCCTATACCTTGGCTGTTGTGGTAACTGCTACACTTCCAGGAGATACTGATATGGCGGTTCACCATGTAACTGCATGCATTGTTTCTGCTACTAAGGCCACTGTCCCCAGTTTTCGGGGCTCTATTTAGTGTATGGGAGTTCGAAAGTGACCTAACTGAATGCCCCGATACTTCAACAGGACCAGATCATGTCCATAACCATTTCCTTTGTCAACTGTCAGCAGATTCTCAACACCAGCTGCTCGCCCTGTTTAATCTTGTTTTGGCTGAAGGTGTTGATCCACAGGTGCTGATCCACAGGTGCCAAATAGTTACTGTCCGATTAGCCTCACGAACATTCCTCCAAGCTCCTTGAACGTATGATAAGTTGGTGACTCATGTGAATACTAGAAGATCTCTGACTCTTAGCTCAGCAACCAGTGTTGCTCCACTATTGACAACCTTGTGTCTCTTTAAGTTAGCCATCCATCAAACTTTCACATGGTGTGAGCACCTTATCACCATCTTGTTCGGCCTTCGGTGTATACCACTGCCTGGCATCACCACATACTGCCAGTACTACACGAATGGTGTTTAAAGGGTGCTCTTCCAATCTTCATCCAGAACTTTCTTTCCCTTCGCACCTTTTGTGTTAGGGTCGGCACTTGTTTGAGTTCCACTCTCACTCAGGAGAACAGTGTCCCACAGGGCTCCGTTCTCTGTATCCCATCTTTTTGGTGGCATTTTTCGATGACTTTTGCCTGTAGTACAGATCCACAAGCATCAGTGTTGCTGATAGGCATCTCCAGGGAGAGATTACAAAGGGGCACATTCATGGGCTTCAGCATATGGATTCCACTTCACTGAATCTAAAACCTGAGTCATTCACTTTTGTTGTCATCAGACTGTTCACTTGAACCCAGAGCTCTTCTTGGCTGCTGAACTGTTTGGTGTTGAGGAGACGCATCACTTTCTTGGCATGCTCTTTGACGACCGGCTCACTTGTGTGCCACACATCCACCAGCTTAAACAAAAGTGCTGTCAATACCTGAACATCTTACGCTGCCTTAGCCACACGTCCAACACTCCTGCCATTCTAAAAGGCTCTCATACAATTGCACCTGGACTATGGGAGCAGTGTATGATTTGGCAGCATCTTCCACATTGCACATCTTAAACCCAAACCTTCAGATGTCAGACACTCAAATTGATACCAAATGTTGTACATCGATAGAGTGTCAACCAAAACTTCTATATAATTCATGCTATATGCTGCCGTCCAGGAGAACGTGCGTAAACTATAATAATAACACCTAACCTACGGAGTAGAGGAAAAGCATAACTGTGAGAGCTTATTCTGTTGCTCTATGGTGGGCTAGTTGGTAGAGTGTTAGTTCAAATAGAGGGTCCTGGGTTCAAGCCCCACCTAGAGACTTCTTTTTTTAACTGCTGTACATTGGAAATTGTTAAAAGGGGCAACGTGTTTCTCTTCTGTAAAACACTAAGCTTTTCTCCTTTTGTGGTATTTCTTCATTTTCATCATTCGAGGATTGAAGACACCAACTCTGGTTCGTGCACCTGGTCACAAACAAACAATTTCACTCCAATTGATGTGCGCTCGTTGTTATCTAAAGTTTCCTCTGTGGTGATGTTTGATGTCTTCCACTGATCAATTATGTCCAGCAGGAAAGCTGCACAATTTCTCTCATCTTCAAAGTTTTTGTAGGCACACAACTGTTGCTATGCAACAGTTCGGCAAGAATGTCTATAACATTCCACAGGTTCACGGTTCATTTCACAAAATAGCACTATCAGCTGCAGCAGTAGCAGTAGCAAGCGGACTGGACAGCAACGTCGGCCCCACTTGATGGTGTGGGCAAACACACGGCACTCTAGCAACAACATGCACATCTGCTGAACGGCGGTGCTGCCTATCTGTCAGTCATTTATTGTTATTATTACTTTAATACTTCTGCACGTATGGTGCAATTGTTTCTTTTTTCTACGAATATGCTCTGCAGGTTTGCTACTTTTAAATAAAACGAAGCAGAAGAAAACTGCTGATAACAAAGTGCTATAAAATCCGAACAGTCCTTTTACATTTCAGGAACATGTTGTTCCCATGTAACACTGGGTGTACGTTTGTCGACAAAGAATAATTTGTAATGTCATACAGGGGAAAAAAATTAAAAATCACGCTACCAGGGTTTGAACTCTCGTAACGACAAACATTTGGTCTATCAACTACTCCATGGGAGTTCAGCTCGGCAGACTCGCACAAATGCTCCGTAGGACAGGTGTTACATATTAATTCCTGTTTATGTACATTCTCCTGGACGGCAGCACATAGCATGAATTATATTGAAGTTTTGGTTGCTACTCTATTGATATAGGACATTTGGTACCGATCTGAGTGTCTGACATTTGAAGGTTTGGGTATTAGACCCCATCTTTTATACTGGTGTCCATCTAGCAATGGGGGCTTTTTGCACAAACCAAGTGACAAGCCTCCTGCCATCCCAATGACAGGATTATATTTCTGACTGCTGCACCCCCATCCGCACGACAATGGCCCAGGACGGGTCTTCTGATCGCAGTCCTTGTCCATTCCCTTCTCTTGCCCCTTCAATCCCTTCCCTTCACTCGTGCTTTCCATTACCCTTCCCATACCCCTCCTTGGTGAATTCCTCGTCTGCAGATTCGTTTGGACTTGCCCCAGGATTCGAAAGTGCAGTACCAATACTGAATCTCAGTCACCAGTTCCGAGCATTCACGCATAATTTCACAATGCAGATGTGCTTTACACAGATGGTTCTCTTGTTGATGGCTGTGCTGGGTATGCCTTTGTCTGTGGTGACCATAGTGAACAGCGATCCTTGCTTCGTGGTAGTAGCGTCTTAATTGCACAGCTGGTCGCAATTTTACGAGCCCTTGCGCATCTCCGAGCCTACCCCCAGGAGGTCATTTATCATCTGTAGCAACTCCCTGAGTGACTTACAGGCACTAGACCAGTGTTTTTCTAAACACCCTGTAGTGCGGTCAATTCAGGATGCAGTCTTCACCCTTGGCAAGTCAGGCCATTCTGTCTCTTTTCTTTGGACACCAGGCCACAGTGGTATATAAGGCAATGAACATGTCGATCAGTTGGCCAGATTGTTTTCAGGAAGGGAATCTCTGAAGGGAGTTGAACCGCGAGGTACTAGGGGGGGGGGGGGGGGTTGGAATTCAGAATGGGCCGACTAGAGCATCCCGAACAAGCTCCGCACCATCAAACACTCCACTGGCGCATGGAAGTCCTCACTGAGGGTCTCTCATCAGGGCTCTGTTGTTCTTCGTCGATTGCGTATAGGCCATACATGGCTAACACATGGGTTCCTCCTTTGCCGTGAGAACCCGCCAATGTGCCATTGTGGTGCATTGTTGACATTGGTCCACATTCTCTTAGACTGTTCACTATTAGCTGCCTTGCGGAACTCTTTTCAGCCACCAACTGCATTTGTGTGTATTTTACTGACGATGCGTCAATGGAGACCGTGTTATAGGGTTTATTCACGCAGCTGGATTTTATCATTCTCTTTGGTGGTGGGTACTATCACCTGGTCTTTCAAGCTCCCACCCTTCCAGAATTTTTAATCGGTTTTAATATTTACACTTTACATCATGTTTTATCACTGGAGATTTTATTTTAAGCATAGTGGCTGACTCATCCTTTATTATCCTTATGATCGGTCAGCCGCAATCTTCCCCTGTGATGTTTTAGCAACATGGACTGTTTAGCGTACTCCTTTAAGTCATCCTTTCATGTTGATATTTTAGCATCCATAGCCTCCCTACATCTTGTGTACTGGATGCACAGTACTGTATCGGAATTGTTAAGGTTATGATGTGACCTCTTAGCTGGTAACGGGGGATTGATGACCCAGCAGTTTAGTCCTCTTTAAAAATTCCAAGAACAACAACAGGTTACTTCCCCAGTAGGGTAGAGTCATTTGGCATTGCCATTAGTGGTGGTTAAAAAACTACATGGGGGCAGATTGAAAGCACTTTGATTATCCAATCTCTTACCAAGAGAAGTCATTGATGAAATTGACAGGTGGACAGTATTTTATGAAGTCTGATGCTTAGCTGCACTTTCCTCTTGATGGTGAGCTGCAACAATTGTACATCTTTAATAAAATGTTTGACCTCTAGAAGTTTGCTATATTGTCTTTTGATGCAGTGTTGGCCTTAGGAAATCTTTCAACATTCCATGGAGCAGAGAATTCACCAATCCGGAATTCTGCAGCATATGTGGGTGATGTGGTAGTGACTGGTCACATCAATGAAAACATTTCCAAAACTTACTGGCAGTTTTCCAGACATAGGAGGACAGTGATCTGAATTGCAGTTTAGAGAACAGTATACTTTTTACACTTGGTGTTAAGTACTTAGGGCATGTGTTAAGTAAGGAGAATATTCAATCACTTGAGGGCTATGTTGCAGTTATTGATAAGTAACCTGTCATTTGGAACTTAGAATTTCAGTCATAGGGGTAAGGTGACATATAGTACAACAGATTCATCAAAAATGGAATTCTCTCACCCTTAAGCCACATTTGTAAGTAAGTATGTATGTATGTCAGATAAAAACTGCTGCAGCTTTTATGACTCCCTTTATAAATCCCAATTTAATTCTTCAGATGTCAATCTGAATGAATATAAACTGTAATCAATATAACATAAAAGACCATATCAGTCATAACAAGTACCCGGAAGACTGAATACTTACATTGAGTCTGTAGGCCAAGCCACAATGTTTGTCTTATCCCAATCCTTCCCTTAAAATTACGGAAATTCTGCAAAAGCAATAACATAATGTGGTGAAGGTCGTTTACAAATATAGTACAAATATAGTCAACTATAGTACCCATCCCCTCAGGGGCTTAGCATTAATTTGCTGAGTACAGGCTCGGCAAACCCGGGGTCCTGAGCTGTGGGCTGTGTCGCGCCAACAGTCCGCTACACCGTAAGCTCTGTGTGTGCTTCAACGACAATCGTTCGACACGACGGTGGAACGTAGTACGTTTCAGAGCCTGGGGATCTTGGCTTAATTGCCCGGGTCGCGAGGACGGTACAAACCTCTATAAAAAAAAAAAAAAACCCTCAATCTCAAGGTGTGCTACATGCCGAGGAGATACATGGCTGTTGAGGTTGAACAGTCACTCGTGAGCAACCTCTGAGGAATCTGCCGAACCTCAGTTGTATAAGGCTTACCCAGGCAAGTGGGGCTCTGTCTGGGTGGACCCTTATTTCCCTAGTTGCTCACGGCAACACCATGAAAAATGTCCAACCGCCGTCTCTAAGCATGGTAGAGGCGATTACAACGCTGCACAATATGATCCCCAAACGTTTCCTTCCCTATCCACACCGTGGGAGGAACGTAGGGCGAAAATTGAAGGTGAGGCTTATGCCCCAAGATATCTGGTCTGTACGTGAAATGATGGGGTATCATGTATGACAAAGCCAATGTTCTTCGTCCCACATTTAGAGGATAAGTATGGAGAGGTGGAGGGTATGTCTAAGATAAGATCTGGCTCGGTCCTGATAACAGTTTCATCGCCAGTGCAGTCATGGACTTTGCTAGCCTGCGACAAGCTGAGTGATGTTTCTGTTTCCATCACACCACATAAGAGCTTAAACATGGTCCAGGGCATCATTTTCCACAAGGATCTTCTGCTGCAATCAGACAACGAATTGAGAGCTAATTTGGAGCAGCGAGGTGTGCATTTCATCTGCCGCATCTATAGGGGTCCGAAGGACAACAGGGTTGCCACCGGTGCATTCATCTTGACTTTCGAAGCCCTGATAAAGTCAAGGTGATGATCTACCGGTGTGATGTCAAATCCTACGTTCCTACCCCTATGTGCTGCTTCAAGTGCTGGAGGTTTGGACATATGAGCTCCTGATGTGATGCCAACCCAACATGTCGGGAGTGCGGGCGTGCATCCCATACGGACGCCCCTTGTACCCCACCTCCAGTGTGCGTAAATTGCAATCTGTAGCATCCTCCTTGTTTGTCCAACTGCTCTGTACTCCACATAGAGCGTGAGCTCATGCAATACAAGACCCTGAAACGGCTGACATACACAGAGGCCACGCGTGAGTACACAAAACTCCACCCAGTGACCCTGACGACACCATACTCTACAGTAGCTTCATTGTCCATCCCCACAGTACCCAGACCACAATGTGTACCACCAATGCCAGCGGGCCCACAGGTCCAATCCACTGCACCTGCTCCCTTGACAGTTGGGCATGTTACTCCTTCGATTGCTCCCACACTCTTCACGTTGGGAGCAACACACAAACCATCACAGGGGACGTCGGTCCCCACCCCACTGCCGGAGAAACAACAGCCTTCTACGGCTCCTCTCGTCCAGAAGGGGTCCCACGGGACGTTCCCTTCCAAGGCTTCTCTCCATGGGAAAGTGGATCCCAGCAAATTGCTGAAGCATCCCCCAGCTGCTGATCGAACGGCTTCCTGCGCTTTGTGAGCTCCTGCCGCCCCTTCTGAGAAGCCCCCATGGCCCTTACCACCGAAGGGCCAGCGAGAGGGTAAGAAGGAGGAAAGAAAGAAAAAGGATTCTTTGGTGGCTTCCAAGCCACCCACACCCACATCCTCTGCTTCAGAAGATGAAGTCAAGATCCTCACTTCCCCTGAGCAGCTCACACTTCTTGATTCGCCTGACCATAGGATCTCTGCACAACCAGAATCACCTGAATCTATGGTCTTAGATACTGTAGATCCTGACCATACATCAGCAGATGTTCCTATGAAATGATTTCCTTCTTTTATTTCTTTTCTTTTATGGCCTTACAGCATGGGGAACGAGTCATTCTCCAGTGGAATTGCAGCGGCTTCTTTATTCGCCTAGCCGAGCTGTGACAATTACTGTGCCGCTACCCTGCATTTTGTATCGCCCTACAGCAAACATGGTTTCCAGCACAGTGGACCCCTGCCCTTCACAGGTATCGGGTCTACTACCGCAACAGGTCCATATATGACAGGGTGTCTGGTGGTGTCTGGACACTGTCCCCAGTGCCCCGGAGCCACTCCACACCACTCTTGAGGCAGTGGCTGTCAGAATCCGGGCAACACACAAATTGACTGTCTGCACCTGAGATTGCTGAGCCTATCCGGGAACGTCGGCGATCGCTCCAGCACCATCGACACCACCCTTCTGTGGAGAATTTGGTCGCCTTTAAACGGCTCCATGCACGTTCTCGACCAAGCAGAGCAAGGAGGTCTTCTGGGAGCAGTATGTAGCCACTATTGCGTCCCGCACCTGCCTGACTCTGGTATGGACGCAAGTGGTACAAGCAATTCAAGATGCTGTCTTCGCCCTTGGCGAGTCAGGCCGTTCTGTTGCTTCTGTCTGGACGCCGGGCCATATAGGTATACCGGGCAATGAATGTGTCAATCAGCTGGCCAAGCAGGCCACCACTTCACGGTCTCTGAATGTTGGCCTCCCAGACTCAGACCTCCAAACCCAGTTGACCCACAAGGTCCTTGGGGTTTGGAATTCTGAATGGGCAGACTTGACTGAACCAAATAATCCCCGCGTTGTGAAGCCCTCTACCGCTGCATGGAAGATCTCCCTGAGGGCTTCTCGCAGGGAGTCAGTTGTTCTTTGCTGGCTCCGAATAGGCCATACTTGGCTCACGCACGGTCACCTTCTGCGTCGCGAGGACCCTCCTCAGTGTTGATGTGGTGTGCCTTTGACAGTCGCCCACATCTTACTTGAATGCCACAATTTAGATGCAAAGCGACGAAATTTTAATGTCCCTGACACTTTGAAGCTTGCTTTAGCCGACAATACCTCCATGGTTGACTCTGTTTAAAATTTTACACGTGAGTGTGGATTTTACAAATCCATTTAAAGTTTGTGTGTCTGTCATTGCTTGTCCTCCACCCGCCTATGTCTTTTAGGTAGGTGGTTTTAAAGTGTCCCAGAGTGGCTGGATGTGTTCCTTATATTTCTGTGATCACCCAGCAAAAACACTCTTGTACTGTTTCAGCCCTTTTATCCCTTCTTTGTTTTTACTTGTATCCTTTGTTCATATATACCTGTTCCTTTTAAACTGTGACATGTCATCACATTTACTTAGGAATGCTTAACACAATATCTTATCTCTAAGACTGGAACAAGGGACTGATAACCGTCGCTGTTTAGTCCCTTCCAAAAACCAACAACAATAATATAGTACCCATCTATTTCCCAATTCTTTTACTTCTGAAATTGGGGATGGTACTATAGGCTTCGTAAATTCAATAGTGCATTTAGTTTCAGGATGGGATAAATTTATTAATTATTTTATCACACTTTCTATGAAATGCTTATTTTATTGAAACTTTTTAATATGTTATTGAATGTGTCAGTGTTTCCATTGCAAAAGTCCGAGCTGCCAGTGATTAGCAAGCACCCTCTGGAGAATCTGCCACACCTCAGTTGTATAAGGCTTAACCAGGCAAACGGGCCTCTGCCTGGGTGGACCTTTAATTCCCCAGCTGCTCGTGGGACGAGAATAAAACGAACTAATAATTGCGTTGCCAGATCTACAACCAGTGTTTCTAAGTGTGGGAAAGTTGAATTTAATGCGGAGAAATATGACTCCCAATAGTTTCCTCCCTTGGCAATGCCATGGGTGGAATGTAGGGTGAGAAATCGAGGCGAGGCATATGCCCCCCCCCCCCCCCCCCCAATATTTGGTATGTACCTGGACTGAGGGTGAATCAAATACCACCACAAACCCCTGTTTTTTGTAAAGAACGTTGAGGATAAATTTAGCTAGGTGGAGCACATGTCAAGGAGGCGATCTGGCTCTGTCCTCATTATGACGTCATCCCCAGCACAGTCACGAGCATTGCTTGCCTGTGACAAGCTTGGTGATGTCCCCGTAACAATCACTCCTCATAAGAGCCTCAACGTGGTACAGGGTATAATATTCCATAAAGATCTTTTGTTGCAGACTGATGATGAGCTACACAGAAACTTGGAGCACCGAGAAGTCCACTTTACTCGGCATATTTATAGGAGTCTGAAGGACAATAGGGTCGCCACCAGTCCATTCATCATGGCCTTCGAGGACGATTCCTTGCCTGAGAAGGTCAAGGTTCTGATATACCAATGTGATGTCAAGCCCTAAGTTCTGGAAGCCCTAAGTGCTGGACGTTTGGGCACATGTCCTCCAGGTGTACTGCCAACTCCACATGTCGAGAGTGTGGATGTGCAACACACCCCAGTGTTCCTTGTGCACCTCTTCCATTCTGTGTGAACTGTGGACATCACCACTCCCCTTGCTCACCAACACGTTCTGTTCTGCAAAAAGAAAGAAAAATAATGGAATATAAAACCCTGGATGGGCTGTCTTACTTGGAGGCTAAGAGGAAGTATGAAAAACTGCATCAGCATGAAGTCATCCTTTTCTGCAGCCGCATCATCGTCTATGTTAATACCACCTGCCCATTCGGTCCCAGTGGGTTCCCAGGCTCAACCATAAATTTCTGCCCCCTTGGCCAATTGGGGCATCTAAATTCCGTCACCCCCAAAGCCCGTGCTTTGGGAGCGGTAACCCGCCCCCCCCCCCTCCCACCCCCAACCAACAAGGACATTGGCTCCCACCCCGGAGCCAGAGTCACAACATTTTGCTCTGGCTCCTCGCACTAGGAAGGGGTTGCTTGGAGCCATTCCGTCTTAGGTTTCTTGCACTGAAACAGCGGATGCCAGTGAATGGTGGAAAGTACCGCCAGCTGGTCGTAGGGCTTCACGCTCAGCCTCACTCCTAGGGACTGAGCTGGCAGGGCCCTCCCAGCATAAGAAATGTAAATAGAAATGAGAAAAAAGAAGAAAAAGAAACCACCCAAACAGAAGGAAACCCTGGTTGCCACCATGCCTCCAGCCCCCTCCACCTCTGCCTCTGAGGATGAGGTGGAGATTCTTGCATCCCCCAAGGACCTCACTATCGGGGACACTCCAGAAACGATGGATGTCAAAGCAGACGCATTGCTCCCGGTGAATGCGAGTGATGCTAAGTTGTAATGAGCAACATCATCTCATTCAAGTCTTCCCATTTGTTGGATAACCTCATCCTCCAATGGAACTGCAGAGGGTTTTTCTCCCACCTGGCTGAGCTTCGACAACTTTTGAGCGTAACACTTTCTCTCTCCTTTGCCCTCCAGGAAACCTGGTTTCCAGCAATGCGGACCCTTGTCCTTTGTGGCTACAGGGAATATTACTGCAATCGTGGCACATATAACAGGGATGTATATGTCCTTACCTCTATATATAGTGAATTTGAGCCCTACAGACACTGTTAGAAGCAGTGGCCATCAGGGTAAGGAGAACACAGGAGATGACTGTCTTCAGTCTCTAACTTCCCCCAGATGGTGGTGTTTGAATGTTTTGGCTGCACTTCTATCGCAACTCCCCCCACCTTTCCTGATATTGGGCGACTTTGATTCCCATAGTACCTTATGGGGTGGTTCCATAATCTCTGGCCATCACAGAGTTGTCGAGGATTTACTTTCTCAACTTGACCTCTGCCTCTTAAACACTGGTGCTTTAACACATTTTAGTGTGGTGCATGGCACATTCTTAGCCATTGATTTGTCGATCTGCAGCCACAGCCTTCCACCGTTTCTTCCATTGGAGAGCTCACGATGACTTATGTGGCAGTGATCACTTTCCAATCTTTTTGTCACTTTCACGTCATTCCCAAGCCCTAGGTGCGCTCTACAAAGGGCTAACTGGGAAGACTACACCTCTGTTGTCATCGCTGGCCCTCCCCCCTCGACAACATTGATGTGGTGGTCAAGAGCTCCACATGATCCATCGTTTGAGCCGCAGAAGCAACCATTTCTCGTTCCTCTGGGTGTCCACGGTGGAGGACAGTACCTGGATGGTGGCCAGAGGTCAGTGAGGCTGTTAAAGCCCACAGGCAGACCCTACAGCGCTACAAGCAGCACCCGTCTATGGAACACCTGATCGTCTTTAAGCAGCTCCATGCTCGTGCCCACCGGCTAATCAAAAATCGGAAACAGGAGTGTTGGGAGAGAGATGTCTCTACTATTGGGACAGGTCCTCCACCTCAGAGGTGTGGGGCAAAATTAGACACCTAAAGGGGTACCAGACATCACCAGGTATCCCTGGGATCTGCATCAACGGAAATGTATGCACGTACCCCACCACACTTGCTGAGGTCTTTGCTGAACATTAAGCTCACAGCTCTGCCTCTGATAATTACCCACCGGCCTTCTTTGCATTAAAGGAGCGGGCAGAACGCAAGCCATTCGCCTTTAGTGCCTGCCACTTTGAGGCATATAACGCAAAATTGAATGAGTGGGAGGTCCTGAGTGTTTTTAATGTCCCAACATGGCTCCTGGGCCTGATAGCATCTATGCTGACACACCTATCAGCAGAGAGCCAGCGTAATCTCCTTGGTCTCTTTAACCGCATCTGGTGCGATGGCATTTTCCCATCAGAATTGCGGGAAAGCGTCTTCATCCCAGTGATCAAGCCTGGCGAGAATCCTCTTCATGTGGATAGCTATAAGCCAATTAACCTCACCAATGTACCTTGTAAGTTGTTGGAACTTATGGTCAGTTGGCGATTGTGTTGGATTCTTGAGACTCGGGGCTTACTTGCTCCAAGCCAGGACGGTTTCCGCCATGGTCGCTCTATGACCAATAACCTGGTATACCTAGAGTCCGCCATCTGCACCACCTTTTCCAGGTGCCAACATCTGATAGCCATCTATTTTGATATGCACAAAGCATATGATATGACCTGGCAACACCACATACTCATTAGGTTACATGGGTGGGGTCTCTGGGGCTCGCTTCCAATTTTTATTAAAAATTTTTTAGCTGTCCATACCTTTCGTCTTCAAATTGGTGACTCCCATAGCAGGAAAATGGGGTTCCTCAGGGCTCTGTTTTGAGTGTTCCCTTATTGTTAGTGGTCATTGACGGCTTAGCAACAGCAATTGGGTCTTCAGCATCCCCTTCCCTCTATGCTAATGACTTCTGCATCTCTTTCAGCTACTCCAGCACCCAAGTTGCTGAACGCAGATTACAGAGAGCCATTCACAAAGCACAGCCCATGGCTTCCAGTTTTCTCCTGCAAAGACGAGAGTAGTTGTTTATCCCAGACTTTGAGAGAACTCTTGATGCATAGGCTATCAATTTCTCAGCACCTCCCTGAGTTTGTACAAGCACTGCACCAATCCCATTACTGCTAGCATCAGTGTGAAGTTTGGGTTCTGCATTCTTGTCATCTAAGGCTAGAACTGGTGCGGAAGTAAGAGCCTCCATAAGTTCCCAGAATGCTCTTTCTTTAATCTCATCCCAGTAAAATGCGGTGTCTCCCTGCAGAAGTTCTTGCAGTGGACATGCCTTGTTACAAAAACCTTTTATGAATCTACAGTATTATGAGTACAACCCGATGTAACTTCTCACATGATGCATGTGCTGAGGAGTTGAAAATTCTGTGACTGCCATTACTTTATCTGGAACAGGATGCACTCCATCTCCGTTCACTAGATGACCCAGGATTTTTATTTCTTTGGTGACGAAGAGGCACTTCTTTGGGTAAAGGCGGAGTCTTGCTGTTTGAACACACAGTTGACAGGCAGGTTAGATGTTCTGCAAATGGCCTTGAGAAAACGATGACGTCATCTAGATAACAAAGACATGTCCATTTATGGTGTCGAAGCAAGTTGTCCATCATGGGTTCGAATGTGGCCGGGGCATTACATAGTCCAAACGGCATGACCATGACTTTATACAGACCGTCAGGTGAATAAAAGCTGTTTTCTCCCTGTCAGCTTCATCTACCTCGATTTGCTATTATCCTGTCTGCATGTCCATGGTTGAGAAGTATGTAGCTCCTTTCAAACAGTCTAAGGTGTTGTCAATGCACGGCAATGGGTAGACATCTTTCTTTGTGATTTTGTTGAGCCGCTGATAGTCGACACAGAAATGCCAAGTGCCATCCTTTTTATTCACGAGGGCCACCGGAGATGACAAAGGACACTCGGAAGATTGAATAATGCCATCATGCAATATCTTCTCCACATCCTCCCGAATTACCCATCTTTCAACTGGCAACACTTTGTACGAATGTTGGCTAATTGGTGGATGATCCTCAGTTTTGATACGGTGTTTTATCATGGGCCGTTTCATCTGGCTATTCTTCTGCTTGGCCTGGAATATACCTGAAAATTAATGTGGTATGGTTAACACCTGGTGACATTGTTCTTAAATGAGACCGGGCCCTATATGCAATTCCATAGTAGTTTCCTGTAGTGCATTGTAGACAGTAACAGATTAGCATGAGACTTCGTTGATGACATTGAGCTCACTGTCGTGGACTGGTTCAGCTGTACCAATACACATTCTTCAGGAATGAGTTGCTATTGCCCGTGAAAATTAGTGAGCCAAAGGTCTCCTTGACCACCTGTAATGCTTATGATAGGCGCTGGTATGTATATTTCCTTTGTTATACTGATTAGCTTTTTGTGATCAACAAGCGCATGGCAGTTCGGCTGGTCATCTTGGCTGCTGACTGTATCTCTTTTCATTGTTAACGGTGGGATCTCAACATTCTTGACACCAAACGACCTCCCAAGAGAGTTAGTATTACGTGTCCTCGATGGAATGGCTTCCTCGATTTGTAGGTCAGATCTTCCACAGTCAATGATGGCTTGGAAAGCCTGAAAGAAGACCCAACCGAGGATGAGGTTATAGCTACATTCTGTTAAAACCACAAATTCAAATAGTTGCATCCTGTTGTTAGCTATTCTTGCAACCCATGTTCCTGCTGGCCGGGTATTTTCCATTTGCGACCTTCAGCACAGTTGCCCTTGCATCACTTAACATTATCTTCTATAGTTTGTGGTGGTAGTCATTCGACAATACAGAGAAGGAAGCACCTGAATCGACTAGTGCCCGGACAGGTTGGCCTTCGATGATGGCGTCAGTGAGATTTCCCGATGTGTTAGCGACTGTTGTCCATGGAGGATTTTCATTTGCGGCGGCCTAACCTCTGGCGATGGTCGCGTCACCTAGTTTTCATGAATACAGTGGCTAGGCGAGCAGCTGGTATCTCTGTAAGGCGACGGTGAACGGCGGCGGTGTGTTAGAGAGCGACCATGTCCAGAATATGGCGACGGGCTTCATCCAATAGTCCAACAGTAATTCATCTGCAGTCTACTGCAGGACAAAGGACTGCTCCAATGGTTAGTGTCTTGCGGCATAAAAATTGTCGAAACCTCTTCTTCTCTCCCTGCAGTGTTGTACGACATGTCCAGCGAGCGCACAGTGAATACACAATGGCGTGTTGTCTTCTGTCCTCCAGATATCTGTCCTCCTATGACACTTCACAGTTGCTGGAGGTGGTGGTTGTGGTTGCGTCGGGCAGTTCCTAAGCTGTTGTTTGGCGGCTGTGGTGTAAGTCATAGTAGGGTGAGGGTGTGAGGCTATTCTTCACACATTGGGTGCGACTGGAAGAGCTGACAGGTGCTAATGTTTTATTACATCTTCATCAGTAGTGTCAGCTCCCTCATGACATAGGGCTGACATCCATGTCCATAATCTGGTCCTTGCTTGGTCCAACAGTCCCGGCTGCCATAAACTGTTGTAATTCTTCTCTCACAGTTTGTCTTATGAAGCTTATGAGCTTATGAGAGAAGCAAAGTCCTGCTGGTGTTCCACAATGGTCATAGGGACAACATTCAGGAGCCTATCATACTTCTTTTGTCCAACTCTCCTCTGCTTCATCTCTTCGTCTTTTAACAGAAGAGTCTGATACATGTCTTCAGCAATGCCCTTCATGTCATGTCCAGGTTAACTATGTGACATACGCCTCAGGGGCTCAGCATTAATTTGTTGAGTACAGGCTTGGCAAACCCTGGGTCCTGAGCCATGGGCTGTGTCACGCCAACAGTCCACTACACCGTAAGCTTTGTGCGTGCTTCAGCGACCATCGATCGGCACGATGGTGGAACATTGTACATTTCAGAGTATGGGGATTTTGGCTTAATCGCCCGGATTGCGAGGACGGTACAAACATCTATAAAAGAAAATAAAAAAAGAAGAAAGAAAAGAACCTCAATCCCAAGGTGTGCTACGTGCCAAGGACATACATGGCTGTTGAGGTTGAACAGTTGCTAGCGAGCAACCTCTGAGGAACCTACCGCCTCAGTTGTGTAAAGCTTACCCCGGCAAGCGGGGCTCTGTCTGGGTGGACCTTTAGATCCCTAGCTGCTCGTGTGAACACCATGAAGTGATCCCCAAAACGTTTCCGGATGTACAACCGGTGTGTCTATGAGAGGAAAGCCTGATTTAAATGCAGCAACATATGACTCCCACTCGTTCCCTTCCCTAGACACCCAATGGGAGGAACGTAAGGCCCGTCAAGAAGGTGAGGCTTACACCCCTAAATACCTGATCTGTAACAGGACATATGGAGAATCGTTTCAATCGACGAATTCATTATTTTTTGTGGAGCACCTGGAGGATAAGTATTTCTGGGATCTCTATAGGTGGAGTTGTCTGTACGGATCATGGCGCCATCTCCGAGGCTTTGGCAGAAAACTACATTTGTGCTGCTGCATCCCAAAATTATCCGCCTGCCTTCTGCACATTAAAACAGTGGATTGAACGCAAACCCCTTTCATTCACCACACGCCACCCTGAGGTGTACAATGCTCTCTTTAGTGAGTGGGAGTTTCTCAGTACCCATGCGCACTGCGCTGACACTGCCCCAGGGGCCAACAGAATCCACAATCAGATGTTGAAGCATCTATCTGACGCTCCTAAGGGATATGTTCTAGCCTTGTTTAATCGGATCTGGACCAGAGGTGTTTTCCCATCACAGTGGCGAGAGAGTACCATCGTTCTGGTGCTTAAGCCAGGTAAAAACCCGCTAGATGTGAACAGTTATTGGCCAATCAGCCTTACAAATGTCCTCTATAAACTGCTAGAACGCATTGTAAACTGGCGGTTGTGTTGGGTGCTTGAATTCCGGGGCCTGCTGGCTCCGTGCCAAGGTGGTTTCCGTCAGGGTCGCTTGGTCTTGGATGACCTGGTCTATCTTGAGTCCACCATCCAGACAGCCTTTTCTCGACTTTAGAACCTGGTTGCCATCTTATTTGATTTGTTAAAGGCATGCGACACGACCTGGCGATGCGACATCCTTACCACCTTACATGGCTGGGGACTTTGGGTCTCACTCCCACATTTTATCCAAAACTTTTTAACTTTATGTAACTTCCATGTACAGGTCGGGGTGTTCCATAGCTCTTTACATACCCAGCTTCCCCCTGTTTTTAGTTGCCATTAATGGCCTAGCAGCAGCAGTCGGGTCATCAGTATCAGTTTCATTGTATGCTGATGACTTCTGCATTTATTTTAGCTCTTTCAGCATGTGTGTTGCTGAATGCAAGATGCAGGGCGCCATATGCAAGGCGCAGACATGGGCCCTCTCCCATGGGTTTTAGTTCTCAGCCACCAAAACATGTGTTGTGCCCTTCTGTCACATTTAGAGCTTTATATTAATGACCAACTACTCACTGTAGTAGAAACTCACCATTTCTTAAGACTGGTGCCTTAGCAGTACCACTTGGGGCGCAGATTGCAGTACCCTGCTGCACTGTTACAAAGCCCTTATTCTGTCATGTTTGGACTATTGGAGTGTAGTATATGGTTCCGCATCGCCCTCAGTGTTACAGTTTCTGGATCCTATCCACCACTGCAGTGTTCAACTAGCGACAGTGGCTTTCAGAACAGGCCCTGTGGACAGTCTCCTGGTGGAGGCTAGGGTGCCTCCTCTGCGAATCAGACGGCAACAACTGCTGACAAATTACACAGCCCACGTCAATGGTATGTTTACTCATCCCAACAACCATCTCCTTTTTCCAAACAGAGTACTCCATATACAAGAACGACGGCCGAGATCGAGCTTGACGGTCAGTGTCTGCATTTGGTCTCTTCTGAGTGAATTGGAGTCTTTTCCTCTACCGTCTTTGTTCAAATTCCAGTTGCGTATGCCACCATGGTGTCTACTTCGACCTCTACTTCGACTGGACTTGACACACCACTCCAAATGCTTTGTTCATCCAGAGGCACTTCACGGGCAATTCCTGTCAATTCTAGATGGGTACCAGGACTCCACAGTAATCTTCACTGATGGTCGTGTCGGCTTTGCATATACGCATGCCGGACATAAAGAGCTGTGTTCCCTGCTGGATGGCTGCACTGTATTCACTGCTGAGCTGGTAGCCATCCTTCGTGCAGTCGATCACATTCGTTCCTGCCCTTGGGAGTCTTTCCTCATATGCAGTGACTCCCTAAGCAGTCTACAGGCCCTCGATTGGTGCTTCCTTCGCCATCACTTGATTAAGGCCGTCCAAGAATCACTATACGACATAGACCGTTGTGGGCAGTCTGTAGCATTTGTCTGGACACTAGAGCCAGTCATTTCAGCCTTCAGGTTCGCTCGTAGCTCGTCCTCACCTTGCGCCAGATTCGTAGCCACAGGGGGCAATGGGGCACTGGGAGTCAGCCGCGGCCAGCCTGCTAAGAGCTTCCACTGCGCTCGTGAGATGCGTAAACCCGTAACGCTCATAGAAACTTGAGTGTTCATGAGACTCGCAGACTCGTAACGCCCATAGGAACTCGCAGCGCTGTTTCTTACAACGACGACAAAAATATACGTTCTGTGAATGTTACCATTCTGCTGGGCAGGCCCAAAACAATTTGCAGTAGTTCCTGCTGGAAAAATTAATGAAATTCGAAAGTTGTGTCATTTCATGATAATAGCGGTGCCCACGTTTTTTTGACATTTTTAACAAGAGTGATGCAGATTTATTTTCATATTAGTTACCTTATAAACAGCAACACATTAAACTTGGGGTAATTATGATATTTAAGTATTCAGTTTGTTCGAGAATGTTGTTACAGATGCGTTGTTGTGTGTTCGTAAAGGATTTTCTTTACGAGCAAGAGATTCTAAACAGAAATATTGAGTTAAACATTTTGCAGTCTTTGGAATAAATTTCTTCCACATATTCGTCTATAACTATGTCCACGTATGTACATACTCCGCAATCCACCGTAAGCTGCGTGGTGGAGAGTACCTCGTCCCACTACAAGTCACTGCCTTATATAGAACAAGGGAAAAATGGATGCCTGTGTGTCTTTCTGCGAGCCCAACACACACACACACACACACACACACACACACACACACACACACACACACACACACACCAGACATCATACATAAATGTTCCTATTGTAGTTCTAATGATTTTGCAGTCCCTCTTGCGACGTTTAGATTTTATAAAAGGACAACAATGAACTATTGCCCTTTGGATGTTAGCGGTTCTTGTGGTCCTATTTAAGTGAATGTGTTGCTGGTATTCAACGACAGTTGATTAAAAATATGTACTGTCGCCACTAATCTCGCCAGCTAATATTGTGATCAGGCTAATATGCAGTAAAGGGTACTATTATATATTATAATAGAAACCTTTACTGCATAATCCGTATTATAATAATGTACCTTTTATGACATATTAGCCCGATTGCATTATTTGTTGGCGAGATTAGCTAAATATATTTCCTTGTAAAACTAGCAGAATAGCAGACAACCAGACAAAAGATTGCCATTTTCTGTTATCTAGTTTACCGGTATTGTTCTTCCTTTTATCTCTACCGTCGTTCATGACCGTTCAGTCACTGTCTCTTGTAACTATATTACCGCCATATTTTTACACAGAAGGAATATTTTCTCCTGAGTTTTTTTCATAACACACAGTACAGCTGCTAACAGTTCATAATATTTATTGTTATTATTTTCGTATGCCACACTCTAAAAGACGGTACACCACACTTGGCTGATTTCCCTTCTGCTACGAGTCTGACCGAGTCACCTCGCTCGCGAGCGCCTGCACTCGAGCTAAGAGCTGCTTGCTGCGCCACACCTGAGCAGCGGCCGCCCTTACAAGTAACGAGCGAGTTTCTGGCGCCTCCAGACCGCCTCTACTGGACACCTGGGTATGTTGAGATAGCTGGAAACGAGATGGCTGACAGGTTAGCGAAAGAGGCTACCCATAAACTAACCCTGGATATAGGTGTCCCAGCTACTGACATCCGTTTGATGTTACATAGTCGCATTCTTGGTCTGTGGAGTACAGAATGGCGTATCCTACAGATGCCAGACAAATTGCGACTAATAAAGGAGGTAACCAATGTGTGAAGGTCCGCTATGCAGAAGCCTCACAGGGATTCTGTCGTCCTCTGCCGACTCCGCATCGGCCATACTTGGCTTACACATGGTCACATTCTCCGTCGTGAGGATCCTCTTCACTGTCGATGTGTGCGCCTTTGACAGTCATCCACATCTTGCTCGAATGCCCAACTTTGCCCCTCAAAGGCGGACTTTTAATCTTCCTGACTCCTTACAACTTGTTTTAGATGACAATGCCACTGTGGCTGATTCTGTTATAACTTTTATTCATAACAGTGGATTCTACAATTCCATCTGACATTATTGAGTGTGCTTTATCTATTTATTCTGCACCTGCTTACTATTTTTAGGCAGGTGATTTTAATATGTTGCAGAGTGGCTGACCTTCTATTTTTACTTCTGTGAACACCCTGCCTGGACACTCTGGTCTTCTCTTTTAAATCTCTTCTTTCTTCCCTTTTCTTGATTCTTTGATTTGACATTTTCCATCTATGGTTTGATGTAGTTTAACACGTTATATCTTATTTTAGTGGTCAATTATGTTATCTCTGTGATTGGAAAAAAGGACTGATGACCATAGTAGTTTGGTCCCTTTCAAACTCCAACCCAACCAACCAACCACCTACGTGACATAGGGCCAAAACACTCTGTATATATGACTGTGTTGACTCATCATGTCGCTGAGCCCTGTTTTGGTTTTCTGATAAATGAACTCTCCGCTGGTGGTCTCCAAACTTCTTCTTAAGTTCTGTCTGGAATTTTTCCCACTCATCGAGCTTATTCTCGTTATTTTCAAACCACTGCTGGGCCATATACACCAGGTAAAAATTTATGTTTGCCAAGCACATAATGTGATCCCACCTATTATACTTGGCAACTTGATTGAATCCTTTCAGCGATTTATTTGGGTCACGTGCAGCTGGCTTACCACTGTTTGGCATCCATGGGTCTTTTGATGAACGCACCTTCAGAGGGAGGTAGTCAGTGTATCCTTTGCATTCCAATTCTTGTCCGTGTAGGCAACCTCCCTTACGTTGCCTAATCGTAGCCACGATGATGCAGACGTATTGCACGATACCCGGCGTCTCCACAAGAAAGTGTCACATTGCAAACTGCAGGTGGTTCATAAGTCTGGTCATCAAGAGAGCCCAACACTTCACACTTAGGAAGATTTTTCTGTTTGCCAAAAGTGACAAAAAATCAAGATTTCAGAGTACTTGACAGCTCAACACCGAAGTTTTGTCTCAAGTACAGATCATGTTGAGGAACAGTGGACAAAGTTCAAAGCCATCATATAATATGCATTACAGGAGTATGTACCAAGCAAGATTGTAAGAGATCGAAAGCAGCCCCCGGGGTACAAAAACTGAATTAGAAAACTGCTACGGAAGCAAAGCAAACATGAACATCGCCAAAGCCTTGTAGACAAACAAAAATTACTCGAAGCGGTATGTAGCGTGAGGAGGGCTATGCGAGCAACATTCAGCGAATTCGAAAGTAAAGTTTTATGTACGGACTTGGCTGAAAATTCTAAGAAATTTTGTTCTTACATCAAAGTGGTAGGTGGATCAAACCAAAATGTCCAGACATGCTGTGACGAAAATGGTACTGAAACAGAGTATGACACTCTAAAGGTTGAAATACTAAATGTCTTTTTCCAAAGCTGTTTCACAGAGGAAGACTGCACTGTAGTTCCTTCTCTTGATTGTCGCACAGATGACAAAATGTCAGATATCAAAATAAATGACAGAGGAATAGGAAAACAATTAAAATCGCTCAAAAGAGGAAAGGCCGCAGGACCTGATGGGATACCAGCTCAATTTTACACAGAGCGTGTGAAGGAACTTGCCCCCCTCCCCCCTTCTTGCAGTGGTGTACTGTAGGTCTCTAGAAGAGCATATCGATCGAAACGATTGGAAAATGGTGCAGGTCATGCCCATTTTCAAGAAGGGACGTCGAACAGATGTGCAGAACTATAGGCCTATATCTTTAACGTCGGTCAGTTGTAGAATTTTGGAGGAAGTATTATCTTAAAGTATAATGACTTTTCTCATGATTAGAAATCTGCCATGTAGGAATCATGTGAGACCCACCTCGCGCTATTCATCCGCGAGACTCGGAGGGTTCTCAGGTGGATGCCGCGTTTCTTGACTTCCACAAGGCGTTTGTTTCAGTTCCCCACAGTCGTTTAATGAATAAAGTAAGAGCATATGGTCTATCAGACCAATTGTGTGATTGTATTGAGGAGTTCCTACATGAAAGAACACAGCATGTCAGTCTCAGTGGAGAGAAGTCTTCCGAAGTAAGAATGATGTCAGGTGTGCCACAGGGGAGTGTTGTGGGACCGTTGCTATTCACAAAATATATGACCTTGTGGATAACATCAGCAATTCACTGAGGCTTTTTGAGGACGATGCTGTAGTATATATAGAGGTTGTAACAATGGAAAATTGTATTGAAATGCAGAATGATCTGCATCAAACTGACACATGGTGCAGGAAATGGCAATTGAATCTCAATGTAGACAAGTGTAATGTGCTACGAATACATAGAAAGAAAGAAAGATCCTTTATCACTTAGCTACACTATAGCTAGTCAGCAATTGCAAGCAGTTAATTTCATACATTATCTGGGCGTACACATTAGGAGTGATTTAATATGGAACTACCATATAAAATTTATTGTCGGTAAAGCAGATACCAGATTGAGATTCATTGGAAGAATCCTAATGAAATGCAGTCTGAAAACAAAGGAAGTAGGTTACCGTACACTTGTTCACCCACCAATGTGGGATCCGTACCAGGTATGATGGGTAGAGGAGGTAGAGAAGATCCAAGGGAGAAAAATGTGCTTCATTACAGGATCATTTAGTAATCGTGAAAGCATTACGGAAATGATTGATGAACTCCAGTGGACGACTCTGCAAGAGAGACGATCGGTAGCTTGGTTCTGACTTTAGTCGATGTTTCGAGAAGATAACTTTACCAAGGAGTCTAGCAGTATATTGCTCCCTCCTACGTATATCTCACGAAGAGATCATGAGGATAAAATCAGAGAGATTAGAGCCCACACAGAGGTCTACTGACAATCTTTCTTTCCGCGAACAATATGAGACTGGAATTAGAGTGCGAACCGATAGTGGTACTCAAGGTAACCTCTGCCACACACCGTCAGGTGGCTTTCGGAGTATGGATGTAGATGTAGAACACGTTTATTGCTAACACAAGTGTACACTCAGTACCGACTGACTCCTGTTTGTAGTGTGCTCCACTATTTATACATAGAAAGAATGTTTTGGACCTTACAGGTACATTAAACATAAGAAACTTGTAGAAAATTCTAGAAATAGTAAATACAAAGAAATAATTTTTTTCTCCCCGTGGTGGGATTTGAACTGGGGACCGCAAGCACCGCAATCTGCGATACTAACCACTGTACCATGCATTCCATCCGAAGACTCGTGGCAATATTATCGCAAAAACACCCATGTTGTTGCTTCCCGGGTGGCTTATTGCAAGTGCCACAAGCAGCCTCATCAATCATACCATGCATGGGCCGCGAAGTTACAGGGCCTTAGTAGAAAATGTCAATTCGTTACAGATGTGCATGGTTAGAGATGATATACTTAAGTTGGCTCCGGATAAGGAAGTCGGGCAACGGGTCCTCCAGTATCCCGAACCCCACTTTACCTTAAGTATTGGGTTATTGCCCAGAAATTGATGAATACATGGGCATCAGTGTTGTGCAGTCTAATGCTGCGGCAGACGGTACGTCTGTTTTGTATGATGATGTGGAAGTTGCTGCTATACACGTGCATCAACAACGATAAGCGGGGCAGCTGCGCATTAAAAAGAAGCAACAGTTGTTGATGCATCAGCCTTGGTAGCAAAATCAGGTATGTTCTCGCTTCCATATTGTCCACGTTGCTTTATAAAAACCAGAGGGTAGATTGTCCTCAATGCTGGGCTGTGTGTCACTCCTGTAATAAGAAAGGTCACATTGCCTCAGTCTGCTGGCCTGTTGTTGAAGATGATGACTGTTATGACCGTCAGATGCGTACTTTCAAATACTAGCAAATTATACATAGATGTTCAGGTCCTTGACAAAAATATTCGCATACAGGTCGACACAGGTTCTGCTGTCACTCTCATAAATTATCACACGCACTTGGAATTGGGTTCTCCACTGTCGTCTCCTGTCACACACAATTTCCAGACGTAGAACAAACAGAAAATTCTGATTATTGGCCAGTTTGCGGCATTCACTTCTTAAAAGTTGGTTGTTCATTCTCTCACCTTTTATGTTTGAATGCGTTGTTTCGTGGCGAGTTATGTTGATAAAAATTTTTCCGGCTTCCAGCCGCGTCATGTGGTTTACTGTCCATGACATTTCGGCCAGCCATAGTCAAGTGGTTGACTTTCGCGTGATTGCTGCTGTTGTCCTAATATACCTGCAATGCGGGCTGTGACGTCACTGGTGCTTCCGGGTTCCAAGCCGTGCTCAGCTGCAAGCCGCCATCTCTATTAAGAGTATTGTTAGCTATTTTGATCTCAATTGCCTCTTTTATTACACTATCCCAGAAGCTGTTCGATCTTGTAATTACGGATGTCTCTTCAAACACAATACAATGTCTTGTTTTCAAGTGCATGCTGCACAATTGCTGACTTTTTGGGATAATGTAAATGATAACATCGATCATGTTCCACTCAGCGCTGTTCAATAGTGCACACTGTTTGTCCTATATAAAATTTTCCACAACCACAAGGTATTTTATATACTCCCGGTGTTCTTAGGCCTACATCATCTTTAACAGGTCTCATCAACTGACGTATTTTTGAAGGAGCCCTGAAGACTGAGTTGGTCTTGTCTTTTAAGGAGTCAGCTAATCTTTCCAGTGATTGAGCTACAAAACGGCAAAAAGGCAAGTTTCTGTGAGTCTTCCTCAGGGGTCTTCTGCTTCTGTGGCTTCGGGAAGATAGCTTTCATAATCCGGCTATTACTGTAACCATTGTCCCTAAAAACTTTCCATAGGATCTTTAGTTTCTTTTGCAGATTTTCAGTGTCTGATACTACTTCCACTAGGTGCACCCCCCTCAGGGGCTCAGCATTAATTTGCTGAGTACGGGCTTGGCGAACCTGGGGTCCTGAGCTGTAGGCTGTGTCGCGCCAACAGTCCGCTACACCGTAAGCTCTGTGCGAGCTTCAACGACCATCGTTCGGTGCGATGTTGGAACGTTGTACGTTTCAGAGCCCGGGGATCTTGGCTTAATCGCCCGGGTCGCGAGGACGGTACAAACCTCTCTAAAAAAAACCTCAATCTCAAGGTGTGCTACATGCCGAGGAGATGCATGGCTGTTGAGGTTGAACAGTCGTTAGCGAGCAACCTCTGAGGAACCTGCCGCACCTCAGTTGTACAAGGCTTACCCAGGCAAGTGGGGCTCTGCCTGGGTGGACCTTTAGTTCCCTAGCTGCTCGTGGGACGAGACTGAAACGAGCAAGTAATAGCGTCGCCACACGCAAACCTGGCGTCTCAGAGTGTGGTAAGACTGATTTTGATGCAACTGTTTATGATCCTAAGACGTTTCCTTCCCTTGGCACCCGTTGGGAGGAACATAGAGGAATTCACCGTTCCGAACCATACTCGCCACGATATCTGGTGTGTGTGCCCGTTCTGATGGAGAGTACTTTATGTCAACTAAGCCACAGTTTTTTGTTGAACATATAGAAGACAAGTTTGGCGAAGTGGAGTCGTTTTCCAAGATGAAATGTGGGGCTGTACTGATACAGTGCCAGCTGTCACCAGTGCCACATCGTAAACAGCGCTAAGTATCTGAATTTAATTTGTGTCAAATTTAATTTGCCAGTCTACTTCATTTTCATTAGTACTCTGTTTTAAGAGGTTTATTCCCGCGAACTTTCAGATTTAGTTTGTACTACTGTTTTAATAGTTTATTCTATCGTATTTGATAAATACTGTTGTGTTTAGTCTTCGTCTTTGACCGGTGTATTTCAAAACAAGTCAGAGACCGTTACTAAAGCTCGTTATCAGTCAGTCCAGTGCCAGCTGTCACCAGTGCCGCATCGTTAACAGCACTAAGCTGCCGCATCAGTTTCGTTGATTCGACAGTGTAGTTACCACTGACCACTGTTCAGTCAGCAGCCAGCCGCCTTCATTAGAGTACTAGGCGTCTTTAAAGTTGATTATTTAATTTTCTACTTTCTGCAGTTAATTGTATCGATAGGATGGATAGGATGTGGGCCTGCTGTGTGCGGACGCAGGAGGAGTTGGCCGCGGTTCGCGAACAGCTGAGCGTGCTGTTGGCTACGGTCAGCTGTCTTCAGGCTGCTGTCTCGGGGTGCAGCGATGGTGGGGAGTCTGGTGCGTCGAGTGGGACACCTCAGGTGTCTCACGCTTTGCTCTCTGTCCCTGCTACTGAGGCACCTTCAGGTGTACCGGACGTCGTCGAGCCGCCTTCTCCGCAAGGGGAGTGGCGGGTTGTACAGCGTTCGCGTCGCTCGAGGTTCGTCCTGTGAGTGAAAGTGTGGCCACTCCTTCAGCAGGGTCCGAGCAGATGCACGGGGGGAGGGGATTATTAGTTATTGGGAGCTCCAATGTTAGGCGCGTGATGGAGCCCCTTAGGCACATAGCGTCCAGATCTGGAAGGAATTCCATCGTGCACTCGGTGTGTCTACCGGGGAGCCTCATCCTAGATATGGAGGTGGTTTGCCGGCGGCTATCGAGGATGTGGGGTGCAGTCGACTGCAAGTCGTGGCTCACATTGGCACCAATGACGCTTGTCGCTTGGGTTCTGAGGACATCCTCAGGTCCTACAAGCGGCTGGCGGAATTGGTGAAGGCTGCTGCCTTCGCACGCGGCGTGCAAGCAGAGCTTTCGATTTGTAGCATTGTTCCCAGGGTTGATCGGGGTCCTTTGGTTTGGAGCCGAGTGGAGGGTCTGAACCAGAGGCTTCGCCGACTCTGTGACAGTCATGGCTGCAGATTTCTGGATCTGCGTTATCGGGTGGGGAATTGTACGGTACCCCTAGATAGATCAGGGATGCATTACACTAAGGAAGCGGCTACTCGGGTAGCAGAGTACTTGTGGAGTGCACGTGGGTTTTTTTTTAGGCTAGGCGCTATCTCTGATGAGCACTCGCCTGTCAGCATTCAAATAGCGAATTCAGGCCACGTTCGGAACAAAAATTCGAACATAAAAATATTTGGCGCGAACTTACAGAGTATTAGAAACAAAGTTCCCGAATTTCCAGCGCTGCATGGAATTTATTGCGCTCACATAGTTTTAGGCACCGAAAGCTGGCTAAATGATGAAGTGGCAAGTTCAGAAATATTTAGCGAAACGTGGAATGTATATCGGAAAGATAGATCTGATACAACTGGAGGAGGAGTGTTCATCGCTGTCGACAAAGATATTGTTTCTACATAGATCTAAGTTGAAAGTAACTGTGAAGTTATCTGGGCATGTATAACAGTTCTAAAAGAAGTAAAGTTAATAGTTGGGTGTATTTACCGGCCTCCCAGTGCTGCTGTAGCAGTTTTAGAATCATTCAAGGAAAGTCTACACCAGGTAGTGCATAGGTATCCGGGCCATGTAATATTAGTCGGAGGTGACTTCAACCTTAAGAGTATAGATTGGGACCTTGCTAGTTACATTTCAGGCGGTACAGACAAGCAGTCTTGGGAGCTACTTTTGGACGCATTCTCCGAAAACTGTCTTGAGCAGTTAAATCGGCAACCCATGCACAATGGAAATATTCTAGACCTTATAGCCACAAACAGGCCTGACCTTATTAACAATGTCTGTGTAGAGACAGGAATTAGTGATAATGATATCGTCATAGCGTCGATGGTGACCAAAGTTCATAAACCAATCAAGAAGGCTAGGAGTGTGTTTTTGTTGGGAAGAGCCGACAAGCAAATGTTACGATCGCACTTAGAAAATGAATGGGCATCGTTTAATTCCGGGACTATGGATGTAGAGGAATTGTGGACTAAATTTAAATGCATTGTTAATAAAGGGTTAGAGAAATATGTGCCAGTAAAGATGATTAAGGATGGAAAAGATCCACTGTGGTATAATAATAATGTTAGAAAGCTGCTGAGAAAACAAAGACTGTTGCACTCGGTTCTCAAAAGAACACCAAATGATGACAGGCAAAAGTTAGTAGAGATTCGTGCGTCTATAAAAAGATCGATGCGTGAAGCATACAATAATTGTCACAGCCATACCTTAGCAAAAGATCTTTCCGAGAACCCGAAAAAATTCTGGTCCTATGTAAAATCGATAAGCGGGTCAAAGCCCACTGTCCAGTCACTCGTTGATCATTCCGGGGCAGTAATAGAAGAAAGCAAACGGAAAGCTGTAGTTCTAAATTTAACCTTTAAGAAATCTTTCACGCTGGAGGACCGCATAAATATACCATCATTTGATCAACGTACAAATTCCGAAATGGGGGACATAGCAATAGATATTTCCGGTGTAGAGAAGCAGCTGAGAGAGCTAAATACGAAAAAGTCTGCTGGTCCGGATGGAATACCAGTCCGGTTTTACAAAGACTATTCTGCGGCATTGGCCCCCTACTTAGCTTGCATTTATAGCGAATCTTTAATTCAGCGCAAAGTTCCTAGTGATTGGAACAAAGCGCAGGTGACTCCCGTGTATAAGAAAGGAAAGAGAACTGACCCGTACAATTACAGGCCAATATCGTTGACATCAGTTTCATGTAGAATTTTGGAGCATATTCTCAGTTCGAATATAGTAAATTTCCTTGAAACAGAAAAGCTTCTTTCCATGAATCAGCACGGGTTTAGGAAACATCGTTCATGTGAAACTCAGCTTGCCCTTTTCTCACATAACATCTTGCGAGCCAGGGACGAAGGGCAACAGGCGGATTGTGTTTTTCTCGACTTCAAAAAGGCGTTCGACGCGGTGCCACACTGCAGACTGCTAACGAAGATACGAGCTTATGGAATAGGTTCACAGATTTGTGACTGGCTGGAAGACCTCCTAAGTAATAGAACGCAGTACGTGGTTCTCGACAGCGAGTGTTCATCGGAGACGAGTGTATCGTCAGGCGTGCCCCAGGGGAGTGTGATAAGACCGCTATTATTTTCTATCTATATAAATGATCTGATGGACAGAGTAAGTTGTAATTTGCGGCTCTTTGCTGATTATGCTGTGGTGTATCGGAGGGTGTCGTCTGTAACTGACTGTAATAGCATACAGGATGACTTAGACAAAATTTCTAGTTGGAGCGAAGAATGGCAGCTAGCTCTCAATGTAGAAAAATGTAAGGTGATGCGCATGAGTAGAAAAAACAATCCCATAATGTTAGAATACAGCATTAGTAGTGAGCTTCTTGATGCTGTCGCGTCATTCAAATATCTAGGCGTAACATTGCAGAGTGATATGAAATGGAACGAGCATGTGAGGATAGTTGTGAGTAAGGCAGACAGCCGACTTCGGTTTATTGGGAGAATTTTAGGAAGATGTACTTCACTTGTAAAGAAGACCGCGTATAAAACGCTTGTACAACCATGTCTTGAGTATTGCTCAAGTGTTTGGGACCCACAGCAGATCAGTTTAAAGGAAGACATAGAGGCGGTTCAGAGGCGAGCAGCTAGATTTGTTACGGGTAGGTTCGACCAATGTGCGAGTGTCACGGAAATGCTCCGGCAACTCAATTGGGGATCGCTGGAAGAAAGACGACGTTCTTTTCGTGAATTTCTGTTAAGTAAATTTAGAGGGCCGGAATTTGAAGCTGAGTGTAGTACGATCTTGCTGCCGCCTACTTAAATTTCGCGTAAAGATCACAAAGACAAGATAAGAGAAATTAGGGCTCGTACGGAGGCATATAGGCATTCTTTTTTTCTTCGTTCAATTTGGGAGTGGAATAGGAAAGGAAATGCCTAGTAGTGGTACAGTGTACCCTCCGCCACGCATCTTACGGTGAATTGCGGAGTATGTATGTAGATGTAGATGTACAGACGGCGTCCTCAGCTCAATCGCATGCATTACTTGCCTGCAATAAGCTGGGTGAGATCCCGGTGAGTGTCACGCCCCACAAGTCTTTAAACATGGTCCAGGGTATAATCTACCAGAGAGATCTGTTGTCCCAGACCGATGAAGAGTTGCGAGCAAACCTGCAGCATCGAGGGGTTCACTTCGTCTGGCGAGTATACAGGGGACCCAAAGAGAACAGGGTGGCCACCGGTGCTTTTATCTTGGCCTTCGAAGGTGATACACTGCCTGAGAAGGTCAAGATAATGATATACCGGGTTGATGTAAAGTCATATGTGCCTCCCCCTATGCGGTGTTTCCTGTGCTGGAAGTTCGGGCACATGTCGTCCCGATGTACTTCCAGCCCGAACTGCAGGGAATGTGGGCAGCCATCACACCCGGACACCCCATGTACCCCACCTCCCGTTTGTGTAAACTATGGGCAATATCATCTGCCATGCTCGCCGACCTGTACTATTCTTCATCGTGGAGGAAAAATCATGGAAATAAAGACCCTGGACTGGCTCACTTTCTCTGAGGCACGTAAAAAATATGAACGGCTCCATCCTGTAAAGATGATGACATCCTTTGCTGCAGTCGCAGCAGCGCTGGTTTCTTTGAAATCGACGGTACCAGTGACCTCTCCATCTGTGGGCCCTATGGGCCAAACACCTTCTACTGCCCCCTCGATGGGTGGGGGACCATCTACGTCCATTGAT
This sequence comes from Locusta migratoria, assembly GCA_026315105.1. NCBI lineage: Eukaryota > Metazoa > Arthropoda > Insecta > Orthoptera > Acrididae > Locusta > Locusta migratoria. The sequence goes on along the minus strand of CM048755.1, from coordinate 801,468,258 downwards.
CCCCCAAAACCTGTGGGAGCCATACCCACCCAACCATTGGAGACTCCAGTCCCCACACCTCTGCCAGGGAAGCAACAGCCTTCCCCGGCCCCTCTCACCTGGAAGGGGTCCCTTGTGGCACCCCCTCCTGAGGATTCCATGAGTGGACTGGAGGATCCCAGCCACAGGCTGCAGGATCCACCTGCCCCCAGTCGACGGGTTTCCCGATCGTCATCGGGCCCGGAAACCACTTGCGAGAAGTCCTCCCAGCCCTTACGACCGAAAGGGCAGCGAGAGGCTAAGAAGAAGTAGTTTAGGAAGAAAGTCTCCTCGGTGACTTCAAAGTCAATTCCTACGGCATCTGCCTCAGAAGATGAGGTGCAGATCTTCGCGTCTCTCGAGGATTTGGCCCTCACTAAAACGCTCGAACCAATGGTCCTAGATGATGTAGATGCACAACGCCTACCAGGCTGCAAACCCTTGGACTGATGACCTTTAGTTTTTCATCATGGCTTTCCAGCGAGGAGTGAATGAAATTTTCCAATGGAATTGCGGAGGATTTTTCAATCGTTTAGCTGAGCTGCAGCAGTTGTTGTGCCGTTTCCCAGTACTTTGTATGGCTCTGCAGGAAACCTGGTTTCCTTCTCGGCAGACCCCAGCCCTTCGTGGCTATCGGGGATACTTCAACAACCGTGCCGACTGTGACAGAGACTCTGGTGGTGTCTGTATATACATCCTTGCCACTGTCCCCAGTATTGCTGTGCCTCTTCACACACCTATTGAGGCTGTTGCTGTTCGCCTTCGGGCTCCGCACGAATTCACTGTCTGTTCGATATACCTTCCTCCAGACAGGGATGTTTCGCCTACTGATCTTGCTGCTCTGGTAGCACAGCTGCCCCCACCGTTTCTTCTTTTGGGGGACTTTAACTCCCATCACCCTTTATGGGGCGGAACAGAGGGATGTTGAAACTCTTCTTACACAACTAGACATCTGCCTTCTAAATACTGGTTCCCCCGACACACTTCAGTGTTGTGCATGGCACTTTTTCAGCTATTGATCCTTCGGTCTGTAGCCCAATCCTTCTTCCACACCTCACTTGGAGGGCCCACGATGACCTCTGCGGGAGCGACCATTTTCCTATCTTTTTGTCCCTCCCACAGTCTCAACAGGCGGAACAACTGCCTCGATGGTCCCTTCATAGGGCTGATTGGCAGCGTTACACCTCTACTGTTGTCATTCCTGCCCAACTGCCAGCCGATGTGGATGTGGCGGTCCAACATGTAACTGTCTCCCTCAGCGCAAATCAGTGCCTAGGTGGTCACAAGACATCGCTGAAGTCATTCGGGATCGGAGTAGGGCACTTCAGCGCTACCGGTGACATCCCTCCATCGATCACCTGATTGCCTTCAAACGGCTCTGGGCCAGAGCTCGACAGCTTATACGCCAAAGTAAACAGGATTGCTGGGAGAGGTACGTCGCCTCTATTGGATCTCGTGCCTCACCTTCTAGGGTGTGGACCCAGGTTCGACGTCTTTTCGGGTACCGCCATTCAGCAGGAATCCCATGTCTTCGCCTACAGGGTACTGTCTGCTCAGACCCGCTTGCTGTCGCCGAGCACATGGCACAGTTTTTTTGCAGGCGTCAGTTCAACTGAAGCTTACAGTGCGGCCTTCCGCACTATAAAAGACCGAGTTGAGCGGAAGCCACTGTCATTTCAGATGCGTCGCCAGGAACCGTACAATGCACCCTTTAGCAAATGGGAGTTTCAATGTGCCCTTGCTGCATGCCCCAATACTTGTCCAGGACCAGACAGTGTCCATAGCCAGTTTCTTCGGAATCTTCCTGTGGATGTTCAGAACCAACTGCTCGCCTTGTTTAACCGTCTCTGGGCAGAAGGTGTTTTTCCCTCACAATGGCGGGAAAGCACCATCATCCCAGTGATATAACCTGGTGCTGACCCACAAGTGGCTGAATGTTACCGTCCAATCAGCCTCACGAACGTTGTATGTAAGCTCGTTGAACATATGGTGAGTCGGCGGCTTATGTGGATCCTCGAAGATTTGGGACTCCTGGTAGCACAACAAGGGGGTTTCCGTCAGGGCCGCTCCACAATTGACAATCTTGTGTCCTTGGAGTCGGCTATACGTACAGCTTTTACCCGACATGAACACCTTGTTGCTGTATTTTTCGATCTTCTGAAAGCTTACGACACAACCTGGCGCCACCACATACTGGCTACATTGTATGACTGGGGCTTACGGGGCCCACTTCCGGTCTTTATCAGGAATTTTGTCTCCTACCACTCCTTTAGGGTTACGGTGGGTACCACTCTTAGTTCCTCACACATCCAAGAGAACAGTGTCCCACAGGGCTCCGTCCTCAGTGTGCCTTTGTTTTTAATCGCCATAAACGGGCTTGCCACGGCTGTGGGATCCTCTGTCTGTTCTAGCTTGTTTGCAGATGACTTTTGTTTGTATTATAGTTCGGCTAGTATTAGCGTCGCTGAACGGTGGCTACAGGGAGCCATCCGGAAAGCTTAATCATGGGCCTCTACCCATGGTTTTCAGCGCAGAAGACCCGCGTGATACATTTCTGTCGCCGGCGGCAGTTCACGTGGATCCCGAGTTATATCTGGGTGGTGAATTGCTCGTTGCCGCAGAGACTCATCGGTTTCTTGGCATGGTATTCGACAACAGACTTACTTGGGTGCCACATCTGCGTCAGCTGCGACAAAAATGCTCACGACATCTTAATATTCTCCGCTGCTTGAGCCATACTGCTTGGGGTGCTGCTCGTTCCACCCTCCTGCAGCTGTACAAGTCCTTGATACAATCAAGGCTTGATTACGGATGCCTGGTATACTACTCAGCAGCACCATCCGCCTTGAGGATCCTTGACCCCATCCACCATAGTGGTATCCGGCTGGCGTCTGGGGCTTTCCGCACCAGCCCTGTGCCAAGTCTTCTTGCCGAAGCAGGGATCCCTCCTTTACACTTTCGCTGGCAGCAGCTTCTCGCTAGCTATGTTGCTCGAGTCCATGCCACGCCACACCATCCAAATCGAAAGCTTTTGTTTCCGACTGTTACCCCTCCTTTTCCAGCACGTCGACCTAGATCAGGCCTTCCGATCACGATCTGGGTTCGTACACTCCTTTCCTCACTTCATTCCCTACCTCTCCCTGACGCTTTTTCCTGCCCATCCCGTCTTCCTCCTTGGTCCACTCCCTGTTTGAACCTCCACTTGCAACTGTCCTGCGATACAAAGGCATTAGTTTCACCACTGACACTCCGTTGCAAGTGTCTGACACTCCTTTCTGCTCACCGTGATGCTGAAGTCCTGTACACTGATGGCTCCCTGGTAAATGGCAGAGCCAGTTACGCTTTTGTTCATGGCGACCACACAGAACAACGGTCCCTGCCACCTGGCTGTAGTATTTTTACAGCCGAACTGATCGCCATTTCTCGTGCTCTTGACCACCTCAAAACATGCCCCCGGAAGTCATATGTCATGTGCAGCGACTCCCTTAGTGGCCTGCAAGCCCTTTCCAACTATTTCTCTTCCCATCTGTTGGTGCAATCCATCCAAAACGCCATAGATTCACTCAGCAGATCTGGATGTTCGGTTGACTTTATTTGGACCCCTGGCCACATTGGCATCCCGGGGAATGAGCGTGTCGATCGGCTGGCTAAGCTCGCCACCACCGCTCCTCCCCTGGATATTGGTATCCCAGAACGGGATGTCCGAATGGATCTGCACCACAAGGTTTTTGAGGCTTGGAACACACAATGGGCAACACTGAGCACTCCCAACAAGCTCCGAGCGATCAAGTCCTCTACGGCCATCTGGAAGTCGCCTTTCAGACCTTCCCGTAGGGATTCTGTTGTCCTGTGTCACCTACATATTGGCCATACGTGGTTGACACATGGCTACCTTTTACGTCGAGAGGACCCACCGAATTGCCGTTGTGGAAGTTCGTTGACAGTTGTCCACATCCTGTCGGACTGTCCACTTTTTGCCGCTTTGCGGCAGTCTTTTAATCTACCTCCTGCGCCTGCCTTGATTTTATCTGACAATGCCTCAATGGCTGACAGAGTTTTAGGTTTTATACGCGCAGCTGGATTTTATCATTCTATTTACTGGTGGGCTTGTGCCTGGTGTCTCAGGCTCCCACCTCATCATTTAACCTGATGTTATTCTTACTTATTCTTACTTCTACCCTGTTTTTACCAGAGTTTTTAGTCTGTGCAGAGTGACTGGCTCCTCTTTTATTTGTTTGTGATCAGCCAGTCACTGTTACCTGCTCTATTTTACATTAGTTTAACTCTTGATCTCTCTTACTCCCGTGTACTTCAGTGTTGTTGAGAGTATCAAGGTTATAGCCACAGTGTGCCCTTCCGGGTATTGATCTGTATTTTACCTTTTCCTACTTGGATGTCTTGTCTTCGCTAGGCACAGGGGACTGATAACCATGTAGTTTAGTCCCCTCTAACCCCCAAACAACAACAACAACAACAACAACAACAACAACAACTACAACTTGGTGCACCAAGGTCCTTAAAACAGACTGGTTCTGCGATGGATGATGATGGCTTGTGTCATGCAGGTATCGGTCTGTGTGGGTGGGTTTTTTGTAAATACCATGGCTGAGACCAAACCATGATTTTTATGGTCATGTCATGAAGCGCCAGTGACATCACAGCCCGCAGTGCAGGTATATAAGGACGACAGCTGCAATCACTCGACAGTCGACCACTTGACAATAGCTGAGGTGGTCTCGGCCGAAATGTCGTGGACAGTAAACCACATGATGTGGCAGAAAGCTCGAGAAAATTTTATCAATCTTTCATGTTGTTGATCATGCAGGAACAGAAAACTTGTTTTTCTATGATGCATTTCAACATTTTGGATTCTCCATTACAGACGATGTATCTTCTGGTATCTGACAATATTCCTTACACTCAGATGCATTGTGTGCAGAATTTTCCTCAATTTTCTCTCACGGCCTGAGCTGCACTGTCAGTTTTGAAGTAGATACATACCTGCCAACTCTCCTGATTTAGGCAAGAGTTTCCTGATTATTCACTTTTCTCCCGTCTCCTGAGTTTGCCCTTTTTTCTCCTGATTTTTAGCTTTTATCCTGAAACCCAAGATTTGTTTTTTGGTGAATGGTCAAAAGTTCTTTGCTCATTTATCAGTTTAATCTGCATACATATAGAAATTCATAAAAATTAGGGGTTGCGCCTGACTTGTATAACAAATATGTCTGCTCTTTTTTGAATGTGATATTTTGTCATTTTACGTAAGTGAATTCACTTCAGTGGCTTTTTAATCTATGGAAATCTTTTGAGTGGATAGTTAGATCAATTAGTTTCATACACAAATTGCAGAAGGGTAATTTTAGTGTAAACAGCTATTTTACGTGATTATGGGATTTCAATTCACAAGTATGTGTTCCAGTGTGGCAAAAAATATAATCGCTTTTGTAAGCAGTTTTCGGAACATTATTTTTATTTTGTACTCTTTGTCGATGTGATATTTGCACATCACATGGTGGAAAAAGCGATGTACTGGAATACGTGCCGACTAAAGAAATACTAAAAAAATGAAAAGTGTGTGAGTGATACAGGCAGAGTGCTTATTTACATTGTTTATTTTAGAGTACCTTTGTACAGCACTTACTCCTTATCCCACAGATGATACTAAAATTGTACAACCCATCCCACTGCTGTACAAATAAGATAGGTTGGATGTGTTGTACGATGGAAGGCAAAGTGGTGAAGGCTTATGGGTGCCCTAGGAAAGAGTGGCTGATTGGCAAATAAAAGATAGGCTTTAAGTTAATATTAGGTATATTCTAAAGTACGGAATACGTGGCAGGACTCACCCTGGGGGTCGGATGCAATGAATGAGTGCCAGTCTGAGTTAGCAGATTAGAAAACGGAAAAAGTAAAGGTTACGGTTCACGTTGTTGGTGGCTGATACCGAACAGCCGCTAGGCGGGAGCGGATGGCATGTGGCCATTCGACCCTCACCGAGGCTGGGCCTCTCAAGTGCTTCTGTTCTGCATGAATACTAAAACTGAAGAGAGCAAAGGAACTGATTCTCACACCTCTGAGTCCTCCAGCAGTAGCACACGTGATCAAACATGGGTGTCTGCTATTGGCTCCACAGTAGCACGAAAACGTCAGTAGTTCTTGCATGGACGGCAGAAGGGTGGCGTGAGTTTATAATCAGCAGTCAATACTGGTTCTGGCCGGCTCGGTCCTGCAAGGTGGGCAGGCTCGGTCACGTTATTATGGCGGATGTTGCAGTGGAAGCACACTTGTAAAACTTAGGCGAAGTTTTGAAATAAAATTTTTGAACTATTTCCCTAACCTATTTTAGACTGGTTGGGCATCCTGTACACCGTTTAACAATTAATTGCGATGACCGTGTGGGTCACTTGTTCCATAAAATGTTCCCAGGTAGCAGTACAGCACAAAAACACGGCTGTGTTTTTCTTTTTTTAATCAAAAAATCAATCACTTTACCTGGACTAGAAAACAATTAGAATGTAATCAACATTTGGGTTAATGCAAGTATTTTTGTTGCCTTTATGTAGTTTTGTGAGATGATAGGAAAAGGCTAAAATCAGGTATCTTAAGGTTCACACTAAAGTGCGTTGCAGATTTTCATAGAACATATCTCCTGCTTTTTTTAAGAATCTCCTGATTTTTTTTTAATGGATCTTCTGTTTTTTTTTTCTTTTTTTACGTTTTGAAGGTTGGCAGGTATGCACATATAACGCTCAAACCAGCGGCCCACCCCCAAGTTCTTCCGTGCCCGTCCCCTTCCAGTGGCATTACGTGATACAGTCAAGGCTGAATTATATAGGTTGCCGTCTTTGGAGGCTCTCCTACCTGTTACTTCTACTGAATGGACGGGCATCGCCCAAACCCAATGGCAAATTTCGGTTGTGTGGCATTTCAAAAAGACCGTCAACACCCAATGTATTGCTGGTACTTAATCACTTCCTCATCCTGAGGAGTTGTTTGCCAAACTTGCAGGCCCACAATACTTCTGAAAAATTGATTTATCGGAGGCATATCACCAGCTGCCCTTGGATGCAGGTCCAAAAAAAAATTCTTGGCATAAACACTCCAATACCAATGGTTGCCGTTTGGCATTGTCACCGCACTAGCAGTATTTCAGTGGTTTTTGGAACAGCTGACGACTTCTGTGCCTGGTTGCATAAACTATCAAGATGATATTGTAGTTACGGGTGCTTCTACAGATGAGCTGCTTGCCAATCTTCACATGCTTTTTCAAGTTCTCCTGTTGGCGGGGTTCTAGTGTAATCTCGCAAAATCTCAATTTTTGTCAGTCTTCTGTTGTGTATCTGGGGTTTCAACTGACATGTGACGGGATCCGCCCCATAAGTCAGCACGTTGATGCTATCGCAGCTGTCTAATGTTAAAGACCTTCAGGTATTTCTTGGCAAAATTGCCTACTATCATAAATTCCTTCCTTTCGTGGCTGACGTGGCTCATCCCTTGATTCATCTGCTTCATAAGAACATTCCTTTCCACTGGATTGACAAATGCAAATGTGCCTTTGTCTGCCTTAAAGATCAACTTCAGTCGGTGCCATGTCTAGCCAGGTTTTCCCCGGGGCGGCAACTGGTGTTGGCCACGGGTGCATCCCAACATAGTCTTGGGACCATCCTCACACATTGATATGATGATGGATCAGAGTGGCCTATTGCTTATGCTTCAAAGAGGCTCAATGATGCTCAAAGGAATTATTCTCAGATTGAGAAAGAGGCTCTTGCCATAGTGTATGCCTTAAAAAAAATTTATGTTTTCTTGTACCGTTCCAAGTTTCATTTCATCACTGACCATAACAATCTTGTCTACTTGTTTCATCCTTCAGCATCACTTCCAGATAAAGCTGCACACAGGCTGCAAAATTGGGCTTTATACTTTTCTTATTTTCACTACGAGATTCATTACTGCCACGTGGCCCCACATGCAAATGCTAATGCCTTATTGCGATGAGTTACTTTGTTTCTACGTGTACGAGTACGAATGTTGTGAGGTGGATGGTTTTCCAATTATGGAGGGCCTTGTTATTTCTGCCACAGCTGACGATCCGGTTCTCAGTAAGGTAATAGGTTCATTCAACAAGGGTGGCCTGACAGATCCTCTGACAAGGCATCTGATCCTCTCTATAACTATTACGTCTTGCATCTGCGACTGTCTGTCTGTGACGAGGTGGTCTTCTTCTCTACAGATGGAGCATTTCCAAGGGTAGTGGTTCCTGCTTCTCTGCGTAAACATGTTCTGCAGCTGTTACACCAGGGACATTGGGGTGTTTCCCGCACTAAAAATCTGTCTCGGAGACATATTTACTGGCCAGAAATTGACGCAGACATTTTGCGCATGGTCTCCCTGTGTACCAAATGTGTCAACACTCATCAGCCCCTTGAGGTGACCCTTCCTCGTGGCCTGCCCTGGTGCACCCGTGGGAACCAGTCCACACCGATTTTGCCTTCCCCCCCCCCCCCCCCCCCTGATAACTGCTGATTTCCATCATTGCCACTTATTCCAAGTTTCCTTTTGTGGTTCTCTGTGCATGCTCTTAGACTGCGGCAGCTACAAATGCATTAGCAAAGATTTTTGCCCTTGAAGATCTACCCGCTACACTTGTCACAGACAATGGTCCTCACTGTTCCTCACAGGCTTTTGCAGATTGTAGTTTTGGCCTCGGTGTCCATCATGTCACAGCACCATCTTGTTTGCACATTCAGGTGTCAGATGAAGAAGTTCCTCACTGAGTTTTCTATTGACAATGCTTTACTCACTTTCTATGTTCTTGTCAATTTACGCCGATGGGTGATCACAGCCCGGCTGAGCTCTTACATGCTCGTCAGCTTCGCAATTTGTTACATCTTCTTCCCTCCCGACAGTCTCAAGCTGTTTCTCAATCTCCTGACAAGTTCTGGGTAGGTGTTCCTATCTGGGAATGGGGGTATGGCTCTCACCCCAAGTGGATCAAAGGAGCCATCAAACAGTTTAGAGGCCATTGGTTGTGCGACATCCGTACTGATGAAGGAATGGTTGTTCACCATTTTGACCAGATATGTTGACAGGAGGTGGAACTGCCTTTGTCAATGTTCTCTCCATGCTGGACTATTCATACTACTTCAGAAGCCAATAGACACCATCTTGTGATCCACTAGTGTGTCCTAACACCTAGTTTTGGAACCACTGCTTTACATCTGTAAGGACTTCAAGAGAAGTTGCAAGTCAGAGATGTGGTAAGGATCTACAATAATTTTCAGACTACAGGTAGTGTTCATGACGTGCACCATATGGGTTGCCCCAGAGTAAAACTAGGCCAGAAGACCAGCATCTACAACTTTTTGCATGAAGGAACTAGTATAAGACTGCCACCATGATAAGACTTTGTGAGGACATGCCAAGTGTCAAACCAGACTGTACAAAATGGACTCCATGATAACACACTATATTCTAGATGGTCATGGAGAGGCCCGATCCTTCAAAACATGCTGCATTTTAAGTTGGACGCAAATAGACTATGGAACATAGTCTTTGAACTTTGAGACAATATAGTAGGAAGGGAAGAGGGAGTAGATGAAGATGACATAGGAGATACTATACTGAGAAAAGAATTTGACAGATCACTGAAAGGCGTAATTTGAAATAAGGCCCCTGGAGTAAACGACATTCCCTCAGAACTACTGATGTCTCTGGGAGAGCCAGCCATGACAAAACTATTTCACCTTGTGTGTAAGTTACATGAGACAGGAGAAATACCCTCAGACTTCAGAAAAATGTAATAATCCCCATTCCAAAGAAAGCAGGCACATACAGGTGTGAAAATTACAGAACCATCAGTTTAATACGTCATGGTTGCAAAATTTTAACATGAATTATTTACAGAAGCATGAAAAAGCTGGTAGAAGGTGACCTTGGAGAAGATCAGTTTGGATTCAGGAGAAATGTAGGAACACGGGAGGCAATACTCACTTTACTGCTTATCTTAGAAGATAGATTAAGGAAAGGCAAACCTACATTTCTACCTTTTGTAGTTTTGGAAAAAGCTTTCGACAATGTTGATTAGAATACATTCTGAAGTTAGCAGGGGTAAAATATAGGGAATGGAAGGTTATCTTGTACATTAACCAATCACCTTTTATTAGAGTTTAAGGGCATGAAAGGGACACAATGGTTGGGAAAGGAGTAAGACATGATTGTAGTCTTTCTTCAGTGTTACACAATTCATACATTGAGAAAGCTGTGAAGGAAAGCAAAGAGAAATTAGGAGAAGGACATTGTAATTCTCGCAGAAACAACAAAGGACCTGGAAGAGCAGTTGAATGGAATGGATGGTATGTAGAAAGGTGTGTATAAAATGAACATTATCAAGAGCGAAACAAGGGTAATGGAGTGCAGTCTAAGAAAATCAGGCAATGCTGAAGGAATTAGATTAGGTAACGAAACAATAAAAGTGGTAGATTAGTTTTGTTCCTTGGGCAGTAAAATAACACATGATGGTTGCAGTACAAATGATATAAAATGCACAATGGCAATGGGAAGAAAAGCATTTTTGAAGAAGTGAAACTTTTAACATTGAATATTAATTTAAGCATAAGGAAGCCGTTTCTGAAGGCATTTGTGTGCAGTGTTGCATTGTATGAGAATGGAACAAGGACGCTAAACACTGTGGACAGAAAGAGGATAGAGGCTTTTGGTTGTGTTATAGAATGTCTATATGCCTCTGTACAAGCCCTAATTTCACTTATCTTGTCTTTGTGATCATTACACGAGATGTAAGTAGGTGGCAGGAAGATCTTTCCACACTCAGCTTCAAATTCCAGACCACTAAATTTCCTCACAACCGAATTTCTTGAAAAGAATGTCGTCTTTCTTCCAGCGATCCCCATTTGAGGTCCCGGAGCATTTCCGTGACACTCGTGCATTGGTTGAACCTACCAGTAACGAACCTAGCTGCTCACATCTGAACTGCTTCTATGTCTTCCTATAAATTGATCTGCTGCGGGTCGCAAATACTTGATTAATACTCAAGACGTGGTTGTACAAGTGTTTCATATGCAGTCTCATTTACAGATGAAGTACATCTTTCCGAAATTTTCCCAATAAACAGAAGTCGGCTATCTGCCTTACTCACAACTGTGCTTTCATGTTTATTCCATTTCATATTGCTCTGCAATATTATGCCTAGATATTTAAACAATTTGACTGCATCAAGAAGCTGACTACTAATTCTGTATTCAAACATTATGGGATTGTTTTTCCTACTCATGCATATCACCTTACATTTTTCTACACTGAGAGCTAGCTGCCATTCTTCGTACCAACTAGAAATTTTGTCAAAGTTATCCTGTCTGCTACTACTGTCAATTAAAGATGACACCCTCCCATACACCACAGCATCATCAGCAAACAACCGCAAATTACAAGTTACTCTGTCCATCAGGTCATTTATATAGATTGAAAATAATAGCAGTCCTATCACACTCCCCTGGGACACGCTTGACGATACACTCGTCTCTGATGAACACTCGCCATCGAGAACAATGTACTGCATTCTGTTACTTAGAAATTCTTCCAGCCAATTATAAATCTGTGTACGTATGCTCATATCTTTGTTAGCAGTATGCAGTGTGGCACTAAGGCAAACTCGTTTTTGAAATAAAGAAAAACACAATTCGCCTGTTGTCCTTCAAATGTTTGTTAAGCTTAAGGGACTTAACTACAGGTTCATCAGTCCCTAAACCTACAAACTACTTATGAACTTTGTTATACTAAAGACGACACAAACATCCATGCCTGAGGGGGGGGACTCGAACCCCCAACTGTAGCGGCTGTGCAGACTGTTACTGGCATGGCGCAGACTGCTCGGCCACTGCGGCTGGACTGTTGTCCTTCATCCATGGCTTGCAAGATGTCGTGTTAGAAAAGGGCAAGCTGAGTTTCACATGAACGATGTTTCCTAAACCCATGCTGATTCATAGAAAGAATCTTTCTCGTCTCAAGGAAATTTATGGTATTCGAACTGAGAATATCCTCCAAAATTCTACAGGAAACTGATGTCAATGATATTGGCCTGGTATTACGTGGGTCAGTTCTCTTTCCTTTCTTATAAACTGGATTGACCTGCAGTTTTTACCAATCACTAGGAACTTTGCGCTGAATTAAAGATTTGCAATAAATGCAAGTTAAGTAAGGGGCCAATGCTGCAGAATACTCTTTGTAAAACCAAACTTGTATTCCATCCGGACCAGGATACTTCTTTGTATTTAGCTCTTTCAGCTGCTTCTCTACACCGGAAATACTTACTACTATGTCCTCCATTTCTGAGTTAGTACATTGATCAAATGATGGTACTTTAGTGTGGTCCTCTTGCGTGAAAGATTTCTTAAAGGTTAAATTTATAATTTTAGCTTTCTGTTTACTTTCTTCTATTACTGCTCGGGAATGATAAAGGAGTGACTGGATAGTGGGCTTTGACCCACTTATCGATTTTACATAGGACCAGCATTTTTTCGGGTCTCAGAAAGATCTTTTCTAAGGTATGGCTGTGGTAATTATTGTATGCTTCATGCCTCAATCTTTATATATACACACACGAATCTCTACTAACTTTTGCCTGTCATCATTTGGTGTTCTTTTGAGAACCGAGTGCAACAGTCTTTGTTTTCTCAGTAGCTTGCTAACATTATTATTATACTACAGTGGATCTTTTCCATTCTTTCTCGACTTTACAGGCACATATTTCTCTAACCCTTTATTTACAATGCATTTAAATTTAGTCCAAATTCCTCTACAGTCATTGTACCGGAACTAAAGGATGTCCATTTATTTTCTAAGTGCAATCCTAACAATTGCTTTTCGGTACTTCCTAACAGAAAAATGCTCCTAGCCTTCTTGATTGGTTTATGAACTTCGGTTAGCATCGACACTCTGATCATATCATGGTCACTAACTACAGTCTCTACACAGACATCGTTAATAAGGCCATGCTTGTTCATATCTATAAGGTCTAAAATATTTCCATTGCGCGTGGGTTGCCGGTTTAACTACTGAAGACAGTTTTCGGACAATGTGTCCAAAAGTAGCTCACAAGACTACTTGTCTATACCACCTGAAATGTAACTAGTGAGGTCCCAATCTATACTCTTAAGGTTGAAATCTCCCCCGGCTAATATTACTTGGCCTGGATACCTATGCACTACCTGGCGTAGACTTTCTTTGAATGACTTTAAAACTGCTACTGCAGCACTGGGAGGCTGGTAGAAACATCCAACTATTAACTTTACTTCTTTTAGACCTGTTATACATGCCCAGATAACTTCACAATTACTCTCAACCTCGATCTCAGTAGAAACAATATCTGTGTCCACAGCCATGAACACCCCCCTCCAGTTGTGTCCGATCTATCTTTCTGATATACATTTCACACCTTGCTAAATATTTCTGAACTTGCCACATTATGATTTAGCCAGCTTTTGGTGCATAAAACCATCTGAGCACAATAATTTCCATGCTGCACGGCATATTCGGGAACATTGTTTCTAATGCTTTGAAAGTTCACGCCTAATATTTTGATAGTCGAATTTTTGTGCTGAATGTGGTCTGAATTTGCTGTCTGAATGTTGTCAGGCGAGTGGTCATCAGAGCTAGTGCCTAGCCTAAAAAACCCATATGTGCACTCCACAAGTACTCTGCTACCTGAGTAGCTGCTTCCTTAGTATAGTGCACCCTTGATCTATCTAGATGCGTCCTACAATTCCCCACCCAATAATGCAGATCCAGAAATCTGCAGTCCTGAGTGTTACAGTGTCAGTGAACCCTCTGGTTCAGACCCTCCATTCAGCTCCAAACCAAAAGACCCCAATTAATCCTGGGAACAATGCTACAAATCGACAGCTCTGCTTGCTCCCCATGTGAGAGGGCAGCAGCCTGAACCGAATTCTGCCAGCCACTTGTAGGAACTGAGGATGTCCTCAGAACCCAAGCAACAAACGTAGTTGGTGCTGACGTGAGCCACGATTTGCACTCGACCACACCCTATACACTTGATAGCCGCCGGCAAGTCTGCCTCCACCTCTCGGATGAGGGCTCCCGGCAGAAACACCAAGTGCACATTGGTCCTCTTTCGGACCCTGCTGAAAAAGTCGCTATATGTCCACTCATAGAACGAATGGGCGTGGCCGGACGGCCAGCCTCCACATTGGCCTTCTGTCTCGAGCAACATTAATGCCTTTCAACACACCACTCCCCTTGCAGAGAGGTTGGCTCGACCATGTCTGGTACACCTGAAGGTACCTTGACAGCACACACAGATGGTGAAGCAAGAGACACCTGAGGTGTCCCACTCGATGCTCCCCACTGCCACTGCACCTCGAAACAGCATCCTGAAGATGGCTGACTGTATCAACAGCACACTCAGCTGTTCACAAACTGCAGCCAACTCCTCATGCATTTGCACACAGCAGACCCACATCCTAACCATCCTATCAATACAATTAACTGTAGAAAGTAGAAAACTAAATAATGAACTTTTAACTAGTCTAGTACTTTAATAAAGGCGGCTGCCAGGTGACTGAACTGTGGTCAGTGGTAACTATACTGTCAAAACAACGAAACTGTTTCTGGCTGTTTTCAAAATAAACAGGAAAATTTATGGAATACACTATCATCAAACATGCGGGCATAAAACATTTCTGAAAGTGAAACACGAAATAAGAAGTGACAAATTGATATTTAAATTATGTATCTTGCAGCACAAATGAAATCTGCAAAGTATGTGAGAAGAAATGTCTTAAAAAACAGAAGCACTAATGAAAATTAATAAATTAACTTGGAACAAAATTTCATGCCCATTAAGTTATGATACTTAGTGCTCTGAATGATGTGACAGTGATGACAGCTGGCACTGGACTGACTGGTAAATAGCAGTAGTAACAGTCTCTGACTTGTTTTGAAACACACAAGTCACAGACGAAAACTATACACTATTGTGTTTATCAAAATGTGTTGAAGTATACAAATAAACTCTCAGAACTTTACTGACCTACAAAATTAGTCTTGTAGGAGTACATCCTGCTGTTGCAGAAAAAAGGGAACCAGCTAAAAAAATGCTCCTGTTGGTGCACATGAAAAGTAAATATGTTACTGTTTAAAAGAAACTGACAGAAAAGTGGGAAACAAGCTGCCTCTGTCATCATACTTCCCTACCAAAAACTTTGGTATGCAAATATATTCATGCTTTTTGTGCATGAGTGAGGGAAGAGACAGTGCTAGTGAGAGAGGAAGATAGAACAGACAGTAATGGTGGTTACTTCTTTGTCAGCTTGACTATACACTCCCTGTCACATTCTCGATGGATGTGGGTCCTTCTCTTTGGTTCTGTCCCAGAGACTGTGTTAACCTTGCTCTGCATTCACTTTCCAAAGACACTACCCCAGGTAGTGCGTTGCAGACAATTACTTGCCCTTCACACACATCTTGGGGAAAATTTGTTTTTCTACACTGATGGTTCAGAGGCTGACAATGATGTTGGGAGTGCCTTTGTACTCAGCCATGATTCTTTCCAATATCATTTGAACAGAGTTCAATCCTTACTGCAGAACTCTTTACCCTCTATCAGGCCATCCATCACATCAGGTGACATGAGCTCTCTTATAGTGTTGTCTACTCAGATTCTCTGAGTGCTCTCCAAAGTGTTTGTGTGCTGTACGCAGTACAACCCCTGGTACAATGAATCCAGGTGTGCCTTCACTTCCTCACTGCCAGTGGAACCAGTGTGGAGTTTCTGTGGGTTCCTGGTCACATCGGCGCTTCGGGGAATGAGATGATGGATACTGGTGCTAAGGATGCTTGGCCCTTTCATCATGAGGAGGTCATTCTTGGCTGGTTACATTGTTTCCATGACCACAACTTACTAAGTGGCTACCCTGCTTCTATTTGTGCTCACTGTTCTGAATAATTGACTGTTTGCCACTTTCTGTTTTAATGCCCATTCTTTAACCATCTGTGTCACAGTCTGTTTTTCTAGTCTGAGTTGCCTGATACGTTAGCAGATGACCGCAGTCCGTAGATTGTGTTATACTTTTTATCTACTGTAGCAGTATGGCGAAGGAAATGAAACACTCCCCAGCTGGGGAACCCAGCCATGTTCCTACAGTAATGAGAAATCTACATATGGTTGGCCTTGTTGTTACCTGTTCCTTTTACAATGTTGACCCACTGTGAAGAGCCCTTTCCTTTTATTTGCCTTTGCCTTTGCATAGGCCATGCTTTTAATTTTATTCTGACATGGGCGCTTATGACCTCAGTAGTTTTGCTCCCTAAAACCACAAATAAGTTATGATGGTAGGCAGTGGTGGTGTAAGAGATAGATATTGAGACAGTAACAGTAAAAGTTGGAGAGAGATGTACATAGACAGGCAGTGAGAGGGAGACTGGATATAAAGAATTCAGCATTTTTTTGTGTTAAAAGAATGCAGAATTTTTCGAGAGAAGAGTGGAATGTAGACTTGATCAGCTGGTTCACCACTTTTCTGGCTGAGTCTTTTAAACAGGAAGATATTTGCCTTTCTTGAGCTCCAGCAGGAGCATTTTTCAGCTGGTACAATTTTATGATTATAATAATTAGTGACATAATGGAAAATACCAACAGAATAATTCTTACAGTTTCTGATCTGTAAGAACTGACTTCATTAAATCCTATATTCCACTGTCTGTATAAAATCCTTTACAGAAGCAAGACTGAGATTAAATGAATGTAATGGATCTACATTTGATTCTCCAGTTCTATTGTTATTTATTTTTGCCCTCTTGTGCTTCAGCTGCTGATAAGGCTACTGTATTGAATTTAGTAGCCTATTATTTGTATCACTGCTATGTCATGATGCAGTGGAAAATTTTCCTTACTCAATTTGTTTGTTTCATAACTACTAATATTCCATATTAACTTTGCTCTAGGGTTTGAATTTCTTTGTGTATTGTGCATGGATTTTCCTGTTTTGCTGATACACTGAAGAATTTTGCTTATTGGTTTTAGTGTTCCCTTAATCATTGATTAGAGCCTTTCTTCTAGATAATGTTCTATATTCCTGGCACAATGTATTTTCAATCCAGAAGTCATCCACCCTTCCTTTCACTTCGACTGGTATTATTCGTAACCCATAGTAATGGAAAACTGGATTGATGATAATGTAAGAATACTTATAATGAAGAATTAAATCACTCATGAACTCTATACCCTTTGTAAACATCTTTGCATTATTCTTGCTGTGAATTCTGTATTAATTATGTAACCAAGTCAGAATTAATCATTATATGAAACTATATTTTGTTCTTTCTAGCTAAACATGATTAATGACAATGCTCTCTTTCTGCCATTTGATTATCCTATTCATGTAAACCATTTAGTGTGGGGGGTCTCCAGTAATTTAATTAAATAAAAATTAGTTTTAGAAAGAAATCATCACACATCACTGAATGATAAGCTAATATGAATGGGCAGTTTTCATTGAATATTTTTCACTTTGATGGAGACTTCAATCAAAGGTATCTTGCAAAAATTTTGTTGTTGTGTGAAGGAAGTTGTACAAGATCAGATTAATAGCAGACATTAATTGCATACAAATATATAAAACATATTTAATGATCAGTTTCTCAGTTTGTTTGAACTAACGAAAAGTTGTAAAATGAGAACTAAGAGGCTTTTGAAGAAAGACTTTTATGCTACAAATTTAATTGGATTCTGTATCTGGAAATACACATATTTGACTTACTGATGTAGCCTCAACAGATTAAAAGCAGTTCACTTTGTTTTAATTGAAATAAATATAGGCTACTCACATTTTTATATTTTCACGATTTTCGTGGTGTTCTTCCCACCTTGTCACTGATTGAATTCACACAGCTTCACCACAGTTTGTGTATTTTCTTCTTCAATTATAACTTTGTCAGTGTTTAATATTTCACAGACTTCAAAGTGTATCTCATTTAAGAATTTATTTGTTTACACCTGTTGCCAACTTTACTGAGTATGTGTATAGAGTATCTGTGTTCCCATTAAGGCCCCACCCCCTTCCACAAAACATTGAAATCAATGCTCAAAGCATAACAATTTTTGCCTGAGATCACACACACACACACACACAGAGAGAGAGAGAGAGAGAGAGAGAGAGAGAGAGAGAGAGAGAGAGAGAGAGACTAAACACAGATACTCCAGACACAGTTAAGTTGGCAACATGTGTAAACAAAGGAATTCTTAAATGAGATACACCTTGGTGTATGTGAAATAGTAAACACTGAAAAATTTATGATATGAAGAATCAAATACACAAATTATGGTGAAGCTGTGCGAATTCAACCGGAGACTAAATGGGAAGAACATAAAATGTGAGAAGCCTATATTTATTTCTAGTAAATGCATATGGAGAAAATAAAAGAATTGCAGCAAGAAAATGACTGTTTCATTTCCAAAAACAAATATTTCGTTATTGCTGCAGAATATGGCAACACAAACAGACTTGGGTAAAGTGCTATACATAGAACTGTAGCATATTGTGGGTAAATAGACTGAATGACTCATTTGGGCTGGACTGAAACTGAATCACTAGAAACAGATACAATTTATAAATTTGTATCTAAAACGTTATTAGTTGAAATGGTCTCTCTTAGTTGCAAAGAAGATATCTGACAGACTGTGGATGAGTCCTGAGAAGCTAAAATTTATATACCATGAATGATGTTTCGTTTAGAACTCTCATTGAGCCAATCCTTCAGTATTGTCAGACTGGGAACATAAACAGATAGGATTAATACTTGGATAAATGCCAGGATGGCTCCTTTCAAAGAGCACAGCCGATTTCCTTCCCCATCCTTACCCAAAACTCTGAGTGTTAGCTCCATCTCTAATGACCAAGATGTCTGTTGTTGTTGTTGTGGTCTTCAGTCCGGAGACTGGTTTGATGCAGCTCTCCACAATACCCTATCCTGAGCAAGCCTCTTCATCTCCACATAAGAACGACAACCTACATCTGTCTGAATCTGCCTACTGTATCCATCTCTTGGTCTTCCCCTGCGATTTTTTCCCCACACACTTCCCTCCAACGCTAAATTAACAATTCCTTGATGTCTAAGAATGTGTCCTACCAATCTATCCCTTCTTTTAGTCAAGGTATGCCAGAAATTTCTTTTCTCCCCAATTCTGTTCAGTACCTCCTCATTAGTTACGCGATCCACCCACCTAATCTTCAGCATTCTTCTGTAGCACCATATTTCAAAAGCCTCAATCCTCTTCCTGTCCACACTGTTTATCGTCCATGTCTCACTCCCATACAAGGCAACACTCCATACAAATGCCCTCAGAAAGGACTTCCTTAGGCCTAAATCAATATTCGATGTTAACAAATTTCTCTTTTTCAAAAACGCTTTTCTACCCATTGCCATTCTGCATTTTATATCCTCTGTACTGCGCCCATCATTTGTTATTTTACTGCCCAAGTAACAAAACTCATCTACCTCCTTTATAGCTTCGTTTCCCAATCTAATTCCTTCAGCATCACCTGATTTTCTTACACTGCACTCCATTACCCTAGTTTTGCTCTTGTTAATGTTCATCTTATATGCACCTTTCAGCACACTGTCCATTCCATTCAATTGCTCTTCCAGGTCCTTTGCTGTATCTGACAGAATTACTATGTCATCGGCAAAACGCAATGTTTTTAATTCTTCCCCCTGAACTTTTATTCCTTCACCAAATTTCTCCTTGCTTTCCTTTATAGATTGTTCCATGTACAAATTGAATAACATTGGAGAAAGGCTACAACCCTGTCTCACTCCCTTCCCAACCACTGCATCCCTTTCATGCCCTTCAACTCTGACAACCGCTGTCTGGTTTTTGTACAAGTTGTAAATAACCTTACGCTCCCTATAATTTACTCCTGCTTTTTTCAGAACTTTAAAGAGTTTATTCCAATCAACATTGTCAAAAGCCTTCTCCAAATCTACAAAAGCTAGAAATGTAGGTTTGCCTTTTCTTAATCTATCTTCTAGGATAAGCCGTAAAGTGAGTATTGCCTCCCGTGTTCCTACATTTCTCCTGAACCCAAACTGATCTTCCCCGAGGTCGGCTTCTACCAGCTTTTCCATCCTTCTGTATATAATTCGCGTTAATATTTTGCAGCCATGACTTATTAAACTGATGGTTCTGTAGTTTTCACACCTGTCTGCACCTGCTTTCTTAGGGATGGGGATTATAACATTTTTCTTAAAGTCTGAGGGTACTTCACCTGTCTCATACATCTTACACACCAGGTGAAACAGGTTTGTCATGGCTGGTTCTCCCAGAGACTTCAGTAGCTCTGAGGGAATATCATCTACTCCAGGGGCCTTGTTTCGACTTAGGTCTTTCAGGGCTCTGTCAAATTCTTCTCTCAGTACAGTATCTCCTATTTCATCTTCATCTACATCCTCTTCCCTTCCTACAATATTGTCTCTAAGTTCATTTCCTTTGTAGAGCCCCTCTATATATTCTTTCCACCTTTCAGCTTTCCCTTCTTTGCTGAGAACTGGTTTTCCATCAGTGTCCTTGATATTCATAGAGCTGTTTTTCTTATCTCCAAATGTTTCTTTTATTTTCCTGTAGGCTGTATCTATTTTTCCCCTATTTATACATTCTTCTACATCCTTGCATTTGCCTTCTAGCCACTCCTGCTTAGCCATTTTGCACTTCCTGACAATCTCATTTCTTAGTCGTCTGTACTCCATTTTGCCTGTTTCATTTACTGCATTTTTATATTTTCTCCTTTCATCGATTAAATTTAGTATCTCCTGTGATATCCAAGGATTTTTTGTAGGTCTTTCCTTCCTACCTATTTTGTCCTCGGCTACCTTCACTATTTCATCTCTCAATTTTACCCATTCCTCCTCTACTGTTTTATTTTCCCCCGTTTCTGTCAATTGTTGCCTAAAGCTCCCTCTGAAATTTTTAAGAACCTCAGGTTCCTTCAATTTATCCAGGTCCCATCTCCTTATTTTCCTACCTTTTTGTAGTTTCTTTAGTTTCAGCCTACAGTTCATAACCAACAAGTTATGGTCAGAGTCTATATCTGCCCCTGGGTATGTCTTACACTGTAGAACCTGATTCCGAAATCTATGTCTTACCATTATAAAATCTATCTGATATCTTCCGGTGTCTCCTGGTCTCTTCCACGTATACAACCTTCTTTTGTGATTCTTGAACCAGGTGTTTGTTATAACTAAATTATGTTCTGTGCAAAATTCTACCAGGCGGCTTCCTCTTTCATTCCTTTTGCCCAGACCATATTCACCTACTATCTTCCCTTCACTGCCTTGTCCTACTACCGAATTCCAGTCTCCCATAACAATTAAATTTTCTTCTCCCTTAATTGTCTGAATAATTTCCTTTAGCTCCTCATATATTTCTTCGATCTCCTCATCATCGGCAGAGCTAGTTGGCATATAAACCTGTACTACTGTTGTCGGTGTTGGCTTCGTATCTATCTTGACAATGATAATGCGATCACTGTGCTGGTCATAGTAGTTTACCCGCATTCCTATTTTCTTATTCATTATCAATCCTACTCCTGTGATACCCCCAACTGATTTTGTATTTATAATCCTGTACTCACCTGACCAGAAATCCTGTTCATCCTGCCACCGAACTTCACTAATCCCCACTATATCTAACTTCAACCTATCCATTTCCCTTTTTAAATTTTCTAATTTTCCTACACGATTAAGGGATCTAACATTCCACGCTCCGACCCGTAGAATGCCAGTATTGTCTTTCCTGATGATCACATCCTCCTGAGTAGTCCCCACCCGGAGATCCGAATGGGGGACTATTTTACCTCCGGAATATTTTACCCGAGAGGATGCCATCATCATATGTTCATACAGTAGAGCTGCATGTCCTCGGGAAAGGTAACGGCTGTAGTTTCCCCTTGCTTTCAGCCGTTCGCAGTAGCTGTGTGGCAAAGCCACATTAGCTGATGTTACAAGGCCAGCTCAGTCAATCATCCAGACTGTTGCCCCTGTAACTACTGAAGAGGCTGCTGCCCCTCTTCAGGAACCACACATTTGTCTGGCCTCTCCACAGATACCCCTCCGCTGTGGTTGCACCTACGGTACGGCTATCTGTATCGTTGAGGCACGCAAGCCACCCCACCTCGGCAATGTCTGTGGTTCATGGGAGTGGCCAAGATGTCTACAGGATGTTAAACCCTAAGCTTCCTTCCTTCTTTTATGTTAACCTCAGGTTATCTATGTTAACCCCCTTTTCCCCACACCCAATAGTCCTTATCCTACTGTTATTCCCCTCCCATTCATTTTGTGTGTGTGGGGGGGGGTTTCCTTCCCACTCTCCCCCCTCCATTCCTATGCTGTATATCTTTCCACCCATTTAGTACTTACATGTTCCATAAGGCCATGCTGCATCCATTCCCACCACCTCCTTGCAACCTTCCTGATCTCCCCTCCCCAACTATCTCATCATCACAGTGCTTGATTTGGAGTGCAGCAGCCATATATGATGGTTGTGTGTCTGTGAAGTGTGATTGTAAGAGTGATGTCTTTTCTGACGAAGGCTAAGGGCTGAAAGCTTGAATTTTCTGTGTATGAGTATCTTTTATATTTGCCTATTGCAGCTCAGAGTACATCTTTGCAAAGGATTGTAAACTATACTCGTTATATTGTCATTTGTTCATGTTATCTCTGAAATAAAATGAAAACTTAAAAGGAAAGCACATGTTATTTCAGTGTTGAAAAATTATTTCCCCATTTTCCAATTTGTAGAATAATAATATGATTTGTGTTAATCAGATTACTAAAAGGTGTGATATATTAACCTTGTTTTGACATAAAGGAGCACTGTTTGTATACTTCATAGAAACTTTTCTTAGGCAGTAATTGAATTACTTCAAATCAATTGTTAAGTTGTACAGTTACTAAAGAGATTTAAATAACTTTTTCAAAATGGTGCAAATGAGAGAGAAAAGCATATTACACATTCAAATGAAATTTATTGCTGTTTTTGTAGGCATAAATGCTTAGAATTATTTTATGTAATATTTACTCATTTATAAAAGAAAATTGAAGAATGACTATGAAAAACAAGCTTCAATTTATATAGGCTTATCATATAACAATCATGTGGTAGTTTGACATGAGTATAATATTTACAATATAATATAGTAAATATAGTGCCTGCAGATAAAAACATGCAGAAGTATTTTGAACATATTAGATGGGGTGAAACTTTGGTTTTTAATAAAATACCTTCCTTTTATGGTCATTACTGTTAAGGAACATAGTTTTAAGGGAGCAACTAGTGAATTATGGATTTTACTAAAATTTAACCTTTTCTTTTTTCAACAAAAACCAGTTCAGAAAGCAGTTGAACTACTATCTTGTTCCCAAAAACCATTGCTGATACTTGGGAGCCAGGTGACATTGCCACCAGTCCGTGCTGAATCAGTTCGCAAAGCTGTCGAAAGGTTAGGAGTGCCATGCTTCCTTGGTGGAATGGCAAGAGGTTTACTGGGTAAAGAAAACCCACTACAGCTCCGTCATAATCGTTCAGGAGCACTTCGCAGGGCTGACCTCATTCTTCTTGTGGGCACAGTCTGTGATTTTCGTTTGAAATATGGACGAGCACTGCCTCACACAGCTAAAATCATTGCTGTCAACAGAAGCCGTGAACAACTTTATAAGGTATATTGTACATCTTACTATGGTATGTACAATAAATTAATTTTGTTATGTAGTATTTGTTGTGTTTTAATTTCTCCTATCCCAAAATAGCATTTTTACAAAAACTTCCAATTATATTCATTATTTAGTACTAACTTATTATGATTATGAGAATTAACTGTAATCTTACAAAACAATTAAATAAATCAATAAAAATAATTCTTCACATGTCGGCTTATGGTTCAACATTACTGTAATCTCAACATTTTCATCATGTTTGAACAACCCACTACAATACTGTTAGGAAACAGTGATGAGCATGAGCAATCTGAAGTTATTGCACATCAATTTTAACTATAGAATAGCCATTATCACTGCATAAGATGCCAAGAGGCTGTGGCTATTATTTGCAGAATTTCATATACTAATAACTGTATAATTACTTTACTATTGGAGCATAACTAAGATGAATAAGTGAGTCACCTTTGAGAAGACAACATACTGACCTTTTAATGTTCATATACATACATAAAACTATTTTATGTGTTACTGTGCTCACTAAGATATGAAATTGTCTTATTTGAAACAAATTATGGGCCACTGCAGATATTTTCACGGGAGCACACCCTGCCATTCTCAAGATGCAGCTAACTGAGGTTAAGATTGATGTCAAGTTAACAAACACATTTCAATATGTGCTGACTTTCACATAAGTTTTATTGAATGGTCAGTACTACAAACAAAGTTATGGATTTTCAGAGCGTGTGGTTTCTAGCTGTCAGAGGTTCGAGTCCTCCCTGGGGCGTGTGTGTGTGTGTGTGTGTGTGTGTGTGTGTGTGTGTGTGTGTGTGTTTTGTCCTTAGGTTAGTTTACCTTAGTTTAAGTAGTTTGTAAGCTACGGACTGATGACTGATGACCATGCAGTTTGGTCCAATAGATTTACAAACATGTGAATTTTTTTGATGGATTTGCAACAGGGGAGCCCGTTGTTATCTATTATTACCAGTTTATGGAGGATTTTGAGGAAGGTGCTTTAGAGTCAGCGACCTTGAAACCTGCATGTTTTATCAGATATTTTGACAATACTTTTGTCATTTGGCCTCATGATAGTGAGAAATTAAATGGTTTTTTGGAATACCTAAATTTAATCCACCCAAATATTCAGTTCCCTATGCAGGTGGGAGAGAATTACTGCTTTTCTTACCATGATGGATTGGTCATAAGGAAGGTTGATGGTACAGTCTTAGACAAAAAAATTGATTGCCGGCCGGCCGACGCAGAGGCTAAGTCCGAGTCGGTTGCGCAGTGTGGACAATAAATTCGATCGCCCCTCAGAATTCTAAGTCCGGCGATATGCATGATCTGACAACACTGTAGAATGTGGTACTATCAGGAGGAAGCATTCTTTCCTTCTGAAGGGAGCTCTGTAGTGTATGAGCATGTGGTCTCGTGGTAAAAGTCGCGTTTCCAAGCGTGTATGTAAACAGTTGCAAGATCGAGTCCAACAACCTCCAATATTTTCTTTTTTTTAACCGCATATTGGCTGTCTTTGTTATCAGTATGGAAGAACCTCAAAATTAACAGCGAAAACTCCCAGAAATAATTACACGAAAGAGCTCGCTGCTGCATCAAAACTGAAACGCATCGCGTCAGCCGCCTGCGGACTCAGTGACAGCGGCGCGCCGCTGTGTGTGTATTTACTGGCTGTTATATCTTCACTTCAAGTTCTAGTACTGATATTACACTCATGTATTGAACTATTCTGATATATATATCAACATAATCTAGACGTCGTAAAGTGGAATCGGTATAAAGGGTCATAAGAGTGACTATTACCACATTTTTCTTGAACGTCATCAGGCCACTCAAGCACCCGTGTTTCGCAAACAACTGAGACACCATTTAGTCACACTGTAAGGACAAACGACCTAAAAGATTACATCATGTGTTAGTACTGCACCATAATAATTCCCATTGATTTCACACACAAAACATCGAATAGTGTGCTTTCGGAGTCACCTACTCTTTTGATCACATGTTCTCAAATGTTTATCTTTGCTGCACCTCCTCGAGTAACCTTCAACAAAAATTATTTCCAGACGAAAATACACGTCGAACATCGATTGGCGTAGTAATTAGCTTGGAATCAGTTCGATTCTACAGGGACAAATTTGGTAAACTACCAGAACGTTGTCAGACTTTCCCATAATCTGAGAGAATATAGCAAGTAACCACAAGAGGTTTCTTGTTGTTTTCGATGTGCATTCGTGCAACTCCTGTCACGAAAAAAAAAATTATCCTCCGATGAGACCCGAACCATCGACCAAAGCCATCTCTCCGTGGCAGACTACTACTTTACCCCACAGCTAGCGAGGAGCTATGCACGCCAGCTCTTTCCTACTGCCACATACATCACTAGAACATATAACTCGCAACGTAAGAGACAATATTAGTTGGAATTTCACCGTGTAAACAATTTTCTGGACCCAAAAGCATCAACAAATATCTTTCTGTCACGTCTCAACTGAGAAACCAGTCAGATTATTCAATGGAAATCACAGAAAACGTCAAGTGAATTTACGAGCATAGTTCTGTGCTAACCAGGAAGTAAGACCTCAGTACCAGCGTCGACATACTTACACTGCAATGTTGCCAAGCTTGAGTCATACTATCAACAGGAAGAATAAGAGCCGAGGTGATTGCCAAGCGAGCTCTACAGAGACTTAGCTCGCGCCTCACGCACCTGCTTGCGTCATACTATCAACAGGAAGAATAAGAGCCGAGGTGATTGCCAAGCGAGCTCTACAGAGACTTAGCTCGCGCCTCACGCACCTGCTGGCGATCCGAACATCTGCAGTATATGTCAATGATCCCTGCTCGCAATTCTGTAACTAGCTTTAATGATTCGATAGTTGTCACCAATAAAAATATACACATGCACTGACCGCTAATATAGTAATAAGTGTCTCAGTTATTTGCGTATTCTGTCTTAAGCGCAATAACAACAAACGTCATTCACCAGTGCTATTTCACACTTCTTCGAGCATTTCCATTGATTATACTGAAAACATTAGATGTAAGCGTCAGTTTTCTTTACAGTTACAGACTTAGAAAATATCTTTCTTGATAGAGCTGTCAGTGGCACAAACGAACGAAGAGAGGCAAGCATGCGAAGAGAAATCAATGCAGCATCGTTTTTAAGATGTGAACATTTCTGGGAAGGCTTCGTAACATGGAGTTCAAAATAAGAAGAGCTTCTGTTATCCAAACATACAATTAGGGACAGTAATGTTTACATTAATTTATCTTTAAGCCAAACTGTCATTCAGTCTACAAATATTGCAAAAATGAAACCTATCACCTGTTGGTTAGAGTCACGTTATACCCCTAACAAATTCGAACAGCAGATATATTGAAAAACTTTTGACTGTGCAGAACATTCAGGGCAGAAAGAACCACATATCCAAAATAACTATGGGTTAACGAAGCCGAGAATAGTATTGATATTGTATGCAACAGTTGCATAGTGTGTGTGTGTGGTGTTTTTTTTTTTTCTGCCTGTAATATGATGACACAGTTGCTCATATGGTTATAGAAATTGCAGTGACTCTTTTTATGCTTCCAATGGGTAACGCCAAATTGCACTATGTCTGAATATATTCCAGATTAAGTTCTGTTTGTGAAAGAATTGCTCAACAGTTGGTGAACAGGATCGACACTCCTGCATGTAACACAAACCCATATGTTGCCAATTATACGCGGCTAAATTGCTATGACTTGATTTTCCTATGAATGATTTCATTCCTTTCACAACAGTGTTATTACTTACTGAAAGTGTTCAACAAGCATGAGTGCATCACTTCTCGTTCACGTCCAGTTCCTGCTCTTCATCACCCATCCACTGTAGATGTCTAATACATTATGAAACAAAATACAGGTTTATATATACATTAATGGAGTTGTTGATGTCATTTTTCCCGAAAGTATTCTGCTATTGTTCTGAAGATGAATACTCAACGTAAGTACGTATATTCATTTGGATGAATATGTGAGGTGTCCATTTCAGTTCCACAAACCAAAAAATGGTGGAACTAAGCGAATAAAAAGCGTCTATATGCCAAAAAATAAAAATGAAATAACAGTTGATGGAAGTTTACAAACTCCATTGGAAAAACATGAAAAATACTTTCTTCCCCTACAATCCACTGCAATACAAATTCATGGATTTCACAGAAATGCATTACTTAGGCCCTACTTTTGTTTTGGTTCATATCACTGTCACTAAAGAAGGGATAAAACATGTGAATATTTCATCTGTATTACAGGTCCTGGAACTCCGACTATTATTAACGAGTTGACAATCACTTTCCGTGTGATATTCATTGTTTGAGACTGATTAAAGAGCGTTTACGACAAACTTTTATTAATCGAATCCTTTAAACTTCTCGGTAGTTGCAGGAAAGTGAATTCAGGTAGACAGCGGTAATTTTGAAAATTTGTGCCGCAGCGGGACTGGAATCATGCCAGTGCCAAAGAGTTTTAAAACTTGCACTGCGCTCAAAACAGAGACTTACCAAAATTGCAATACGTTCAACTAGCTGAGCGTTGAGCTCATTTTCCTTAGAGTGCTTCTGAGTTGGACAGGCAGACAGATCTTGTAGAGACTATCCTTGTGCTACTGGTTCTTGACGCTCAACTACCTCGGATTGTAGGACTTATTTTCTGCCCGTGAAAGCCTTTCTCAGCAATGGGTGAAAAAGCATCCACATTCTGGTACTACACACATAACCAGACAAATGATATGCCAGTCAGTAGCAGTGAAATACAATATGACTGTATCTTTCTGGCAGCGACTATATTTTCCTTTCTTCCATTTTCTGCTTTGCAGTAGTCTGTCACCTCTTTTTGGATGTGAATAACTATTTTTGCAGTTCTCCGCAACATAATTCACACCCTTCCCGGACAATGCGAGAATCGCAACCGGAGATGTTAAATAAAATATGACACTGTATCCAATTTCATACCTACCCTGCTTCTCGTTGTCAGCTTTTTTTGAGATGCTATTGTACTTTTATTCTGAAAAAATAAACCCCTCCATTCTTACAGATCCACCAATCAAAATGCAGTTCAATGACTGACATAAATTCGTTTTTGACAGATAGTAGTAACTGGCAAGTGTGGCGAATTCTATAAGTCATCTGACGATTGCGAACTCAGGTGTTTTGTAGGATTCTTGTGTAATGGCTAGCATTTCAATTGCGTAGCAGACGGTAATTTGCCTAAGCAATTATTTGCAGAATTAATTATTTGCCATACGATTTAACTTTTTCTCTTCTTATTCCTATTCAGACACGTGTATCGTATATTGGAATGGAGCAGAGAAACGAGTGTTTTCTTTCAAATGTTAAGGGGTTTTCATTCAATTCTCTGCATGTTCTTGATGGTCTGCTGGTCATAAGAAGAGAAGACGCCACCGACACTTACGATGTCGGCGCTACATTAACCCCACCAGGACTACTACATTGTAAAGCCGGTAGACAGCGTTACGCCGTGTCGCTCTCTAAGCACCTCTACTGTTCTGATATAGAAATTCTATTGTCCAACATTAGCGATGGTTACAATATAACTGCTGCTGATGCTTTTCCGCGAAACGTGAGAAGTGCCTTATAGATTAGAATTTTTGTTTCAGAATGCCTAGATTCTTGAGTTAGTTCTAAATAAATTCCAGGCAGTTACACACTAATAAACATTTTCAGCTAGCAAATTAAACACATAGGAATTATCCAAGTGTAACTGCGGGATCTGATTTAAGTAATATTCAATTTTTGGACAAATACGGCTCGAAAAGCAACGTCTATTTTATTACTGTTCATCTCCTGTCTCTGAATGATCTGTCAATTGCATTAATTATGTAAAGCGTTGTGGCAACTGTGAGTCTGTAATGAATAAACACATGCGCAGCGATATTCACGGATGAAAGGAGGGGTCAGGTGTACTTCCCTCCTTATGTCCCACGTCTGTATATAAAAATGTTAGGCGTGTAGCCGTTATCTCCGAAAGTTCTTGACCCATTCCTTTGGAATTCTGACTCAATGTCGCATTCTAGCCCAGGATGGTTTTTAGCTACACATTTCTTGAATACATTATATGTTGTTATTGTGATCTTCAGTCCGCTGACTGGTTTGATGCAGCTCTCCATGCTACCCTATCCTGTGCAAGTCTCTTCATCTGAGAATACGTTCGGCAACCTACATCCTTTTGAATATGTTTACTATATTCGTCCCATGGTCCCCCTCTACGATTTTTACCCCACATGCTTCCTTCTAATGATAAGTTGACAATTCCTTGATGTCTCAGAATGTGTCCAACCAATCTATCCCTTCTCTTAGTCAGGATATGCCACAAACTCCTTTTCGCCCCAATTCGGTTAAGCACCTCCTCATTAGTTACGTGATCTACCCATCTAATTTTCTGTAGCACCACATTTCAAAAGCTTCTATCATCTTTTTATCTGAACTCCTTATCGTCCATGTTTCACTCCCATACAATACTACACTCCAGACAAATGCTTTCAGTAAGGACTTCCTAACATTTAAATTAAGATTGGATATTAACAAGTTTCACTTCTTAGAAATGCTTTTCTTCCCATAGACATTCTGCATTTTATATGTTCTTTACTTCGCCCATTGTAAGTTATCTTGCTACCCAAATAACAAACTTCATCTACTTTTATTGTCTCATTACCTAATCTAATTCCTTCAACATCGCCTGATTTTCAGACATTGCATTCCATTACCTTCATTACACTCTTGTTAATATTCATCTTATATCTTCCCTTCAAGACACTGTCCATCCCATTCAATTGCTCTTCCAGATCTTTTGCAGTCTCTGACAAAATTACTATGTCATCGGCAAACCGCAATGTTTTTATTTCTTCTCCCTGCACTTTAATGCCTTCTCCAAATTTCTCCTTCCATTGCTTCACTGCCTGCTCAATCTACAGATTGAACAACATTGGGGAAAGGCTACAACCCTGTCTTACTCCCTTCCGAACCTCTGCAGCCATTTCTTGCCTCTCGACTATAATAATCGCAGCCTGGTTATTGTATAGGCTGAATATAACTCTTCGCTCCCTATATTTTACCCCTGATACCTTCAGAATTTGGAAGAGTGTATTCCAGTCGACATTGTCCTTAGCTTATCTTCTAAGATAAGTCGTAATGTGAGTATTGCCTCTCGTGTTCCTACATTTCTCCTAAATCCAAATATATAACCTATAAATGTGTTACTTTTGAGAATTTTAGTATAAGCCTTTTTCCAATTATAAAGTCTATATAAATTCATATATAACACATATTGAAAAATTTGGTATATGAAAACATGCACATATTTTATTAGAACGTTGTGTTAACATTTCAAAGCTTTAGGTCAAGAACTTTCGGAAATATATGGTTTTGAACATAACACTAAACCTGGCTCTAGGTTAGAAAGCGTTCTAAGAGGAATTAGAAGTGACGAAAAGGCGAAAGGGAGAGTGTAATGATGAGGCGTAGAGGGAGAGGGAGGAGGTGCAGATGCAGAGAAAGACGGGGGTGGGGGTGGGGGGTGGGAGGCTCGGATAGACAAAGAGAGAGGGGAGAAGATGGACAAGGAGTGTGGTAGGGGGGGGGGGGGGGGGAGGATATGGACAGAAAGAGGCGGGAGGAAATTATGGACAAAGAGAGGGGAACGAGGAGAGGTGCAGAGAGAGGGGGACAGAGACAAGGGGAGCGGAGAATATAGGACATATGCAATTCCTACCACAAGGCAGTAGGAAATTATGTATATAAGAAATATATGGTTCCTCTTATCTTTCTTTTTCATTTAATCTGCAACAAGCCAGAGCAACGCGTGATGGGTACATATATTGCCATACTAAGTAAAGTAACATATTTTTCAGTCACAAGAAAAATGTGATGTCCGCAATTCCATAAATAAAGTGTTGTGAGGAACAGTTACGTAGGAAGGACAGTCCTGGAGTTTATGATGTTTACGATCCAGACTACTATTACGGAAAGGCATCATATCAGACTTCGCGACCCTAGCATATTGATTTTATCACTTCACACTGACACGAGGGCTGTGATGTGAGAGAAGGAAATTTATTATATGCTTCTCACAAAAGGTTATTACTTCTGTACCACTATCGAGTGCAGGAAAGCTCCTCATTTTCGCGTGTGTTGCATGAATTTTGGTCTCACCTAGGTTGTCTTCCTGTGCGGGTAAGAAGAGAGTCATCGGAATAGTCTGATTTTAGTTACGAGAAACCTGTGGAGATAGTGTTGGCACACTGCATTCAGAGCAAAGACGACGTCTTCCTGTTTGTGTCTTGGCGTGTGCTGGTGTGGGGCGCTGTTTACAGATGCACTTGTTGCGAGTCTCTACAACCGTTACGCACTGCCTTTTCCAACCTTTTACAAACGTAAAACATTCTCCATTATTTAATTTGATGTAATGTAGAGGAAATTGTTTGGGTAATCTTGAATTTTGTAGCTTTAGAAGTCATAAAAACATTCCATATTGATGTTTTATGCATTCTTATTGTTGCTTGTCTTTTACATACTCACACACACGCACGCACACACACACACGCACACACACACACACACACACACACACTGCATGACTTTTTGAGAAGGGACTACTCCTATAGCCTACCCATACAGCATCATTTCGTAATATTTCTCTAAGGCGTCTTCGAACTGACTCTACTAAATACCTTGATAATTTTCATTGTAGTTTATTTGTCACCGTGTATGTTCTATATTTTCCCAATGGTTGCTTGCGTTTCTTGATCCAAGTGGCAATGACCTCGTTACTTCCGCCCACATATTCTCAATAGGATTAAGGTCTGGTGACCGTGAAACGAACTCAATCAGCTTTATGCAATCTTGGCTGCGAAACCATTCTTGAATGGCACAGCTTTTATGGATGGGGCTGTGGTCCTGTAAATAAATATGTATCAAGTTATTTCATCTATTTATATTTGAAGAACGTATTTGTAATTCATGCACTGTATTAATGTTTTGTATACGGTGTCTAACAAGTCGGGTTCAAATATCGCTTAGAGGCCTTTGTCAGTTAAACATTTCCGTGTCTATCATGTTAGATTGAGCATGACTGGCTGAATCATACCAAATGATGCAGTTTATTGCTGATAAGAAGACCATCGGAGCAGTTGTCCAACCAGGAGGAACCTCCACTGAATACCAGGCTTCTAACTGAAGTAAAATGCATGCCATCTATACCACTAACGTGATCCCTATATTTCGCAACTAACAGAAGTGCAGCGGCTATTGTTGGAAGTTATCATGCCGACAGTACAGGTCCTAATCTGCATAAATATATGAGTAGCTTCTTATCTGTCGTTTGCAAATAATTGAGATAAACGCCGTTTTAATTAGGATACGTGTATTTCTATGCTGCTTTGGTCATCATTTGCAACTAAGTGATGACCAAACTATCATGCATATGTATTCACTCTACGTTTAGTAATAAAAATGACGTTTATCTCAGTTATTCGCAAACGACAGATGTCTACCTTTGATAACAAGCTACTCACATCATCGTACAGCAAGACCGCAGGTAGTATACCATTTGTGCAAAGGCCAGTCAACTTTTGTGAGAGCCGAAGGGCATGAAAGAGGCACAGTAGTTGGGAAGGGAGTAACACAGGCTTGTAGCTTTTTCCCCATTGTTGTTCAGTTTGTTTATTGGGCAGGTTGTGAAGGAGAGAAAGGAGAAATTTGAAGAAAGGATTAAAGTTCAGGGACAAGAAGTAAAGACTTTGCGATTTGCCGATGATGTTGTAATTGTGTCAGTGTCTGAAATGGACCTAGAAGAGTAGTTGTATGGAATGGACAGCGTCTTGAAAAGAGGGTATAAAGTAAACATTAACAACCACAAAAAAAAGAAAAAAAAATAAATTTAGTCTAAAAAAAATCAGGTGATTTGTAAGGTAATAGGTTAGAAAACGAGACATTAAAAGTGGTAGATGAGTTTTGTTGGTTGTGTGTGTGTTGGAGGAGGGGGGGGGGTTGGAGGGTTGGGTTGTGGTTTGGAGGCACTAGACTACTCAGGTCCCACAGTTCTTTTGTGGGTACGTGTGTGGCGCGCACGGGGCCCCGAGCCGGAGCAGCCTTTCTTCTGCCCCAGGCTGCTTCACTTTGCATCCCGGTTTATGCCTTCGCCTGGAGACGGGCGTATTTCACAAGTTAAGGTGGTTTCTTGTTGTCGTTTCTCTTATTCCTTGGTTCCTTCCGTTCCTACCCTTTGTTTCTGTCTTCCTCTCCTTGCTGTACTCTCCTAGCCTTCTTCTCCTCCTCATTGGTCTCCCCCTCGGCATTTGAGACACTTCTTCCTTCTTTCTCTTCACTTCCTCTATTCTTCTTCTTTCCTCCCTGTGCGTGTCTGAACGCATTATCATGCGTAGCAGGTGACGGGGTAACGCGTAATTCCCCGCCCCGGGTAGACAAGTAGGGGACGTACGTACCCCCTGGTAAAAGCGAGGCCCAGGGAGGGGTGATTACCCGAGCTGGTACCTTCCGAACATGCCGATTGGTCCCCCTGTCAGTTCTCAGGAGGTGTGACCTGAGGTGTGAACAATCACCTAAGGCGGGTAAGCCCTCGGAGAGGGCCCTCACTAGGAAGAAGCGCGCCATCGGAGACGCCGGTAATCACGGGGGACACTTCCGCAATAACTTCCTTCTCTTCTTCAGTGATGTTGACCCAGAAACGAAAGATAGATTCACCTCAGCAAAAAATTTCTTGTTGTCTCTCGCACCGACGGTAAAGATTT
Source organism: Locusta migratoria (assembly GCA_026315105.1). Classification (NCBI taxonomy): domain Eukaryota; kingdom Metazoa; phylum Arthropoda; class Insecta; order Orthoptera; family Acrididae; genus Locusta; species Locusta migratoria. The sequence goes on along the minus strand of CM048755.1, from coordinate 801,433,679 downwards.
CACGTCTGTAAATCCTTTCGTCATCCAGAAAGGTGTTGATGCAATTGCTGGCCCTGTTAAAACCTGTTCGCGTCAGCGCATTGGCACATTGTTGCTGGAAGCAGACAGTGCCTTCCAGGCCAAAAAACTGATACGAACAACATTGTTACACACGTTTCCAGTCAAGTTAGAAGCGCACCGCACACTCAACTCGTCACGGGGGGGGGTAGTTTTTACGAGATCCCTTGACGGGTTGTCTGACGAAGACATACAAACCTATATGTCCAATCAGGGTGTAACAGCCGTCCACAGGGTGATGAAAAAGGTAGATAACCAGCTGACACCGACTCGTACTGTGTTTTAGACGTTCGACAGAGTTGAACTCCCGTCGAAGGTCAAAGCAGGGTATGAAGTCATCTCCGTCCGCCCTTATGTACCTAACCCAACGCGCTGTTTTCAATGCCACAGGTACAACCACACCCGTCAATCTTGCCCTAACGCAGCAAAATGTGTCACTTGTGGTAGGGACGCCCATGAGGGGGATTGCCCACCTCCGTCCCCTCACTGCCTTAATTGCAACGGTGACCATGTGGCTTCCTCTCGGGACTGCCCTGTAGATAAGGATGAAAAGGTCATCCAGCAAATTCGGGTTACAGAAAAGGTATCAACATCTGCCGCTCGAAAGTTGTTGGCGAGTCGAAAGCCCACTGTCCTCCCAGCGGGCACATACAGTAAGGTCCTCACCTCCACTCGACCTACTAAGGATTCAAGTACCCAGACTTGTGATTTCACTTTCGCTGCCAGCCCGAAGATTGCCCATTCCATGTCCTCGCTTCCTCCTGCTGCTTCTAAAGTTCAGTCTTCGTCAACCTCTAATAAACTGCAGGTACCTAAACACGAGGCCCGGACTTTGAAAAAGGAACTCGTCCGTGTGGATTTTCTGCGTTCTCAGGCTTCCCACCCGTCAACTGCCTCTTCTCACTGTCACTCTTTCAGAAGAGCCAACAAGAAAAAGAGTTCCTCTCCTTCCCCGCCGAGGCGTGACCCATCCGTTACGCCTTCCAACAGTAGTCGGCCCCGATCATCTTCTGTCTCGCCGGGACGCACTACTGTTAGCCGGGCAACCGGCATTTTACCAGCGGCAGAAGCTGCCCCTCCTGATAAACTCAGGAATGTGGCAGATGACTCGTTTGAACCTATGGAACGTGATTCTCTGCCTGTAGATGGCGACAGTAGTCCCTCAAAATCCGGTCCTCAGCGGCCGTTGAGGTGACCCCACCTGCTTGTTCCTTTTTATCTTCCCTTCTTCTCTTATTTTTATCATGGTGCTCCTTCAATGGAATATTTGCGGCTTTCGTTCCAATCGGGAGGAATTAAAACTACTCCTTCGATTGCACTGCCCGCTTCTAGTTTGTCTCCAAGAAACTAAGTTACGTCCAAGTGATCGTGCAGACTTACCCCACTACACTTCTGTGCGTTTCGACCTGCCATCTGTGGAAGGTACCCCAGCCCATGGAGGGGTTCTGATGCTCATTCGGGACAATGTCTATTACCATCCCATTACATTGCATACTCACCTACAGGCAGTGGCCGTCCGCATCACTCTACCCAGCTTTTCCTTTTCCCTCTGTAATATCTATTCGCCATCGTCATCCGCCCTTACTAGGGCAGATGTGCTACACCTCGTTGACCAGCTCCCTTCACCTTTCGTTTGGTAGGCAACTTTAATGCCCACCACCCCCTATTGGGCTCTCCGGCATCTTGTCCGAGAGGCTCCCTTTTGGTGGACCTTCTCCAACACCTCAATCTTGTCTGCCTCAACACCGGTGCACCGACCTTCCTTTCCAACACGACACACACCTATTCCCATATAGACCTCGCAATATGCACTCCTCAGCTTGCCGGTCGGTTTGAGTGGTATGCACTTTCTGACACGTACTCCAGTGACCATTTCCTGCATCATTCCCCATCTCCTCGTCTCACCAGTTGGAACATTTCTAAAGCTGACTTGGGGCTTTATACTTCCATGGCTGTTTTTCACGATCCGAATTTTCCCAGCCGTGACAGTCAGGTCGAATACCTCACAGAGGTTATTCTCACAGCTGCCGAACATTCCATACCTCGTACATCCTCTTCTCCACGTCGTGTCCCGGCCCCTTGGTGGACTGCAGCCTGCCGTGATGCTCTTAGAGCCCGTCGATGTGCTTTACGCACCTTCCACCGCCACCTGACGTTGGAGAATTGTATAAATTATAAACGACTGCCAGCGCAATGTCATAAAGTTATAAACGACAGCAAGAAAGCTTGCTGGACTGCTTTTACTAGTTCTTTTAACCGTTTTACTCCGTCCACGGTTGTTTGGGGAGGCCTACGCCGTATATCCGGCATCAAGGTCCACTTCCCGATCTCTGGCCTGACTGTCGAGAACGCAGTCCTTGTGGACCCCGTTGATGTTTCCAATGCACTGGGCCATTCCTTTGTGGAGGTTTCGACCTCTGCCCATTACCACCCTGCCTTCCTCCCTCGCAAACAGGCAGAGGAGGCACGACCGCCTTCTTTCCACTCTTCTAATTGTGAAAATTATAATGTCTCCTTCACCATGCAGGAGCTAGACCATGCTCTTGCCCTGTCCCGATCTTCTGCTCCCGGCCCCGATTCCATCCATATTGAAATGCTGAAGAACCTCTCTCCTGCAGGCAAGTGTTTCCTACTTTGCACCTATAACCGCATATGAACTGAAGGTCATGTTCCCACAAGTTGGCGTGAAGCCATTGTTGCCCCCATCCCCAAGCCAGGGAAGGACAAACATCTTCCTCCCAGCTTTTGTCCTATTTCTCTGACGAGCTGCGTCTGTAAGGTGATGGAGCGCATGGTTAACGCTCGGTTGGTCTGGCTCCTCGAATCTCGCCACCTCCTAACAAATGTCCAATGCGGTTTTCGTCGACACTGCTCTGGTGCTGATCACCTCGTTACGTTGTCGACCTTCATTATGAATAACTTTCTAAAGAAGCGTCCAACAGTAGCGGTGTTCTTCGACTTGGAGAAGGCATACGATACCTGTTGGAGAGCGGACATTCTCCGCACATTGCACACATGGGGCCTTCGGGGCCCCCTCCCTCTTTTCATTCAAGCGTTTTTGGCGGATCGCAAGTTCCGGGTACGGGTGGGCTCTGTTTTTGTCAGATACCTTTCGCCAGGAGAATGGGGTGCGTGGCTCTCTTTGCCATTGCAATCAACCCGATCGTAGATTGCCTTTCAGCCGACGTTTCTGGATCCCTTTTTGTAGACGATTTCGCAATTTATTGCAGCGCCCAGTGGACGTGTCTCTTGGAGCGTTTTCTTCAACGCTGTCTTGACCGTCTATATTCCTGGAGCATTGCAAACGGCTTCAGATTCTCCACTGAGAAAACGGTATGTATAAACTCCTGGAGATACAAGGAATTTCTTCCATCTTCTCTACGTCTCGGCCCTGTTGCTCTCCCTTTCGTGGAGACTACGAAATTCTTGGGACTCATGTTGGATCATAAACTTTGCTGGTCCACACACGTGTCCTACCTGGCTGCCCGTTGTGCCCGATCCCTTAATGTTCTTCGTGTCCTCAGTGGCATGTCATGGGGAGCGGATCGTACCGTCTTGCTTCACCTTTACCAGGCCATTGTTCAGTCGAAGCTCGACTACGGAAGCCTTGTATACTCTTCTGCACGGCCGTCCATTCTCTGCCGTCTCAACTCTATTCACCATCGGGTATTACGTCTGGCGACCGGTGCATTTTATACCAGCCCTATTGAAAGTCTGTATGCCGAGGCTGCTGTATTACCCTTGACCACCCGGCGTGACATACTCTTGTGTCGGTACGCATGCCGTCTGCGGTCGATGCCCAACCATCCATCTTACCCATTATTCTTTGACCATTGCCACCGTGGCATCAGGCCCAGGTTCACACTCACCTTGAACTTAGTTCGCTCCCCAAGGAGAGCTCTCCGGATTTGGTATACTGCTCGAGGCTTGTCAAACTCTGTTCGTGGTTCGATAATGCCATATTTATTTACACTGATGGTTCCAAGAGCACTGACGGTGTTGGATCTGCCTTCGTCGTCGGGGAGAACCGTTTCCAATACAAGCTCCCTGACCGGTGCTCGAATTTTACGGCTGAGCTTTTTGCCCCCCACCAGGCCGTTTTGTATACCTGCCGCCACCGCCAACCTTTCTATGCCATATGTTCGGACTCCCTTAGTGCCCTGCAGAGTCTTAAGGACTCTTTCTCGAACCATCCTCTCATGTATCAGATCCAACACTCCCTTCAGTTGCTAGCAGATGACAGATGTCACGTTTCTTTCCTGTGGGTCCCTGGCCACGTGGGTGTGCCCGGGAATGAGACCGCCGACATAGCAGCCAAGGCAGCAGCTCTTTTGCCTCGCATGGCTTTCTTTTGCGTCCCATCGGACGATGTTCAACGGATTCTTCGCCGGAGTATCGTGTCGTCCTGGCACAGTGCGTGGTTCTCACTGTATGACAATAAATGGAGAACTGTAAAACCGATCCCGACCACTTGGAGGACCTCCTCACGCACCTCTCGGCGGGAGGAGATCATCCTGGCCCGGTTGCGGATCGGTCACTGCCGTTTCAGCCACCGTCATTTGCAAACCGCTGATCCTGCACCGCTGTGCTGCTGCGGCGAATTGCTGATGGTGTGACATGTTTTACTGTCTTGTGTTAATTTTAATCATCTCCGTGTAGCCCTTCACTTTCCGTCTACTCTGGAGGAAATTTTAGCTGATGACACACGAGCAGCTGCTAGAGTTTTGCGTTTTATCAACTTGGCCAATTTATCAAAGGATATTTAACCCTTTTAATTGTTTTTATCTTTTGTTTTTAGCTTTCTCTTGATATTCTAACTGGCAGTTACAGTTTTTTGAGATCTAGCGAATCTCTGTTCTTGTCTGGGCGCTAATGACCTTAGCAGTTGTGCGTCCTAAAACCACAAAAAAAAAAAAAAAAGACTACTCAGGTCATCAATCCCTATATCGGATAATGATGGAAAGTAAATCGGGTGTGCCCTTTGATAGGAAGCATCCTGGCTTTCGCCTGGAGTGATTTAGGGAAATCATGGAAAACGTAAATCAGGATGGCCGGCGGTGGATTTGAACCACCAGCCTCCCGAATGCGGGTCCAGTGTGCTAACCACTGCGCCACCTCGCTCCGCTGAGTTTTGTTATTTGGGTTGTAAAATAACTTCTGATGCCCTGAGTAGTGAAGACATAAAATGTAGAATGCAATGGGAGAAAAAGTATTTCTGAAGAAGAGAAATTTGTCCGAAGTGTGGCCTTGTACAGCAGTAAAGCGTGGACGATAAAGCAGTTCAGATAAGAAGAGAATAGCTTTTGAAATTTCTTGCAACAGGAGAATGTACTGAAGAGAATTGGGAAAAAAAGAAATTTCTGGCGTATCTTGTCTAAAAGATGGGAACGATTGGTAGGGCACAATCTGAGACACCAACAAATCGTCAATTTAGTAAGGGAGGGGAGCGTGTGGGGTAAAAATCACAGGGGTTGAGGACAAGATGGATACAGCAAGCAGATTCAAAGGGATGTGGGCTGGCTTTCTTACTCAGAGACGAAGAGTTTTGCACAAGATAGGGTAGCGTGGAGGTGGAGAACTGCATCAAACCAGTCTACGGACTGAAGGCTACAACCACAATAACACACTAAATCATTAAGTAGTGTATCTCGTGTAAGATTATTCAAAAATAAACAATTTATACACAGTAATTTCATTTATAAAGTGCCATCATTACAGCAGACTTTCTTCAAATGTGTAGTCCGTTTGTTACGGAATGACTTGCAGTATCTTCTTAGGCATTATCGTTTGCTGTACCAGAAAAGAATTAGGAACAGAATTCGTAGCACAGGTAACTGAAACACCAATTCTTCGAGTGTACACATTTCATGGAATATGCAGGTGATACCCGAAAACATAGTTTATTTAAATTCCAAAAATTGTTATTACTGTGTTCAATCTTGAAGTTAACCACGCATATCTCATCATTAGTGTGAAAGGAGGCACGTTAAACTAATGCAGAACATAATGTTGTATTTCGATAGAAACTCAAAATTCAAATGTTCAAATGTTTGTAGAGCTTATGGGACTTTACCTACAAGTCAACAGTCCCCAAACTTACAAACTACTTATGAACTATCTTCCACTAAAGACGGCACAAACATCCATGCCCGACGGGGAACAGCCTCGCGCATCGTATCATAGAAACTCCCCACGATATATTTTCTCTATTAAGCTAAAACAAATTTCCCACTTTATACATTTTTAGTGAAACCTTCAACCTGTCTGCAGAAAGAAACATCACAGATTTAGTAAAGTGGAGTACCTGTTCGTGGTATAATTTTACACTGCAAGAGCCTACATTTCTTCTCTCTTCAAAGTTTTGATGGAAAACTGCCTGATCAGTCTGGACTCAAACGAATGTTATCCACACACGTGAGATTGTAACTACCTACCACAAATGTAATTCATGTTTGAAGAAAGTCTGTTTATTAATGCAACTACTACGACGAAAGCACGTTTTTGAATGATTTTCCATGGCATATTATAACGATGTTCTCTACACATCCGCATGATAACTGCAAACCACAGCCACAGCACCACTCCCTCTATCTTAGAACAACACTCACGTTAATGCTATAGGAGATGTGCAAAAAACAATATCTATTTCGTGGGAAAAGCCGGTAACCACGTACTGATTTTCCGGTCTGATGGTCACCTTAGGACGTATAAAAAAAACTATGAACAGTTTGATATTCTGTGTATGCAACAATACTGCCCACATAACTCCCATCGACGTCGTTACAGGTAACGACCGCACAAGGGATGTTGAAAATTATAAATAGTGCCAGCATTGTATAAATTCTTATACATTATGATTACGTGATGCTAATACTAAAATAAATATTAAATATTAGTTTAAATGTTGCAAATATACACCTTATAAGATGTGCAGACAACACAAAAAGAATAATAGACGGATTATTAAAAAAAAGGTCCAAGAGAAAGTACAGACGTTTAGAAAATCCATAGTAATGAGACCTACAAAAATATGGAAAAATATATCAGTCGGAATGGTTAAGTGAGGGTAAACTTTTGTTGGAAAAATGTATTAAACGAATGATAAAATACTAAAGGTACAATTATATGTATACTTCTGAAAGAATAAATCAACATTAACAAGACCAAAGAAGTAAATAAATACTTAGAAAGAAACAATATCAAATAACCTGAAGTAACCACAATAAAGAATGTAATAAAGTTAGAAGCTATTGAAAGAAGACGAAATAAGAAATTGGAAACAACCTGAAAAAGAAGTAAAATACAACATGGGAGATTATGACAGATAAATTAATCTAAACATTACTGTCCCTAATTGTATGTTTGGATAACAGTAGCTCTTCTTATTTTGAACTCCATGTTACGAAGCCTTCCCAGAAATGTTCACATCTTAAAAACGATGCTGCATTGATTTCTCTTCACATGCTTGCCTCTCTTCGTTGGTTTGTGCCACTGACAGCTATATCAAGAAATATATTTTCTGAGTCTGTAATTGTAAAGAAAACTGACGCTTACATCTAATGTTTTCAGTATAATCAATGGAAATGCTCGAAGAAGTGTGAAATAGCACTGGTGAATGACGTTTGTTGTTATTACGCTTAAGACAGAATACGCAAATAACTGAGACACTTATAGTGGTCAGTGCATGTGTGTATTTTTATTAGTGACAACTATCGACTCATTAAAGCTAGTTACAGAATTGCGAGCAGGGATCATTGACATATACTGCAGATGTTCGGATCGCCAGCAGGTGCGTGAGGCGCGAGCTAAGTCTCTGTAGAGCTCGCTTGGCAATCACCTCGGCTCTTATTCTTCCTGTTGATAGTATGACTCAAGCTTGGCAACATTGCAGTGTAAGTCTGTCAACGCTGGTACTGAGGTCTTACTTCCTGGTTAGCACAGAACTATGCTCGTAAATTCACTTGACGTTTTCTGTGATTTCCATTGAATAATCTGACTGGTTTCTCAGTCGAGACGCGACAGAAGGCTATTTGTTGATGCTTTTGGGTCCAGTAAATTGTTTACATGGTGAAATTCCAACTAATATTGTCTCTTACGTTGCGAGTTATATGTTCTAGTGATGTATGTGGCAGTAGGAAAGAGCTTGCGTGCATAGCTCCTCGCTAGCTGTGGGGTAAAGTAGTAGTCTGCCACGGAGAGATGGCTTTGGTCGATGGTTCGGGTCTCATCGGAGGATAATTTTTTTTTTCGTGACAGGAGTTGCACGAATGCACATCGAAAACAACAAGAAACCTCTTGTGGTTACTTGCTATATTCTCTCAGATTATGGGAAAGTCTGACAACGTTCTGGTAGTTTACCAAATTTGTCCCTGTAGAATTGAACTGATTCCAAGCTAATTACTACGCCAATCGATGTTCGACGTGTATTTTCGTCTGGAAATAATTTTTGTTGAAGGTTACTCGAGGAGGTGCAGCAAAGATAAACATTTGAGAACATGTGATCAAAAGAGTAGGTGACTCCGAAAGCACACTATTCGATGTTTTGTGTGTGAAATCAATGGGAATTATTATGGTGCAGTACTAAAACATGATATAATCTTTTAGGTCATTTGTCCTTACAGTGTGACTAAATGGTGTCTCAGTTGTTTGCAAAAAAACGGGCGCAGCCATTATTTTTCTCCTAAGATGTCAGAATGAGAGCATTATAACTCGTCACTAGTAACAGTCGTGAGTAGGAATCCTGCTTGAGCGGCCTGATGATGTTCAAGAAAAATGTGGTAATAGTCACTCCTATGACCCTTTATACTGATTCCACTTTACAACGTTCAGATTATGTTCATATATATCAGAATAATTGAATACGTGAGTGTAATATAAGTACTAGAACTTGAAGTGAGGATATGACAGCCGGCATATACACACACAGCGGCGCGCTGCTGTCACTGAGTCCGCAGGCGGCTGACGAGATGTGGCCGCTGGCGCGTCGCCGTAGCTGGTGCCCACTACTCCTGAGAGTAAACAGTTCAGTTTTGATGCAGCAGCGAGCTCTTTCGTGTAATTATTTCCGGGAGTTTTTACTGTTAAATTTGAGGTTCTTCCATACTGATAACAAAGACAGCCGATATGCGGTTAAAAAAAAAAAAAGAAAATATTGGAGGTTGTTGGACTCGATCTTGCAACTGTTTACATACAAGCTTGGAAACGCAACTTTTACCACGAGACCACGTGCTCATACACTACAGAGCTCTCTTCAGAAGGAAATAACACTTCCTCTTGATAGTACCGCATTCTACAGTGTTGTCAGATCGTGCGTATCGCCGGACTTAGAATTCTGAGAGGCGATCGAATTTATTGTCCACACTGTGTGACTGACTCGGACTTAGCCTCTGCATCGGCCGGCCGGCGATCAATTTTTTTTGTCTAAGACTGTACATTGAGACATGATGTTTATAGAAAGCCTACTCACGCTGATTTGTATCTGCAAGCTGATAGTTGTCACCATCCAGCTCAGCATGAAGGAGTAATTCGTACCTTGGTTTACACTGCCCATGTCATTTTAAATCCTTAAAGTTTATCAGCTGAGTTGTCCCATCTTGAGATCACCTTTCATTAGAATGGTTATAGTGAGAGGCAGATATAACATGTGTTGCACTATCAGCCTACTGTGCAATGGGTGAGTGACATAGTAACGAAGTGGCACCTAAATCATGGTGTTTCTGCCTTATGTAGGGAGTATTTCCAACAAGATTGGTCGTATTTTGTTGAAATATGATGTGAAATGTGTTTTTTGACCACCTTCTGAGATAAAGGACCTGTTGTGGTCTGTATAGGATTATCTTGGTTTGTGTAAGGCATTCCTTGGAGTTGTGGCATATCATATATTGGTCAGATAATCAGGACTGTGGAAAACCGGTGTATTGAACACAAAAGTTACACATGCTTAAAATGGCTAAACAAATCCGCTGTTGCAGAACACTGTCTGGACACCGGTCATCCTATGGCATGTAACAAACAGAGATTCTGGCATGTACTTCAAACTATTGGGATAGAGTTATTAAAGAAACTGTTGAAATTAACCTAGCAAGCAACCTTAAAAACAGAGATGGTGGTTTTTGTTTAAACTCTGCATGGAGTCCAGCAGTCCCTCATCAAAAAAACAGGGGGACAGAATTAATGCTGCCTCACCTGTTTTTTAATAGTCACTATCAGTGTTTTTGATGTTTGGTAATCTTGGGTTGTGTTGACTCTGTAGTGACTTGTACAGTGTGTGTTATCTTCCTTGTTTATCCTTTGCAAACCAAGGTATTAAATTCATTTCCACATTGTTTTCTTGAATACAGTTGTATGTTGATAATGTCAGGGTGTGCTCATGTTGAAATATTGGCAGTGGTCGAAGGTGTCACCCAGCAGTATACTCGTAAGTTGGTTGAACATTGATTACACCGCCAAAAATTAAGGTTTCACATTGCTGTAGTTGATCTTGACTGTCTTCAGAAGTAGCCCAAATATTGTGAGGTTCTCCATCTAGTACAATTTCTCTTGCAGTATCCACACAGAAACCTATAAGGTGTCACGTTTACATTTCATTCCTTCCATATGTTGAAATAGTTGTCTGTAGTGCACTCCTTTCTTTTATGTTTATTTTTGCATACAATTGTATTTTTTATTGTCAAATTACTCAAAATTATTGTTTTTGCTCTTTTCCATTTAGCTACTTGAGCAGGACCTCTAATTCTAGAAGCTGACTTAATTCTGTTGATATCCACTTCATTGCTATTCTTAAATTTAGTGAGCACATATTTTGAAAACTTGTGTAAATTATGTACCAAATATTGCCTTTTTTGGTATTTTGAATGTTTCATTTTTCATGGATGTATGTAGCTGACTGATCCCTAAGTTTTCGTATAAATTATGGGTTGCTCACAATAACAATGTTCTTTTCTAGAATTCTGACTTATTTTGGAAACCAACTTTGGCTGTATGCGGTGATGCTGGAACCTTTTTGACTGAGTTGTCCCTTGTAATAGGTGGTTTTAAATGTGATCCAGAATGGCAGGAAACATTAAAAGAAGAGGATACAATAAAGGAAGCTTCCAACTCTAAGGCTAGTATCTCACCATATTATTCTGATATTATTGAACTGTTTATGGTTTAAACAAAAATAATTTATGTTTAGATGGCTGAGGAGAGTACAGGGGAGTATGTCAATCCATTAAAGATATTGAAAGAAGTGGAAAATATTTTACCAGAAAATGCCATTTTGGTGGTAGACGGTGGAGACTTTGTGGGCTCAGCAGCATATATTTTGCGGTGAGTGAAAATTTGTTCATTATAAATATTTTGAAATATACTGATGAAAAATAATTAAGTCTTATGAATAAAATGCCAAATGGAGCTGGTGTGTATGTGAAATAAACAATGTAGGAAATTAATACAATGTTACAATGTGGATAATAGATATTTTCTGTTTGTCACAGGTCTATTCCATAGGTGGTTGTAACTTATACTCCAGCCATCCTCAATTAACTTATTCTCCATCTCTTCCCTCTACCACCCTTTGTCCTTTGGGTAACAGCTTTTTGTAGACATACACCAAGCTCTATGTGACTTGCCCAACTATCAGCTGCATCTTTTATAAACTTCAGTTTCTCGTCTCCTTTTATACAATTGAAGGAGTGTTTGTGTCAAATTATAAGTGCCAGAATTAATAATTATTCATGCAATTCAACCAATCAAAATTTATAAATGTAGTAAATACATCCTCATGTATAATTACTAATCAGTTGGGGGTAACAGGATAGCATGATTCTTTTTCTCCTGGATATTTTTATATTGTTACTGTAGTTTAAACACATCTGGCCTAGAATTTAGAAAATAATACACATTAAGGAATTGAAATTTGCCCAAGAAAACATTAGTGTAAAATGTTGACTAAATGTGTGTTAAGAAATATCTGCAACAAGTCTAAATGAGTGTTCCAGAAATTATATTTTCAGTAGGTGAAATCTGCCATATCTTTTGATTAGATTGTTAACTAAGAATAAGATGTAGTAGTTTCCTAACTTCAATGACATTGGATTGTTAGAAAACAAAGTTCCATTGGATAAGCTTAAAGTACTTCATAGGTAGAGACAGCTTCTTTTAATAAACAGTGGGACTGAGGCAGCTTTGTAAAACTGTAAAAATATGTGTTCAGAAAGTTAACTGCTCTCTTTTATTTCATGCTACTAGCACATGAAAACACAGAACAACTGGTAAATAGCTTCTGAAATCTCATGTTGTTGCACTCTTCAATAAAAACTGCCAACTTTGACACACAGTGATGTAAAGGATATGTTGAAATAGTGTTAAATGATGTATGAATTTTGTAAACCACTCATTTTTGACAGTATTGTCTTTTTGTTAATGTAAGCCCACTGCAGAAAATATTAGTTACTGCATAAGAGTACACTGCTCTTTTCTTATTTTTTCTTCATAACTAATTGTACTGTAACTGTAGTAATTTATATGTGACACTGTGATTGAGAATGTTCCAGCCTATGCAGGCACTACTTACTGATATGGAAAACCTCAATCATGCTCATTTTTATGTGTTGTTTCCCCAGTGTTATCTTGTGTGACTCATGTTCTATGCCAAATTCTTATTGTCTGTGCTGCTCGTGCTGCTAGTGCGAAATTGCTATATTGGCGACAAGTGCATTTCTCTCAATTGGTTACTGTTCTTTCATTCATTGCTGGACAGGACAATGAACGAGATACTATGACAACTGCTCTAGCAGTGAGAGGTTTTTGTTGAAACTTTGCTGAATCAGAATTAACTATTGTAATCATTAACTACAGTTATGTCGGAGTAGACTACCTCTCATGCCATAGTGCCCACAGTCTGAGTATATATAACTTTTCCTGCATTTGACGAATATGTCGAAGAATGGTATCCATGTTATTGCTGCCAGAGTTTGAATTCTAGCAATGTCAGGAGCAGGCATCTCAGTCTCATGGTGCTTGGATGGCTGATCATCACAGGTTGAGTCACTGTTGTCATTGTGTCAATGATATTCACAAAGAATGATTTGCAAATCAAATTGTGAGAAATGTTGTTATTCATTTAGCTCCAGACAGAAAGAATTTGCTCTTCAGTGTAAAAATCTCTCTCTCTCTCTCTCTCTCTCTCTCTCTCTCTCTCTCTCTCTCTCTCTCCCCCCCGACATCTTGCAAATTGCACAGTTGTTAAAGCTGCAAGGTTCCTGGAAACGTAATTGAGGTGTGATGTGATGTGGCTGCTATCCAACCAGCATGAGACAATCACTATGGTTCACATATATTGTTTGTGTCAGCTCACCTGTCCCTACTGTGCCAGGAACAACCATAGCTATAAACCAACCAAGCTAGTAAACAGCAAAGTTCACATTCCACACTTTCCTTCTGCTCAAATTGTTTTTTTTTTTTTTTTTTTTAATCACAATCATTATGATTACTCCAAATGTTTGGCTATATGCAACCATTGCAATTAGAAGATATAAAAGTTCCTCGTTCCTTTGTTTGCAGTACTTAGTTTGTCCTGATGGGGTGTTTAAACATATTTCGTGACAGAAAGCACCGAGCTATACTCAGCATCCTTCACTAGAAGAAAACACACATTCCTTCGGCTTCAAAGTATGTCATTTATTTTTTCACAGCACCAACTGTTTCAACATGAAACTGGTACAAAATTGTTTACATAGACTGCTTCTCATTCTTAAGCTCATTGGAGTCACCTCTTTGCTACTCTCCTCTCCTCTCTGATTCTGGCAAACTAACTGATCTGAAGTGAACTTCCCAAGTACTTTGCACACACTCCTTTCATAATGAAAAAAAAAAAAAAAAATCATATGTTGCAATTAACAACCAAAGTTTCACATTACAATCAGTTTTTGCAAATTTAAATTGAAGTTTACAGAACAGTCATGTATATTTGCAACAACAAGTACAATGGTCTGTACTGTCATATATCGTTTTTCTGTATTGTATCCAGTTCATGAATTTCCTAGCTCGAAACTCATAAATGTGTGTTTTTATTTACATAGAATTTTCTAGAATCTTAATAACTAAATTAATTACTCATGCAAATTGCTGGCTGTTCACTTCTGTAGGTCTAAAAGTGTAGTTTACATATACGATTGGTGGCTAAAGGTGTAAGAAATTTATAAAATATGAATAATTGTAGAGAATGTTCTGGAATATGAATAACTGAAAGGCTTGATGACTTTCTTTTCTGATTGGATACAAGTTTTGTTGCACTTACATAGATGTAGAAATGTATTTTATATACATACATATTTTCTGAAAGAGGTAACAACATGGGAATAAATGTATCACACACTGGTTAAACACTGTATTACATACTGGTGGATTTTGTTGCCGGTATGAGTAATCTGTCCATAAATATTTGTAATGGTGTGGAAATTTTTTCAGCAATCAGTTGTAAAAATATTTATTTACTTGCAGATCTAGATTCCGACCACTGTGTGGTCATTATCAGTGCTAAAATAAATACAAAAGAACCAGTTAGAATAACATGTCACATTATAAGCCAATTGTACAAGTTTCAGTTAAAGTCAATGATAAAAAACATACCTTAAAAACAATTAAATACTTAAAACATCTCGACCTCCATGTTGGAGGTTGCATTCATACTGACGCAACCTCCTAGTCCGTCCCTATGAAATCCCCAAACCACCTTCCCTATCATCTTGCTTCTACCTATGTAACCACCCCCGTTGTAAAACCTGTCCTATGCACCCTTCCACCACCACCACCACCACCACCATCACCACCACCACCACTTACTCCAGTCCCGTAACCCGGAAGGTTTACATGATCAAGGGCAGAGCCACTTGCAATAGCACACGCGTGATTTACCAACTGACATGCCTGCACTGTGAAGCGTTACATGTGGGAATGACCAGCAACAAACTGTCCATTCGCATGAACGGCCACAGGCAGACAGTGTTTGTTGGTAAAGAGGATCACCCTGTGGCTAAACATGCCTTGGTGCACGGCTAGCACATCTTGGCACAGTGTTACACCATCCGCGTTACCTGGATACTTCCCACCGACACCAATCTTTCAGAACTACTTCGGAGGTGGGAACTTGCACTTTAGCATATTCTCTCTTCCTGTTGCCCACCTGGTCTCAACCTCCACTAAATTCAAATTCCCGCCCACTATCTTTAACATCTTTGCCTCGGTTCTCTGGACAGAGCCTCTGGCTCAACTGTTATCTCTGTCCGACCTTATAGCTTTCTACAAATGTCTACCTTGTTGTTGTTGTTGTTGTTGTGTGTGTGTGTGTGTGTGCTTGTTTACCTTTCTTTTGTTCCCCTTTAGGTAAGTCCTTCCATTCCTGGGATTGGAATGACTCCTTTTCCACTTCCTAAAAACCCATATCCTTCCCTTTCTCCCCTCCTTCCTTCCTCTTTTCCTGAAGAAGCGACCAACAGTTGCGAAAGCTTAAATGTTTGTGTGTATTTTTATTTTTTTTTTATTTTTATTTTTATTTTATTTATTTATTTATTTATTTATTTATTTATTTATTTTTTTTTTTTTTTTGTCTATCGGCAAGCCTGTGCTTTGGGTAAGTCAAACAATCTTTATTTTTATACATATTTATCCCACCAGGAAAGTCTCCTTCCGTAATATATATACACATTTTAAGACACCAATTAGTACACGTTTTTCCCACCAATTACATATAAACAGTAAATGAGACTCATTAAAGAGAACAATTTAAAGTAAAAGTGCCCATTAAACTTATAATAAAACATAACTATTCCTACCATAAACATACCACATATAAATTTGTTTTTTATATATGAAACTTTAAAGAGGGTGCCTTAGTCACAAATAATGCATGCTGACATCAACTGTGTAAGAATTGTAAAGCTGCGTCAGTATGGGCAACCTCCAACATGGAGGTCAAGATGTTTTAAGTATTTAGTTGTTTTTAAGGTATGTTTTTTATCATTGACATTGAAATTTGTACAATTGGCTTATAACATGACATGTCTGTTATTCTAACTGGTTCTTTTGTATTTATTTTAGCACTGATAATGACCACACGGTGGTCGAAATCTAGATCTGCAATTAAATAAATATTTTTACGATTGATTGGTGAAAAAAATTCCACAAGTCAAATACAGTCAAGGAGCACAAATTCCACCATGGAATCAAGTCTGATTTGTAATGGTATTCTCAGCCAGTTATACTTACAGATGCTGGTAGGTTGTGCTGGTTTCCCGCTGTTTGGTAAATGATGGAGGGTATCGGGTGCTTCAGTAACACTTATCTGGGTATGGTCCCATTACAAAGACCATATTGCCTCTTGTCTGTAATACTAAATGACAGCAACAAAACCTTGATTTGGAGATCAACATTAACTTGTTTCTGTTGTTTTAGTGTCTCCTCACAAACTTTTCTTTGATGTCATGATTACTGTAACGTTGTCACAGGGGAAGCAGTTACTTATTCTTGGCCACTTTTCCACTCGTGATTTAAAAGTCTGTAATGCAGTACATAACATTGTAGCTTAGAAAGCAGATATTGATATTGTAGACCCATTTAAGACATTTGGTTTCACTGCGTCAGATGAAGTTTACCTTGTACACACATGATGCATTGTGTTCTGAGTTTTCTACTTTCTTTTCTCCCAGATTGGATAGTGCAAATAATTTATATGTATACATTGCAATGAAAACTTCGGGCCAGCACTGATTGTTTCAGTTCACCCGGTCCTGTGACGTGTTTTTAGCAGGAAAAGGTAGAATTACGCTTCCTCCCAGAATTGGGTTTATTTATCATATTTCATCAAGTGAGTGGTACACTCCTCTGGTTGTAGTACAAAACCAACTGGCCACTTACACATTTTTGGCAACTTTAAAGTTTTAATCAATACACAGTCTATTGTTGATACTGTACCTTCTGCCATGCCTGGATGAAGTTTTTGCCCAGTTAGAGGAGGGTAGTATTTTTCTAAAATCGATTTATCTGAGCCATACTTACAACTTGCACATTGGCTGTGCCGCAGTGGATACACCAGTTGAATCTAGATCACCATAGTTAGGTACTGTTGGGCTTGGCTAGAACTTGGATGGTTCACTGTTTGGACGCTCACCTCTTACGAGGTCAATGGAGGCATTACTTGACTGCAAAGTAATGGCTCTGTTCAATAAAACCAATGCAACAGCTGGGAGTGAGGGGCACTGACCTCATCTCCCTCCACACTGCATCCGTTGATGCTTTTGGGTAGAATATAACATGGTGGCCATCTTGTGATCCATGGGCTTTTTGTGACCAGAAGGATGTAGTTTAGTTTTGTACCTACAAATTCAGTTAGACAAGACTTCCCAATGCCTGAGCCTAATCAACATGCCTTTTGGCTTTTCAACATTTACAGTTGCCTTTCAGAGTAACAAGTGCTCTGCGTGTTTCAGTGTTTCCTAGAACTACTTGCAGCATCAGCCCCAGGGTGTGCTATTGTTTTGGACAATATCATGATCGTGGGGGTGTCCACCAATGAATATGGGCATACCTTATGCCAAATTTTTCAGTCTTGGCTGGCTTAAAGTGTAATTTAGAGAAGTATCAATTATTTCAACCATCCATTATTTACCTAGATTTTGAAGTGTCCAGTGATGGCCTCAAACCTCTGCACAAAAATGTTTATGCTGTTTCTTCTATGCCACGGCCAACATCTGTAAAGGAACTCCAAATTTTTGTAGGCAAAGTTACCTACAGTCATAAGTTTCTACCAAGTGCAGTGTCAATAGCACAGCCATTGCATGCACTGACCCAAAAGGATGCCTCATTTTCCTAGTTGCTGGCATGCAGCACACATTTTCAATTCTCAAGCGTATTGTACAAGTTGCCTCATGTTCAGAAATTTTTAACCTAGGATATTATTTTTGTCTTACAAGGGGACCCTCATAAGTGTAAATAATGGATTTTAAAGGGTCTCAGATAAGTTATAGTGGGGAATACCCTGAGTATGAGGCTATCTGCTTTCTTAGTGACAGGCCTTGGTATTCCAAAATTGATGTCGTAGTTCACTGCACGCTGGAAGACGTGTAACGTTAGCCACATTCCAACAAAGTGAGTGTGGCACAGTGGTTAATGGAACATCTGTAAATTGTGAGGCTAACCATGCGTATTTGTTCATCTTTGAAAAAGCAGGTGCCCTGAATTAATAAAAAATTCCAAATTTGTGGAAGACCAATATAAGTTAACAGATGAAAGAGAACTGTTTTTGAATGTAAATCAAAAATGTTTTCCAGTATCACTCTTAAAAACAGTATGCACATACAAGACAGTTACTTTTATGAAATGTGTTTGGAGCTTTAAACCATTGTGTTTCTGTTGCTCTTACGATGAATATCATCTGGATTTCTGTTGTGGCGTAGCAACTGATGCAGGCAATAATGAGTAAGATTTTTTAATAATGCCATGAGAATTAAATTACCTTGGCTAAATTGAATATTTCTGACTAATTTCACACAATGTACAGTGTTTTTTGATATTCTGTGAAATAAAATGGGAAACATGTCTGACTATTATGATAAAAATAAAGCAAAAACGACAAGAGGATCTGAACATGGTACCCCCTCAAGGGCTTAGCATTAATTTGCTGAGTACAGGCTTGTCGAACCTGGGGTCCTGAGCTGGGGACTGTGTGGTGCCAACAGTCTTCCTCACTGTAAGCTCTGTGCCTGCTTCAGCGACCACCGTACAGCGTGATGGTGGAACATTGTACTTTTCAGAGCCCTGGTATCTTGGCTTAAACACTTGGGTCACGAGGACAGTTCAAACCTCTATAAAAAAATTCTCAATCTACAGGTGTGCTACATGCCGAAGAGATGCATGGCTGTTGAGATTGAACAGTCGCTAGCAGGCATCCTCTGGGGAACCTGCCACACCTAAGTTGCATTAGGTTTATCCATGCAAGTAGGATTCTGCCTGGGTGAAGGTATACTTCGTAAGCTGCTCATGGGAACAAGATGGAATTAACAACTAATAGTGTTGGTGGACGTAAAACCGCCATTTCAAAGCATGGGAAGACTTAATTTAATGTGCCGCCATATGATCCAAAGGCGTTCCCCTCCCTTGCCACTCCATGCGAGGAACGTAGGGGCCTTAATACATTGGAGCTGTACTCACCACTATATCTTATCTGTATGCATTCTGATGGGCAGTCGTTTACATCTACAAACGTCAGTTCTTTGTTGAAAATAAATATGGCAAAGTGGCATCGTTCTCAAAGATGAGAAGTGGTGCAGTGTTGATTAAGACGGCATCCCCAGCCCAGTCGATGGCATTACTTGCCTGTGGTAAGCTGGTTGATGTTCTGGTGACTATCACACCCGTCAAGTCATTAAACATAGTCTACCCTAATCTACCACGGAGATCTCCTGTCCCAGTCCAATAATGAGATGCGAGCAAACCTTCAACGCCGAGGTGTTCACTTCGTCCGGAGTGTGTATACGGGACCGAAAGACCAGAGACTTGCCACTGGTGCTTTCATCCTGGCCTTCGAAGGTGATACACTGCTTGAGAAGATCAAGGTAATGATATACCGTTGTGACCTAAGACAATATGTCACTCCCCTATGTGGTGCTTCAGTGGCTGGAAGTTCAGGGACATGTCCTCCCAGTGCACTTCCAGCCCAACCTGCAGGGAATATGGGCACCCAGCACATCCGGACACCCCATGTACTCCACCTCCCCTTTGCATGAATTGCGGGCAACATCATCCCCCATGTTCACTGGCCTGCACTATTTTACATCGGGAAAGGAAAATAATGGAGATAAAGATTGTGGACCGGCTGACCTACTCTGAGGCGTGTAAAAAGTACAAGCAGCTCCACCCTGTACGGGTGGTAACATTATTTGTTAAAATCATGTTGTTACCAGCTTCTTTGTGGGACGATGGCACCATCAGTGTGCCCTACCTCTGTGGGCCCTCTGGGTCATAAATCTCACACTGCCCCCCAAGTTGGGTGGGAGCACCTCTTCATCTGTTGCTCCCAACACCACCTGTGGGAGCAATTATCATGCCCCCCCCTCCCCTTGGAGACACCAGTCCCCACCCCCTAGCCAGAGAAAGAACAGTCTTCCCCACCCCCTTTCACTCGGAAGGGGTCCTTTCGGATGCTACCTTTCGAGGCTTCCATGAGTGATCGAGAGGATCGCAGCCAGAGACTGCAGGATTCACCTGCTCCCAGTCGAAGGGCTTCCCGATCTACATTGGGCCCTGACACCGCTTGTGAGAAGTCCTACCATCCCTCAAAACCTAAAGGGTAGTGGGAGGCAAAGACGAAAAAGCAAAAGAAAGTCTCGTCAGTGGCTTCAAAGCCAACAGCTCCCTACATATTCTGCATCAGAAGATGAGGTGGACATCATTGCATCCCCCAAGGATCTTGCCCTCACTGAGACCCTCCAGCCAATGGTCCTGGATTATGTAGATACACAACAATTAGCAAAAGGTAAATCTTTAGACTGACAATCTTGTGTCCTACATCATGGCCTTCCAGCAAAAAGACAAGCGAATTCTCCATTGCAATTGCAGTGGTTGTTTAAACTGTCTAGCTGAGTTGCAGCAGTTGTTGTGCCTCTTCCCCATGCTCTGTTTAGCATTACAGGAAACATGGTTTCCTGCCTAGTAGACCCAGCCCTTCAGGGCTATCAGGGCTACTATAAGAATCATTCCATTTATGACAGAGTCTCCAGAGGTATCTGTCTTTAAGTCCTTGCTACTGTCCCCAGTGCCCCTGTGCCTCTCCGCACAGCCCTTGAGGCAGCGGTTGTCAGGATCCGCTAATGCAGGAACTTATTATCTGTTCTCTCTACCTCTTCCTGGATGAGGTTGTCTCCCCCTTCTGACCTTGATGCCTTGGTCACTAAATTTCCCCCATCATGCCTCCTTTTGGGGGACTTCAATGCCCACCACACTTAGTGGAGTGGAACCGAGACATCCAGCTGTGGTAGGGATGTTGAGATTGTCCTAGCATAGCAGGACATCTGCCTCCCAAACACAGGTGTGCCCAAACTTTTTAGCATGGCACATGGAATGTACTCGGCTATTGAACTCTCCATTTGCAGGCCAAGTCTTCTCCCCCATCTCAGCTAGAAGGTACAGGATGACGTATGTGGTAGTGACCACTTACCCATTCTTCTCTGCCTCTGTTCCAACCTGCTTACCGCCCACCCTAATGGTCACTTCGCATTGCAGATTGTCTGGCCTACACCTCGGCTGCTGTGGTAAGTGCTCCACTTCCCACTGATATTGATATAGTGCTTCACCGGGTAACTACAGCCCATCATCTCTGCTGCCAAGGCCACAGTCCCAAGTTCTCATGGCTTGCCCACATGTAAGTCAGTGCCTTGGTGGACACCAGAAATCTCTGAGGCCATCCGGGAGTGTCGGCAAGCACTCCAGCGCCACCCTTTGATTGAACACCAGATCCGGGCCTAATCCAGCAGAGTAAACAGAACTCTTTGGAGAGATACGTTGCCATCAGCTTTCACCTTCCCCATCTTGGGTTTGGTTGCAAGTCTTATGCATTTTTTGACACCGCCCACCATCAGGAATCCTCCCCTCTCCAATACCCTTTGCACTGACCCCACCGCTATTGCAAAGCACATGGCAGAACATTACAAATGTTGTTCTGTAACAATGGCCTACAGCCCACAATTCTGCACCCTTAAAGAGCAAGCTGAGCGAATGAAATTATCGTTCTGTATGCACTGCCAGGAGACAAAATGCTCCATTTAGTGTGTGGGAGTTCGAAAGTGTCATTGCTGGATGCCCCAGTATGTCCCCAGGATCAGACTGTGTTCACCATCAGTTTCTTTGTCACCTGTCGGTGAATTCTCAACATCAACTGATTGCCCTGTTTAATTGTGTCTGTGCTGAAGGTGTTTTCCCATCACAATGGTGGGACAGTAGCATCACCTGGTGCCGATCTGCATGTGGCAAATAGGTACCGCCTGATAAGTCTCATGAACATTCTCTGCAAGCTCCTTGATCATATGGTGAGTTGGCAGCTCGTGTGGATCCTAGAGATCGGGGATGGGGGGGTGGGGGGGGGGGGTCTTGGCTCAGCAACAGGGGGGCTTCCGTCAGAGATGCTCCATAATCGACAACCTTGGGTCACTTGAGTCAGCCATCTGTCTAGCTTTTGCTCGGCGTGAGCTCCTCGTCATCATCTTCTTCGACCTTCAGAAGGCGTAAGACACTGCCTGGTGCCATCACATCGTTGCAACACTGCACGAATGGGGTGTATGGGATGCTCTTCTGATCTTCATCCAGAACTTTCTTCCCCTTCCCACCTTGCACGTTAGGGTTTGGCACTTGTTTGATTCCACTCACACACAGGAGAAAGGTGTACCTCAGGGTTCCATTCAAGTGTCTCCCTATTTTTGGTGGCAATTAACAGTGTCGCAGCTCCATTAGGTCATTGGTCTCTTGTTCCCTATATGCTGATAACTTTTGCCTCTATTATAGCTCCACAAGCATCAGTGTTGCTGAAAGGCATCTGCAGGGGTCAATTACAAAGGCACACTCGTGGGCCTCAGCACATGGGTTCCAGTTCACTAAATTTAAAACTAGAGTCATGCACTTCTGTGTTCATCAGAATGTTCACTTGGATCCAGAGCTCATCTTGGCTGATGAACTGCTTCGTGTCGAAAAGACGCATTGCTTTCTCTGCATGATATTAGATGACTGACCACCTGGGTACCTTACCTCCATCAGGTTAAACAAAATTGCTGGTGATACCTGAATATCTTACGCTGCCTTAACCAGACTGTTAGGGGAGCTGCAGGTCCAACACTGCTGCAGCTCTCAATCTCTTATACAATTGCACCTGGACTATGGTAGCCTTGTGTATGATTTGGCAGTACCTTCTGCATTCCGGGACTTAGACCCCATCCTTTATACCGGTGTCGTCTAGCAACAGGGGCTTTTCACACAAGCCCAGTGACAAGCCTTCTTGCTGAGGCTGGGGCTGCCCGCTGCGGTTCTTCCGGCAAAATTTGTTCGCTTTTTACGTCATCCATGTTCTCACTTCGGCCCACCATCCAAACCACATGCTTATATTTCCAACTGCTGCAGTCCCATACACATGACAATGGCAGAGGTTGGGTCTCCCTATCGCGGTCCGTGTCTGCTCCCTTCGCTCATCACCAGAATCCCTTCCCTTCCCTCCACTTTCCACTACTCATTCCATACTCCTCCATGGTGCATACCTCGCCTGTAGATTAGGTTGGAACTGTCGTGAGACATGACGTCCTCAGTCACACTTTTGAACCTTCGTCACCAGTTCCAAGCACTGCTTGCATCATTTCACAACGCAGAAGTGCTTCACACAGATGGCTAAGCTGGGTATGCCTTTGTGGTGACCATAGTGAACAGCAGTCCTTGTATCGTGAAAGTAGCGTGGAGGTGGTCACAATTTTATGAGCTCTCGGCCATCTCCAAGGTTGCCCCAGATGTCGTTTGTCATGAGTAGCTACTCCTTGAGTGACTTGCAGGCACTAGACTAGTGTTTACCTAAACATCTGTAGTTGGTCAATTCAGAACACATTCTTCACCCTTTGAAAAGTCAGATCATTCTGTCACTTTTCTTTTGGACACGAGGCCACATTGGTATATCAGGCAATGAACAAGTCTAACAGTTGGCCAAGCAGGCCACCACTTCACGGCCCTTGGGAATTGTTCTCGAGGAAGGGGATCTCTGAAGTGAGTTGAATTGCAAGATCCTTGGGGTTTGGAACTCTGAATGGGCTGATTCGAGCATCCCGAATAAGCTCCATGCTGTTAAATCCTCCACTGGCACATGGAAGTCCTCCCCGAGGATCCCTCTTGTCGGGACTCTGTTGTTCTTTGTTGATTGTGTATTGGCCATACATGGTTAACCAATGCGTACCTCCTTCGCTGATAGGACCAACAGGATGCCGTTGTGGTGCATTGTTGACAGTGGTCCACATTATCTTGGACTGTCCAGTTTTAGCCACCTTGCAGCACTCTTTTCGTCTGCCAACTGCGCTTCCGTGTATTTTAGATGATGATGCCTTGATGGCAGACTGTATTTTAGGGTTTATTCACGCAGCTGGATTTTATAATTCTGTTTAGTCGTGGGGTACCATTGCCTGGTCTTTTAGGCTCCCACCCCTCTAGAACTTTCAATCAATTTTCATGATACAGTCAATGAAGAGTCCCTCAAAGATCTTCTTACCCAGGTCCCCCAGCCATTTTTCCTCTGTGGAGACTTTACTGCACATAATTTGCTTTGGGGCTTTGTCACTACCTGCCCCAAGGGTAGAGCAATTGAGCGGCTCCTCAATTTACTTAACATTTACTCAACATCATGCGCTTTTGTACTGCAACGGGGTCATTCTCTGCCATAGACCTCTCTTTGATCTCCAGCCCTTGCCCACACTATACATTTGGAAGTGATCACTTTCCAATCTCCTTATCCCAACCATATGGAATGGAGCCTGAAGGAGACTCACTACAATTGATACTCAGTAGAGCAGAGTGACCACTTTGCAACCAACTTTGCTAACTTTGAACATTGTGACAGTGTCATGGAATAGGTGCGCCATATTACTAACATGATCCACCACACCACTGATGCATCCATTCCACAGTCTTTGGGACTTCCAAAATGGCAGCCAGTCCCATGGTGGAGTAACAAATACCACTCTCCCATCAGGCAAGCGGCTCTGCGTTGGTTCGGTGTCAGCCAACTTCCGAGAACCTTGCTGCTTTTTGGGTGGCAAGGGCCAACTGTCAGGTTATTAGAGAGAGCAAGCAGAGGTCGTGGCAGCAATTCTTGAGTTCCATTAACCATTCCACAACCAGCACGAAAGTATGGGAGACCATCAGGAGGATTTCTGGAAGAGGAGGAAGTGGCCCATAGGTGCAATAATGGGTAATGGCACTATGCCGACATGCCAGGAAGACATTTCCCAGACCATGGCTACTTACTTCACTACCGTTACTGCCACTGCTAGTCAGGATCCAGAATTCCAGCACCACAGAGTGGCTTCTGAGAGGGGCCTCTTGGACTTCAGGCCCGAAATTAATGAGGAATATAACCGTCCTTTCTCCCCGTGGGAACTGGATTCTACATTGTGTGTGGTCAAGACACTATGCTATGTTGTGGCACCTTAACCTTTTTAATGCCTTTTGGGCGTCAGGTCAGTTTCCCGACTTGTGGAGAGAGGCCACTTTAATTCCACTTTTAAAAGCCAAGAAAGATACCACATGCCCCACCAGTTATCACAGTTTTGCTCTCACTAGTTGCGTAGTTTAATTAGTTTGTAACCTAGGGGCTAATAACCAAGCAGTTAAGTCCCATAGAGTTACAAACATTTACTTACATTAACATCATTTTTAAATATAGTCTCCTTGCATTTCAATGCACTTAGTCCATCAAGCTTCCTGATTCCCTTAGAAAAGAACTTTTTGTGCTGGTCAGTGAGCCACTCATGTACTATGTCCTTCACTTTTTTTTATCCAAGGTGAATTGATGGCCCCTTAATGCCTCTTTGAGTGGACCAAACAAGTGTGAGTCAGAATGGTGAATTTAAGGACTATATCTGGACATCAGAGGTAACCTATCGTAAGTGCAAAAATGACGATTTTGAGGTTTTTATCGTATGTGGCTTGTTTAAGTCATACCTTCTTAGGGGTAGAATACTGTATGCACATATTTTACATAAAAGAATTTTAGCAATGCGATACTATCGTATTTGCAATCTGAAACCAGTGGTAAACAATGGTAAATGACAATACGACAGTTGACCTGAATATAGACCGCCAAGCTCTTTATCGTATTGCCTGTTACGATGGTTTACCTCTAAGTGTTACGTTACTTGCATATTGTTATACACATTGTTAATCACGGTAGATTAGCAGGGTGCTGGAGGAGCATTTTATGACGGACTCTAAGATTAAAATGGATTCTGGCGGTGGCGTTCCCAGTAACATTGAGAGTCTTCAATCACAATCAGGGACTGAAAATGCTGATAATGCAGGCGTGATTGCTTCATCAAAGGTCGCATCTAATGCCTTGGATGACATTTATACATTTATTACACTAGAATCAGAATTTACAGGAGGCCAGAAGCAAGTGTGGCAAGAGAATAAATGTAAATGCAATATAAGGAAAAGATGTAGAGAGGCTGGTGCTGAGTATACATCTAAAACCTGAACCGTAGTTCCGGCAAAATGTATTAAGCCTGCCTGCAAATCTTCATGTAAAAGAAAATGTTCAGAAAACATTACTTCTGAAGATAGGCAGCATATTTTCAAGTTTTTGGAGAGAAGGGAATAATAATGATTTGAAGATATTATATGTTGCCTCACATGTAATTGCAATAAATGTTAGTAGAAGAGTAGTTCAAGAGAGGGAGTTTAGGCATAATGTGACACTTCATTACTTCTTTGAATTTCGTGGCCAGAGACTACAAGTTTGCAAAACATTTTTCTTAAATACTTTGTGTATTTCTGAAATGTGTGTCAAGACAGCTTTGTCCAAAAAAATTAATGGTTGACTTATTGAACCAGACCAGAGAGGAAAGAAAGTTGGATGAAGAAATAAGGGACGGTATTAGAAACCACATCAGAATGTTCCCCACAATCGAGAGTCACTACAGCAGAGAGAAAACAGGTAGATTGTGTCTTGGCAGCCATCTCAATATATAAAAAATGTATTCTTTGTATGTAGAGCACTGCAAGGAAAATGAAATGAAGCAAGAGTTATTTGCAAAGCAGTGGCTTTACCGTGACATATTTAACATTGAGTTTAATTTAGAATTCAAGGAACCTGCGACTGATACGTGTGATGACTGTGATGAGTTTCAGGTGAAACTTAAAAATGATATAACAGCTGAAGAAGCAGTCCAAATTAAATCAGATTATGATGCCCACTTGTCGAAGCAGATATAAGATATAAGAAACAAGACTTTCGACAAAAATCTGTCAAAACAACCTGGATCAAAAGCAAAGGTTGTCATGTTCGATCTTCAGAAATGTTTGCTGACACCTCACCTTACTAATTCCAGTGCGTTTTATCTAAGAAAGCTCTGGACGTATAATCTGATAATCCTTGATGCTTCACAGCAGAAATCCTATTGTTCCATATGGGATGAAACAGTAGCAGGTCATGGACCTAAAGAAGTGTAATCTTGTTTGCTAAAGTGGGCCCTAGCTAACCTGCCAAAAACCCAAACTGAGGAACTTACGATATGGACTGGCAACTGTGGAGGCCAGAATCATAACTTCTCCATGATTATGTCATATTTTTGGATTCTTAGGTGATAAACCATAAATTCTTATTGAAGGGACACACTCATATGGAGGTAGATGGTGTACATGCTGTTATTGCACGTGCCAAAAGCAAATTGAGCCCAAATGACATAATTGCAACTCTTTGGGACTGGCAACAGTTTGTTCACCAGTGCAGATTCAAAGAACTCATTGAAGTATATATGCAAATGGCAGATTTCAAAAACTTTAAAAGTCTTTTCAAAGGATCATCATCACCTTTAGTTAAACGGACAACCAAAAGTTTATCGTATCGAAAATTTTTGGTTAGCCAAGTTGTGCATCTACAAGTACGAGCAGGGAATTCAGGTTCTGTGTTCTACAAAACAGCATTTGATAGTGAATTTCTAGAGATTGATGTGCAACAGCGAACAATAGGGGCAGTATGGCCGGAAGACCTTCCTGCTATACGAAATACTCTCAGACCTATTGCTACAGAGAAGTATAAAGATTTACAAAAGCTGCTTAGATGGGTGCTTGAATCTTTTCACTATTTCTACCAAAATATACTACAGATTTTGTCAACACAAACTGAAAAGGACTCAGAAGGATATGAACATGATGACGTTGTTATCAATTAATTGTACAAGGGAATCCTTTTTCTACATTTCGAATTTTGACCTCAATTTGTTAATGAATATATGCTGAATTTGGACAGAAATGTTTGTCATTGTCTCAGTTTTTAAAGTGGTTTAACCTTTGTTACTTTCTAGAGTAAGCTACTATGGTTGGAATTTATTTTGTTCAATTTACTTAAACTTTGCTGAGTGACTAGTATTTGTGACTGGCTTTGTGAAAGGATAAAATTATAACTCTTAATAAATCCACTGGTATTCAATAATAATGAATGCCCTTATTTCTTAATTTCAGTACCAATAATTCTCATATTCCTGTTCGTATTTCGTAGAATAATCTTGTATAATAAACATTTAAAAACATAAAAAAGAACGTTTATAAATATAAAAAAGCATGCAAATGAACGGCAAACCTAATGTAATAAGAACCTTGACAATATCGTATGTGTAAATAAAGACGGCTTCACAAATATATTTACGTGAGGTAAAATATCGTAAGTGCGGTTTCTCCCGTAACATTTCATAAAATATTTCTAAAAACGAAGTACATGTAGAGTCTAACTAGAAAAGATATAAAAATTAGAGCTCTTCATGATTGGGTATTTGACTTATTCTACAGGTAGCAAAATCCGAGTCGCAGCAGCTTCTTTTTGCTCTCCTGTAAAGTCAGCGAAGTGTTCAAGCTTGAGCTTCCAGTGTGTTTCAGCAGTATGGATAGCAGCATACAGACTGGCATTGTCATGCAAAAACACAGCACTTTTGACCATAGTCATTAGTGTTTGGTTTGAATTACATGATTTAGCTTATCAGTAAACATCTCACTGTAACCCAAACTGTTGTTTTGTTTTGCCTCTCTCCTGATAATGCTCCAATACTGGGCCTGTTTCATTCCAAACTGTTAGCATCTGTTTTCTTGAAGATGGATGGGTTTTGAACTTTTTCCTGCTGGGTGATTGTGGATGTTTTCATTCCATACTCTGCTGTTTCCTTTCTTGCTCTTAATGATGAATTCATGTTTTGTCAACAGTGATGGTTCTGTAAAAAAAAAAAAAAAAAAAAAAAAAAAAAAAAAAAAAAAGGTCATGTTAATTACCTTAGCAATCCAAATGTTTTTGGCAGCTGTTCATATGTGTGTGTTCATGCAAGACTGTGATCTGTTTAGGTACAATCTTGCACAGTCCTTATGAAACCTAAGTCTCTTGTGGATGATTGTGTAGGCAGAACTATGACTAATGTCCAGACAATATGCCATTTCATTAATAACCACTAGTTTATGTTGTCATCATTTGTGGCCACTGATGGTTGTCTGGCTCCTTCCTCATATGCAACACTTGTGCGACCATGTTTGAATTTTTTTAATCTATTCATAGACACACACTGTTCTGGCAAGACACTGTTCCTTATAGTGTCAACAGTCTTTGATGGATTTTGGCTCAGATACACCTTCTGATCACAAAAACCATATCACTGTTCATGTTCCTCTTTGGTGCAAACTTATAATTGTGTGGCCGTAATCCAACTCCAACAAAAGGTAGACAAATGGAGGTATTATGATCAAGCTTAAATAGCAGCACTGCAATGCCATAACAATAAAATAAACTAGGACAGAATTCAGTAAGAACATTGTAAGAAAAGTTACAGCTATATTGAGGATAATTTTTGACTGTCCCTCATATTTATTAAGACAAATAATATTTATATGAAATATATTTTCATATAGTTACACAAAATACAAATATTTGAATGTTTTTATTTGCTACAGATATGATAGAGTACTGGCAAAATTGGAAACAGTGTACACGTTCATTAAGAGCACCAAGTGTACTGGTTCCATTTCTTGAAATTTTGAGAGCAGAGTACCATTTTAGATGTGTGTGACTCCCATGTTGACTGCCTTCCAAATGTCTGGTCATTTCAGTTACTTTTGCATGCAACCATAGTGAATAAATAGATATTTATACCCTATGAATGCAACAGCTGAGATTAATAAAAATTTTCATCTGCCATTTCCAATGCACTTTAATAGATCTTTTGTCAAAGAAAATTTGATAGTTCATTGCCCCTTTGCAGCACGTCAAAGAATATTTGATTCTGTAATATCTAGGTTTGTGTCAGAGTGGTTCGGCCGAATCCATTATTCGCCAAATCTAGCACACTGGCTTCAGATTCGAGATTCGGTACATAATGGCCGAATACTACATAATCTCGAATCCAAAGTGTTATATGGAAACCTTCAGTTACAAATGTTGTAGTTTACTTTGCATAACAGTGCACTTCTCATTTGCGTTATTTACTTTATTTTCCATAGATTCCACTGAAAGTTGCGATGTCATAAAAAGAAACCACCTCACTTTGAATAGTTCTGATAAAAGGTGCTAGGAGCCGCCACAAGTAACTTTTCCCATCTAATATAAGCAGTGTTACACAAGCTTGCTTAGGAGGCGCAAATATAAATACTGGCTAAAACTTTCATGCTTGTTAAAAAAAGAAAAAAAAGAAGGCCTTTAAATGTAAGTGGCAACAAAAACTTCTTCACGTAAATACCAACAATACAGCCTTAGGATTCTTACATGAATTTCTTCATTCTGATTTCACGTATTTTTTCATCGTATTTTGTGAAGTGCTGGGGTAGCTGTAATGAAGAACTAGGTTTTTAAGAAGAAAGTAACTTATTATGTGGAAAAAAGAAGTTCTGATCATGCACCATCCAGGTGGGATGACGTCAATTCAGCAACCACTTGACGTCTGTTTCAATTAATTGTTTAAGGTCAGGCTTAAACATATGTACACCTACTGCCTTTTAAAAAGTGACAGACAACTGATACCAAGGTGCCATATAAAATGCACAAGTGTGCCAATGGAATGATGATACCTGAAAGTGGGTTCCAAATCAGATTGCGTAACCGGCATTTAAAAATGTTGGAGATCGAATGCAGTAGATTGTACGAGGGATGATGCTCTGTAGTACGAATGATCAGTGTAACAAGGACTCAAATGATAGTGATTCAGAATTACCATACAGGTATCTAATATATATATATGAATGCCTGTATGTCCACTGTGTGTTCATAAACCATTCATTCAAATGAAACTTTGGTGAACTATTCACCGTATGCTCACGAAGATACCTGACCCAAAAACAAAAGAGCACGACACATATTCTCAGGAGATATGACGTCATAAATAAAGAGATGCCACCGTATGAGAATACCCAGATTTATGCGTCAATTACTGGAAAATGGGGGTAGTTAGGGACCTTCAATAAAGTTTGCATCTAATTTCAGACGTTTATGAAGCTTTTTGTAACCGACACCCCCCACCGCACCCACATGCCGTAAAACTGTCTCATCAGGCATGACCTTGTATCAAATAAAGTTAGCATTACAGATTTGCATGTTAGTATTTATTTTTGTCTGCAAGTCTGCCTTAATTCTCTTGCATCCAAAATTTAACTATCTGTTTTCTTAATCTTTATGTATATAAAAGTGAAAGGTCACTCACTCATTAAAAATGAAATCTCAAAAACTACTTCACTTATGAAACTGAAATTTGGCAGGATTGTAGTTTATAGGTAGAAAACGTCAGCTAAGAAAGTATTTTGTGATTGGTGAATGGCGGAGCATACTTCTCCTACAGACTCACGAAATCTGCAGTTTCATTCTGATGTTCAGAAAATTTCACACACTTGACCATCAAAACAAGATGAAGGTCACTGTCTACCTTAAGTTTCATACAGTGCATGTGGGAGGGTACTTTGCAACATCAAACTGGCTCCCTAAATGCTTTGGTCATGGCATAAAATGAGTACGGCTCAATCGATTTCACAGATCATTTTTTTATTGTTTTCTTTATTCTCAGAACAAGGGTTAAGTAAAAATAGAATAAAGTGCATTTTTCAATGTGATCCTGTGTTTCTATTGCATAGATCTCTATAGTTTTGTTCCAATATCGATGAAATTTGGCACACTCTATCTTAAACACAAGAGGAATGTCATTGTCTGTATAAATTTTGTTCGGTGCATAGTGGAGGGTACTTAAATTACGGAATTTGACAAAATGCCTGGTTTTACTGTAATCGTTATGCATTTTTGCACACCTTACCTTTACACCAAGAGAAAGATCACTAGGTACATAAATGTTTGTATGGTACAAGACATAGGGTACCTTGCAGAAAAGTTTGCCAAGGGAGGGAAGGAAAGGTGGAAACGAATGGAGAGATGGGAGAGAAAGAGATAGATGCAGAGAGAGGGGGGAAGGATATGTGGACTATGAGAGTGCCACGGTGGAGTAGCCGAGTGGTCTAAAGTGCTTCGCTGCGGAGCGCACGGTTGCTCGGCGTGGAGGTTCGAGTCCTCCCTGTGGCATAGGTGTGTGTGTGTTGTCCTTAGGTTAGTTTACCTAGGTTTAAGTAATTTGTAAGCTACGGACTGATGACCACGTAGTTTTGCTGTGATAGATTTACAGACATTTGAACTACGAGAGTGTAGGATAAATAAACACCCGGGCAACGCCGGGTTTATGGCTAGTTGCTATTATAAACATTTCGTAAACTTTGTATTGTAAGTCTAATAAAATTGTTTTATATTTTCGCATTTATTTTCATACACTAGCCGTACATTTGAAGTCTTATCTGAAAGCTACTAACTTTGTAAAGCCGACTGGCAAGCCTGTGTTGTGTCAATATTCCTGACCCTACAACCTCTGCCTTCGTGCTACAACTTGCGTGTTTTTCTATTGCCTAACAAACCCTAAAGACAATGGTGAACGTGGAAGAATATACATATCATGTTAATGTTTACATTTGTATTATTGTTATGCTGAACAGAAGCATATAGAAATGAAGCACAGCAACTGACTTCTAGTACTGATTTTTAAATCTTCTACATATAAAAATTCTGTGCAGACAAGTTATGTGATCTTAAATGTTTGAAAGAATAAATAAGTCTACAAAATAACCTTGCTCAACCCTCCAGAATGTGCAATCTGCACGTTAAGTACTTTTCACAATTCTGAAATGTCTTCGTAGCACTAACAAGTACACACACATCGAATAAATACGGATTTCTCTCTCTCTGAATGTCCTGTCCATCACTCATGGAATGCCTGATATGTCACTATAAAATTATTTAAAATTTACTCATCCTATTATTTAAGAATCTATTTTTTTGACTTCCAAAATATGTACTCATCTTTTCAGGATTTATTTTTGAGTCTTCCCCTTTGAAAAAAAGAAGAAACTATGTAGTCCTTTCCTTTCATTATTTTTTATTTCATCAAAATGAAAAATTTTGTATTAGAGTGAAGAAAGTTTCTTATTATCTTTAAGACAATCTAAACAACATATATATCAAAATGTTTCACACAAATTTCATTTAAGGGTAGGGGGTATTAAAAAAATCCTTGACATTTAAAATAAAAATCTAAATGAAATTTTAATTTCTTAAATTTTACTGTTAATATTGTCATTTGGGATTCATCCAAGAAGGCTTTATCTTCATCACTGGCTATGATAGAGTAGTCATTCTTTTTAAATATATGTACTTGAGTTGACAGATTATTTGGGTTTGAGATTCAAAAGATTCGATTCAAGTTCAGAATTCGGCACATGTTTTATTTAAGATTTGGTTCGGTAAAATTGGGGTGTGATACATCCCTAGTAATATCAGTCTAAGGCATGAATGGCATCGTGTGGTATAGCCATCCGTGGTGCATTCACCTGGTTTCAAAGTTCACCTGTGGTGGTTCACATTGGGTCTCAGTGCTGCTTATCACTTATATTTTTGATTGTTGACAATTCTTTTTTTCCAGGTTAAAACAAATAAACTAGTTAGAAGAGAATAAAAAAGTCATTAGAACGAAGACAGTTTATTTGTTTTAACCCAAAATATGGAATTGTTCTACCAAGAAGTGACGGAAGAATCCATACAAAAGGTTGACAAGTCTAGTGATCTGGTGGGCCATGGAAAGAGGTTGATATCTTGTGACACTAATAATGCAGCAAAATGTCTCGCTGAAAATGGCATCTGGGGTGTCATGTAGGAAGGGTGTGGCTACTGGTCGCAGGATGTCATTTGCGTAGGTCAAACTGCTTTCAGTGCCCTGGACGTACACCAGCTGCGATTTGTGGTTGTACTCAGTAGTTCCCCACATCATAAGGCCCTGAACTGGTGCTGTATGTCTTGTGACGATGCAGTCACTGTGGTTCTGTTCCCTGTCTGTGGCAAAAAAATTGTGGCCATCATTTTTTAAGAAACAGAACGTGGAGTCATCCAAAAACACTATCGGATGCCTGTCTTGTCTCCAGCAATGTTTTTCCCACACATTTTTGCTGCCAAGAATGCTTCTGCACATTGGTCAGAGGTAGGTGGAGAAGTGGATGACATGCACATCACCCTCTCCGTAATAAATGGTGATGGACTGCCAACCATGTTTGTGAAAAATGTGTTCCAGTGTTGCACCAGATCCAAGGAGGACACAGCTCTTATCCTGCAGTGCCATTTGGATGAGGTGTTGATCTCCTCCTGGGGGGGGGGGGGGGTCTGGGCTGGGTTGTGTGACCTCACTCATCTCATCATGTTTCAGTGGCCTTCCGTGAACAATTCTACACACACCTGTTGAACTACCAAAACACTTTGTCCTACTCAAGTAGAAATTTCCCAGATGGTTGTATCACATTCTCCCAAGCCAATAATATATCCTCTTGCAAACACACTGATTTGACAGTACGTTTTCTCCATACATCTTTGGGACATCCTGCACATCTGCTCAGGTCACACTGAACTTGACCCATTACTTTCAGTTTATAGTGACAATGAGAGCTGCATGCATAGTTTAGCAGTCAATGGAGTTACTCCATTGTATTGATGTTGACCTTGAACCTGTTTTTTTTTTCTTTTTTTTCTGGATATATGTGCATATATTCAACAGTAATAAATTAATACACCTGTTGATGTTCCCATCCTCATATATAACTGTTGGCTGGATTTTGATTTGACTATCTTTGAGCTGCCTTTCTGACCTTTCTGTTAAGTTTAATGTGACAAATTCTCTAAAACATCTTAAAAATGGCTGTTTTACAGACCCAGGGGCCCACTGTGTTGGTTGGATCCTGGTGCGTTTGGTACCTTAGGTGTCGGTGGAGGTTTTGCATTAGGTGCAAAGTTGGCAAAACCTGATGCACAAGTGTGGCTGATATATGGAGATGGTTCTTGTGGATACAGTATTGCAGAGATTGACACAATGGTGCGTCATAAGCTTCCTGTAATAGCACTTGTGGGTAATGATGCTGGATGGACACAAATTGCAAGAGAACAAGTGCCTCTCTTTGGCAGTAATGTTGCATGTAAACTAGTGGTATGTATATAATAGAAAATATTAATTTTCCAAATTATAGTTTTCTATAATTATGGTTATGTGTGAATGTAGCATGCAAATACTCAAATCTCAACAGACATTCAAAGTAATGTATAACATACAAATTGATGTAATTACAAAACCAGAGCAGGGCACTGTGAATGCTTTTATTACATGGCTGTGAAACAAAATTCCACAATCTGGCACTGATGGTCTCTTTGGAACTGACTGATTGCTTAGTCTTCCTCTGCTAATGTCATTATATGTGGAACAGAGGGTTGTGGGATTCACACATTACTTTCTCAACCATTGTCAGCTTTCTAGACCTTGGAGCTGATAAGTCATTCACTTGATTGTCATAATGTGTCTTAGAGCATCCCATTTCAGTTCTGGGTATGAGGTCCACAAAAGATTATTTTATTTTACACCCAAAGTAGTTACAGCACCTCTGTTCCATCATCAGTGGGTTATTATTTATTTATTGCTGTGAAAACAAAATACATAGATTTTACTACAACACTATGTGTAAATTTAGGCTTAAAATGTCGTGATTCTTATTTTGGTTTTTACATAGTTACGTACTGGTAGTGTTGTAATCTGTAACCAAATGATCTGTTTGAATCTTGTGAGCATTTTAAAAATGCTACTTCTAGTGTGAAAACATAAATTTGGTCATCTGCCTACTGTCTATTACTTACGGTTTCTTTTAATAATATAGTGAGGAGAGTTTACAACTCACCGCAAAGACGTGGCGACGAGCTGCGACAGGCACATACAAAAGACACACACACATACAACACATTCAGGTTACGTCCCCACCACCGTGACGTAACCTTTCTATCCCCTGCCCCTCCCCTCCCCTCCCATCCCCGATTCGCTGCAGAGCGTGATTCGAAGTGCGGCAGTCGGAGGTGATGGTTGTATGACTGTGTTGTGCCTGTGTGATTGTGTTAGTGCTCTATTTTCTGAAGAAGGCCACAGCCGATAGCTGAATGTGTTGTATGTGTGTGTCTTTTGTATGCCTGTTGCAGCTCGTCGCCACGTCTTTGCGGTGAGTTGTAAACTGTCCTCACTATATTATTAATTCCAACCTGGACTTTCCATTATGATATTTTACGGTTTCTTTTGGCATACACTTCCTTACACTTCCTCTTTTTCGTTTTTATAGATAACACACATTTAATGCAGATATTTTTCAAACTTTTTTCTATCATAGTCAGTTCTCACATTAGCAAATTAGCCTGTATACACTTTGTTAGTTTGCATATCTATTAGTCAGCTTTCACTTGTTCTCTCTGTACCTGTGTGTGTGTGTGTGTGTGTGTGTGTGTGTGTGTGTGTGTGTCATCCTTTCTTGTTTGTTCTTTTCATGGTGATATCCGGAAAATTCAGTGTGTTGGCTGAATTTTATGGATATCACCACAAACACCTCTCGTGAATTCACAATATTCAGAAAACCTACCACCACGAGTATCAACATCCACCGTCTGTTGAAACACCCGATGACACAAAAACAGGCGAGCTTCAAATTCTTGCTCAACATGCAAAAAGAAAAATAATGAACAGGTCACACACACACACACACACACACACACAATGACTATGTACAAAACACAACAGTACAACACACAAAAGGAAACAAATGACACATACCTACAACAACAAAATAGTTCTAGGAGAGGCAATTTATTAATTAAACAAAGACTCCAAATAGGATGCAGAACAGACAACACAGTACTGAAGACACTTAGAACACAGATAACACCAAAAGACAGATTCAACAGATCAGGCAGATATGAACTCACGTGCAACCATTTCAGGTAATATACATTGGGCAGACTTGTAGAAATTTCAAAATCAAATATTCAGAACACCTGATAGTACTAAAAAGTCACAGTTGCCATAGCACTTTTGCAGAAAACCTAATAGCCCTTAACCATCACCTAACCAAAATAGAAACAGACCTAAGGATATTAAAATCAAGCTACAACCTACACCACAAACTCACAATAGAAAAAAAGTATAGAAAGTACACACACACACACACACACACACACACACACACACACACACACACATACAGGGAGAAAATAACAACTCAAATCCACCACCATCTGACTGGAGAACAAGTTTTGTAATTAGTTCGAAAGAAAGGAATACTCAAGTTTTATGTGATGTGCTTGTGGTACAAATCGGTTCTGCAATGATATACTGCAGTCAGTCAATGATAGTGTTCCGGGTTGTGCTAACGTAGATGGCTGGCTCACTGTAGACAGATTTTTGCTATACTGACATACTCTTCCGTTGAAACATTCACTGCTAAACTGAACATAGTCCTCCCCTATACTGCCTCTTGTGGCTGTGGTGCACTGGCCTATCTAGCTAAGCCTGAACCCTCCTCTTCTAATTGGCAAGTGCATGATGCAAGGCAAAGAGGTAATGAGACTTTGAGGTGCCCCCCCCCCCTCCCCGGTGGTCAAAGTGCTACAGAACAAGTTATCACTCATTGTCTTCTACTGGTGTTGAGACTGCCAGCGTTGTGGCGAATAGCCATGCTACAACACTCGTTGTCCACAAACTTTCTCACTGTCATTGTGTAGTAAGCAAAACAATGGTGGGGGAAGGTGTGCCCGTGAGAGTAATCGAGGGACCGGGGTTCGAATCTGCTGTGCACAGCACAGAACCACCGGCTGCGTCCCACCATCCGGCCTGCACTTGGCATAAAACACCAGGCGGAAAACGCTACAAAGGTCACACTCCCATGGACACGGGTGCAGAAGGAACAGATTCAGCAGGTATAGGAGCAATGATCTTGGTGACTGGTGTGCCGGCAGCCTCTTGCAGCGTCAGAAGCACCCTCAACGCACGACAAAGAACCCGCGATGTTGGACACTGGTTGACCCTCAACGTCCGACGGAGGCAAATCATCTAGCTCCATGGGCTCGGGCCCGAGAAGGGAAGTTGTCTGAACCCGCAATGTAGGATGAGGCGTGGGCGCCATTATCCGATGGGACAGCAAAATCTCAGCGGCAGTGTCCTCTAGTGCACAAGGGCGAATTTGATTGCCGTATCTGCACGGCACACCATCTGCACTCTGCAATAAATACATGTTGGCACCAAGCCGTCTGCAGCCGCTGTAGGTCCTGAAAAAGACAGATGCATTTGTGCAATACTGTGCCTGATTCTGTGGAGTGGGCAGCATCTGTGGTGGGTGCAAGAGATGCAGCTGAGTGCAGTACTGTTGTCCATGTAACAACTCTGCAAGCGATGGTCCATTGCGTGGCTGGGAGCAGTAGGAGGTGAGGAAATGCAGACGAGCTTGTTCAGGAATGTGGTGGTACTTGAGCTTGGCCGTTTGTGACTTGAATGTCCCCATAAAAGGTTCAGCTACACCATTTGATTTAGGGTAGAATGGAGCACTGGTCATATGGTGAATACCATTGGCTTGACAAAACTGTTCAAATTCCCTATATACAAACTGTGGACCATTGTCCGTCACTATCAGTTCTGGTAGACCCTCGATACAAAAAACAGACTGAACAGCTTGAAGGGTGCTGCGAGTAGTCGTAGAGTTCATGGGGATCACGAAAGGAAGTTTACTGTAAGCATCCACATTGATGAGCCATCATGTACACTAGTGTACCTACAAATTCTAAATGCACTTGCTCCCATGGCACTGTTGGAGTGGGCCATCCAGAGAAAACTTTTACTTTAATTAGGAATGAATGAATGCATGAAGTTTCTGTGTACCTTGTATGGTCACACATTTTTTCAGCCGATTTTCCAAGTGCTTCTCAGTTTCAGTGTACTACTGTTGTGTAACATAAACAAAATTTACTACAAAAGTATTTAGTGTCACCCACTTATATAGGTGGAATAGTGTTTGAATCTAGTCTTCATAGGGCCTTTGCAAGCTGGCTCTGGTGGCTAATCTCTTCAGTTCCTGCAACAGCATCACAGGCATTCTCCCATGGGCAGTGGTTGAAAAATTCCACTCAGTGTTAATTTTAAAGTCTTCTGAATTAAAGCTTAGATTGTTGAAGTTTTTCCTGTTTTTGTGTTGTGTGCACATCAATCAGATAACTAATATATTTTTCATATATTGTCTCCAAATTTCTGCTTCATGAATTCAGTTTCCTACAGTATTATGCTCTAGAATCTCATAAAATAACAATAAAGCTAACATGTTTGGTTCCTTCCTCTCTTTTATAGTAGATCAGAAATGGATGTACTGTGGCTTGTCCACTGTTCCAGTGGTAGCTTTGTGCTTCATCTTGAATAACAGAACTGTAGTTCTCAGAGATGTCACATGTAACAAGATACACTGAGATTTCAAGATTTTCTTATATGTCATTCTAAAAGGAGCTTCACTGCCTGGCAATAAAGTCATGTCTAATTAATGCAGACAAAGGTTGGATGAACAATTCAGTAAAATTTGAAGTTGATTTTTCTATTGTCTTCAGGTTTTGTCTATCGACCAACATCCATTTCTGGAAGGTTATTTTGTCAGTGCCTTTTTTGGTGAGGGCCCCTCTAATATACCTTTAAGTATTTTCTCGATTACCTGACCATGTAATTTGGAGCATTGAATTATTGCATTTTTTCTTACACTCCAGGAATCAAGCAAATATTGTAATATCATAATCATTTGTCCCTTGAACTGCAGTGTGAGAAGTTGTCGTTTAGATTTTTCAAAATTGAATCAACAAGGATTTCATGAGCTTCATCAGAGGAGGAGTCTCAAATAGAATTAAAAAGTTTACACTTTATGGCTGAATTTATTATCACAATTTTTTTATGAAGTATACCTTTTTGATTTTATTTTTCTTGAATCAAGGGCTGATTCGCCCAGTTCATGAAGAGTAACATTAAGTGTCTCAACAATATTCAACAGAGTTGAAATCAGGGTCATTTTTGGAATTCTGCAAGAGTCACATACTTTAGCATCATTAGGCACTAGTAAATGTTCAACCATCTATTGTGTTACTATTCTAAATGTTTTTTTTATTTCTAATTCTATGATTTTTAATTCTTTGTAAAAGTATTGAAACAATTAAATATTTTATGCCTTGTGTTTTCCATTACTGCACAAACACTTATTCGACTCACAAATGCTTCCACTTTACTCACATATCAAACATAAACATAATACTTGTTACATCATCAATTACAATCCAGCACTTGTATTATTTCACTAGCACATTGTTTACTTCCCCCTATGTCATATAGTACAATGTCACATTAGCTCAATTAGTCGTCATTATAGTGAAAATTCTAATGCAGGCATGTTGTTGAATGATCCCATTATGAAGTTTATATTATTGATTAAACACTATACAAGCACTATTTGAGATTTTTTTTTTTGAAATTTTAAAAGTGGCGCATTTTGAAAAATTATAAATTATATTTTTGCTTTTGAAATTGGTAAATTTTTTATTATGACCCTTGTAGTGTTATATATTTTTGAAATGGCTTGAAAAATGCTGCAAAATGACACCTCTCTCATCTTTCTAGCTTGATTATGAAAGGCACTATAGCAGCTTAAAGTTTCAGAAACAGGTTAATTTCGAGTGTTTTTTGAAACTTCAACAAGGTGTAATTTTGAAACCATTTGAGGTACCAAGTTGAAATTTGGAATTTTTCTATCTCTATGAGATCGGTACCAGTATACGAGATTTCATTGAAATCAGAGATTGTGAGGTAAAATTTTAATGTAAACTGTGTTAAGTTGACATGGAATGACTCGTATATATCTCCATACACTGCAGGAAAGCTACAAGTACCTAGCACTGGTATGTGTTGTCCTTTACATGTCGTAATCAAAGTGTGCACTGTTTGTTGAAGTTAAAGTTTTTTATTGATCCTATTAATCACAATTCAGTACATTATCTCTACATACAATATAGGACATGTCAGTTTTGAGTAGTCATTACAATTTATACCATTACTATGGTTCTTAAAATAGGATGTAACACACATTACACAGTGATATAATTTTTTGAAAATAAATGTAGCCTAATTACAATTTATAACTTCTATGATTAGCTAACATATTTAGAATATCTACATAAAGTGATTTAATAAATGTTTAACCACATGTATTGCACTCAAATGGTAACATTACAAATTATTGACTTCTAAAAACTCTGAAACAGAATAGAAATGGTTGTCAAGCAAGTATTCTTTCAGTTTAATTTTAAACTTATGTACATCTGTTATCTGTTTCAATTCAGGTGGTATGTGGTTATACAGCATAACACCAGTATGATGTACGTCTCCTTTAATATATTTGTGCATACTGTGCTGACATGTAGGTTATGCTTCTGCCTAGTATTGCAATCGTGAAAAATCACACTTATACTTGAAAACAGGATCTTTTTTCATCAGGCTTCCTACTCCGTGTCTGTGTGTGTGTGTGTGTGTGTGTGTGTGTGTGTGTGTGTGTGTGTGTGTGTGTGTGTGTATTGAAATAAGGCCCTATTTTCATGATTACAACACTAGGCAGAAGTGTGTTTATATAGAAAGAAAGAAGGAGAAGTATCCTGAGACTTTTCAATATTGGTCTATAGGAGTCTGTATTTTGCATGTTTTATGATTTTAATTATTCTTTTCTGTAGCCTAAATGTTTTGTTGCTATTTGTGGTGTTTCACCAGAAGATAATTCCGTATGTCAGTAGTGACTGTATACTACTGTGGTACAATGTAATCACTGTTGGACAGCTTGTATTTTGTGACAGTATTTTACAGCATGTGTGTGTGTACTTAACCTTCTACTTAGGTTATTCAAATGTGTTTCCCATTTCATATTTCCTTCAATATGTATGGCTAAAAATTTTGTCTCACTCACTGATGAGATGGTTTTTCCATTAATGTCAAGAGCCAGTGTTGCAGGGTGAAGTTTCTGTGCTGTATGGAAATTTACTGTCAGGTTTTTTTCAGAATTTATTATAATCCTCTCTATTCTGAATCACTGTTATAAGGATTTTGTTAAGTCTCTAACTGTTTCTTGTAGGCTATCTTCATCACATGATCTAATTAGCATGTTTGTGTCATCTGCAAAAAGTACTGCGGTCCTATTGGTTATTCTTTCTGCTAGATCATTAACATACAGATTGAAAAGAATGGGGCAAGGACTGACCCCTGAGGGACTCCATAACTGATGTTTCGTGCATTACTATAAAAATTAGAAACTTCATGTGTGTTTGCATCTTTGTATTTTATTTGGGTGATTTTTCAACAATCGTGGAGATAATAATGGATCCACATGTTTGGTAGGCCTTGAATCTCATACTTATTCAGTTTTTGCAGTAAAATATCATGATCAATAACATCAAAAGCTTTACCAAGGTCAAGAAATATTCCAGATACATTTTGTTTATCATCAACTGCAGCTAACACTTCATTTAAGAATGCAAAAATGGCTGACGTGGTTGACCTGCCAGTTCTGAAACCATGTTGAGAGTCGCTTATAACCTTTCCAGTTTTGAGAAAAAGCTTTTAGTCTTTTGAGAAACAGATTTTCAAGGATTTTTCCATAGCCTGACAAAACTGATATTGGCCTATAGTCTGTAGCATCACGTTTGTCTCCTTTCTTGTACAGTGGTGTTACTTTTGCAATTTTTAGATGATGAATTGTATATATCTGTTAATGGTCCTACAATGAATTCTGCACTTGTTTTTATAATAATATCTGGTATATCATCTGCAGCTGCTGAATATTTATTGGGTAGTCTTTTTTATGATCATAGCTACTTTATCAGATGTTGTAGGGGACATGAATAATGTTCTGGCATGGAGGTTTGCCTCTGACAGCAGGCAGTTGCAATCTGTTTGTGCTTTGTAATGTTTTGTCATCAGGTGTTGTGCTATACTGGAAAAGTGGATATTAAATTTACTAGCCTCAAGTGTGGGATCAGTTATTTTCCTGTCATTTTCATTAAGTTCTATATTATTATAATCTAATGATTTTGCACCTGTTGCTGTTTTGATAATTTTCCAAGTAGCCTTGGTCTTGTTGCTGGAATTTTTAATTTGTTTTTCATTTTCTAACTTCTTTGCTTTTGCTATTACTTGTCTATGTATCCTTTTATATTTAATAACTCACTACAAAGACATGGTGACGAGCTGCAACAGACACATACAAAAGTCACACACATTTAACACTTTCGGCTATCGGCCATGGTCTTCTTCAGAAAATAGAACATTCATGCAATCACACAGGCACACAACAGTGTCATACAACCGTCACTCCAGCTGTCGCACTTCCAATTACGCTCTGCGGCATGTAATTGGGATGGCGAGGGGAGAGGGGATATGAAGGTTGCGTTGCGGTGATGAGGAAGGGTACAGTATGGTCTAGATGGGAATAACAAGATTCAGCTTAGGAATGAAGTGGGGAGGCAGGTGAGGGGACAAAAATAACTGAACTCAAGCCTGATACCTCATCCCTTATAACCCTCCTATGCCAACCTTTTTGTGGGCCATCTGGAGAAATTCTTCCTAGCATCCCAAAACCCCAAACCTCTGGCCTGGTTCAGGTTTATTGATAATATTTTCATGATCTGGACTCAGGGCCAGGACACCCTATCCTCCTTCCTTCAGAACCTTAACTCTTTCTCTCTCATCCACTTCACCTGGTCTTCCTCAACCTAACATGTCACATTCCTGGATGTCAACCTCCACCTCAGTGATGGCTCCATCTACACTTCTGCCCATATTAAACCTACCAACCACCTACAGTACCTAAACGTTGACAGTTGCCATCCCTTTCACATCAAAAAATCTCTCCCTTACAGCCTGGACACCCATGGACAGCATATCTACAGTTACAAGAACTTCCTTTCTGATATGCTGAAGGTCTCACAAAGGCCTTCACAGACAGAAACACCCCACAGACCTAGTTTGCAATCAGATCTCCTTTTCCATTTCCTCACAGATCCCAAATCCTCCCTGTACCACCAGTAACCATCCACAAAAGAGCACTCCCCTTGTCACCCAGTATTTCCCTGAACTCGAACAACTAAATCGCATCCTTTGCCAAGGTTGTGATTTTCTGTCCTTGTGCCCAGAAATGAGCGACATCCTGCTCAAGATCCTTCCCGCCCCTCCTAAAGTTGTTTCGTTGACCTCCAGGTCAGAAAATGAACGCGGTTTGTCCACAAACAACACTCGCGACCGATCTTGCGGTCGCATGCCTTTCAGAATGTTCATTACAACTTCACTTTCCGGGACATCCATGCATAAGGTAACTCCAGC
This sequence comes from Locusta migratoria, assembly GCA_026315105.1. Taxonomy (NCBI): domain Eukaryota; kingdom Metazoa; phylum Arthropoda; class Insecta; order Orthoptera; family Acrididae; genus Locusta; species Locusta migratoria. Next base: position 801,389,076 of record CM048755.1, on the reverse strand, counting down.
TATCCGCACTCACTCTACATAGTCAGCTAAACTCTCGTCCAACGCCTGCACTCTATAGAAATATTCTTCAATCAGGTCTCTCCGTCTATGCGTACCGAGATACTCCCCTAGGATTGTTTTATGGAGCATTGCTAATGATTTTTCACTCTGTAACACATCGGCTATTAATCGGGTTAAAGGACCCTGGGCAAAAGGGTAAATAATTTGATAAATTACCCTACCCAAAATCTCTAAACCTGTTGCCTGCTTCTCCCATCTAACTGTTAACCACAATACATCCTTAATGCTCATAATATCTCTAACAGATAGTTCACGGACCTCTTGAATGACAGGCAGAAGTGGATTAGGCAGTTTGCTGAAGGAATCCCATGTGGGAACTTTGTTTGCATTTTCCACCTTCTCAGATTCTTGGCTAGCATTCTCTTCTGTCCCCTCCTGCCACTTCAGAAAGAAAAGTTGTCTCTGTACTAAAATGGTTTTGTCCTGAAGAGCTTGATTTTTGGACACGTATTTGGAGTCCTTGCTAACTAATCTGATCACTAACCCAGTTGGCCACATGATCTACCAGTGTGTGCAGACGCAACATTTGAGTGCGGGAAGGGGAGATACCTTCTAACAACTCGACACCCTTCTCTAACTACACCGAGCAGTGAAGAGCAAGTGGTGCATGCAGCACTCACCTCCCAGACTGCGCTGCCCTCGTCTGCTTCACCTCAAATACGCAACTCATATTGGAGGTTATCTTTTCAAAGGTATCTCAATCCAAATACGTTTCTGGCTGCCATGTCAGAGAAACTGCAAACGCACAGACTGATGTTACAAAACAATATAACCTACATCCAAATTAACTGAAATACTATTAAATCTGCTCCGAACAGATGTATGTAAAATCACACTCTGCTACCGTTTGAGACCACTTGCCTTAGCAAGATTTAACCATTGAGTGGATTAGCTTGGGCACAAGGCTCCTGGAGTGGTAAGCCAATTTTTTTATTGCCAATATTGAACACATGCAGAGTTACATGCATTCGTCCTTGAGCAGTCTAATAGAGAACGATAGATGGATGACATAAATGTCCCCTTAACACTAATTAATGCCAATCACTTTTAAATTGACCAAAATTTTTCAGTAAATTGCTTTTAGCATGTTGCAATATTAAATGCACCCAGAATTACATACATTACGTGAAATTTAAAAGGAATTCATTACATTGATTGCAACTAAACTAAAACTTGTGAAATCAGTATTACTAGAATGCGAAAACTAGCACCCTTCATATGAAGAGTAATAGTAATTAACTCCACTGTTGCAGAGTTCAATGATTTATATCCTGTAAATAGATTACCCTCTTCTTTTCTTTACTGCATACGCAACACTCACCATCAGTAAGTCTTTCTCCTGGACTTATGTTACCAAAGTGGAACATGCTCGCCACCAAGACCTTGGGCTGTGGCTTGTTGAACTGGACAGAATGGTGACAAACTCTTCCTGGCTGGTCACTACTTCCTTTGCCCGTATGCCCCACCTTGAGTTTGCCACAACAACAGTACAACTAGAGTAGCTTCTAAAACAGACAGAGAAGCACTATTAATTTTCCCCTTTGTTTCTTTTACGTTACAACCTCCCAGAGATGCCGGACACCTAAACCATGCGACACAGAGGTAAACATGATCACTACTGCAGCGTCTTCCCACCAAGTGACACTAGTAAATCAAATCACAGTTCCAACATTGTTCCGCCTGCAATTTGAAAAGCTCTGAAACGTCAGGCAGCTTAACTGGACCACAAACAATATTAAATGGTCACTTCCCATGCAACGTTTCCCAAGATAATCATATACTAAAAAACAGAAACAGTTTTACAGTCCAGTGCAAACTCATTTAATATGAAAGGTCTACTCGAAACTTCAAAGTGCACCAGAACATTTCCATCAATTTAACCCACTCAAGTCCAGCCAAACTAAGAGTATTGGGCAGTTTTACTACAACAGCATTCCATGAATGGGCTCACCATAATTCAAAGCATTCCGTCCCAACACAAACCTGCCTCAGCAACCAGTGCCAGCTCCAAACTTCATGGACACGATCGTGCTGGCTACTTCCTTCCGTGTCCACTCTGGTAGGTAACCGTTGCCCAACTCGCCGTTCTTGCTAGCCTCCACCAAAGAGGAATAACACACCACGTAATCGACCTTATCCCCGAATTGATGCTCTGCCGCTGACCGTTGCCGGAAACCAAAGATCTAGCTCACGCCTCGTGTGCTGCTTTACTCACAAGCGTGCTCCAAAAGAAAATAGGATCTCTGTCCAGACAATTGTGCGGCGTATCTAACAGCTTATATCAGTCATGTAGTTATCGCTCATCGTGTGGAGACCACCGGCGTTGTGGCAATTGGCAATGCCACAACAACAAGTGAAAGTTGACTAATAAGTACGCATACTAACAAAGTGTATACAGGCAAATTTGCTAAACTGGGAAGTGATCATGTATTACAAGTGAGTTATCTAAAAAAATGCATAAGAGTAAGTTTATTCCAAAAGAAAGTGTAAGTAATAGACAGTAGATGGATGATTGAAATATCATCACTTACCAAATTTTTGTTTTCACACTAGAAGAAGCGTTTTTAAAATCCTCACAAGATTCAAACAGATCATTTGGTTGTAGATGACAATGCTACCAGTACGTAACTATGTAGAAAGGACTCCACATGGCCACAGAATGTAAAAACAAGGTAAAAACCAAAATAAGACTCATGACTTATTATGCCTAAATTTACACGTAGTATAGTAGTAAAATCAATGTTTTGTTTTCACAGCATTAAATAAATGGAAAGCCCACTGATGATGGCACAGAGGTGCTGAAACTAGTTTGGGTGTAAAATAAAATAGTGCTTTGCACATCAGGCGGACCTCATACCCAGACGTTTTACTGCCAACACAGCAAAATAAGAGCAGCAAATTGAAAAAAATGATGAATATTCCATTTCAGTCCTAACACCAAAGAAAAATCCATGACAGTGCCTGGTATTGAACTGAGGACTTTTGCTACAATGCAAGACATACTAACCATTGAGCTAAGGTTATGAATATTGAATGTAAATATGGAATAATTAAAAAATCTCTCCTTCCCTCCCTCTCCCCCCCTCTTTGCCATCCCTGTACCCCCTGTTGAAGTGATGGGGGAGGGAGGGGCGTTATGTATATTTTTGTACAGGGGTGTCACACATCCATAATACAGCCTTGATCATAACATCTATTTATTGAACATGTTTGTGATGTCATTAGCAGCTCATTTGCAATAAACATTCTCTAATTTTAGTGGTTAACTAATGATTTGTGTTGAAGCTATGTGCAGTGCTGTTTATCAAGGACTTCGTCATAACTAATTTGATTGCATGCCCTATTCTGGAAGTTTTTGTTACAGCACTTATAGTTTCTTCAAATGCTGGTAAGTATTGTTCATGATGGACCAGTGTTTAATATACTGAGCTGTTGAGCAAACACCCCCCCCCCCCCCCCCAATCCCTGCCCTCCCTCACCCCACCCCACCCCATATGTTACATATTTCACAGAAATACGTGTATGAAAAACGTTAGTGTCTTGGTTAAACAGTGTGAAGACTGATATTAGTCTGTGTTCTTTTCCTAACAGCACACTAACTATGAACAAGTTGCAGAAGGCTATGGTGGAAAGGGAATACTGATATCAAGCTCTTCTGATGTAGTTTCCTCTCTTACAAAGGCAATAGATCTCCATGGCAAGGACCACACAGTTTTGATAAATGTTCTGATTGGTAATTCAAAGTTTAGAGAGGGAAGTATTTCAGTGTGAACATTTGATAAGGAAATGTACTTTAATCTGCAGTTTTATTTCATGGACATTGTACCAACAGAAATTGTAATCACTGTACAAAGTCCTTTATAATGGAGTAAAGGTAGCACAGAGTTAGGTACAAAATGTGGTTTGGGTAATAACTCATAATATTGTGATAATGGAGTATTTCTTTAGCTTTAGTGAGATTAAAGGGTGAAATATTGTTTTGACTGAAAACTCTTTTACTTGAAATAATAGGTTATGATGTTTAATAAGTATTAAAGTTGAAACACTTTTATTTCTGTATTTATTGCAAGTGCATTGCAATATTTTGTCATATCTGTGGAGGCTGGAGTGAATCTCCATGATACCTTAAAAATTGCATTTATTTTTGTAAGATTATCCCATGTGTTACCCATACCTTGTCATTAATTGGCCTGACTTATGATTCACAAGTGAAATGTATCATATAAATCTTGTCATATAAATATATAATACTATTAATTTATATTATTTGCTATTAGTATTGTGGAAATGCTGTTATAATCTGATTTTGTTTCCTCTGCAGTGTGCTTTTTGTCATATACATGATGACTTTTGCACTTGACATGTCAAATGAGACAATGAAAGTATCAGTAAATGACTTTTTCAATTCTGAAAATTATTCTATACCTTGAAGTTCTATTGTGGTTTCTGCTGGGTGTCCCAAGAGTAATGGTCAGTATTCAAGGATTTGACAGAAATGATCATTCAGAGCAGGAAAATGTAGTAAATATAGGTTTGAAAGGATACACCTTAAGAGCTAAAAGTACTCAAATACTATGAAACAAATCTTTCCTACTCCAAAGTGGTAACACATTGGACTCACTTTCAGGAGGATGGTGATTGAAATCCAGATTTAGGTTTTCCACAAGTTCCTTAAATCACGCCAGGCAAATGTGTGGATGGTTTACTTTGAAAGGGCATGGCTGATTTCCTTCCCCATTCTTACTCAAAACTCCAAGCATGACCACCATCTCTAATAACTGTGCTATCGGTGGGATTTTAAACCTTCCTTTTTAATAAATTTAGGTTATCAAATGCATAACTTACAAATAACTGGTTCTAAATTAAATGTGTTTCACAGTATCATAAGTGAAGTAGTACCCAAAAATCACAAGGACTGCATTTTACAACTGATAGTTACTTGTTATGTTTCTTTGCATTATGGTTTGTCATATTTTGGAACATTGACCATTTCTCCTAAGGCACTATGTATATTTAGCAATTGGTTGTTCTACAAGGAAACTATTCATATTTATGCAAACTGGTTCATGTGATTGCCAAAGAATGAGTACTCATGTTTGAGTGTGTTTTCATTGTTTTGGCTTTTCTTAAGGAAAGGGGTATTATTCAATACTTCACAGGAGATGATGTAAGGTAGCAAGACAGAAAGTAGTTCAAAATTGCTCTTGTAAGACTTAAAATTGGCTGGTCATGTGCAAGTGGGAGATAAGAAAAGCTCTTTTAAAAACAAGCATAAGAGCAATTGAGCTCTTTATTGTATTGTTGTCTTATATAATTATACCTAAAAGGAATTCTTTTTTGGCTCAAAGAAAGTTATAATTTCAATTTTTCCATCTTTGTATTATTGATTAGCATTTACTGAAAATCAGTATTCTGATTATAAAATCCTGTGGTATTTGCAAAGAAGTTCACACAAACCTGGTATTGGACTGCAAATGGAAAGAGATGTATTTTGAGAAATCAGATTATCAATAAATGATACTTAGAGATGTGAAATGAGAATAAATTTATATCTGATTCATAACTTTTTACTCCTTTCATTCTGCATTTCATTATCCCACTATCCCATTGTGCTTCCAAGCAAGAGATAATATTTTGTTAGGTTCAACAATTTTCTTGTATAAAAGTCTTCCCATTACATTACTGTGCAGTGGTACAGAAATCGTTTGAAGTCAAATTTCTTCAACGAACCAACCCAGATGGTCTTTCATTCAAGACATTTTGTTATAAACTCTCTAATTAGCTTGATTCTGAAACTATTTTCATTAATATATAACTATTGTGATTATTTTTCATAGTATATTAACACATTACAACAGTGTGCTGTGGAAGAATCAGAAATGTAATAAATTTCACTTGCATTGCTATTGTTTTTTCATAAATATGTTATAGATAATAATTACAAGGAGAAACAATGAATTACCATGTGTTCTGTACCCAGGATTTGTACCTGGGTCTCCTCCAGTACTAGGCAGTCACTTTATTCATTAATCCATTATTGATCTTGGGAATGCCTGGAATAACGTAAATATGTCTCCCTGCACAACACAAATAACAATTCTGCCACAATGTACAACTGTGTAATTCTTAGTAATTGGCAAGACTGCAATAGCAACATACCACCCCAGCGTGAAACATAATTTGAACAATAATTTGGCATAGATGATATGAAAATCAAATAATTGTGTGTTGTGGAGGGACACATACTTAGCTGTGCATTCATGTTATCCACTATGCCAAGATATTATGAACATTTCCCTTAACTATGCAATATATATGCAATATTGTATCCCACATCTTGTGATTCAATTATTACATCACAAAGACGGATGAGTATTACTCCATAAATCCCTACTATTTGCTTCTATTGCTTGCAGAATGCACATTGTGTGACAATTCCAGCATGCACAACATGTGTTCCTACAATATAATATACGGAAGAGTCCTCTGATTTGTAGTTTAATAATTTAATGTAAGGAATCCACATCTAGTTGGGAGGACCTTTCATTCGTGAATTTGGGGGGGGGGGGGAGAGAGGAGGGGGGGGGGGATGAAGAACCAGTGGGAGGGAAAGAAAAGGCGAAGAATGTTGCTGTGCAGAAGAGTGAATGCGAGAGGAGACAGTGGAAGGGAAAGGGACAGGTTTAACGGCCAGTGGGAGAGAGAGGATAAAGTACCAGTTAGAGGAAAAAAAAAAAAAAAAAAAAACGGAAAATATTGTGGTGTGTGGTATTGAAAGAGACAGGAGACAGTGGGAGGGAAAGGAATAAGGTAATCTGCAAGTGGGAGCAAATGAAAAAGAGTACCAGTGGCAGGGAGAGAAAAAAATAGGAAATGATGCCGTGAGAACTCTGGTAACCCGGCCCATTGAGTTAAAGGGCCTGCCAGACCACGTGAACTGTGAAAGCGGCAGTTATGCGGCGTGCACAACCTGCGAGAGCTGCCACTGCCACTGCAGTGCAGTGCAGTGATGCGCCCACCACATAGGCCATCTGCACAGGCAGCCACACTATATAGGGTCTGGAGACGCAGCCCACTCGTCAGTTGTGTCTCGACTGCTCTCCGTATACGTTTGTGTACTACGTTGTTATGTAGTATTTTACTTGGCTACTTCATGGTCTCAATTGGTTCACGATTTGGTCAGTCAGTTCCATGTAGTTGTCATTGTTGTTTGCTGCCTCTAGTTGTCTCGTTTAGTGTTGACTATTAGTGGCGACGCTCCGCCGACTCCCTTGGTCGGTAGGTCATTCTCTAGTCATCCGGCCAGTGGTCTGGTCCAACGTCAGTTGCAATTCTGCCGACGCCCTCTGTCAGTTGATCACGACTTGCTCCCGACCTGGTCCGACCTTTGGTCTCAGTAATTGGCAACGAGGTAAGAAGTCAAATATCGTCTCATGGAAGAAAAACTTGTGACTTTCCTATCGGTACTCACCAATAAGAATTGGGCAATACATAACTCAGGGTAGTAAAAGGTTTATGGCTCGTTGACTCTGTTCGTAGGGGCAAGTTATTTATGTCAGCTTCTATGCCCTAAACAGCTACCCAATCTGTTTAAACAAGATCTGTAGTTTAGCCAGTCTCTCAATCTGCTTATGATGACATGAAAATATATTTTAACAAACATAAATTAAACCTCTGATTCAGGCCGCGGTGGCCGAGGGGACTGCGGCGCGCCAGTCATAGTCTGCACGGCCACTACGGTCGGGGGTTCGAATCCCCCCTCGGCCATGGATATTTGTGCCGTCCTTAGTATTAGCTAGTTCATTTGTAGTTTGTAAGTTTAGGGACTAATGACCCCGTAGTTAAGTCCCATAACCTCTGCAAACATTTGAACATTTTTGAAACCCCTGAATAACCAACAAAATGCATTCTAAGATAAATAAGTGATTCACTCACAAAGTAATTCTTTATAAATGAAGTTTATTACTCATTTTGGACACGAAATGTGGAGGTGTTCCTACTTTATACATTGGTTAAATAACTGAATATTTCTCCTACTATTCTTCATGAGAGGCACAATAAGTATCACACACACTCGAAAGTAAAAGTTCCAAATTATCGCTCGTAAATTAGTGAAGTCCATCCATTGCATTTCCAAATTAATCTGCGATTACAGTATTTGTCCAGGACTGAACAAAGACGTGAAGGCAGTCATCCGCCATTGTTCCACTTGTGCTAAGCACCAGTCTGCTCCGGTTCACTTTCTCTCTCTCTCTCTCCTTGGCCTGCTCCATGTCACCCTTGGGACCACACCCATCTCGACTTTGCGAGCCCCTTTCTAGGATCTATGTGGCTTATTGTCAGCGATGCATATTCCCACTACCCCTATGTCGTCAGCATGGATTCCACCACCACGACTGCCACACTCAGTGCCCTCACACAAATTCTTGCTATCGAGGGTCTATCATGTACCGCAATATCTGACGATGGGCCCCAGTTTACAGTGACGGCCTCTGAGCAGTTTTGTGATGCCAAAGGCATCAAACACCTATTTAGTACCCAATTCCACCCAGCCTCCAATGGCGCTGCTGAGTGGCTGGTGCGAACACACAAACAACAAATGTGGAAATCTGTGGGCACCTCCACCACCACACCAGCCCTCACATTGTTCCCAAGTACCTATAGAACTACCTCTATCCAGGTTCGTAGCCTGGCAGAACTCCTCCGTGGATGACAGCCACACACCCTTCTCCATTCCTTGGCCCCACAGCCCTCGGAACCCAAGACTCGGTACACTGTGCACTACGCCCCAGGTGTCACTGTGTGGGCCCTTTATTATGGAACAAAACCCTCATGGGTGCTGGCTACAGTCGTACCCACTCATGGACAACGCCTCTCCTCAATCAACACTTGGAGGGGTTTGGAGTGCCAACATACTAACCAACTCGGTCCCCGTTTCCATGTGTTACCCCAACCAGTAGCCCACCCAGGCTAGGAGCCCCCACCATTGCTAATTCCCCAACCCCCACGGGTACAATCTGCACTGTAGAGCTTTGTCAGTGGCTCCAGTCGATGCAGATCCAGAGGTGGCACACTCCCATCCACAACTACGCTCATAGGGCAGGTCACCCTTGGACCCATCTCAATCACAGGGGCTCCATATGCGCTTCAGGGCAGCATCGGCGACCCCAGGGGACACGGTTATGGAGGTGGAGACCTGGCCTTCACATTCACCCTCTCGGCCATCGCCTCCCACAACAACGTATCCTAGCACCTATCTGGAGTCGTCATGTCCATTCCCTGACTTGGCGAGCTCTGCAACCGGGACACCACTTGTGCTGTCAGTCCACCTTCCGTAGTGCTGGCCTGGGCCCTTCCAACCTTACGCACCCATTTCAGGGGGAGGGATCTGGCATCCCCGCACGATGAGGTTGAGAGCCTGCCAAACTACGTGGACTGCATCAGTGGCTGTTAGGTGGCACGCACAACCCACGAGCGCTGCCATCACCACTGCAGTGCTGTGTACAGTGACGCGCACACTGTGCAGGCTATCTGCTCTGGCACCTGTGCTATATAGGGCCCAGAACCGCAGCCCAGTCATCAGTCGTGTGCCAGTGGGGGGGGGGGGGGGGGAGAGAGAGAGAGAGAGAGAGAGAGAGGAAAATAGCACAAAGTACCCGAGGAAGGGAGAGAAAAAGCAGGAAATGTTGCAAGAGTGAAAGTGAGTGGAGACAGTGGGATGGAAATGGAGAAGTTATACTGCCAGTTGGAGAGAGAGGATTGAGTACCAGTGGGAGAGAGAGAAAAAAAGTGGAAAATATTGCAGTGCAGAAGAGTGAAAGATAGAGGAGACAGTGGGAGAGAGAAAAAGAGGATTACGTGCCAATGTGAGGGAGAGAAAAATAAAAAATGTGCAGTGCAGAAGATTGAAAGAGACAGAATACAGTGAGAGGAAAGGGAGAGGGGAAACTGCCAGTGGGAGAGAGAGAGAAAAAGAGGATAAGGTACCAATGGGAGGGAGAGAAAAAGTGTGAAATATTGCAGTGGAGAAGAGTGAAAGGTAGAGGAGACAGTGGGAGGAAAGGGAGAAGTTAAACTGCCAGTGGGAGAGAGAGAGTATGAGAGGATAAAGTACAAGCAGGAGGGAGAGATAAAGTGAGGAATGTTGCAGTGCATTAAAGGGAGAGACACATGTGACAGTGGGAGGGTAAGGGAAAGGGGATGCCCTTTGGAGGGAGGAGAAAAGGAAGATAAAGTACCAGTGGGAGGTGTGGAGCTTCTTATGCACAACACTAAAGCCACATTATAAATAAATCACTTTTATAGTTGTTCAGTGGTCTCGTAAATCTCGTAGCTCGCCTTCGGTTGTTCAGTGGTAGATGTTTAAATTGCTCGCCTGCCTTTAACTCATCATGAAAATAATAGTAGAATGTTGGGTTCTTAAGGCGTCTTAAGGAATGAACCAGAAATGTGACACGTTTCATTTTAAGTATATTTATTTATATTACTCTTGAAGCACACAAAACAGAAGTAATACATTAAAAACTGATCCAAGACTGACTTCCATACTGACTGACAAAGTGATACTAACTTTACAACTGTTATAATACTGACTGAGTTCGTGTCAATTTGCGTGTATTAATACATGGTATAATATCTAGAACATGGAAGTTACAATGTTATATATTACATTATTTTTTCATGAAACATAAATAAATCTTGCTTTACATAAAGATACACAAAATCATGACAAATGTAATAATAAGTTATTCATATCAAAACAAAATAATACAAAAGATCGTAAGTAAACAAAAATTAGTGCAGTGTTAATATATGTTTACATTATTTGAAATTGTTAAATCAAAGCAACTAATCAATTCTACAGTCAGCAAAGTATAACATTACGGTCAATACATTATAGAAGAGCTCAGGTATTATTAGTTAACAATTTCATGAACAAACACACTGTACAACATTAAGTTTACGACTTTCAATAATTAATTTATTTATTTCGTTCATTAAAAGACCCAAGTAATGAAAGTGATAATGTAACTTGCCAGAGGCGCCATAAGGTGCTTATACATTATAAACATGGAATATTAGGGTACAACATCACTATCAAATGTGGTATTGTACAATTCATTCATTCAAACAAAGGGGATTTTCTAGGGTATATACATTACAGAGGGAAAGAAAAAGCAAGGAATGTTGCAGTGCAGAAGAGTGAAAGAGAGAGGAGACAGTGGGAAGAAAGGGAGAATGGAAACAGCTAGGGAGAGAGAGAGAGAGAGAGAGAGAGAGAGAGAGAGAGAGAGAGAGAGAGAGAGAGAGAGAGAGAGGATTAAGTACCAGTGGCAGGGAGAGAAAAAGCGGGAAATTTTGCAGTGCAGAAGACTGAGAGAGACAGGAGAAGGAATGGGAGAGGTGACTCTACACCTACTCTCCATTTCATAATGATTGACCCCTGACTTTGAACTCAATTTCTGGTGACATCGCACTGTGAACATCAATGTTTTATATCTCGCCGGAATCGTTGAAATGTCTACTTTTATATGGTGTATGAATATTACATTGTATTTGAAAAGGGGACAACATATGCGGTAATATTTAAGAGGAAGCGTGCTTTTTCTGGCTTTTTTCGGCGAATGTCAACTTCAAGGATGCACAGAAATCAGACCGCAAGTACTAGAAAGTTTTCCTTTGCACAGTTTAAAGAGCAAACCTTGTTCTATTTACAGACGGGGTTTCGTTATTTTCTGATTAGTCATTTTGTCCTAATAATGGTAGGCATAGACTGCTGCATTTCACTTAATGATGATACGTATTAACAAGACGAAAATTGTAAATGCAAGCTCTGTCCTTGCTTTTCACAGCTTTTATATTTTTATGCTCATAAATCTACACAAAGGGCTAATATCACGTCATTAATTTATTTGCTTTTTCGTTCCTATGCGCTATGTGCTCGCGTGTGCTGTGTTGCTGTTCTTCACAGTTGAATAGGTGCTTCTGGCACATTGCAACAGTGGTGGCACGCTGGGTGACAACTACGCTCCGCCATAGCATCACATATACTGCAGCCATTAACGCAGTTGCTTTACAAACTCTTAACTCACAAACACGGAGACAATATATTAGTAATGACATCTGATGTCACCAACAAAAGTTCAAGCTTAACAGGATGCCCTCTCTCAATAGCTACAATGGTAAGCTTAATCGCAGCTTCTTGTGTTTTGTATTATTGCGAGCAAATGACTAAACAGAAAATTAAACTCCATCTGTAAATAGAACAAGGTTGAATCTTTAAACTGTGCAAAGGAAAACTTTCTCCTAATTATTTTCTGAGTTCTGTACATTGACATTTGCCAAATAAAGCCAGTCCCGTTTTGGAATGCAGCATGTAGCAAAGCTATTAGAGCCCGGCGACGTGCTCTATGCACCTTTCAACGCTACCCTGCGATGGCGAATTGTATCAGTTACAAACGACTTCGAGTGCAATGCCGTTGTTTCATCAAGGAAAGCAAGAAAGCTTGCTGGAATGCTTTCACTTTTTCATTTAACAGATTTACTCCTCCTTTGGTTGTCTGTGATGCCCTTTGCTGGTTAACTGGCAGTGTAAGGTCTATGCCCCAATTCCCAGCCTGACCATAGCTAACGAAGTCTTTGTGGACGCTGTTAATATATCCAGGCCAATCTTTCGCAAGGGTTTCAAGCTCTACTCATTAACACCCTCCATTCCTCCCTCAAAAACAGGCAGAGGAGGCACGGCCACCTTCTTTCCAATCTGTAAAGCATGAAAGATATAATGCCAGCTTCATCGTGCAGGAGCTCGAAAGTACTCTCGCCATGTTCTGGTCCTCTGCTCCAGGATCCAATGCTACTCAAATGCAGATGGTGAAAAACCTTTCTGCAGCATGTAAATGCTTTCTTCATCGCACCCATAATCACATCTGGACTGAAGCTCAGGTTCTCACATGCTGGCGTGAAGCAATTATTGTCCCTGAACCCAAAGCAGGGAAGGACAAAGATCTCCATCACCAGCTGTCTCTGTAAAGTGATGGATTGCATGTTTATTGCTCGGTTGGTTTGGCTACTCGAATCTTGATGCCTCCTCACCAATGTCCTATGTGGATTTTGTAGGCGCCGCTTTCTGCTATTGATCACCTAGCTACCTTTTCGCCCTTCACTATGAATAATTGTTTGCGAATGCACCAGATGGTGGCTGTGTTTTTTGATTTGGATAAGGCTTACGACACCTATTGGAGGACAGGAATCATGCATACATGGGGCATTCACGACTGTCTCCCCATATTTATTCAAGCTTTTTTAATAGCTCTCATGTTCAGGACACAAGTGGGCTCTGTTTTCTCAGACACCTTTTGCAAGGAGAATGGAGTGCCACAAGGGCTTCATCTTGAGTGTTGGAGCACTTTTTGCGATAGCAATCAACCCAATAATGATTTGCCTTCCAGCTGAGAATGTGTGTCCTGGAGTGTATTCTTCAGCATTGTCTTGACTGTCTATATTCTTAGAGTGTCAGAAATGGCGTCTGTTTTTCCAATGAGAAAACAGTCTACATCAATTTCTGCAGATACAAAGAGTTTCTTGCACTGTCTACATCTTGGCCCACTTGCTCTGCCATTCGTGGAGGCAACGCAATTTTTAGGGCTAACTTTGGACAGGAAACTTTGCTGGTCTCTGCATGTCTTTCATCTACCTGCCCAGTGTAATCATTACCTTAATGTCATCCGTGTTATTAGCAGTATGTCATGGGGAGTGGATTGAACCGTCCTTCACCTTTACTGGTCCATTGTTCGATCGAAGCTGGATTACAGAATTTTTGTCTAGTCTGTTGCAGTTATGTCCATTTTACACCGTCTTAATTTGATTCACCATTGGGGGTTACGCCTGGAGAATGGAGCATTTTACACCAGCCCTGTTGAAAATCTCTTTGCTGGAGTTGCTGAATTACCATTGAACCAACTGCATGATATACTGTGTTGGTAAACACTCCAACTGCTGTAGATGCCCAACCACCCATCTCACCCATCATTTTTCAGTAACTTCCTCAATCACCAATATTGTCTGTCTGTAACTGCCCTGTTGCTTCCCGGAATCTGTTTTCGTCACCTGCTTCAGCAACTTGATTTTACCCTTTCTACCACCCTTTGACTGGATGAGAGCCCAATGCCACCCTGGTCTCAAAGCTCAGGTTCACCTTGAACTCAGCTCACTCCCACAGGAGAGTATTCCAGATTCAGTATATTGCTCGATGTCTGACTAACTTTGTTCATGGCTGGTGAATAACATGTTTGTCCATACGGATGGCTCCAAGAACAGTGATGGTGTCGGATCTGCCTTTGTCGTCGGGGATGACAGGTTTCAATGCAGGCTCCTGGACTAGTGCTTGAATTTCACATCTGAGCTCTTTGCTATCAGGCTGTTTTGTATATCTGCTGCCACCACCATCCTTCCTATGTCATCTGCTCTGACTCTCAGTGCCAGAGTCTGAGACCCGTATCTGGTCCATCCTGTCATGCACCAAATCCGATGGTCCCTTCAATAGTTAGCTGACTGGTTCACGTTTGCTTTCTGAGAGTTCCTGGCCACATAAGTGTGCCTGGAAACGAGGCCACTGATGGTGCGGTTAAGACTGCCACCTTTCTACCTTGGTCAGCTACCTTTTGTGTCTTGTCAAATGATATTCATGGGGCTAGTTGTTGACGCATTTCATTGTTGTGACATAGTTTGTGGTCCTCGCTTCATGACAATAGGCTTAAAACCAATTCCAACGGCTTGGAAGACCACCTCGTGCCCCCTCTTGGTGAGAGATGGTTATCTTGGCCTGGTAACGGATCTGACATTGCCGGTTCAGCCACCGGCACTTGTTACCTGGTGACCCTGCACCATTGTGTTCCTGTGGTCACTCGATAATGGAGAGCCATGTTTTAATGTTCTGCCCTAATTTCAATCATATCTGTGTTGCACTTAATCTGCTGTACACTATAGTGGAAATTTTACGTGACGCCTCATGAGCAGCTGCTAGAGTTCTGCATTTTATAAACATGGCTAACTTACAGGAGGACATTAAAATCCTCCTCCTTGATATACTTTACCCTATGTTTTTAGCAATCTCCTGGTATCATCCTCATTGGCAGATGTCTTAACTCTCAGATTTTTTAATAGATCCATGTTCGGGTTGGGTCACAATTAATCAATTGGGGGGGTTGTTCAGTAGTGGCACATTTTAAGCAGTGGCCTATTTACATATAAGCCCACTAGGCACGGGCCTATGTGGGGTACCTGCAGGAGCGCGGCATTTTTGCTCTGTACCCATTTTAAACTAACTGCTCTTACAAACGCTAGAAATTTTTAATTTTGTTAAGCAAGTTGCTAGTTTAAATAAGCCAGAAGAACGAAATTCGACAATGCAGGCTTGAAAATATTCGTAATTTACTTTGTGACTGAACGGAAATTTAACAATACCTATCACCTTCATGATCAAAAGATTTTGAAGTAAGCTGTCAGGATGGCAGTCTGCAGTACCATGTTTGAACTATTATTCCGAGAAAGTTGGGTTCTACTTAACCATACCACATTTTCCACATGAAAATACCGGGAGCCTTAAAGCTGTGATGAACTAATCAGCTGTTTGTTAAATAGTGTAGCATATGTGATCCTCAGTATGTGAACCACGACTCTACTTAAATTTCTTGTAGAAATTGTAGGGAAGTATAAAATCAACTCTCCATTACTGTAATGTGAAAGCTGTGTGATCTTCTGTATCTGAGCTTTGATTTAATGACACCAGTTTAACAAAGCAAGTTGATACTGTGGATGTTTTAAATTTTAAACACATGTTTATAGGAAATAACAGAAGCAGAATATCTAATAATATTATAAATAAACTTAACAACAGGTAAAAAATGTATTTACTGTTTTCGGCGAAGGAGTCCCAACATTGTTCTATAGCTTTCCTTTCACCTCACTAATTCGGCGTACAAGTTGTTGAGTACTGGAATAAGTGTTTCAACTCAATTCTTCCCTTCCAGTCAGAAAAACTTTTAGAGCCCACTTCTTCATCATGATCTATTATAGGTGCATTCATAGGGTATATGAGTCACAATCTCCATAGATTTATTTTCATAATAGTCCAACCTGCCACAAATGGCCCTATGTTGACCAACTACCAGCGTGGCGCAAGGGATAGCATCGCCGACTGTGGTGCTGAAGCCGGCCGCGGTGGCTGAGGGGACTGAGGCGCTCCAGTCACGGTCTGTCCTTAGTCTTAGCTAGTTCATAAGTAGTTTGTAAGCTTGGGGACTAATGACCCCGTAGTTAAGTCCCATAAGTTCTACAAACATTTTTTTGCGGTGCTGAAGGTCGCCGGTGCAATCCTGTCCACCGGCAAAAATTTATTTCTTTGAAATTAACATTTCCAGAATGTTCTACATATTTCTTATGTTCACTTGTATTTTCTACTTGTTTCTTATGTTAATGTTCTTCTAATTTATGGTACATTCTATCTGTGTATAAGGAACAGAGCACTCTGCCTGGGAGGCAGTCAGTGCTGCGTGTATATTTCAGTTTGCAATAAACCTGCTTTCAGTGTAAGTGCTGTAGTCACTCGACAACCATGCCTTCGAAGTCAAGCATGCTTCCATTTCAATGCAACATTGTTTGTTGGAGGTGCCGGGTATCCTGTGCAATAGGTGCATTACCGTGGCTCCAATTAGGCAACATAAAAGCCGTCACTTACACGGAATAGAAACGGAATACAAGGGATATACCGAGTACATCCTTCCAAAAGTCCGCATCATTAGAAGAACAATGGACACGAAACCAGCGGTAAGCCAACTGCACATCAGACACCCGTCGGTGTTTTCTGGAGATGCTGGAGAGGATCCCAATAAATGGCTAAAAGGATTCGACCGATTCGCCAAGTACAACTGGTGGGATCATACAATGTCTTGGCCAACGTTTATTTCTACCTGGACGGAACAGCCCAGCAATGGTTTGAAAACGACAAAGAGAAGCTGAATGACTGGGAAACGTTCCAGATGGAACTCAAGAATACGATTGGTGACCGCCAGCGACAAATCTGCTCGGCGGAACAACAACTGAAGAACCAGGCCCAACTACATGGTGAGCCGACACAGTGATACATACAGAATGTTTTGACCCTGTGTAACATAGTCAATCCGAATATGACTGAGACAGACAAAATCACGCACCTGATGAAGGGTATTGCAGAAGATATGTACCAAGCTCTTCTGATAAAAGACGTCGCTACGACAGAAGAGTTCATTAAGTGGTGCCAGCATATTGAAGAGATGCAACAAAGGAGGGTTGGACGAAAGAAATATGACAGACTCCCGAATGTAGTCCCTATGGCCATTGTGGAAGACCAGCATGACTTCATGTCTCAAATACGACAAATTGCGAGAGAAGAATTACAACAATTTATTGCAGCCGGGACTATTACACCGAGCGAGTTTCAGATTATGGCCATGGATGTAAGCCCTGTAAGTCACAAGGGAGCTGACGCAGCTGAGGAAGAGGTATTTCAGACATTAGCTCCTGTCTGCCCTGCCAATCGCATCCGATGTGAAGAATGGTGCCGCCCTGCTATGACTTACGCTGCAGCCGCCAAACGGCAGCACCTTAACCGGCCAACACGGTCACAACCAACTCCCCTGACAACTACAATGCCCCGCAGAACAAAAGACGTCTGGAGGACAGAAGACAACACACCACTTTGTTTCCACTGTGGGCGCCCTGGACATGTACACTACTGCAGAGAGAGAAGGCGAGTATTCAACGATTATTTTGCCGCAAGACGTCAGCCGTCAGAGCAGTTCTATCCCAGGCAGTCACCTACTGATGATTTCAATCGACCTATGGGAAGAAGCCCATCAATGTACCCTGGACGAATTCGCTCCCCTACGCACCACTGCTGTTCACCGTCTCCGTACAGAGGTACCAGCCGCTCCCCTAACCGCCGTGCCCAGGAAAACTAAGTGAGGCGACCATCTACGAAGGTGAGGCCAGCACAGATGAAAATCCTCACTGGACGACAGTCGCTAAGATGTCGGAAATCTCATAGACGTCATAATTGACGGCCAACCTGTTCGGGCACTTGTTGATTCAGGAGCTTTTTTTTCTGTAGTGTCGGATAATTACCGCCGCATACTAAAGAAGACAATGTTCTTTGATACTGGGGCAACAGTGCTGAAGGTCACACATGGAAGGTTCGTCCAGCCAGCAGGAATGTGTGTCGCAAGAATAACCATCAACAAAGGGATCCAGCCATTAGAATTGGTCGTTATAACAGAATGTAGTCATAATGTCATCCACGGATGGGACTTCCTTCAGGCATCCCAAGCTGTCATTGACTGTGGAAATGAGCTGCAAATTGAGGAAGTCGTTCCCATGGGTACATGTAATACAGAATATTCTGGGAAGTTATTTGCTGTTGACAATGTGATGATCTCGCCGTTGACAATGAGAAGAGTTCCAGTCACAAACACAGATAACCAGTTAAACTGTGAAGTGCTTGTCGATAGTAAAAAGTGTATTACGCTTACAAAAGAAATTTACATACCAGCAGCTATCATTAGCATTACCGGTGATCGAGGAGATTTTTCGATCACTAATTGTCATGAGCAGTCACAACTTATCCCCAAGGGAATGTGTATCGGGACAGCTGAACCTATCCACGATGGTGAGCTCAACGTCATCAATGAAGACCCATGCTCTGCTGTTAGTACAGACAACACACTGGAGGAAACAACTGTGGAACTGCCAATAGGGCCCAGACTGACCAAGGAACAACACCAGCGCGTGTTAGCTATACTATGTTAGTTTTTGGGTGCATTCACACATCAGCAGGGGAAAAGTCAAACGATACGGCTCACGATAAGGCACCGTATCAATACGGTGGATCGTCCACCAATTAGCCAGCGTTTGTACAGAGTGTCGCCAGCTGAAAGACGGATAATTCGAGGGGAAGTAGAGAAGATGTTGCATGATGATATTATTCAACCTTCGGAGAGTCCTTTGTCATCTCTGGTGGTCCTCGTAAAGGAGGAGGATGGCACATGGCGATTCTGTGTCGACTATCGACGGCTGAACAGTATCACAAAAAAAGATGTCTACCCATTGCCGCGTATTGATGACACCTTAGACTGCTTGAAAGGAGCTACATACTTCTCAACTATGGACATTCCGACAGGTTACTGGCAAATTGAGGTTAACAAAGCTGACACGGAGCAATCGGCTTTTGTTACACCTGACGGCCTCTATGAATTCAAAGTAATGCCATTTGGATTATGTAATGCTGCGCTGACATTCGAACGCATGATGGACAACTTGCTTCGACACCTTAAGTGGACGACGTGTCTCTGCTATTTAGATGACATTGTCGTTTTCTCGAAAACATTTGAAGAACATCTGAGTCGCCTGTCAACTGTGCTGAAGTGTGTTCAGGCTGCAGGACTCCGCTTCAAACAAGTGCGTCTTCGTCGCCAAAGAGATAAAAATCCTGGGGCACCTAGTCAACGGAGATGGTGTCCGTCCTGATCCAGATAAAGTAAGGGCAGTCACAGAATTTCCAACTCCTAAGCACATTCGTGATGTGAGAAGTTTTCTCGGGCTGTGCTCATACTACCGACGTTTCATAAAAGGATTTTGTAACAAGGCGCGTCCATTACAAGAACTTCTGCAGGGAGACGCCAAGTTTTACTGGGACGAGGCAAAAGCAAGAGCTTTCCGGGCACTTAAGGAGGCTCTCACTTCCGCACCAGTGCTAGCCTTGTACGACGAGAATGCGGAAACGGAACTTCACACAGACGCCAGTGGTTATGGGATTGTGCAGTGCTTATACAAGTTCAGGAAGGTGCTGAAAAAGTGGTAGCCTAGGCATCAAGAGTACATCTACATACATACTCCGCATTTCACCGTAAGGTGCGTGGCGGAGGGTACACTGTACCACTACTAGGCATTTCCTTTCCTATTCCACTCCCAAATTGAACGAGGAAAAAAAGAATGCCTATATGCCTCCGTACGAGCCCTAATTTCTCTTATCTTGTCTTTGTGACCTTTACGCGAAATTTAAGTAGGCGGCAGCAAGATCGTACTACACTCAGCTTCAAATTCCGGCCCTCTAAATTTACTTAACAGAAATTCACGAAAAGAACGTCGTCTTTCTTCCAGCGATCCCCATTTGAGTTGCCGGAGCGTTTCCGTGACACTCGCGCATTTGTCGAATCTACCAGTAACAAATCTAGCTGCTCGCCTCTGAACCGCCTCTATGTCTTCCTTTAAACTGATCTGCTGCGGGTCCCAAACACTTGAGCAATACTCAAGACGTGGTCGTACAAGCGTTTTATACGCGGTCTCCTTTACAGGTGAAGTACATCTTCCCAAAATTCTCCCAATAAACCGAAGTCGGCTGTCCGCCTTGCTCACAACTGTCCTTACATGCTCGTTCCATTTCATATCTCTCTGCAATGTTACGCCTAGATATTTGAACGACGCGACAGCATCAAGAAACTCGCTACTAATGCTGTATTCGAACATTATGGGATTGCTTTTTCTACTCATGCGCATCACCTTACATTTTTCTACATTAAGAGCTAGCTGCCATTCTTCGCACCAACTAGAAATTTTGTCTAAGTCATCCTGTATGCTATTACAGTCAGTTACAGACGACACCCTCCCATACACCACAGCATCATCAGCAAACAGCCGCAAATTACAACTTACTATGTCCATCAGATAATTTACATAGATAGAAAATAATAGCGATCCTATCACACTCGCCTGGGGCACGCCTGATGATACACTCGTCTCTGATGAACACTCGCCGTCGAGAACAACGTACTGCGTTCTATTTCTTAGGAAGTCTTCCAGCCAGTCACAAATCTGTGAACCTATTCCATAAGCTCGTATCTTCGTTAGCAGTCTGCAGTATGGCACCGCGTCGAACGCCTTTTTGAAGTCGAGAAAAACACAATCCGCCTGTTGCCCTTCATCCATGGCTCGTAAGATGTCATGTGAGAAAAGGGCAAGCTGAGTTTCACATGAACGATGTTTCCTAAACCCGTGCTGATTCATGGAAAGAAGCTTTTCCATTTCAAGGAAATTTACTATATTCGAACTGAGAATATGCTCCAAAATTCTACATGAAACTGATGTCAACGATATTGGCCTGTAATTGTATGGGTCAGTTCTCTTTCCTTTCTTATACACGGGAGTCACCTGCGCTTTGTTCCAATCACTAGGAACTTTGCACTGAATTAAAGATTTGCGATAAATGCAAGCTAAGTAGGGGGCCAACGCCGCAGAATAGTCTTTGTAAAACCGAACTGGTATTCCATCCGGACCAGCAGACGTTTTCGTATTTAGCTCTCCCAGCTGCTTCTCTACACCGGAAATACCTATTGCTATGTCCCCCATTTCGGAATTTGTACGTTGATCAAATGATGGTACATTTGTGCGGTCCTCCTGCGTGAATGATTTCTTAAAGGTTAAATTTAGAACTTCAGCTTTCCGTTTGCTTTCTTCTATTACTGCCCCGGAATGATCAACGAGTGACTTGACAGTGGGCTTTGACCCACTTATCGATTTTACATAGGACCAGAATTTTTTCGGGTTCTCAGAAAGATCTTTTGCTAAGGTATGGCTGTGATAATTATTGTATGCTTCGCGCATCGATCTTTTTATAGACGCACGAATCTCTACTAACTTTTGCTTGTCATCATTTGCGTGTTCTTTTTTGAATCGAGAGTGCAACAGCCTTTGCTGTCTCAGCAGCTTTCTAACATTGTTATTATACCACGGTGGATCTTTTCCATCCTTAATCGTCTTTACTGGCACATATTTCTCTAACCTTTTATTAACATTGCACTTAAATTTAGTCCACAATTCCTCTACATCCATAGTCCCGGAATTAAACGATGCCCATTCATTTTCCAAGTGCGATTGTAACATTTGCTTATCGGCTCTTCCCAACAAAAACACGCTCCTAGCCTTCTTGATTGGTTTCTGAACTTTGGTCACCATCGACGCTATGACGATATCATGATCTCTAATTCCTGTCTCTACACAGACATTGTTAATAAGGTCAGGCCTGTTTGTGGCTGTTAGGTCTAGAATATTTCCATTGCGCGTGGGGTGCTCAAGACAGTTTTCGGAGAATGTGTCCAAAAGTATCTCGCAAGACTGCTTGTCTGTACCGCCCGAAATGTAACTAGCGAGGTCCCAATCTATACCATTAAGGTTGAAGTCTCCTCCGACTAATATAACATGGCCCGGATACCTATGCACTACCTGGTGTAGACTTTCTTTGAATGATTCTAAAACTTCTACAGTAGCACTGGGGGATCGGTAAAAACACCCAACTATTAACTTTACTTCTTTTAGACCTGTTATACGTGCCCAGATAACTTCACAGTTACTTTCAACATCGATCTCAGTAGAAACAATAAGAGTACTCTCAAAGTCCGAGATAAACTACTCTACCACTGAAAAAGAACGTCTCGCAGTTATCTGGGCTATCATCAAGTTCCGGCTGTATTTATTCAGCAAACAATTTACCGTCGTAACAGACCACCATTCTTTGTGTTGGCTGACTAACTTGAAGGATCCATCAGGTCGACTAGCAAGATGGGCACTAAGACTCCAAGAGTACGACGTCACAATGGTATTCAAGAACGGACGCAAACACAAGGATGCCGACTGCCTTTTGTGGAATCCATTAGTGGAACACAACAGCATTAATGAAATTACAGACCTCACTGAATTAGATGACGTTACAGCTGAACAGAGGGAAGATGCAGTGCTATTAAAAACAATAGAGGCCTTGGAGAAAGGAGAATCGACCAATGGAGAGTTCCAACTTATAAACGGAACATTATATAAGAGCAACTACGATCCACTGGGCCCCAAATGGCTACTTGTTGTTCCAGCTCATCTCCAGCCAGCTATTCTCAAATATTTCCATGATGCTCCAATATCCGGTCATCTGGGATTCATGAAGACCCTAGTCAGAATCAGACGCAGGTATTACTGGAAAGGTCACATAACATCGGGTCGCTGTTTTTCCAGGAGAAGGAGAAATGCTGCGAGAGACCACGTACACTGACTGCCGGCGTGGCGCAGGGGATAGCGTCACGGACTGCAATGCTGAAGGTTGCCAGTTCAATCCCGTCCACTGGCAAAAGTTTATTTCTTTGTAACTAACAATTCCAGAATGTTCGACGTCTTTCTTATGTTCACTTGTAAATTCTACTTGTTTCTTATATAAACTGTTCTTCTAATTTCTGGCAAATTGTCTGTGAGTCGTAATCCAAGCTCCTGTAATCAAGCTGCGACTGAACAAGAGCCTAGTAGAGGTGAAGAAGGTGGAATAGGCTGCTCCCCAACCAGTATGGCTGAGGAATCAGAGAATATTTAAATGCTGCCAACACTTCTGTCTCAGTTGACGTAGTTGTGGCACCCAAGTCAGCTGGGCATCGAGAACCATGCCCAGAAAGCGATGTGTTTCCTCGACCTGAAGTAGTTCACCACCCAGGTAGAGTTCTGGGTCAGGGTGAACTACCCGATAGTGACAGAAGTGTATCACGCGGGATTTCTGCACGGAGAACTGAAATCTGTGAGTAGAGGCCCATGAGTGGGCTTTTCGGATAGCACTCTGCTGCCGCTGTTCAGCTACATCGATACTAACGGAGCTGAAATACAGGCAGAAGTTGTCGTCGAACAGGGAGAAGCTGACCGATGACCCCCACAGCCGTAACAAGACCGTTTATTACCACTAAAAACGATGGAACACTGAGGACGGAGCCCTGTGGGACAGCATTCTCTTGAATACTGGGGGAGCTAAGAGAGGCCCCAACCCTCACCCGAAACGAGCGGTGGGAGTGGAAATTTCGAATAAAAATAGAAAGGGCGGCACCTAAGCCCCAATCATGCAAAGTAGTCAATATATGGTGGCGCCAGGTGGTATCGTACGCCTTGCAAAGATCAGAAAATACAGCAACCCAATGCTCATGCCTAGCGAAGGCAGTGCGAATGGCTGACTCCAGTGACACGAGGTTGTCAATGGTAGAGCGGCCATGGCAGAAGCCCCCCTGTTGTGGAGGAAGGAGTCCACATTCTTCAGGGATCTACATAAGCTGCCGACACACCATAAGTTTGAAGAGCTTGCAGAGAACGCTGGTGAGGCTGATCAGATGGCAATTGTCAGCCACCTGTGAATCTGCACCAGATTTCAGCACCAGGATGTTAGTGCTTTCCCGCCATTGCGATGGGAAAACACCCTATGCCCATAGATGGTTATACTTGGCGAGAATTCAGAATTGAAATTCTGGTGAAAGGTGTCGGAGGAACTAGCTGTGAATCCTATCTAGTCCTGGAGTGGTATCAGGGCACACAGCAAGGGCATTTCGGAACCCCCAGTCACTAAACAGGTCGTTGCATAGTTCCCGACGACGAGTATGGAAGGATAAATGTTTCCGCTCGGCCTGCTCTTTGAGGGAGCGGAAGTCGGCACTGTATGTGGCAATCGCAGAGCATCATGCACAGTGCTCTGCTATGTGCTCAGGCGATAGCTGTCGGAAGTGGGCAGAGAACACCCTGAATGGTGAGGGGTGAGATTCCTGTCGGCGGGTGGTATCCAAAGGCGCGTCGTATTTGCATCCATACTTGAGTCACGGAGGTGCGGCAGCCGATAGTGGCTGCATACTGTTTCCAGGAGTCCTGCTTGCTCTGCTGTATGAGTCGCCAAGCATGCGCACGGAGCCGCTTAAAGGCGATCAGGTTCTCCACATAAGGGTGCCGTCGGTGGCGCTGGAGCGCTTGTCGACGTTCCCAGATAGCCCCAGCAATCTCTGGTGTCCACCAAAGCACGGATCTACGCCTAGTGGAACCGGTGGTTTGTGGAACTGCTCCCTTAGCGGCTACGACAATACTGTCAGTCACCTGCTGGACTGCATTGTCAATGTCATCTGGCAGTGGTGCAGCAATGACAGCGGTTGAAGCATAGACTGGCCAGTCAGCCCTACGGAGACACCAACGGGGTAAGCCGTCTGCAGGTTGGTACTGCAGGAGTGACACAAAGAGTGGAAAGCGGTCGCTGCCACACAGGTCGTCGTGCACCCGCCAACCGAAGTGTGGTCGAAGTCTAGGGCTGCATACAGAGAGGGCGATCGCCAAATACGTGCCCTGTGCCACGCTAAAATGTGTGGGGGCACCATAATTCAGGAGGCAAAGGTCTTGTTGCGACAATAATGTCTCAACATCCCTACCGCAACCTGTGGTCTGTGTTCCACACAACTTTGGGTGGTGGTCATTGAAGTCCTCCAAAAGGAGGAATGATAGGGGAAGTTGGGAGACCAGAGCAGTAAGGTTGTTGAGAGACACGGCCTCATCCTGAGGAAGGTATAAGCTGCAGACGGTTAATTCCTGTGTTGCCTGGATTCTGGCAGCCACTGCCTCAATAGCGGTCTGGAGTGTCACCGGGGCACTGGGTACGGTGCTCAGGATGTACAGATAGACGCCACCAGACACTCCGTTGTATACGGACCAGTTGTGGTCGCAGCACCGGCACCCACGAAGGGCACGGTTTCACTGTGCAGGAAACCATTACAAAATGCAAGGTAGCGGCACAGTAATTGTCGAGCTTGTCCAAGTGATTAAAGAAGCCACTGCAATTCCACTGTAGAATTACTTGTAGTCCATACTGTAAGGCCATATAAGTATTGCAATAAAAGAAGTAGATCATTCCATAGAAATATCTGCTGCTTTCTGGTCAGGATCAGCTGGATCTAAGACCATAGATTCTGGTGATTCTGTAAGTGCAGAGATACTATGTCTGAAGTAGAGGATGTGGGTGTGGGTGGCTTGGAAGCCACCAAAGAATCCTTTTTCTTTCTTTCCTTCTTCTTACCCTCCCGCTGGCCCTTTGCTATTAAGGGCCATGGGGGCTTCTCAGAAGGGGCTGCAGGAGCTGACTAGGAGCAGGAGGCCCTTCGATCAGCAGCTGGGGGGATCCTTCAGCAATTTCTGGGATCCACTTTCTCACGGAGAGAAGCCTCCCAAGGGACCCCTTCCGGCCGAGAGGAGCTGTAGAAGGCTGTTGTTTCTCCAGCTGTGTGGTGGGGACATACGTCCCCTGTGATGGGGCGGTCGTTGCACCCAACATGAAGAATGTGGGAGCAACCGAAGAAGTAGTGCCCCCAACTATCGAGGGGGCAGGTGCAGTAGATCGGGCCTGGGGCCCCGTTGGCATAGGTGGTACATTTTGAGGTCTTGTGACAGAGGGCATCGATGATGAAGCAACAGTAGCATATGGAGTCATCATGTTCATGGGATGGAGCTTCATGTATTTATGCCTAGCCTCTGGGTATGTCAGACGGTCCAGGGTCTTGTACTCCATGATCTTTCGTTTTTTGTGGAGAACAGAGCAGTTGGGTGAACAAGGAGGATGTTGCTGATTGCAATTGACGCACACTGGAGGTGGGGTACAAGGGCCATTCGGATGGGATGCACACCTACACTCCCGACAGGTTGGCATCACATCAGGAGGACATATGTCCAAACCTCCAGCACTTGTAGCAGCGCATAGGGGGAGGAACGAAGGGTTTTTCGTCATACCGGTAGATCATCACCTTGACTTTCTCCGGCAACGTATCACCCTCGAAAGCCAAGATGAAGCATTGGTGTCAACTCTGTTGTCCTTCGGACCCCCATAGATGTGCCGGATGAAATGCACACCTCGCTGCTCCAAGTTAGCTCTCATTTCGTCGTCCAATTGCAGCACAAGATCCTTGTGGAAAATGATACCCTGGACCATATTTAAGCTCTTATGTGCTGTGATGGAAACGTAAACATCACCCAGTTTGTCACAGGCTACCAACGTCCGTGACTGTGCCAAGACGACGTCGTTATTAGGACTGACCCAGATCTCATTTTCGACATGCCCTCCACCTCTCCGTACTTGTCCTCCAAATGTTCCACAAACAACATTGGTTTCGTGGACATGAAAGATTCCCCATCTGTATGACTGCACACTAAATACTTTGGGGCATAATCCTCACCTTGAATTTTCGCCCTGCATTCCTCCCATGGTGTGGACAGGTAAGGAAACGTTTGGGGACCATATTGTGTAGCATTGTAATCACCCCTCCCACGCTTAGAGACGGCGGTTATACATCCGCCAACGTTCCGTGGTCTTTTCATGGTGTTCCCACGAGCAACTAGGGAAATAAGGCCCCACCTAGGTAGAGCCCAGTTATACAACTGAGGATCGGCAGGTTCCTCAGAGGTTGCTCGCTAGCGACTGTCCAACTCAACAGCCATGCATATGCTCGGCATGTAGCACACCTTCAGATTGAGGGTTTTTTTTAATTATTTTTTTGTAGAGGTTTGTACCGTCCTCGCAACCCGGGCGATTAAGCCAAGATCCCCGGGCTCTGAAATGTACAATGTTCCACCGTCGCGCTGAACATTGGTCGTTGAAGACTGCACAGTGCTTACGGTGTAGCGGACTGTTGGCGCGACACAGTCCACGGCTCAGGACCCCGTGTTCGCCAAGCCCGTACTCAGCAAATTAATGCTGAGCCCCTGAGGGGCAAAGAGAAGGGAAAGGAGGAGAGGTGCAGAGAGAGGGGACAGAGATAAGGGGAGCAGAGAATGTAGGACGTATATCTATTTCCCATCCACAAGGCAGTAGGAAATTACATATATAAGAAATGCATGATTCCTCTTAGCTTCCTTAAACTGTAACAAGCCACAGCAACTAGTGAACGGGTACAGCAAGTGTCATAGTATGTAAAGTAACATGACATTCAGTCACAAGAAAATTTCGATGTCCACATTTCCATAAATAAAGGGTTGTGAGGGATATTTATGCAGGAAAGGAAGGAAAATTCTGGAGTTTATGATGTTTACAATCTGGACTACTATTACGGAAAGGCATCATATCAGACTTCATAACCATAGCATATTGATTTTATCACTTCACACAGACACAAGGGCTGTGATAAAAGAGAAGGAAATTTATTACTGTTTCTCATAAAAGGTTATTACTTGTGTACCACTATCTACTGCAGTAAAGCTCCTCATTTGTTTTCCTGTGTCTTCCATGAATTTTAATCTCACCTAGGTTGTCTTCCTGTGTGGGGTAAGAAGGGAGTCATCGGAATAGAGTATGATTTTGGTTACGAGAAACCTGTGCAGATAGTGTTGGCACACTGAGTTCAGAGCCAATACGACGTCTTCCTGTTCGTATCTTGGCGTGTGCTGAAGTGTGGCGATGTTTACAGATGCATTTGTTGCGAGTTACGACACTCGAAACGCACTGCCTTTGCCAACTATTTTACAAACGGAATACATTCTCCACTATTTCAATCTATGTAATTTACAGGAAATTGTTTGGGTAATCTTGAATTTTGCTGCTTTAGAAGTCATTAAAACATTCCACATTGATATTTTATGTATTTTTATTGTTGCTTGTCTTTTGTGTACCCGCACATACGCGCGCGCGCGAGACACACACACACACACACACACACAAACACTGTTTGACGTTTTGAGAAGGGACTGTTCCTAATATCCTACCCATCCACCACCATTTCGTAATGTTTCTCTAAGGCGTCTTGAAACTGACTCCACTAACTGCCTTGATAATGTTTCATGGTGGTTTTTTGCCACCATGTAAGTTCTATATTTTTTCAAAGATCGCTTGCGTTTCTTGATCTAAGTGGCAACGACCTCGTCACTTCCGGCCACACATTCTCAATAGGGTCAAGGTCTGGTGACCGTGGAACGAACTCCATCAGATTTATGCGACCTTGGCTGCGAAACCATTCTCGAACGGCGCACCTTTGATGGATGGGGCTGTGGTACTGTAAATAAATAGGTATCAAGTTGATTCATCTATTTATATTTGAAAAACGTATTTGTAATTTACACACTGTATTAATGTTTTGTTTACGGTGTCTAATAAGTCGGGTTCAAATATCGCTAGGAGGCCTTTGTTTGTTAAACATTTTCGTGTCCATCATGTGAGATTGAGCATGACTGACTGAATCATACCAAATGATGCAATTTAGAGTTGATAAGAAGACCAGAAGACCATCGAACCAGTTACCCAACCAGGAGGAACCTCTACTGAATACCAGGATTGTAACTGAAGTAAAATGCTTACCACCTGTACCACTAACGTGATCCCTATATTAAGCAACTAACATAAATGCAGTGGCTTTAGTCCGAAGTTATCATGCAGACAGTACATATCAGAATCTGCATAACTATATGAGTAGCTTCTTATCTGTCGTTTGCACGTAATTGAGATAAAAGCCATTTTTATTTCGAAACGTGTATTTCGATGCTGCTTTGGTGATTATTTGGAAATAAAGGTTGAGCAAACTAGCATGCATACGAATTAACTCCACGTTTCGGAATAAAAATGGCGTTTATCTCAGTTATTTGCAAACGACAGATGTCCGCCTTTGATAACAGCAAAAACGGAGTGCAGTATACAATTTTTAGAAACACCAGTCAGATTTAGTGAGAGCCGGAGGGTATGAAAGGGACACAGTAGTTGGGAAGGGAGTAATACAGGCCTGTAGCTTTTTCCTCAATGTTGTTCGATCTGTTCACTGAGCAGGCTGTGAAGGAGAGAAAGGAGAAATTTGGAGAAACGATTAAAGTTCAGGGACAAGAAGTAAAGACTTTGCAAATTTCCGATGACGTAGTAATTCTGTCAGAGACTGCAATGGACCTAGAAGAGCAATAGTATGAAATGGACAGTGTCTTGAAAAGAGAGTATAAAATAAACAATAACAAGAGCAAAAAAAGAGTAATGGAATGTAGTCTAAGAAAATCAGGTGATGTGGAAGGTAATGCATTAGGAAACGAGACATTAAAAGTGGTAGATGAGTTTTGTTGGTTTTGTTATTGCTGTTGTTGTTGTTGTTTGAATGTTTCAGGGGGACTAAACTACGGAGGTCATCAGTCTCCCATTCCATTATTGGGCGTTACAGGAAAAGGTGTGAACGTGTAAAAGAGCCCAGAGTTGAGAACAGCTAGGGGGGGGGGGGGAGGAATATCCCCCGTTTCAGGAAAAGGACAACAAAGTCGGTAAGAGACAATGAAAACTGTGACAATCACACAAAGTCACCGAGCAATGACAAGAAACAAAATGTAAAAGCTGACTTCTGTGGTTGACCGACCGTGAGACTAAAAACAGGAAAAGTCAACCACACGGAAACACATGGAAACCTCCAATCAGAGGACATGAGAAGATGGACACAAACAGAATACTGAAGAAAAAGCTTTAAATGGAGAGGTAGAAACCACTGTCCCTAATAAAACTTAAAACAGTATTAGCCATTTTGGTATCGTCACTTAAAACATGGGATAAAAGTGCAGGAAAATTAAAACTCCGCCCCAGAGTGGCTAAAACAGGGAATTCCACCAAGATGTGTTCCACCGTCAGGTGGGTGTCAGCGACACACAGGCGGGTCCTCGCCACGAAGGAGATGGCAGTGTGTCAGCCAAGTATGGCCAATATGGAGCCGGCACTGGACTACGCAGTCCCGGTGGCAGGCCTGTACGGAGGGAACGCCCCACAGCCGTGGGTTCCTTTATAGCGCTGAGTTTGTTGGACGTTGTTAGGCTATGCAACTCAGTAGACCAAAGCTCATGCACTCGATGTCACAGCACTGTCCGGAGATCAGAATTCGGGAGGCCGATCTCTAAAACGGGCGTATTGACAGCCTGCTTGGCCAGCATATCAGCACGTTCGTTGCCCAGAATACCGACATGACCCGGAGACCAAAGGAACACCACTGATCGACCGGACTTGTCAAGGGAAGATAGGATCTCCTGGATTTGTAACACCAGAGGCGACCGCGGATAGTACTAGTCGAGGGCTCTAAGGCTGATCAGGGAGTCACTGTAGGTAAGGAAGGACTCAACTGAGCAGGAGCGGATGTGGTCAAGAGCATGGGAAATTGCCACCAGCTCTGCGGTATAGATGGTGCAGCCATCTGGCAGAGAGCGTTGTTCAACCTGGATGTCATGAATGTATTCAAAACCAACCCGGCTCTCAACCTTCGAACCATCCGTGAAAACCAGATTGTGTCCAGTGAATCGAGCTATGATCGCTAAGAACTGGCGACAGAGAGCTTCAGGAGGAACTGAGTCTTTCGGTCCACGGGCCAAGTCATGACAAATACATGGCCTTTGCAGGCACCATGGAGGCGTGGGCCCTATATGGAGAAGGTAGTGGGTAAGACTCAAGTTCGTGCACCTACTTGAATGGGGTCCAGCAAGCACAATGTCAAGGGTGATGTAGAGCCATAGGCGACACATCCAAAATCCAGACGGGACTGCACCAGAGCCTGATAGAGCACACCAGGGTGGAGCGGTCAGCAACCCAGGAAATATGGCCTAGGTGGCGGAGAACATTGAGATGGCGCCAGCACTCCTATTTTAGCTGACTGATGTGGGGGAGCCACGTCAGCTGGGAGTCGAAAACGAGCCCCAAAAATCGATGAGTATCGACAACCTCTAATAAGTGCTCGTTGAGGTACAGCTCGGGCTGAGGGTGAACCGACTTGGCAGCAGAAAACTGGAAACTGCGGACAAGAGCCCAGGATTGTGCCTTCCTAATGGCTTCCTGCAGTGTACGTTCAGTGACTTGGGTGCTGGAGGAGCTAAAAGAGATACAAAAGTCGTCAGCATATAGTGAAGGGGATACTGACGACCCCACTGCTGACACTTAGCCGAGGTGTTACGGAAAGCACCTACTTGAACATGAAAAGTGCGGACAGCTAAAATGTTTTTAATAAAAATCAGAAGTGATCCCCGAAGACCCCAACCATGTTGTATGGTAAGTATGTGGTGTCGCCAGGTCGCATTATATGCTTTTTGCATATCGATAGCATTTGCTATCAGATGTTGGCGCCTGGAAAAAGCTGTGCGGATTGTAGGCTTGAGGTACACCAGGTTGTCGGTGGTAGGGCGACCCCGACGGAAACCACTCTGGCATGGAGTGAGTAAGCCCCGAGTCTTGAGAATCCAACACAATCGCCGACTGACGATACGCTCCAACAACTTACAGGATACATTGGTGAGGTTAATTGGCCGATAGCTATCCAGATGAACAGGGCTTTTGCCAGGATTGAGCACCGGGATGACGACGCTTTCCCGCCAACACGATGGGAAACCGCCATCGCACCATAATACGGTTAAAGACAGCAAGGAGATTGCTCTGGCTCTCCGCTGAAAGATGTTTCAGCCTTTGACTGTGGATGCTATCAGTCCCAAGGGCTGTGTCGGGACAATGCTTAAGAGCACTGAGGAACTCCCACTCAGTAAATGGCGCATTATATACCTCAGGGCGGCGAGCAGTATAGGAAAGGGGGTTACGTTCTGCCTGCTCCTTTAAGGAACAGAAGGCTGGTGGGTAGTGTGCAGAGGCAGAAGCGTGAGCGTAATGCTCAGGAAAGACCTCAGAGAGCATGGCGGGCTCCGTACAAACAGTTCCATTGACGCACACTCCAAGGATACTTGTTGGCGTCTGGTATCCCTTTAAGCGCCTGATTTTTCCCCAGACCTGTGAGGCGGAAGTTCCTGTCCCAATGTAGAAACGTACCTCTCCCAACAATCCTGTTTACGCCTTTTGATAAGTCGGCGAGCACGAGCGCGGAGCTGCTTAAATGCGATCAGGTGCTCCATAGAGGGGTGCCGCTTATAGCATTGTAGGGCTCGTCTGTGATCTTCAATAGCCTCACTCACCTCTTGCGACCACCATGGAACCGTCCTCCACCGTAGGCACCTAGAGGAACGAGGAATGCTCGCTCCTGCGGCTGAAACTATGGATTGTGAGGTGCTCTCGACCACCACATCGATGTTGTCGAGTGGCGGAGGGGCAATGATAGCAGCAGAGGTGTATTCTTCCCAGTTAGCCCTGAGTAGAGCCCACCAAGGTGGGCGAGCCGGGGATTGACGTTTTGGAAGCGACAAGAAGATTGGAAAGTGACCACTGCCACACAGGTCGTCATGAGCTCTCCAATGTATGGATAGCGGAAGGCTAGTGCTCCAGATCGACAAATCAATGGCCGAGAACGTGCCGTGCGCCACACTAAAATGTGTAGGGGGCACCTGTATTCAAGAGGCAGAGGTCTAGTTCAGACAGTAAGTCCTCGATAACTCTGCTGCGGCCAGAAATTGCAGAACCATCCCACAAGGTATTATGGGCATTGAAGTCGCCCAATACCAGGAAAGGCGGGGCATTATATAGATTGTGATGTAAATGCAGCCAAAACATTAAAAAAATTCATCGCCATCTGGAGGGAGGTAGAGACTGCAGACAGTGATCTCCTCTGGTGTCCTTACCCTGACAGCCACAGCTTCTAACTGTGTTTGAAGGGGCACAGGTTCACTACAGACAGAGGCAAGGACATACACACATACTCCACCTGACAACCTGTTATACACGCTATGGTTGCAAAAGTATCCCTTATAAACCCGAAGGGCAGAGGTCTGCATTGCTGGGAACCAGAGCAGGTGTTACGATCAAAAGTTGCCGTAGCCTCAGCCAGGTGGGTGAAGAAACCGCCGCAGTTCCATTGGATGATGACGTTTACCGTCGTTTGGGATGACATGAACGATAATATGTGGCTCATTGCATCTCATCATGACTTCCATCCACCAGTGGCGATGTGTCTGCATCCATATCCATCGTTTCTGGGCGGTCCTCAAGAGCGAGGTCCTCGTGGGGTACACCGAGAAGCTTCACCTCGTCGTCAGAGAAAGAGAGGTGGAGGAGGGGAGTGTCACAGTGGCCACTGGAGTTCTTTCTTTTTCGGATGCTTCTTTTTTACCTCTCGCTGTGCTTTGGGTTTCTCAGTGTCAGGGACTGAGGACAATCTCGAAGCCCTGGGACAAGCAGTTGGCAGTACTGTGCGCCACTCGCTAGTATCCACTGTTGCTGAGGGAGAAACCTCAGAAGGAGATCGAAGTGATCCCTTCCTAGCGAGAGGTGACATAGAAGGCAGTTGCTCCTCTGGCTGAGGGGTGGAGGCTGGCGTCCCCTGTGTTTGTGGGGGTATTGCTCCCAGGTTGGGTTTGGGAGCAACTGAAGATGAAGTACCCACAATGGTCAAGGGGGTGGGCATAGTCGATCGAGCCTGTAGGCCCTGTGTAGATGGCGGCACAGATGGAGACGAGATTGTAAGGGATGGTGCTGGCGAAACAGCTGTGGCATAAGTGGAAATCATTGTAACAGGATGGAGCTTTAAGTACTTTTTCTTGGCCTCTGAGTAACACAGCTTGTCCAGTGTCTTATACTCCATAATTTTCCTCTCTTTGTGGAGAACAGTGCAGTTTGGTGAGAGAGGGCCATGCTACTGGCTGTAGTTGACGCAGACTGGAGGAGGGGTACATGGGACGTTCGGATGTGATGGACATCCGCACTCCCGGCAGGTGGGGTTGGCGTTACACCGGGAGGACATGTGCCCAAACCTCCAGCACTTAAAGCAACACATAGGGGGAGGAATGTAGGGTTTAACGTCGCAGTGTTAAATCATCACCTTGACTTTCTCAGGCAATGAATCGCCCTCAGAAGTCAAGATGAATGCACAAGTGGCAACCCTGTTGTCCTTACGACCCCTGTAAATTCGTGTGATGAAACGAATACCACACGGCTCTAGATTTGCTCTCAGTTTGTCGTCGGATTGTAGCAAGAAGTATTTATGAAATATGACTCCCTAGACATTATTTAGTGTCTTATGAGGTGTTATAGTAACGGAAACATCACCCAGCTTGTCACAGGCAAGCAAAGCCCATGACTGAGCCGGGGATGACGACGTTATGAGGACTGCCCCTGATCGCATTTTATACATGCCCTCCACCCCTCCGTACATTTCTTCCAAGTTCTCCACAAAGAATGAAGGTTTCATTGCCTGGAAAGATTCTCCATCGGACTTACTGCAAACTAGGTATTTGGGGGCATAAGCCTCACCTTGCTGACGGGCCCTACGTTCCTCCCATGGTGTGGCCAGGGATGGGAACAACTAGTGGTCATATTATGCAGCATTATAGTCGCTTCTTCTTCTCTTAGAGATGGCAGTTATACGTCCACCAACGTTTCTTGATCTTTTCATGGTGTTCCCATGAGCAGCTAGGGATCTATACGTCCACGCAGGCAGAGCACCACTTGCCTGGGTGAGCCTTATACAACTGATGTGCGGCAGGTTCCTCAGAGGTTGCTCGCTAGCGACTATTCAACCTCAAAAGCCATGCATCTCCTCGGCACGTAGCAAACCGTGAGATTGAGTTTTTTTATAGAGGTTTGTGTGGTGCGCACAAGTCTGAAGTGCGCGCCACGTACTTTCGCCACTCGCCGCCATGCACGCACAGCGCGGCGTTCTTACGACATCAGCCACGAGCGCCCTCTGCTGCAACTCCGCTCGTGGCCACTACTGAACTGCATCGGCCACTTGGGATTAGGACAGGCACTAGGTCTCATCAGTAGGCAGGCCTCTACCTAGTTAACCTATGTCGCAGCAGTACACTTAGTTGGCAGCCATGAACTTTGTAAAAGTTAAGTATTATATTTCTACGAAATATACAACTTGTTCTAATCTAGCTTAGTGTTTCTAGTTTCTGCTGTCCCACTGGCTAGTCACCTCAGACTCTGTACCCGCACACGTGTGTATCCTATTTCCCTGTGTCGGTTTCTCTCTACTTGGCCACTGACATCTAGGACAACCGGCGGAAACGAGACACAAAAGTGGCGACGAGGATGGGATATACAAGTTTGACCGTCCTCGCGACTCGGGCAATTAAGCCAAGATCCCCGAGCTCTGAAATGTGCAACGCTCCACCGTCATGCCGAACGATGGTTGTTGAAGTATGCACAGTGCTTACGGTGCAGCAGACTGTTGGCGTGACACAGCCC
This sequence comes from Locusta migratoria, assembly GCA_026315105.1. NCBI lineage: Eukaryota > Metazoa > Arthropoda > Insecta > Orthoptera > Acrididae > Locusta > Locusta migratoria. The sequence continues at coordinate 801,353,066 of CM048755.1, read as the reverse complement.
ACAGTTCAGGACCCCGGGTTCGCCAAGCCTGTGCTCAGCAAATTACTGCTGAGCCCCTGAGGGGTTGTTGGTTTTGTGTGTGTGGGGGGAGGGGGGTTCAACTTGTTGGGTTATGGTTTGGAGGCACTAGACTACTTAGGTCATCAATGCCTATTTCGGATAAGGATAGGGAAGTAAATCGGGCGTGTCCTTTGAAAGGTAGCATCCTGCCATTCGCCTGCATCAATTTAGGGACACCATGGAAAACCTAAATCGGGATGGCCGGAGATGGATTTGACCCACCATCCTCCCGAATGCGAGTCCAGTGTGCTAAACATTGCAGTTTTTCGCTTGGCGGAGTTTTGTTATTTGGGTTCTACAATAACTTCTGATGCCCGGAGTTGTGGACATAAAATGAAAATGCAATGCGAAGAAAAGTATGCCGGCCGCGGTGGCCAAGGGGACTGAGGCGCGTCAGTCACGGTCTGCACGGCCACTATGGTCGGGGTTCGCATCCCCCCTCGGGCATGGATATTTGTGACGTTTTTAGTATAAGCTAGTTCATAAGTAATTTTTAAGTTTAGGGATTGATGACCCCACAGTTAAGTTCTGTAAGCTTTACAAGTATTTGAATTTTAATAAAGCAGTTCAGACAAGATGAGAATAGCTTTCGAAATTTCGTGCAACAGGAGAATGCTGAAACGTAGATGGGTAGATCACGTGAGTAATGAGGACATACTGAACAAAACTGGGTAGAAAAGAAATTTCTGGCATATCTTGTCTAAAAGATGGGATCGATTGGTAGAATACATTCTGAGACACTAACGAACTGTCAATGTCGTATTGGAGGGGAGCGTGTGGGGTAAAAATCGCAGGGATAGACCACAAGATGGATACAGCAAGCAGATTCAAAGGGATTTGGGCTGTATTTCTTACTCAGAGACGGAGAGTTTTGTGCAAGATAGGGTAGCGTGGAGTTGGAGAACTGCATCAAACCAGTCTTACATACTGAAGAATACAATCACAACAACAACACACCACATGATTACGTAGTGTATGATGTGTAAGATGCGTGTCTACTTTTATTAGTGACTAAGCTTGACTCTTTAAAGTTAGTTACGGAACTGCGAGCAGGGCTCATTGACATATACTTCAGGTGTCGGGACCATCAGCGGGCGCACAAGGCGCGAGCTAAGTCTTTGTCGAGCCCGCTTGGCAATCACCTTGGCTCTTATTCTTCCTGTTGATAGTATGACTGAAGTTTGGCAACATTGCAGTGTAAGTCTGTCAACGCTGGTACCGAGGCCTTACTTCAAGGATGGCACAGAACTATGCTCATAAATTCACGTCATGTTTCCTGTAATTTCCATTGAATAATCTGACTGGTTTCTCACTCGAGAGGCGAGAGAACGCTATTAGTTCATGCTTTTGGGTCTAAAAATTGTTTAGACAACAAAATTGCAACTAATCTCTTTTCTTACGTTGCTAGTTATATGTTCTAGCGATGCATGTGGCAGTAGGAAAGAGCTGCCGTGCACAGCTACCCACTAGCTATCAGGAAAAGCTACGGAGAGATGGCTTTGGTCCATGGTTCCGGTCTCATTGGAGTACAATTTTTTTAGCCGTTTTCGTGACAGGAGTTACACGAATCCACATTGAAAACAACAATAAACGTCCTGTGGTTACTTTCTATAATGTATGTTAAGCTTAAGGGACTTAACTGTGTGGTCATTAGTCCCTAAACTTACGAACTACGTATGAACTACCTTATACTAAAGACGACACAAACATCCATGCCCGATGGGGGATTCGAACCCCCGTCCGTAGTGGCCGTGCAGACTTTGACTGGTGCACCGCAGACCGCTCGGCCATTAGGCCGGCCTTACTTGCTATATTCACTCAGATTATGGGAAAGTCTGACAACGTTCTGGTAGTTTATCGACTCCGTCCCTGTAGAAACGAACCGATTCCAAGCTAATGATGCCGCCAATCGATGTTCAACGTGTATTTTCGTCCCGAAATAATTTTTGTCGAAGGTTATGTTGTTATTGTTGTTGTTTGGATGTTTAAGGGGGACAAAACTACAATGGTCATCAGTCCCCCATTCCATCACTAAGCGTCAAAAGTAATGCTGTGGATGTGAAATAAATGTGCCACTGACATTAGGTTTGCAATGTGCTCGAATAAAACGTAAAATGGAATATGCCATTGTAACATCGTCATCTAAAACATCAGGGAGGTTAAAACTCCGCTACAAGGCGGCAGTCCAACAAGATGTGGACTATTGTCAGACGGGAGCCACATCGACATTGGGGCAGGTCCTCACCACGAAGGAAATGTCCATGGGTGAACTATGTATGCCCAATGCAGAGGCGAGACAAAACTACTGAATCCCAGCAAGAGCCATGCATGGATGAACGCCATGCGGCCGTCGTCTCCTTGATAACACGGAGTTGGGTGTGCTCAGGCTACGCCACTCAGCACCCGAAAGCCGATGTATCTGGTGGTGCAACAATGAACGGATATCAGAAGACGAAAGGCCGATCTCCAGAATGGATGCACTGACAGCTTGCTTCGCAAGCCGGTCAAGACGTTCATTCCCCGGGATACCCAACTGACCTGGACACCAGATGAACACCAGCGATCAGCTGGACAGTTCAACAGCACAAAGCATTTCCTGTATGGCCAACACCAGGGGAGACCGCGGGTAACACTGGTCCAGAGCTCTAAGGCTGCTCAGGGAGTCGCTGCATATAAGGAAAGACTCACCAGAGCAGGATCAGATATGCATGAGAGCTCGGTGAATGGCCACCAGCTCTGCAGTGTAAACACTGCAGCCATTCGGCAGAGAGTGCTGTTCCACACAGACACCATGAATTTAGGCAAGTCCTACGTGGCCATTAACCAGAGAACCATCCGTGTAGATCAGGTCATAGTCAGGGAATTCTGCTACGACAGCCGAGAAATGGCAGTGGAGCGTCTCCAGGGAAACCGAGTCTTTGGGCCCATGGGCCAAGTCCAGCCGTGTAGACGGCCTTGGCAAGTACCGCAGGGATGTACATGCATGGACTCGATAGGGAGATGGAAGGGGAGAAGACTCAAGCTTCAGCAGGAGGGACTGAACTCGAAAGGCAATCGTATGACCTGATCTGGGGCGTCGCTGATGGGGACAGACGACCACATCCGAAAAGAAGAGACGACGGTTTGGGTGGCCAGGGGAGCAATATACATTGGCTGCATAAGCCATGAGCAGGTGTTGGTGGCGGACCCCCAAAGGTGGGACACCAGCCTCCACTAGTAAGCTGTTCACTGGGCTGGTGCGGAAGGCCCCTGCCGTGATGCGAACCCCACAGTTGTGAATGGGGTCCAGTAGGTGCAGGGCCAAAGGTGATGCAGACCCATAGGCAAACACCGAAAATCAAGGCGGGACTGCACCAGTGCCATGTATAGCCGAAGCGGCATCAAGCGGTCAGCACCCCAGGTCGTATGACCCAGGTGTCGGAGAAGGTTGAAACGGCACCAGCACTCCTGTTTCAGCTGACGAATGTGCAGAAGCCATGTCAGCCAAGCGTCAAAGACCAGTCCTAAAAAACAATGGGTGTCTACTACGGTAAGTAGTTCATCATTAAGATAAAGTTCAGGATGAGGGTGAACAGTCCAACACCGACAGAAGTGCATCACTCTGGTCTTGGTGGCAGAAAACTGAAAGCCATGGGTAAGTGCCCAGGTCTGCGCCTTCTGAATAGCACCTTGCAACCTGCGCTCGGCAACGTGGGTGCTGCAGGAACTAAAAGAGATACAAAAGTCGTCAGTGTAAAGAGAAGGGGATACTGACGATCCAACCGCTGTCGCTAAACAGTTGATTTCAACTAAAAATAATGGAACGCTTAAAACAGAACCATGAGGAACACCATTTTCCTGGATATGAGAGGTGCTCAGGGAAGCACCAATTCGGACATGAAAGGTACGGACAGCTATAAAATACTGGATAAAATCGGTAGGGAGCCCCGGACACCCCAGTCACGTAAAGTCTTGAGGATGTGTCATCGACAAGTTGTATGGTATGCTTTGTGCATATCAAAGAAGACAGCAACAAGGTGATGGCGCCTGGAAAAGGCTGTAAGGATGGCAGACTCGAGGTACACCAGATTGTAGGTGGTAGATCGACCCTGGCGGAAACCACTCTGACATGGAGCCAGTAAGCCCCGAGTCTCCAGAATCCAACGCAACTGCCAACTGACCAACCGCTCCAACAGTTTCCGTGGAATGTTAGTCAGGTTAATGGGCCGACAGCTATCCAGGGAAAGAGGCTGTTTGTTGGGTTTAAGCACCAGGAGGATGATACTCTCCTGCCATTGTGATGGGAAAACACCATCACACGAAATGCGGTTATAGACCGCAAGAAGATTATTCTGGCTTTCTGTGGAGAGGTGCTTCAACATTTCGCTATGGATGCTATCAGGCCCAGGCGCCGTGTCAGGACATGATGTAAGAGAACTGAGGAGCTCCCACTCAAAGGAGTGTTGTAGGATTCAGAGCGGCAGGTAGTAAACGAGAGGGGCTGGCATTCTAGCCGTTCCTTCAATGTATGGAAGGATGGTGGATAATTTGCAGAGGCAAAGGCGCGAGCATAATGCTCGGCCAACATCTCTGCAAGTGTGGCCGGGTGCGTACATAGAACTCCATTTGTGGAGATTCCAGGTATTCCTGCTGGTGACTGTAATCCTTTAATTGCCTGTTTTTACTCCAAACCTGTGAGGCAGAGGTACCCGTCCCAACAGTAGAGACGTACCTCTCCCATCACTCCTGTGTCCATCTTATTATCTGGCAAACACGAGCGCGAGGTTGTTTGAGTGTGATCGGGAGCTCCTGAGAAGGGTTGACGCTTGTAGCGCTGTAAGGCCTGCCTACGATCTCTAATAGCCTCAGCTATTTCCGGCGACCACCACGGCACCGTCTTCTGCCGTGAACACCCTGTGGGGCATAGAATTGCAGCTTTTGCAGCAGAAACAATGGTGTGAGTGACGCCCTTGACCACCACATCGATGGTGGAGGTCGAACAATAGCAGTAGGATGTGTCATCTCCCCAGTTATCCCTGCTTAAAGCCCACCTGGTGGGGGGGGGGGGCGTCCTGGGGACTGACATTGTAGGAGTGACAGAAAAAGGGGAAAATGGTCACTGCCACACAGGTCGTCATGGGCTCTCCAGTGGACAGATGGTGGAAGGCTGTGGCTGCAGATCGATAAATCAATGGCCGAGAACGTGCCATGCGCCACACTAAAGTGTGTGGGGGCACCAGTATTTAAGAGGCAGAGGTCGAGTTGAGAAAGCAAAGACTCGACGACTCTACCCCGGCCAGGAAGTGTAGTACCACCCCACAACGGGTTATGGGCGTTGAAGTCGCCCAATAAGAAGAAAGGCGGGGAGGGTTGCGATATAAGTGCAACCAAATCATTCAAAGAGATATCTCCATTCGGAGGAAAATAAAGGCTGCAAACAGTAAACTCTTGTGTTGTCCTTACCCTGACAGCCACTGCTTCTAATGGTGTATGAAGGGGCACAGGTTCACTATGAACAGAAGTAAGGACATACACGCACACACCACCTGAGACCCTGTTATATGAGCTACGGTTAAAGTAATATCCCCTGTAGCCACGAAGGGCTGGGGTCCGCATTGCTGGGAGTCAAGTTTCCTGTAAGGCAACACAGAAAGCAGGCGTTACGCTTAAAAGTTGTCAAAGCTCAGCCAGGTGGGGGAAGAAACCGCCGCAGTTCCACTGGAGGATAATGGTGTCCGATAACTGAGAAGACAGGAATGGTACGAGAGGCAAAATTACAACTCGGCGTCAGTCAAATGCGCTGACTGATGATTTGCTGGCTCAGCATCCATTGTTTCTGGAATGTCCCAGAAAGTGAGCTCCTCCAGGGATGCTAGAATACCCACCTCGTCCCCAGAGGTCGAGGTGGATTGGGGTGGTGGCACGGGAGCCACCAAGGTATCCTTCAACTCTTCATTTTCTGCTTTTTTTCTCCGATCCTTCTTGTCCTTCGGGGGCTTTGCCGGCAGGGCAGGCTTCTCAGGCTCAGCCACAGGGACTGAGAAGCAGCGTGAGGCCCTGCATCCAGCAGCCTTCGGCTGTGCCTGCTACTGGCTTGTGTCAGCAATGACACTGGCGGAACCCTTGGAAGGGAGTGTCCCAAGGGACCCCTTCCGAGCGAGGTGTGACGGAGAAGGTTGTCGTTTCTTCTGCAGAAGGGTGGAGGTTGCTCCCGAGGCAATTACCTTAGGAGCAGAAGAAGGAAGGGAGCCCCCAACCACGTTGGGGGCAGGTGTAGGTTTACAGCCCTGAGGGCCCACAGAAAAAGAAGTTGTGGGGAAGACAATGGCGATGATGTGACTGTCGCAAAAGAGGTGGTCATGGTTACTGGGAGTAAGTGCTCATATTTGTTTTTTGCCTCAGTATAGGTTAACTGGTCAAGGTCTTATATTCAACAATTTTTCTTTCCTTGTGGAGAATAGGGCATTGCGACGAGCGGGGACCGATGCTCCTGGCCACAGTTCATGCAGGTGGGCGATGGAGTGGATCTAAAGGTCCACCCAGGCAGAGCCCCGCTTGCCTGGGTAAGCCTTATACAACTGAGGTGCGGCAGGTTCCTCAGAGGTTGCTCGCTAGCGACTGTTCAACCTCAAAAGCCATGCATCTGCTCGGTACATAGCACACCTTGATATTGAGGTTCTTTTATATAGAGGTTTGTACCGTCCTCGCGACCTGGGCGATTAAGCCAAGATCCCTGGGCTCTGTAACGTACAATGTTCCACCGTCGCGCCAAACGACGGTCGTCGAAGCACGCACAGAGGTTACGGTGTAGCAGACTGTTGGCGTAACACAGCCCACAGCTCAGGACCCTGGGTTCGCCAAGCCCGTGGTCAGCAAATTAACGCTGAGTCCCTGAGGGGTGTCGAAGGTTATTCAAGTAAGGGGCACGAAAGATAAACATTTGAGGACATATGAGCGAAAGAGTAAGTGATAAATGGGTGATTCCAAAGCATACTATTGGATGTTTTGTTTGTGAAATCAGCAGGAACTATTATCGTGTAGTAATAACACATGATGTAGTTTTTTAGGTCGTTTGTCCTAAATGGTGTCTCACTTGTTTGCAAAAAATGTGCACTCCCTGGCATTGTGGTTTCACTTTTTGCTCATTATAAAAAATCTTTTAGTACTCAGTCATTAATTCATTCTTAAGATGTCAACATGAGGGCATTATAACTCGTCACTCGTAGCTACCGTGAGTAGAAATACTGAATGATTGACGAGATGACGTTCAAGAAAAATGCAATAATAGTCACCCTTATGACTTTTTATCCGATTCTACTTTACGACGTTTAGATTATGTTCCCTTCCCGTATTGAAATTTTCTTACTGATATATGAACATAAGTACTAGAACTTGAAGTAAGGATATAACTACTGTAAATAGACTCACAGAGGTGCACAGCTGTCACCGAGTCCGCAGGCGGCAGCCGCCGAGTCGCCGGAGCCGGTGCCCACTAATCCCGAGAGTAAACAGTTCAGTTTTGATGCAGCCGCGAGCTCTTTTGTGTAATTATTTCTGGGCGTTTTCGCTGTTCCATTTGTGGTTCTTCCACACTAATAACAAAAACAGCCGATATGCGGTTAAAAAAAATTGAAAGTCGTGGGATTCGATCTTGCCACTGCTTATATATTCGCTTGTAAACGCGACTTTTACCATGAGACTACGCGCTCACATGTTTCAGAACTGCCTCGAGAAGGAGGTAACAATTCCTCCTGACAGTACCGCATTCTACAGCGTTGCCAGATCGTACGTATCGGCGGACTTTAAATTCGATCGCCACTCAAAATTCTTTGTCTACACTGCGCGACCGACTCGGACTTACCCTTTGCGTCGGCCGACCGGCGATCAATTTTTTTTAAATCTGAGACTGTACATTATGGTCAGTATTTTATATGTGCATTTGAAATAACGTATTGGTATTCGCAAGTATGTGCAGGTTATAAATAGGTACCCGAGTACCTGAATTTCATATAAGGGAACCTTTGTTCCCCCTCCCCACAGTACCGTCAGCATCCATTATAACATTCCTGGTGGTCGATCGTACTGGGGACTGGGGCCCTTCTCTTCGCGTCCGTAGCCGGCACGAGTAGTTTGCAGTATCGAGCGTATATTAGAACTAAACATGTTGAACATCATTGGAAGCAGAGCTAGGTACGTCTCCGGGAATGTGTGTGAACAATCAGAAGGAGGCACATCAGACGTGCCGGATTTTAATGAAGAATCAAAAGGTGAACTAACAAACGCCGTGAGTTATGCTGAGATTCTACTTCTCTATTTACATCTCGTGACGAGTACGCCTCCGAGTACGATTTCAAAGGTAATTGGAGAAGCTATCTGCAATGAAATTCTAGACCTATTGGCAGAGAAGTGGATCGTCTGTGAAGACGAGTTAATTATCGTCGACGAAAAGGGCGAGTAGCAGGTCGAATTTGAAATATATAAACATAATTAATGTACAGGTAGAAGAAATCGACTACGTTTGCAAAGAATCTTCACGGCAGGCATCAGATTATGTACCTCTATCGTATAAACAAGGAGCAGTCGCTATGGCAACTGAAAACCCCCCAGACGAAGGGATTCGCTCGGTTAAAGAGCGAAAGAGCTCTAGTGCAATGGAAAAAAGGATGTGAAACGTGGAGGAACGCATTTTGATAAGTGGAAGAATATCGACGAAGAGACGTACGACCGATTCGTCGAAGCAAGACGAAATAACGAGCAGGTGAATCTCGTAAAATATACGCTTTACGTAATGGCAGAAGAAAACTGGTTTATAAGAACATGTACAGGTAACAACGAGGACTCTGCAGCAATGGGCAATGAATGCAGCTATGCCGCTTATTTTGGAGAACTTCGCTTTTTGCAGTAGTACATCGTGGGTCACTCGATTCAAGAGATTGCATAAGATTCGACAAAGGAAAATCACGAAATTTGTTTCCAGTAAAGAATTCTCATCTATAGAATAATGTATGGAGACTCCGAGGAGGTTTCAAGCGCAGACGAAAACGTTACTTGCCAACTTTGATCTGGACCACGTCATCAATACTGATAAAACCGGGTGCCAGTACCAACTATTTTATAATAGGTCACTTGCACACCGGGGGTCCAAAGACGAAGTTGTAAAAGGAAGGGGTTTGAACAAGATGACGCATTCTTATACGGCACAGTATTCTCTGACTGCATCAGGAAAGATATTGCCCCGAGTGATCCTGTATATGCAGGAACGCTTGGGGAAATTCGGCCCGGTACTGCAGAAGAGAATCACCGAGATATCTAATATAAGAATGTCGTAGTAACATGTTAAGGTGCGATTCCGAACGCGGCGGCAAGCGGCAGTCGTCGCTGAGCCACGACAGGCGGCACCACTTGTCCCCGTTGTTTGCAATGCGAGCGATTCGGAACGCGGCGGCGGCGACACCGGTCGCCGTATACCTGCTCCGGCGACCGGCGGCCATCCGGTCCCGAACCAGTGGTGTCGCTGTCGCCGACCCGACCCCCCGCCGGAGACCGGTTTTATGACAACACCCAAGGGAAATGAGCTCTTCAGACTCTGACGAGCCGCGGCGGAGTGGCCGAGCGCATTGAGGCGCTATCCTACGATACGCGAGGCTGTTCCCCGACGGGCATGGCAGTTTGTGCCGTCTTTATTGTAAGCTAGTTCATAAGTAGTTTGTAAGTCTAGGGACTTATGACCCTTTAGTTAAGTCCCATAAGCTCTACAAACATTTGAAAGTTTGAACTCTGACGAAAAGAAGTCCGTAAACAGAGTAGCAACATATCCTGTAATATTTGACGCAGGAAATAACGAGTACAGAAATGTTTTAGTAAAAGATATCTGGATAGCTACAGCAGAGTAGTTGAACAGGACGAGTAAGTGCACGAAACGTATTTATCAAGGAATGGATTCATATGTGCATTGTTTGTAACTATGTATTTTCACTGTAGTGTTTTTAAAGAAAACGCCTTTTACTTCCAGCAGTAGCAAAGGGCGTTTTCTTTAAAAACACTACAGTGAAAATACGTAGTATTCAGCTGCTGCTCCAATGGCCACCACAAGCAAGATTGTTTATAACCACTGAAGCACTTGAGGATATGTCCTCAAGAAAATGTAAATTGACATTTTGTTCGTTTTAATTTATTGAGACATCATTGCATTGGATGTAACTAAAAGCAGAAGACATCATTGCCTTGTCTCTTCTACAGATCGGATTGAAACTTGCATTTGTTGTTTGTAACAGGGAAGAAGAGTTGTGAAGTTCCACGAATAAATATATAATCGGCCTGGAACTGTGTTTAATCAGTCGGGAATTTTTTTTGTAAATTCTGACAAACTATTTAATTATGAGTACGGATGTATGCCTGTAAATGTTTGATGTGGCATATCAATGAAGACAGAGGAAGCTGCACTCATTAATATTTTGTAACACGTTTTGCTTCATTTTTGTAGCAACTTAGTGCAGTTTCCTCAATACTTAACTATTAAAGTAAAAACTAAATACAAACGGTGGTTTATGTTTAAAAGAATTAAGAAATTAACTATCGGTAATTACATAAATGGTGTTCTTAAAAATGATTATGTAGAGTAATAAAGCGTTTTGTGTAAAATACTGGCAGGACAGGTTTATTTACTTCAATTTCACGAGAGGTGACAGATTGTTATGTACCAACAAAGAAAATAAAACGGAATAAAACTAACGATGGTTCAATATGAAAAGTGTGAAAGGAAAGGAAAGAAAAGAGGCAAAAGTTACTAAAGGCTTTTATGCGACGCAAATATGATATTGAATTATTTTCTGGACATATCAGAGCAGTTTTACGGAGTTCATTTCCAATATATAAAGCAGAACCGAAAGAAAAATAATAGTCGCATTGCTTCTGATTACGAAATGATGGGCCCACAGTGCAACACAAATCAGCAATCAAGAGATAACAACACACCTTCAACATTCACATCGGTGGGACTGTTCCGTACCAGTTGTTGAGCAGATAGTAAATAATGCACTAGTTTTTGAGTACTTCTCAGTGTAAAATGTAATTTTTCTTCAGTTATTGCATTTCTTAGGCACTGTGGTTTTATGTCATCCGAAATAGAACTCTGTACGAAGTTGAACTGTCTTTTATTTAAACGTCAACAGCTCCTGAATAAATTCTTCACTAAACTTTTTTTTTTTTAATCAGCGGCCTGTAACTTCCCTCGGCAGCTGTACGTTTACATAAAGGCATTACCAGCTGTCGTGTTTTCTTAGTATGGAACAAAGCAACGTCATCGTCTTCCCCTCCAACTACAGCGCAACAGCCGCGGCAGTCGGCGGACACCTCACCCCGCCTCTCACCGGCGACCGCGCTGCTCGCCTGCCGCTGCGTTCCGCAACGGGTCGGCAGCAGGCGGCTGCGGCTGCGTCTCGGTCGTTGTCGGCAGCGGCAGTGGGTCGCTGTCGCCGTGTTCGGACTCGCACCTTTAGGCAGGGCCGGCGTAAGGCACTTGCGACACGGGCGGCCGCACGGGGCGGCACTTTCCGAGGGGGAGGGGCGGCAAATCTGCCGTCCCCGCCCCCTTTCTCTCTCTCTCTCTCTCTCTCTCTCTCTCTCTCTCTCTCTCTCTCTTTCGATTTTTTTTTTTTTTTTGACAACCGGACGGAGCGGTTCCGGAAACTGTGGCATGGTGCTTCTAGTACTTACCTCCCAGCCACCCCTGTTGAACAAAGGGAGGGAGGAGGACTAATTTCTTCCTCGCCACTGTGGCAGCACCGTCGTGTTTACACTGGAGGAACAGAGAGGGAAGCAGTCTGGTGTACACGCCAGTATTCTTATAAGTGGAGCACTGTCAGCCTGTTAGGCGCCGTGCGTTTACTCACAACCAAATTAGCAGAAAACGAAATCTACTTTGGAAATTCGAAACAATTTTCGATACTGCGGTTATATGTTAAGCTTGAAGTAATTTTGCTAAGCCCTTCAATGGCAGTTTCCGAGTGTTTTATTCTTCCCGCGTTATGGAAAAAAAATGGTTGAACATTACTACAGTCAAACATGTCCAACACCTACAATGGCTAGAAGTATTACGAATGGGTAAATACGCTGCGTGTAATTATAAGGGATAAAGACATTGATAATAAGCCTGACATAAGTTGGGTTTCGACGTATTTTTGAAACTTTTTGCTATCCGTTTATGAGTGATAGCCCAATGTTTTAGTTTTTGAGACATGGAACACCTGTCTCCGCCTGCAAGAACAACAATCAAACTCTGACCAGCACTTTTGTTTGACAATACTACTCGCACAGTATCACTTTGCCAATATTTATTTACTGCGCAATGCGTCTGAACCTATGTTTCATCTTAGTAAACTACTGGTCGCTTTTATTCTGATGAAAAACTGAGAAAGTGAGGTCTTTTAGCAACAATGCCCTCTCGTCCGCACAAAACAAAACGTTAATTTTCACACCTTCTAAAGCCGGCCGCGGTGGCCGAGGAGACTGAGGCGCTCCAGTCACGGTCTGCACGGCCACTACGGTCGGGGGTTCGAATCCCCCCTCGGGCATGGATATTTGTGCCGTCTTTAGTATAAGGTAGTTGATAAATAGTTTGTAAGTTTAGGGATTGATGACCCCGTAGTTAAGTCCCATAAGCGTAACAAACATTTGAACATTTTGAAAGCCGGCCGCGGTGGCCGAGGGGACTGTGGCGCTTCAGTCACGGTCTGCACGGCCACTACGGTCGGGGTTTCGAATCCCCCCTCGGGCATGGATATTTGTGCCGTCCTAGTTCGTAAGTAGTTCATAAGTAGTTTGTAAGTTTATGGACTGATGATCCCGTAGTTAAGTCCCATAAGCTGTACAAACGTTTTTGAACACTTTCTAAAACTAAAATCCATAGGCAGAACATTGTTTCTAAGGGTTTCGTTGCTAGCTTCGATGCTCATTTCTCTTTGGCAAAAGTTCTGCAGTTTTCGCAAAGTTCGTATTTCTTTCTATTGCTCGTGATGCCATAGAAATTGCTGACTGATAATACATTTGTCCATATCATCGGTTCAAATGTTTTTAAAGCTTATGTGACCTAACTACGGGGTTATCAGTCCCTAAACTTACAAACTACTTATGAACTACTTACGAACTAGGACGTCACAAATATCCATGCCCAAAGGGGATTCGAACCCCCGACCGTAGTGGCCGTGCAGACCATGACTGGAGCGTCTTGGTCCCCTCGGCCACCGCGGCCGGCCATATCATCGGTCAAATACTTATTGTGAGCTTCTTGCTTCTCTTTAGGCGCTAGTTTAACTGAGCCTCGCTGTACCTCAGGGGTGGCCAACCTTTACAGCAGGCGGGCCACATGTTTGAGAGCCAAGTACCCGGCAGGCCGCATTACCGATTTTTGTTTTGTGAACCAAAAAAGCAAGAAATATTCATTTGTTAAAGAATATAAAACGAATGTGATTAAAGAACATTTAATGTAAAAATTATTATACAACTTTATGAAATAAAGTTTACTGGGATGTCTCGATTGTTTCACTAAAGGAAGTGAGTCATTGCTGACTTCTAGTTAAGTTGTTTCTACACGAAAGAGTTTTCCAGATGAACATCCGTAATTCGTGTTCTCATATATGATTTTATGTAATTCATCCGACTAAAACGTTGTTCACTGACACGTACGTGTATCCAAATAATGAAATAATTTCATAGCATGTCTGTAAAACGCTGAATGTATATCATCTAAATATGTTTTATAGAACCTTTCCAAAAAAAAAAAAAAAAAAAAAAAAAAAAAAAAAAAAAAAAAAAAAAAAATGTGTATCGTATTACATTTCTCAGCATGCCATTTGTAAATGTACCGGTATCGTAGCCGTTGTGTGACGTCCGATTGCTTTGACAGTGTAGGAAAATGCGTGAAGTTTTTTGCTCGTAACTGTTGCTCCCAAAGCCCAAGTTTAATTTGGAATGCGGAAATGAGATGATGCATGACATTAATCAGCTGATCTTTTCCTTGGAGTCGAGCATTAAGATCATTTAGGTCACTAGTTATACCGCCCAACAACGAAGGGTTGGAAAACCATTCCATACCTTCGAACTCAGGGAGTCTCTTTGACTTGCTTTCAAACAATGGTTATATTTCTTGCTTCAAACCTTACACTCTTTTCAAAATTTTTTCACGGGTTAACAATCTTATTTCTGTATAATACGAACTTTTATCGTGCTCTGAATCGAATGATGTCAAACATTCTAGGAACGGACGATGATTCAAACCTCTCGCCTTAATAAATTTCACTATTTTGACAACTATCTTCATGACATGCTCCATTTTGAGAGACTCGGCAGATACATTTTCTCGAGGGATAACGCAATGAAAGTTGAACACCGATGTATTGCGAGCCACGTTTTCAGTTAACTGAACGAAACCTACGTTTTTTCCCAGCCATTGCTGGAGGTCCATCCATTGTTAGCCCCGATACGTCGTCAAGCTCTAATGAAAATAATGAAAACCGACTTAATGACGATGTAAATCTCGTGACTTCATGGTATCCTTAAATGGATACAATGCCGCTAATTCTTCTATTTTATTAACATGGGCATCAACACCACTGACAGAAGTTGCCATTTGGACGGTATCTGGATTGTCTGTGCACTGGTCCAAAACTACTCAATGAAACAAACTCAGAAACACGATTTTTAAAAAATTATCTTCAATTTGTCTTCTAAGGTTGGCACACGTCTATTAGTGCTTTAAGGAGACAGGTTGATTTTTAAGAAATCATGTTTCTTTTGTGGAAACACTATTTCGACGACGGTCTCAAAGCATTCCTTTAACATTTCGATATCTGAATATGGGTTTGATTTTTTGCCATAACTCTCTTTCACATAGCATGTTGTCTCTGAATTCGCTCTTGCTGTTGAGTACAAAGTTTCCTTTCTATACCGTTTATTTTATCTGGTCGATATTGTCACCTGTACTTGTCAAACATAACTTCATGTTTAGTCTCGTAATGACGTTTAATGTTATATTCTTTTTGAACCGAGATAGATTGCTTGCATATTAGACATCAGTTTTCTTATATATTCCACAAAAAAATACTTTACTGTCCACCTATATTGAAAAGTTCTCACCTATAATTTTCCTCCTCTTCTTAGGACCTACTTCTTCGATAGTTGTCGCCATGCCAAGTTCACGTCTTCAACTGTAACAGACATTTTCCCCCATAATTCAGACTGAAAGAGAGACCAACACGGTAATCGAAGTGTCGTAATTGTTTTTTAAATAGCGTTATACATGCTGTATGTGAAGTTCAGAATGAAATATCAGTTACGTAAAGTAATTCCATGCAACTCTAATAAAATTCCTACAAAATCTACTTTAAAGTTCCCAGAAATTGTTTAACACCGCGAAACATTGGAGGCGCGTCCTACGTGTTCACTGGTTCAGAGAAGCCCCGGAAAAGAAGCTGATCATGTAAAAAACAATATTGTGTCTTTGAATTATGATTCTTCATTTAATTTTCGTAGCAGGTATTTTTATCTGCAGTGCACACGTGCTAAGCTTCCCTGAAGGCAACACGTGCCTCACGATTGTTTTTGTCGCATTGAGCCGCGGCGGAATGGCCGTGCGCACTGGGGCGCCGTGCTGCGGTGCGCGCGGCCGTTCACCGGCGGGGGTTCGAGTCATCTCTCGGGCATGGGTGTATGTGTTATCCTTAGGTTAGTTTAACTTAGTTTAAGTAGTTTGTAAGCTTAATAACCAAGCAGTTCAGTCCGTTATATTTACAGACATTTGAACATTTTATGCCGCATTGAAGATTTATCAAAAACACGGCATATTTGGTAAAATTTCAACAGCCTTTCTGCGAGCGTAAGGTAAAGAACCCATTTTAATACAATCGCTTAACAGTGCATTTAGTTGTATTCTATGCTTTAGTTTCCATGACAGGGATTTCAATACTCAATATTTTTTAAAATCAGTTGGAGGAGATTGCCTAAATGGCGGACCCTCAGATGTACATTGCTCGCCGAATTATCAGTGTTTCATTTACGTACGGTGTTATGTCTGCCAGTACCTCACCTGCTAATTTTCAAATCCCAGATTCGAGTCCTGGTTACGGCACATAATTTTAATCTGCCAGGAAGTTTCATATCAACGCACACTCCGCTACAGAGAGAAAGTTTCATTCCCTGTTATACGTACTTGAGAAATTTGATAGTCTGTTCTCTCGAGAATTTTTGTTACTGATATCCAACTGCTTTAGGAGACCGTGATGTATCGTAAATATAAACATTGGCGATGCTTCATTTAACCTGGCAGCCTTACTTTAAAATTTCGATATCTTTGTTATGATTCTTACTGAAAAGAATTCTACGTTTCTGGTCTCTAACATTATTAGTCGCTGTAAGTAATGCAGAAAGACACGTGGATAAACTTTCATGAAGAGGGTCAAATCTGTACATTTGTAATGCGGAATCCTTAAACGTCATCAGTAAAACCATAACATTTCAATTAAAGATTTATATATTTTGTACGTTTAAATTGAAAGATGGTACCGAGGCAGATACCATGTCGACTGGTGTAACTACTCGCCACAACTAGATATTGCCTTCTAAAAATAAAGAGAAGCATCATAGATCAATTGTAAAATGACAAAAACTGGTTTTACTTGAAAGACTACGCTGTTTAAAGTCACAACTGCTACTAATCGTACCCTTATTACCATTCATTCAGTTTGATTTATTTTCTTATTCACGTGTAAATTTACTTATTATATTAAACAAAATAAGGGAAATAGGAAAAGTGTTGAATATGTAAACACGTCGCTGTACCATATACTACCATTCAGTGACTGGAGACGATTAAAAAAATTATTTCGAACATTCAACGCTAAGTAGTAGCTGAAGCGATCGGGGTTCAAAGAATGCATCAATCTGAAGGGACCTCTGTCGCACGGTGCAGCGAATTCTTCCTTCTGTGAATCGAAGAGAAGCTTTAGGCGCCGTTGTGTATTTGGCGTGCTACTGACGTGGCAGCAATGAAGGGTGCACGCTACGTGGCTCCAACCTGCAGTCACCACAACCGAGCACTATGGATTCCTAAAGCCGAGTGCTTTCTTAGGCGCTCGATCGCCAGGAGGCTTGGCAGGTACCTCTCGCGACAACACGGCACCGCCTGCGACGCCCGCATCTCCGGCACCGCCACGCTCAACTCATTTCCGCAGCCGGCCGCGGTGGCCGAGGTGACTGAGGCGCTCCAGTCACGGTCAGCACGGCCACTACGGTCGGGGGTTCGAATCCCCCCTCGGGCATGGATATTTGTGCCGTCCTAGTTCGTAAGTAGTTTGTAAATTTAGGGACTGATGACCCCGTAGTTAAGTCCCATAGACTATACAAACATTTGAACATTTTTTTCACTTCCGCAAACTCGAATTCATAACTGGCGGACTGTCTGGCTGCGTCCAACGCTCCACAAGCTGCCTCTCCCGTCCTCTTACTTCTCGGATTGTCCACCGCCTCAGCCACATGCCTCTCCCGTCCTCTTACTTCTCGGATTGTCCACCGCCTCAGCCACATGCTGCTCAAGATACTGTAGTGTATGTTTTCCAAACAGCAATACACAAGGAAATTTAAGAATAGTTGAATCAATGAAATGATGTATAACTGTTGTAATTTGATGTGATACGAAACACGCTTGATGGAATGATAGTTTGCAGGTTTTACATGAAATGAAAGTTAAATTTTTCTTTCATATGAAACAGCTCCGCGAGTCAAAATTTATCGGCCCGCGGGCGGCATGCGGCCCGCCGGCTTCGGTTTGGCCACCCCTGCTGTACCTCGTCACGTGACCTGGTTCTTGGCACTGCCGCGTCACCACTTCGCCTTACCAGGCGATAGATATTGTTACGTTCTCTACAATGAAAACTACAGAATTCGTTTCGCTAGTTGGCCGAGGGAGTCACGATTGGTCAGAAGCACTTTCACTGCGTTTCGTAAGAACAGAATTGCAATTTTTGTTTTTATTTTCCAGATCTACATAGATTTCAGGCACAGTGTGACTATTCTCAGTTCTTGGAGTTACGTCTACATCTATACCGTCATGTTGAACGTAACTGTCAACATGACGGTTTAGATGTAAGCACATATTGAAAACCTTTAGACTGGCCACTCAGTGGCCGAAACCTTGCTAGATCTGAAAATTAAAAACAAAAATTGCGATTGATTACTGACGTTTCCTACAGATTTGTTGAAATAAAATTCCACAGACATTTGCGTAAGAAAAAAAAAAAAGGGGGGCGGCAATTTAGCAGCTCGCACGGAGCGCACTTTGGCATGCGCCGGCCCCGATGTTCAGTATCAGGAAAATTCACAAAGAAAATGCAGAACGCTCCGGAATTGCTTCAGTCGCAGAGGGAAATAGCGTCATGGGAGGATTGTATAAGGCTACATTCCCTGGCGCTACACCAATTGAGCGCTCCTGTCTTTATTCCGGTGATAAAACACGCGTGGATCGCGTCCAAGCTGTTGGAGACAGGAGTACAGGGACGTTTTTCAAATGTGAACGAAGTATGCTTCCCAGTTTCTTTAATTCGAAAACCATGTGCATGCCAGTCAGTATAGTTTATCGTGTGTGCCTGGTGCTCGTCGTCATTATGTTTTCATTGTTTCTTCGACGAAAACCATCCAGAGGCATGCTCTGGTACAGCGGCCAATGGACATGAATAAACTAATAAAAAGAATATGTTCTAATAAATAAATAAATAAATATCAGTACATCGATATTAATGAACATTATAACGTACATTCTCTTCTTACAAAATAAAAATATCGTGACGAAAACATTATTTTCGAACAATTGTGCGCGAAAATTTTTTTTTGTCAATTGTATTTTACAGAATGTTAACAAAGTGCACGTGGAGGAATTGAACACGGAACACCCAGAGTGATAGCCGTGTACTTGATCTGATGCGCTACGCTGCTATGCTTTGGGTTATGTGCTCTGTTACTGGTATAGGTAGCGTGCAGGAAAAATCAAACACAACTTGCATTTGATGTTGAAAAATCAAACACGACTATTTCGAGAACCAGGGCCCAGCGGCATTTAGGACGTTAACCAGATACTCAGGGGATGTCCCCCTATAACATCTCAGACCCGTCAAAATCGAAGTCGGAGATGGTTGGTCATCCCCTTGTAAGTTAATTGACACTTTACAACTCACTTATTCCTTTTAAACACACGGCCACAGATGGTATAGGTAGTACAACATAGGTATTCATTATGTCTGTGGCCACACTGTCAATCCGTCACTTTGCTGTGGTGCATTTTTACAATTTTATTAAATTTCATGGTTTGTCTAAGCTATCTCTATCGATTTCATCTTAAAGCTTTTTCAGAGCGGCCCGCCGCGCAGCACTGCAAGCCCACGGGCTTATCTGAGCCAGCCCAAGGGTTGAATGCGTCAGTTTACTGCATTCTAGGTGCGCTGCTCTGTCCACTGTGGAAGGCAAAATGATGCACTTGTTTTCTCTACCGTTCCATTCTCTAATAGCGTGCGGGAAGAAAGAACACCTAAATCGTTACCTAAATCGTTCCGTTTTCGATCCGATTTCTCTTATTTTATTGGGATGGTCATGTCTCCCTAAGTAGGTGGGTGCTAGCAAAATATTTTTCACATTCAGAAGTGAAAGTCGGTGATTGAAACTTCGCAAACAGATCACGCAGCAATGAATAACGTCTTTCTTTTAATGATTTCCACCCCAACTTGTGCAACATTTCCGCGACGCTAACGTGATGAAACAAAACGGGCTGCCCTTCTCTGTACCTTCTCAATGTCTTCCGTCAGTCCCACCTGGTGAGGGTCGATTTGTTACCACACTTGATCAAGTATATTAAATATCTTCATTTTTAGTGTAACAGTTGCTTGTTATTGTGTACGGTCGTAAATTCCTGGGCCATTGTAAACGTTCATTACATTTCGGCAAACTAGTTCGCAGGAGAGCTTCTGTGAAGTTTGGAACGTAGGGGGCGAGGTACTGGCAGAACTGAAGTTGTGGGGACGGATAGTGAGTCGTGTCGGTATAGCTCAGTAGTAGTGCGCTTGCCCGGGAAAGGCAAAGGTCCCAGATGGAGTCCCGGTTCCGGCACAATTTTAATCTATCAGGAAGTTTCGTATCAGCTCACACTCCGCTGCAGAGTGAAAAGTTTCATTCTGGGAACTGGGAACCTTTTTCGACACATCCGAAATAAAATTCACAAACTAAATGACTAGAATACTGATATGTCGTGACACTGCAGTGCTTGAACAACTCATCATTGTATTTACACTACAAACAAAGATATGAACGAAAGTGTGTGAAACTAATGCATCAAGTATGTACACTTTTATTTTGTCTGTTTCCATCAAGTACAGTTTGATCAAACCTCTGGCAGGCATTGAAATGTGATTTGCAGAGTATCCCATGTATTATGGAGGGCTACTATTTTCTGTTAACGAATTTTTCAAGTTAAGTGTCATGTTAAAAGCTGTCACAACACTAACTTCAAGACATGATGGCTTGCAGTGCAATAAAAATATTACTATCACGTTTCCAATTTCATAATAATTCAAACGAAACACATCTATTGAATAAACTACTGTACGCTAACTGAAACCCACCGTTCTATTTAAGGAGGGAACCCTTTAAGCGGGTCAAACTTTAACTGGCGTGAAAGCGATAAGCCGGCCGTGGTGGCCGAGGGGACTAAGGCGCTCCAGTGACGGTCTTCACGGCCACTACGGTCGGGGGTTCGAGTCCCCCCTCGGGCATGGATATTTGTGCCGTCCTAGTTCGTAAGTAGTTCATAAGTAGTTTGTAAGTTTAGGGACTGATGACCCCGAAGTTAAGTCCCATAGACTATACAAACATTTGAACATTTTGAAAGCGATAAATTTGCTTAACCCTTTATTTCAGAGACCTTGATTACACCAGTATGCATTGAACAATATGTCGGAAACTTAAATACAAAAAAGATTTACAACAATTAGATTTAAGATTTTTTAAAACACATTTAGCAATATCAAGAATTTACTGTCAACATCATAGTACTTAAAGAATCTTACAACTACTTTAAATACTTTAATGGTTTACGTTGTTCCGGAAAGGGGACCTTTGCTTTTAGAAAATTTAAAGAGTTCACAACAAATTTTAAATAACCTAATCTTTCAAAATCCATTCACAGGTACTTATTGACAGGTCCCTCCTCGGGAGGCACATACAGCCTTTAAAAAATCACAGCGAATCTTAAGTAAACAATTCGTTGTTACAATACCTTTCACAGTTTAAAATGTAAAAGTTTCACCTCAGAGTATGTACACCAGCGACACTTACAATTTGCATTGTCACATGACAAGTTCGGTTATAGAATTGTTCTCTCCCAAGGTCCAACTTCAATTTAACAATCCCCCATGATATTTTGAAAAATATCCAAATTCAATATAAAAAGAACGCCTGTCACGGTCTCTCAACTTACAGAACCATCTTAGACTAAACAATTTCACAACTATCAGCAAACCCACACCTTGGATTTTCCAAGAAACAAGTATTGATAACATTTTACAATAATATACAGTTCTCTTCAGAAGGAAACACTCTCCGAAAATATTGCTTCCGCACTCCAATGGCAACAGACAAGTAACCATGGAGGGGGGGGGGGGGGAGCACACCTAGACCTTGGCACCCAAATCTGCATTGCCTTTACACCAAAACACCTTATGATATTATAATAGTAGCCAGCATCAACTGCCTCTAGTTCGGGGCAGTACCCAGCGCAACTTTTAAGCTTCACAGAGAAATGATTAAAAACTTATTCTAAAAATACACGGAAGGCACAAATACAATGGTCTCTCGCAACAGGCCACGTTAACAACCCGAAGGGCTGTGGTGCTCAACCGAACTGAAATCACCGATCCAGTTAGGCTGGTGGAGCGCGACAGGAAGACTTCTCAGGGTACCGAGTGCGATGTGAATAATGCATCCATTTTTCTTCCGAAGTCACTCCCAGGAAATTAATCACCACCCAGAGAATTACACCCAAGTCACGGGAATACACCAAGCCTAACTGTATGTATTCCAACAGAACCATGAAGGTGGAACGTGACAACAGACCAGCCACAAGTATAGTACAATAATTGTAGCCACATGAGCACAATGGAACCTTCGGCACAGTCCGCCAGTTGACAGACGATTCGTTTAGCCACGTGGCGCGGCAGTCCTTTCTTATACTGCCAAAATCCTTACCTCAAAGTCGATAAGGCCATATCACTTATAATTATTTGATAATAATTTACTACAAAACATATACAGTATGGAGAACCGATACAGAATAAAAACACAGGTTGCTGTGCTAAACTATTTACATTATATTATTTCACACATTTTCCCTGTCACAGGAGTTGCTGTGCAGAAACAGAAGAGCATCAACGTTCTCCGGGTATAAAAGCGATCGTCGTGCGTTTAGAATGAAGCCTGCAGTACTAAAATTTCTTTCTGATGCAGAGCTTGACGACTGGACACACAAAATCTTTTTTGTGACCTTCTGCAGAGTCGGAAACATTTGGCCGTTTTCATCCCAATAAGATGCCACGCTTTCTACCATTGCACAGTTCTGGTGTAAATATCTTTCTAATTCATCTGTGGGGGCCGGATGTTGAATATCAGCTCACGGCGCAAACTACTGTAGTGTAGGTGGTGGCTGTTGGAATTGTGTTTCCTGCATTGTTTCTTTTGTGTCCCAGCCTCGTCGTAGGTGTCGGTGGCCGAGTGGAACGAGACCGACACAGTAACAAAGACAGCACGCCGGTGCAGGTACGGAGGGGAGCAGCCAGAAACTATAAACACTAGAGTAAATTAGAAAGATATATATTGCACAGAATGTAACAATACTTAACTTTTACATAGTACTGCAGAATGTTGATACATAGTTGTTAGAGGCCTGCCTAGTGCCTGTACGATAACAAAGTCTTCAATGGTGCCTATCTGATTACGAAGGTCCTAACTCGTTGCTATCTCAGTCCGAAGTGGCCGATGTCCTTCAGTGGTGGCCACGAGCGGCGTTCTCGCAGAGGGCGCTCGTGGCTGTCGTCGTGAGAACGCCGCGCCGTGCGTGCATGGCGGCGCGCGGCGAAAGTAAGTGGCGCGCACTTTGTACTTGTGCGACACCACACCCCTCCCCCCCAAACCGCCGCGCCGTCGTGGCGTAGGGCTGAGGGCCACGGCGACGGCACTGGGAGGAGGGCCTGGGCGGGGGCGTTACTGGTGGGACGGGCGTCGTAGCTGAGGCCGGGATCGAGACGCCGTCCGCGCCCCGGCATCCGCCTTGAGATCCTCCAGGGAACCCGCCGAAACCTGGGGAAGGGCGCCCGCCCCCGCCCAGAGGGAGCAGGTCATCTTCTTCTGAGGTGCGTGGCCCAAGCTGGGGGGGCCCGCACGGTCCCGGAGTCCCTCTCGGTGACGCTGTCCTCTGCGGCGGCGACAGCGGCGGCGACGACTGCATCGGAGGTGCGTCGACCTCCATGGGGACGATCTCGTAGTCCGGGAACGAACGATGTGGCTGTGCTCCCTGGCGGTGAACTGGGTCTGGAATCAAGAAACCGGAGACAGGATCGCGCGGCCTATGCAGACGCAATTGGTTTGCGTGGCGCCGCAGCTCCGACCCTGTGGAAGAACGTACAACATACATATTGCTACCGAGCACGCGCTGAATGGTGCCCGGTAACCATTTATTCTTGTTGCCAGCAAACACCCTGTACAGCACCGGCGTAGAAACCTGAAAACGCGTAGCGCCATACGAACCGACTCGGTGCGTGGGAGGCTGCAGCAGGTGAAGGAGAGTGCGGTGACGGCGGCCGTGTAGCAGCTCGGCAGGAGACGGGCCGTCACGTGGCATGCACCGATACGTAGACAGGAAAATTTGAAGAGCTTGCTGCCTGGAGTGCTGACCTTCCATCTTCTCCATGTGAGACTTGAATGTTCGAACGAAACGTTCTGCTTCACCATTGGACTGAGGGTGAAAAGGTGCAGTGGTAATATGCTGAATACCATTCACACGACAAAACTGTTGAAATTCCGCACTAACAAACTGAGGTCCATTGTCACTGACGATAGTTTCAGGCAAGCCTTCGATGTAAAACACTGATGTTAAGGCACTGATCGTACTAGAAGCTGTCGTTGAGTTCATGGCAATCACAAAAGGAAACTTGCTGAAAGCGTCTACAACAATTAACCAGCGCGTATTCCAGAAAGGTCCGGCAAAGTCAATATGTAAACGTTGCCATGGTCCCTTGGGGCGTGGCCAGTCTGAGAAACGTTGCGGTGGAGCCGCCTTATGCTCCGCACAAACAGTACACTGTGACGTCATGTCCTCTATCTGAGCGTCCATACCAACCCAGGTACAATGACGTCTGGCCAGTTGCTTTGTCCTAACAATGCCCCAATGTCCTTGATGCAGGAGGCGTAACACTTCACGTTGCAGGGAACGAGGAACAATCACTCTTGCTTGGTCGTTGTCGGTATGCAACAACAGTACACCCTGACTTAAAGATAATGCATGACGTTGTGCAAAATAACGTCGAACCAGAGGCCGATCAATGTCTTTGGCTCTGGCAGGCCACCCTGAGCGAACAAAACGTGCTACCACACTTAGGTCTGCATCCGCAGCTGTTTCCTGTGCAACCCGACGAGAGTTCAAAGGGAAATCTGCGACAGCGGAAGCATCTCTGGAGTCTATCTGACAACATGCCATTTCTGAAGAATCAAACGACACATCCTGGCCAACCGGAAGTCGGGAAAGTGTGTCCGCGTTAGCATGTTTAGTGGTAGGTCGGTACAAAATCTCATACTGATAATTAGACAATATCAAGGACCATCTCTGAAGCTTTTGTGCCGTACGTGGCGGAATCGGCTTTGTGGGTGAGAACAACGACGTGAGAGGCTTGTGGTCTGTCAACAAATAGAATTTTCTGCCATAGAGATAATGATGAAACTTTGTGACGCCGTAAATGATTGCTAAGACCTCCTTTTCTATCTGACTGTAATTCTGTTGCGTCGGCGTCAGTAGCTTGGATGCAAAGGCAATAGGACGATCGTGACATCCAATACGATGCGACAGAACAACACCCAGACCGTACGACGAGGCGTCAACTGCTAACACTACAGGCTTCTGTGGGTCAAAGGGAATCAAACATGCATCACTGAGTAGTGCAGACTTTAATTTGTCAAAGGCAACCTGACAATCTTTAGACCATACAAAAGGAACATTCTTCCTACGTAAGTGATGCAGTGGAGCTGCAATCTGAGAGGCATTGGGAATAAATCTGAAATAATAGTTCAGCTTCCCCATTACTGCTTGCAATTCGTGCACATTCTTAGGAGGAGGCAAGTCTTTGATTGCTCGAAGATGTGACTGTAAGGGATGAATTCCTTGGGCATTAATCACATGGCCTAGGTACTCTATTTCAGTTTGAAAAAACGAACACTTTGCTTTATTGCAACGTAGACCTGCTGCAGTCAAAACTTTGAAAAGGCACTCCAGGTTTGCTAAATGTTCTTCAACTGTACGTCCGGATACCACAATATCATCTAAATAGTTCGAACAACACGGTACAGAAACTGTCAGCTGTTCCAAAAAACGCTGAAAAATAGCGGGAGCGGAAGAACTGCCAAAGGGTAGGCGTTGAAATTGAAAAAGGCCCATGTGAGTATTAATGACGAAAAACTTTTTTGACTCGTCATCAAGTGGAATTTGTAAGTATGCCTCTGCTAAATCAATCTTGGAAAAGAAGCGAGACTGTCCTAATTTGTCCATAAGTTCCTCAGGTCTGGGCAGAGGGTAAGTGTCTACAATTGTTTGACTGTTCACTGTTGATTTAAAGTCCGCACAGATACGAAGTTTTCCTGACGGCTTGGGTATAATTACTATAGGCGAGGCCCACTGACTCGCAGAAACAGGAGAAATCACCCCACTATCTTGCCAACGTTTAAGTTCTTCGGCAACTGTATCACGCATTGCGATAGGCACTGGTCTAGCTTTACGAAATTTTGGAACTGCAGATTCTTTTAAAGTTACATGTGCCACGAAGTCTTTTGCACAACCTAGTTCCGGCGAAAACAAGTCACTATATTTGTCACACAATGCATTGATTTTATCCTGAGGCACTATTGACGAAATTTGAAGCACATCTCTTTGAATTGATAAACCAAACAAGTCGAATGCATCGAGTCCAAAAATGTTCTGCGTAGATTTGGCCTGTAGAACTACAAAAGCAACAGTTTTCGTTACACCTTGAAAAGAGGCAGGCAGGCTACACGTTCCTAGCACGGGAATATTTTGACCGGTATAAGCTGTTAACACTTGCTGTGACGGTGACAATTTTGGCGAACCCAGAAGTTCATAAGTGTCTTTATTAATTAATGTAACAGCGGAACCAGTATCAAGCTGAAATAGCACAGTCTTATTTTCTATGGAGAGATTGACAAAAAGTTTGTGCTTCTGGCGCACGACAGGTGCGCGAATGTGGGCAACGTCTAATACATATTGTTTTCTGCGCTTGCGCGGGTTGCGTGCGGTAGGAAGCGGCGCATACTCGGCACACAGCGGATTAACCACAGTCACTAGATGACACTACCGCCGGATCGGCGTCCGCGCAATGCGAGGCTACTGCACTAAAATTACTTTCAGTATCTACAACAAGTCTACTGGCACTATCTACACAGTACTGGGCACTTTTACAATGAGCAGTTGCAGAAGACACTATTTTCACTACAGGAATGCACTGTTCATAGTCATTTTGCTTGTCCCGAACCCTTTTCCGTTGCACTGTTTTACGCGCTCGTTGGCGCTTGCTACGTGGTGCACTATATAGTTTTGCCATAGGCGCAGAACTACTTTCTTGAAATTGAGATCCAAGGAAAGCACTGTTCAATTCCACAGCCCGTATAACATTTACAGAATGAACTGTTCTCGCACTTTGCGAAGCACTGTTTCTAACGTTACTGTTCTTTGAGTTTTTAATTTGCATACACACAGACTGTACATGTCCTGATTTGCCACATTGATAACAGGTTGCGTTGCGACTAGGGCAATGAGCACGCTTGTGGCGAGACACACACTGGGGGCAAGATTTACGTACATTTTTCTGAAATTTCTTATTCAAATCACTGTTTCTAACACGACGGGGCGACCTTTGTGTCGCACTTTTACACTGGCTACTGTTCACTGTCGGTTCAGCACGGCCGGTAGAAAAATAAGAATCACTAGTGCTATACTGAGAACTACGGCTAGGAAAGCGTCCGTTGCGGCGCACTGAATTAACACTATGGCTTTGCATTTCTACATCAGCTAAGTCAAAAGTATCATGCGCTTCTATAAGCTGCAGTACACTGTCTAATGAGGGGTCAGACTGTTTCAGAATTGCTGCTCTAATTCTGGGGTCCTGAATATTCTGCGTAATCGCATCCCTCAACATCATGTCACTATACGAAAGTCCACAAGAGCAAGTAAATTTACATTGGCGGGTTAAGCCCTTCAATTCCGTAATCCACTCTTGGTGTGACTGCTGCGGTAATTTTTTAAGTCTGAAAAATCGATACCGTGCAGCGGCTACAAGAACTTTTCTCTCATAATGAGCATTTAGTGCCTCTACTATTTGTTCAAAGTCTACATCACGAGGAGATGCTTGCGGGAATAGTTTCTGCAGTAATACGAAGGTTTTGGGGCCCACCACGGACAATAAAAGATGCTTAACACTCTGACCTGTAAGTTGATGAGCCGCGACGAGTTCTTGAAACTGTGCGAAATAGTCGCTCCATTCTTCCTCACGTTCGTTGTACTGGCGGAACGTCGGAAGCGGTGCGGCGGCAGGTGTGGGCTGCTGAAGCGGCGGCTGTTGTTGTTGGTTAGCTGCCTGCGCTGTGAGCTGGGACACCGCCTGGAGGAGTTGGGTGATTTGCGCCGTCTGTAACTGAATAATTTCCATTAAGTTTGGGTTCGGGGTAGCGGCCATGCTGACCGATTAGGCGCCGCGTATACAAGTAAATTATAACACAACACAAATGCAATATGAAAGGAGGGCTCGCTCTGCAACAAAAAAAAAAGTCCACAAAACACGTAACTGAAAATGTTCCCCCAAAAATCTTATAATAAGGGTGGGTGG
This sequence comes from Locusta migratoria, assembly GCA_026315105.1. Taxonomy (NCBI): domain Eukaryota; kingdom Metazoa; phylum Arthropoda; class Insecta; order Orthoptera; family Acrididae; genus Locusta; species Locusta migratoria. The sequence continues at coordinate 801,324,837 of CM048755.1, read as the reverse complement.
GCGGGAGCAATTTCTGCGTGCTCCGACTGCTGCTGTCTGGCTGCTGCAAGCGTGCTGGTCCACGGTTCTATCACTCCTCGTCGCCACTTTTGTGTCCCAACTTCGTCGCCGCTTTTGTGTTCCAGCCTCGTCGTAGGTGTCGGTGGCCGAGTGGAACGAGACCGACACAGTAACAAAGACAGCACGCCGGTGCAGGTACGGAGGGGAGCAGCCAGAAACTATAAACACTAGAGTAAATTAGAAAGATATATATTGCACAGAATGTAACAATACTTAACTTTTACATAGTACTGCAGAATGTTGATACATAGTTGTTAGAGGCCTGCCTAGTGCCTGTACGATAACAAAGTCTTCAATGGTGCCTATCTGATTACGAAGGTCCTAACTCGTTGCTATCTCAGTCCGAAGTGGCCGATGTCCTTCAGTGGTGGCCACGAGCGGCGTTCTCGCAGAGGGCGCTCGTGGCTGTCGTCGTGAGAACGCCGCGCCGTGCGTGCATGGCGGCGCGCGGCGAAAGTAAGTGGCGCGCACTTTGTACTTGTGCGACACCACAGTTTCTTCAGGTTTTCCGCCTGCTTCTTTCACCATAAGTCTTGTTTTTTCTTTTCTATAATAGGTGAAAATCCTAATCCAGTTTTTTTTTTTTTTTTTTTTTTTTTTTTTTTGTTTTTTGTTTGGAAAATCAGCACGAAGTAAAAGTACAGTTGCGAACAAAATCAAATGTACTTTTCTTAAAAATATAGATTTTTTCAGCATTTCAGGACTATTCCATAGCTATTCCACTGGCCATGGACAGTCTGACAGACAATTCACACACAGCTAGATATTCTTAATATGAAAATATACCTGAAGAGACCTCCCTAGCTGTGGCCGACTTTAGTTTTGTCTGGTACACTGTGCTTGAGTGACTAGTTACTAAAGGAGGCCCCGGCCTCAATACTATTTATGTAATGGAAGTGATTAAACGTCTCTGTTGTAATTAGTTAGTTGTTTTAATGCCAAGTATATGATTCACGCGGTTAACAGATAAACGGTTTTGTCTTCTGCATTTTAACCAATCTGATTACCGTTGCTGCTTGACATGGCAACTGGGACCCCCACATTTTATATCAGTATGAGGATGCACGAACCACGTGAGACGTATAATTGAGATAAATAATCGGTTAAATATTTTTAACATTGACTGTTCACACATTTGAATTTATTATTTCTCTACCGTTATTGCATCTGCCATAATGGAATGAAATGTGTAAGAGGTAGTGCATTGCATCCCTTACCTCTTCCACAACTTCACGTCTCTGAGATTGACAGCATTTTCAGATGGCAAAATTGTGCCCACAGGAATGTGCCTATGAATAACTAACTTTTCTTCAACGTAGTTTTTTTCAGGCGAATTCGTAACAGGCTTATTTCGGAGGTTTCAACGTCCTCAGATTCTTTGTATCAGAAGGGTCACTTTCCACGGTGACAGCAGGAGCAGGGTAGGTGATTTATCCGCTTCTAATTCCGTTGAGGCCTCCTTGAAGGGATGTAAGTAATATCTATCTTTTAAAAATCCCGATATAATTTACGTGCTAACGTGTAGCAGTTTAATATTAAAACACAAAAGTATACATACCGTCAGAAGGTAAATCAACTCGTCCATCAACTTAATGTCAATTCCTTCCTTTCTAATTCTCCTCTCGCGGAGCTTTTCGCACAGTGTTGCATACTGCCTTTTGAGCGATTCAAGTATGGTCAATCGCGTGTTCCAGCAAGTAGGTTGCCGCAGTATTGACTAACGTCTGAGCCGGATCCAAGAATCCCTCACCCGAAATACCTTCAAAGGACCTCAGGTCTCATGCACACACAGCCACGCATTTATCCGCAATCTTGTCCTGGACATATTTGGGAAGGCGCTTTCGGTCAAAACATGCCAATTGACTGTTAAACACACACGAATGTCGTGTAATATGCGAGATACCAGACGATCCTTTAGCATGAACGGATAGTTCATTGCATTCCACACAACAAACATAGTCAACACTAGGCCTGTAGTAGATGGCAACGGCAACAAACACTGACCAGGTTGCACTCTTGAGATTTGGATCAGGCTGTGTGGTTCTGTACTCACCAGTCATTAATTTCTCTTTATTTTCCTGTTTTCTTGATATACTTCCCTTTCTTTCCGAAACACCTGCAATTTCCGCACTCATCTCCTATAGTAAGAGAAATATGTCAATGTAAGATATTGCCGCGAGAGACCACGAACACCGCCTGGCCGCGTGGCGCAGGGGTAGCGTCACGGACTGCGGTGCAGAAGGTCGCCGGTTCAATCCAGCCCACCGGCAGCCGTGCGCCGTGGCTCAGCGCGCCCGGTCAGAGGGCTCCACGCACTCTGTAATGAAAAAGCTGAGCCAAACATTCAACGAACAACCTCGAACAAAAACGATCAGCGTCCGCAACGAAGAGAACTACCCAGACACACAAAAAAAAAAAAAAAAAAAAAAAAAAAAAAAAAAAAAAAAAAAAAAACCGGCAAAAATTTATTTCTTTGTAATTAACAATTCCAGAAGGTTCTACATCTTTCTTATGTTCACTTGTAAATTCTACTTGTTTCGTATGTTAACTGTTCTTCTAATTTCTGGTAAATTCTGTCTGTGTATAAATAGCAGAGCACTCTGCCTGAGAGGCAGTCAGTGCTGCGTGTATGTTGAGTTCATAATAAACGTGCATTCAGTATAAGTGCTGTGTTTAGTTGCCTTCGAAGTCACGCCTGTTTCCATTTCAACGCGACAATATCAACACTTTTATTTGCCAAATAAAGTGTCTTTGTATTTAATACCGTGCAAACTTTTATAAACTATTTCCCTGAATTCACTAATAATTCACGCCTTATTTTTTTGTCGGCATTGCAATACGATTGCGTCGCGGCAGAGTGGCCGAGCGCATTGAGGCGCTAGGCTACGATGCGCGAGGCCATTTCTCGTCGGGGGTTCGAATCCCCCCTCGGGCATGGACGTTTGTGCAATCTTTAGTATAAGCTAGTTCATAAGTAGTTTGTAAGTTTAGCGACTGATGACCCCGTAGGTAAGTCCCATAAGCTCTACAAACATTTGAACAGTTCAATACGATTGCCTCCAACACTACTGGAGAAACTATGCTACAAAACTTCTGTTTTGGAAGTCTGAAGAGCTCACAATTTTGTCTATCTGCTGCCATCCTTATCATAATTTCTTTGGATAATAGGCGCAGACAGAGGACATGAAAATGACCGAAGCGATTTGAGTCATGGAACGTAATAAAGCAGCCGATGTTGAAAACGACGAATTTTACAAAGCAATATGCCGTAAAATACAGAAGAGCGGTTTTTGCGTTGGTGCTCTAGAAATTCAAATAAAGAACGCCAAACGGTCTTTTGGAATAAACACTGAAGTGAGACTCGAATATTTTGACATACGTATGTTTGTTAGGAAGGTTGTGCAGGACACATTATGTTGAGAAAATAGGATAGTCTCTGTGAAAGCGAGGCATACACTGAACGAAAAATAATATGAAGGTATATGGGAGGGCAATACCTGTAGAAAGAGATAACGAATATTTTACTGAAGACTTTACAAAACATAATAATGTTTTTCGCTTGGCCATAATTCACAAAACAGTAAAGAATGATCATTTGTCAGGCCTTATGTACACATGCAGCCAAACCTTCAACCTTTACCAACAGAAACAAATATTTGCGAGTGAAAACAATGTACACCAGCAAAAGCAACGTACTGCACTTTGTATTCCTTTCTAACGACAAGTAAGACAGCACATTCGGATATCCTACAATCTATTTCGTCATATACCACCTTGAGACAGTACAAAAACTATAAGTTCAGCCACCTCGGTGTGGTAAAGATAATAAAACTACTAGACAACCATAATACAAGTTAAACTGAGCCTTGCGACATGGAAGTGTCCTATAGATGCTGAACGTCTTGACTGAAGCGTTCTCCTCTACCTGGCTCCATTAAACCACGCCCAAATTTTGGAGTTTCGATGAAAGTGCTGTAGAAAACGGTCATTTGTCACAGTATCATATGGATTAACGAGAAAATAACGTGTTTGTTTCCAAATGTGGAAATAAAAGGTATTATTGCAAAAGGAGCTTGGAACAATACAGAGGTGTGAGCTACGCGACCTCTTGTGTACTTGCCCCGAGCGGCGTCAGTTCACGGGCCGGGCTCGTTGGAAGGTCCGACAGGGCTGCTGCAGCCTGCCGCACTCAGGTAGCCCAGTGCGGCACACGGGCAAGGACTCTCAGCTTTTTACCACTGAGTCGCAGAATAATCAAGTTGAGGTAAGCGATAATGTGCCCTGCATTTAATAGCACTGCATCTTCCCTCTGTTCAGCTGTAACGTCATCTAATTCAGTGAGAGCTGAAATTTCATTAATGCTGTTGTGTTCCACTAATGGATTCCTCGAAAGGCAGTCAGCATCCTTGTGTTTGCGACCGTTCTTGAATACCAATGTGACATCGTACTCTTGGAGTCTTAGTGACCATCTTGCTAGTCGACCTGATGGATCCTTCAAGCTAGTCAGCCAACACAAAGAATGGTGGTCTGTCACGACGGTGAATGGTTTGCGAATAAATACGGCCGGAACTTGTTGATAGCCCAGCTAACCGCGAGACATTCTTTTTCAGTTGTAGAGTAGTTTATCTCGGACTTTGAGAGTACTCTTGACGCATAGGCTATCACTTTTTCGGCACCTTCCTGAACTTGTACAAGCACTGCACCAATCCCATAGCCAGTGGCGTCTGTGTGAAATTCCGTTTCTGCATTCTCGTCGTACAAGGCTAGCAATGGTGCGGAAGTTAGAGCCTCCTTAAGTGCTCGGAATGCTCTTTCTTTTGTCTCATCCCAGTAAAATTTGGCATCTCCCTGCAGAAGTTCTTGTAATGGACGTGCCTTGTTACAAAATCCTTTTATGAAACGTCGGTATTATGAGCACAGCCCGAGAAAACTTCTCACATCATTAGTGCTGAGGAGTTGGAAATTCTGTGACTGCCCTTACATTATCTGGATCAGGACGGACACCATCTCCGTTGACTAGGTGCCCCAGGATTTTTATCTCTTTAGCGAAGAAGAGGCACTTCTTTGGATTGAGGCGGAGACCTGCAGCCTGAACACACTTCAACACAGTTGACAGGCGACTCAGATGTTCTTCAAATGTTTTCGAGAAAACGACAATGTCATCTAAATAGCAGAGACACGTCGTCCAATTAAGGTGTCGAAGCAAGTTGTCCATCATGCGTTCGAATGTCAGCGCAGCATTACATAATCCAAATGGCATTACTTTAAATTCATAGAGACCGTCAGGTGTAATAAAAGCCGTCTTCTCCCTGTCAGCTTCGTCAACCTCGATTTGCCAGTAACCTGTCTGCATGTCCATAGTTGAGAAGTATGTAGCTCCTTTCAAGCAGTCTAAGGTGTCATCAATACGCAGCAAAGGGTAGACATCTTTCTTTGTGATACTGTTCAGGCGTCGATAGTCGACACAGAATCGCCACGTGCCATCCTTCTTCTTTACGAGGACCACCAGAGACGACCAAGGGCTCTCCGAAGGTTGAATAATGTCATCTCGCAACATCTTCTCCACTTCCTCCCGAATTATCCGTCTTTCAGCTGGCGACACTCTATACGAACGCTGGCTAATTGGCAGATGGTCCCCAGTATTGATACGGTGCTTTATCGTGGGCCGTTTAGTCTGACTTTTTCCCTGCTGAGGTGTGAATGCACACGAAAATTGGCGTAGTATACGTAACACCCACTGGCGTTGTTCCTTGGTCAGTCCAGGCCCTATTGGCAGTTCCACGTTTGTTTCCTCCAGCGTGTTGTCTGTACTAATAGCAGGGCATGGGTCTTCATTGATGACGTTGAGCTCACCGTCCTGGATTGGTTCAGCTGTCCCGATACACATTCCCTTGGGGATAAGTTGTGACTGCTAGTGACAATTTATGATCCAAATCTCTCCTTGACCACCGGTAATGCTTATGATAGCCGGTGGTATGTAAATTTCTTTTGTGAGCTTGATAAACTTTTTACTATCAACAAGAACTTCACAGTTTAACCAGTCATCTGTGTTTGTGACTGCAACTCTTCTCATTGTCAACGGCGGTATCGTCACATTGTCAACGACGAATAACTTCCCAGAAAATTCTGTATTACGTGTATCCGGCGGAACAACTTCTTCAATTTGCAGGTCAGATCTTCCACAGTCAATGATAGCTTGGAATGCCTGGGGTGCCTGAAGGAAGACCCATCCGAGGATGACATTGTGACTACATTCTGTTAACACGACAAATTCAAACGGCTGTGTCCTGTTGTTGATGGTTATTCTTGCGACACAAGTTCCTGCTGGATGGACGTACTTTCCATTCGCGACCTTCAGCACAGTTGCTCCCGTGTCACAGAACATTGTCTTCTTTAGTGTGCAGCGTTCATTATCCGATAATACAGAAAAAGAGGCTCCAGAATCAACAAGTGTCCGGACAGGTTGGCCGTCGATTATGACGTCGATGAGATTTCCCGACATCTTGGCCACTGTCGTCCATGGAGGATTTTCATCTGTGGCGGTCTCACCTCCGTAGATGGTCGCCTCGCTTAGTTTTCCTGGGTGCGGCAGCTAGGGGAGCGGCTGGTACCTCTGTACGGCGACGGTGAACGGCTGCGGCGCGTCGGGGAGCAACCTTGTCTACGGTACGGCGATGGGCTTCTTCCCATACGTCGACTGAACTCATCAGCAGGTGACTGCCTTGGATAGAACTGCTCCGACGGCTGACGTCTTGCGGCAAAATAATCATTGAATACTCGCCTCCTCTCTCTGCAGTAGCGTACGACATGTCCAGGGCGTCCACAGTGGAAACACAGTGGTGTGTTGTCTTCTGTCCTAAAGACGTCTGTTCTTCTGCGGGGCGTCATAGTTACTGGGGGAGTTGACTGTGGTCGCGTCGGCCGGTTCATGGGCTGCCGTTTGGCGGCTGCAGCGCAAGTCATAGCAGGGCGACGCCATTCTTCACGTCGGGTGCGATTGATGGGGCAGACAGGAGCTAATGTTTGAAATACCTCTTCCTCAGCGGCGTCGGTTACCTCGTGACGTACAGGGCTCACATCCATGGCCATAATCGCTCGCTCGGTCTAATAGTCCCGGCTGCCATGCACTGTTGTAATTCTTCTCTCACAATTTGTCGTATGAGAGAAGCCAAGTCATGCTGGTCTTCCACAGCGGCCATAGGGACTACATTTGGGAGTCTGTCATACTTCTTGCGTCCAACCCTCCTTTGTTGCATCTCTTCAATACGCTGGCACCAACTGATGAACTCTTCTGTCGTAGCGACGTCCTTTATCAGAAGAACTTGGTACATATCTTCTGCAATTCCCTTCATCAGGTGCGTGATTTTGTCCGCTTCAGTCATGTTGGGATTGACTACGTTACACAGGGCCAAAACACTCTTTATGTACAATTGTGTCGGCTCACCATGTCGTTGGGTCCGGTTCTTCAATTGTTCTTCCGCCGAGTGGATTTGTCGCTGGCGGTCTACAAACGTCTTCTTAAGTTCCTCCTGGAACGTCTGCCTGTCATTCAACTTGTCTTCGTTGTTTTCGAACCATTGCTGGGCTGTTCCATCCAGGTAGAAATAAACGTTGGCCAAGCACATCGTATGATCCCACCTGTTGTACTTGGCGACTCGGTGGAACCCTTTTAGCCATTTGTTGGGATCCTGTCCAGCATCTCCAGAGAACACCGACGGGTGTCTGATATGCAGCTGGCTTATTGCTGGTTTCGTCTCCATCGTTCTTCTGATAATACGGACTTTTGGAAGGATGTACTCGGTGTATCCCTTGTATTCCGGTTCCAGTCCGTGTAAGCGACGGCTCTTACGTTGCCTTATCGGAGCCACGGTGATGCAGCTGTTGCACAGTGTACCCGGCGCCTCCACCAAACAATGTCACGTTGCAATGGAAGTAGGCTTGACTTCGAAGGCAACTAAACACAGCACTTATACTGAAAGCACGTTTATTACGAACTCAACATACACGCAGCACTGACTGCCTCTCAGGCAGAGTGCTCTGCTATTTATACACAGACAGAATTTACCAGAAATTAGAAGAACAGTTAACATAAGAAACAAGTAGTATTTACAAGTATACATAAGAAAGATGTAGAACCTTCTGGAATTGTTAATTACAAAGAAATAAATTTTTTGCTGGTTGGCGGGTTTGAACCGGCGACCTTCTGCTCCGCAGTCCGTGACGCTATCCCCTGCGCCACTCCGGCAGTTGGTGATCGTGGTCTTTCGCGGCAATATTACTTCTTGATCTTGATGGTTGCACTCATACATTACACTTCCAGCTTTGGAGTTTGGATGCCGTATCTACACATGCATGGTGAAATATTCTATATTTTATTTAATTGACAATTTACCGTGGCATTATGTTGCAATAACATGGTTTATTACTTATAATTTCACTCGCTTTATGCTCAGTGTGGAACACTGTACTTCTACAAGCGAAATCATCTTAAATACTTCGTTGCTTTTACAATCTTAATTCCCGATCCCGCTACTTACAATACGGTGTGCAACTAGATGACACATTACACGGCATATTTTGCAAGAAGACACTATTGCTTTTAGAATTAAATAAAGTACTTGAAGAGCTCATATACTTGATTTTGGGCATCACAATAAAAATAGCAGGAAAAAAGCTAAGCATACGAATATTAATAACATTTATGAAATACTGAGGAAGTAGCAGTTCAGTTTCCCACACATTTACTTTCAGCTGCGCATAGCCGCTGATGTCTGCGAGACATCTATCGGTTTGTCTCTAGACAACTGTTTCAACTCCACCTAGGTGGCGTTGCCTGTTTCCACCACGCGATCGATTTTGTGCTGACGGCGAGTTGGCACTAGGAGCGCTGTACGTCACGTTATTGTAGCGCTACACTGCGGCCGCAGAGCGAAGTGCTAGCTAGCGTGGCGTCAATTCGTGAATCTTCAAACAAAATAAAATCTGCAAACTCGTACGATAAAATTGTAGGCATTAAATTCAAGAAAATGTTTACTATTGTATATGTAAGTGTTTCAGCTACTTTGGGAACTTGTGGATATATTACCAATCAGGAAAAATAAATCTTTACCCATTAAAACATCGTAGCTTCTCTTTTATATAAATTAAATTGGGCGGCCTAATTGTTACCAAAAGATGTTCAAATGTTCATATAGCTTATGGGACTTAACTATGGGGGTCATCAGTCCCTAAACTTTCAAACTACTTATGAACTAACTACGACTAAGGACGGCACAAATATCCATGCACGAGGGGGGATTCGAACCCCTGACCATAGTCACCGTGCAGACCGTGACTGGAGCGCCTCAGTCCCCTCGGCCACCGCGGCCGGCTAATTGTTACCATGAAGAACTGAGACTCCTATTGGTCTGTATCTCTTGAATAGATTTTTTTTTTGAAGCCTCAGATCATAAAAGATCGGAGGCCCATAGATAATTATTAACATTGTGAGACGGTGTGATAATGGTTGTAACAGTGTTAAAAGCGGGAGTTTCTATCAGGTAGTCTTTGTTGACTTCTGTGGGGATGACACTGCATGCAAAGGGAATAGGCGATGAATATTCTTCCGGCCTTAGAACTGTCTTACCCACGCAAGGCAGTTATAGGGTGACCTAAAGATTTAACAAAGTTTCTGAAGAACTGTGCAACTCAGCAGTTTGTACGACACGATTGCCAAAAGCTAAGAGACATAAAAATCCTAAGATCTAACTAACGACCTTTGGGTTTGGGGTCTGTCACTTAACAATACTGATCCATGGCGTCTTTCTGTGCCATATTATTGTTCTTCAATTGTGTTATGGAATTTATATATACTCGTACATTCCAGCAGTCCAATCGCAGCCTTCGTTTTTCGTATGCGCAACCCTTTGAACTGATGATCAAATTGAGATTTCCAGCTGTTGTCTTGGTTTCTGAGATAATATCTGTTACTAATGTTGCGTTTGTTATAGTTTCCTCAAATTCCTTGATAAGTTGTTTTATATGATTAACAGAAAAGAGTAATTTTGTTTACATTATCCATTCGTGTTGACAATGTAGTAGAATGATGTAGCCTTAGAGTTACAGATAAATACTTCAAATAATGTCCTAGCTGTGGAAGGATGCAAAGACTATATACCGGTATGGCAAGTGTGTTACTTCGAAATAAGTTTCTGCATCACCCAAGATACTTGGAGCATTGCCTCCACTCACATTTAATGAGTGTACGCCGCACAGCACGAAATATGTACACTTATATTCAGTGGCGGATTTAAAAATTTTGCGCCCCTAGGCACACCATATTATGTGAGCTGTCCCCCCCTCTCAAAGAAAAAAAATGTTTTAAGTAATAACTATTGCCCGATCAGTTCGCAATTGCCGTTTTGTCGGCATTTTCACTAACACAGGCATCGATAACTCTCCCTAATTTGTCTGCATTTTCACTGACACGGGCATCGATAACTCTCCCTAATTTGTCGGCATTTTCACTAACACGGGCATCAATAACTCTCCCTAATTTGTCGGCATTTCCACTAACACGGGCATCGATAACTCTCCGTAATTTGTCGGAATTTTCACTAACACAGGCATCGATAACTCTCCCTAATTTGTCGGCATTTTCACTGACACGGGCATCGATAACTCTCCCTATTTGTCGGTATTTTCACTAACACGGGCATCGATAACTCTCCCTAATTTGTCGGCAATTTCACTAACACGGGCATCGATAACTCTCCCCAATTTGTCGGCATTTTCACTAATACGGGCATCGATAACTCTCCCTAATTTGTCGGCATTTTCACTAACACGGGCATCGATAACTCTCCCTAATTTGTCGGCAAATTCACTAACACGGGCATCGATAACTCTCCCCAATTTGTCGGCATTTTCACTAACACGGGCATCGATAACTCTCCCTAATTTGTCGGCAAATTCACTAACACGGGCATCGATAACTCTCCCCAATTTTTCGGCATTTTCACTAACACGGGCATCGATAACTCTCCCTAATTTGTCGGCATTTTCACTAATACGGTCATCGATAACTCTCCCCAATTTGTCGGCAATTTCACTAACACGGGCATCGATAACTCTCCCTAATTTGTCGGCATTTTCACTAACATGGGCATCGAGAACTCTCCCTAATTTGTCGGCATTTTCACTAACACGGGCATCGATAACTCTCCCTAATTTGTCGGCATTTTCACTAACACGGGCATCGATAACTCTCCCTAATTTGTCGGCATTTTCACTAACACGGGCATCGATAACTCTCCCTAATTTGTCGGCAATTTCACTAACACGGGCATCGATAACTCTCCCCAATTTGTCGGCATTTCCACTAATACGGGCATCGATAACTCTCCCCAATTTGTCGGCAATTTCACTAACACGGGCATCGATAACTCTCCCTAATTTGTCGGCATTTTCACTAACATGGGCATCGAGAACTCTCCCTAATTTGTCGGCATTTTCACTAACACGGGCATCGATAACTCTCCCTAATTTGTCGGCATTTTCACTAACACGGGCATCGATAACTCTCCCTTATTTGTCGGCATTTTCACTAACACGGGCATCGATAACTCTCCCTAATTTGTCGGCAAATTCACTAACACGGGCATCGATAACTCTCCCCAATTTGTCGGCATTTTCACTGACACGGGCATCGATAACTCTCCCTAATTTGTCGGCATTTTCACTAACACGGGCATCGATAACTCTCCCTAATTTGTCGGCATTTTCACTAACACGGGCATCGATAACTCTCCCTAATTTGTCGGCAAATTCACTAACACGGGCATCGATAACTCTCCCCAATTTTTCGGCATTTTCACTAACACGGGCATCGATAACTCTCCCTAATTTGTCGGCATTTTCACTAATACGGTCATCGATAACTCTCCCTAATTTGTCGGCATTTTCACTAACACGGGCATCGATAACTCTCCCCAATTTGTCGGCATTTTCACTAACACGGGCATCGATAACTCTCCCTAATTTGTCGGCATTTTCACTAATACGGGCATCGATAACTCTCCCCAATTTGTCGGCATTTTCACTAATACGGGCATCGATAACTCTCCCTAATTTGTCGGCATTTTCACTAACACGGGCATCGATAACTCTCCCTAATTTGTCGGCATTTTCACTAACACGGGCATCGATAACTCTCCCTAATTTGTCGGCATTTTCACTAACACGGGCATCGATAACTCTCCCTAATTTGTCGGCATTTTCACTAACACGGGCATCGATAACTCTCCCTTATTTGTCGGCATTTTCACTAACACGGGCATCGATAACTCTCCCTAATTTGTCGGCATTTTCACTAACACGGGCATCGATAACTCTCCCTAATTTGTCGGCATTTTCACTAACACGGGCATCGATAACTCTCCCTAATTTGTCGGCATTTTCACTAACACGGGCATCGATAACTCTCCCTAATTTGTCGGCATTTTCACTAACACGGGCATCGATAACTCTCCCTTATTTGTCGGCATTTTCACTAACACGGGCATCGATAACTCTCCCTAATTTGTCGGCATTTTCACTAACACGGGCATCGATAACTCTCCCTAATTTGTCGGCAATTTCACTAACACGGGCATCGATAACTCTCCCCAATTTGTCGGCATTTTCACTAACACGGGCATCGATAACTCTCCCTAATTTGTCGGCAATTTCACTAACACGGGCATCGATAACTCTCCCCAATTTGTCGGCATTTCCACTAATACGGGCATCGATAACTCTCCCTAATTTGTCGGCATTTTCACTAACACGGGCATCGATAACTCTCCCTAATTTGTCGACATTTTCACTAACACGACCATCTATAACTGTTTCTAGTTTTTGTATTTCTTTCTTTCTTTCTTGTTTATCATGAATTAAATAGCTCATCAAATCCCCTAGCTGAATATCCTCATAATTTCCAGGTGGCATAGACGACCTTGAAGCTGTTGGCTTGCAGCTTTGCGCTTTTGTATAAGAAGTTCCCTCATCACTATGAGCATACATTTTGCTCTTATTGTGACTGAGGAATTTCAACCTCACTTTCATTTGAGTTGTTTACTGAACTCTGCCTATTTAATATGTCTCTAGAAGCTTTTCTTGACACTTTACTCAAGTCGCGTTTTCTACATGATTCACGACGACTAGAAAAGTCAGAATCATCTGAGTGGCGCTCCGTGTCACTCATTGTGGCACTGTTTACTGAAACACCAGTAATTTCTAAAAGCCTAGCCCTACTCCTAGTAATCATTAATTTTTAATACACAAAGTTACCTACTTTTATATGCAAGTGTCTACCCTGCATACAACGTTTTGGCCTGAGTATTTGAGATTAAAACACATCAAAATGTCCGTGACAATAAATTTCGTACGCGAATAACTGTTAAAAACACGTACATAAATATTTGCCCACCAAATGGCACAAGCAAAACCACGGCGTCAATGTCAACGCCGTAAAAACAACGCCGTTGTGTGGTGCACAAACCACATTACATGAACGTTGCAAAGGAACGCTTGATGATGCGTTGCGCACATGAAAATTTCTAATAACTAACTACAACTAAGGGGTTTGGCCTGCCTGCAATTGGACAACATATGACCACATCATAGAATCTCCTAACATTCGATAATCCTATGGCAGGGTCGCCAAGTGTGAACTATGTCCTTAGTTCTATGGCAGGAGTCGCCAAGTGTGAACTATATCGTTTGTTTTATATATAGGACAGCAATTAATTATCTTGGGTCGTCACCATATTTCTCCAAAATATAGAAAATTAAAATGTTACTGATCAGCTATGATGTGATCATATTTTCAAACATATAATAAATAATCCTACTCAATTGCAATGTATCAGTTGTACCAAACAAAAAAATATACTTGAAAAATTATTGGTAAACTGCGGAATTTAACTATTCCTCCGCAATAGTGAAAAAGGGAATGTTCTTAAATGAAAGACGATCTGCTCAAAATCAATTTATTATAATTAAACATGAAAAATAAATTAGATGACATTTCCTATCATGTAAAACAGATAATGGTATTCAAACAATTTTTTTTTATAAATGTGAAAATATTAAGACACAATAATGACTAGCTGAGTTAAAGGTCGGAGGTTTTTTCAAAAAAGAATGCTATTAGATTGGCTACATAGGGGCTTGAAATTATCGTTAGCCCTAAGCTCCCCAGAATAAATAGGCAGATCTCAAAAGAATAAAATATGGGAGAGAATCCAGCAAGTCTGATTCATATAACCCCCCAGCAAGTATGTCACCTTACCCACACAGATGATCATTGACGGCAGCGTCTCAGGCTCGCAGGCAGCAGGCGGTGGGAGCGGATGAGCTGAAATTTTTTATCCGACCGTAATTGCTGCGACCTGTTAAGCAGGGTCGACATGTAGCTTAACACAGCGTCACTGGCGTCGGCGTCGCTAGGCACTTGCTGTGCGATTCTATCACGCTAGTAGACTAATCAATGTTTTGCATAGGTGACACAAAGGCCACTTGGCACAAATCGATCAGTCACTTGCGTAATAAGATCTGTAAAAAAAACAGTGCCCGATACGCAAAGGCGCGAATGCTCAAATAGAGACTTCTTGCAAAACGAAAACTAAACTGTGTCCGCTCACAGCGTAACCTACGGACAATGTAACGTCCGTGAAGTATACGCTCCTCCCCGCAAATCTAAATGGAGTATTGCGTGTCTCCCGAGGTCCGTACACTTCGGACGCTCAAACTGGAGTCTCCTGAGGTCTGTACACTTCAGACGCTCACACAGGAGGTTTTGTGCCTCCTCAAGCTCTGCCGCAGCTCACGGTAAGTGACGGGCGGCCACACCCACGCGCGAAAGACACACCAATCTCTGCTAACGGCTAATAGTCAAACCAAGCGGATAGCCTAGCGCTGTTGACAAATTGGTTAGCTGTCTCACTAAAATAATTTGCCGATTCAGGACGCGTTCTCTGCGGCTGCCAAGAGGCTCCGCCCACGCCAAAAAAACCTTCCGCGGATTTCACCGTTCCCAGGGTGAATGCCCTGCAAGGAAATTCAACTTGCTCCTAGCTACGGTCACACGACCTAAAAAGTTAACGTCGTGCTATATATATACAGCCGCTGGAGCCAAATCCCTGGGGTGCCCGGGCAGAAAGCTTTCCTCTCAACCTAACCATTTGTCACACTAACTATGTTCAAACTCTGCTGCCTTCAAGGAAGTTTTTTAGATAACGCCTAAGGGCAATACATCTCCATAAACAGCCCGGGGCCCAGAGCACTCTGCTATTGTTTGTATCCGGCAAATTCCTCTCTTGCGAAACGGCCGAATGACTAAAACGACAGTCCCTGCTATCGCCCACCATTGTGTAAAGCGTCCCACACACTCTAAAAAGTTCTTCCAGGTATACTCCACCCCCCGGATGTAGCGTGGCGTGGCCTTCCCCGAAGGCTAGCGAAAGTTGGTGGGAGGGGGAGACCTCCAAGAACTTCTCTGCTCTGCGCGGCCTGACCGTACCCAACACAGAAAACCACTTTTTAGCAGCCAAGCTGCTCCAATAAACATTAAAATCCCGAAATTTTCATATAAACATAGAATGTACTACAATCGTAGGAGCCCATCACGCCTGATGTGTCCCCAAAGGCACAGAAATCAAAATAAAGAAAGACCTACAGAGAAAAATGTTCCATATTTCAATAATTAGCGTAAATAGAAAGATACAGTAACACAAGGTTAGTATAAAAAAAAGACTAATTACAGCCCCCATCTCACATCCTGATGTTGCTATCTTCTTTTCATAGTGTATCTGTTTAGATGCCTGAATAACGTTTTTTTAAATATTTTACAGCATTCCTTATATTTAGTTAAATCATCATCATTGCAACTACTCTTGGCTGATAGATGCATTTTCCTTTTTGTCTTACATGAAATCTTTATTCCTTGTGTAATCCATAGTTTAATTATAGAATTCTGTTTAATTCGAGTTACTTTTAGAGGAAAACAGTTTTCAAACATTATTAATGAATATGTTATATTTTTCATTCATATTTTACATAACTGAAGAGTAGATTAAACACAACCGTACGTTTACACTTAGTGCCCTGTTTTTGGTGGTCAACACTTCAGCAATAATGACGAGCTGAAAGAACATGTTACCACATGGTTAAATACACAGGCGGCAACCTCATATGACGAAAGCATACAAAAAATTGTGCCACGCTATGACAAGTACCTACACATTTTCGGAAGCTATGTAGAAAATTAGTTTAACAGTTGTAGATTTTTTGTACATTAAATATTTTTTGTCTGTCTGAACACGTTTGTTTTATATAACCAAACGGAACTTACTTTGTGGACATACATCGTAATTTCTCATGTATGACACGTTCGCTTCGATTTTTAGATCGTAAGAACTTTTCATTTCCATTTTCAACAATTTCGTGTAAAAGAATATATTAAAAGTAATGTATAATAAAAATCAGGCCGGCCGCCGTGGCCGAGGAGACTGAGGCGCTCCAGTCACGGTCTGCACGGCCACTACGGTCGGGGGTTCGAATCCCCCCTCGGGCATGGATATTTGTGCCGTCTTTAGTATAAGGTAGTTGATAAGTAGTTTGTAAGTTTAGGGACTGATGACCCCGTAGTTAAGTCCCATAAGCTTAAAAAACATTTGAATTTGAAAATCAGTTGTCTCCTACATGTTCTGCTGAATTTTTAGGCCATAAAAGAAACGTTATTTTCCTTGTGTTCGTTTCTGTTGTCTTTTGACAGAAGAATGTGTTAACACAATGCAACTTTAAGTTTGTTTTATCTGCTGCTTTACACCACGTACAGTTCAGGAACCATATTACACTTTGATTGAGCGTGACTAGACCTCTGATGGGTCCTTCAGAACAACGAATAGCAAGAGTACGGAAATAGCTCCCAGCCAAAACGGCAATTGCGAACTGATCGGGCAATAGTTATTACTTAAATCATTTTTTTTTCTTGGAGAGGGGGGGGGGGGGAGAGCTCACATAATATGGTGTGCCTAGGGGCGCAAAATTTTTAAATCCGCCACTGAATATAAGTGTACATATTGCGTGCTGTGTGGCGTACACTCATTAAATGTGAGTGGAGGCAATGCTCCAAGTATCTTGGGTGATGCAGAAACTTATTTCGAAGTAACACACTTGCCATACCGGTATATATTCTTTGCATCCTTCCACAGCTAGGAGATTATTTGAAGTATTTATCTGTAGTAGTTATCGATGCCTGTGTTAGTGAAAATGCCGACAAATTAGGGAGAGTTCTCGATGCCCGTGTTAGTGAAAATGCCGACAATTTAGGGAGAGTTATCGATGCCTGTGTGGGTGAACTCAAAGTCAGGCAAGAACTGGTTTCTATCGGTAAAACAACGACTGAAGCAGAGGATACGGCAATAGAGGCAAAGAAAGACGCCAGAATTGCTCACTACGAAACAGCTGGTGCAAGAAGACGGCCGAATTGGCCAAAAGAGTCGCAGTAAAGTCACGGGTTGACATCGCTAATATGAAGAAAGTAGTTGCCACGTTACGCGAACAAGGAAAATAAATTCTGAAGCAGACAACAACAGAAAAGTCACAGAAAATTCAAAAGCGATCGCAGAGATTACAAATCAGGAGACAGAAATAGCGGAAATCAAAGAGGCACAAGCTAACATTTCTTCACAACAGGAGGAATTGAGTCGCAATATGACACGGAAGACATGTGTTCTTTGGTCCTGTCGCGGTTCTGTGGGTCTATATATATATATATATATATATATATATATAACTTGCGGCGATGTAGAGAGAATTGCGACATTGTCGACCACAAATACGGGAAATGCGGGAGAAAGTTCGGATCGTGTACCCAGCGAAATAGATAGACCCACAGAACCGCGACAGGACGAAAGAAAACATGTCTTCCGTCATCATTCGCCACTCATAGCGGAATCAAACACTCAGGGGGAAATTTCCCATAGTGTACACACACGATCCGAGGCAGATGATAATTGCTGTCGGCTACGTAAGACAATCACCTCCACGGATCAACTGTTTCTGAGAGGTATGCTCCAGCTGGCAATAATCAGCAGAGCATGAGAACGGAAGCCTGAGAACGCACAATACGGCGGTGGGGCCACAGCATATAAGCCATTCGATCTGAATCACTTCCTGTCTGTACAGAATTTTCAGATCTATCGTGAATCGAACAATGTACTGCACCCGAAGTCGTTCATTGCACAGAGTGGCCACTGCCGTATAAATTTGAATTCATTTGCGGCCATCTACAAGGGAGCGTGGCGGTACACATGCGCTCTGTGGCGGAATCTTGTATGTCATATGAGCAGTTCAGGAAAACGTTTCTTGCTTCGTATTGGCCTTCACAAGTGCAGGAGCGAATCCATGATGAAATTGTTATGGGATGTGACATGTTGTCCGCCGGTTTTAAGAACCCAGTCAAGTTTCTGGATTCACTAATAAAGAAAAACAGAGTCCTTGATAACCCATATTCGGACAAAGAAATTATGAAGCACTGCTTTACCAAGCTCCCTGAAGCATACCAGAGGAGCGTGATAGGAAAATGCGACGGAACTCATGACCAATTTATTTCCGCGCATAGAGAGGCAGAATACGTAGGCGTCCTCAAGATAACAGGGACGAAAATCCTCCGCAAAATGAAGGTAATAATTCCTGGCGAAACAACGGCGACCGTGGGCGAGAGAAGAATCGCAAACGCGGGTGGAATAGCGGCAACAATTGGAAAAAGAGGAATCATAACAACGAAAACTGGCGCAATAATGATAATGACGGCCAGCACAACCGATCCTTTTCCAATAATAATAGTTTAGGACAGGACCAAAACAATGCACAATGACAAAATAAGGGTCCACCCCGGTTCCAGATCCAGAATAATGGTAATCGGCAGTCACAACAAGTTCAGCAGTTGTCGTCTGCCCAAGGTAGCGGTAATTCCTGGGGTAACCAGACAGCCCCCAGTCAAAATAATAGGGGAGTAGAAATAGTTGAAATGAATGTTCAAATGTTTGTTAAGCTTATGGGACTCAACTACAGGGTTATCAGTCCCTAAACTTACAAACTACTTATCAACTAGCTTATCCTAAGGACGGCACAAATATCCATGCCCGAGGGGGGATTCGAACCCCCGACCGTAGTGGCCGTGCAGACCGTGACTGAAGCGCCTCAGTCTCCTCGGCCACCGCGGCCGGCAGAAATAGTTGAGGTCAGAGTGCCGCAACTTACTAGTCCCCAAACGACTTCGAGCACAACTAGCCGCCAATGACGGGCGATAGATGCGGATTGCGCGCCCTCGAGATCCGCAAGTAATTTCGGAAGTTGCGCGCTAACCGATCGTTGCGTCTTCCCACCTTCTACAACCAGGGTCGGCGCAAGCCCAAGTGCCACCCCGTGCGAGCTGCTAAATTGCCTCCCCCCCCTCCCCACGATTTTCTGTTTTTAAAAACGTTTGTGGAATTTCATTTAAACAAATCTGTAGGAAATGTCAGCAATCAATCGCTTTTTTTCCCCCTCCAGATCTACCTAGATTTCGGCCGCTGAGTGGCCAGTATAAAAAATGTTCAAATGTTTGTAAATCTATCGGACCAAACTGCGTCGTCATCAGTCCGTAGCTTACACAATGCTTAAACTAAGGTAAACTAACCTAAGGACAATACACACACCCATGCCCCAGGGAGGACTCGAACCTCCGATAGCGAGCAACCGCGCGCTCCACAGCAATGCGCCTTAGACCGCTCAGCTACGTCACCGCTGCCAGTCTCAAAAGCTTTTAATATGTGCTTACATGTAAACCGCCAGGTTGACAGTTACATTCAGCATGACGGTAAAGATGTAACCATTAAGCATTGAGAAAAGCCACACTGTAACCGAATTCTATGTAGATCTGGAAAATAAATACAAAAAATGCGACTGATTGGTGGCATTCTCTTCAGATTTGAACAAAACAGTCGCTGGGCACCAGCTCAAAAATAGAGTCAAACCTGATTGAAGATCTATAGCCAATTTTAAAAGCCTTGTTAATTTACGAAAATGTTCAAATGTGTGTGAAATCTTGTGGGACTTAACTGCTAAGGTCATCAGTTCCTAAGCTCAGACACACTACTCAACCTAAATTATCCTAAGGACAAAAGACACACTTATGCCGGAGGGAGGACTCGAACCTCCGCCGGGACCAGCCGCACAGTCCATGACTGCAGCGCATTAGACCGCTCAGTTAATCCCGCGCAGCATGAACTTAGAAAATTAACATAAATAAACATATTTCAATTGTTGTGAACAGATAATGTATTCAACGGAAAACCATATACAGTAACTAAATGTTGGCAAAGTGATAGTGTCGAGAGGTATTGTCGAACAAAAGTGCCGGTCAGAGTTTAATTGTTGTTCATGCAGGTGCAGACAGGTGTTTCATGGCTCAAAAACCAAAACGTTTGACTATCACTCAAACGGATAGCAAAAATTTTGAAAAATACATCAAATTCCAACTAATGCCATGCTTACTATCAATGTGTTTATCTCTTGTAATTACTCGCTGCGTATTTACCCATTCGGAATACCTCTAGTCATTGTAGGTGTTGGACATGTTTGACTAGTAATGTTCAACCATTTTTATCCTTAATGCAGGAAGCAAAGGGACCTGTCATATAAAAGGTACTCATATCTCCTAAGTGTATGTCCTAACAATAAGGTTATCCTAGAAGAGTGGAACAAGTACAAAACGTTAAAAAACAACTGTCTATATGTCATTAGAAGAGAAAAAAGGAATACTACAGTAAGACTATAGATAACTGTAGACAAAACCCAACCAAAATGTGGACCACACTAAAGAAGGTAATATCAAAAACAAAAAGTAGTAACAATGTAGGGGAACTAAAAGTGAATGACAGTGTGTATACAAACAAGACTGACATTGTGAACAAGCTAAATGAATTCTATATAGACAGTATAAAGGACATAGTGGACTCAATACCTTGCACAAGGAATATAATCTTCCTAACTCAGAATAAAAATTCATTTGACTTATTTAGGAAAATATACGTTGAAGAACTGGATGAAATTGTTAATAATATGAATAGTAAAACAGCCACAGGAGATAAAATCTCTATACAAGTAATGAAATTGAGTTGGTCACACATAAGAGAAAGAGTACATAATATAATAGTGAGATCACTTGAGACAGGTGAAGTACCTGAACCACTTAAAGTCTCTATAATAAAACCTATACCGAAAGTGAAGGACTCCAACAAAGCGGAAGATATGAGGCCAATAAACTTGCTGCCTGGTATTGAAAAAGTACTAGAGAAGGTAGTACACAAGCAACTACTGAAGTTCCTAAATAACAACAACATATTAACAACTGTCCAGTAGGGATTCCGAGACGGGCATTCAACAGAAACTGCTCTACAATGTATCATTTCTAAATGGAAGGAACAGATGGATCTTGGACAAAGTGTAGTGGCAGTTTTCCTGGACCTGAAGAGAGCCTTTGAGACTATCGACAGACTGCAACTACTTCAGAAACTGGAAGCCTATGGTATACGTGGTGTTGTGTTAAAATGGTTTGAAAGCTTCTTGATGGGGAGGAAGCAGTGTGTGAAATGTGATCAGGTTGTGTCCAAAATAATAGCAAATGATCTAGGTGTGCCACAGGGCAGTGTTCTTGGCCCATTACTGTTTATACTTTACATTAATGAAATCCCAAAAGTGCTAAAGGATTGTGAGATACACCTATTTGCAGATGACACACTTCTGTATGCTTCAGGTACAAACATTGATTCCCTTATAGACAATTTGAACAGCAATCTAGCCAGTGTCAATCATTGGCTAAATGGGAATAAATTAAAGCTTAACATAAAGAAGACAAAGTGCATGCTTCTTACACTAAAATCAGAGGTAGGTGATCTGAACAGTGACATAGATATTGATGGTGAAAAAATGGAGTGGGTTAGCTATTATAAATACTTGGGAGTGATTGTAGATAGTAAGTTAAAACTGGATGAACATATAAATTATATAACCAAGAAGATAGGCAAGAAAATAGGATTCCTTAGTAGGATTAGGAAAATTGTAACAGAAAAAAGCAGAATGACAGTGTACAACACCATCATAATGCCTCACTTTTCATATGCTGGATCAATACTGTACCTGTGTAACATGACATTAGTGAGCAGGCTATAGATATTACAAAACAGATACATGAGATTAATATTGAATTGTGATATGTACACTAGAATAGAATATATGTTGATAACATTAAATTGGTTGTCTGTCAAACAGTTCATCACACTACAAGCAATGATTTTTATTCATAAGATTAAATTAGGAATGTGTTCAGACTATTTAGGCAATAAACTAACTTTAGTGAAAGAGGTCCATAACTATAATACAAGAAGTAGCAACAACTACTACTTGGAGTGTAAAAATAAAATAAAAAATTGGTCAAAACTGCATATTTTTCAGTACAACAGTTTACCAAAAGAACTAAAAGACTGTCACTCATTAGCTTTATTCAAAAAAAAGGCTGAAGAAATATATAGGTCTACAGCAGAGAAACCTGTGATATATAATGTGTAAATTTATAATACTGTATGTGTTTAAATATAATGTATAAACCTGTAATGCTGAAACACACAATAGTAAATCAATGTAGTTGTATTTCAATAAGTTTATGTAAAACATCAGCCAGAGTGCTGAAACAAACCAAACTAAATAAAAATAATAAAACACTCGGAAACTGCCATTGATGGGCTTAGCAAAATTGCTTGAGACTTAACACATAATCGCAGTATCGAACATTGCATTTGAATTTCCAAATTAGATTTCGTCTTCTGCAATATTAGTTGTGAGTAAACGCAAGGCGCGTAACAGACTGGCAAAGCTCCATAAGAATACTGACGTGTACGCCAGGCTGCTCCCCCCCCCCCCTCCCCTTTGCAGTTTCTCCAGCGTAACACTATGGTGCTGCTACAGTGGCGAGGAAGAAATCAGTCCTCCTCCCTCCCCTCGTTCAACAGGGGCGGCTGGCAGGTAGTCGGAGCACCTTGCCACGGTTCCTGCAGCCGCCGCTTCCGAGGTTTGGTTTCGAATCCCCTCTTGGGCATTAATGTTGAGTTTGTCCTACAAAAATAAAAAAAAAGTGGGGTCGTCAGGTTTGCCGACCCTCGGAAAGTGCCGCCCCGTGCGGCCGCACGTTTCGCACGTGGCTTGCGCCGGCCCTGTCTACAACGCAGCCTTGTAGAATCTGCAAAAATCTAGAAGACAGCACGCTATATCTCTTAAATTATAAAGATATATGGGATATTCTCAAGGACGAGAAACCCATGATGATCAGGCAGGAAATTCATCCAATGCTAACGGTTACGATATGGAATATTGAGTTAGCTGGGATCATCGACAGAGGGAGTCAGATATCGGTGATATCGGAATCTGCCTTCCAACGTTGTATCAAGGACCATTCGTGGCTGAGTCTTAAGTTGAAAAAGGCCAAGGTTAGGGGCGCACTCATCGGCAGACAAGCCGAAATCAGCTTCAGAGTCATATGACTATAAAGTGTCAAGGTCATGAGTGGGACTTGAATGTCGCTGTAGTGCCGATGTTAGCTATCGATCTGTTGCTTGGAATGGATTTCCTGAATGATCATAAGGCCATAATACATGTAGGACGAGGAGACCTTACCCTAAATAAAGATGGGAAGACCACGATCTATTTTAGTGATCAAATTTCAAGGGCAGAAGTCCCGACCGAGTGCTTGCAATTGAGCATGACAGGTGGAGAAAATCCCTGTAACTCGGTCCCCATTGAGAAATATTACAAAAGGTACGAAAAGTACATCGTACATGAGGAGGTCGTATGTGCGATATAAAATGTGGTCCGAAGTCAAAGCAATATCTCGAATACTGAACGAGAAGAACTTGCTCAGGTATTAACAAAAAATGCAGAATTTTTTTATCCTAAAACTGGGGCGATATGCAACTTTATATACTCGTTTAAAGTAAAACCCCACAAGAAGTTTGCAGTCCCTCCGTATTTGATTCCGGCTGCACACAGGGAGGCAGTACGGAAAGAATTAGCCAGGATGGAGGAGGAAGGCGCCACCTCTACATACAATTCTCCCCTTCTCGTGGTGCAGAAACAATATAAGACTGTTCATCTGGTTCTCGACTCCCGACAAATTAATACAATTATGGAACCCGAGACTGACAAGCCAGAGAAGCTGGAAGTACTTCTTCAGAACTTTCACGGGGCAGAAATCTTTACTACGCTAGATCTGCGATCTAGCTTCTGGCAGATTGTTCTGGACCCCGAGTGCCGTCAGTACACCGCATTCGTAGCGTTCGGGACATGTTATAGGTTTAAAAGGTTGCCATTTGGCCTAAACGTGTCCTGTTCGGCTTTTATTCGCGGGTTAGATTCGGTTTTGCCGGCATCTATAAAAAAACCGCATAACAACGTATGTTGACGACCTCCTCATTGCCGAACCCGACTGAGATCAGCATAACTTCGTACCCAGCGAAGTACTTAGAGCCTTTCGGCAGTGTGCGGTCACCGTTTATATAAAAAAAGTCCTTTATCGGTACCTCCAAGGTAAAGTACCTAGGACATAATGTATCGGCAGATGGTATTGCTCCCGACC
This sequence comes from Locusta migratoria, assembly GCA_026315105.1. Lineage (NCBI taxonomy): Eukaryota > Metazoa > Arthropoda > Insecta > Orthoptera > Acrididae > Locusta > Locusta migratoria. Next base: position 801,300,083 of record CM048755.1, on the reverse strand, counting down.
TTGAAAAGATAGAGGCCATTAAGAAGTTTCCTACTCTTAAAAATAAACGACAACTTCGGGGATATTTAGGCATAGTAAATTTTTTCAAGAGATTTATTTTTATCAAGAAACTAGCGACGCCACGTCTGTGCTCCCTAACGAGGAAGAACACTCTTTGGGATTGTGACGGTGTGGCTGAAGAGGAGTTTGAGCACTGGTCACTGCTCCGATTCTGTCACACCCAAACTTTTCTGAATTGTTGGATAGTTCCCATACGGGTCTGGGAAAAATAACAAGAAGGTGGGTAATACAGTATATAAGACCATTGCATTCGGTAGCCGGATTTTAAACAAGGCTGAGCGGAATTATTCGGTCACGGAGATCGAAGCCCTTGCTGTTGTATGGGGTTTCGAGAAATTTCGTTATTTCCTGTTTGGCCGAAAAAGGAGAGTGTTTACTGACCACAAAGCGCAGGAGTTTATCATGTCCGTGAAACACCGTAGTAAAAGATTGACTCGCTGGGTTTTATCATTAATGGAGTTCGATTTCACAATCGAACATGTTCCAGGAGTCGAGAACATCATAGCCGACGCATTATCCAGATCCCCTGTGGGTTTGGAATAAATGGAAAAACAGCCTTTAGAAGAGGAACATTACAGCTTATTTTATATGCATCAAGTAGCTTTTGAAAATTATGTTTCTACAACATTGAGGGACCTTGGCAAGGAGCAGGATAAGGATCAGATCTTGCGTAAAATTAAAGAGAAATACAAAGATAAAAACTTTCTGAACATTCGGAAATATTACCTGTTACGCAAAGGAATGTTGTTCTTTTGTGCTGAGGGAGACGGTGCGCCGAGGCGTGTGTGTATTCCCGATGACCTTGTAAACAAAGTCATATGGCACACATACCTGAGCTATGGACATTTTGGTCCCCGAAAATGTTATCTTAAGTTGCACACTCTGTGTCACTTTAAAAATATGGAGAGAAGAATAAAACGAGTTGTAGCGGTGTGTAAGCCTTGCCAAGTTTCGAAACATGGTACTGTTGGGACACAAGCCCCGATGCACCCCATTGTTCCACAGAAATTTCGTCATATAGCTTCAACTGACCCTATGGGTCCTCTCCCTAGGACAAATCGTGGTTTTCGCTACATCTTGGTAGTTATGGAGTTGACGTCCAAGTTCGTAAATCTGTCACCGCTTCGGAGAGCCACTGCTCTCGGTAGGGATTTTCTGACAGAAGTAGGCCGGGTAGACGAGGTCATCTCGGACAACGGGCAGCAGTTTAAGTCGGATCTTTGGAGAGATACGCTACGTAGAAACAGAATTCAGCCGGTATATGCGTCCGCGTATCATCCCCAGAGTAATCCGGCAGGAACTGTAATGAAAAAAACTGGGAAACATGTGTCGAATTTATTGCAAAAAGAAACACGCAACTTGAGACGCCTTCCTGCATGATTTCCAAGATGTTCAAATCAAATGTTCAAATGTTTGTAAATCTATCGGACCAAACTGCGTGGTCAACAGTCCGTAGCTTAAAAAACTCCTAAAACCGAGGTAAACTAACCTAAGGACAAACACACACAGACACACACCCATGCCCCAGGGAGGACTAGAACTTCCGACGGCGAGCAACCGCGCGCTCCACGGCGAGGCGCCTTAGACCGCTCGGCTACTCCACCGCGGATTTCCAAGATGTAATCAATGAAATACCACATACGACTACCAAGTTGGCACCGATTACGGTACTGAAAAATATAGAGCCCAAGGATTTGATACGGGAGATAGTGGAATTTCCTCCTGCCCGTAAAGTGAGACACGCTAAAATTGTCGATCTGGCGATCCAATGCATCAAAGATGTGGCCAATAGTGCGGAAATTGGTTGCCGTTCGCAAGGCCAAGACAAGGCAATTTGTACCGGGACAAAAGGTTCTCGTTAAGAGTTTTCGGCTTTCAAATAAGGCTCAGAAGTTATGCTACAAGTTCTACTCGGTGTACAACGGGCCAGTTTTGATTAGGCGGATGGTGCATCTATGTGCAGCTCTGTTGGAAACAATAAAGACCAAGAAGTCTTTGGGGGTGCACCACGTCTGCCACATTAAGCCTTTTATCGAATACACTTTTGGTTTTTGTATGTACTGTAGATATATTTCCTGTGTGAATGTAAGTTTGTATTTGTACTTTAATTTGCTGATTGTTAATGTGTTACTTTTGTTTTTAGAAATAAGTTGTGTGTAATCAATTGACACTTTTGTGTCCCAGCCTCGTCGCCGCTTTTGTGTCTCGTCCGTTAGGTGTCGGTGGCCGAGTAAAAAGAGACCGACACAGGAATAAAGTATGCACGCTTGTGCAGTGTGGAGGTGAGCAGCCAATGGGACAGCAGAAACTAGAAACACTAGAGTAAATTAGAACGAGATATATATTGCACAGAATTTATACAATACTTAACTTTTACATAGTTCAGTACTGCAGAATGCTGATACATAGTTGAGCTAGAGGTCTGCCTAGTGCCTGTCCGATAGCCAAGTCTTCACTGGTGCCTATCTGATTCCGGAGTGTTAACTGGTTCCTATCTCAGTCCCAAGTGAACGATGTCGTTAAGTGGTGGCCACGAGCGGAGTTGTAGCAGAGGGCGCTCGTGGCTGACGTCGTACTTTTTTGACTCGTCATCAAGCGGAATCTGTAAGTATGCCTCTGCTAAATCAATCTTAGAAAAGAAGCGAGACTGTCCTAATTTGTCCATAAGTTCGTCAGGTCTGGGCAGAGGGTATGTGTCTACAATTGTTTGACTGTTCACTGTTGATTTGAAGTCCGCACAGAGACGAAGTTTTCCTGACGGCTTGGTTATAATTACTAAAGGCGAGGCCCACTGACTCGCAGAAACAGGAGAAATCACCCCACTATCTTACCAACGTTTAAGTTCTGCAGCAACGTTATCACGAATTGCGATTGGCACTGGTCTAGCTTTACGAAATTTTGGAACTGCAGATTCTTTTAAAGTTACATGTGCCACGAAGTCTGTTGCACAACCTAGTTCCGGTGAAAACAAGTCACTATATTTTTCACATAATGCATTTATTCTGTCCTGAGGCACTACTGACGAAATTTGAAGCACATCTCTTTAAATTGATAACCCAAACAAATCAAATGCATCTAGTCCAAAAATGTTCTGTGTAGATTTGGCCTGAAGACCTACAAAAGAAACTGTTTTTGTTACACCTTGGAAAGAGGCGGGCAGGCTACACGTTCCTAGCACGGGTATATTCTGTCCTGTGTACGCTGTTAACACTTGCTGTGACGGCAACAATTTTGGCGAACCCAGAAGTTCATAAGTGTCTTTATTAATTAATGTGACAGCGGAACCCGTATCAAGCTGAAATTTCACAGTCTTATTTTCTATGAAGAGAGTCACAAACAGTTTGTGCTTCTGGCGCACGACAGGTGCGCGAATGTGGGCAACGTCTGATAGAACTTGTTTACTACACTTGCGCATGCGCGGGCCGCGTAGTGAAGGAAGCGGCGCAGACTCGGCACACAGCGGATTACTAGATGGCACTACCGCCGGATCGGCGTCCGCGCAATGCGAGGCTGCTACAGATTCACTAACTACTGGACTAAACTTTTGAGTAGCTACATCAAGTCTACTGTCACTATCTACACAGTACTGGACACTATTACAATGAGCAGTTGCAGAAGGCACTAGTTTCACTACAGGATTGCACTGTACATAGTCATTTTGCTTGTCCTGAACCCGTTTCCGTTGCACAGTTTTACGGGCTTGGCGGCGCTTGCGACGTGGCTCACTACATAGTTTTGCCGCAGGCGCAGAAAAAGTGTCTTGCATTTGAGAATCAAGCAATGCACTGTTCAAATCCACAGCGTTTATAACATTTACTGTATGAACCGTTCTCGCATCCTGTGAAGCACCGTTTCTAACGTTACTGTTCTTTGAATTTACACTCTGCATACACACTGACTGAACATGTCACAATTTGCCACATTGATAACAGGTTGCGTTGCGACTAGGACATTGCGCACGCTTGTGGCGAGTTACACACTGGGAGCAAGATTTACGAACATTTTTCTGAAATGAGCGTTGGCGCCCTTTATTCAAATTACTGTTTCCAACACGACGGGGCGACCTTTGTGTCGCACTTTTACGCTGGCTACTGTTCACTGTCGGTTCAGCACGGCTGGTAGAATTTAAAGACTCACTAGGGCTAAAATGAGAACTACAGCCAGGGAAGCGTCCGTTACGGCGCACTGAATTTACACTGTGGCTTTGCATTTCTACATCTGCTAAGTCAAAAGTATCATGCGCTTCAATAAGCTGCAGTACACTGTCTAATGAGGGTCAGACTGTTTTAGAATTGCAGCCCCAATTCTGGGGTCCTGAATGTTCTGCGTAATCGCATCTCTCAACATAACGTCACTATAAGAAAGTCCACAAGAGCAAGTAAATTTATATTTGCGGGTTAAGCCCTTCAATTCCATAATCCATTGCGTGTGGGTCTGTTCCAGTGATTTTTTTCAGTCTGAAAAATCGGTACTGTGCAGCGGCTACGAGAACGTTTCTCTCATAATGAGCATTCACTGCATCTACTATTGCATCAAAGTCTAGATCACGAGGAGATGCGTGGGGGAAAAGTTTCTGCAGTAACACGAAGGTGTTGGTGCCCACCACTGCTAATAACAGATGCTTAACCGTCTGACCTGTAATTTGATGAGCCGCGACGAGTTCTTGAAACTGTGTGAGGTAGTCGCTCCATTCTTATTCACGTTCATTGTTTTGGCGGAACATGGGGAGCGATGCAGCGGCAGGTGTGGGCTGCTGAAGCGACGGCTGTTGGTTAGCTGCCTGTGCCGTTAACTGCGCCACTGCTTGAAGTAGTTGCATGATTTGCACCGTCTGTAACTGAATAATTTCCATTAAGTTTGGGTTCGGGGTAGTGGCCATGCTGACCGATTAGGCGCCGCGCATACAAGTAAATTATAACAAAACACAAATGCAATAGGAAAGAGGACCTCTGCAACAAAAAAGTCCACAAAACACGTAACAGAATATGTTCCCCCAAAAACCTTAGAATAAGGGTGGGTGGGCGGGAGCAATTTGTGTGCTCCGACTGCTGCTGTCTGGCTGCTGGTCCAAGGTTCATCTATCACTCCTCGTCACCACTTTTGTATCCCATCCTCATCGCCACTTTTGTGTCCCAGCCTCGTCGCTGGACACAGGAATAAAGGATGCACGCTTGTGCGGTGTGGAGGTGAGCAGCCAGTGGGGCAGCAGAAACTAGAAACACTAGAGTAAATTAGAACGAGATATATATTGCAAAGAATTTCTACAATACTTAACTTTTACATAGTTCAGTACTGCAGAATGCTGATACATAGTTGAGCTAGAGGTCTGCCTAGTGCCTGTCCGATAGCCAAGTCTTCACTGGTGCATATCTGATTCTGGAGTGTTAACTGGTTACTATCTCAGTCCCAAGTGAACGATGTCATTCAGTGGTGGCCACGAGCGGAGTTGTAGCAGAGGGCGCTCGTGGCTGACGTGCTGACGTCGTAAGAACGCCGCGCCGTGTGTGCATGGCGGCGCGTGGCGAAAGTAGGTGGCGCGCACTTTGGACTTCTGCGACACCACAGACACATTTACAGGTTTTCCTTATCTTTGTTTATCGTCGTATTTCAGCATGTAATTTGGTTTTGTGATAGGGATTGGATTATCTCGACGTGCGCCATGATTGTTTATTTTCAGGGTAAACTTCTACAACATGTACACTAACATTAATCTACAGTTTTAGAATGACCGAACTGCATTATACTCTTAAGCCCATAACAGCATGATGGAAAAAAAACTGAAGAATCTAAAGACTGCAGTAAAATGACACAAGATAATTTTTTTTAAGGAACTGGTCAGGGAGTAGAAACAAATTCGTATATGTTCCCAATAACCCAGAATTCCTACACTTTCCATTTGCATGTCTGTAGGATGAGGTCGATAGATAGTTTCCTTAACCATGCACGTCAGTAAGCATGGTAATTAACAAAATAATGTTTATTTGCATGGACACTAACGAACTATTAATAATAATATCATAACCCTATTATTGAAACAACTATGTTAATGTACATCTTCATGTTTTCGTGGCGGAATGACTGTTCAAAGAAGTTTCGGGCGTGCAGCCGCATAAAGTTTACTTCTTCTAATATTTCGTCTGAGAAACTTTCAGCCATCTTCAGAGACGAGTCGAAGACTGATGCTCCAGCACACGCTTCGTGCTTCGTGCGCATGCGGCCACAGATACAACAAGGCGCCAAAGACGTTACTCGGCGGCAAGGAAGAACACGTATGTGTAAATTATGTCTGTGGCTGCATGGTCGATTACTGCGGAGAAATCGATGTGTTATGATCTGTGTTGTGGCGGCGTCTTTGTAAATTTATTAAAGAAGGTGCCGAATTCCATGATTTATCTGAACTGAAACCGGTGTCTCTCTTAATTAAATTCGTCCCCAAGCAAATGGTGAAAGAAGCAATAGAAATTCGCTTGGGGACGAATTTAATCATGGAATCCGGCACTTTCTTTAATAAATTTACAAAGACGCCGCCACAGCAAGGGATAGTTTGTTTCTGTTTGGGGTTGGGGTTTTGGAATGGTTATAGAGATCAGCCCAAACGAAAAGGTGACCCAACTAAAAAGATAGGGAGAGCGATTGGGCCCCTAGTGTGAATGAAATTAGTAAGAAAGTCATTGATCGTATTATTATTTCTTACATATTTATCTGTTAGGATGTTAAATTTTAATTTTTACGTACAAATGACTGGCTACCCATATATACTTATGGAATTTCTCCTGCTTCGTTATCATAGCAACTTTCTAGCTATGATACTCCACATTCGAAATTTTCAACAGGTGTGGGCTGTAATTAGTCTATTTTTCATACTAACCTTGTGTTACTCTATCTTTCTCTTTACGCTAATTATTGAAATATGGCACATTTTTCTCTGTAGATCTTTCTTTATTTTGATTTCTGTGCCTGTGATGGGCTCCTGGGATTGTAGTACATTCTATGTTTATATGAAAATTTCAGGAATTTAATGTTTATTGGCGCAGCTTGGCTGCTAAAAAGTGGTTTTACGTGTTGGGTATGGTCAGGCCGCACAGAGCAGAGACGCTCTTGGAGGTCTCCTCCTCCCACCAACTTTCGCTCGCCTTCGGGGAAGGACGAGAGGAGCTGGCTTGACCTTTTCAGCGCCACGCTACGTCTGGGAGGCAGAGTATACCTGGCAGAATTTTTTTGGGTGTGTGGGATGCCTTACCACAATGCTGGACCGCGGTTTACGGTGGGCGATAGCGGGGACTGCCTTTTTAGTCATTCGCCCATTTCGCAAGAGAGGAATTTTTCGGATACAAACAATAGCAGAGTGCTCTGGGTCCCGGGCTGTTTATGGAGATGTATTGCCCTTAGGTGTTATCTAAAAAACTTCCTTGAAGGCAGCAGAGTTTCAACATAGTGTGACGAATGGTTAGGTTGAGAGGAATGCTTTCTGCCCGTCTGGCACCCCATTTTTAGGTCGTGTGACCGTAGCTAGGAGCAAGCTGAAATTCCTTGCAGGGCAGCGTGATAGAATCGCACAGCAAGTGCCTAGCGACGCTGACGCCAATGACGCTGTGTTAAGGTACATGTCGACCCTGCTTAACAGGTCGCAGCAATTACGGTCGGATAAAAAATTTCAGCTCATCCGCTCCCACCGCCTGCTGCCTGCGAGCCTGAGACGCTGCCGTCAATGATCATCTGTGTGGGTAAGGTGACATACTTGCTGGGGGGTTATATGAATTAGACTTGTTGGATTCTGTCCCTTATTTTATTCTTTTGAGATCTGCCTATTTATTCTGGGGAGCTTAGGGCTAACGATAATTTCAAGCCCCTGTGTAGCCAATCTAATAGCATTCTGTTTTGCAAAACCTCCGACCTTTGACTCAGCCAGTCATTTTTGTGTCTCAATATTTTCACATTTATAAAAAAATTGTTTGAATACCATATCTGTTTTACATGATAGGAAATGTCATATAATTTATTTTTCACGTTTAATTATAGTAAATTGATTTTGAGCAGATCGTCTTTCATTTAAGAACATTCCCTTTTTCACTATTACGGAGGAATAGTTATATTCCACAGTTTACCTATTATTTCTCAAGTACATTTTTGTTTGTTTGGTACAACTGATACATTGCAATAGAGTATGATTATTTATTATATGTTTGAATATATGATCTATCATACCTGATCAGTAACATTTTAATTTTCCATATTTGGAGAAATATGGTGGCGACCCAAGATACTTAATATATATATATATGCAAAATCTACATACGGGAGAGTAGTCAACCCACCAAAAATTGAAATTTTAGAAAACTCCTCAAAGACATGAACTGGAAAGATGTGTATAGTGCTCATGGCATGAATGAAAAATATAACGTATTCATTAATAATGTTAGTATAATGTTTGTAATGTTTGAAAACTGTTTTCCTCTAAAAGTAACTCGAATTAAACAGAAGTCTATAATAAAACCATGGATTACACAAGGAATAAAGATTTCACGTAAGACAAAAAGGAAAATGTGTCTATCAGCCAAGAGTAGTTGCAATGATGATGATTTAACTAAATGTAATGAATACTGTACAATATTAAAAAGAGTTATTCAGGCATCTAAACAAATGCACTATGAAAAGAAGATAGCAACATCAAGAAACCAAATAAAAACAATATGGGATATAGTGAGAGGAGACTGGTTGAACCAGAAAGGAACAGGAGCAGGTAGCATTAAGAGTAGATGAGACATTAGTAACTGATGGGCATAGTGTGGCAAATCTATTTAACGAGTTCTTTATATCTGTTACTAATAGTATGGAATTGTCTGGGTCAGTAAATAATGCCCTTGAACATTTGAAACTAGCATTTACAAGTAATTTCACATACATGAATATGTCACTCACTTCACCACAAGAAATAACTTCCATAATAAAATCTTTAAAAACAAAGCATTCTAGTGCTCACGATTAAATATCAACAAAGTTAATTAAAGCATGTTCTTGTGAATTTAGCACAATTTTAAGTTATTTATGTAACCAGTCTATTATAACAGGAACATTTCCTGATTGGCTAAAATATGCGGATATTAAACCTCTATTCAAGAAGGGGGATAAAGAGATACCATCAAACTATAGACCCATTTCACTTTTGCCAGCATATTCAAAAATTCTAGGAAAGGTAATGTACAAGCAGCTTCTCAACCACTTAACCTCAAATGGCATATTGTCTAAAACACAGTTTGGATTTCTGAAAGGTTCCGATATCGAAAAGGCTATTTACACTTACAGTGAGAATGTACTTAATTCATTAGATAATAAATTGCAAGCAGCAGGTATTTTCTGCAATTTGTCAAAGGCATTTGATTGTGTGAACCATAACATCCTTTTAAGTAAATTAGAATTCTATGGTGTCACGGCAAATGCTGCAAAATGTTTCAAGTCGTACCTCACTAACAGGAAACAAAGGGTGTCACTGCAAGTGACTAGTGAATTAAGCCAACAGTCATAATCGGATTGGGAAGAAATTACATGTGGTGTCCCACAAGGATCCATCTTAGGGCTTTTTCTTGTGTACATTAATCAGTTACACTACTAGAAATAGATGTCGTTTTCTTTGCAGATGATACAAGTATTGCAATAAAAAGTACGTCATGCATAGTGATAGAAAGGTCTGCTAATCATATTTTCATGAACATTAATAAATGGTTTACAGCCAACAAATTGTCATTAAACTTTGAAAAGACTCACTTCATGCAGTTCAGAACATGTAAGAGATTTCCCACCAGCATATGCATTAAGTATGAAGAAGAGCAGATAGAGGATGTTGAAAGTATTAAATTCCTGGGATTACAGCTTAATAATAAATTTAGTTGGGAGGAGCACACCACAGAACTGCAGAAACGACTCAACAAATCTGTCTTCAATACGAGTGTTATCAGACATAGGAGACATAAAAATAACAAAGCTTGCATACTTTGCTTACTTTCATTTCCTAATGTCATATGGTATAATATTTTGGGGTAACTCTTCAAGTCAGTCAAAAGTCTTCAGAGTCCAAAAACGTGTAATACATATTATTTGTGGAGTAAATTCACGGACATCCTGTAGAAGCCTCTTCAAAGAAGTGGGTTTATATTAACTACTGCCTCTCAGTATATTTATTCCTTAATGAAATTTATCATAAATAAATATCCCTTTTCCCAACAAACAGCTCAGTTCATACATACAATACTAGGTATAAAAATGATCAATACAAGGACGTAAAAGCACTTAGTTCAAAAAGGGGTCCACTACTCCGGAACACACATGTTCAATAATTCACCATCAAGAATAAAAAATTTAGCTACAAATAAAGATCAGTTTAAGAGGACCCTAAAAGACTTTCTAGTGGCCAACTCCTTCTACTCCATTAGTGAATTTCTAAATTGCACCAAATGATGCATGTACTCATATTATATTAGTATTATTATATTATAAGCTAAAAAAGTTAAAAAAAGACACTTAAAAGTATGTATCTGTATTTAGATTATTAGTATTATCTACTATTCAGCTTGTAAATTTTGTTTCTTGACATGTTCCACATCCAGGAGGATATCCTCAACATAGATCTACGGAACGAAAATCTAATCTAATCGGGGTTCATGAGCAGCCACAGACAGGCCCCCACTTCGTTCTTCATCGTGCACTTGATGACGTCCTTCATTTAACAGTCTGACCCATCTACTAATCATTGAATCACTCAGCATTTTGTTAGTAAACCTTGCAGAGTTCCCGAGTTCTCTGCGTTTAGAAATCGAATCACAGATCTGATTTCACATGCGGCGGCATTTTCAATTACGGCTGACATTATAAAGAAGTACTACAAAGTACAAGTCGGCAGCAGACGTACAGTCTTAGACAAAAAAATTGATCGCCGGCCGGCCGACGCAGAGGCTAAGTCCGAGTCGGTCGCGCAGTGTGGACAATAAAATCGATCGCCCCTCAGAATTCTAAGTCCGGCTATATGCACGATCTGGCAACACTGTAGAATGCGGTACTATCAGGAGGAAGTGTTACTTCCTTCTCATGACAGCTCTGTACAGTATGAGCGCGTGGTCTCCTGGTAAAAGTCGCGTTTACAAGCGTGTATGTAAGCAGTCGCGAGATCGAGTCTAACAACCTCCGATTATTATTTTTTTTTTTTAACCGCATATCGGCTGTCTTTGTTATCAGTGTGGAAGAAACTCAACTTTTACAGCGAAAACTCCCAGAAATAATTACACGAAAGAGCTCGCTGCTGCATCACAACTGAACTGTTTACTCTCGGGAGTAGTGGGCCCCGGCTACGACGACGCGCCAGCGGCCGCATCGCGGCTGCCGCCTGCGGACTCAGTGACAGCGGCGCGCCGCTGTGTGTCTATTTACCGGCTGTTATATCCTTACCTCAAGTTCTAGTACTTTTATTACAGTCACGTATTGAATTATTCTGACTGATACATATGAACATAATCTAAACGTCGTAAAGTGGAATCGGTATAAAGGGTCATAGGAGTGACTATTACCACATTTTTCTTGAACGTCATCAGGCCGCTCAATCAGGATTCCTACTCACGACTGTTACTAGTGACGTGTTATGATGCTCTCATTCTGACATCTTAAGAGAAAAATAATGACTGAGTACTAAAATATTTTTATACTCAGCAAAGTGCAACCACAAAGCGCCCTATTTTTGCAAACAACTGAGACACCATTTAGTCGCACTCTAAGGACAAACGACCTAAAAGATTACATCATGTTTTAGTACTACACCATAATACTTCCCGTTGATTTCACACACAAAACATCGAATAGTGTGCTTTGGGAGTCACCCATTCCTCACCTACTCTTTCGATCACATGTTCTCAAATGTTTATCTTTCCTGCCCCTTCTCGAATAACCTTCGACAAAAATTATTTCCAGACGAAAATACACGTCTAACATCGATTGGCGTCATAAATAGCTTGGAATCAGTTCGATTCTGCAGGGGCAAATTTGGTAAACTACCAGAACGTTGTCAGACTTTCCCATAATCTGAAAGAATATAGCAAGTAACCACAAGAGGTTTCTTGTTGTTTTCGATGTGGATTCGTGCAACTCCTGTCACGAAAACAGCTATAAAGTTCTACTCCAATGAGACCCGAACCATCGACCAAAGGCACCGCACTGTGGCAGACTACCACTTTACCTCAGAGATAGCGAGGAGCTATGCACGCCAGCTCTTTCCTACTGCCACATACATCACTAGATCATGTAACTCGCAACGTAAGAGACGATATTAGTGGGAATTTCACCGTGTAAACAATTTTCTGGACCCAAAAGCATGAACTAATAGCCTTCTGTCGCCTCTCGACTGAGAAACCAGTTAGATTATTCAATGGAGATTACAGGAAACATCAAGTGAATTTATGAGAAGAGTTCTGTGCCAACCAGGAAGTAAGACCTCGGTACCAGCGTGACAGACTTACACTGCGATGTTGCCAAGCTTTAGTCATACTATCAACAGGAAGAATAAGAGCCGAGGTGATTGCCAAGCGAGCTCGACGGAGACTTAGCTCGCGCCTCGCGCGCTTGCTGGGGATCCGAACACCTACAGTATATGTCAATGATCCCTGCTCGCAATTCCGTAACTAGATTTAATGAGTCGATCGTTGTCGCTAATAAAAATATACACATGCACTGACCGCTAATATAGTAATAAGTGTCTCAATTATTTGCGTATTCTGTCTTAAGCGCAGTAACAACAAAGGTCATTCATCAGTGGTGTTTCACACTTCTTCAAGCATTTCCATTGATTATACTGAAACATTAGATGTAAGCGTCAGTTTTCTTTACAATTATAGACTCAGAAAATATCTTTCTTGATATAGCTGTCAGTGGCACAAACGAACGAAGAGCGGCAAGCATGTGAAGAGAAATCAATGCAGCATTGTTTTTAAGATGTGAACATTTCTGGGAAGGCTTCGTAACATGGAGTTCAAAATAAGAAGAGCTTCTGTTATCCAAACATATAATTAGGGACAGTTATGTATAGATTAATTTATCCGTCATAAACTCCCATGTTGTATTTTACTTCTTTTTTTCAGGTTGTCTCCAATTTCTTATTTCGTCTTCTTTCAATAGCTTCTAACTTTATTACATTCTTTATTGTGGTTACTTCAGGTTATTTGATGTTGTTTCTTTCAAAGTATTTATTTACTTCTTTGGTCATGATAATGTTGATTTGTTCTTTCAGAAGTATACGTATAATTGGTCCTTTAGAATTTTATCATTCGTTTAATACATATGTCGAACAAAAGTTTACCCTCACTTAACCACTCCGACTGATATTTTTTCCATATTTTTGTAGGTCTCATTACTATGGATTTTCCAAACTTCTGTACTTTCTCTTGGACCCTTTTCTTTCTTATAATCCGTCCATCATTCTTTTTGTGTCGTCTGCATATCTGATTAGGCGTATGTTTACAACACTTAAACTAATATTTAATATTCATTCTAGTATTAGCATCACGTAATCTTAATGTATAAGAATTTATACAATGCTGGCACTATTTATAATTTTCAACATCCTTTGTGCGGTCTTTAACTGTAACGACGTCGATGGGAGTTATGTGGGCAGTATTGTTGCAAACACAGAATATCAAACTGTGTAGAGTTTTTATACCTCCTAAGGTGACCAGTAGAACCGAAAATCAATATGTGGTTACCGGATTTTCCGACGAAATAGATATTGTTTTTGCGCATCTTCTATAGCATTAACGTGAGCGTTGTTCTGAGATAGAGGGAGTGGTGCTGTGGCTATGGTTTGCTGTTATCATGCGGATGTATACGGAACATCGTTATAATATGCCATGGAAAATCATTCAAAAAAGTGCTTTTGTCGTAGTACTTGCATTAATAAACAAACTTTATTCAAACATCAATTATATTTGTGGTAGGTAGTTACAATCTCACGTATGTGGATAACATTCCTTGAGTCCAGACTGATCAGGCACTTTTCCATCAAAACTTTGTAGAGAGAAGAACTGTAGGCTCGTGCAGTGTAAAATTATACCGCGAACAGGTACTCCACTTTACTGAATCTGTGATGTTTCTTTTCGCAGGCAGGTTGAAGGTGTCACTAAAAATGTATAAAGCAGGCAACTTCTTTAAGCCTAATAGAGAAAATATATCGAGGGGAATTTCTATGATACGATGCGCGAGGCTGTTCCCCGTCGGGGATTCGAATTCTCCGTCGGGCATGAATGTTTGTGCCATCTTTAGTGGAAGCTAGTTCATAAGTAGTTTGTAAGTTTAGGGACTGAAGACCGCGCAGTTAAGTCCCATAAGCTCTACAAACATTTGAACATTTGAATTTGGAGTTTCTATAAAAATACAACATTCTGTTCTGCATCTGTTTAACGTGCCTGCTTTCACACTAAAGATGAGATATGCGTGCTTAACGACGAATTCTGTTCCTAATTCTTTTCTGGTACAGCAAACGATAATGCCGAAGAAGATACTGCAAGTCATTCCGTAACAAACGGACTACACATTCAAAGAAAGTCTGCCGTAATGATGGCGCTTCATAAATGAAATTACTGTGTCTAAAATGACTATTTTGAATAATCTTACACGAGATACACCTACTTAATGATTTGGTGTGTTGTTGTGGTTGTAGTCTTCAAACTGGTTTGATGCAGTTCTCCACCTCCACGCTACCCTATCTTGCGCAAAACTCTCCGCCTCTGAGTAAGAAAGTCAGCCCACATCCATTTTGAATCTGCTTGCCGTATCCATCTCGTCTTCCACCCCTGCGATTTTTACCCCACAGGTTCCCCTCCAATACTAAACTGACAATTCGTTGGTGTCTCAGATTGTGTCCTACCAATCGTTCCCATCTTTTAGACAAGATGTTCCAGAAATTTCTTTTTTCCCCAATTCTTTTCAGTACATTCTCCTGTTGCAAGAAATTTCGAAAGCTATCGTCTTCTTGTCTGAACTGCTTTATCGTCCACGCTTCACTGCTGTACAAGGCCACACTTTGGACAAATTTCCCTTTTTCAGAAATACTTTTCTTCCAATTGCATTCTACATTTCATGACTTCACTACTCAGGGCATCAGAAGTTATTTACAACCCAAATAACAAAACTCAGCGGAGCGAGGTGGCGCAGTGGTTAGAACACTGGAACCGCATTCGGGAGGATGGTGGTTCAAATTCATCGCCGGCCATCCTGATTTAGGTTTTCCATTATTTCCCTAAATCACTCCATGCGAAAGTCAGGATGCTTTCTTTCAAAGGGCACACCCGATTTACTTTCCATCATTATCCGAAATTGGGGTTGATGACCTGAGTAGTCTAGTGCCTCCAAACCACAATCCAACCCTCAAACCTCCCCCCCTTCCCCCACACACACAACCAACAAAACTCATCTACCACTTTTAATGTCTTGTTTTCTAATCTATTACCTTACAAATCACCTGATTTTCTTAGACTAAATTTCTTTTTTTGCGGTTGTTAATGTTTATTTTATACTCCCTTTTCAAGACACTGTCCATTCCATACAACTGCTCTTCTAGGTCCATTGCAGGCTCTGACACAATTACTACGTCATCGGCAAATCGCAAATTCTTTACTTCTTGTCCCTGAACTTTAATCCTTTCTCCAAATTTCTCCTTTCTCTCCTTCACAGCCTGCTCAATGAACAAACTGAACAGGAATGGGGAAAAAGCTACAAGTCTGTGTTACTCCCTTCCAAGCTACTATGCTCCTTTCATGCCCTTCGGCTCTCACAAAAACTGACTGGCGTTTGCACAAATTGTATACTACCTGCGGTCTTGCTGTACGATTATATGAGTAGCTTGTTATCAAAGGCGGATATCTGTAGTTTGCGAATAACTGAGATAAACGCCATTTTTATTACTAAACGTGGAGTGAATACGTATGCAAGTTAGTTTGGTCATCACTTAATTGCGAATAATCACCAAAGCAGCATAGAAATACACGTTTCCTAATTAAAACGGCGTTTACCTCAATTATTTGCAAACGACAGATAAGAAGCTACCCATATATTTATGCAGATTATGACCTGTACTGTCGGCATGATAACTTGCGACTATAGCCGCTGCACTTGTTAGTTGCGAAATATAGGGATCACGTTAGTGGTATAGATGGCACGCATTGTACTTCAGTTAGAAGCCTGGTATTCAGTGGAGGTTCCTCCTGGTTGGGCAACTGTTCGGATGGTCTTCTTATCAGCAATAAACTGCATCGTTTGGTATGATTCAGCCAGTCATGCTCAATCTGACTTAATGGACACGGAAATGTTTAACTGACAAAGGCCTCTAAGCGATATTTGAACCCGACTTGTTAGACACCGCATACAAGACATTAATACAGTGCGTGAATTACAAATACGTTCTTCAAATATAAATAGATGAAATAACTTGATACCTATTTATTTCCAGGACCACAGCCCCATCCATGAAAGCTGCGTCGTTCAAGAATGGTTTCGCAGCCAAGATCGCATAAAACTGATTGAGTTCGTTTCACGGTCACCGGACCTTAATCCTATTGAGAATATGTGGGCGGAAGTAACGAGGTCGTTGCCACTAGAATCAATAAACGCAAGCGACCGTTGGGAAAATATAGAACATACACGTGACAAATAAACCACAATGAAAATTATCAAGGCAGTTAGTAGAGTCAGTTCGAAGACGCCTTAGAGAAATATTACGAAATGATGCTGTATGGGTAGGCTATAGGAGTAGTTCCTTCTCAAAAAGTCATGCAGTGTGTGTGTGTGCGTGTGTGTGTGTGCGTGCGTGTGTGCGAGTATGTAAAAGACAAGCAACAATAAGAATGCATAAAACATCAATATGGAATGTTTTTATGACTTCTAAAGCTACAAAATTCAAGATTACCCAAACAATTTCCTCTACATTAAATCAAATTAAATAATGGAGAATGTTTTACGTTTGTAAAAGGTTGGAAAAGGCAGTGCGTAACGGTTGTAAAGACTCGCAACAAGTGCATCTGTAAACAGCGCCCCACACCAGCACACCCCAAGACACAAACAGGAAGACGTCGTCTTTGCTCTGAACGCAGTGTGCCAACACTATCTCCACAGGTTTCTCGTAACTAAAATCAGACTATTCCGATGACTCTCTTCTTACCCGCACAGGAAGACAACCTAGGTGAGACCAAAATTCATGCAACACACGCGAAAATGAGGAGCTTTCCTGCACTCGATAGTGGTACAGAAGTAATAACCTTTTGTGAGAAGCATATAATAAATTTCCTTCTCTCGCATCACAGCCCTTGTGTCAGTGTGAAGTGATAAAATCAATATGCTAGTGTTGCGAAGTCTGATATGATGCCTTTCCGTAATAGTAGTCCGGATCGTAAGCATCATAAACTCCAGGACTTTCATTCCTACCTAACTATTCCTCACAACCCTTTATTTATGGAATTTCGGACATCAAATTTTTCTTGTGACTGATCGATGTGTTACTTCACCTACTATGGCACTAGCTTTACCCGTCCACGCGTTGCTCTGGCTTGTTGCAGATTAAATGGAAGAGAAAGATAAGAGGAACCATACATTTCTTTTATACGTAATTTCCTACTGCCTTGTGGATGGGAATTGGATATACGTCCTACATTCTCCGCTCCCCTTGTATCTGTCCCCTCTCTCTGCACCTCTCCTCGTTCCCCTCTCTTTGTCCATAATTTCCTCCCGCCTCTCTCTGTCCATATCCTCCCCCCTCCCACACTCCTTGTCCATCTTCTCCCCTCTCTCTTTGTCTATCTGAGCCTTCCCCCCCCCCCCCCTCTTTCTGCGCATCTGCACCTCCTCCCTCTCCTTCTACGCCTCATCATTACGCTCTCCCTGTTCGTCTTGTCGTCACTACTCTTTCCTCTTAGAACTCTTTCTAGCCATGTTTAGTGTTATGTTCAAAACCGTATATTTCCGAAAGTTCTTGACCTAAAGCTTTGAAATGTTAACACAACGTTCTAATAAAATATGTGCATGTTTTCATATACCAAATTTTTCAATATGTGTTATATATGAATTTATATAGACTTTATAATTGGAAAAAGGCTTATACTAAAATTCTCAAAAGTAACACATTTATAGGTTATATATTTGGATTTAGGAGAAATGTAGGAACACGAGAGGCAATACTCACATTACGACTTATCTTAGAAGATAAGCTAAGGACAATGTCGACTGGAATACACTCTTCCAAATTCTGAAGGTATCAGGGGTAAAATATAGGGAGCGAAGAGTTATATTCAGCCTATACAATAACCAGGCTGCGATTATTATAGTCGAGAGGCAAGAAAGGGCTGCAGAGGTTCGGAAGGGAGTAAGACAGGGTTGTAGCCTTTCCCCAATGTTGTTCAATCTGTAGATTGAGCAGGCAGTGAAGCAATGGAAGGAGAAATTTGGAGAAGGCATTAAAGTGCAGGGAGAAGAAATAAAAACATTGCGGTTTGCCGATGACATAGTAATTTTGTCAGAGACTGCAAAAGATCTGGAAGAGCAATTGGATGGGATGGACAGTGTCTTGAAAGGAAGATATAAGATGAACATTAGCAAGAGTGTAACGAAGGTAATGGAATGTAGTGTCAGAAAATCAGGCGATGCTGAAGGAATTAGATTAGGTAATGAGACAATAAAAGTAGTAGATGAAGTTTGTTATTTGGGTAGCAAGATAACTTCTGATGGCCGAAGTAAAGAAGATATAAAATGCAGAATGTCTATGGGAAGAAAAGCGTTTCTAAAGAAGCGAAACTTGTTAACATTCAATATTAATTTAAATGTTAGGAAGTCCTTTCTGAAAGCATTTGTCTGGCGTGTAGCATTGTATGGGAGTCAAACGTGGACGATAAGGAGTTCAGATTAGAAGATGATAGAAGCTTTTGAAATGTGGTGCTACAGAAAATTAGATGGGCAGATCATGTAACTAGTGGGGAGGTGCTTAACCGAATCGGGGCGAAAAGGAGTTTGTGGCATATTCTGACTAAGAGAAGGGATAGAAAGGTTGGGCACATTCTGAGACATCAAGGAATTGTCAACTTAGCATTAGAAGGAAGCGTGTGGGGTAAAAATCGTAGAGGGAGACCGAGGGACGAATATAGTAAACATATTCAAAAGGATGTCGGTTGCCGAACGTATTCTCAGATGAAGAGACTTGCACATGGCAGGGTAGCATGGAGAGCAGCATCAAACCAGTCTGCGGACTGAAGACCACAATAACAACATATAATATATTCAAGAAATGTGTAGCTAAGAACCATCCTGGGCTAGAATGCGACATTGAGTCAGAATTCCAAAGGAATGGGTCAAGAAATTTCGGAGATTAACTGCTATACGCCTAACATTTTTATATATAGACGTGGGGACATAAGGAGGGAAGTATACCCGCCCCCTCCTGTCATCGGTGAATATCGCTGCGGATGTGTTCATTCATTACAGACTCACAGTTGCCACAACGCTTTACATAATTAACGCAATTGTCAGATCATTCAGAGACAGGAGATGAACTGTAATAAAATTGACGTTGCTTTCCAAGCCATATTGATTCAAAAATTGAATATTACTTAAATCAGATCCCGCAGTTACACTTGGATAATTCCTATGCGTTTAATTTGGTAGCTGAAAATGTTCGTTAGTGTGGAACTGCCTGTTATTTATTTAGAACTAACTCAAGAATCTAGGCATTCTGAAACAAAAATTCTAATCTGTAAGGCGCTTCTCACGTTTCGCAGAAAAGCATCAGCAGCAGTTATATTGTAACCATCGCTAATGTTGGAGTTTCTATATCAGAACAGTAGGGATGCTTAGAGAGCAACACGGCGTCACGCTGTCTACCGGCTCTACAATGTGGTAGTCCTGGTGGGGTTAATCTAGCGCTGACATCGTAGGTGTCAGTGGCGTCTTCTCTTCTTATGACCAGCAGACCATCAAGAACATGCAGAGAATGGAACCAAGAACCCTTAACATTTGAAAGAAAACACTCGTCTGTCTGCTCCATTCCAATATACGATACACCTGTCTCAATAGGAATAAGAAGAGACAAAGTTAAATCGTATGGTAAATAATGAATTCTGCAAATAATTGCTTAGGCAAATTACCGTCTGCTACGCAATTGAAATGCCAGCCATTACACAAGAATACTACGAAACACCTGAGTACGCAATCGTCAAATGACTTATAGAATTCGCCACACTTGACAGTTAGTACTATAATATTGTTTATCTGTCAGAAACGAATTTATGTCAGTCATTGAACTGCATTTTGATTGGTGGATCTGTAAGAATAGAGGGGTTTATTTTTCAGAATAAAAGTACAATAGCCTCTCAAAAAAAGCTGACAACGAGAAGCAGATAGGGTAGGTATGAATTTGGATACAGTGTCATATTTTATTTAACATCTCCGGTTGTAATTCTCTTTGTCCGGGAAGGGTGTGAATTATGTTGCGGTGGACTGCAAAAATCGTTTTTCACTTCCAAAACGAGGTGACAGACTACTGCAAAGCAGAAAACAGAAGAAAGGAAAATATAGTTCCTGCCAGAAAGACACGGTCATATTGTATTTCACTGCTATTGACACGGAAAGTGATTGTCAACTCGGTAATAATAGACGGAGTTCCAGGACCTGTAATACTAATAAAATATTCGCATATTTTATCCCTTGTTTAGTGACAGTGATATGGACCAAAACAAAAGTAGGGCCTAAGTAATGCATTTCTGTGAAATCCATGAATTTGTATTGTAGGTGAAGAAAGTATTTTTCATGTTCTTCCGATGGAGTTTGTTAACTTCCATTAACTGTTACTTCATTTTTAATTTTTGGCATAGAGAGGCTTTTTATTCGCTTAGTTCCACCATTTTTTGGTTTGTGAAACTGAAAGGGACACCTCAGATATTCATCCAAATGAATATAAGTATTTAAGTTGAGTATTCATCTTCAGAACAATAGCAGAATACTGTCGGGAAAAATGACATCAACAACTCCATTAATGTATACATAAACCTGTATTTTGTTTCATAATTTATTAGACATATACAGTGGGTGGGTGATGAAGAACAGAAAGTGGACGTGAACGAGAAGTGATAGACTCATGTTTGTTGAACACATTCAGTAAGTAATAACGCTGTTGTGAAAGGAATGAAATCGTTCATAGGAAAATCAAGTCATAGAAATTTTGCCGCGTATAATTGGCAACTGATGGGTTTGTGTTATATGCAGTGTCGATCCTGTTCACCAACTGTTCAGCAATTCTTTCACCAACAGAACTTAATCTGGAATATATTCCGACATAGTGACAATTTGGCGTTACCCATTGGAAGCATAAAAACAGTCACTGCAATTTCTATGACCATCTGATCAACTCTGTCATCATATTACGGCCGAAAGAGAAAGAAAAAACCAACACACACACACATACACACACACTGTGCAACTGCTGCATCCAATATCAGCACTATTCTCGGCTTCGTTAACCCATAGGTATTTTGGATATGTGGATCATTCTGTCCTGAATGTTCTGCACAGTCAAAAGGTTTTCAATGTATCAGCTGTTCGAATTTGATAGGGGATATAATGGGACTCTAATCAACAGGTGATACGTTTCATTTTTGCAATATTTGTAGACTGGATGACAGATTGGCTTAAAGATAAATTAATCTATACATTACTGTCCTTAATTATATGTTTGGATAACAGAAGCTCTTCTTATTTTGAACTCCATGTTACGAAGCCTTCCCAGAAATGTTCACATCTTAAAAACAATGCTGCATTGATTTCTCTTCGCATGCTTGCCGCTCTTCGTTCGTTTGTGCCACTGACAGCTATATCAAGAAAGATATTTTCTGAGTCTATAATTGTAAAGAAAACTGACGCTTACATCTAATGTTTCAGTATAATCAATGGAAATGCTCGAAGAAGTGTGAAACAGCACTGATGAATGACCTTTGTTGTTATTGCGCTTAAGACAGAATACGCAAATAATTGAGACACTTATTACTATATTAGCGGTCAGTGCATGTGTATATTTTTATTAGCGACAACGATCGACTCATTAAATCTAGTTACGGAATTGCGAGCAGGGATCACTGACATATACTGTAGGTGTTCGGATCCCCAGCAAGCGCGCGAGGCGCGAGCTAAGTCTCCGTCGAGCTCGCTTGGCAATCACCTCGGCTCTTATTCTTCCTGTTGATAGTATGACTAAAGCTTGGCAACATCGCAGTGTAAGTCTGTCACGCTGGTACCGAGGTCTTACTTCCTGGTTGGCACAGAACTCTTCTCATAAATTCACTTGATGTTTCCTGTAATCTCCATTGAATAATCTAACTGGTTTCTCAGTCGAGAGGCGACAGAAGGCTATTAGTTCATGCTTTTGGGTCCAGAAAATTGTTTACACGGTGAAATTCCCACTAATATCGTCTCTTACGTTGCGAGTTACATGATCTAGTGATGTATGTGGCAGTAGGAAAGAGCTGGCGTGCATAGCTCCTCGCTATCTCTGAGGTAAAGTGGTAGTCTGCCACAGTGCGGTGCCTTTGGTCGATGGTTCGGGTCTCATTGGAGTAGAACTTTATAGCTGTTTTCGTGACAGGAGTTGCACGAATCCACATCGAAAACAACAAGAAACCTCTTGTGGTTACTTGCTATATTCTTTCAGATTATGGGAAAGTCTGACAACGTTCTGGTAGTTTACCAAATTTGCCCCTGCAGAATCGAACTGATTCCAAGCTATTTATGACGCCAATCGATGTTAGACGTGTATTTTCGTCTGGAAATAATTTTTGTCGAAGGTTATTCGAGAAGGGGCAGGAAAGATAAACATTTGAGAACATGTGATCGAAAGAGTAGGTGAGGAATGGGTGACTCCCAAAGCACACTATTCGATGTTTTGTGTGTGAAATCAACGGGAAGTATTATGGTGTAGTACTAAAACATGATGTAATCTTTTAGGTCGTTTGTCCTTAGAGTGCGACTAAATGGTGTCTCAGTTGTTTGCAAAAATAGGGCGCTTTGTGGTTGCACTTTGCTGAGTATAAAAATATTTTAGTACTCAGTCATTATTTTTCTCTTAAGATGTCAGAATGAGAGCATCATAACACGTCACTAGTAACAGTCGTGAGTAGGAATCCTGATTGAGCGGCCTGATGACGTTCAAGAAAAATGTGGTAATAGTCACTCCTATGACCCTTTATACCGATTCCACTTTACGACGTTTAGATTATGTTCATATGTATCAGTCAGAATAATTCAATACGTGACTGTAATAAAAGTACTAGAACTTGAGGTAAGGATATAACAGCCGGTAAATAGACACACAGCGGCGCGCCGCTGTCACTGAGTCCGCAGGCGGCAGCCGCGATGCGGCCGCTGGCGCGTCGTCGTAGCCGGGGCCCACTACTCCCGAGAGTAAACAGTTCAGTTGTGATGCAGCAGCGAGCTCTTTCGTGTAATTATTTCTGGGAGTTTTCGCTGTAAAAGTTGAGTTTCTTCCACACTGATAACAAAGACAGCCGATATGCGGTTTAAAAAAAAAAAAAATAATAATCGGAGGTTGTTAGACTCGATCTCGCGACTGCTTACATACACGCTTGTAAACGCGACTTTTACCAGGAGACCACGCGCTCATACTGTACAGAGCTGTCATGAGAAGGAAGTAACACTTCCTCCTGATAGTACCGCATTCTACAGTGTTGCCAGATCGTGCATATAGCCGGACTTAGAATTCTGAGGGGCGATCGATTTTATTGTCCACACTGCGCGACCGACTCGGACTTAGCCTCTGCGTCGGCCGGCCGGCGATCAATTTTTTTGTCTAAGACTGTACATGTCTTCTCCCTGAGTCAGAGGATCTACCGCGCATGCTCGCAAATGCGATTGTAGCGTTGCCGCGAATAGAATTAGAAACTGAACTTTCTTTGTGAAGGACCCTCGTAATACGTATTTTTACCGAGATGCGTTCGTCGTTTTACGATCTAATAACTTGAATGTGTATCAGATAAAGAAAACATTCGGTATTAATACGCGAATCTAGAGGAAAGTGTAAGAAATGAAAATGAATTAGAGGTTTCGGTGCACGAACTAATAATTTAATACAGACGAACAAACACAGAACTAGGTTTGCCATTACATAATTTTACAGACTAGTGTGGAAAAATCAAATTTGTTTTATAATCGAATAGTTAACCTGTTAAGCATTAGGGTCTGTGTAGCTAGATGCTGCATAATACGTGTACACAATACCTTTAATCGATGTAAGGGCTAAACAGTTTTGTACTGCAGCGACTGCTCTCACGATAGCTAACAGTATTAGCAAAGCTTTTACGTATTTATCGACAGAACTGAACTACGTTATTTGTTAACACTTTTTCATCTGAGCGTTCTCTCCGATAACGCATATTTCCCCGATAACTATACATTTCAGCAGACGCCAAGAATGTGCTTCAGTTGTAATAAATATACTACAGTATCAGTCTGTCTCGACTGTACATCGGCAGTTGTAAAATAAACATGTAATACGTAGTTTGTAAATCCAATGAATGTGCTCTAAGTTATAATAAAAATCACATTATAATCTTATATTTTTAAAACTAGTATGAATTAAAAAAAAAAAAGTACACTCACCGGTCAGCAAAGTTTGCGTCTGGCTTTGACGCCAGAAAACTCGTTGATCATATCTTCATATGTGAAGAATGGCAAGGCGTTGACCGTTTTGCTTCCTGGTTTCGTGAAAGAAAGAAGTTTATTCCAGCACTGCGTAGAAGCCGAGAAAAAATTATAAACGTTTTGCACTACATTGAAAAATGAACATGCTTCCCGACAACAGCTTGCAGCACTAGTGCCGACTAAATTCAAAGAATGTGCTGCACACGGCACATAATATGCTTTCGGAATTCGGTCTTTAACGCGTGCCTGCAAACCAGTGTAGTATCCTGACATATTGCTTGCATTGTCATATGACTCACCTCTACAGTCAGTAATATCAATGGAATTTGTAGACAAGACTTTTAGTACGGCCTCAGCTAAGTTTTCGGACTTGTGTGTCCCGGGTTTGGTAAAAACAGAAGGAAACGTTCAACAGGTTGACCATTCTCGTTCACATATCTTAGTATGAAAGATAATTGATCAATATGTGAAATGTCGGCAGTATAATCTACTATTATAGAGAAATATTTGGCCTGTTTTATTTCACTTATAAGTCTTTATTTGTTTAGAAAGAAGCTCTATTATTTCATCACATATTGTTGAAGAAAGGTAACTTGTACGTCCCTGCCCTGGATTTCCATATCGTTCAATGTGCTCTGCGAGAAATCGATGAAACTCGGCTATAAGTTCAAGAGACATAAATTGACCGTTATGTAATGAATGGAATCTTTCAACGTGTCCACGTAGGGCAAGTCCACGACTTGTTAGCTTCTTCACTACTGCAAACACCCTTTTCAACACAGTGCGCCAGTACATTTTTTTGTCTCAACATATGACTCGAAATGGTTCCAAGTAACTTTTCTCTTGTTAAGAGTGATAACTCAGAATTTTTGTGTTCAAGTGAATTCTCATGATGAGATAAAATATTAGAAATATTTTTCCAACCTGCAATACCATTAGTAGCAATACCGGCCTTACCTCAGAACAATTTACATGGTGCACCGGTGCCACACGAGTACACTAGATAATCACGCAAAGTTGATTCACAATTTAAAAGTTTAAGATAAAATACATTTTTGTTCAGATATCTGGTTTTATCGTCTATTGATCCTCTTGAAGTAGGAGAACCACCGTTATAATTTCGATTAATGCCACGTTGTAAAAGAATAAACAGAATATCGATTGTTGCTTCATTGACACACCATTCTGCAGGATCATCACTAACGGGGTTATTTCTTTTTGTAATGTCTGACTCGACACTTACTTTTTCGTGAAATTCGAATTCAGGAACAATTTGCTTTTCTTCATTTTTAACTTCTGTTTCGTCTGTATTTACTTCTATCTTTTTTACCACAGCTGCAGTGCAACAAATATCATCCGCACTACTTGAAGTCGAACCAGCAACATTTTTTGCGAAGCATTTATCTACTCTGCCAAACGTTTTTAAAACATTGGCTTCTCGGTCTCGCCTATCCTTCGATAATTTCCGAAATGCCACCCCGCTTAATTTTGCACGTTTGCTTTTTACACTGTTATTCATGTTAAGGCACTTAAAAAATTGTCAACCAACAGTCAAAACAAAAGAAAAAAATTGTAAAAGGAAAGGAAGACCGTATCCGGTTCCACTCATACGACACCGCACATGAACACAGAGGGTTTTACTTTAAACACGGCACACGAGCACAAAGAATTTTACGTTAAAGACGGCCCACGAGCACGAAGATTTTTATTTTAAACACGGAGCGATGAACTGACCGACTCGGATTACTCGACATTACTGTGCTACGAAAGCGCAACAATGCAGAATAATTTAAATTCATTGTCGTCTGTTTCTCTGTCGTCAGTTAAAAATAGAAGACACCTGCCGGCTGGAATTCGTATCGTAAAAAAATAAAATAAAACAAAACAAGACATTCCCTTTTTTAGCTTCTGTTTCCCGCGTCGCAGGAATTTTAGATGAGCCGCAAATATGTTCTGAATATTCATAACACTGTATTTCTAATTTAAAAAGCAAATAATTTTTGTGGTTTCTTGCAGTGAGGTGTGCTGGATTGACTCTTATTTCACTTATTCTTATAACATTTTAGCGGTTTCTGTGGGCACAGAAGGCAAACTACAAAGTTTAAGTGTTCTTGTTGGCAGATGACGTGGTTTTTTTGTCATTTGTGTAAACACTGCAGTTAAGTCTTCATGCAAATGGACCTATTGTTCCAATATAAAATAAAAATACCCTTTACTCTAAGAAAAAATGCTTAATATAAAAGGCTTAATATAAAATTTTCAGTGCCACATACTATTCTATTGCACAGAGTGGGAACTCTGATATCGTGCAGGCTGCAGCACAATAAATGAGACAGCACAATAAATGAGGCAAAGTTGGTTCCTTCTTCTTTTTTCGCCAAATGTAGAGCAAAACGTTTATAATTTTTTCTTTGCTTCTACTCAGCGCTGAGATAAACTTCTTTCTTTCATGAAACCAGGAAGCGAAACGGTCAAAAGTTTATCAAAGCCGGCCGCGGTGACCGAGGGGACTGAGGCGCTTCAGTCACGGTCTGCACGGCCACTACGGTCGGGGGTTCAAATCTCCCCTCGGGCATGGATATTTGTACCGTCCTTAGGATTAGCTCGTTCATAAGTAGTTTGTAAGTTTAGGGACTGATGACCCCGTAGTTAAGTCCCTTAAGCTATACAAATATTTGAACATTTTTGAAGTTTATCAAAAACATATTTGACAGCACGGGAGGCAGCGTGTGTAAGTCTATATGAAAACTAGGAGAGCGTTATCAATGCCCTCACACATATAGCCAATAATACGTTTGAGAAACCACTTGTGCGGAATGAGGCTTCAGCTTTATTGAATCAACTCAACAAACTACAAACAGTATTCATGATTACAGTTTGGAAGGACGTACTCCAGAGATTTAATAGTGTAAATCCGAAATTGCAAAGTGCAAATATAGATACTAAAGTAGTGCATGAATTATATGAATCACTTGTAGGATTTATTGCATCTACTCGTGGCAGTTTCGACTATTATGAAAATAAAGACATGGAGATTGTGACTGTTATAGACTATGAATGCACTTGTAAAAGATCACGAAAACGCAAACTTCACGATGACGATGACGAAGACGAAGACTCTGAAGACGTTTCTCTGACTGGAAGGGAGAAATTTAGAGTCGAAGCACTTATCCCAGTTCTCGACAACTTGTACCCCGAATTAGTGAGTAGGAAGGGAAGCTACAGAACACTATTCGACTCCTTCGCCAAAAAAAGTAACGAAGTAAATAAATAAATAAATAATATTTTGAACTGTTGTGAAGTGTATTTCACACATTATTAGATATTCTGCTTATATTGTTTAGTATAAATATGTGTTTAAAAATTTAAAACATTTCCAGTATCGACATAGCTTGTTAAACGGGTGGCATTAAATCACAGCTCAGACATTGAAGATGAAAAAGCTTTCACATGAATTACAGTAATGGAGGGTTGACTTGATAGTTGCCCGTAATTTCTACAAGAAATTTAAGTAGAGTCGTGTTTTACATACTGAGGACACATATGTTACACTATTTAAGAAATTGCTGAGTAGTTTATCACAGCTTTTGAGGGGTCCCGGTATTTTCACGGGTAAAATATGGTAGGGTTAAGTAGAAGCCGACAACATTCTCGGAATAATAACGTTTCAAACATTGTATTGTAGATTGCCGTCGTGACAGCTTACTTCAAAATATTTTGATCGGTCACGAAGATGATACCAGACAGAAACCCAATGTTAAATTTGCAGTCAGTCACCAGGTAAACTATGTATATATCCAAGCGGGTATTTTCGAATTTAGTTCTTAGGATTATTTAAACTAGTCAGTTTTTAACAATAATTAAAATTTTTCTCGTTCGTAAGCGCAGCTATTTAATAACGTAAAGGGTTAAAATCAGTACAGAGCAAAAAAATGCCCCCCCCCCCCCCTTAAGGTGCCGCACGTAGGCCCGTACCTGGTGTGCCTATATGAAAATCCGCCACTGCTTATTTTCGTGTTGAGGAAATGAAATGTTTGTGAAGCTTAAGGGACTTAACTGCGGGGACATCAGTCCCTAAACTTACAAACTGCTTATAAACTACCTTATACTAAAGACGACACGAACATCTATGCCCGAGGGGGATTCGAACGGCCTTGTGCGCCGTAGCATAGCGCCTCAGGGCGCTCGGCCGCTCCTCCGCGGCTTTTGTGTTGTAAACAAGATTGAACAGCATTGCCCTACCTAGCCATATCAGCACCAGTTTTGGCCTCGACAATTTTTAAAATCCAAACGATCACTTTAAATTTTCTGCAAAATGATTTAAGAAAGTGCCACCTTTGTCTTGTCACTAATCGTTAAAAAGTCAATAAAACTTCCACAAATCTCTTCACCACTCCATGTAATTTTACGTATCTGATAACTTGTGACATTTGCTAACGATAACAATATTTTGCTTCCTTAATATTGTCGCGTTGAATTGGGAGCAGGCTTCACTTCGAAGGCAACTGAACACAGCACTTATACTGAAAGCACCTTTATTACGGACTTAACATACACACAGCACTGACTAGTGCTCTGCTATTTATACACAGACACAATTTACCAGAAACTAGAAGAACACTTAACATAAGAACCAACTAGAATTTACAAGTGAACATAAGAAAGATGTAGAACCTTCTGGAATCGTTAATTGCAAAGAAATAAATTTTTGCTGGAGGGCGGGATGGAAATGGCGCCCTTCAGCACCCCAGTCCGTGACACTATCCCCTGCGCCACGCCGGCAGTCGGTGTTAGTGGTCTCTCGCGGCATTGCTCCCTCTCCTGGAGAAACAGCGACCCGCTGTTATGATCCCTGTGGAACCAGCTTCAATGTCCTCGATCTTGACCGTGTCATGGGTCCTCTGTATGACAGTTCAAGAGAATCCTTCCCTTCTCCACGATTATCGACGACAGACGTTCCTGTCGTGGCTTCATTTCGAACATTACTGTCCTTAGAGTTCTTGAACAAGAAGCCATTGTCGTCTACCTGCTCTTCAGGATATCGTAGTAAGGCTTCATGCGCAGGACGTGAACAATGTCTCTTCCTTTTTGACGTTTCGAGGACGGCTCATAATCCTCAACTTCGTATGTGGCGTCTGACAGGCGGCGTATGACATGATACAGACCAAAGTATCACTTCAATAACTTTTCTGACAGTCCAACCTACCGCACATGGGTAAAAATCCATATCAGATCTCCTGGGCTGTACACAACAGGTCGGTGCTTGTCGTTATACCGCTAACGGTCCTTCTCCTGGACGTCCAGTGTCCGTATTCGAGCCAGCTGTCTTGCTTCTTCGACCCTGGTGATTACCTGTTTAACATAATCATCCTGAGTGTCGTCCGGATAGAATGGGAACAGCGTATCCATTGTCGTCTCAGCTTCACGGCCATGAAGCAGGAAAAACGGAGTGAAGCCTGTGGTGTCTTGTCTTGCGGTATTGTAAGCAAATGTCACGACTTGCAGAATTGTATCCCAATCCTTCTGCTCAACATCGACGTACATCGACAGCATGTCGGCTAACGTCTTGTTAAACGTTCCGTAAGACCATTTGTCTGCGGATGGTATGCAGATGTCATTCTGTGGACAATGTCGCACCGTGACATTACCTCTGATACTAGTTTTGACTGGAATACTTTTCCACGATCAGATATCATCACAATGGTGCTCCACGCTTCTAAATAATGTCTTCTACAAGGAATTTTGCTATCTCTGGAGCTTCCGCAGTCGACACAGGTTTGGTGACAGCGTAGCGTGTGAGGTAGTCAGTGCAGACTATTATCCAACGGTTACCGGTTGTCGACTTCGGGAACCTCCCTAAAAGATCGATACCAACTCGGGGGAATGGAGCTGCTGTCGGCGGAATCGGTACAAGATGCCCTGGAGTTAATTGCGGCACATGCTTCCGTCGCTGGCACTCTTTACAGTGACTCACATAGTGCTTGACAGATCGGTAGATACATTTCCAGTAATACCTGTGTCTGATTCTGTCTAGGGTCTTCACGAATCCCAGATGACCGGATATTGGAGCACTGTGGAAATATTTGGGAATAGCTGGCTGGAGATGAGCTGGAACAACCAGTAGCCATTTGGGGTCCAGTGGATCGTAGTTGCTCTTATACAATGCTCCGTTTATAAGTTGGAACTCTCCATTGGTCGGTTCTCCTTTCTCCAAGGCCTCTATCGTTTTTAATAGTGCTGGATCTTCCCTCTGATCAGATGTAACGTCATCTAATTCAGTGAGGGCTGAAATTTCATTAATGCTGCTTGTTCCACTAATGGATTCCTCGAAAGGCAGTCGGAGTCCTTGTGTTTGCGCCCGTTCTTGAATACCACTGTGACATCGTACTCTTGGAGTCTTAGCACCCATCTTGCTAGTCGACCTGATGGATCCTTCAAGCTAGTCAGCCAACACAAAAAATGGTGATACAGAAAATTCTGTATTACGTGTATCCGGCGGAACAACTTCTTCAATTTGCAGCTCAGATCTTCCACAGTCAATGATAGCTTGGTATGCCTGAAGGAATTCCCATCCGAGGATGACATTGTGACTACATTCTGTTAACACGAGAAACTCAAACGGCTGGGTCCTGTTGTTGATGGTTATTCTTGCGACACGATTTCATGCAGGATGGACGTACTTTCCATTCGCGACCTTCAGCACAGAACATTGTCTTCTTAATGTGGGGTGGTAATTATCCGACAGTACAGAAAAAGACGCTCCTGAATCAACAAGTGCCCGGACAGGTTGGTCGTCGATTATGACATCGATGAGATTTCCCGACATCTTAGCGACTGTTGTCCGTGGAAAACTTTCATATGCGGCGGCATCACCTTCGTAGTCTGTCGCCTCGCTTAGTTTTTCTCGGCGCGGCGGCTAGGGGAGTGGCTGGTACCTCTGTACGGCGACGGTGAACGGCTGCGGCGCGTCGGGGAGCGACCTCGTCTAGGGTAGGGCGATGGGCTTCTTCTCATAGGTCGACTGAACTCATCAGCAGGTGATTGCCTGGGATAGAACTGCTCTGATGGCTGACGTCTTGCGGCAAAATAATCGTCGATACTCGCCTTCTCTCTCTGCAGTTGCGTACGACATGTCCAGAGCGCCCACAGTGGAAACACAGTGGTGTGTTGTCTTCTGTCCTCAAGACGTCTGTTCTTCTGCGGGTTGGTTGTGGTCGCGTCGGCCGGTTCATGGGCTGTCGTTTGGTGACTGCAGCGTATGTCATAGCTTGGGCGGCGCCATTCTTCACGTTGGGTGCGATTGGCGGGACATACAGGAGCCAATGTCTGAAATACCTCTTCCTCAGCGGTGTCGGCTCCCTCGTGACTTACATGGCTTACATCTATGGCCATAATCTGATGCTCGCCCAGTCTAATAGTCCTGGCTGCCATGCACTCTTGTAATTCTTCTCTCACAATTTGTCGTATTAGAGACTCAAAGTCATGCTGGTCTTCCACAACGGCTATAGAGACTACATTGGGGAGTCGGTCATACTTCTTGCGTCCGACTCTCCTTTGTTGCATCTCTGCAATACGCTGGCACCACTTGATGAACTCTTCTGTCGTAGCGACGTCTTTTATCAGAAGGGTTTGGTACATGTCTTCTGCTATACCCTTCATCAGGTACGTGATTTTGTCGGCCTCAGTCATGTTCGGATTGACAGTGTTACACAGGGCCAAAACATTCTGTATGTAAGACTGTGTCGGCTCACCATGTCGTTGGGCCCGGTTCTTCAGTTGTTCTTCCGCCCAGCGGATTTGTCGCTGTCGGTCTCCAAACGTCTTCTTAAGTTCTGCCTGGAACGTTTCCCAGTCATTCAGTTTGTCTTCGTTGTTCTCGAAACATTGCTGGGCTGTTCCGTCCACGTAGAAATAAACGTTGGTCAAGCACTTTGTATGATCCCACCTGCCGGCCGCGGTGGCCGAGGAGACTAAGGCGCTTCAGTCACGGTCTGCACGGCCACTTCGGTCGGGGGTTCGAATCCCCCTTCGGGCATGGATATTTGTTGTTGTTGTTATTTAAAGGGGACCAAACTACTGGGTCATCAGTCCCCTGTTCTCAACAAAGAATGTCCATTTAATTGTAAACAACCATATGAATACTCAAGAGTACATGTCACCGATGAAATTTACAAACAACAAACACAGAGAAACCAACAGCACAGATACAAAAATAAAACAATAAAACCAAGTTAGTCAATCATGCTAAAATTTGAAATGAGAATCCGTGGCTGGCTGGTCACTGAGATAAAAATGGACGGGCCAGTCACGAATGTCACAGCAACACGAATGTCTGTTAATCAGAAGATATAAAACAGTAAAATACGGTTAAAAGAATCTACCCTACATTAAATAGAATTGTAAAAACTGGCTGCACGGATAAAACGGAGCACAGAGTCAGCCATGGAGGCATCGTCCCCTAGCACTAAGGATAGGGTAGTTGGAAGATTAAAAGACCGCCGCAATGGGGCCAAAACAGTACAGTCCACCAGGAGGTGAACCACCGTCAAGGCGCCACCACAGCGACACACGGGCGGTGGCTCATGGCGAAGCAAATAGCCATGTGTCAACCACGTGTGCCCGATACGGAGGCGGCACAGCACGATGGAGTCTCGACGACAGGGCCTCAGTGAGGTTTTCCATGTGGCTGTGGATGGTTTGATTGTGCGAAGCTTGTTTGGCACACTCAGTGCAGACCATTCCAAGCCCCAAGCGCCTAGCACCTTCCGGTGCAGCATCAACCTAAGGTCCGTTTCCACGAGCCCAATGTCAAGACGGCGTGAGGAAGTGGCCTGCTTGGCCAACTGGTCCACACGCTCATTACCAGGTATGCCGACGTGCCCTGGGGTCCATACGAAGACCACTGAGCGACCTGACCTATGGAGAGCTGCAACAGTGTCTTGGATACTCTGCACCAGAGAGTGTTTGCTGAAGCACTGGTCGAGCGCTCGCAAAGCACTCAGGGAGTCGCTACATATGACAAACGACTCCCCAGGGCAGGCTTGGATATGTTCCAGAGCTCTAGAGATAGCGACCAGCTCTGCAGTGAACACACCACTTCCGCTTGGCAAAGACCGCTGTTCAAAAAGGTCACCATGGAGATAGGCGTACCCAGAATGGCCATCTACCAGGGAACCATCGGTATAAATGACCTCCGCACCGTGGAATGAGTCAAGGAGTTCCTGGAACTGGCAACGAAGAACCGATGGTGAAATGGAGGCTTTTGAGTCCCAGGACAAGTCCAACCGTAGCTGCGGACGAGGACTACACCAAGGAGGTGTTTGGGAAGAGTAGTGGAAAGTAGGAGGGAAGGGAAGGGATTCCAGGGAGGAGAGAAGGGAATGGACACGGACTGCAATCGGGAGACCTGACCGAGGCCGTCTTTGAGGGGATGGGAGTGCAGCAGTTGGGAAGAGAAGCCTGCGATGCGGATGATGGTCTGAGGTGTGGACACGAGCGACGTATGAAGACAACAAGTGTTGCCGACGGTAACGCAGTGGAGGAACCCCAGCCTCAACGAGGAGGCTCATTACCGGGCTTGTACAAAAGGCTCCTGTTGCCAAGCGAACACCAGCATTTAAGATGGGGTCTAGGACCCGAAGCGCAGAAGGGGCTGCCGAGTCATACACCTGGCTCCCATAGTCCAGGCGGGACTGGATGAGAGCCTTATAAAGTCGTAAGAGAGTTGGACGGGCGGCCCCCCAAGCAGTGTGGCTGAGGCAGCGCAGTATGTTTAAGTGGCGCCAGCACTTTTGTCGAAGCTGTTGTAGGTGGGGAACCCACGTGAGCCGGGCATCGAACAACATGCCCAAGAAGCGGTGCGTATCTTCAACACGCAGAAGGTCGTCACCTAAGTACAGTTCTGGGTCTGGGTGCACCGCCCGTTGGCGGCAAAAGTGCATAACTCGAGTTTTGGAGGCAGAGAACCGGAACCCATGCGCTAAAGCCCAGGAATGCGCCCTTTGAATGGCTCCCTGCAACCGCCTTTCAGCGACACCAATACTAACCGAACTGTAATACATACAAAAGTCATCGGCATACAGTGAGGAGGACACCAATGACCCTACTGCTGCAGCAAGTCCGTTGATGGCAATTAGAAACAGCGGAACACTAAGGACGGAGCCCTGTGGGACTCCATTCTCCTGGGTGCGTGGGGAGCTGAGGTGGGTACCAACCCTAACCCGAAAAGTGCGGAGTGAGAGGAAGTTCTGTATGAACAGTGGAAGCGGTCCTCTCAAGCCCCAGCCATGCAGTGTAGCTAGAATATGGTAGCGCCAGGTGGTATCATAAGCCTTTCGGAGATCGAAAAAGACTGCAATTAGGTGCTCGCGCCTGGCAAATGCAGTGCGGATGGCCGACTCCAGCGGAACTAGATTGTCCAATGCAGAACGTCCCTGGCGGAATCCCCCTTGTTGTGGGGCAAGGAGTCCACGGTCTTCAAGAACCCACATGAGCCGCCGACTCACCATACGTTCCAGGAGCTTGCAAGGAACGTTGGTGAGGCTAATCGGGCGGTAACTGTCTGCCACATGTGGATCAGCGCCAGGTTTTATTACTGGAACGACGATGCTGTCCCGCCATTGAGATGGGAAAGTACCCTCGGCCCAGAGGTGGTTGAACAGGGCGAGAAGGTGGTCTTTAAACTCCTGTGACAGGTGGCGCAGGAATTGTTTGTGGATTCTATCTGGCCCTGGGGTGGTATCAGGGCAAGCAGTGAGGGCACTCTGGAACTCCCACTTAGTGAATGGGGCATTATATAGCTCTCGCCGACGTGTATGGAAAGATAGCTGCCTCCGCTCGAACTGTTCTTTGCGAGTGCGGAAGCCCGCAATATATGCAGAAGTCGAGAGTTACTGGCATAATGGTCCGCCATGTGTTCAGAGATAGCAGCTGGATCCATGCATATAGTACCCCGAATGTTCAAGCTGGGGATTCCCGCCTGTGGTCGGTACCCAAAAAGGCGCCGAACCTGTGACCACACCCAAGACGGGGCGGCACGCGAGCCAATGGCAGCGACATATCTCTCCCAACAATCCTGCTTACTCTGGCGTATCAGCCTCCGAGCTTGAGCCCGAAGACGTTTAAAAGCGATCAGGTGCTCTATACAAGGGTGGCGCTGGTGGCGCTGGAGTGCCCTACGACGTTCCCTGATGGCCTCAGCAATCTCTGCAGACCACCATGGAACCGACTTGCGCCGAACTGAGCCAGTGGTGGTCGGAACACTGGCTTCAGCAGCGGAAATGATGGCGCTAGTAAAGTGATGAACAGCCTGATCAACGTCATCCGGGATTGGAGGAATCGCCCTAGTAGCTGAGGTGTAAGCAGGCCAGTCAGCCTTACTCAGGGACCAACGGGGCGAGCGAGTTGGAGGTTGAAATTGGAGGAGAGAGATATGGATGGGGAAGTGGTCGCTACCGCATAGGTCATCGTGGACCCCCCAATGAAGCTGTGGTAGAAGACTCGGGCTGCAGAGAGAAAGGTCTATAGCCGAGTATGTGCCATGCGCCACACTGAAATGTGTGGGGGCACCGGTGTTAAGAAGGCAGCAGTCCAGCTGTGCTAGTAGAACTTCAATGTCCCTACCGCGACCTGAGACCTGAGAGCCACCCCACAAGGGGTTGTGGGCATTGAAATCCCCCAGTAGAAGGAATGGTGGGGGAAGTTGTGCGATCAAATTCGCAAGGTCTGCAGGAGACACTGCCTCATCCGGAGGAAGGTAGAGTGAGCAGATGGTAATGTCCTGTCGTGCCCGAATTCTCACGGCCACCGCCTCGAGCACTGTGGTAAGTGGCACTGGTGAACTGGGGACAGTGGCAAGAACGTAAATACAGACTCCTCCGGATACCCTGTTGTGTGTTGTACGGTTTTTATAATAACCCCTATACCCACGAAGGGCAGGAGTCCGTTCAGCAGGAAACCAAGTTTCCTGTAGAGCAACACAGAGGGAAGGGCAGTGACAGAGCAACTGCTGTAACTCGGCCAAGTGGCGGAAGAAACCGCCACAGTTCCACTGCAGCACCACACTATGTCCCGACGTACTGGGCATATTTATGTAGGTGGTAGAGTAGGGCCCACAGGTTTCTCTGCAGCCACTGATGCAGGAGGCAGAGCCTGGGCGTCCATAGCTTCCAGAGTCTTGGCAATTGCCAAATCGTCAGGGGACGCGAGGATTTCCACCACGTCCTCGGAAGCAGATGGTTTTTGTGGTGGCATGGTAGCCACTTGAGAATCTTTTGTTTTGGTTTTCTTTTGTTTCTCACGCTGATCCTTCGGCCTCTCACGCTGGGAGGGCTTGGCAAACTCAGTCTCAGGGACGGAGGTTGTCCTTGAGGCCCTACGACCAGCTTTGGATGGCACTTGCTGCCACTCACTGACATCCACTGAGCCAGTGGGAGAAACCGAGGGAGAAAGGGATTCAAGCGATCCCTTCCTCGCGAGAGGAGCCAGAGCAGGCTGTGGTAGCTCTGGCTCACGTGTGGGGACCGATGTCCCCATTTGTTGGGGGGGTTTTTGCTTCCAAGGCAGGGGCTTTGGAAGCAACAGTGTCAGATGTGCCCCCTACCACCAAGGGGGCCGATGGTGACGGTTGGGCTCGAGGGCCCACTGTGATAGACGAAACTGGCGGTAAAGTAGTCTGCGGAGATGGTTGTGTAGCTACTGCATAGGATGTTTTGATGCTGACCGGGTGGAGTTTCTCATATTTCCTCTTGGCCTCGGAATAAGACAGCCGATCCATGGTTTTGTATTGCATGATCTTCCGTTCTTAGTGCAGTACAGAGCAGGTAGGCGAGCAAGGTGGGTGCTGCTGTCCACAGTTAACACAAATGGGAGGTGGTGTACAAGGGAGGTCTGGGTGCGATGGACGACCACAGTCCCGACAGGTGGAGTTAGCGGTACACCTGGAGGACATGTGCCCGAACCTCCAGCATTTAAAACAACGCATAGGGGGAGGAACGTAGGGCTTTACGTCACACTGGTAAATCATCACCTTGACCTTCTCAGGCAATGAGTCGCCCTCAAAGGCCAAGATGAATGCACCAGTGGCGACCCTGTTGTCCTTCGGACCCCTATGGACTCGCCGTATAAAGTGGACACCTCGCCGTTCCAAGTTCTTGCGGAGTTCGTCATCCGACTGCAAAAGGAGATCCCTATGGAAAATCAAACCCTGTACCATGTTCAGGCTTTTGTGTGGGGTGATAGTAACGGGAACATCACCCAGCTTGTCACAGGCGAGCAAAGCCCGTGACTGTGCTGGGGATGACGTCGTTATTAAAACCGATCCCGATCGCATCTTCGACATGCCGTCTACTTCTCCAAACTTATCTTCCAAGTTCTCGACGAAAAAGAGAGGTTTCGTGTTCATGAAAGATTCACCATCAGTCCTGGAACAAACTAAATACCTTGGAGCATATTGTTGTCCTCGGCTACGAGATCTGCGTTCCTCCCATGGCGTGGCCAAGGAAGGGAACGACTGGGGGTCATAAGTCTCAGCATTGAAGTCTACTTTTCCTCGCTTAGAGACGGTGGTTAAACGCCCACCAGCGTTGCTTTGGGTCCTTTTCATCGTGTTACCACGAGCAGCTAGGGAAATAAAGGTCCACCCAGGCAGAGCCCCGCTTGCCTGGGTAAGCCTTGTACAACTGAGGTGCGGCAGGTTCCTCAGAGGTTGCTCGCTAGCGGCTGTTCAACCTCAACAGCCATGCATCTCCTCGGCACGTAGCACACCTTGAGATTGAGGTTTTTTTTTATAGAGGTTTATTCCGTCCTCGCGACCCGGGCGATTAAGCCAAGATCCCCGGGCTCTGAAACGTACAACGTTCCACCGTCGCGCCGAACGATGGTCGTTGAAGCACGCACAGAGCTTACGGTGTAGCGGACTGTTGGCGCGACACAGCCCACAGCTCAGGACCCCGGGTTCGACAAGCCCGTACTCAGCAAATAATGCCGAGCCCCTGAGGGGATGGATATTTGTGCCGTTCTAGTTCGTAAGTAGTTCATAAGTAGTTTGTAAGTTTACGGACTGATGACCCCGTAGTTAAGTCCCATAGACTGTAACAAACATTTGAACATTTTGATCCCACCTGTTGTACTTGGCGACTCGGTCGATCCCTTTTAGCCATTTGTTGGGGTCCTGTCCAGCGTCTCCAGAGAACACCGACGGGTGTCTGATGTGCAGCTGGCCTATCGTTGATTTTGTGTCCATAGTTCTTCTGATGATACGGACTTTAAGGAGGATGTACTCGGTGTATCCCTTGTATTCCGGCTCTAGTCAGTGTAAGCGACGGCTCTTACGTTGCCTAATCGGAGCCACGGTGATGCAGCTGTTGCACAGTGTACCCGGCGCCTCCATCAAACAATGTCGCGTGGAAACGGGAGCAGGCTTGACTTCGAAGGCAACTGAACACAGCACTTACACTGAAAGCACGTTTATTACGAACTCAACATACACGCAGCACTGACTGCCTCTCAGGCAGAGTGCTCTGCTATTTATACACATACAGAATTTACCAGAAATTAAAAGAACATGTAGAACCTTCTGGAATTGTTAATTGCAAATTTACGCTGGTGGGAGTGATTGCGCCGGCGACCTTCAGCACCGCAGTCCGTGACGCTATCCCCTGCGCCACGCCCACAGTCGGTGTTTATGGTCTCCTGAGGCAATATCACTAATTAATTGCCCCCTTGTTATGGATGCAGTCACTTCTAAAAGTTCATGTTGGACATGCTCGGCGATTGACATGGGTACCGCCGTAGCTGTAGCCACTCAAAAATTAAGAGTAGCTAACATACCCATTCTTGATTTGAAGGAATATTTAATTACAGGGGGTCGCACGAGGATGGGCTCCTCCCGGTAGGGTCGGGCTGGGAAAAAGGGGGGGGGGGGGGGGGAATCACTTTGCCGTTTTTCTCGCCGTAAAAACTGTTGACAGTATATGTCACCACCCCATATCGTTTTATCAACTTATTTTTTCCTAACATGTTTTTCCATTGCCTGTGAAAATCGAAAATGTCTAATTTACATTCTGTGTGACTTTATAATTTCAAAACGCTCCTCACTCTATTTTGAAAATAGCATCTGGTTTAAGGATCTGATTTTTTTTACACGTGGTAGTTCAGCATCTTAGCTTTCTAATAAAAAATTAACCTTTTCTTAATTCATAACAATTGTTTTAAGACGACACTCTTTTTCAAGTAACTTTTTGAAAACGGTTGTCGCAATGAACCTCTCTCGTTTAACTTGAATACCACTGTGACATCGTACTCTTGGAGTCTTAGTGCTCATCTTGCTAGTCACCTGATGGATTCTTCAAGCTAGTCAGCCAACACAAAGAATGGTGGTCTGTCAAGACGGTGAATGGTTTGCCGAAAAAATACGGCCGGAACTTGTTGATAGCCCAGATAACTGCGAGACATTCTTTTTCAGTTGTAGAGTAGTTTATCTCGGACTTTGAGAGTACTCTTGACGCATAGGCTATCACTTTTTCAGCACCTTCCTGAACTTGTACAAGCACTGCACCAATCCCATAACCACTGGCGTCTGTGTGAAGTTAGGTTTCTGCATTCTCGTCGAACAAGGCAAGCACTGGTGTGGAAGTTAGAGCCTCCTTAAGTGCCCGAAAAGCTCTTTCTTTTGTCTCATCCCAGAAAAATTTCGCTTCTCCCTGCAGATGTTCTTGTAATGGACGTGCCTTGTTACAAAATTCTTTTATGAAACGTCGGTAGTATGAGCACAGCCCGAGAAAACTTCTCACATCACGAATGTGCTTAGGAGTTGGAAATTCTGTGACTGCCCTTACTTTATTTGGATCAGGACGGACACCATCTCCGTTGACTTGGTGCCCCAGGATTTTTATCTCTTTGGCGACGAAGAGGCACTTCTTTGGATTGAGGCGGAGTCCTGCTGTCTGAACACACTTCAACACAGTTGACAGGCGACTCAGATGTTCTTCAAATGTTTTCGAGAAAACGACAATGTCATCTAAATAGTAGAGACACGTCGTCCACTTATGGTGTCGAAGCAAGTTGTCCATCATGCGTTCGAATGTGGCTGGACCATTGCATAATCCAAATGACATTATTTTAAATTCATAGAGGCCGTCAGGTGTAATAAAAGCCGTCTTCTGCCTGTCAGCTTCGTCAACCCCGATTTGCCAGTAACCTGTCTGCATGTCCATAGATGAGAAGTATGTAGCTCCTTTCAAGCAGTCTAAGGTGTCGTCAATACGCGGCAGTGGGTAGACATCTTTCTTTGTGATTCTGTTCAGCCGCCAATAGTCGACACAGAATCGCCACCTGCCAGACTTCTTCTTTACGAGGACCACCGGAGACGACCAAGGACTCTCCGAAGGTTGAATAATGTCATCTCGCAACATCTTCTCCACTTCCTCCCGAATTATCCGTCTTTCAGCTGGCGACACTATATACGAACACTGGCTAATTGGCAGATGATCCCCAGTATTGATTCGGTGCTTTATCGTGGGCCGTTTCGTCTGACTTTTCCACTGCTGAGGTGTGAATGCACCCGAAAATTGG
Organism: Locusta migratoria; assembly: GCA_026315105.1. Taxonomy (NCBI): domain Eukaryota; kingdom Metazoa; phylum Arthropoda; class Insecta; order Orthoptera; family Acrididae; genus Locusta; species Locusta migratoria. The sequence continues at coordinate 801,258,737 of CM048755.1, read as the reverse complement.
CGTAGTATACCTAACACCCACTGGCGTTGTTCCTTGGTCAGTCCAGGCCCTATTGGAATTTCCACGTTTGTTTCCTCCAGCGTGTTGTCTGTACTAATAGCAGGGCATGGGTCTTCATTGATGACGTTGAGCTCACCGTCCTGGATTGATTCAGCTGTCCCGATACACATTCCCTTGGGGATAAGTTGTGACTGCTCGTGACAATTTGTGATCCAAATCTCTCCTTGAACACCGGTAATGCTTATGATAGTCGCTGGTATGTAAATTTCTTTAGTGAGCCTGATAAACTTTTTACTATCAACAAGAACTTCACAGTTTAACCAGTCATTTGTGTTTGTGACTGCAACTCTTCTCATTGTCAACGGTGGTATCGTCACATTGTCAACGACGAAAAACTTCCCAGAAAATTCTCTATTACGTGTATTCGGCGGAACAACTGTTTCAATTTGCAGGTCAGATCTTCCACAGTCAATGATAGCTTGCGATGCCTGAAGGAAGTCCCATCCGAGGATGACATTGTGACTACATTCTGTTGACACGACAAACTCAAACGGCTGGGTCCTGTTGTTGATGGTTACTCTTGCGACACAAGTTCCTGCTGGATGGACGTACTTTCCATTCGCGACCTTCAGCACAGTTGCCTCCGTATCACAGAACATTGTCTTCTTTAGTGTGCGGCGGTAATTATCCGACAGTACAGAAAAAGACGCTCCTGAATTAACAAGTGCCCGGACAGGTTGGCCGTCGATTATGACATCGATGAGATTTCCCGACATCTTAGCGACTGTTGTACATGGAAAACTTTCATATGCGGCGGCATCACCTTCGTAGCCTGTCGCCTCGCTTAGTTTTTCTCGGCGCGGCGGCTAGGGGAGTGGCTGGTACCTCTGTACGGCGACGGTGAACGGCTGCGGCACGTCGGGGAGCGACCTCGTCTAGGGTAGGGCGATGGGCTTCTTCTCATAGGTCGACTGAACTCATCAGCAGGTGATTGCCTGGGATAGAACTGCTCTGATGGCTGACGTCTTGCGGCAAAATAATTGTCGAATACTCGCCTTCTCTCTCTGCAGTTGCATACGACATGTCCAGGGCGCCCACAGTGGAAACACAGTGGTGTGTTGTCTTATGTCCTCCAGACATCTGTTCTTCTGCGGGGCGTGATTGTTGCTGGGGGAGTTGGTTGTGGTCGCGTCGGCCAGTTCATGGGCTGCCGTTTGGCGGCTGCAGCATATATCATAGCAGGGCGGCGCCATTCTTCACGTTTGGTGCGATTGGCGGGGCAGACAGGAGCCAATGTCTGAAATACCTCTTCCTCAGCGGCGTCGGCTCCCTCGTGACTTACATGGCTTACATTCATGGCCATAATCTGATGCTCGCTCGGTCTAATATTTCCGGTTGCCATGCACTGTTGTAATTCTCCTCTCACAATTTGTCGTATGAGAGAAGCGAAGTCATGCTGGTCTTCCACAACGGCTATAGGGACTACATTGGGGAGTCGGTCATACTTCTTGCGTCCAACCCTCCTTTGTTGCATCTCTTCAATACGTTGGCACCACTTGATGAACTCTTCTGTCGTAGCGACGTCTTTTATCAGAAGTGCTTAGTACATGTCTTCTGCTACAGCCTTCATCAGGTACGTGATTTTGTCGGCCTCAGTCAGTCATGTTCGGATTGACAGTATTACACAGGGCCAAAACATTCTGTATGTAAGACTGTGTCGGCTCACCATGTCGTTGGCCTGGTTCTTCAGTTGTTCTTCCGCCGAGCGGATTTGTCGTTGTCGGTCTCCAGACGTCTTCTTAAGTTCCGTCTGGAACGTTTCCCAGTCATTCAGTTTGTCTTCGTTGTTCTCGAACCATTGCTGGGCTGTTCCGTCCAGGGAGAAATAAACTTTGGCCAAGCAGATTGCATGATCCCACCTGTTGTACTTGGCGACTCGGTCGAATGTTTTTAGCCATTTATTGGGATCTTGTCAAGCGTCTCCAGAGAACACCGACGGGTGTCTGATGTGCAGCTGGCCTACCGTTGATTTCGTGTCCATGGTTCTTCTGATGATACGGACTTTCGGAAGGATGTACTCGATCAAACAATGTCGCGTTGAAATGGGAGCAGGCTTGACTTCGAAGGCAACTGAACACAGCACTTATAGTGAAAGCACGTTTATTACGAACTCAACATACACGCAGCACTTACTGCCTCTCAGCAGAGTGCTCTGCTATTTATACACAGACAGAATTTACCAGTAATTGGAAGAACAGATAACATAAGAACCAACTAGAATTTACAAGTGAACATATGAAAGATGTAGAACCTTCTGGAATTGTTAATTGCAAAGAAATAAATTTACGCTGGTGGGAGGTATTGAACCGGCGACCTTCAGCACCGCAGCCCTTGACGCTATCCCCTGCACCATGCCGGCGGTCGGTGTTCGTGGTCTCTTGCGGCAATACTGAGCGGCTCCCTGGTAGGTGTGTTCACAATCTGAGGTGCGGCCATTTCCTATACATCTTATTTTCAAAAGCAAGAGGTGAACTCAATTAGCTCAGACTAATCTCCAAAACAATAATCAATACGGACAAGGAGGCTTTATGTAATCAGAATACCTTCACCATACACACTAGTAAGGTGTCAAGTGGTCATTCGGATTCTGGGGGACAACAACATAACGTTTTAGGTGATTCGGAACACCCTGAAGATAGCACACACAAATTTAAATCTAAGCAAATAAATTGTATAGCCTGAGCTGGGCACAAGTCCGTTAATCGTTGATTAACGAAGTTAACGTTTGGAGTTACAGATTAACTTTTAAGTTAATTCAAAAAATTATTAACGGACTCTTTAACTTCCGTGAACGTGTGCTAAGTCCGTTAATCTGTTACTTTTTTACCCACTTCTTGTTTCCACCAGTGACAACAATGGCAAACGAGAACGTTTCAACGAAAATAAATGATTCTCTTATGTCCCTGTACAGGAAAACCGTTATGTAGACAATGAACCTTCTGAATCAAATGGATACAGAATTTATAAAAGTAAGTCCAGCAGCAAGATATTGAAAGGTGCACCCATTTTCGGCAATGGTTTATTCATCTCTACTAAAATAAGTGACTCAGTAGTAAGTTTTGACCCAATTGATGAAAGAACACCCTCTCTAACATTTAAATCAACGAACATGTCCATGCCCCCACAAATGATAAAAACAGGAAGAAATCCAGATATAATGTAGATCAATCCTGGGAGAAAATTGATAACTACATGAGTAAAATACCGTCGAAACACAGTATTATTCTACTGGGAGATTTAAGAGCACAAATGAGAAAGGGAGAAAAAAATAAATATAGGATACAGGTTGGTAAATATTCTGCTCACAAGTGTATCAACAAAAAGGGGAAAGGCTGATAGTTCTATGTGATAATCGCACTATAGTTCTAAATCCACGTCCTTTGAAAGAAATACGAAAAAAATAATGACATGGGTATCATCAAACCCAATATGTGCGGAAAAACAGCGGGATCACATAGCAATAAGCAGAAAGTCATCCAAGGAAATAATGAATAAATTTGCTTTACAGGTATTGTCCGCCTTGAGCAAACCCCAAGATGAATACATCACCGCCATGCCAGGCATTTCCAAACAAGCTCTGCAACATTTGTGTTTGCTCAAGGCGGACAAAACCTGTAAAGCAAATTTATTTGTAAGCAAACATGGTAATTGAAGAGCTTTCAAACCCCAAGATGAAATAATGAATGTCAGTCATAAAATCCGCAAATATAGAATCGGATCACTACATGTATGTAGATTAATTTGGAATTAAGCCTGAAACACACAGGAAACACAATAGACAAACTAATATCCCAAAATATGACAATGATAAACTTCGACCTGGAAGATTGGAGATACAACGTCAAAACCAGGATTTCCATACTTGGAATGACCTCCGAAATGGCATCATCGAAGCAGCAATCAGAACTGCATCACCTACCAAACGTAAAAAAACAGACATGGAGGAACGATCAATGTGACAAGGCTCTTCAAGAACGACAAAAAGCATGTGAAAAGTGGGATGGAAAGGAAAGTCAAGAAAACAGAGAAAACCTCCTACAAAAGAGAAGAAAATCAACTAGAATTTTCAAGAAAGAGAGGAAGTTGTTAAAAATGAATGAGCTACATCAAATCAATGAAGATTTCAAAAGGCATAAGATGAGAAATTATTATACAGCCATCATTACAATTAGCGAGCCCAAAAACTAACCAAATGGCCCATTCTAAACAGGATAACTGTAACATAATGGCAAAATATTATGAATAAAGTTGAAAACAAATTCACTTTTAGTGAAAATTACACTCAAAATAACAATTCGACGGCCCCAGCTTTAAAAGAACTTAAAGAAATCCTATATAAAAAACAATAAGGCATCCCGAGAGAGTGGAATTAAGGTGGAGTTGTGGAAGGCTCTAAATAATGACATCATTCTGAAACTCAAAAATATAATGGATAAAATCTGGGAGAAAGAAGTAGTTCCGTAAGACTGGAAAACTGCCATCATACACCCTCTGCACAAGAAAGGTCCTAAAACAGATCCCAATAATTATAGGGGGATATCACTTCTGCCAGTAACCTATAGGCACTACTCAGTGAGGTGGATCATGAAGTAGACACACAAATAGGGGAAGACCAAGGTGGATTTCGCAAAAATAGATAATGCATTGAATAGATCTGGGATCTAAAAACCATCCTCGAAATGAAAAAAAAAAAAAAAAATGAAAAACAAACACATAACTGTTACCTTTGTCAATTTCATGAACGCTTTAGATTCCATCGATAGGGAACCCCTTATCAGTATTATTAAAGAATTAGGCCTAGATCCAACAACTACAACATTATCAAAGACACATTGACAAACACTTCGTCTAAAGTCAGGTTCTGTGGAGAAATCTAAAAAAGTTTCGAAATAAAAACAGGAGAGATAGGTTGTCATTTATACTTTTTAATTGTGCCCTTGAAACAATGATAAGAGAGTGGAGAAAATCCAATACGAAAGGTATCAAATTAGGAAGCCAAAAAGATAACTTTTATGTAAATTGCTTCTCATTCGCAGATCACATTGCTCAGATCACAAACACACCGGAAAATGCGAAAATCCAAATAGAAAACCTAATTGAGCAAGCAAGAAAAGTCGGTTTACAAATCTCTTTCACAAAGAGAGTTTATAACGAATGTACAAAATTACCCAGAGAAACTATTCAAAAATCAAAACAAAATCAAGAAAGTTAATTCATTGAAATATTTAGGTGAGTGACTATCCATAAACAACAATGAGAAAGAAAGTCTAGAACAAAGAGCAAAAAAGTTAAACATAGCATTCCAGACCACCAGAAACATATACAAGAAGAAGGCATTATGATGGCACAGTGGTGGACGCAGAGGCTCTGTATGGTGCTGAAACACTAAAGCTAGTCCAAAAAAGAGCCATAAATAAAGTAATGGAAATGGAAATGAGACTGAGGAGAAGCATACTCGGCCCAAGGACAACAGGAACAGAATATAACAGACCATGACGCAACAAAGAAATCTATGAACATACAGAGTGTTCATTCGCACGAGGTTTCTCAATATGAAACTAAAAATGGAAAAAAGGAGCAGCAGCATCACAAAAGTGGGACTTGGAATGAGTGAGTCCATTCTACGGCATTTTTTTAATTTATTTTTGTTTGTCTATGGGACTTAACTACGGGGTCATCAGTCCCTAAACTTACAAACTACTTATGAACTAGCTACAACTAAGGACGGCACAAATATCCATGCCCGAGGGGGGATTCGAACCCCCGACCGTAGTGGCCGTGCAGACCGTGACTGAAGCGCCTCAGTCACCTCGGCCACCTCGAAGATTTGTCTCAGATATGTTCTCATGAAATAGTTTGTACTGTATGCAAAATAAAGCATTTCTTGATTTACTGCAGGCTAACCAAGAACGACACACCTTTTGTTCGTTAGGAAGCTGTTTATGACACCAGCCTTTCGACAATGTTCTTTCCTCTATGAGAGAAACACTTAGGCCTAAGCTTGGTTAAGTTTTCTCTTCACTTAAGTTTTTCAACAATGAGACGTCTTGCTGCATCTGAAAGCCACACTGGCCAGATCCCCAGACCCTTGAAATAAAATAGTGATTTTTGTTGACCTGCAGAGGGATCACAAGAAAAAGTAATGGCTGTAGCCGTATTTGAAGTTCCCGGCATTTCCTTTGCTTTAGAACCAGACCCTAAATCGCATTCTTGAGGAAGTATTGGTTCCGCTTCCTCCTCCTCGTGGGGAGGTACCTGATGCTCGTCTATAGATACGTGTTCGCAAATACTCCCGCTAACTCCCTGTGTAGTTCCGCATCATCTGAAATAAAATACAACCGAAGCTCAACTTGTATTTGATCATCTATTGGTCAAGCAGCACTGTATGCATAACTGACCCTCGCAGTACCTAGCAGGAGAGGAGTACTTCATGTCAACCTTCAGAAAATATTGTAAACATTTTAAAATTATGAGAAAAATATTGTATTTCGAATTAAAAAGAAGTCTATAATAAAACCATGGATTACACAAGGAATAAAGATTTCACGTAAGACAAAAAGGAAAATGTGTCTATCAGCCAAGAGTAGTTGCAATGATAATGATTTAACTAAATGTAAGGAATACTGTACAATATTAAAAAGAGTTATTCAGGCATCTAAACAAATGCACTATGAAAAGAAGATAGCAACATCAGGAAACCAAATGAAAACAATATGGGATATAGTGAAAGAGCAGACTGGTAGAACCAGAAAGAAACAAGAGCAGGTAGCATTACGAGTAGATGAGACATTAGTAACTGATGGGCATCATGTGGCAAATCTATTTAACAATCACTTTATTTATGTTACTGATAGTATGGGATTGTCTGGGTCAGTAAATAATGCTCTTGAATATTTGAAACTAGCATTTACAAATAACTTCACGTACATGAATATGTCACTCACTTCACCACAAGAAATAATTTCCATAATAAAATCTTTAAAAACAAAGCATTCTAGTGCTCACGATGAAATATCAACAAAGTCAATTAAAGCGTGTTCTTGTGAACTTAGCACAATTTTAAGTTATTTCCTGATTGGCTAAAATATGCGGATATTAAACCTCTACTCAAGAAGGGGGATAAAGAGATACCATCAAACTATAGACCCATTTCACTTTTGCCAGCATTCCCCAAAATCTAGAAAAAGTAATGTACAAGCAGCTTCTCAACCACTTAACGTCAAATGGCATATTGTCTAGAACACAGTTTGGATTTCTGAAAGGCTCCGATATCGAGAAGGCTATTTACACTTACAGTGAGAATGTACTTAATTCATTAGATAATAAATTGCAAGCAGCAGGTATTTTCTGCGATTTGTCAAAGGCATTTGACTGTGTGAACCATAACACCCTTTTAAGTAAATTAGAATTCTATGGGGTCACGGGAAATGGTGCAAAATGGTTCAAGTCGTACCTCACTAATAGGAAACAAAGGGTGTCAGTGCAAGTGACTAGTGAATTAAGCCAACAGTCATCATTGGATTGGGAATAAATTACATGTGGTGTCCCACAAGGATCCATCTTAGGGTCATTGCTTTTTCTTGTGTACATTAATGACCTCTCATCAGTTACACTACCAGAAGCAGAGTTCGTTTTGTTTGCAGATGATACAAGTATTGCAATAAAAAGTACGTCAAGCATAGTGATAGAAAGGTCTGCTAATGATATTTTCATGAACATTAATAAATGGTTTAAAGCCAACTCATTGTCATTAAACTTTGAAAAGACTCACTACATGCAGTTGAGGACATGTAAGAGATTTCCTGCCAGCATATGCATTAACTATGAACAAGAGCAGATAGAAGAGGTTGACAGTCATAAATTCCTGGGATTACAGCTTGATAATAAATTTAGTTGGGAAGAGCACACTACAGAACTGCAGAAACGACTCAGCAAATCTGTATTTTCAATACGAGTGTTATCAGACATAGGAGACATAAAAATAACAAAGCTTGCATACTTTGCTTACTTTCATTCCCTAATGTCATATGGTATAATATTTTGGTGTAGCTCTTCAAGGAGTCCAAAAACGTGTAATACGTATTATTTGTGGAGTAAATTCACGGACGTCCTGTAGAAGCCTCTTCAAAGAAGTGGGTATATTAACTACTGCCTCTCAGTATATTTATTCCTTATATTTATGTGAAATTTGTCATAAATAATATATCCCTTTTCCCAACAAACAGCTCAGTTCGACGTACAATACTAGGAATAAAAATGATCTGCACAAGGACTTAAAAGTACTTACTTTAGTTCAAAAAGCGGTCCACTGCTCAGGAACAAACATTTTCAATAATTTACTATCAAGTATAAAAATTTAGCTACAAATAAAGATCACTTTAAGAGGAACCTAAAAGACTTGTAGTGGCCAACTCCTTCTACTCCATTAGTGAATTTCTAAATTGTATCAAATGATGCATATATCAAACTATATTAGTATTATTATACTATCAGCTATAAAAAAACCTTAAAAATTTATGTATCTGTATTTATATTATTAGTATTATCCATTATTCAACTTGTAAATTTTGTTTCTTGACATGTTCCACATCCACGAGGATCTCCTCAACATGGATCTAAGGAACGAAAAACTAATCTAATCTAATCTTCTTCTAAAGTTAGATTATTTTCACCGGCAAGTCGTCGAGATTATTGAAACAGATTTTGACTGAAATTGTAACTCATTATGCAAACTATTGTTTGTTTATGTTGGCAGAATTTTAGCTAGACAATGAGGACAACGTTGAATAAAATTAAATATTATCACAACAGTGTAGGGCATATAATTTTTCTTCACACACATGACAATATGTAAATTTACCAGCAACAAGGAACTGGAGAGATTTAAGGAGTCATCTTGTTCTTTATGTTAGAGCCATCACTTAGTTCAATACGAAGTGATAGTGAAACACTGTGTAAGTAAATACTGAGCAAAGTATGAAACTACCTACAGACGTGCCGGAGCCGGCTAACGCGAGCAGATTCGGCTACCGTTTTGCTCCTGCAGCAAAAACTCGGACGTCTCCTGTCTGGATTAACCAGATGCGTTTCTGCGCATGCCATTTTTTTTTTCTTCCTTTCAACTGATAGTGGACTGATAATTCAGTCAGCGAGGAAAAATTACAAGTCTTTTCAAGATACATGCAATCTATCCAGCGACACAAAACTGATGTTGCGACCTTGAATGTCACCTCTCGAATAGTGGTGATTCCCTCGGGGTATCAGCTACCCCCAGCCAAAGAAAAAAGAGGAAAATATAAAATAAAATAACAATGGCCCAGACGCCTGTATCGATGGACAGTAATTAGTTTACTTCCCTTGGAGTGGTTTAGTGTAAGCTGAACCGTCCAAGATTCTACCAGTTAATCGTTTCTAATGACCACGATTGTAACTGAACGTAACAACCCAAACCTTCCTTTTCCTTTCAGCAAGATACATCAAGCAATTCAGCGAAATGTCGACAGAAACGCTGGTAGAACACGCGCTGAATACACATACTTGCTATCGCGGCACTGGTGCTCCTCATTAACTAGCAATTACTCGTGAAATGAAACAGCTTTATTTCACTCCCGGTAATATATGGTGTAAAATGCATAGCTCAGTAAGCTGCCCGCTGTCCAACTTTTTCAATACACGATTTGTAAATGACGTGCACATACTTCATTAATAGCTTCATTTTAAAACGATAGCTACGATGTGGATTGCCGTTCTTATGAGGAGATGAAAAGGCTTGGTCAGGATAGAGTAGGGTGGAGAGCTGCATCAAACCAGTCTTCGGACTGAAGACCATAACAACAACAGCTACGAATTATGAAAAGTTGAATGCTTCGTTAGAAAGCTAAGATGCTGTACTATCAGATGTCCAAAAGTCAGATTTTTTAACCTCACAGATTCTTCAGAATTGAGTGAGAAGCATTATGAAACGAAAAACTCATGCGGAATGAAAAGGTAGGCATTTCATTTTCTCACATGCAAAGTAAAGCTTGTAAGGAAAACCTAAATTCATAAACTGATGTGGGATGGTCGTGTGTACCGTGAACAGTTTTTTTTTACAGCGTGAAAATGGGAATAGTGGATTTCCCGGTAAGAGTGTAGCGGCTGGCGGGCGCGTTCTAGCAGCAGAGCGGGTAGGCGGGTAGCGCGTGGCCAGCACACCTCTGCTATCAGATTCCGTATGTTTTAAAATTTTCAGTTAAACATAACCCAAACATTTGTCTTAGTAATAGATATCACTTAGCAGCTCTTTGAAAAGAATGAACTTAAGAAAAGTCCTAACAAAATTTTTGTAATATCCTACATTCTGGTAAATAGCCTACATAACGGAAAATATGCTAACATGCTAACATTGCTATGGTTAAGGACTTCACTAGAAAAAAAAGTAAGTACTTAATAAACAACGATGGGGCTGCGGTGACACAATTTTCGTTTATTTATCTACTTATTTATTTATTTCAGGCACGTTTGTACGAGAATTGCGTCGCCAGTATAGGCCACTGTCTGTCAAATATGACTGATGTATGTCGTGAACAGGTGTTGTTTTTAAGATACATTTACGACTAAAATCAACTAAACGGAGAGTTAACGTGGCTCTAGATTTATGACGAATGGATTTTTCCAAAGGGGTTTTAACAGTAATATATTCCAAATAGTGGGCCTACTTCCATAATATAACTGCTGCACTTTAGAGAAACATTTCTGAAAAAGAGAGATGACTTCACGGCTATAAAACACTTGGAATTGATACAACAGATGAGTTAAAATCATGATTCTGACTTGACTAAAATTAATTATATATCTAATAAGTCACCTTCTGCAATTCCTCTGAACTAAGTTGACATTAAAGAAGAAGATTTCTGAGATTCCTCTTCTTTTTTTCGGACTAAAAGACGCTGCAGGCAGGTTTCTTTTATCTTCCCATACTCCACACTTAACGAATAGACTAATACTTGATACTTATAATCAGAGTTACATCAGTCAGAATTAGTTTAGTCTAAAACACTTCAAATGCATTCGACAAAGTAAAACAGAGAAGGGACAAAAAAGCAAACACTGAAATGGCGAATTCAATAACAACAAACAAATTGGTAGTTGGTGTAACCGCGGGTGTCGCTGTATAAGTAGACTTAATGTTTCTTGGTTAGCGGATTCGGGAAAACTCGCGCAATATTTTTATAATCTAAATAGAACGGGTGCATGTGCTGTCGAGATATTATGTATTTAATAACTACAGAACGGGCAAGAAGAAACTTGAAGTACTTATAATTAGTTATCGCTAATGTAAAGAAAACCATCTACAGCTTACATTAGCAGGGGCGCTGACCACGTGCGTGGTCCGGTGTTCGTGAACCCACACAAAATGGAGGAGGAAAATCTACATCTGCAAGTCACATGGAAGTGCATGGCAGAGGGTTCACTGAACTACTTTCATGATGTTTCTGTATAGTTCCATTGTCTAATAGCTCATGGGAAAAAGGGACACACAAATCTTTCTGTTTACAATGTGATGGTCATGTCTCGCTATGTTTGTGGGTGCTAACAACACATGTTCGCATTCTGAAAGGAAAGTTGGTGAAAGAAATTACTCAAATAGATCTCACCGCAACAAATAACGCCTTTCTTTTAATGATTTCCAACCCAACCTGTGCATCATTTCCGTGATACTCCCCCTCCCTCCCATAATGCGATAATACAAAACGATTTGCCCTTCTCTAAATTTTCTCTAAATCGTCCATCAGTCCCACCTGGTGTTGATCCCACAATGCGCGGCGATACTCCAAAATAGGACGCACAAGTGTTGTGTAGGAAGTTTTTTTAGTAGAACTGTTGCATCTTCTAAGCGTTCTGCCAATGAAACGTAGTCTTTGGTTCGCCTTCCCTACAATATTTTCTATGTGTTCTTTCCAATTTAAGTTGTTACTGTTGGCAGGGCGGATCCAGGACGGTGTGCTGCTGGTGGTGGGTCAAAGTATTCTCATCGTCAGCCAAACTCTGGCTCAGTAGAAACACCCTAGTACCGGCCCCCAATCAACGCCCAATCAAACAAAGGTCTCACAGTTTTGAAAACTCAGTTGTTTTGTTTCAGGGTTAGCGCAGTGGTAGCTTCGCATTTGGGGGTCCCGAGTTCGATTGCTGGCTATCAGGATCTGGGTTTTCTGTGGTTAATATAGACAAATGGGTAACCAAAAAAAGGAAAACTAAAGAAAGCTGCTGATCCTAGACATTTAGAAGAATTGACGGCTGTAGGTTTGACTGATTTATTGTGTAAGTGAAGTTTATTGCATTTTTAGTGGTTATATGGATGACCTCATAGTTATCATTATTAAGGGTCAAGTGCGAATTTTTTGCACTATGGAGATTTCTCATCTAAATCATTTTGCAGTTGCTTTTGATCTTATGATGACTTTACTCCACACCCATTAAGAATGACTCCATACTTGTATAATCAAATTTGATAGCATAGGTTCTGATGGTCTTTGACTCGTTCAATTAGCATAGTGCACTCCTTATTATTCACAGTCCATTCCTGTATTTTATGTTTGTTTGGCTGCTAGGATAATCTAGTATGACGTTTGTGATGTTAATGAAAGTAACTCGTGTTTGAAATGATTGAGGAAAAGAATTCCTGGGATGATGCTACAATAAGAGAAGCATTTGCCTTACGAAATTTACTTCACAATCCACTCTTTTTGTTCCTCATAAATTTGTTCTATGATATCATGAAATACGATGATATTTTCTATAACAGGCTCAACCAAGGATGTCGCCCGGCGGGCGCGGCAGTTGAGTTGAGCGAGAGAGATAGGCGCGGAGACAGTGAGCTGGACTGATCCAACAAAAGAGAGAGAGGAGGCGCAGTGCTGTAAATGCGGTATAACAACAAACTATTTATTGTTTCGGTAACAATTAGTGTTCGCATGGCAGAATTACTAGGCAAATTATCAGAAAAAAATTTGGTTGTTTTCTGACCCACTGGTTTCTTCTCTTAGTACTGCACATACACACTCGTCATACGTACAGTAAGCATCTTCTGAAGGCTATATCAATTTTTTAAATTAAATCATGTCATAAACATTCCATTTTAGCAACAGTTTTACATTAGGGATATAGTCTCATTCTTACTAGTTACAAGTAATTTTTTGTTTTGTTTTGTTTTTCTTCGTGTAAGTTTACAAAATTACAATGAAAATAGAATTAAGGTTATAAAGACTTTTAATTCTTACATTCGATATTGTTAAAGAATACAGTTAACATTTTACAAGATTTTCTTTGTTGAGGGAATGATTTTCTCCATTTTTGGTACACTATTCCGGGAGACTGCTAACCTCAAAGAATTAGTCAAATTTTTATCCCTAAGTAGTGAACGGTTCTTAGTTTTAGCAAGCTTTAAATGAGAGAAAAAGCACTCACAAATATAGATGGAACCAAACATTGATAGATCTATGACCGCTTGCTCGTGCAAAAGAGGATACTTCTCTCGTGGGAAACTGTTATAAAAGTCTTCCAAACCTTTACATTTACGAAAGCGGTCCGTTAGGCGTATATCGCACTGCAGATCAATCAGTTCTAGTTGAAACTCCTCTGCCCGAGAGGAAAGCGGGCGAACAAATATTATCTATGGTCGGTTGTGGCTCACTTATTTCCAAAAATCTGTATTCAAACTGTTCTTGTAATTCAGAAATGATTTTTACATAATCTGAAAGAGCCACATCTTTAACGCTGTTTAATGCAGGGAAGTGTCCACAATTCTGCTCGAGCAACTGTTTTTTCCACAAAATAAGTTTTATTTGAATGCTTGAATGATCTGCACTAAATCAACAACCGTGTGATTTTCGCCTTGGAGTGTACTGTTCAAAGTATATAAATGATCAGTTACGTCACTCAAGAAAGCCAAATTCGCCACCCACTTAGGACGACGACGTCGTTTCATTTCCAAAAATGTATTAATTTCGTCCCTCCAGCACTTTCCTTTTGCTCAGCCATCTTACTTCTGTGTGCTAGGGGATGTCCGGGTATTCCGCTTCGATATCAGCTAAGAATTCTTTAATTTCGCGATGTTTGAGTCCATGCGATGGAAGATAATTAACTGTTCGAACAACTGTGACCATAACTTGTTATGCATTGACAATCTTCGCACAAAGCGTCTCCTGGTGTATAAGACAATAAACTGCCGTGAACAAGGAACAGCCGACTACAGTCATTTTTGCCTTGACGTAACTCAGGAATCCAGTGCGTAGTCCTCGTAGTGCAGGGGCCCCATCGGTTGTTACACTGGTTAGGAGTTCCCATTTTAAACGCATTGACTCGATCACGTTTTCCACGGCTAGAAAAATATCAAAATCTGTGGTTGTCTTTTAATGGTACGAGATCGAGAAATTCTTCGGTGACACGCAGATTGTCGATGACACCTCCAATGAATATGACAAGCTGAGGTATGTCCGAAACGTTCGTGGACTCATCTAGAGCGATAAAAAATGAAGTTTGCCGCTCTCTCTATTAATAGCTGCTCCATATCTGAGGCTATATCTTCGACTCGGCGAGTAACAGATTAAGGTGATAGAGCTATTTTTTTCTAATTTTTCTGTGAGATTTGCTGGACAAATTCAAGCTGCCGAGTCGACCAAGCAATCCCTGATGAGACTCCCAGCCGCAAAGGGTTTCCCTGCTTTCACAATTCTCATCGAAAACTTCGGGCACCTGTTTCCTGTTCCTACAATGGCAGAAAAAGGTAAAATTAATTATTTCAATTCGTGTTTTTAAAACTCTTGTCATTTTAAAAATTGTTCCATTCATTCAAACCCAAATAAAATACTAACAAAGGTTGGTTTTAGTTGCGTTTTCCTTCGGTTCTCCTGAAAAGCGATCATGGACGCTGGCAAGGACAGCGAAATGAGATCGCAAAATAAGTTTTTATCTACTGATATTTGCGTTTTAATCGAAAAACCGTCAAAACACGAATACACAAAAACAAAGAATGACTCTTAATGACACTTTGCTGCCTGAGACAGCATTTGTGACGGCTTTACAGAAAGTGGTACAAAATGACGCACCTAAAACATTTTCTTGTGCCTGTGTGACGCGATTTAATACAACCAGAATATAAAAATTAACCGAAAGGAAATGTTCCTTGTCGCGGAGAATCTGATATTCTATAACTAGCACATTGCTAAGCGCCATATCAGATTGTAAAATATAGTTTTATTTATCATCTTTAGAAACAATAAACAGTGGTACGATAGGATACACTTATTTCACTGTAATGCTGGCTGAAATCTTCTTTCAAGTCTTCAAGTTTAGACTGGCGTTCCTCTAGCGACAAATTTTAGAACTGATGTTTGTGACAGGTATTAAAGTGCCGTTCAATCATTCGTTCTTTAAATACATGAGGTTCCGATGACATATTAAACATTTGGCAAGATTTTCGAAAGCAGTACAAAAGAAATCAATTTTCCACTCGGTTTTAAATAGCGCAGACGCGACACTCCATTTATTTTAATTTTTTTGCCTGATGCCGTGGGCCGTCCATCTCTAGCGACTGTTGACTACTACCTTTGACACGAAGCGCGCATGCAGCGGCATGGCGAGGCGCTACGAGCGCCGCGGCAGCAGCAGCAGGCCAAGTGGCCCGGGGCGCAGTTTGGACGAGCCTGTTCTATAACACAGTGCAAATGCTGTTACCACATCCAATGCATTACATCATTTTGAGTGTGCTGTATCTGAAATACGAGAGAACATTCAACAATTTAAAGTTTCTGATGATGAGTGTATTGCTCCTCCAAGAAAACGTTCCAAATGTAGCAGTTAACTTATCTGACAGCAGACGCCAAATAAGTGCGTGACATTATGACCAACCAACTAAAGGGAAGATTTCAAAACTCTCACGTATTTAGCAACTTCGAAATCATTGATCCAAAAAAGTTTGCTTCTTTTAGAGAACATTTTCCAGCCACTTTGGTCAATACTTTTTCATTAAACTACAATCCGTTTATTCGCCATGATAAATTGAAAAATGAACTGTCAGTGATTTATCGCAATGATACATTTAGAGGCACTACATCAATTTGAGAGCTGTTTACTTTCTTTGTGGAACATTCCTTTGAAGAATCGTTCAATGAAGTGGACAAAACATTAAAAATTGCGCTAACCACACAAATTTCAACAGCAGAAGCAGAGAGCAGTTTCATTACCTTAAAAAGAATCAGAACCTTCCTCAGGAACAGTATGAGTCAGGAAAGGCTGAACTCATTGCCTGTTTGTTCCATTCACAAGGAGGAAATCAGCGATATTACAAACTTCAACAACAGAGTAATTGACAAATTTTCCAGTCAGAAGAATAGACATGTACATTTAATGTATAAATAACCTGTCAGAACACAGACCTCATTAGTTAAGGTTTTTCTCAGAGTTTTTACCTTGGCCGTAAAGCAATAGCCAGGAGGGTCCCTATTGTCCATCTGGTGCAGTCCCAATGGGGAACAAGTCAAATTACGTCCTCCCACAGTTGATTTCGATTTCGACGTCACAATGACAGGAGCACAGCTATGATAAGTACAAACTCCAGCATAAGAAGAGCTGGTGAACGTAAGTTAGAATCCAAACACCTCCAAGCCCCCCAAGTTCTTCAATAAGTTGTGTCACCACAGCATAAACACAGACACCACAAAAGTACACAGAAAAGCAGCGCAGCTGGTGAACCAGACCAACTACAATATTACACATAAGGCCCTCCCCCACAAAAATATAATAGTAATAAAATAAAAATGTTTATTGCACATTTGTATAAACTTTTATTAGCTACAGTGTTTCAAGAATTATATTAATTACTGCGTAATTAACATATTTAATATCCTTCAAATGTGTTTAAATGTTGTTATATAAATGAAGGTTATATAATGAACACTTCATACTGAGTCCAGTATACTGAGTACTAACTGTTTGTCTGCGCCATCGACGTATATGAGGGGGGGGGTGGTCCGGCGGACACCCCCCTTAGCTTACATTTAAAAGTGTAAACTAAAACAAAAGTAGAAGATTTGCCAATACCGACTTTCTTAAACCCTGTGGCATAAAATTGTGGTCATTGAACATGCTTGGTTTGTATAGCAATAATCTTTTGTTGTTGTTTATAGGGGACTAAACTACAAGGTCATCAGTCCCCTGTTCGAAGCAATGATGTGACATTTAACAAATGAAAACACAGAGAGAACACGGATGAGAGAAATCCTTGGTGGGCGTAGAACGAAAATAAACACTCCACCGAAACACAGAGGAGTGCACAAAAGGGATAAAAGTACTGGTGCAGGAGACTAAAATTTCACAGCAGAATGAAATGGCTGGCTGATCACTAGGATAAAAACGGATGAGCGAGCCATGCTGTACACACTAAAAACCCTCAACCGAAACGGCAGAGGCTATCAATAACTTAAAAGCACTGTAAAAACGAGGGTCCTGGAATCAGGCATAAGCGCCTTCCATTAAATGGAATGGTAAAAACCAGATGCGCTAATAAAATGCAAAACGGTAGTAGCCAAGGAGGCATTGTCACCTAAAACTGTAGGCAGCGTATCTGGTAGATTAAAGGACTGCCTCAAAGCGGCTAAAAGCGAACAATCCAACAGTATGTGGGCCACCGTCAGCAGGGCACCACAACGGCAAACTGGTGTGCCCTCTCGACGCCAGATGTGGCTGTGCGTTAATCACGTATGGCCAATGAGCAGGCGGCAGAGTACAACAGAGACCCTACGAGAGCCTCGCAGGGAGGACCTCCACATTGCTGTAGAGGGCTTAACAGCACGAAGCTTACTCAGTGCGTTCGATGCAGCCCACTCAGTATTCCAAAGTCCCAGTACCTTCTGATTGAGCAACGTTCGGAGATCCCTCTCCTGGAGGCCGATTTCCAGCATGGTTGAGGTAGTCGCCTCCTTCGCCAAGCGGTCGACACTTTCATTCCCTGTTATGCCAATGTGGCCTGGAGTCCAAAGGAAGACCACAGTGCAACAAGATGTACCTAGTCTGTATACATCTTCCTGAATGGACCATACCAAAGGGTGTTTCGGAAAGCAGTGGTTAAGGACTTGCAAACCACTCAGGCAGTCAGTACTCCCCGGGGCAGGCTCTGAGATGTTCAGGGGCCCGCCAAATGGCGACAAGTTTCGCTGTAAACACACTACTCCTACAGGTCAATAAATGTTTTTCAATATGCCGGCCGTGGGTATAGGCATACCCAGCATGGCCATCGACTCGGGAACCATCGGTGTATATAAATTCAGCGCCACAGTACGAATCGAGAAGTTCCTGAAACTGGTGACAGAGGGTCGTTGGTGCAACAGAGGCTTTGGAGTCTCGGGACAAGTCCAACCGAAGTTGGAGGCGAGGAATGACCCAAGGAGGAGTACGAGTACGGTACTGAAAGGTAAGAGGAATGGGAAGGGACTCTAGAGAAGAAAGAAGGGAACGAACACCGACTGCAATCGGGAGAACCGACCGCGGCCGTCGTCGTAGGGAAGGGAGTGCGACAGCTTGGAAGAGGAGCCTGCGATTCGGGTGGTGAGGTACAGCATGAATACGGGCAAAATACGAAGTTATTAGCTGTTGACTTCTGAATCGCAGAGGGAAGGGGGGACCCCAGCCTCAGCAAGAAGGCTTGTCACAGGACTTGTACAGAAGGCCCCTGTTGCGAAACGGATGCCACTGTGATGGACCGGCTCCAAGATCTACAGTGCAGATGGAGCTGCAGAATCATACACAAGGCAGCCGTAATCCAGGCGTGCCTTATACAGCTGCAATAGAGTGGGACGAGCATCTGCCCAACCTGTGTGGCTGAGGCAGCGGAGGATGTTTAAGTGTCGCCAGCATTTTTGCTTTAGTTGTCGAAGATGCGGCACCCAAATCAGGTTGGCATCGAAAAGCATGCTTAGGAAGTGGTGTGTCTCCTCGACGCGAAGGGGTTCGTCATTCAAATATAGCTCAGGGTCAGGATGAGCTACCCGACGGCGACAAAAGTGCATGAAGCGGCTTTTCTCCGCCGAAAAGTGGAAAACTGGGTCTTTCGGATGGCTCCCTGCAGCCGCCGTTCCGTGACGCCAATGCTTCCTGAGCTGAAGTAAAGGCAAAAGGTATCGGCAAACAAGGAGGAAGAGACTGACGTTCCTACTGGCGCAGCTAGTCCGTTAATAGCAATTAAAAATAAGGGTACACTTAGAACAGAGCCCTGTAGGACGCCGTTCTCTAAAACATGAGGGGAGCTAAGAGAGGTGCCAACTCGAACCTGAAAAGAGCGAAGTTCTGTATGCCCCATTCATAAAGTGTGGAGAGAATATGATGACGCCAGGTTGTGTCATAAGCCTTATGGAGATAAAAAAAGACTGCGACAAGGTGTTCTCGGCGAGTAAAAGCTGTGTGTATGGCTGATTCCAGGAACACGAAATTGTCTAGAGTATAACGGTCCTGACGGAAGCCTCCCTGTTGTGGAGCCAGGAGACCTCGATCCTCCAGTAGCCACATAAGCCGGCGACTCACCATACATTGAAGGATCTTACACAGAACGTTGGTGAGGCTGATAGGGCGGAAGCTCTCAGCGTCCGACGGATCTGCGATTGGTTTCATCACTGGGATGATAGTACTTGTCCACCATTGTGACGGGAAAATGCCTTCTGTCCAGAGACGTTTGTAAAGGGCGAGTATCTGGCGTTGAAAGTCCGCTGAGAGGTGACGGACGAACTGGCTGTGAATATGGTCTGGTCCAGGAGAGGTATTGGGGTATGCAGCTAGAGCAGTTTGGAACTCCCAGTCACTAAATGGAGCATTGTAAGTTCCCGTCGACATGTGCGAAAGGACAATTGCCTCCGCTCAACCTTCTCTTTGAGGGCGCAAAATTCCGCACTGTATGCTGCGGTCGCAGGGCAACGTGCAAAATGCCCTGCCATGAGCTCGGCAATAACCGTCGGATCAGTAAAAAGCCACCTTGAATTCAGAGTGACGGGATTCCGCTTGGTGGGCGGTACCCGAATAGGCGCTGTACTTGCGACCACACTTGAGAAGCGGAGGCGCAGGAGCCTATGGTAGCTACATATCGCTTCCAACAGCCCTGCTTACTCTGTTGGATCAGTTGCTGGGCTCGGCCCCAGAGACGCTTAAAAGCGATCAGATATTCAATGGTGGGGTGGCGCCGGTGTTGTTGAAGTGCCCATCGACGCTCCCGGACAGCGGCAGCGTTCTCCCGCATTCACCAAGGCATTGACATGTGCCGAAGTGGGCCTGTAGTAGCGGTGGAAATAATGTCCTCAGTCATTTGTTGGACTACCATGTCGATGTTATCTGGCAATGGAGTAGTAGCCATAGCTGTAGGAGTGTAGCCTTGCCAGTCAGCCCTTTGGAGGGACCACCATTGCAGGCGTCCTGCAGGGTGAAATTGTGAGAGCGATAAAAGGAGAGGAAAGTGGTCGCTCCCACAAAGGTCGTCATGGACCCTCCAAGATAAATGCGGAAGGAGACTCAGGCTGCAAATGGACAGATCGATGGCGGAAAAAGAGCCATGTGCCACGCTAAAGTGTATGGGTGCCCCACTGTTCAGGACGCAGATGTCAAGCTGTGTGAAAAGGTTCTCAATGTCTCTACCACGGCCCTTGGTCCCAGTTCCACCCCACAGAACGTGGTCAATAATCTATATCTAGGTACGATTCAACAAACAATAGCTGTGCCCTGTAGCTGAATGTGTTACTGTTTAACTGTCACATTTGGAACAACTATGAAACGAATATGTTAGATATTTTGGGTTAATGCATTGCCAGTTGCTGCTTTTCGTACCCTACAGATCCCTTGTCTAGACCATTTTGTAAAAGGAACTGATTTTATGATGATTTTACTAGACTGTAAAAATCATCATCAAGATGTGCAAACAACCTAAGAGGTTGCTCAAATTATTTCCTTGATCATTCCTATACATTACGAAAAGCAGAGGACTTACGATACTTCCTTGGGGAACACTAGATACCTAGACATTATGGACATTAATGGAGACAAAAATATCAGTTGGTGACATATTAATAAAATAATAAGCGAACAGTTGTAGCCTATAATCGTGAGTTACAACAAATTGTGACACACCTCTTTTTCCAAGATTAAGAAAAGCAATTAAACTGCTTCTTATCTTCCTTGCCACTCCTATTGTCTGGTGCCGTCCTGCTGATGTGCTGCTACATGCAGTCACATGTTCCTTGCACTGGTCCTGCAGAACGTGATGTTTTCTTGAGTAATGTTATGACTGATGAGAATCTCAAAGTAAAAAAATACATAAAACCCATATTTATCAGAGTATTTGCTCAGTGTGCCTGTGATTTCAAGTTTAAGTCTAAATTTATAAGTGGTGTACATAAGCAATTAAAACATGGACAGTTTTACACCAGCTGCATTTCGTTTTTTATGCATAAAAAGCATCATCTGTGCTTGGTGTTAAATCTATGAATAGTAACCGATATGCCACTGGTGTAAAAATTGTCCCATAACTATAATAATAATAATACTTTATTCAACATTGGAGGGTATATTGCAACATTGGAGGGTAGGCCTTCAGTTTACAACAATACATTCTTCTGAATATGTCATTGCTTTACATACAATATATTATGATAAGGTGTTTGATTATTACTATGTAAATAATTTTACAAAGCATTTCTTATTCTGCATGTAAGTATGGTACTCTTGTAATATGTAGAATGGGTTTTGTGGCAACAATTTCTTAAGCTGAGGCTTAAGCTTACTGTAATTGTAGGAAGAGCCATAACTGTACTAGGCAGTGCATTTACTAATTTACATCCTGCATATTGTTGCCCCTTTTCATAGAGTGCTGTTCTGTGGCTGCTGATGTAATTTTTTTCTGTATTTCTAGTATTGTACTGGTGGAAATCTGAATAAGTATTTGGATGCAGTCTTCTTAAAAGAAATATGGCTTTTAGAATGTACATGTTTACAAAGGTGAACACTCCAACTTTTGGAAACAAGCTGCAACAAGATTCCTTATATTTAGCTCCACATATGATTCTTGCAGCCCATTTTTGAAGAATAAGTATTTTTTGATATTAGCTTTGCTTGTTACTCCCCGGATTTCAATCCCATAGTTCAGTGAGAGGAAAAGAAAGCATGGTGTGCAGTCTTTAGGACTACAGTGTCCTTGCAGAACTTGCTAATAATATTTATTGCAGATATATTCTTAGATAACTTAGTCGCTAGGGAATCTACATGTGTGTCCCATTTCAGATTGCTTTGGATCGTTGTACCAAGAAATTTTACACTACATTCATTTTTCACCATTTCATTTCCTATATATAATTTGGATCATGTTATTCCAACTACTATTGTTAAATTCCATGAGATATGTTGTTGTTGTTGTTGTTGTTGTTGTTGTTAGGTTGTTTAAGGGGGACAAAACTACAATGGTCATCAGTCCCCCATTCCACCTCTAGGCGACAAAAGTAAAACCATACACGTGAAAGATATCACGCACAGAGTTTAAAATTGCGATGTGGGAGAGGAGTCCCACCGAGTCCATAAAACATAATCAAGAATAACAAGACAAAACGAAGAGACGGTCACACAAAGAAAACTTACAACAAATAAACCGATAGCCGTGGTTGACCGACCATAAGAATAAAAAAAAGGAAAAGTCAACCACTCGCTAACACACAGATATCTCCAGTTAGAGCGAATGATAAAAACCCCCTGCTCGTATAAAACGTAAAACTGTATCTGCCATTGCAGCATCGTCACCTAAAACATCTGATAAAACGGCAGGCAGGTTAAAATTCCGCCGCAAAGCAGCTAAAACGGGGCAGTCCAACAATATGTGGACGATTGTCAGACGGGAGCCGCACCGACATTGGGCTGGGTCCTCACCCCGAAGGAGATGTCCATGGGTGAGCCATGTATGCCCAATGCGGAGGCGACACAAGACCACTGAGTCCCGTCGTGAACCGCGCATGGAGGAGCGCCATGCAACCGTCGTTTGCTTGACCACCCGGAGCTTGTTGGGCGTGCGCAGGCTACACCACTCAGTATCCCAAAGCTGACGTACTCGCTGGCGCAACAACGAACGGAGATCAGAAGCCGGGAGGCCGATCTCTAGACAGGACAGACCGACTGCCTGCTTGGCAAGCCTGTCAACACGTTCATTGCCCGGGATACCAACATGACCCAGAGACCAGATGAATGTCACTGATCGCCCAGACAGTTCAACGGAACGAAGCATTTCCTGTATGGCCAACACCAGAGGAGACCGCGGGTAACACTGCTCCAGAGCTCGGAGGCTGCTCAGGGAGTCGCTGCAAACGACAAAAGACTCGCCTGAGCAAGACCGGATATGCATGAGAGCTCTGTGAATGGCCACCAGCTCTGCAGTGTAAACACTGCAGCCATTCGGCAGAGAGTGCTGTTCCACATGGTCACCATGAGTATATGCAAATCCCACACAGCCATCAACCATGGAACCATCTGTGTAGATCAGGTCATATCCACGGCATTCCGCTACGATAGCCGAGAACTGACGGCGGAGCGCCTCCAGTGGAACTGAGTCTTTGGGCCCCTGGGCCAAGTCCAGCCGAGTAGATGGCCTTGGCAAACACCACGGAGGTGTACGGGCACGGACCCGATAGGAAGATAGAAGGGGAGAAGACTCAAGCTCCGGCAGGAGGGACTGAACCCGATAGGCTATCGTATGACCTGATCTGGGGCGTTGTTGATGGGGACAGACTACCACATCAGGAAAGAGGAGACGATCGTTCGGGTGGCCTGGGGAGCAATACACATGGGCTGCGTAAGCCGCAAGTAGATGTTGGCGGCGGATCCCCAAGGGTGGAACCCCAGCCTCCACTAGTAAGCTGTTCACTGGGCTGGTGCGGAAGGCACCCGTCGCGATGCGAACCCCACAGTTGTGAATAGGGTCCAGGAGATGCAGTGCCGAAGGTGTCGCAGACCCATAGGCAATGCACCCAAAATCAAGACGGGACTGCACCAGCGCCGTGTAAAGCCACAACAGTGTCGAGCGATCTGCACTCCAGGTCGTATGACCCAGGTGGCGGAGAAGGTTGAGATGGCGCCAGCACTTCCGTTTCAGCTGACGAATGTGGGGGAGCCACGTCAGCCAGACGTCAAAGACCAGTCCTAAAAAACGGTGAGTTTCCACTACCGTAAGTGGCTCGTCATTCAGATAAAGTTCAGGGTGTGGGTGGACGGTCCGACGCCGGCAGAAGTGCATCACTCTGGTCTTGGAGGCAGAAAACTGAAAGCCATGGGTAAGCGCCCAGTTCTGCGCCTTCCGAATAGCACCTTGCAGCCTGCGCTCGGCAACTTGGGTGCTGGAGGAACTAAAAGAGAGACAAAAGTCGTCAGCATAAAGAGAGGGGGACACCGACGATCCAACTGCTGTGGCTAAACCGTTGATGGCGATTAAAAATAATGGGACGCTTAAAACGGAACCCTGAGGAACCCCATTTTCCTGGACATGAGAAGAGCTCAGAGAAGCACCAATTTGAACACGAAAGGTACGGACGGCTAAAAAATTCTGAATAAAAACCGGTAGGGAGCCCCAGAGGCCCCAGTCATATAAAGTGTTGAGGATGTGGCGTCGCCAGGTTGTATCATATGCTTTGTGCATATCGAAGAAGACGGCAACGAGGTGTTGGCGCCGGGAAAAGGCTGTGCGGATTGCAGACTCGAGGTACACCAGATTATCGGTGGTAGATCGACCCTGGCGAAAACCGCCCTGGCACGGAGCCAATAATCCCCGAGTCTCAAGAATCCAACACAACCGCCGACTGACCATCCGCTCCAACAGTTTGCATGGCACGTTAGTCAGGTTAATGGGCCGATAGCTATCCAAGAAAAGAGGATGTTTGTCGGGCTTAAGCACTGGGATGATGATACTCTCCCGCCACTGTGACGGGAAAACACCATCACACCAAATGCGGTTATAGACCGCAAGTAGATTACGCCGACAATCTGCTGAGAGATGTTGCAGCATGTTGCTATGGATGCTATCAGGCCCAGGTGCCGTGTTAGGACATTGTTGAAGAGCACTGAGGAGCTCCCACTCTGTAAAAGGAGTGTTGTAAGATTCAGAGCGGCTGGTACGAAAGGAGAGAGACTGGCGTTCTACCCTCTGCTTTACTGCACGGAAGGCCGGTGGATAATTTGCAGAGGCAAAGGCACGAGCATAATGCTCGGCAAACATCTCTGCAAGAGTGGCCGGGTCCGTACATAGGACTCCATTTGTGGAGATCCCAGGGATTCCCGATGTAGTCTGTATTCCCTGTAGCCGCCTGATCTTACTCCAGACCTGCGAGGCTGAGGTACCTGTCCCAATAGTGGAAACGTACCTCTCCCAGCACTCCCGTTTCCGTCTTCTTATAAGCTGGCGAGCACGAGCGCGAAGCCGTTTAAAATTGATTAGGTGCTCCTGAGAGGGGTGCCGTTTGTATCGCTGTAAGGCCCGCCTGCGGTCTCTAATGGCCTCAGCGATCTCCGGCGACCACCACGGCACTGTCTTACGCCGTGGGCACCCTGATGTACGCGGAATGGTCGCGTTCGCAGCAGAAATGATGGAATGTGTGGCGCTCTCGACCACCACATCGATTTCCTCGAGTGGGGGAGGGCCAACGATGGCAGCAGAAGCATAGTCCCAGTCCCAGTTAGCCCTGTGCAGAACCCACCTAGGTGGGCGCGCTGGGGACTCGCGCTGTGGGAGTGACAAAAAGACAGGGAAATGGTCACTGCCACACAAGTCGTCATGGGCTCTCCAGTGAACAGATGGTGGAAGGCCGTGGCTGCAGATCGACAGATCAATGGCCGAAAATGTGCCATGTGCCACACTGAAGTGTGTGGGGGCACCTGTATTTAAGAGGCAGAGGTCGAGTTGAGTTAGGAAATCCTCGACAACCCTGCCGTGACCTGAGATTGTAGAACCACCCCACAAGGGACTGTGGGCATTGAAGTCGCCCAACAGTAAGAAAGGTGGGGGTAGTTGAGCAACGAGTGCAGCCAAGACGTTCACAGATATGGCACCATCTGGCGGCAAGTAGATACTGCAGATGGTCAACTCCTGTGTGGTCCTCACTCTGACAGCCACTGCTTCTAATGGTGTTCGAAGGGGCATGGGTTCACTATACACAGAGGTGAGGACATAAACACACACTCCACCTGAGACCCTGTTATATATGCTACGGTTGCAGTAATATCCCCTGTAGCCACGAAGGGCAGGGGTCCGCATTGCTGGAAACCAAGTTTCCTGAAGAGCAATGCAGAGAGCAGGTGTCGTGCTCAGAAGCTGCCGTAGCTCAGCCAGGTGGGGAAAGAAACCGCCACAGTTCCACTGGAGAATGACATTGTTCGAGTGCTGGGAAGACATGAACGAGACAAATGAGCGGGTCATACCTCAGCATCACTTGCATCCACCGATGGAGGTTTATCAGTTTCAGTCACTGGTTTGTCAAGGGCGTGGCGTCCCCGAGAGCGAGGTCCTCGGGTGACGCAAGAATCTCCACCTCATCCTCAGAAGTAGAGGCGGAGGCAGAGGGGAGTGGTGGCACTGAAGCCACCGTGGATTCTTGGGATTGGCTGTTCTTTGGCCTTTGTTTTCCCCTCCGTTCCCTCGGGGACTTCGCCGGTGGGAGGTGCTCCTCGGACTCAGCCACAAGGACTGAGGAGGAGCGCGAAGCCCTACGACCAGCAGTCTGCAAGCGCGCCCGCTGCTGGTTAGTGTCGCTACCGACACTGGCGGAAGGGAGCGTCCCAAGGGACCCCTTCCGTGTGAGGGAAGCCGGAGAAGGTTGTTCTTTCTCCGGCGGAGAGGTAGTAGCTGATCCCGAGGCTTTCGCCTTGGGAGCTTTGGAAGGATGGCCCCCAACCTCCGTGGGGGCAGGCGTAGGTTGGCGGCCCTGGGGGTCCACAGGAACAGAGGAAGTAGAAACTACTGTCGCCGCCAAGGAGAGTGGCGACGACGTCACTGCTGTGAACGTTTTTGTCATTGTTACCGGGTGCAAACGATCAAACTTTTTCTTGGCCTCATTATAGGGTATACGGTCCAGGGTTTTATACTCCGTAATTTTCCGCTCCCGTTGAAGTGCGGGACATAGCGACGAGCAGGGAGGATGGTTCTGACCACAGTTGACGCAGATGGGAGGCGGAGTACATGAGGTGCCCGGATGTGCTGGACGCCCGCAGTCCCTACATGTAGCACTGGACATACAACGGGAAGACATGTGGCCGAACTTCCAGCATTGGAAGCACCGCACAGGGGGAGGAATATAAGGCCGCACATCAACACGGTAAACCATCACCTTGACCTTTTCGGGCAACGTATCACCCTCAAAGGCCAAGATGAAGGCACCAGTTGCGACCCGATTATCCTTTGGGCCCCTATGGATGCGCCGGACAAAATGAACGACTCGTCGTTCAAGGTTCGTCCATAGCTCGTCGACTGTCTGGAGCAATAAATCCCGGTGGAAAATTACTCCCTGAACCATATTCAGCGACTTGTGGGGAGTGATGGTCACCGCTACATCACCCAGCTTGTCACAAGCGAGTAGCGCCCGTGACTGGGCCGGGGATGCTGTGTGAATGAGTACAGAACCGTTGCGCATTTTAGAAATTGAGTCCACTTCCCCAAACCTGTCCTCCAGGTGGTCAAAAAAGAACTGAGGCTTCACTGCCGTAAAAGATTCCCCATCAGTCCTTGTACACAGTAAATATCGAGGTGAATATTGCTCATTTCCGGTAGCAGCCCTGCGTTCCTCCCAGGGCGTGGCCAAGGAAGGAAACGACTTGGGGTCATAAGAAGAGGCATGAAACTTCCCACGCTTAGAGACGGTGGTTGTACGTCCGCCAACGTGTTCTTTTGCTCGTTTCATTTCGTTCCCACGAGCAGCTAGGGATCTAAAGGTCCACCCAGACAGAGCCCCGTTTGCCTGGGTAAGCCTTATACAACTGAGGTGCGGCAGGTTCCTCAGAGGTTGCTCGCTAGCGGCTGTTCAACCTCAACAGCCATGCATCTCCTCGGCACGTAGCACACCTTGAGATTGAGGTTTTTTTTATAGAGGTTTGTACCGTCCTCGCGACCCGGGCGATTAAGCCAAGATACCCGGGCTCTGAAACGTACAACGTTCCACCGTCGCGCCGAACGATGGTCGTTGAAGCACGCACAGAGCTTACGGTGTAGCGGGCTGTTGGTGCGACACAGCCCACAGCTCAGGACCCCGGGTTCGCCAAGCCCGTACTCAGCAAATTAATGCTGAGCCCCTGAGGGGCCATGAGATATGTCTTTCTGTTGCTTACATTTAAGTAACTTTAATGAAAGAACTGAACAATTTCTTTAGTCACATTATTGCACATAATTTCTAGATCATTGGATGCTTTGCTTTTACATACAATGGATGTATCATCTGCATACACAACTATTTTGGAACTTAGAGTGCAGTATTTAATATTGTTTACATAAATAAAGAACAAAAGATTGCCTAATACTGAGCCTTGGAGTGCACCATATATTATGCAAGTGATTTTATATTTTCAGACACTACTTTCAGTTTTAAGCAGGACTAACTGTTTTCTATTACTTGTATAAGATTTTATTAGGTCATAAGCAGTGTCTCTGATACCAATGTTCAATATTTTATCTAACATGATGTCATCATTTGCAGAGTCAAAAGCCTTATCCACATCAAGATTGTTGTATTTCGTCGCCATTTGTTGTATCATCCTCACTGCCATTTGTTGTCATGTTGTCTAGTTGTCATGAAAGGTATGGTGCAGGATGCTTGGTCATCTAGAACAGTTCTATAGATTATTAATACAAGTTTTATTTGCTGAAGAATACAATACTTAATTTCTTTCTGTTCTTCTCTCTTCTCTCATCGTCGTCTTCCGTACAATGCTAGCTGCACTGAGACCTAGTTACTGCCTAGTTCATAGCCGAGTCCTGACAGGCGTCCAGATGTATGTGGGCCTAGATATAGCTGCTTGTAGAGGGCGCACGTCTATGGTTACTCCCTCCAAGAGGCATACCGCCAGCGTGCGATAGGCTGTCAGACATCATCCGCTGCCTTCTTCACGATCGTTCTCTTGCGTCTGGCGTGTGGCGCTGATGTTACACCACAACATACCTCTCCCGCAAACCACAAAACCGTTGTCATGTAGGGGGCTCGACAACGGGTGAGGAGGCAGGCTCGTGGATGTACTGATGGACCGGAGTCTGTAAGCTGTAGAGGACGTCAGACTACCGGCCGGGTCCCGCCATCCGGCCTGAGCTCGCGAGGGAATGTCCTCTGTGAAAACCTCTGAAGGGCCCACGCCCACGACCTGTGGCCCAGGTGCTGACGTAGATGGTGATTTCGGCGTCGGATGCTGTGTGGCGTCTTGGTTCAGTTCCATGGGGATGTGCAGGGGAGGCAGAAGTGGCAAGGGCATCGTCTCCATGGCGTCAGGCCATGGTGCCGTGGAAATCTGCGGCAGGGTCGGCCGCCAAGGTGTCTCGGGCGGCTGTGGCCGTGCGGTCTGCGTAGTAAGTGAATCTGCCGAGAGAAATGCAGGACGATAACAAGTACACAACAAGGGCGAATTTGATTGTGGTGCCTGAGTACGATGCCATCATGGCTCATGGGTGGAGCAGATGGAGCAGGGTATGGTGTCAGGGGCCGTGCAGAAGTTCAATGGCAATGATCCTCCTCGTGGATGCGACCGATAGGAGGCGAGGAACAGTTGCAAAGCTGCCTCCTGTGAGTGTGCCGAACGAAGTTTGGACATCTCTGCTTAAATGTCCGGACGAAGCGTTCCACAGCGCCGTTTGACTGCAGGTGAAATGGTGCACTGGTGAGATGCTTAATGCTATTGCGTTCACAAAAGGAGCGAAATTCTTGCGATGTGAACTGAGGGCCGTTGTCAGAGATTATCAGTTCAGGGAGATCTTACAGACAAAAAAATTGAAGACAACCCCCTAATCGTGCTACCAGAAGTCGTAGAAGACATTAGTACTACAAATGGGTAATCACTAAAAGCATCAACCACAATAAGCCACTTAGTGTTCCAGAAGGGACCA
Organism: Locusta migratoria; assembly: GCA_026315105.1. Taxonomy (NCBI): domain Eukaryota; kingdom Metazoa; phylum Arthropoda; class Insecta; order Orthoptera; family Acrididae; genus Locusta; species Locusta migratoria. The sequence goes on along the minus strand of CM048755.1, from coordinate 801,228,562 downwards.
GCATAGCCAATATGCACTCATTGCCATAGTGAATTTGCTTTTAACCACGCAAAAAATTTCTGAGGTGAGGCTGCCTGGTTGGTAGTGTACACTGAACATGGTAACGTCATCTGTTCTGTATGGGCGTCCATACCCTGCCAAGTACAGTGTCGTCGTGGTAATTGCTTAGTGCGAACCATTTCCCAATGTTCTTGGTGGAGTAAGTCCAGCAGTTCCTTCTGCAAATGTCGCGGGATCAACACACGCGTTTGTCCACTGTCATTGGAAACTAGAATGCTTCCTCTCTGTACTGAAAGTTCATTTCTTCTAGCAAAATAGCGATGCACTAGTGAATTTTCAATGTCACACTGTGAATGAGGCCATCCTGTGCGAATGTAGCGCTGCAAAATTCGTTTCTGTGACCCGAGCAATATTCCTATAGCCAAATGAAAAGGATTGCAACATACTATCTTCCTGTCCATCTATCTGACAACAAGACGTCTTAGAAGTGTTAAAGTCTTTGTCAGGACCAGTTGGAAGATGGGAAAGTGTGTCGGCATTTCCATGGCGAGTTGTGGGTTGAAACATGTCCACATAACGTGTTCCATTTAATTGACTCCCCATGAACAAATGACTTTGTTTTTTTAGTGTAGCAAGACACTCCACACGCAATATGCGAGGTACCAGGCATTATAAATTGATATATTTTTATCTGTATGTAAAATTCTAAGTGTCTATGTTGTACATGAGGCCCCAAATATGTGTTAGTGTGTACTGTGATGTGCTCCCACTGGCCCTGGCTTCCACAGAATGAATGAAACTTGGTATGTAAGAAAGTTTAGCAAGTGCTAGGCGCGCCTCGTCTGTTTTGTGTCGTCGTTTCTTTCAAACGCTGGGCGTTGAATGTCTCTGGGTGAGAAGTAGGTTTGCCAACTGCCGAGCAGAACCCAGTCTTAGCAAAGATTCCTAATGTAGTTTGCTCTTAACCTCCTTGGCTGGGAGTTGGTCAGGTTAGCTGCCTGACGAACGGTGACGCTCTCTGGGCTCCCCTACACTACCCCTCCTTTGGTAACGGTTACGCGGTGGTGAAGAGAGCTATTCAGACGCTTCTTGGTTCCTGGTAGGATAAGTACCTCTGGGTTTGGTTCTGCTGTGGCCTTGTGGCTCGACTTAGTTCAGGCTCCATAGTCGTACTTATGCCTTTTCGCAAGTTTAATTCGGGGAGTAGCAGCTACACTATGTGTAGTAGTGAGATTCTGCTTAATTTCGTACAGGTTTGCTAATTTTATGTCGATTTTCCTGGAATCTGATCCCGAGGCTCTGATGGTGTTTCGTTAGCATAGTTATTGCACTTTATAACTTTTAAATCATTTTTTCGCCTGTTTAAATATGTTCAGTGTCTTTCACATTCTTATCGTAGGTGAATTCTAATATTTTCAGGGACTCGCGGTGCCTATACTGTTCGTAATTTGTCGGCACAAAACGTGGACGATATGAGACTAAGCCTTCAGCTTTTCCATCATTCAGTGAACATGAGTGATTAATAATCGTATAGCTAATTGGCTAATGTGTGTCCTAGTGAGTGTAGCGTGATAATTTTCCATTGTCCATTCTAACTTGTACTCTGTGGATTTGTCGGCCCACGTGTGCACCGATTAGCGTGTTCCCTGACATGGTTATTACCATTAAATAGATCTTTTTCCTCTGTGTAGAAAGAACTGTTGCACTACGTGTATCGTGTTTTTAATTTTCATGAAATTGAATTATATCACTTCTCTGAATTTTTGTGACCGAACTCTGTATTGTGCTGTAGCAATCTGTAACCTTGCGTATAATAGATATCATTCCTCTGATCACAAAGAATGGTTACACGATATATTTCGCGATCATATTCTCTTCTAAATTGGGTTTGTTAACTTTATGCATATTTTGTGTTCCGACTTAGTAGAGTGCTGTATTGATCTAACCACTTTAACCTTCTGCAGTTATCATCTCCGTGTGCTAAACGAACGCCAGAGCGACCGTTTTTAGATGTTATTTAATGAAATCTTGATTTAATGTATAGTTAGACAAAACTTCCGTCTGTACACCGCACTTTGTAGTCTTAAACCAAGTGTGTTTGTTTCTGATAGTTTATCATGAGCCTAAGCCACTAGCTTGACACATAATGGAAGCGAAGTACTATTTCATTGTGCGTGAGTGAACCTTCGATCTGCATTCTCCACATAGCTTGGCTGTCATCTTGGTGTATTGGTGTCGGGTGCTTGGTAAGTACCTGCGTGGCTTGGCGTATGAATCTGTGTGTGAATGTGCTGCAATTCCTCCGTTCCCCCCTATGAAACGTCATCGTAATTAACCTGTACTCAACTTTGCAGGTGGGCAATTTTAGGGCAATATAATTGTGGATATTTTCAACATTTTATAAGGTCTGTTTTTTATTGTAATTAAAAAAAATGGTCTTCCCCCTTGTTGTTCGTGTTTTGAACAATAAATTAATTTGTTTAACTATAATCCTTTGTGCTAATTTAAATTCTCCCCTCATCATTTATTTTGGATTAATGTGGGGTAATTTGTTCATGTATCTTGTGTCTCTGCTTCCTTCTGGAGGAGAGAATATTTGCATTTCCGTTGCAAACATTTATTATTTTTGATTTAGATCCATGACTGCGGATCATTATTTAATTGTGTGCAGTTTCCTCTAAAGATTACAGTAAAGGTAGAACTGTTTGCTTAACTTATAGAATCAGAGTTTTGCTTAAGGGAACTGTATACTTCCGCCGCTGTGTGAATATCGCCTTAAGTAGATTTTGTGAGCATGAAGTCAATTGTTAACTTCACTAACACGGCTAGTTAACAGCAAAAAGAACAGTGGGCGAGTTTCAGGGCCTGTACACAATCTCGCTCTCATACTGCGATAAGAATGCCCAGCGTTGCAAGTTGTGTACCGTGCGTGTAGGAATCGGCTTGGCTAGATGAAACAATGACTGCAAACGCTTGTGGCCAGTGACTACATAAAATTTTCTCCCATACAAATAGTGATGGAATTTCGTTACACCATACACAACTGCTAAAGCTTCCTTCTCAATCTGAGAATAACTGCACTGTATGTCCATCAAAAGTTTGGATGCAAACACTATCGGACGGTCCGTATCGCCATGTCTATGTGACAGTACTGCACCTAGACCATATGATGACGAGTCAACTTGCAAAAGAACTGGTTTCTCTGGATCGAAGTGCACCAAACATAGATCACTGAGCAATGCATCTTTTAACTGCTGAAATGCGCATTGGCACTATTCTGTCCAAACAAAACGAACGTTTTTACGGCGTAACCAATGCAAAGGGGCTGCAATTTGTACTGCATTAAGAATAAACCTAATTTTGTAAGTTAAATTTCCCAGGACGGACTGTAATTCTTTCACATTGGTGCTGGCACTTCGCGAATGGCAAGCAAATGCGATTGCATGGGGTGCACACCTTGACTGTTTATCACATATCTGTGGTGTCGCACAAGTACAAAGTGCGCGCCACCTACTTTCGCCGCGCGCCGCCATGCACACACGGCGCGGCGTTCTCACGACAGCCACGAGCGCCCTCTGCTGCAACCCCGCTCGTGGCCACCACGAAAAGACATCGGGCACTTGGGACTGAGATAGCAACCAGTTAGGACCTTCGTAATCAGATAGGCACCAGTGAAGACTTTGCTATTGTACAGGCACTAGGCAGGCCTCTAACAACTATGTATCAACATTCTGCAGTAGTATGTAAAAGTTAAGTATTGTTGCATTCTGTGCAATATATATCTCTTTCTAATTTACTCTAGTGTTTATAGTTTCTGGCTGCTCCCCTCCGTACCTGCACCAGCGTGCTATTTTTGTTCCTGTGTCGGTCTCGTTCCACTCGGCCACCGACACCTACGACGAGGCTGGGACACAAAAGCGGCGACGAAGTTGGGACACAAAAGTGGCGACGAGGAGTGATAGAACCTTGGACCAGCCCGCTTACAGCAGCCAGACAGCAGCAGTCGGAGCACACAAAAATTGCTCCCGCCCACCCACCCTTATTATAACAATTTTGGGGAAAGATATTTTGTTACGTGTTTTGTGGACTTTTTTGTTGCAGAGCGTCCTCTTTCATATTGCATTTGTGTTTTGTTATAATTTACTTGTATACGCGGCGCCTAATCGGTCAGCATGGCCACTACCCCGAACCCAAACTTAATGGAAATTATTCAGTTACAGACGGTGCAAATCACTCAACTACTGCAGGCCGTGTCGCAGTTGACGACACAGGCTGCTCACCAACAACAACAGTCGTCACATCAGCAGCCCACACCTGCCGCTGCACCGCTTCCTACATTTCGCCAGTACAACGAACGTGAGGAAGAATGGAGCGACTACTTCGCACAGTTTCAAGAACTCGTCGCGGCTCATCAAATTACAGGTCAGAGAGTGAAGAACCTTTTCTTATCGATTGTGGGCCCCCAGACCTTCGTACTATTGAAAAAACTTTTCCCTCTCGCATCTCCTCGTGATGTAGACTTTGAACAAATAGTAGAGGCACTGAATGCTCATTATGAGAGAAAAGTTCTCGTAGCTGCGGCTCGGTACCGATTTTTCAGACTTAAAAAATTACCGCAGCAGTCACACCAAGAGTGGATTACGGAATTGAAGGGCTTAACCCGCCAATGTAAATTTACTTGCTCTTGTGGACTTTCGTATAGTGACGTGATGTTGAGGGATGCGATTACGCAGAATATTCAGGACCCCAGAATTAGAGCAGCAATTCTGAAACAGTCTGAATCCTCATTAGACAGTGTACTGCAGCTTATAGAAGCGCATGATACTTTTGACTTAGCTGATGTAGAAATGCAAAGCCACAGTGTAAATTCAGTGCACCGCAACGGACGTTTTCCTAGCCGTAGTTCTCAGTGTAGCACTAGTGGTTCTTACAATAGTACAGGCCGTGCTGAACAGACAGTGAACAGTAGCCAGTGATGCATGTTTGATTCCCTTTGACCCACAGAAGCCTGTAGTGCTAGCAGTCGATGCCTCATCGTACGGTCTGGGCGCAGTAATCTCACATCGTATTGGTTCTCACGGTCGTCCTATTGCCTTTGCATCCAAGCTACTGACGCCAATGCAACAGAATTACAATCAGATAGAAAAGGAGGCCTTAGCAATCATTTACGGCGTCACAAAGTTTCATCATTATCTCTATGGCAGAAAATTCTATTTGTTGACAGAGCACAAGCCTCTCACGTCGTTGTTCTCACCCACAAAGCCAATTCCGCCACGTACGGCACAAACCACCCCTATGAACCACAGACATTGCCGAGGTGGGGTGGCTTGCGTGCCTCAACGATGCAGATAGCCGTACCGTAGGTGCAACCACAGCGGAGGGGTATCTGTGGAGAGGCCAGACAAACGTGTGGTTCCTGAAGAGGGGCAGCAGCCTTTTCAGTAGTTACAGGGGCAACAGTCTGGATGATTGACTGAGCTGGCCTTGTAACATCAGCTAATGTGGCTTTGCTACACAGCTACTGCGAACGGCTGAAAGCAAGGGGAAACTACAGCCGTTACTTTTCCCGAGGACATGCAGCTCTACTGTATGAACATATGATGATGGCATCTTCTCGGGTAAAATATTCCGGAGGTAAAATAGTCCCCCATTCGGATCTCCGGGTGGGGACTACTCAGGAGGATGTTGTCATCAGGAAAGACAATACTGGCATTCTACGGATTGGAGCGTGGAATGTTAGATCCCTTAATCGAGTAGGAAAATTAGAAAATTTAAAAAGGGAAATGGATAGGTTGAAGTTAGATATAGTGGGGATTAGTGAAGTTCGGTGGCAGGATGAACAGGATTTCTGGTCAGGTGAGTACAGGATTATAAATACAAAATCAATTGGGGGTATCACAGGAGTAGGACTGATAATGAATAAGAAAATAGGAATGCGGGTAAACTACTATGAGCAGCACAGTGATCGCATTATCATTGTAAAGATAGATATGAAGCCAACACCGACAACAGTAGTACAGGTTTATATGCCATCTAGCTCTGCCGATGATGAGGAGATCGAAGATATATATGAGGACCTAAAGGAAATTATTCAGACACTTAAGGGAGAGGAAAACTTAATTCAAATGTTCAAATGTTTGTTAAGCTTACGGGACTTAACTACGGGGTCATCAGTCCCTAAACTTACAAACTACTTATGAACTACTTACGAACTAGGACGGCACAAATATCCATGCCCGAGGGGGGATTCGAACCCCCAACCGTAGTGGCCGTGCTGACCGTGACTGGAGCGCCTCAGTCACCTCGGCCACCGCGGCCGGCGAAAACTTAATTGTGATGGGAGACTGGAATTCGGTAGTAGGAAAAGGAAGAGAAGGAAAAATAGTAAGTGAATATGGACTGGGCAAAAGGAATGATAGAGAAAGCCGCCTGGTAGAATTTTGCACGGAACATGATTTAATCGTAACAAACACCTAGTTTAAGAATCATAAAAGAAGGTTGTATACATGGAAGAGACCAGGAGACACCGGAAGGTATCAGATAGATTTTATAATGGTAAGACATAGATTCCGGGACCAGGTTATAAACTGCAAGACGTACCCAGGGGCAGATATAGACTCTGACCATAACTTGTTAGTCATGAACTGTAGGCTGAAACTGAAAAAACTGCAGAAAGGTAGGAAAATAAGGAGATGGGACTTAGATAAATTGAAGGAAAGTGAAGTTCTGGAGAATTTCAGAGGGAGATTTAGGCAACAATTGACAGAAACAAGGGGAAACAAAACAGTAGAAGAGGAATGGGTAGCATTGAGAGAGGAAATAGTGAAGGCAGCAGAGGACAAAATAGGTAGAAAGGGAAGACCTACAAAAAACCCTTGGATATCACAGGAAATACTAAATTTAATTGATGAAAGGAGAAAATATAAAAATGCCGTAAATGAAACAGGCAAAATGGAGTACAGACGACTAAAAATGAGATTGACAGGAAGTGCAAAATGGCTAAGCAGGAGTGGCTAGAAGCCAAATGCAAATCTGTAGAAGAATGTATAAGAAGGGGAAAAGTAGATACCGCCTACAGGAAAATAAAAGAGACATTTGGGGACAAAAAAAGCAACTCTACAAATATCAAGAACTCAGATGGGAAACCAGTTCATCAAAGAAGGGAAAGCTGAAAGGTGGAAAGAATACATAGAACAGCTCTACAAAGGAAATGAAGTTAGAGACGATGTTGTAGGAAGGGAAGAGGAAGTAGATCAAGATGAAATAGGAGATGCTATACTGAGAGATGAATTTGACAGAGCCTTGAAAGACCTAGGTCGGAATAAGGCCCCAGGAGTAGATGACTTACCCTCAGAGCTACTAAAGTCTCTGGGAGAGCCAACCATGACAAGACTATTTGAACTGGTGTGTAGGATTTATGAGACAGGCGAAATACCCTCAGACTTTAAGAAAAATGTAATAATCCCCATTCCAAAGAAATCAGGCGCAGACAGGTGTGAAAATTACAGAACCATCAGTTTGATAAGTCATGGCTGCAAAATTTTAACACGAATTATCTACAGGAGAATGGAAAAGCTGGTAGAAGCTGACCTCGGGGAAGATCAGTTTGGATTCAGGAGGAACATAGGAACCCGGGAGGCAATACTCACTTTACGTCTTATCCTAGAAGATAGATTAAGGAAAGGCAAACCTACATTTTTAGCTTTTGTAGATTTGGAGAAAGCATTTGACAATGTTGACTGGAATACACTGTTTCAAATTCTGAAGTCAGCAGGGGTAAAATATAGGGAAAGGAGAGTTATTTATAACTTGTACAAAAGCCAGACTGCAGTTATTAGACTCGAAGGGCATGAAAGGGAAGCATCAGTTGGGAAGGGAGTAAGACAGGGTTGTAGCCTTTCTCCGATGTTATTCAATTTGTACATCGAGCAGGCGGTGAAGGAAAGCAAGGAAAAATTTGGAATAGGGATTAAAGTTCAGGGGGAAGAAATAAAAACATTGCGTTTTGCTGATTACATTGTAATTCTGTCAGAGACAGCAAAGGACCTGGCAGAGCAGTTGAATGGAATGGACAGTGTGTTGAAGAAAGCGTATAAAATGAAGATTAACAAGAGCAAAACAAAAATAATGGAATGCAGTCTTAGAAAATCAGGCGACACTGAAGGAATTAGATTAGGTAACGAAACAATGAAGGTGGTGGATGAGTTTTGTTACTTGGGTAGTAAAATAACATGTGATGGGCGCAGTACAGAGGATATAAAATGCAGAATCGCAATGGGTAGAAAAGCATTTTTGAAAAAGAGAAATTTGCTAACATCGAATATTAATTTAAGGGTAAGGAAGTCTTTTCTGAAGGCATTTGTGTGGAGTGTTGCCATGTACGGGAGTGAAACATGGACGATAAGCAGTGCGGACAGGAAGAGGATAGAGGCTTTTGAAATGTGGTGTTACAGAAGAATTCTGAAGATTAGGTGGGTAGATCGCATAACCAATGAAGAAGTACTGAACAGAATTGGTGAGAAAATGAATTTTTGGCATATCCTGGCTAAAAGAAGGGACCGCTTGGTAGGACACATTCTTAGACATCGAGGAATCGTAAATTTAGCATTGGAGGGAAGTGTGTGGGGTAAAAATCGCAGAGGGAGACGAAGATACACGTATAGTAAGCAGATTCAAGTGGATGTGGGTTGCCGTTCTTATGAGGAGATGAAAAGGCTTGCTCAGGATAGAGTAGGGTGCAGAGCTGCATTGAACCAGTCTCCGGACTGAAGACCATAACAACAACAACAACACGGCACAAAAGCTTCAGAGATGGTCCTTAATGCTGTCTAATTATCAGTATGAGATTTTGTACCGACCTACCTCTAAACACGCCAAAGCGGACACACTTTCCCGACTTCCGGTTGGCCAGGATGTGTCGTTTCATTCTTCAGAAATGGCATGTTGCCAGATAGACGCCAGAGATGCTTCCGCTGTCGCAGACTTTCCTTTAAACTCTCGTCGGGTTGCACAGGAAACAGCTGCGGATGCAGACTTAAGTGTGGTAGCACGTTTTGTTCGCTTTGGTTGGTTGGGTTGATGTTTTAGGGGGGCAAAACTGCGGAGGTCATCAGTCCCCCCATTCCATCAAAGAGCTAGACAAGTGTGGAAACACTGAAAAGTTCGCCCAGAGTTAAAACTGCTACGGGAGGAAAACCCCACTCAATCAATAAAATGTAAACAAATTCGACAAAGGTAAACAAGGCAGAAGACAACACGATAGGACACAATCATACGGAAACAGCAAACAAGTGTGGAAATAAAATGACAAAGACAAAGTTCGTGGTTGACCGACCATGAAATTAAAATAAGAAGGGTCAGCCACGGGGCAACACAAGCTTCATATAGAGTTGTAAAAACCGCTGTCATGAATAATACCTTAAACAGAATCAGCCATATTGGAATCGTTACGTAAAACTTCAGATAAAAGTACAGGAAAATTAAAATCCCGCCGCAGAGCGGCTAAAAGATGGCAGTCCATCAAAATGTGGGCCACCGTCAAGGGGCAGCCACAACGGCAACGAGGCGGGTCCTCACCGCGGAGGAGATGGCCATGGGTCAGCCAAGTGTGGCCGATGCGGAGCCGACACAGGACTACCGAGTCCCGGCGAGAGGCCCGCATGGACGAGTGCCACACAGCTGTGGTCTCCTTTATTGCCCTGAGTTTGTTTTGATGGCTCAGGCTGCGCCACTCTGCAGCCCAAAGCTCACGTACTCTATGGCGCAACACTGACTGGTAATCTGAGGCCGGGAGGCCAATGTCCAACACGGACGCATGGACAGCCTGTTTGGCTAGATCATCGGCTCGTTTGTTGTTCGGGATGCCGATGTGACCAGGAGACCAAATGAAGATCACAGAGCGTCCTGACTGGTCGAGAGCAAAAGTGTCTCATGGATAGCCAGCACCAAGGAGGAACGTGTGTAACATTGATCGAGTGCACAAAGACTGCTCAGGGAGTCACTGCAGAGCAGAAAAGACCCACCTGAGCAGGAGCGCATATGCTCAAGAGCACAGAGAATGGCCACCAACTCGGCAGTGTACACACTGCAGCCATCCAGCAGAGACCGCTGCTCAGCGTGATCGCCATGGACATAGGCAAAGCCAACACGGCCACGAACCAACGAACCGTCCGTATAGACGATGTCGTATCCAGTGTACTCTGCAACAATAGCAAAGAACTGACGGCGGAGTGCCTCTGGAGGAACAGAGTCTTTGGGTCTATCGGCCAAGTCCAGCCTAGAGCATGGCCTCGGTACACACCATGGGGGCATACGCGTACGGGCCCGATGCAGAGATGGGACAGGGAAAGACTCTAGTTCCAACAGAAGGGACTGGACACGGAAGGAGATCGTGTGACCGGAACGGGGTCGCCGTTGTTGAGGACGGACGACCGTGCGGGAGAAAAGCAAACGTTGGTTCGGGTGGCCTGGCGTGCTATGAACATAAGCAGCATAGGCCGCGAGCAGTTGCTGGCGGCGGATCCGCAGAGGTGGGACCCCGGCCTCTGCAAGTAAACTGTCCACGGGACTGGTGCGGAAAGCACCCGTCGCGATGCGAACCCCACAGTGGTGAATGGGGTCCAACAAGCGCAATGCCGAGGGGGATGCGGAGCCATAGGCAAGGCATCCAAAGTCCAGACGGGACTGCACCAAAGCGTGGTATATCCGTAACAGTGTGGACCGATAGGCACCCCAGTTTGTATGGCCCAGATGGCGGAGAACATTTAGCTGGCGCCAGCAGTTATGTTTCAGCTGCGAATGTGAGGGAGCCATGTCAGCTGAGAATCAAATACGAGCCCTAAAAACCTGTGAGTTTCAGCAACCTCTAAGAGGTGGTTGTCAAGATAAAGTTCGGGCTGTGGATGAACCGTCCGACGCCGACAGAAGTGCATAACTCTGGTCTTTGCAGGAGAGAACTGGAAGCCATGGGCCAGAGCCCAGGACTGTGCCTTCTGAATGGCTTCTTGTAACCTACGTTCAGCAACTTGGGTGCTGGAAGAGCTATAAGAAATGCAAAAGTCGTCAGCATAGAGAGAGGGGGATACTGACGACCCAACTGCTGTCGCTAAGCCGTTTATGGCTACTAAAAATAAGGGGACACTCAAAACAGAGCCCTGAGGAACCCCATTTTCCTGCACATGAGGGGTGCTACGAGAAGCACTAACTTGGACACGAAACGTACGGACAGCTAAAAAGTTTTGGATAAAAATAGGGAGCTGGCCTCGAAGACCCCATTCATGTAACGTCTGAAGGATGTGATGTCTCCATGTTGTATCATACGCCTTCCTCAAATCGAGAAACACCGCAACAAGATGTTGACGTTGAGCAAAGGCTGTACGAATACGGGACTCCAAGTGAATGAGGTTGTCTGTAGTGGAGCGGCCTTGACGGAAACTGCCCTGACATGGAGCCAGCAGACCTCTAGACTCCAGTACCCAGCACAGCCGCCGGCTCACCATACGTTCCAGCAGTTTGCAAAGAACGTTGGTGAGGCTGATGGGACGGTAACTGTCCAAATCGCAGGGGTTTTTACCCGGCTTGAGCACTGGCACAAGGATACTTTCTCGCCACTGTGACGGAAAGACACCATCGTTCCAGATGCGATTGAAGACGGATAAGATGGTTCGCATAGACTGCGCTGATAGGTGTTTCAGCATCTGGTTATGAATGCGATCTGGCCCGAGGCTGGTATCGGGACTATGTGCAAGGGCACCAAGGAATTCCCATTCACTGAATGGAGCGTTGTAGGATTCAATTCGGCGGGTCGAGAAGGAGAGTCGCTTCCGTTCTTCCCGCTCTTTCATGGTACGAAAGGTTGGCGGGTAATTCACAGTTGCAGAACTCCGAGCATAGTGCTCAGCTAGATGTTCAGCAATGGCATCTGGGTCCGTACAAACTATTCCATTCATAGAAATCCCTGGCACGCCTGAAGCACTCTGGTAACCATGGAGGCGTCTGATCTTCTGCCAGACCTGGGATGGAGAGGTACATGTGCCAATGGTGGACACATACCGTTCCCAACACTCTTGTTTACGACGTTTAATTAACAGACGTGCTCGTGTACGGAGCTGCTTGAACGCAATGAGGTTCTCCAAGGACGGGCGTCTCTTATGACGCTGGAGTGCACGCCATCGATCCCTAATAGCCTCAGCGATCTCTGGCGACCACCAGGGCACCGTCCTCCGCCGAGGGGATCCAGAAGAGCTAGGGACCGTACGTTCAGCCACAGAGATAATGGCTGCGGTGAGACTCTTAGTCACCTCATCTATGCTGACATCCGATGGAGGGCCAATCTTTGCAGCGGTAGTAAACTCCTTCCAGTTAGCTTTGTTAAGAGCCCATCTGGGCAAACGTCCAGGGGACTGAGGCTGTGGTAGTGAAAGGAATATTGGGAAATGGTCACTACCACACAAGTCATCATGCACTCTCCAGTGGACTGACGGTAAAAGGCCAGGACTACAAACCGACAGATCAATTGCAGAGTAAGTGCCGTGAGCCACACTGAAGTGTGTGGCAGCACCGGTATTTAAAATGCAGAGGTCAAGCTGAGAGAATAAACTCTCAACGTCTCTGCCACGGCCAGTAATCGTAGTACCTCCCCACAGGGGGTTGTGGGCGTTAAAATCCCCCAGAAGTAAGAAAGGTGAGGGGAGCTGAGAAATCAGCGCCGCCAACACATGTTGGGGTACTACGTCGTCTGGGGGTAGGTATACACTGCAAATGGTGAGGTCGATTGTAGTCTTCACTCTGACTGCCACAGCTTCTAAAGGCGTTTGAAGAGCAATAGGCTCACTGTATGCAGATGTAAGGACAAAAATACAGACTCCACCTGAAACCCTGTCATAAACTGTGTGATTCCGGTAATATCCCCGATAGCCACGTAAGGCAGGACATCGCGTCGGGGGGAACCAGGTCTCCTGCAGGGCAACGCACAGTGCAGGTGAAGTGGCGAGAAGCTGCCGTAACTCTGCCAAATGGGAGAAAAAACCACCACAATTCCACTGGAGAATTTGATTAGTGCTGACTGGAGAGGCCATGATAGGATAGGGATCATTAGTCCATAGGTTCACTACCTGCTGCTGTCGAATGTGTTCCGACTGGATCCAGGACCATTGGTTCTGGAGAGTCCAGGAGAGCGAGATCCTTGGGGGATGCAAGGATCTCCAACTCGTCATCAGAAGCAGAAGATGTGACAAGGCGTGGCTTTAGAGCCACAGAAGATTCCTTTTTCTTCAGCTTCTTCTTCTTTTCCTCTCGCTGTCCCTTCGGTTTTAAGGACTGAGAGGGCTTCTCAGAGACGGTGTCAGGGCCCGACGTAGAGCGCGGACCCCTTTGACCAAGGGCGCGCGAGTCCGACAGCCGTGGGCTGGGACCCTCCGTGGTACACTGAGATGCCTCGGAAGGGAGCGTCCCAAGGGACCCCTTCCGAGCGAGAGGAGCCGGAGGAAGTTCTTGCTTCTCCGGCTGGGTGATGGGGACCGGTCTCCCCGACGGTGTGGGGGGATGTGCTCCCCCAGGAGATGTAGTTGGGGGAGCACATGGTGGAGAGCCCCCAACCATTGAGGGGGCCGATGGAGCTTTACGGCCCTGAGGGCCCACAGAAGTTGGCACAGATGTGGGGACCGTCGTCACCGAAGAAAAAGGTGACGACGTGACACTCGCAAATGACGTCTTTAATGCTATTGAGTGCAATCGCTCAAACTTCTTCTTGGCCTCGTTGTACGACAGTTTGTCCATGGTTTTATACTCCATAATTTTTCTCTCTTTATGGAGCACTGTGCAGTTAGCCGAGCAAGGAGGGTGGTGCTGTCCGCAGTTTACGCATATAGGAGGAGGAGCACAAGGAGCGTCCGGATGGGACGGACGCCTGCATTCTCTACAGGTGGAGCTGGAATTGCACCTGGAGGACATGTGCCCAAATTTCCAGCATTTGAAGCACCGCATCGGAGGAGGAATATAAGGTTTTACATCGCACCGGTAGACCATAACCTTGACCTTTTCGGGCAAAGAATCGCCCTCAAAGGCCAGGATGAAGGCACCGGTGGCTACCTTGTTCTCCTTAGATCCCCTAAAGATGCGCCTGACGAAGTGGACACATCGCCGTTCTAGGTAACTGCAACTGGTGACTGCAACAGGAGATCGCGATGGTAAATAATCCCCTGAACCATATTAAGACTTTTGTGACGGGTGACTGTCACAGGAACATCTCCCAGCTTATCACAGGCCAGAAGCGCCCGTGACTGTGCTGGGGACGCCGCTTCAATGAGGATTGCACCGCTTCTCATCTTAGATAGCCCCGAAACTTCGCCAAACTTATCTTCTAAGTTCTCCACAAAGAAGAGTGGCTTAGTATTGCTGAACGTTTCCCCATCAGTTCTGGCACATACAAGAAATTTAGGGGAGTAAGGCTCAACCCTGTCTTTCGCCCATCGTTCCTCCCATGGGGTAGCCATGGGGTAGCAGAGCCCCGCGTGCCTGGGTAAGCCTTGTACAACTGAGGTGCGGCAGGTTCCTCAGAGGTTGCTCGCTAGCGGCTGTTCAACCTCAACAGCCATGCATCTCCTCGGCACGTAGCACACCTTGAGATTGAGTTTTTTTTTTATAGAGGTTTGTACCGTCCTCGCGACCCAGGCGATTAAGCCAAGATCCCCGGGCTCTGAAACGTACAACGTTCCACCGTCGCGCCGAACGATGGTCGTTGAAGCACGCACAGAGCTTACGGTGTAGCGGACTGTTGGCGCGACACAGCCCATGGCTCAGGACCCCGGGTTCGCCAAGCCCGTACTCAGCAAATTAATGCTGAGCCCCTGAGGGGTTCGCTTTGGTTGGCCTGCCAGAGCCAAAGACATTGATCGGCCTCTGGTTCGACGTTATTTTGCACAACGTCATGCATTATCTTTAATCAGGGTGTACTGTTGTTGCATACCGACAACGACCAAGCAAGAGTGATTGTTCCTCGTTCCCTGCAACGAGAAGTGTTACGCCTCCTGCATCAAGGACATTGGGGCATTGTTAGGACAAAGCAACTGGCCAGACGTCATTGTACCTGGGTTGGTATGGACGCTCAGATAGAGAGCATGACATCACAGTGTACAGTTTGTGCGGAGCATCAGGCGGCTCCTCCACATCGTTTCTCAGACTGGCCATGCCCCAAGGGACCATGGCAACGTTTACATATTGACTTTGCCGGACCTTTCTGGAATACGCGCTGGTTAATTGTTGTAGACGCTTTCAGCAAGTTTCCTTTTGTGATTGCCATGAACTCAACGACGGCGTCTAGTACAATCAGTGCCTTAACATCTGTGTTTTGCATCGAAGGTTTGCCTGAAGCTATCGTCAGTGACAATGGACCTCAGTTTGTTAGTGCAGAATTTCAACAATTTTGTCGTGTGAATGGCATTCAGCATATCACCACCGCACCTTTTCACCCTCAGTCCAATGGTGGTAAGCAGAACGTTTCGTTCGAACATTCAAGTCTCACATGGAGAAGATGAAAGGTCAGCACTCCAGGCAGCAAGCTCTTCAAATTTTCCTGTCTACGTATCGGTGCATGCCACGTGACGGCCCGTCGCCTGCCGAGCTGCTACACGGCCGCCGTCACCGCACTCTCCTTCACCTGCTGCAGCCTCCCACGCACCGAGTCGGTTCGTATGGCGCTACGCGTTTTCAGGTTTCTACGCCGGTGCTGTACAGGGTGTTTGCTGGAAACAAGAAGACATGGTTGCCGGGCACCATTCAGCCATATGTATGTTGTACGTTCTTCCACAGGGTCGGAGCTGCGGCGCCACGCAAACCAATTGCGCCTGCATAGGCCGCGCGATCCTGTCTCCGGTTTCTTGATTCCAGACCCAGTTCACCGCCAGGGAGCACAACCACATCGTTCGTCCCCGGACTACGAGATCGTCCCGATGGAGATCGACGCGACGCCGCCGCTGTCGCCGCCGCAGATGACAGCGTCACCGAGAGGGACTCCGGGACCGTGCGTGCCCGCCGCCGCCTGGGCCACGCACCTCAGAAGAAGATGACCTGCTCCCTCTGGGCGGGGGGGTGCGCCCTTCCCCAGGTTTCGGTGGGTTCCCTGGAGGATCGGAAGGCGGATGCCGGGGCGCGGACGGCGTCTCGATCCCAGCCTCAGCTACGACGCCCGTCCCACCAGTAACGCCCCCGCCCAGGCCCTCCTCCCAGTGCCGTCGCCGTGGCCCTCAGCCCTACGCCACGACGGCACGGCAGTTTGGGGGGGAGGGGTGTGGTGTCGCACAAGTACAAAGTGCGCGCCACCTACTTTCGCCGCGCGCCGCCATGCACACACGGCGCGGCGTTCTCACGACAGCCATGAGCGCCCTATGCTGCAACCCCGCTCGTGGCCACCACGGAAAGACATCGGGCACTTGGGACTGAGATAGCAACCAGTTAGGACCTTCGTAATCAGATAGGCACCAGTGAAGACTTTGCTATTGTACAGGCACTAGGCAGGCCTCTAACAACTATGTATCAACATTCTGCAGTACTATGTAAAAGTTAAGTATTGTTACATTCTGTGCAATATATATCTCTTTCTAATTTACTCTAGTGTTTATAGTTTCTGGCTGCTCCCCTCCGTACCTGCACCAGCGTGCTATTTTTGTTCCTGTGTCGGTCTCGTTCCACTCGGCCACCGACACCTACGACGAGGCTGGGACACAAAAGCGGCGACGAAGTTGGAACACAAAAATGTCCTAGATACTGCAGTTCTGGTTTGAAAAAATCACACTTATCTAAGCGACACTTGAGACCTGTATCTGACAAAACCTGAAATAATTTTCACAAATTTGCAGTGTGTTCTTCTGAGGTACGGCCTGACACAACTATGTCATCAAGTAGTTTGAACAAAGCACCCGAGCCGTAAGCTGTTCCAAATATCTTTGAAAAATTGCCGGCGCAGATGCACTGCATAACGGTAGACGCCAATATTTAAACAAGCCCAGATGTGTATTGACAACACAAATTTTCTGTGATTCTTCATCGAGTGGCGGCTGAAGGTAGGCATTGCTCAAATCTATTTTTGAGAAATATTTTCTTGCACCTAATCTGTCCATTAAATTTTCTTGTCTCGGCAAAGAGTAACTGGCTACAACTGTTTGTGGATTCACTGTGGCCTTGAAATCAACTCAAATGCGGATGCTACCTGACGGTTTCGGCAAAATGACAAGTGAACTCGCCCACTGTGTATTGGTTCAATTGCATCATTTTGTTGCAATGTGCAAAGTTCTTGCGCTACTTTGTCACGTAAAGCGAGTAGTACATTAAGAGCTTTGCAAAATTTTGGTTTGGTATTTTCTTTGAGAGTAATGTGTGCAGCAAAATCTTTAACCTTTCCTAGTTCTGCAGAAAATAAATCTGGAAAGTATTTCAGCAACTTCTCTACAATGTCTTTAGCATCATAACTGTTCACAACTAAAACATTGTCTTGCATACTAAAACCAAAAAGATTAAAAGAATCTAAACCAAAAATACTCTCTCTGTCATAAAACTGAAGCACTTGAAATGTCACTGTGCTCATTTGGGAACGGTATACTGCAGGTATGGAACACTGTCCTAGTACAGGAACTTCATTGCCATTGTACGCTGTTAACCTTGTTTTAACGTGAGAAAGGCACGACGATCCTAACTGTTCATAAGTTCTGCGATTGAGCGATGTGACTGATGCACCTGTGTCTGGTTGAAACTTTACAGAAATGTCATTCACACGCAAATTGACATACATTTTTCTGGCCTGGCGTACAACTTGTGCTACTTCCGTATCCTTGTTGTTATGAGGGGCAGCCACTGGTTTATAAAACACTGCATTTACTGAATAAGAATTGTCTTGTCACTGTTTGGGCCAGGAGGGCAACTTGTTTCCTTTGCTGCAAGGAAACGTTTTGAATATGACCTTTCTTGCCGCACGCATAGCATTTCGCTGGCTGGAACGGACAGTTCTGCCTTTTGTGTCATGAGAAACATTTCGGGCAAGACTTCCCTTTCTTATTAGGCAAGTCTCTGTGTCTATCAACACGTTTACGCTTTGAGTGGGCAGGCAGAAATGCACGGCGGTCGACCTCGTGTTCGCCGGCGCGTGACGTAGCTATAGTACACAGTGGATTCAAATCAAAGTTTTTCGCTGCCACAGCACCTGAATCGTACTGTTCCAAAACCTTTTCAACTTGATGGAAAGATGGATCGGACATTTTTAGAATTTGCTCCCAAAGGCATACATCAGTTACATTATAGGCAATAGCGTCACATAACATCACATCTGAATACAAAGCTCCACACAAACATTTAAATTTATAATTACTAGTGAGACCTTGAAGATCTGTCATCCACTGCCTGTTTGTTTGATTTTCTTGTTTCCTACACCGGAAAAACCGGTACCTAGCGACCACTACATTGATTTGATGTTCATAATACGCCGTGACGGCTCCTATCACTGAATCATAAGAGAGTACAGTAGGCTCCACGGTGGGAAACAGTTTTTTCACAAGACGGAACGCTTGGGGCCCTACACACGATAACAAAAAATGAAGTTTTACAGTACCTTTTATCCTGTGCAGTGTGGCGTAGGCTTCAAACTGTTGCAACCGCTCCGTTCATTCCTCGTTTGCTTCTTCATACTGCCAGAATTACTGGAGGTGGTGGCTGCTGCAGTGGCACTTGCGTATGTTGTTGCACAGGTGCGTCCAGAAGTTGTTGTACCGTTGATCGCATGGAAGTGATTTGTTGACTCTGAAACTGAAATATCTGCATTAGCTGCTGTGCATCGAGTGCAGGAAGCTGCGGCAGTGTTAGTGGGAGTAGTTATTTTGCAAAAACAACAAGAACAAAAAAGGCAAAAATATATAAATTTACGCTATTCCCTGCAATAGAATCAAAAGATAATATACTGGTATCACCGAGACCTGCAATAAAGCAAAATAATAGCGCAGCGTAAGCAATTTCAGCTTCCGATGTGAGTCGTCGTCTCTAGTTTAACACCTCGTCGCCATTTGTTGCATCATCCTCGCTGCCATTTGTCGCATTATCCTCGCTGCCATTTGTCGAGTACTCGTCCCAGTCTAATTGTCAGGAAAGGTATGGTGCAGGATGCTTGGTCATTTAGAACAGTTCTATAGATTATTAATACAAGTTTTATTTGCTGAAGAATACAATACTTCTGTCTGTTCTTCTCTTTTCTCGTGCCGTCGTTGTCTTCCGTATGCTGCTAGCTGCACTGAGACCTAGTTACTGCCTAGTTCACAGCGAGTTCTGACGGGCTTCCAGACACATAGATATAGCTGCTTGTAATGGCGCGTGTCTACGGTTACACCCACCAAGAGGCGCGGCGGCAGCGTGCGATAAGGTGTCGGACGTTATCCGCTGCATTCTCTACGATCGTTCTCTTGTGTCTAGCATGTGGCGCTGACGTTGCGCCACAACATAGGTATATATCTGCAACATGTTCCTTTTTCTCGATACCACTCGACACCTCTTCAATTAGTTCAGCAGTTCAATCCGTGGTGGATTGGGAGGCGACCTCCTCGCGGGCACGGAGCGGGCTGGCCACAGCCGCAGGCCGATCGGAGGGCACAACAGACGCACAGGGCGTCTGCTGCACCCCTGCGAGCGGCCCACAACAGCGGCGCCCACCCTCCGCAGTCACAAGCGTTGCCAGCGAAGCCAACGCCTCCTGAAGCTGCGAGCGAAGAGTCACCAACTCTGCCTCCATCCGTTCGCAGCAGTCGCAGTTCCTAGTCATTCTACAAACCTATGTTTCTTCCAAGTAAGTACGTCTGAGGACACAGAAGTTTGATAAACAGTGAGCTTTGAAAAATATAAACCTAACGCTGAACTGTTTATTAACGACGAATCTGAAAAATATATACGCGAGCTAATAAATAATAATAAAAAAAAACAACTGAACTGACAACTAAACGCGATTCTTAATAAATAAACACGCGAGCAACTAAAGTATAAAGAGCTGCAAAAGAAAGCACACACGAAATGAAAATAAGTCGCTTCTATTAAGAAGCCGGTTACCGTACAATGTAGAGCTGCTGCTGGTCACGTCTGCACTGGCCGGCGGTAACTGAGCAATCTAATTCCTTCAGCATCGCCTGATTTTCTGACGCTTCATTCCATTACCCTCGTTTTACTCTTGTTGATGTTCATCTTATACCCTCTTTCCAAGACACTGTTCATTCCATCCAGTTGCTCTTCCAGATCCTTTAGGGGTTCTGACAGAGATACTGTGTCATTGGCAAACTGCAAAGTTTTTATTTCTTCTCCCTGAACTTTAATTCCCTCTCCAAATTTCTCCCAGCATTCCTTCACTGCTTGCTCAATATACAAATTGAACAACATTAGGGAAAGGCTACAACCCTGTCTCAGTCCCTTCCCAACCACTGCGACCCTTTCATGCCCTTCGACTCCAATAATTGCTGACTGTATTTTGTACAAGTTGTATATAACTCTTCGCTTCCTACATGTTACCCCTGCTACCTTCAGACTCTGAAAAAGTGTATTCCAAAACTGTAAAAAGCTTTCTCTAGAAACACAAATGCTAAGAACGTAGGTTTACCTTTTCTTAACTTAACTTCTAGGATAAGTCGTAAAGTGAGTATTTCCTCGCGTGTTCTTACATTCCTCCTAAAACCAAATTGATCTTCCCCAACGTCGGATTCCGTTGTTGTTGCTGTTGTTGATGATGTTTAAAGGGGACTCAACTGCTGGGTTATCAGTCCCCTGTTCCCAGCTAGGAGTGAACTGTTAAAAGTTTCCTTTTCGTCGCATACTACTCTAAGTCCAGGATGCTCCAGGTACAGAGCGACAGTCAATCGTAAAATGATGACAGAACAATGGACAAGACAGGAGTGGACAAAATAGACAGAACACTAAAACAAGGCTGCAGAAGCGTGTGGCTGGCTGATCACAAAATAATACAGGATGAGCCAGCCACTCTGCACACTTTAAAATCCGTAGTTAAAAAGCAAGTCATAAACTGTAAAATGACAATGGCCTATTGTTCTGGAGGGGGTGAAGCCCGACAGGGCGGGCTTATAGGCCCCACCACTAAATAGACCCATAAAAGCCAGTTGCGCGAATAAAACCTAAAACACGATCGACCATAGCAGCATCGTCTCCTAACATAAAAGGAAGCGCATCTGGGAGATTAAAAGATTGTCGCAAAACAATTAAAAGTGGACAGTCCACCAGGATGTGGACCACTGTCAAGGGGGCGCCACAGTCACACTGTGGTGCGTCCTCCCGCCGAAGAAGGTGGCCATGCGTCAGCCATGTGTGGCCGATTCGTAGGCGGCAGAGAACAACAGATTCCCTACGAGACGACCGCAGTGAGGACTTCCATGCGGCCGTAGAGAGCTTCACTGCACGAAGCTTGTTGGGGTGAGCAGAGTTAGCCCACTCGTAGTCCCACAGGCTACGGATCTTCCGATGGAACTCCAGTCGGAGATCGCTCTCTGGAAGACCAATAGCCAATGGACTGGAGGAAGTAGCCTGCTTAGCCAGCTGATCCACACGTTCGTTTCCAGGAATGCCGATGTGGCCTGGGGTCCAAACAAAGACCACCGAGCGACCAGACCGAACAAGCCTGGAAAGAGACTCCTGTACGGATTGCACCAAAGGATGTTTCGGGAAACATTTGCCGAGGGCTTGCAAACCACTAAGGGAGTCAGAACAGATGACCAGAGACTCCCCATGGCAACCTCTGAGATGTTCAAGTGCCCGATAGATGGCAACTAGTTCCGCTGTGAACACGCTACTTCCACAGGGCAGTGAATGCTGTTCAGTATGCTCACCATGGACGTATGCATAGCCAGTACGGCCGTCGACCACAGAACCATCCGTGTACACGACGACCGCGCCACAGAACGGCTCTAAAACCGCCTGAAACTGGCGACGGAGACTCAGTGGCGCTACGGAGGCTTTTGATACATGCGCCAAGTCCAGCCGAAGCTGTGGACGTGAAAGTGACCAGGGAGCGATGCGGTAAGGCCTGTGAAAAGCAGGAGGGATAGGAAGGGACTCAAGAGACGACAGGACGGAACGAACACGATCGGAAGACCCGACCTCAGTCGTCGTTGTGGAGATGGAAGTGCAGCAGTTGGAAAAAGAAGCCTGCGATTCGGATGATGTGGTATCTCATGAACATGGGCAGCATAGGAGGCCAACAGCTGCCGCCGCCGAAATCGCAGGGGAAGGACTCCAGCTTCGGCTAGTAGGCTTTCCACTGGACTTGTCCGAAAGGCCCCTGTCGCTAAACGGACCCCACTGTGAAGTACTGGGTCCAATTCCTGCAATGCAGATGGGGCTGCTGAACCATACACAAAGCTCCCGTAATCCAATCGCGACTGAATCAGCCGCCTGTAGAGCTGCAAAAGACTCGTACGGGCGGCTCCCCAACTAGTGTGGCTGAGGCAGCGTAGGATATTGAGGTACCTCACGCACTTCTGCTTGAGCTGGCGAAGATGAGGCACCCAAGTGAGCCGGTTGTCGAAGAGCATGCCAAGAAATCGGTGAGTCTCATCGACACGAAGAAGTTCATCATATAAATATAGCTCTGGGTCCAAATGGACAGCTCGACGGCGGCAGAAGTGCATAACCCGGGTTTTCGATGGAGAAAACTGGAACCCATGGGTTGAGGCCCACGACTGCGCTTTTCGAATGGCTCGCTGTAGACGCCTTTCAGCTACCCCAACGCTAGCTGAGCTGAAGTATAGGCAGAAGTCATCGGCTAACAAAGAATAAGAAACCGAAGACCCCACTGCCTCAGCAAGTCTATTGATGGCAATTAAAAATAGGGGTACACTAAGTACAGAGCCCTGTGGGACACCGTTCTCCTGGACGTGAGAGGAGCTGAGGGAAGTACCAACCCGTACCCGAAAAGATCGGAGGGAAAGGAAGTTCTGAATAAAAAGTGGGAGCGGACCTCGTAATCCCCAACCGTGCAGTGTAGCCAGAATGTGGTGGCGCCAAGTGGTATCGTAGGCCTTTCTGAGGTCGAAAAAGACGGCAACAAGGTGCTCACGCCTGCTAAATGCCGTACGAATGGCGGACTCCAGAGCCACTAGGTTGTCAACAGTGGAGCGGCCTTGGCGGAAACCCCCTTGACGTGGGGACAACAGACCCCGATGTTCTAGGATCCACATAACCCGCCGGCTCACCATACGTTCGAATAGCTTGCACAGAACGTTGGTGAGGCTGATTGGGCGGTAACTATCAGCCACCTGTGGGTCAGCACCAGGTTTCATCACGGGGATAACGATGCTTTCCCGCCATTGTGACGGGAAAGCCCCCTCCACCCATAAACGGTTAAACAGGGCGAGGAGCTGGTGTTGAAACTCCACGGAAAGGTGCCGGATGAACTGGCTATGGATTCTGTCCGGTCCTGGAGAGGTATCAGGGCATGCGGCAAGGGCAGTTTCGAATTCCCATTTACTGAAAGCAGAGTTGTACACTTCGGCGCGACATGTGTGAAAGGACAGCCGTCTCTGTTCAACACGGTCCTTCAGCGCACGGAAGTCCGCACTGTATTCACATGTTGCAGAGGTGCGAGCATAATGCTCGGCCATGTGTTCTGCAATGGAAATCGGGTCGGTGCATAGGGTACCCTGGATGCATAGGCTGGGAATCGCCGCCGGTGGACGGTACCCAAATAGGCGCCGAACCTGCGACCACACCCGAGATGCTGAGGCGCGACGGCCGATGCTGGCGACATACGTCTCCCAACAGTCCCGTTTACCCTGCCTGATGAGCTGTCGAGCCCGGGCCCGGAGCCGTTTAAAATCTATTAGGTTTTCGACAGTGGGGTGTCGACGATGCCGCTGGAGCGCCCGACGACGATCCCGAATGGCCTCAGCAATTTCCGGCGTCCACCAGGGCACAGACTTACGCCGTGGGAAGCCAGAAGTGGTGGGAATGGTTGACTCAGCGGCTGAGACTATCGTGCTGATTACCTGGTCAATCGCCATGTCCACGTCAGCTGGCAGTGGAACAGGAACCGCTGCAACTGAGGTGTAGCGTTGCCAATCAGCTCGACGGAGAGACCATCGAGATGGGCAGCCCGGAGGTTGAAAATCCAGGAGCGACACGAGGATGGGAAAATGGTCGCTGTTGCAAAGGTCATCATGGACCCTCCACTGGAAATGCGGGAGCAGGCTCAGGGTACAAATGGAGAGATCTATAGCTGAGTAGGTGCCTCGTGCCATGCAAAAATGCGTGGGTGCACCAGTGTTTAACAGGCAGACGTCTTGCTGCGATAAGAGCGTCTCTATGTCCCTACCGCGAGCTGTTGTCTGCGCTCCACCCCACAAGGGATGGTGAGCATTGAAGTCCCCCAGAATTAGAAATGGTGGGGGAAGTTGTGCCACCAGGGTAGCAAGGTCAGTAATTGAAATCATCTCATCTGGAGGAAGGTAAAGTGAACAGATCGTCAGTTCCTGCATAGCCCGGATCCGAACAGCCACCGCCTCAAGAGTCGTGTGTAGAGGCACAGCGGCACTGGGGACAGTGGCAAGGACTTAGATACAGACACCTCCAGAGACCCTGACATATACGAGACGATGTTTGTAATAGCCCCGATACCCACGAAGGGCTGGGGTCCTATTAGCAGGAAACCAGGTTTCCTGCAGGGCTACACAAAACGCTGGGAAGCGGCACAACAAGTGCTGTAACTCTGGCAGATGGTGGAAAAATCCGCCACAGTTCCACTGGAGGATCAGAGAGCCTCCTGGTCGCTGGGGCATGCTGAATTCGGCGGCGCAGTAGGGGTCGCAGTATCTTCTGCCGTCGCCGATTTCTGAGGCAGAGCCTCAACGTCCATGACTTCCGCAGACTCGGCAATTGCCAAGTCTTTGGGGGACGCGAGGATCTCTATCTTGTCCTCAGAAGAAGAGGTGGAGGGGGGGTGGTGGCAAGGTTGCCACAGGGATATCCTTCTCCTTGGGCGGTTTCTTGACCTTCTTCTTCTTGGTTTCGCACTTCTCTTTAGGTTTCTCATGCTGGGAGGGCGCTGCCAGCTCAGTCCCCAGGACTGAGGAGCGGCGTGCAGCCCTACGACCAGCTGGCAGTACTTTCTGCCATCCACTGGCATCCGCTGATTCAGCGGGAGAAACCTTAGAGGGAAGGGATCCGAGCGACCCCTTCCTAGCGCGAGGAGCCAGAGCAGGCTGTTGTTGCTCTGGCTCTGGGGTGGGGACCAAAGTCCCCTTTGGTGTGGTGGTTACCGCTCCCAAAGCAGGGTCTTTGGGGGCGGTGGAATTTGAGGTGCCCCCAGTAGTTAGGGGGGCAGAGGTGGATGGTTGGGCCTAGGAGCCCACTAGGACCGACTGTACACGTGGTAACTCTTTAGATGCGGCTGCAGCAACGGATGTCTTCATGCTGATAGGATGCATTTTCTCGTACTTCTTCTTTGCCTCCGAGTAAGACAGCCTATCCATGGTTTTATATTCCATTATCTTCCTCTCTCTATGCAGAACAGAGCAGGTGGGCGAGCAAGGGGAGTGGTGTTGTCCACAGTTCACACAAAGTGGAGGAGGTGCACAAGGGACGTTAGGGTGTTCCGCACGTCCACACTCTCGACAGGTGGAGTTGGCAGTGCACCTGGAGGACATGTGCCCAAACCTCCAGCACTTAAAACAGCGCATAGGGGGAGGAACGTAGGGCTTCACGTCAATCCGGTAAATCATCACCTTGACCTTCTCAGGCAACGTGTCACCCTCGAAGGCCAATATGAATGCGCCGGTTGCGACCCTGTTGTCCTTCGGACCCCTATGCACTCGCCGTATAAAATGAACTCCTCTCCGCTCCAAGTTCTTACGTAGCTCGTCATCGGTCTGCAACAGAAGATCTTTATGGAAGATTATACCCTGCACCATGTTGAGGCTCTTATGAGGAGTGATCGTCACGGGAACTTCACCCAGCTTGTCACAGGCAAGCAGTGCTCGTGACTGTGCTGGGGATGACGTCGTAATAAGGACAGAGCCGGATCGCATCTTTGACATGCCTTCCACCTCACCGAATTTATCCTCAACGTGTTCAACAAAAAAACAGGGGCTTTGTGTTGGTGAACGACTCACCGTCAGTCCAGGAACATACTAGGTATCGGGGGGCATAGGCCTCACCTCGATTTCTTGTCCTATGTTCCTCCCATGGCGTTGCCAAGGCAGGGAACGACTGAGGGTCATATTTCTCAGCATTGTACTCAACCTTTCCTCTCTTAGAGACGGTGGTTAGCGTTACTTTGGGTTCTTACTTTGGGTTCTTTTCATCGTGGTCCCACGAGCAGCTAGGGAAATAAGAGTCCACCCAGGCAGAGCCCCGCTTGCCTGGGTAAGCCTTATACAACTGAGGTGCGGCAGGTTCCTCAGAGGTTGCTCGCTAATGACTGTTCTACCTCAACAGCCATGCATCTCCTCGGCACGTAGCACACCTTGAGATTGAGGTTTTTTTTATAGAGGTTTGTACCGTCCTCGCGACCCGGGCGATTAAGCCAAGATCCTCGGGCTCTGAAACGTACAACGTTCCACCGTCGCGCCGAACGATGGTCGTTGAAGCACGCACAGAGCTTACGGTGTAGCGGACTGTTGGCGCGACACAGCCTACAGCTCAGGACCCCGGGTTCGCCAAGCCCGTACTCAGCAAATTAATGCTGAGCCCCTGAGGGGACGTCGGATTCCACCAGATTTTCAATTCGTCTGTAAATAATTCGTGTTAGTATTTTGCAACCATGACTTATTAAACTGATAGTTCTCTAATTTTCACATTTGTCTATACTTGCCTTCTTAGGGATTGGAATCACTATATTTTTCTTGAAGTATTAGGGTATTCTCCCCCGTCTCATACATATTGCATACCAGATTGAACAATTTGTCCATGATTGGCGCTCCTAACGATAACAGCCGTTCAGACGGGACAAATTAAATGTTCAAATATTTGTACAGCTTATGGGCCTTAACTACGGGATCATCAGTCCCTAAACTTACAAACTACTTATGAACTACTTACGAACTAGGACGGCACAAATAGCCATGCCCGAGGGGGGATTCGAACCCGGGACCGTAGTGGCCGTGCAGACCGTGACTGAAGCGCCTCAGTCCCCTCGGCCACCGCGGCCGGCTCAGCCTGGACATCATCTACTCCAGCGGCCTTGTTTCTACTCAATACTTCTAGTGCTCTGTCAAATTCTTCTCGCAGTATAGTATCTCCTATCACATCTCTCTCTACTTCATCTTCCACTTCTAGAATACTGCCTTTAAGTTTATTTTCCTGTAGAGGCGTTTCATATATTCCTTCCATCTTTCAGCTTTCCCTTCTTTGCTTAGTACTCGTTTTCCATATTTCTTGATATTCATACCGCTGATTTTCTTGTCTCCAAAAGTCCCTTTTATTTTCCTGTAGGCGGTATTCATCTTTCCCCTAGTTATACATTCTTCTACTGTCTTCCATTTCTCCTAAAGCCAATCCTGCTTAGCCAGTCTGCATTTCCTGTCAACCTCATTTTTCAAACGTCTGTACTTCCTTCTGCCTGCTTCACTTGATGCATTTTTATATTTTCTCTTTTCATCAATGAAGGTCAGTATGTCCTGTGTTAACAAAGGATTTCTATTAGGCTTTGTCCTTCTGCCTATATGGTCCTCTGCGGCCTTCACTATTCTCTCTCTCCGAGCTACCCGTTTTTCTTCTACTGTATTACTTTCCCTCGTTTCAGACAGTCCTTGCCTAATGCTACCTCTAAAACTCTCAACCACCTCTGGTTCCTTCAATTTGTCCAGATTCCGTCTCCTTAATTTTCTACCTTTCTGCAGTCTCTTAAGTTTTAATCTACAGTTCATAACCGATAAGTTATGGTCGGGGTCTATACCTGCGCCTGGATATGTCTTGCAGTTTATAATGGTAAGGTAAAGGTTTAGAAACCAGGTTTTAAAGTCAATCTGCTACCTCCTAGTGTCTTCTGTTCTCTTTCATCGAATATAACCTTCTTTTGTGATGATTAAAACCAAGTGTTTGTAATGATTAAATTGTGCTCTGCACAAAATTCTACCAGGTGGCATCCTCTTTCATTCCTTTTCTCCAGTCAATATTTACCTACTACATTTCCTTCTCTTCCCTTTCCTACTACCGAGTTCCAGTCCCCCATAACAATTATGTTTTCTTCTCCTTTAATGGTCTGAATATTTCTTCTATATCATAAATTTCTTCAATCTCCTCATCATCGGCAGGGCTAGTTGGCATATAAACCGGTACTACTGTGGTCGGTGTTGGCTTGCTACAATAATGCGTTCACTGTGTTGTTCATAGTAACTTACCCACATTAATATTTTCTTTTTCATTATCAGACCTACTCCTGCGTTACCACCAACTGATTTTGTATTTAAGACCCTGTACTCACCTCACCAAAAATCCTGTTCATCTTGCCACCGAGCTTCACTTATCCCCACCATATCTAACTTTCACCTACCCATTTATCTTTTCAAATTTTCTAACTTACCTGCCACGCTCCAATACACATAATGCCTGTTTTGTTTTTCTTGATGACGACATTCTCCTCAGTAGTCCCCGCCCGGAGATCCGAATGGGGGAATATTTTATCCAAGTGACTGGCATCATCATATATTCATACGGTAGAACTGCATGTCCTCGAGAAAATGGAAGACTGTAGTTTCCCCTTGCTTTCAGTCGTTCGCAGTAACTGGATGGCAAAGCCTTGTTAGCTGATGTTACAAGGCCAGCTCAGTCAATCATCCAGACTGTTGCCCCTGTAACTACTGAAAAGACTGCTGCCCCTCTTCAGGAACACACGTTTGTCTGGCCTCTCCCTCCTCTGTGGTTGCACCTACGGTACGGCTGTCAGTATCATCGAGGCACGCAAGCCACCCACCTTGGCAATGTCTGTGGCTCATGAGGGTGGTGCACTTACGAAAGAAATAATAAAAACAACTATGAGAGTTACTGATTACGATGCTTAGTTTGCCGTCAGTTCTGAGTATTATTAGCAACTACGCTCCAGTCCCTAAACCTAGTTACAAAATGCGAATCAGACGCATTATGTATTCCAGCCGCGTCTTTAAGACGCCAGCTATGGCCACTTCCCAGCCCGCTGCAGGAACATATCGGTTCGTCTTCTTCCTTCTGGTACTGTAACTGAGATTTGGCAACAAGGCAAGGTATGTTTGGCGACTCAGCAATTGACGAGTTACTTCCTGGTGTGCACGGAATTTTGCCTCAAAGTTCACTTGCTTTTCCCTGTCATTTCCATTGAATAATCGGAGTTATTGTCGCTTGAGGTGTATCAAAAGAGTGTAAATTTACGGTTTTCAGCCCAGGAAAGTCGCAGGACGTGGAAATTGCAACTGATCTCGTCCTTTAAATAGCTGTTTACGAGCTATAGCCACTATTGGCTACGTAAGAGGAAGGCAAGACCCATACCTCCTCGCTAGCTCTGTGGTAACGTGCTGACCTGTGAAAATGCGTCTGTTATGTATTTGTAAATCTTTGGGACTCAACTGCTTGGTCATTAGTCGCGTCTGTTATGGTTCGGGGTTCCAGTCTCGCGGACTGTAATATTTTCAAATCAAATGTTTGTAAAGCTAATGGGACTTAACTGCGGGGTCATCAGTCCCTAACCTACTACTTATGAACGGCCGGCCGCGGTGGCCGAGGGGACTGAGGCGCTCCAGTCACGTCCTGCACGGCCACTACTGTCGAGGGTTCGAATCCCCCCTCGGGCATGGATATTTGTGCCGTCTTTAGTATAAGGTAGTTGATAAGTAGTTTGTAAGTTTAGGGATTGATGACCCCGTAGTTAAGTCCCATAAGATTCACAAAAATTTGAACATTTGAACTTATGAACTAGCTTATACTAAAGACGGCAGAAACATCCATGCCCTAGGAGGGATTCGGACGCCGGACGGGGAACGCCCTCGCGAATCGCAGCGTAGCGTCTCAATGCGCTCGGCCTGGACTGTAATATTTGTATCCCTTCAAATGTTTCAAATGTTTGTATAGCTTATGGGACTTAACTACTGGGTCATCAGTCCCTAAACTTACAAACTACTTATGAACTAACTAATACTAAAGACGGCACAAATATCCATGCCTGAGGGGGGATTCGAACCCCCGACCGTAGTGGCCATGCAGACCGTTACTGGAGCGCTTAAGTCCCCTCGGCCACCGCGGCCGGCTGTATCCCTTCTGTGGAAGAGATACAAGCAGTCAGATGAAACATCGATCAGGAAATCGCAAGAAAATACTTTCGGCTAATAGTGCAACGGTGAAAAACAATGCTGCACAGCAGTTAACGCCTCTTTCCACTGCTGACAAGCAAATTTTGGGTTTCTAGGAATACATAACTTTATTTATGAAATGCCACATTTGCATACCTCTTGAGAATGACACAGAATACCAATTAAACATAGACCCAGTCGAAATCTAATTGAGTGGTAATTTCCCCTCAGGGGCTCACCATTAATTTGCTGAGTACGGGCTTGGCGAACCCGGGGTCCTGAGCTGCGGGCTGTGTCGCGCCAACAGTCCACTACACCGTAAGCTCTGTGCGTGCTTCAACAACCATCGTTCAGCGCGACGGTGGAACGTTGGACGTTTCAGAGCCCGGGGATCTTGGCTTAATCGCCCGGGTCGCGAGGACGGTACAAACCTCTATAAAAAAAACCTCAATCTCAAGGTGTGCTACGTGCCGAGGAGATGCATGGCTGTTGGGGTTGAACAGCCGCTAGCGAGCAACCTCTGAGGAACCTGCCGCACCTCAGTTGTACAAGGCTTACCCATGCAAGCGGGGCTCTGCCTGGGTGGACCTTTAGTTCCCTAGCTGCTCGTGGGACTGACATGAAACGAGCAATAAATAGCGTCGCCACACGCAAAAATGGCGTCTCTAAGCGTGGAAGAAACGAGTACAATGCTGCAGAGTACGATCCCCAAACGTTCCCTTCCCTGGCTACACCATGGGAGGAACGTCGGGCAAGAAAGCAGGGTGAGGTTTATGCCCCTAAATATCTAGTTTGTACCCGCACTGATGAGGACTCTTTTAAGACGAATAAGCCGTTGTTCTTCGTCGAAAACTTGGAGGACAAGCATGGAGAGGTGGAAGGCATGTCGAAGATGCGGTCGGGATCAGTATTAATAACGACGTCATCCCCAGCTCAGTCACGGGCACTGCTTGCCTGTGACAAGCTGGGTGATGTTTCCGTTACCATTACGCCGCCAAGACCCTAAATATGGTACAGGGTATCATCTTTCATAAAGACCTCTTGCTGCAGTCAGATGGCGAATTGCATGCCAATCTAGAACGGAGGGGAGTACATTTTATTTGGCGAGTCCATAGGGGTCCGAAGGACAATAGGGTCGCAACCGGTGCCTTCATCTTGGCTTTCGAGGGTGATTCATTGCCCGAGAAGGTCAAGGTGATGGTCTACCGGATCGACGTAAAGCCCTACGTTCGTCCCCCTATGCGCTGTTTCAAGTGCTGGAGGTTTGGGCATATGTCCTCCCGATGTGATGCCAATCCTACATGTCGGGAGTGCGGACGTGCTGTCCATCCGAACGTCCCCTGCACCCCTCCTCCAGTATGTGTTAATTGTGGCCAAAATCACTCCCCTTGTTCGCCTGTCTGCACAGTTCTGCACCAAGAACGAAAGATCATTGAATACAAGACCAGAGACCGACTGACGTACTCAGATGCAAAGAAGAAGTACCATAAGCTCCACCCTGTGCGCCAGGTCAACACCTATGCCACAGCAGTCTCACTGTCATCCTCCACTGTGCCTTCGATTCAGCCAGTTCAGTCCGTACCAGTGGGCTCCCAGGCCCAACAAAATATCCCTGCCCCCTCACCAGCTGGGGGCGCTTCCTCTTCAGTGGCTCCCACACTTTTCACCGTGGGAGCAACACCCGGTAAATCTTCGGGGACGCGAGTCCCCACCTCTAAGCCGGAGAAGGAGAAGCCTTCTCTGGCCCCTCTCACTGAGAAGGGGTCCCTTGGGACACCCCCTTCCGCGGCTACTTAGAGCGCTCCGGAGGATCCTGGCCACTGGCCTATAGATCCACAACCTGCCGGTCGAAGAGCTTCTTGCTCTTATTCCGTCCTGGTTGCCGCTTCTGGGAAGCCCTCACGGCCCAGCAAACCAAAGGGCCAGCGAGAGGAGAAGAAGAAGAGAAACAAGAAAAAAGAATGTTCGGTGGCTTCAAAGCCACAACCACCCACATCCTCTTTTACAGAGGATGAAGTCAAGATCCTCGCATCTCCTGAGGATCTCGCAATTACTGATTCCCCAGACAATAAGATCTCTGGTTCTGTGGATTCAGAGCGTGTGGTAGCAGATGATCCAATGGAGTGATGTGCTCCTTTATTCATCATGGCGGTACAGCCAGGAGATAACATCATCCTCCAGTGGAATTGTGGTGGCTTTTCCACCACCTGCCTGAGCTACGACAGCTTCTCAGCCAAACACCTGCTTTCTGTATCGCTCTTCAGGAAACATGGTTTCCCGATATGCTGTCCCCTGCCCTTCGAGGCTACCGCGGCAATTTTAAAAATTGCTCTATCTATTCAGAGTTTCCGGTGGAGTCTGCGTCTATGTCCTAGCCACTGTCCCGAGCGCTGCCGTGCCTCTTCAAACGCCACTAGAGGCAGATGCTGTTCGGCTCCGGGCAGTGCAAGACATTACCATCTGTTCGGTCTACCTACCACCTGATGAGGTTGTCTCTCCTGTAGACCTCGCTGCCTTGGTCGCCCAACTTCCCCCACCCTTCCTTCTTTTGGGGGATTTCAATGCCCACCACACTTTGTGGGGTGGCACACAGACTTCGGCACGGGGTAGAGATGTTGAGACTCTACTGACGCAGCTGAACATCTGCCTCCTGAACACAGGTGCTGCAACGCACTTTAGCGCGGCACACGGTACATTCTCTGCCATAGATCTGTCTGTCTGTAGTCCAAGCCTGCTTCCGCACTTCACTTGGAGGGTCCACGATGACCTGTGTGGCAGCAACCACTTCCCTATCTTCCTGTCGCTCCCACAGTGTCCACCCGCTGACCATCTGCCTCGCTGGTCCCTCCATAGGGCCGACTGGCCAGCATATTCCATAGCCGCTGTGCTTCCCTCTCCTCTTCTGGTTGATATCGATACCGCTGTGCAGCAGGTCACTCATTCGATCATTTCTGCTGCTGAGAAAACCGTACCCGTCTCACTGGGATCACTCCACCGTAAGTCAGTGCCCTGGTGGACGCCGGAGATAGCTGAGGCCATCCGGGAACGTCGGCGAGCACTACAGCGCCACCGTCGCCACCCTTCCGTCGATAACCTTATTGCGTTTAAGCGTCTCCGTGCACGGGCACGGCGATTGATCCAGCAAAGCAAGAGGGCCTTCTGGGAGCGTTTTGTCGCCTCCATTGGATCCCGAGCATCACCTTCACGGGTATGGTCGCAAGTTCGACGCCTCTTTGGCCACCGCCCACCAGTGGGAATTCCGTGCCTCAGCATTCAGGGTACAATTTGCACTGAACCTCTCACAATAGCTGAGCATTTGGCGCACCACTATGCTCGCACCTCAGCGACCGCTGCATATGATGCGGATTTCCGCGCCCTTAAAGAGCGCACTGAGCGAAAACAGATATCCTTTCAAACGCGACGCCAGGAAATCTATAACATCCCTTTCAGCGAATGGGAGTTCGAAAGCGCCCTTGCCGCATGCCCAGCCACGTCCTCTGGACCCGACCGCATTCATAGTCAGTTCCTCCAACATCTATCAGAGGACTCTAAATGCCAACTTCTCTCCTTGCTGAATCGTCTCTGGGTTGAGGGTGTTTTCACGTCCCAATGGCGGGATAGCATCATCATCCCAGTAATGAAGCCCGGGGCTGATCCGCAGAGCGCACTGAGCGAAAACAGATATCCTTTCAAACGCGACGCCAGGAAATCTATAACATCCCTTTCAGCGAATGGGAGTTCGAAAGCGCCCTTGCCGCATGCCCAGCCACGTCCTCTGGACCCGACCGCATTCATAGTCAGTTCCTCCAACATCTATCAGAGGACTCTAAATGCCAACTTCTCTCCTTGCTGAATCGTCTCTGGGTTGAGGGTGTTTTCACGTCCCAATGGCGGGATAGCATCATCATCCCAGTAATGAAGCCCGGGGCTGATCCGCAGGTGGCTGATAGTTACCGCCCAATTAGCCTCACCAACGTTCCGTGTAAACTCCTCGAACGGATGGTGAGTCGGAAGCTTATGTGGATCCTTGAGGACTGGGGACTCCTGGCCCCACAACAGAGTGGGTTCCGTCGTGGCCGCTCCGCTATCGATAATCTCATGTCGCTGGAGTCGGCCATCCGTACAGCCTTTACACGCCGCGACATCAGGTTGCTGTATTCTTTGACCTGCGAAAAGCGTACGACACCACCTGGCGCCACCACATACTGTCTACGCTGTACGACTGAGGCTTACGCGGTCCGCTTCCTGTATTCATACAGAATTTTCTCGCGCAACGGTCATTTCGTGTTCGTGTTGGTTCCTGTTTCAGCTCCCCTCACTATCAAGAAAACGGTGTGACACAGGGATCCGTTCTTAGCGTCCCTTTATTTTTGGTCGCTATCAATGGTCTTGCTACTCTGTGGGGTCATCGGTTCACACCTCGTTGTATGCCGATGACTTCTGCATGTATTTCAGCTCCAC
Source organism: Locusta migratoria (assembly GCA_026315105.1). Taxonomy (NCBI): domain Eukaryota; kingdom Metazoa; phylum Arthropoda; class Insecta; order Orthoptera; family Acrididae; genus Locusta; species Locusta migratoria. The sequence continues at coordinate 801,193,826 of CM048755.1, read as the reverse complement.
TAGCATCGGCGTTGCTGAACGGCGGTTGCAGATAGCTATTCGAAAGGCACAGTCGTGGGCGTTTACTCATGGTTTTAAATTTTCCGCTACGAAAACCCTGGTGATGCATTTCTGTCGGCGTCGGGCCGTCCATCCTGAACCCGAACTGTATCTCGCTGATGACCTGCTGCATGTCGAAGAGACGCACCGTTTGTTAGGCATGTTGTTCGACAACCGTCTCGCCTGGGTGCCACACCTTCGCCAGCTCAAACAGAACTGCTGGCGACACCTTAATATTCTACGCTGTCTAAGCCATACTGTTTGGGGAGCGTCACGCCCAACGCTCCTGCAACTTTATAAGGCGCTAATCCAGTCGCGCCTGGACTATGGCTGCGTAGTATATGATTCGGCTGCACCTTCAGCACTGCAAACATTACACCCAGTCTCACATTCTGGAGTTCGTTTGGCGACAGGGGCTTTCCGCACGAGCCCTGTGACAAGCCTACTAGTTGAAGCTGGGGTCCGTCCTCTGCGGTTCCGCCGGCAGCACCTGCTGGCTTCGTACGTTGCCCATGTTAAGGCCTTGCCACACCATCCGAACCACCAGCTTCTTTTTCCAGGCGCTGCACTCCCTATCCCTCCAAGACGACCTCGGTCGGGTTACCTGATATCAGTCCGCGTTCGTTCTCTACTTTCGTCCCTCGAATCCCAACTACTCCCTGCCACTTTCCACTATTCCTTTCAAACCCCTCCTTGGTCCATTCCCCGATTGCAGCTTCGTCTGGATCTGTCCAATAGATCAAAGGACTCCGTTTCTCCAACGCAACTCCGACACCAGTTCCTGGATCTCTTCAACTCCTTCCGTGGTGCTGAAGCCATCTATACTGATGGGTCCCTAGCTGATGGTCGTGCTGGGTATGCATGTCTCCATGGTGACCATGTGGAACAACATTCATTGCCCCGTGAAAGTAGTGTCTTTACTGCAGAGCTTGTCGCTATCCTCAAGGCTCTAGAACACCTCCGAGCCTGCCCCAGGGGGTCATTTGTCATCTGTAGTGACTCCCTGAGTGGCTTGCAGGCACTCGACCAGTTCTTCCCTCGTCACCCGTTAGTGCAGTCCATTCAAGACACTACTTACTCTCTTGGCAAATCTGGCCGATGTGTGGTCTTCCTGTGGACCCCTGACCACGTTGGCATACCAGGGAATGAACGTGTCGACCAGTTGGCCAAACAGGCCACCACTGCACCACCATTCACCATTGGCGTCATGGAATCAGACCTCAGGTATCATTGCACAAGAAGGTGCGTGATGCTTGGGGTGCCGAATGGTCTACCATGAGTGTAACAAACAAGCTCCGAGCAGTGAAGGTATCCACAACTCTGTGGAAGTCTTCACTGCAGCCCATACGTCGAGAGTCAGTTGTCCTCTGCTGCCTCCGTATTGGGCATACCTGGCTGACCCATGGTCATCTCCTTCGCCGTGAGGCCCCACCCGTGTGTCGGTGTGGAGCAGCGCTGACAGTTGTCCATCTTCTGATGGACTGCCCAGTTTTAGCTACATTGCGCCAGTCTTATAACCTACCAGATGCGCTACCTTTAGTTTTAGGCGACGATGCCTCCATGGCTCATTCTGTTTTAAGTTTTATTCGCGCAGCTGGTTTTTACAATTCCATCTAGTGGTGGGTGCTATAGCCTGATACTTCAGGTCCCCACCTATCCAGCGATTTTAAACCGTTTTAAGACCCTTCTGTAATTTACCGAGGGGTGTTTAGTGTGTGAAGTATGGCTGGCTCATCCTGTTTTTTCTCTGTGATCAGCCAGCCGTGTTTTTCTGCTGTCCAGTTTTAGCTGAGATCTGGACTTCGTTTTCCCTATTGTGTTTCTTCCTTTTGTGTTGTCAGCGACTTCTCCAATGTCAGCTTACCCCATTTGTGAGTTTTCATCTTCGGGCCTGTGTTTTACTTTTTATACTCTTGACAGAGGACTCTTAGCTAGGAACAGGGGACTGATGACCTAGCTGTTTAGTCCCCTCAAAACCAACAACAACAACAACAACAACAACATGAGTAGTAATTTACTATTCGTGCAGATAAAGGCACGCTTGTGTACAAATACTCAGTTTTATTAAAACAGACTTTCGTCGAAATGTTATCGTGGGTAGTTTTATTTCTTATAATACATTGCACAATTAAAATAAGGAATCTTTTAGTGTTGTTAAAACAATAGTAAACACGAGAGAGAAATTAATCATCAACGATATATGCGAATTCTCTTATGCTATCTATAACAGTCTGACAATGCACATGCAGTTTAATGATTACATGCATGTAGAAAACTTGTTCTGAGTTAAAGCTGTCAAAAAAGGTATGAAGAAGAGTAAAATACCACTACCAAACGATAGCTAATGTAGATAGTACTTTTCTGACGTATTTTCGCACGATGCGCTCTCCCCATACGTAATAAAAAAGTTTAGAAATGCATCTGCTGCCTCCGCCCGTCTATTAAACTTGAAAAGAACAAAACGTCGCAGAAATTAGCCCTTTTTCCACATGCGACTATTTTGGATTGAGAAGTTAAGGGAATTATGTTCGAAGTTCCATTAGATTGATAACTTCAGCAGACAGCAGAACTGCGTTTAAAAAAATGTAGCAGTGTATGTACTCGAACTCGCGACCTCTCGTCTACGTCTTACCGTTACGCTACTAGCTGACACGTGTGTACAGCAGCTCCAGAAGTCGACAACAATTCCTCCAGAAGATCCGCATTCCACAGATAACACATATGACCGTATCTAGACTTCTGAGAGAAACAGTTAAGCTTTTCTTTGACACTGCACAACGTTTCCAACAAACAGATAGTGCAATAGAGTACCTCAAGTGGAAAGGAACACTTCCTATTTAAATTTCTGCGTCCTACACTGTTGGCAGTTCTTCCTAGGCGGCAGTTACGTGATCTCATTTCGGTGATTACAAAATAGAGTCGAATGTATGCACTGGGTATCCGAGGCAGCTAGTGTATGTCATTTCAGTCAACCAAGTAAATGAGTGTACTGAACCTGCTGCAAACCGCTACTGCGAGCCTGTGTGTCAGAATTGTAACCTAGTGTGGCGCAATAGCGTTACTATAGAAAAACGCGTCACAGAGAAGAGGACCTGGTGGTTTGTTGGAATAATTATGGTCTCGGTTCGATGCCAACTTCTGCCGATAAGTTTTGACAGGGAGAGAGAGATGCTATTCACTTCTGGCCACGAAAAGTGAAGAAGGTATAATGGCATTCTGGTCTGAAATTCACATTAGGAATGATATTCCTTCCCTAAGAAGTAGAGGTTATGTTGAACCACAATAAAGTCAAAAGGGGTGGCATGTAGTAACACTATCACTAGGAACCTTTCTTATACCAGTTATTTATTTCTAGTGACATAGGACACTTATTCCATCTTTTATTTCATCTTTTGAATGTCGATAAAATTGGTTCTGGACTGGGAATGCAACTCAGACCACCCTTAACGTAGAATTTGTAGTCGAGCTGTAATGTCACGAAGGTGTCAATTTGTTGTTTGTTCAAAACTGCAGATTCCTCAACATCTCCACATACTGCGCGTGATGGGTTCGAATTGTGTTCGATAATTGTGTATTATCAAGCTCTAGCATGAGAACGCCTATCTGGTGGACAATAATTTTGATTTTCAATGTATTTTCATTTGTTGTCAACACAAACGATATCTGACTTTTTGACTCCAAGTCCAAGCACATAACTATTTGCGAGATCACTGTAACGTCAAGGATCTTATTCCGAGCTGCTGGTGGAGAAAAATCCAGTAGCTGACGTCTCTTTGTGTGGGGTTCGATTCCCTGTCAACACTGAACTCTTCGTCATATTATTTCTAGTTCAAACATGCTCACATGTAGCTGCTGGTGTAACAAACCCACATTTGACGTTCATTTTCTCTAGAATATAACAGCGATAGATGCCGGTTGAAGTCCTGGGAAGGAAAAAAAAATAATGTTTTGTCTCGTCATTTGAGTGAAAACATCCAGCTACTGCCAAGAAAATCCGATGTCACAGTTGATTGTGCTTCGATAACAATCCGATTGGGTTCTAGGTTCGAATCCCTGTCCAACACAAAGTTTTACCTCGCGGCATTTCAAGTAAATTACTTGTGAAGACGCAATATTTAACACCTCTCGTAGTTCGTTAACAGGGACAATAGATGCTGGGTAGGAATTCCCGTCCATTAAAAATGTTTATGTTATGCAATTTAAAGTTGATATTTGCCAACTGATACTCTAAAATCGAGGTATATCACTCTCTGTATGCTTAGTCAGTCGCGAAATCTTTGCTTAGTCTGCATGACCTGGGTTTGAATCCATATGCAAACGAGACGCTTCGTCGTGTCATTTGAAGTTCATACATATTCTCAACTAGCTGCTCGTGAGTAACTTGAATTTTTAATGTCATTTTGTGTTAAATAATAAGTATGGTACGTTACTTTTAACAAGCAATCTTGAATACGACGAACTTACTACGTGCATTACCTATCTGACGTAATAATGAGAGTGGTAACATTTCAGGTATGTCATTTCTTGTAATAAATGTGAGCTTACAAGCCTTTAGGACAGTCTTATCTGTAATAAGGTGTTCCCTGATTTTTGTAGTATCGTGGTATTACTTAACATCTTGAGTTATTGCGCTACAGAGCAGTTTTTCTACTGGTGACTTGTTGGAACTATTTTCAATAGTCAAACAACTGTATCGAGGAGCGATTAGAGTACCCGCAAGACAGGTATGTTAGTTGGGTTGCATGCGAATCAGGCGAAATGCAATTCATGTCGTTTGGATACTTTTGGGCACGACTGCAAATGGGAAAAAGAGAAAGAATGAAAGAAAGAGAAAACAGTTAATGCAGGAGAAGGTCTAATAAATAAGAGGTCAGCAATATGGGTAATCTACTTTTATGACCATGGTAAATGCATTGTCATAGACAAGACACGCTCATGAAACCAACACATACAAAAGTGGAATAATTAATTATGTAAATGAGCTCCACAGATCATACAGAGATTCTAAGAATATATCTTCAGATAAAGCAAATTAAAAATAAAGATGGCAGGTCTTCGAACGGAAGATCAAAGAGTGCTGTCAGAGCAAAAATATATTATAAATGAAGCGTACAGATTTTACCATCACCTATATTCAGGAAATGACATTGATGAAAACTCAGCACGCAGTTTGCTACAGAACTCTGGAATGGAGAGTGTGGTGACAGAAGACAAAAACAGAAACATCTCGTCAGACATTACAAACGAAGAGATCTTCGAAATAATTAAATCTTCACCTTCTAGAAAGTCTTCTGGCTCAGATGGTTTGCCGATTGAATTTTATAGACAATTCTGGCACGTAATAGGCGACATATTCACCGATGTTGTTAATGAGGTCCTGAAAGGGAAGGTGGTTCCTGCCGAGTTCAAAGAGAGTGTAACGGTTTTACTCCCAAAAGGAAGGAAAACAGACGTAAAGGAACTCAGTAAAATGCAACCAATCAGTCTGATGAATTCCGATTATAAAATAATAGCAAGGGTAGTCAAAGAAAGACTGAGACCTATTTTCGAGAAGGTAATTAAATGTCATCAGATCTGTCTCCCTCAACGTAACATTTTTAAGACGACATCATCAGCACATGGAGGCCTTGCCTTCTTAGATTTTGCAAAGGTGTTTGTTAAGGTTAATCATGAGTACCTTTTCAGAACTTTGAAATACAGAGGTCTAGATGATAACAACATAACGGTTCTGATGAACATCGTTAGAGGGATAACAACAAGGATTAAGATTAATGGACAATTTACAAAATTTGTTACGATTTCAAATGGAGTTCCACAGGGTAGCCCATTGTCAATGATACTTTACGTGGTTTCTCTGAAACACCTCCTCCGACACTTGAACGCTATCTTGGAAGGTGTAACAATATCTGGCCTAAAGAAAGTAACGAATGCATACGCTGATGATGTTGGAGTGATAGTAAGGAGTCAACAGAACTGCATCCAGCTAACGGACAAGTTGTCGCTATACTGCAGTGCAACTGGAGCAAAATTGAATGAGACTAAAAGTTCCTTTTTTAATTCTGAAAGGTCTAGAAACAATGGAGCTACCTTGGGCAGAAAGAGTGGATCATCACACTACACTAGGAGAGCAGTTCTACAACTGCCCACTCAGGACAATAGCAGCTAACTGGAAACTGGTGCTAAATAATATCAGAGGCAGCTTAATATTAAGCGGAATCAGAGATTTAAATATTAAGGAAAGAATAAAACTAGTAAACTGTGCAGTCCTCTCAAAAGCTACATACGTCAGTCAATGTTTACACATACCCAGAGAAACAGCGAGAGTTATCATGAGTACCATCGGTAAATTATCTGACAAGGTGATATCTTCAGATTTGCAGCAACCACAACTACTACGCCACCGGAAGAAGGAGGCCTAGGACTTACCGATGTTCGGAAAAAGAATACGGCTCTCTTTGTCAAAAGAACACTGAAACTCATAGCGACCTATCCGAACAGCGTAACTGCGGCTTTATTTGAGCTACTGAAACCTGAAAGTATGCAGCCCCCGGTAACTGTGAGTAGAATTAACTACAAATTGAACGATATTAGGCATTTTTACCTTGAACTAAGCTACCTGAAATGCATTATAGAGGATAGACATAAAAGGAACTGTAAATTTATTGTGCGTAGGTTAAAATCCAACGAAAACTACAATAAGATGGAGGTAAAATACCCCAACAAGAACTGGACAAAAATATGGACAAATATAAGTAACAAAATATTAACAACAGAAGTGCAATTGGCTTGGTATAGAGTCATCAGTAATATAGTGAGTACTAATGAAAAACTGTACTCAATAGGACTCAGTGTGACAAATGCATGCCCAAAGTGTAACAATATCGACTCGCTTTATCACCGCTTTACAATGATATTTGGAACGACGTAAGACAGCAGATCGCGTTCATGAAACGTAGCGTTGGTAGAGAGATGACAATAAACAACCTATTCTTTCCGGACGATGTTTCTTTTCCAACACAAAGAAACAACGTCATAGTGTAGTTGCTCGATACTTTTGTAAATTATATTATAAACAACTAAGGAAATGACACCATACAAGAATATAGACAATACATAGAAGAAGAATTTTACAGAATATATAATAAAAAGGACCACAAAAGAAACTTCGGAAATATGCTAAAAATTCTGTTTCAGACACAGGGTATAGGTTAAAGTATAAACATCATCACCTAGAAAATTGAGTTAGCATGCTACAGTAGGGGACTGCTGTTGAGGGCGAAGTACGGTGGGGACTTCGTGGGCCCCGTAGCCTCTACGGTAGCCGTGAAGGCCTCAACCGAACCCTGAAACGGCATTGCTGACCCACAAGAAGAAGCTGACAAAACATCAAGGGACAAGAACATATAAAGACCACAAAGAATAAGTATTGCCTTGAAATGTACGGTGCATTAAATGCAAAGGTTTTTCTTTTTATTATTTCTTTGTTTCAACGATAACGTTTCTGTTAATAATATTTTATTCAAATTGCAAGAAAGCACTTTTATTTTGCAGTCAATGAGCTCACGAGAAAAAGGAAAAAACATTTATGTTATGTTTCTATTATCAAGCAGAAACCATAATAGGAACTAATTATTTCGTTATAAATGCATAAGAATATACGCAAGTAAAGTGAAAGTTAAAATATGGCGTCGAAGCCCAGTCGAGGAAGGCTATCATAAAAAAAAAAGCGCTCTAAAGCGTCTCGCTGCGGTGCGCGCGGTTGCTCGTCGTGGAGGTAGAGCGCTTGCCGCGTAAGGCAAAGATCCCAGGTTCGAGTCCCGGTTCCGGCACACTATTTTAATGTGCCAGGAAGTTTCATATCAGCGCACACTCCGCTGCAGAGTGAAAGATTCATTCTGGAAACACCCCTTAGGCTGTGGCTAAGCCATGTCTCCACCCTATCCTTTCTTCGCAGGAGAGCTTATGTGAAGTTTGGAAAGTAGGAGGCGAGGTACTGGCGGAAGTAGAGTTGTGGGGTGGCATCGTGAGTCGTGTCGGGATAGCTCTGTCGGTAGAGCGCTTGCTCGCGAAAGGCAAAGGTCCCATGTTCGAGTCCCGGTTCCGGCACACAATTTTAATCTGCCAGGAAGTTTCATATCAGCGCACACTCCGCTGCAGAGTGAAAGATTCATTCTGTAATAAGAAGAAGTAATATGTCAGTAAACTTACAGGATCTTGTGTAAAAATCTCATAGCATACCATGTTAGGAGACAGAAATGGCAGAGCTTTTTTTGCATTTTATATGCATTACCAACATACACATCATGGTACGAACACAAGACAGCACTTTCTAGAATTTTACCACTCTGTAGTAGTCTCACACAAGTTTGCTTGTAATGAGGAAGACATGTTAGCGACATCCGGTTGTTACCTGATGATGGCGTAAGATACAGACAGCCAGTTAGTAACTCAATAAATAATTTTGCAGAAAATCAGGAATTTTCTTTTTTGATAATAAAAAAGTAGTTGAGGAAACAAATCTCCATGAAACATCAAAGATACCTTCACAATAAACAAACAGAAGGGAGTTGAGGAAACAAATTTGCTATCTGGCATACAACTGCAGTAACAAAACAAAACAATTCAGAAATATTTGCAGTGTGTGCAAGAATTGTAGTTAGCAGACTATGAAGTTGGTGGCTCCCTTTGGAGTCTCAGAAAGATAATATGCCATTAATCAGACAGGAAATTGCATAAAAACCTCCGTGTATGAGGTGTTAGACCTTTGATATTGCTCTTTGTACAGTCGGTGAGAGAATTCGCCCTCCCTCGCCTAATCGCTATGCACAACCGCAAAGTTTCGCTGCCTGTTTGGAAATGTAAATAGCTAGGGGACACGATCGTACATACTGTCGATTACACGGGTACCTGACACGAAACCTGAGAGGAAAACAGTTGTCATTCCAGTATCACAGCCAGTGCGCTTTCTGTGCAACGTGAAGGGGACTTTGCAAACGGATTTTAGAAAGTGCTTTGCGTTTTTGCCATAGCTTTTTAAGCTCTTCGCGATCGACAGTCGCGGTGGAGTAGCCGAGCGGTCTAAAGCGCCTCGCTGCGGAGCGCGCGGTTTCTCGCCGTGGAGGTTCGAGTCCTCCCTGGGGTATGGGTGTGTGTGTTGCCCTTAGGTTAGTTTACCTAGGTTTAAGTAGTTTGTAAGCTATGGACTGATAACCACGCAGTTTGGTCCGATAGATTTACAGACATTTGAACATTTCGCGACCGACACATTCTTTTCTAATAGTTTCAGTGAACATAGGCACCAATAAGAATTGAGATGCTGCAGTACGTGAACGTTTCTGACACATTCGAATTGAAAATGTGCATGAGTAACATGGATTTAATTGAATTACAAGACAGGAAGCAAATTATCGACATTAGCCACTACTTAAAGTAACCTTCATCACACAATTGCAAGTCGACCAATGTCTAATGGGTGCTACACCGGCACACTTGCTGGAATCACGCTACAACACTTACTCGTTGAGCGAGAAGACAAAACAGACCCTGTTCTAAATACTTTGTTATGAAGCTCTAAGGCTTACAGTACACCATGATGTTTGGAGCGATGCGTGACGGTTTTATGGCCACTGCGTCGGTCGCGCTATAAAGACGACAACCATTTGGTGTGGCAGATCGCTGACGGTATTTTCGAGATTGAAGATATCATACTACATATTATTTCCATTGCTTCTCTTTCAGTTGATGTTACAACTAAGATACCAGCATAAATTTAACAAACATAAGCCAGCTGTGTTACCACAAATTACAGTTCCCCTCAGAGAAATGCTATTGCTGTAATACGTTATCAGACATAGTTGATCGACCTTGGAGCAAAAGTTCTAACGGTACCCAAAGAGTAAATAAACACTAGAGTTGTAGGATATAGTGGTCATGAATTTTCTAAATTTTATTGTAAATTTTATAAATTGTATTGTAGGAATTTAAAAGTTTCATATTTGTGTTTCTTCTCTCACAGTCTGGGGCAAGTAGGTGAGACTCATCCAGCGATCACTACTGTTGAGACTTTCAACACGCAAATGAATAAGGGACAATTATCAGCCTCTGTCAAGACAATCACATTCGATGATTGTCGTTGTAGCGATTACACTCTTGGGATCAGCTTGTCATATTTCGAACCAACATTAAGGCAGCGTTTTTCAGTATGCACTTATTTCAGCTAATAAATTGTTGCTACTATAATGTTTGACATTTATAAATGCATACTATACGTGCCCTGAAACCTACGTTTAAGGAAATTCTTTATGTAGAAACATGATCAAAAATTATCTGTCTGTGGAACAAATTCACGCTATTACTCCTGGGATCTCTATCACATTTTTCCGGTGGCAATGATAATCTGCTAAGAACATCTGCACGCTAATAGACTGTGTCGTTCAGTCATCCAAAAGTTCTCTTTGTTATTATAAGTCAACATATGAACTGGTTGAGTGGGGAGATAAAACTTGTCGATACTATATTCGCTTCTAAAGTTGTTACTGGGCAGAAACGTTCCGTATGTGAAATATACGGCTTGCAACTTGTCTACTCATGCACTCGTGGAAATGAGTCATATTAAGAAAAAAAAAACCTGCTGCAGATATTGGCTTGATCCTAGGACCTCGTCTGACCCATCTGCGCATTTACGCCGGTGCCACCAAGACATACTTTAGCACAGCTGTTTTTCGAACCTATGCAGGAACATAGGCCTACTAGGTACTTATTCTGAAGTGGCAGACTTTACCTAAAAACCACGCACCTTTTTGACGAAAAGCCGTGGTTTTGTGCTCTGCATAGTAACTGAACCCCACCGGTGTGTAATACCGTCCTACTACATCAGCATTCGTATCAGAATAAACGGAATCGGCTTCTAAATCAAAGAAAACAGCGTTACTCTTCTAATTTTTCTTCATTTGTCTCCTTATTTTTACACAGTAGCGTCTTGCTACGATGAAGAAACACCAAAACGACTCGTAGGCTCGAGATTTTACAAGTTACTCTACCTCGTGTGTTCGCTGTTCGCAGTATCAAAGTAATGCCTGATTCTTGGCAAAGATGGCCGACTTGATTCTAAGGTGATTTATCAGACGTCTACTTCCTGCATAATGTATTTGTAGATGCTGGTAATTTGGCGGGTTGATGTTTCTGATTATTAATTGAAACGTGCAGCTGGGTAGAACACTGGTAGGGTGCGAGACTATGAATCCAAAGGTCGCGTGTTCCATCCTCACCACGTCCTGTTAATTTTATCTGTAACTTTCCATTTCATTCACCTCTGCCAGTATTTCTGACGGGAAAATATCGAGCAGGACCATGTTTCGGAACCCACGTTAAACTGTAGGTCCCCCTAACTGGCTGGGTAAGTCACTTCGAGGTCGGAGGCAGGCAACGGCATACCACCTCCAAACAGGACCATACCTAATAAAGCAGTGTGGTGTTCAAAGCACTCTTCGGCTACTTTACCTTTTTATGCGAAAAGTCACGTGCTCAATACCCGCCAGTGACAAACTGACACCAAAAGATCTCTGGGGATGCCAAGTGGCGAACACTGGGCTTGCCGTTATTCGGAATTCTTGCCCTCGTACTACCGTCTGGAGCGAAACTTGAGTAGGTTAAGCCACTATGGATTTGAATGTCACAGCGATTTAATATTCCTAATGTTGCTTACACAAAACGTAGCTTTTGCGTCGTTATTGAAAGATTACGAAACAAAAATATAATTATGGGCTCGATGCTATGGTTTAAAGACATTCATTTGATGCATTTATCCCTGTTGCACATGTTTCATTTCGTATTATTCATATATTTACATGGTTACAGAATAAGACCGTGACTGACAACAATAATTTCCTCACAATCGTTACAGATTATCATTCATTCATCATGTGTGTTTGTTTTTGTTACTTGAGCAACAATCAGCCATATTTCAAAATAGAAAATATGTAGTATGATATCTTCAATCTGGAAAATAGCGTCAGCCATCTGCCACACTAAATGGTTGTCGTCTTTATAGTGCGACCGACGCGGTGGCCATAAAACCGTCACGCATCGCTCCAAACAGGGCCGTCTTAAGCCATGGAGGGGCCCCTGGGTACTCAGTGTTTTGGGGCCCTTAAAAAAACTAAATGATTGCATCAAAACGGTGTGCATTTATTTAGAGACTTAATTGGGTGAAATATAACAAACCATATACTAAAGATTAGTTCCACAAATTATTCTTTCCTTTAAAATTAATGATTTCTTTAAAGATTGCCAGAATAGAAAATATACAATTTTTGGAGTATGTCTCTTTCTATGCATATGACTTCCACACAGCTTAAGGGACCCTACAACAAAACAGAATTTTCCTTTGAATGAACTCATCAGAATGATGTACATTTGTTAATAAATTTATTGGGTATTATGGTTAGAAATACACAAATAAAATACTACAGATTACTGTAGCATAGTGGTTCATCATTCATTTTTGATTCTTTTTAACTGGGAAAATGAATGCCCTCCACTGCAAATGGTTACCATTAGACAAAGAAATATCCAGGTAGTAACTTCTACATTCAGAAAGGTTTCTTCTATTTTATCTCCTTTTATTAAAGAATGTAAGGATGATATATTTAGGTCTGGAGATTAATTTTGAATGTTTTTCAATATTGTTTTAAATGAATTCTGATATGAGCTCATCAGCAGTAACTTCTGAAAATTCTTCGCACCTGTTTCACAACTGTTCAGAATCAATTTGTTTCAACTGAGAGCCGCGGTGGTGTAGCCGAGCGGTCTAAAGCGTCTCGCTGCGGAGCGCGCGGTTACTCGCCGTGGAGGTTCGAGTCCTCCCTGGGGCATGGGTGTGTGTGTTGTCCTTAGATTAGTTTACCTAGGTTTAAGTAGTTTGTAAGCTACGGACTGATGACCACGCAGTTTGGTCCGATAGATTTACAAACATTTGAACATTTTTTCAACTGAGAAAGGAAACTAAAATGTTGCTTTCTCGTATGCTGAACGTCTCTTCAAACTAGAATCCAATGTGTCGATTATAGGCAGAAAACGTTCTACACGAAATTTTCCTTTTCAGCACCTGGATTTTTATTTTTAGCTGAAGATTCATACCGATAGAATCTACTGCGTGCAGAACTGATGAAATCGAAAATAGATGCAAAACGTTTTGTTGTAATGTCTATTGTGACGGTACTACTTTGTAAAGTTAAATCTGCGTTGTTGATAATTCTCAAAAGGTCATCCCATATCTCCGTTAGAAGAATGTTCTCGAGTTTTTTCTTGCAAGCCTTTGAGCTTCATTTCTTGTTTCCACTATCTGATCAGTGTTGCTACTAATTGACTTTAAAGCTTAAAAATATCATTGTAGTCATTATGCAAAGCGTTAAGAGCGTCAGCACGAGCAGACCATCTGATTTCAGAGAGGGACTTCACAACTTTATTTGACCTAAACACTCTTTCAAAACTTTCCATCGATTGTTCAAAGCAGGATAAAAGTTGAAAGTTTTTTGGACGAAGTGGAAGTATGCTACTGCTTCAGAAACACATGCAGCCTATACTGTAACAAAATTACACTACCCAAAGCTAACGCTCAAGTGCCGCCGATGAGAAGATATCGTTACAACATTATTAGGTTGAAGGGGAGCGAACCTTTCTGCCGCGAGTTATTTCGGTATTTCCAGGTGACTGGTTGCACGAGTAAGTGGATAGTTTGTTTTGTGCTACCTGTTCAAGAAGGTCCAAATATCGGCCAGCTCCAGACGTCAAAGAACAGTGAATGTGTTAACTATACCATAGACTGTGTATTCTTAGATTAATGGAAACAAAAGAAAGACTCTTTGTAGTGAATTGTTACTAGTGAATTTATTCATTCTATATGTAGACTCAGAAAGGTCACGTTCTATGTAATACTTTTAAGTATAAACTTTTTAATAACTTGTGATACCATGTAATGGATTTAAGAGCAAATGCTCTAAAATATATAAGTTAAATGAAAACACCTGTTTTCATTTAGTAGAAGAAAGTATGTTGAACTGGTAGCCACTTCTCTCCCTAGGCAATCAGGAAGAAGTCTAGCCAGTCCAGGAGCAACACGGAACATGGGAACTGAGTAGCAGGTCCCATAAATAACAAAAAAGACCTTACTAAAATTTTATTATACGTAATTTCAGCGGATTAAATAGAATTAAATCAAGTAACCATGAGTGGTAACACGGAAAGCCTCCTGAACACCTACTAAATTTAGTGAATGTGTGGCACATGGTACAAAAATAACAAATTCACATTTTTCTTTTATTCTTGCCTGAAGATCTGAATACTTTCCAGCCATATTTGCTGCATTAACATAGCTCTGTCCGCGGCAATCTTTTATTGAAATGTCAAAGCTCTCTAAAAACTTCATAAATTACACTTTAAGTCCTATGCTCCTCTCCTCCATAGGCAAAAATTGCAGAAATCTCTCAACAGGCTGGGCATCTTTTACGTAGCTGGGCAACATGGGAGAGCTCTGTCGAAGAATCCACGCTTAGTGAATAGTACTTGGTTGTTTTTAATTCATTGAAAATCGTCGTCAACACTTGTGCCGTTACCTGGTCGTAGATCGATGCTTCTCGATGTTGAAGATCGTTGCGCTTGGTAGCTGCTGGCTGAAACCTCAGGTCGAAAACTGGTTCACTACAAATTACGAAGGCAACACACAGGACTGCAGTTCTTAATGGCCAGTTGTCCCCCTTTATGGCCAGCTTACAAGTCTCGTTAATTACACTTAATTGGACTAGAAGCACGTTCCTCACGTCAATAACACGATTCACAACTTTGTGAAACGTTTACATGTATGAAGTAAACGCATTGACTAAGTAAAGAAAAAATATACTGTGAACAGGGTAGGTATATCGTATATGTCAATGACACATATTCGGGCAGTTTAAATACTACACCCTGTTAGTGTAGTACAACGTCTAATTAGAGCAGGTAACAAAACCTAATTTACTTCCAATGGCCAAAAACATTTTGTAAATGCGTTAATAAAAAATTGATGGAAATGTCCCTGTACCAAATTTCATTAAATGTAGTAGTTCTTGTATTGAATAAATTACTAATTCTCAAATTGGGAGGTATAGGGGAAGATTACCATGAACAGATGAATGCTGCAGATTTTCAAGTCTCTTTTTAATGTTTTTTACTACCTGATTCAGGTACACTCATATAACTGTTACACATCGACGCAACAAATATATATATATATATATATATATATATATATATATATATATATATATATATATATATATATCAGGTGCCCAGAACATAAACTGATACAAAACTTGCCGAGAGACTCCATTGTTGATGTTGATGTTGTTGACGTTTAGGGTGAAAAACCAGCAATAATACATAGGGGGAAAGATGTAATGCCATATTGGCTAAATGCTCATAATTTTCAATGTGACCAGGAAGTCACAATGATATGCGGTGAAACCTCGTTTACGCGATTTTGTAGGGGGATGCTAAAATAAACTTATAAGTGAGATTAATGCTAAAATGAAACTTTCAATACTGTGCTTGAAATTGGTTTGTTAGCTGCATGCTTTTGTCAAAAGCAAGTCTGTAGGCATTATTCCACATCTGAAATCCTCCATTTCTCACCGTTTGGCCCGTTTTAGGGCAGAGTACGAGATTATGAGACCCTTTGCGCTGCTCACTAAGATTTCTTTTGCGCTTCCTCAATTACGTTGCATGGAATGACATCATCTTTCATTTTTTTTATGAACTATTCATTTTCGCGTGTTTGAATATTGGAAACTACTGTACTCTAAATTTGAGTTCACCCTTTACAAAAAGACTCCTAGTTCCAATAACTCGCTCTACCATCAGATGCCACTGCTCTGTACACTGTAGAGTCCAAAGGAACAAGAAAGGACCAAGGATATGGTTACATGGAATGTTCACTTGGGCGGTCCCGGTCGCGTTGCCGTTCCATGGGTGGCCGCGCGGCCGTTATCTTTTCTGTCGAATGTAGCAGTTCCAACTCAGTATCGAGCTGTATTTTTTTTTTTTTTTTTTTTTTTTTTTTTTCCGACCACGGTGAAGCAGCGTGCTCATTGTTATGGAAGGAACAGCGATTTATACCTGTGTTCCATTGACTGTAGAGAATTAAATTTTGTAAAATGTGTAAAACAAAGTTGATGAGTACAGAGCCAATGCAACTTGTTTGCAATTCCGACTGTTACGAAAACAATAGACACTGACAAGTGCATGGAAAAGGAACGGTTCCGAAAAAGAAACGATCATCGGTGAACTAGGTTCCAAAAATGAACGGGTTCGCCCGTCTCTAGTGTACAGCACTGTGTAAGTGCCGGACCCCGTCCCATTACACTCTGCGGCGCTCGTGCATTTCCACATGCTGCTACTGAGAACGGTGCAACTGCTGTATTGTTGTGGACAACTTTGATGCCGCCCCCACTGTGGCTGTCCCGTGACGTAGGCACCTACCTGTTGCTTGGCCGGTCAACAGCAGCATCGTGTCACGTCGTGTGAAAGTCGGCAAGTTATATCTGGAACAGACTGCCACAAGGTCTACTACAACAGTGTCGCTGTGTGTTCTGTAGCTAAGGCCCGCAATAATAACTACGATGTTGCACGCAGATAACAAACCATATCACTTGGCACAACATATATGACACATTTCGAAACAATTCTGGGTCTTTATAATGAATAAGTGCGACAAAAATTCACTTAAAAAAGTCATTGCCGAGGAGAAAGTACTAGTTTCTCGGGGCCCCCATCAGACTGGGGGCCCTGGGCCTGTGCCCCTTGTGCCCCTATGGTAGAGACGGTAGTGGCTCCAAACATCATGGTGTACTGTAAGCCTTAGTGCTTCATAACAAAGTATTTAGAACAGGGTCTGTTTTGTCTTCTCGCTCAACGAGTAAGTGTTGTAGCGTGGTTCCAGCAAGTGTGCCGGTGTAGCACCCACTAGACATTGGTCGACTTGCAATTGTGTGATGAAGGTTACTTTAAGTAGTGGCTAATGTCGATAATTTGCTTCCTGTCTTGTAATTCAAACAAATCTATGTTACACATGCATATTTTCCATTCGAATGTGTCAGCAACGTTCGTAAAATTCACGTACTGCAGCATCTCAATTCTTATTGGTGCCTACGTTCACTGAAACTATTAGAAAAGAATGTGTCGGTTGCGAATAGCTTAAAGAGCTATGGCAAAAACGCAAAGCACTTTCTAAAATCCGTTTGAAAAGTCCCCTTCACATTGCATAGAAAGCGTACGTGTTGTTACAACTGGCTGTGATAGTGGAAGATAACTGTTTTCATCTCAGATTTCGTGTCAGATATCCGTGTAATCGACAGTATGTACGATCGTGTGCCCTAGCTGTTTATACTTCCAAACAGGCAGCAAAACTTTGCGGTTGTGCATAGCGATTAGGCGAGGGGTCTCGCGAATTCTGTCAACTATAAATATAGAATATATTTGCAAATGGAATGGAGGTCTTTATCCCCGCCAAACCCTAGAATTTTTATCTCTCTTTTCACCTGTGTTGCTGATGTGAAAAATGTCGAGTAGCACTGTGGTTCAGAATCCATGTTATACTGTAGGTCCCTCTACAATTGGCAGTGTAAGTCAAGTTTGAAGGTCGGAGGAAGGCAATGGCGTACCACCTCCGAACAGGACCATGCCTAGTACAGCGTTTTGGGGTTCAAATTGATCTTCGGATTGTTGACTGCTTTACCTTATACCACACTCTGTATCTAGATTTTGTTGCATGTAATGTTAACGCAAGGTTAGATCCTTTATTGTGGTGGTTGTACTGAACCTAATTTGATATTTCCTTTAACCAACCAAACTCATACTCATTACAAGAAGTTCTTTGATTGCTCACAAACTGTAATCACGTTGCCAACATTTATGTGCCTCAACACATGAGGATTTGTTAAGCATGTGAAAAAACTATATATATGGAGGGTTTCCCTTCAGCAAAGCAATCCATCATCCACGGTATTTGGAGTAGAACAATCTTCATACAATTTGGTCTGAAGATTACCAAAGATTGACTGCTCAGAAATTCTTCATAACTGCACCTACTAAATAAATTGGGAACATTAGAATATTATACAACAGGTACATTTAAATGACAGACAAGACATTTTCAAAGTATGACTGAAAAATTGAATACTCACTTATTTTACTACTTGTTAACTTTGCTCACCAGATGCAAAACCGAGAAATCTTTGATAATTCAATATAATAAATTTCAATGCACAACATTTGCTTGTGTGTGTTATCTCCAGTAACTCTGTATACTATTTCAGACTACCACTAACCGTCTACATAACAGAAATATCAATTAAGAACAGTTTGTCCAAGAACATAGTTGCACTATATATAACATGTAGGTAGGCCTGACAGAAGCACATAAAGTTTTCAAAATATTATTAAAAACCAAATACTCACTTGTTTGGGTCCCCCAGTGTGGCTGTTAACCTGATGCAACTTCCAAAAGAATAACAGAGTCAGTAACAACACACTGATTATGATGGAATGTCTCTCTCATGTTCATTACCACTGAAATCTTGATCCTTTTTTTGGTTTTACACTATTTTTGTTGTTGTTGTTGTTGTTTGGATGTTTTAGGGGGACAAAACTGCGAAGGTCATCAGTCCCCCAGTCCATCATTAGGCGTCACAAGAAAGGACGTGAACGAGCAAAGGAGCCTAGAGTGGAGAACAACTAGAGGGGAGGAAGATCCCCTGAGTCAGTTAAAAGACAACAAAGCCGGCAAGAGACAACTAAAACAATGACAAAGACACAGTAGAACTGAGCAATGACAAGAAATAAATTGTAAAAGCCGACGTCTGTGGCTGACCGACCGTGAGACGAAAAACAGGAAAAGTCAGCCACACGGAAACAAAGGGAAACCTCCAATCGGAGGTCATGACAGGACGGACACAGACACTGAACGAAAGCTTTAAATGGAGGGGTAAAACTTAAAACAGTATCAGACATTTTGGCATCGTCACTTAAAACTTGGATTAAAAGCACAGGAAAATTAAAACTCCGCCGCAGAGGTGCTAAAACAGGACATTCAACTAAGATGTGCGCCACCGTCAGACGGGCGCCACAGCGACACACGGGCGGTTCCTCGCCACGAAGGAGATGGCCGTGTGTCAGCCATGTATGGCCAATGCGAAGCCGGCACAGGACTACGGAGTCCCGGCGGCAGGCCCCCACTGAAGAATGCCACACAGCTGTCGTTTCCTTTATGGCCCTAAGTTTATTGACTGTCGCCATACTACGCCACTCCGTGGCCCAGAGCTCGTGCACTCTTTGTCGCAGCACCGTCCGCAGATCAGCAGCCGGGAGGCCGATCCCTAAAACATGCGCCTCAACAGCCTGCTTGGCCAGCATGTCAACATGTTCATTCCCCAGAATACCGACATGGCCCGGGGACCAGAGGAACACCACTGATCGACCGGACCTGTCAACGGCAGATAGAGCCTCCTGAATACCCAACACCAGGGGAGACCGCGGATAGCACTGGTCAATGGCACTAAGGCTGCTCAGCGAGTAACTGCAGATGAGAAAGGACTCACCTGAGCAGGACCTGGCGTGCTCGAGAGCGCGGGAAATAGCCACCAGCTCTGCAGTATAGACACCGCAGCCAGCCGGCAGAGAGTGTTGTTCGACATGGGTGTCATGAGCGAATGCATAACCAACCCGGCTCTCAACTTTCGAACCATCCGTGTAAATTAGGTCGTGCCCAGGAAATCTAGCTACGAGAGCTGAAAACTGGCGACGGAGAGCTGCCGGTGGAACTGAGTCTTTGGGTCCACAGGCCAAGTCCAGGCAAATAGACGGCCTTGACAGGCGCCAAGGACGCGTGCGTGTGTGGACCCGATATGGAGGTGGTAGGGGGTAAGACTCAAGTTCCTGCAGCAGAGACTTGACTCTAAAGGCAATTGTATGACCCGACCTGGGTCATCGTCGTTGGTCATGGACGAAAATGGTCATGGGAGAAAAGAACACGGTACTTCGGGTGGCTGGACGAGCTGTGCACGAGCACTGCATAGGATGCAAGCAGTTGTTGGCGACGGATCGACAAAGGTGGTACGCCAGCCTCAGCAAGCAAGCTGGTCACAGGGCTGGTACAAAAGGCACCTGTCACAATGCGAACCCCACAGTGGTGGATGGGGTCCAGCAAGCACAATGCTGAGGGTAACGCAGAACCGTAGGCGACACATCCAAAGTCTAAACGAGACTGCACCAGAGCCTGATAGAGACGCAACAGGGTAGTGCGGTCGGCTCCCCAGGAAGTATGACCCAGGTGGCGGAGGACATTGAGGTGGCGCCAGCACTCTCGTTTTAGTTGACGGATGTGGGGGAGCCACGTCAGCCGTGATTCGAAAACAAGCCCACTATAGTAAGTAGTTCGTCATTAAGATAAAGTTCAGGGTGCGGGTGGACAGTCCGACGCCGACAGAAGTGCATCACTCTGGTCTTGGTGGCAGAAAACTGAAAGCCGTGGGTAAGCGCCCAGTTCTGCGCATTCCGAATAGCCCCTTGCAACCTGCGCTTGGCAACTTGGGTACTGCAGGAACTAAAAGAGAGACAAAAGTCGTCAGCATAAAGTGAAGGGGACACCGACGATCCAACCGCTGTCGCTAAACCGTTGATAGCAATTAAAAATAATGGAACGCTTAAAACAGAACCCTGAGGAACCCCGTTATACTGGATATGAGAGGAGCTCAGGGAAGCACCAATTTGAACACGAAAGGTACGGACAGCTAAAAAATTCTGGATAAAAGTCGGTAGGGAGCCTCGGAGGCCCCAGTCATATAAAGTGTTGAGGATGTGTCGTCGCCAGGTGATATCGTATGCTTTGTGCATATCGAAGAAGACGGCAACAAGGTGTTGGCGCCGGGAAAAGGCTGTGCGGATTGCAGACTCGAGGTACACCAGATTATCGGTGGTAGATCGACCCTGGCGGAAACCGCCCTGGCATGGAACCAATAATCCCCGAGTCTCAAGAATCCAACACAACGCCGACTGACCATCCGCTCCAACAGTTTGCATGGAACGTTAATCAGGTTAATGGGCCGATAGCTATCCAAGGAAAGAGGATGTTTATCTGGTTTAAGCACTGGGATGATGATACTCTCCCGCCACTGTGACGGGAAAACACCATCACACCAAATGCGGTTATAGACTGCTAGAAAATTACGCCGGCTGTCTGCTGAAAGGTGCTTCAGCATTTGGCTATGGATGCTATCAGGCCCAGGCGCCGTGTCAGGACATAGGTTAAGAGCACTGAGGAGCTCCCACTCAGTGAAAGGAGTGTTGTAGGATTCAGAGCGGTGGGTACGAAAGGAGAGAGACTGGCGTTCTACCCTCTCCTTTACTGTACGGAAGGCCGGTGGATAATTTGCAGAGGCAAAAGCGCGGGCATAATGCTCGGCAAACACCTCTCCAAGTGTGGCCGGGTCCGTACATAGAACTCCATTTGTGGAGATTCCGGGTATTCCCGCTGGAGACTGTAATCCCTTCAACCGCCTGATTCTACCCCAGACCTGTGAGGCAGAGGTACCCGTCCCTAGAGTGGAGACGTACCTCTCCCAGCACACCTGTTTCCGTCTTCTTATTAGCTGGCGAGCACGAGCGCGAAGCCGTTTAAAATCAATGCTCCTGAGAGGGGTGACGCTTATAGCGCTGTAAGGCCCGCCTACGATCTCTAATAGCCTCAGCTATTTCCGGCGACCACCACGGCACTCTCTTCCGCTGTGGGCACCCTGTGGAGCATGGAATTGCAGCTTTTGCAGCAGAAACAATGGTGTGAGTGACGCCCTCGACCACCACATCGATGGCATCGAGTGGGGGAGGTTGAACAATAGCAGTGGACGCGTAAGCTTCCCAGTTAGCCCTGCTTAAAGCCCACCTTGGGGAGCGTCCTGGGGACTGACGTTGTGGGAGTGACAGAAAAAGGGGGAAATGGTCACTACCACACAGGTCGTCGTGGGCTCTCCAGTGGACAGATGGTGGAAGGCCGTGGCTGCAGATCGATAAATCAATGGCCGAGAACGTGCCATGCGCCACACTAAAGTGTGTGGGGGCACCAGTATTTAAGAGGCAGAGGTCGAGTTGAGAAAGTAAAGACTCGACTAGTCTGCCCCGCCCAGAAAGTGTCGTACCACCCCACAATGGGTTATGGGCGTTGAAGTCGCCCAATAAGAAGAAAGGCGATATTAGTGCAGCCAAAACAGTCAAAGAGAGGTCACCATCTGGAGAGAGATAAAGGCTGCAGACAGTAAGTTCCTGTGTTGTCCTTACCCTGACAGCCACTGCTTCGAATGGTGTATGAAGGGGCACGGATTCACTATAAACAGAAGTGAGGACATATACACACACACCACCTGAGACCCAGTAATATGAGCTACGGTTACAGTAATATCCCATGTAGCCACGAAGGGCTGGGGTCCGCATTGCTGGAAACCAAGTTTCCTGTAAGGCAATGCAGAAAGCAGGTGTTATGCTTAAAAGGTGACGTAGCTTAGCCAGATGGGGGAAGAAACCGCCGCAGTTCCACTGGAGGATAATACTGTCTGATAACTGGGAAGTCATTAAGATTAAAAATCAGCGTCACTCAAATCCGCTGACTGCCGTTGTTCAGGCTCAGCATCCATTATTTCTGGTATGTCCCCGACGGCGAGGTCGTCTGAGGACGCTAGAATCTCCACCTCGTCCCCAGAGGTCGAGGTGGAGTGGTGAGGTGGCTCGGGAGCCACTGTAGTATCCTCCACGTCATCGTTAACATTTTTCCTCCGATCCTTCTTGCCCCTCGGGGGCTTCGCCGGCAGGGCTGGCTTCTCAGACTCCGCCTCAGGGACTGAGGAGGAGCAAGAGGCCCTGCGTCCAGCAGCCTTCGGTTTTGCCTGCTGCTGGCGTGTGTCGGAAGCGACACGGGCGGAACCCTCGGAAGGGAGTGTCCCAAGGAACCCCTTCCGAACGAGGGGTGCTGGAGAAGGTTGTTGTTTCTCTGCCAGAAGGGTGGAGGTTGCTCCCGAGGCAGTTACCCGGGGAGCAGAAGAAGGAAGGGGGCCCCAACAACCTTGGGGGCAGATGTAGGTTTGCAGCCCTGGGGGCCCACAGAAAAAGAATGAGCAGACAAGATGGGTGTCGCCACAGATGATGAAGAAGATGATTCAATTGCCGCAAAAGAAGTTGTCATGGCCACTGGGTGTAAACGCTCAAATTTCTTTTTCGCCTCAGTATAGGTCAACCGGTCCAAGGTCTTATATTCGATGATTTTCCTTTCTTTCCGGAGCATAGGGCATTGTGATGAGCAGGGAGGATGCTCCTGGCCACAGTTCACGCAGATGGGCGGCGGAGTACATGGGGCGTCCGAGTGGGCTGGACGTCCACAATCCCGGCAAGTGGTGCTGGAAGGGCAACGGGACAACATATGCCCAGACTTCCAGCACTGGAAGCATCTCACAGGAGGAGGGATGTTGGGTTTTACATCACACCGGTAGCACATCACCTTCACCTTCTCTGGCAGTGTATCGCCTTCAAAGGCTACGATGAAGGCACCGGTGGCAACCCTATTATCTTTCGACCCACGATGGATGCACCGGACGAAGTGAACACCTCGCCGCTCGAGGTTGGCGCGCAGCTCCTCATCAGATTGTAAGAGGAGATCCCGGTGAAAAATAATACCCTGGACCAGATTGAGGGACCTATGTGGCGCAATGTTGACCGCGATATCTCCCAGCTTATCGCAGGCAAGCAATGCCCGCGACTGGGCAGGGGATGCGGTGTGAATCAACACAGAGCCATTGCGCATCTTGGAGAGGGACTCCACATCTCCAAACTTCTCCTCCAGATGGTCTACGAAGAACTGAGGCTTTACAGTCGTAAATGATTCCCCATCAACCCTTGTACAGACTAAATATCGAGGCGAATATGGCTCATTGATGGTAGCAGCCCTGCGTTCCTCCCAGGGCGTGGCCAAGGAAGGGAACGACTTGGGGTCATATGAAGAGGCATAAAACTTACCACGCTTTGAGACGGTGGTTATACTTCCACCAACGTTTTCTTTTGCTCGTTTCATTTTGTTCCCACGAGCAGCTAGGGATCTAAAGGTCCACCCAGGCAGAGCCCCGCTTGCCTGGGTAAGCCTTATACAACTGAGGTGCGGCAGGTTCCCCAGAGGTTGCTCGCTAACGACTGTTCAACTTCAACAGCCATGCATCTCCTCGGCACGTAGCACACCTTGAGATCGAGGTTTTTTTTAGAGAGGTTTGTACCATCCTCGCGACCCGGGCGACTAAGCCAAGATCCCCGGGCTCTGAGACGTACAACGTTCCACCGTCGCGCCGAACGATGGTCGTTGAGGCACGCACAGAGCTTACGGTGTAGCGGACTGTTGGCGCGACACAGCCCACAGCTCAAGACCCTGGATTCGCCAAGCCCGTACTCAGCAAATTAATGCTGAGCCCCTGGGGGGCATTATTTTTAACCCTGTAAATGCATAGAAGCAAGAGGGGTAAGTATACATTCATAGTTGAGCAAAAAATGGCAGTAATTACATTGCCATAAATGAATATTGTAAACGTCCTGTAATACACTAGAAATAACTGAATTATACAGTGTTCAAGGGCACCATTTTCTAGCTATAACTTACACTCAGCAACTCGATGAGTCACCATAGTGACAACATCAATGTAATGTTATGGATTTGTGCATTTACCCATTACCGTTAAAGGGATATTATAATCTTATTGGAAATGTGTACAGAGGTTACAGATAAATAGGATATGCGTACTCCCTCTCTGGTCAGCAAACTGGCTGAAAATGCATTCATAATAAATAGCCTACACTAAACGAATACTTCAATTATACTAATATATGACACTGTTATCATCTATAATAAACTCTGGGACTTCAGGTTTTACAGTTGCAGAAAACAATTACTACAGTAATTTGGGTTGCAAAGCCACAAGCCTTGTGGTGCATTTTTTTTCTGAAAGCTGGGAATTTAAGATTATAATCTCAAAGATATTAATAAAACTGTCATGACGACACAAAATTCTGACATGCCAAACAATAATAAGCTACAGCAGATTCATCCTATACATCATATAATTGTATTATAACAAAGAAAACGAATGTAAGAAGCACATAATGACATTAGGCTTTAAATTATGATGTTGAGTCACACCTCTCCCAATTGTTAATAAATTTTTGACCCACCTAAATAAAATTCACAGCCAAGTTAGTCGTATGTACAGCAGATTTATTTAATATATATTAACTACTCAACATTCCATTTTACACGTCTCACTCGTGTTTAGTAAGTAACTTCCTGCTGCTATTCAAACTTTGTGTTTAATTTAACTTCTGCACGATTCTTTACTGGAAAATATTCCCATTTGAACTGAATTTATCCTGTACCATTTATTCGAGATGTCTATGTACAAGCTGCTCTTTTCACTGGCCTGTAAATGGATAATATACCAGTCTAATTGTGAAATTCCCATTCCATTAATGGCAAATTTGGCACTCAATTTGACATCAACTATATAAAGATCGATGATACAATAAGGGTAACAACAATAGAACAACACAGCTCCTCACATCAAAAACTACGCGAATAAATGGCATAATAAACGCACATGAAATGGTAATTGCCGGATCCCATCGTGCAAAAAATATCTGAAATCCCAATTGATAGCAGAAGTTACTGTATACACAAATACATTGCCTACACGGTTTCATGCACATAAACATTACAGAACAGTGAAAATAAATACTGACACAGTAATTCATCCACGAGGCGAGGCCGCTTTCGCTGCTGCTGGAAGAGCGCACGATATTTTCATAGTGCGAAGGAAGTTGTCTACGAAAGATTTTCTCATAAACTTCACGCATGATTAACTGACCGTGTGGAAATAAAGATTGTAGACACAAGTCTCAATTTCTTTGTGGCAGTCAGAATGCAACAAATACAAGGCTTGGTATACACACGATACAGTACTCTCGATTCTTAAAAATCATAGTATTACCGCTGCTCACCGTCTTGTACGGCCGAACAAATCGAAAAGTCGATACATATACCCGACGGTCGAAAACGGTGGCGTACAGGTCACGATGGTGGATTGGCGTTGTCTCAGTAGTCAGTAGCTTCTCCCGGTGATAAACTGTTTCACATAACCATCCTGAGTGTCGTCCGTTTGGAACAGGAACAGCATATGCATTGTCGTTTCAGCTTCACGACCATGGAGCAGGAGAAACGGCGTGAAGCCTGTGAGTCTTGCCATGCAGTATTGTAAGAAAATGTCAGGACTGGCAGCATTGTATTCCAATCCTTCCGCTCAACATCAAAGTACATCGACAGCATGTCTGCTAACGTCTTGTTAAAACATTCTGTAAGACCATTTGTCTGAGGATGGTAGGCAGTTGTTATTCTGTGGACACTGTCACAACGTGACATTACCTCTGATACTAGTTTTGACTGGAATACTTTTCCACGATCAGATATCATCACACGTGGTGCACCATGCTTCAAAATGATGTCTTCTACTAGGAATTTAGCGATCTCTGGAACTTCTGCAGTCGGCACAGGTTTGGTGACAGTGTAGTGGGTGAGATAGACAGTACAGACTATTATCCATTGGTTACCGGTTGTCGATTTCGGGAACCAACCTAAAAGGTTGACTCCAATCCGGTGGAAGGACCTGTTGCAGATGCAATTGGTACTAGATGCCCTGGAGGTAACTGTGGAACATGCTTCCATCGCTGGTACTCTTTAGTGACTCACAGAGTGCTATACAGATCGGTAGACCTTGTCAGTAATACCTGCTGCGTCTGATTCTGTTTAAGGTCTTCGTAAATCCCAGATAACTAGATATTGGAGCATCGCGGAAATACTTCAAAATAGCTGGCCGGGGTTGAGCTCTAGCCATCTGGGATCCAATGGATCGTAGTTGTTCTTATACAATGTCCCATTTGTAAGTTGAAACTCTCCTTTGGTCGGTTCTCCTTTGATTGCTTCTCCTTTCTCCAAGGCCTCTGTAGTTAGTAATAATGCTGGAACTTCCTTTTATGCAGCTGTAATGTCACCTAATACAGTGAGGGCGGAAATTTCACCCACCCATGCTGTTGTGTTTCACTAATGGATTCCTCGAAAGGCAGTCGGCGTCCTTGTATTTGCGCCCGTTTTTTTAATACCACTGTGACATGGTACTCTAGTGCCCATCTTGCTAGTCGACCTGATGGATCCTTCAAGCTAGTCAGGCAACATAAAAAATTGTGGTCTGTCACAAAAGTGAATGGTTTGCCGAATAAATATGGTTGGAACTTGTTGGCAGCCCATATAATTGTGAGATATTCTTTCTCGGTTGTTGAGTAGTATACATCGGACTTTGAGAGTACTCTAGTTGCATAGGCTATCACCTTTTCAGCATCTTCCTGAATTTGTACGAGCACTGCACCAACCGCATATCCTGTAGCATCTGTGTTAAGTTCGTTGTGTAATGATGCGGAAGTTACGGCACCCTTATGTTCCCAGAAAGCTCTTTCTTTCGTCTCAGTAAAACTTAGCGTCGCCCTGCAATTGACGTGCCTTGTTACAAAAACCTTTTATGAAACGCCGGTAGTAAGAGCACAGCCCCAGAACTTCTTACATTACAAATGTGCCGAGGAGCTGGAAATTCTATGACTGCCCTTACTTTATCTGGATCAGGACGCACACCATCTCTGTTCACTAGATGCCCCACGATTTCTATCTCTTTGGCGACGAAGAGGTACTTTTTTGGATTGAGGCGGAGTCATTCAGTCTGAGCACAGTTAACAGGCGGCTTTGGTGTTCCGCAAATGTTCTTGAGAAAACGACAATGTCATCTAGATAACAAAGATGTGTCCAGTTAAGATGTTGCAGCAAGTTGTCCATCATGCGTTCGAATGTGGCCAGAGCATTGCATAGACCGAACAGCATGACTTTGAATTCATAGAGGTCGCCAGGTGGAATAGAAGCAGTCTTCTCCCTGTCAACTGCATAAACCTTGCCGCGGTGGAATAGCCGAGCGGAGGTTCAAGTCCTCCCTGGGGCATGGGTGTATGTGTGTTTGTCCTTAGGTTAGTTTACCTAGGTTTAAGTAGTTTGTAAGCTGCGGACTGATGACCACGCAGTTTGGTCCGATAGATTTACAAACATTTGAACATAAACCTTGATTTGCTAGTAACGTGTCTGCATGTCCATGGTTGAGAAGTATGTAGCTCCGTTCAAGTAGTCTGTGCCGTCAGTGCACGGCTATGGGTAGAAATCTTACTTTGTAATTTTGTACAGCCACAGATAGTCGATACAGAAACGCCACATGCCATCGTTTATGAGGACGAGCAGGGACTCTCTGAAGGTTAAATAATGTCATTGTGCAACATTTTCGCCACTTCTTCACAAATTATCCGTCTTTCAGCTGGCGACACTTTGTATGAATGCTGGGTAATTGGTGTATGATCCCCAGTATTGATACCGTGCTTTATTGTGCGTCATTTAATCTGGCTCTTCTATTTGGCACTGAATGCACCTAAAAATTGGTGTAGTATGGCTACCACCTGCTGACATTGTTCGTGGTTCAGACTGGGCTCTATAAGCAATTCTATAGTAGCTGTCAGCAGTGACGGCAGAGCATGAGACTTCGTCGATGACATGGAGCTCACCATCCTGGATTGGTTCAACTGTTCCAAGACACCTTCCTTAAGGGACGAGTTCCAATTGCTCGTGAAAATTAATGATCCAAAGCTTCCCTTGACGACCTGTATGCTTACGATAGCTGATGGTATGTAGATTTCCTAGGGACTGATGACGAACATAGTTTGGTCCCACAGAATTACAAACGTTTGAACATGTTGTTGATTTCCTTCATTATACCATTTAGCTTTCTGTGATCGACAAACACTTCACAGTTCAACTGCTCATCTCGGCTGCTGAATGGGACTCTTCTCATTGTTACCAGCGGGTTCTCGACAAGAAAAAACAACCTCCCAGGGAAGTACATGTTATGTGTATTCATTGGAACGGCTTCTCAATTTGTAGCTCAGATCTTCCACAGTCAATGACAGTCTGGGATGCCTGAAGGAAGTCCCATCTGAGAATGGCATGGCTACATTTTTAAAAACAACAAATTCAGATGGCTGCGTCCTGTTGTTAGCTTTTCTTGCGACACATGTTCCTGCTGGCCAGACATATTTTCCGTTTGCAACCTTCAGCACAGTTGCTCTTATATCACAGAACATATCTTCTTTAGTTTGGACGGTAACCATTCGACAATACAGAGAAGGAAGCTCCTGAGTCAACTAGTGCCCCGGCAGGTTGTCCGGCGATGATATCAATGAGATTTCTCGCCATCTTAGTGACTGTTGTCCATGTAGGATTTTCATCTGCAGCAGACTCAGCTCCATAGATGGTCGACTCGCCTAGTTTTCCTGAACACGGGGGCTAGGCGAGCTGCTCGTATCTCTGTAAGGTGGCGGTGAACGGCGGCGGCGTGTTGGACAGCGACCACGTCCAGGATACGGCGACGGGCTTCGCCCCATAGGTAGACAATAATCGCCTGCAGTCGACTGCCGTTGAAAGGACTGCGCCGATGGTTGGAGTATTGCAGCATGATAATTGTGACATACTCATCTTCTCTTCCTACATGTCCAGGAAGCCCACAGTGAAAACACAATGGTCTGTTGTCTTCTGTCCTGCAGATAAGTCCTCAAATGTTTGTTCAAATGTTTGTATAGCTTATGGGACTTAACTATGGGCTCATCAGTCCCTAAACTTACAAACTACTTATGAACTAGCAACCACTAAGGACGGCACAAATATCCATGCCCGAGGGGGGATTCGAACCCCCGACCGTAGTGGCCGTGCAGACCGTGACTGGCGCGCCGCAGTCCCCTCGGCCACCGCGCCCGGCATAAGTCCTCATGTGAGGCATCATAGTAGCTGGGGGAGTTGGTTGTGACCGCGTCTGTCGGTTCGTAGGTTGCCGTTTGGCAGCTCCTGTGTTAAATCATAGTAGGGTGAGGCCGTTCTTCACATTGGGTGCGACTGGCGGGGCTGACAGGCGCTAATGTTTGAAATACCTCTTACTGAGTAGTTTGACCTTGTGAAGAATCCCTCGTTTGCAAGACAGTTCTATTAACAGGATGCAGGGGGATGGTGGGGTACACGCTATAAAACAAAAACCACTTAGCTCGGATTAGATATTCGTATCAGATAGCTGGTCTGTATTGTAGATGAAGTCCGTTGATCCATGTTTACTTTGGAGCTACCTTCACTTAAATGAAATGGTTGTCGGCGTTAAATGACGAATTCACTTATTTAAACTGTCTTAATAAATGTTTTATTGCCTTGTTGCATGTTGCACAATGTCTAAAAATCCAGTAGCATGTAACAGAGCTGCTTACAGTCTCATAACGATGAACAGAGTGACAAAACATGGCGTCCACTCAAACATTTTCTGCGTAACCGCGTAATAAGACTAATGACAATGTTTTTCAGGTATTAAATAAATAATACAATATGCCAAAATACATAAATTAAAATATTACATTTAAGCTTTAACTATTTATCTCAATGTGTGTATGTGTTTTATGAAATTTGTATTTAATAGTATACGCAAATTAAAAGTCGTGTTTTGACTCATTTTAAACTAACTCAATTTATTTACGTTATTTGTGTTTTTGAGGTGCACACCTATCTGTTTTGGCAATATTGTGTAGATGTACTATTATTGAGACACGTAATTTTAATGTATTTCAATTTGTGGTCTAACTTTTTATAAATGCAGATTTGTTAAAAGTCGTAGTAGTTTTGTCTATTTCGAAGATAGCTTCTTCGTACCAAACAGATTATTAATTTTAGTGTGTGAAAAATGATCAGTATTTAATTTAGGATTCAGTGATATATGAAACATGGCCTGCGCTAATTTATTTGAACAAAAGGAAAATGTGTAATAACGTTGTGCAATAGTTCTAACATGTAGTAGTGTTGATTTTATACAAATAAGTATCTTTATAGGCTCAGCATATTCCGTAACTAAGTGTAATGCATTTTTAGTGTTTGTAGTTATTATTTACGAAAGTATAAAAAATGAAAATTACCTAAAAAGGACAGCCAAAGTTATGTTTAAATCAACATACTATTTCTTAAACATGTTCTACTAATAGTGTTAATAGTATGTTGAACTGGACGCAAAAATGTGATATTTTACATGTCCGATGGTAAACTTTTATTTAGGTGTCCAATATTTTGTGTTTGTAATGTTGGCAATGGATTTTTAGGGAGCGTGCAACATAGCAGAAACGTTACAACCTCCACAAAAATTCACAGTTACCTGTGTGAGCCATTTGGGGAAGAACTCCTGACCTAGCCCCTATGGTGTGGACCCCTATCCTTTCCTTTCCCATTCTCTTCCTTGCCATAGCTCCCTACCCCTACTAGGTCCCCAGCACGTGTAGTCAGTCCGTGTTTGGGGGGGAGCTGTTATGTAACCTTATCGCTGAGCCCCCTGACAACACTGCAGGTACCAGAGCTGCAACCTCCCCATGCATGCCAAGGAGTCGATACCCGTCCTCGTGGGGTATCAGGGCTCCCAGCAATGGCCATTGTGCCAGGTGGCCTTTGTTGTGGCTGGGTCGCACCCATGGGGAGAGCCTCTGATTGAAGTGGGTGGTACCAGGGTGGACGTTTCGCACGATGAAAAGTGTTAAGTTAGATAATGGTCGTGATACTGCCGTCTTAGAAGCCAGGAAGAATATATATAATGCCACTACCTATGACAAGAGGACCTTCCCCTCTTCGTCTATCCCCTCGGTGGAGGGCCAGGTACGTTGGCTTGGGGTGAAACCCTTTCCACATTATCTGGTCTGCACCAGGACAGATGGAGGGACGTTCACCGCCACCAAACCATTGTTCTTTGTTGAACATATAGAAGAAAAGTTTGGAGAAGTTGAAACAATGAGCAAGATGCGTTCTGGGTCCCTGCTCATTAAAACGGTCGCTGCTGCCCAATCTGAAGCTCTGTGTTCCTGCGACCATCTTGGCGACATTCCAGTGTCAGTAACCCCTCATCAGTCGTTGACCATGGTTCAGGAAGCTATATTCCATCACGACCTCCTCATCCACACTGATGAAGAACTCCAGGCCAACCTCGAACGGCGAGGTGTTCATTTTGTTCACCATGTGCAGCGAGGCCCTAACGATAATCGAGTGGATACCGGCGCATTTATCTTGGCCTTTGAGGGGCATACTCTCCTACAAAGGAGTAATGATCTATCGTTGTGATGTGAAGTTGTATGTTCCACCTTCCATGAAATGTTTCTGATGTAAGCAGTTTGGACATACGTCTTCTCATTGCACAGTGGTCCCTGTATGTGGTGAATGTGGACGTCCACTCCATGAGGGGAACCCCTGTGTTTCACCTACCATATGGGTCAACTATCATGAAGACCACTCTTCTCGCTCTCAATATTGCCCTGTATATAAAAGGAGAAAAAGATTCAAGAGTACAAGTCCCTTGAACGCCTTATGTACCAGGAGGCCCGCCAAAAATTCGAGCGTCTGCACCTTGTGCAAATGTTAACTAGCTTTGCCTCGGTTACATCCTCTACCCCTTCCCCCTCCTCATCACATTCCCTCCCTATTCTTCCCCCTCCTTTCCTGCACCTCCCTTCTGCCCCCCCCCCCTGAGCGTCCCCCTCCTCCCTCCCAGCTGGAGACGTGCACCCTTCTCTGGCACTTGCCAGTGAAGGTGCCCCCTCCTAATGGTTCCTTTTCCTGGCGTCCACCAGATAGAAGGTGCTCTGCCTCAAGCCAGCAGCTGGACACCCAGTCCGAAAATACCAAGGTCACCCGATATTCATTGGTGCCAGACCTTACTGACACCAGTTTTCTCTCCAGGACCTGTCCTACCCGTCCTGCGAGACAAAAAGATAAGGAGGAGAAGGAAAAGAAGCACAAGTCACAGGACAAGGCCTGTCCAGTAGTACTGGAGGCATCACCTTTGTCCTCACACCCAAATAACCCCACTGAACTTGTGTCTGATCTGCTGTTCATGGATGTCGTTTCTTTGTCGTCGGTGACAGACATTGACCCAGCATTATGAAATCCAACAGTGCATTCTCCTTCCATCTGGATCCTCGGTCTATTCTCATCCAATGGAACTTTAACTGCTACTACCTTCACCTCCTGGAGTTGAAACATCTTATTTCCTTTTAATCAGCAGCTTGTGTTGTTTTGCAGGAATCACATTTTACTGATGGCCATTCACTGACAACCCATGGGTCCTGTGCTTTCTGCCGGAACCATGTTAGTCCCCTACAAGCATCTGGTGGAATCTGCACCCTAGCTCGTGTAGATGTTGTTAGTTCATGGCTCCTTCTCCATACTAACCTGGAATTGGTTGCTGTTAGGGCTCACTTACACATTCTGATAACAATTTGTAATCTGTATCTCCCTCCTGACAGGCCACCTACGTCTGCTGCCCTCACAGCACTCCTTCAACAGCTCCCCTCCCTTCCTAATTCTTGGGGACTTCAATGCCCATCATCCTTCATGGGGCAGTGCTCATACACCTAGTCGGGGCCGCCTCATAGACCAATTCCTTGGAGATCATGACCTTTACCTTCTCAACGATGGTTCCCCAACGCATTTTAGTTCCGCCTATGGCACCTTTTCTTCCATAGACCTTTCACTCACTTCTCCTCTCCTTTCCCTGTATTTCATCGGTCACTGCATGACGACATTTGCGATAGTGACCACGTTCCGTTGATTCTTTCACTCCCCTCACACTGGATGAGGGACAGGATACGCCGTTGGGTTTCCCTTCATGCTAATTGGCCTTTGTATACATCCCAGGTGGTTTTCACACCATCCCCATCTAATTGTATAGATGATTTCATCAGTGATGTATCCACTGCAATTACTCGAGCTGCTAGCATTGCTGTTCTCTGGTCAACAGGCTCTCCTAGCCGCCGCCCAATTCCACGCTGGAACACAACCATTGCAGTGGCGATTCGTGAGCGCCATCGAGCCATGTAACATCTTAAGCACCACCCGTCCAATGGTGCCCTTGTTAACTTTAAATACCTTCGTGCCAAGGCTCGTTATATAATCAAACAGAGCAAGCCGGTGTGCTGGGAGCGTTTCGTCTCTTCCTTGGGATCTTCTGTACCCCTGTCATGGGTGTGGGCTGTGCTCCGCTCCATCCCAGGTTGCCAGCGGTTGTCTTAAATCCCTGGCCTTATCTTACCAGATGTAGTCTGTACTGATTAGAGATTTAAAAATGCGGTTCCATACGGTTGAATTCAGAATCGTGTCGTTTTAAACCATTTAAAACCATGTATTATTCCGGAGAGAGGTTCATTTTATCCTGGTTGTCGGGCAACCCGCAGTACCATAGGACAGTATGAACTGCATACACATGAGGCGTTACCATTCGGGAATGAACGGAATGAATCCGGAAACAACTAGAACTGGGGTTACAGCCGACAGGTTTATATAAAGCCAGACAGTGCGGACATTCCTCAGTTGCTGCTACGCTGAGATATCATACGCAGACAGGATAGGAGAGTTAGTGCAATGCGTCCTCGATCAAAGGAGTGGGATCTCTTCGATGTACGGCAATTTGATGTTAAGAGACACGCAACATGTAAATATTGTAACACCACATATCGTAACGCCTTGGCATCACTATTAAAGGAACATCTTACCCGATGCGATCTGTGCCCTCTGTTAAACGTATAGCTTCAGAACGTACATCGCAGGTGAAAAGGAGCAAAACAGATATACCAACAAATACTGGGGTGCAGAATATTGACGTAGCAGGGACTGCGTCTTCATCTACACTGTAGTCATTGCCTTCTGGTTCTGCTCTCAGTGAATAGCTTACAACAGAATCACAACCCAACCAGCATATTGATGAAGCCATTGCTAGGACAATATATGCTTCAGCTGCTCCACTATCTATGCTGAATTCGAAATACTGGTGGGAAGCATTGCAGAAACTACGGCCCACCTGTAGCGACCTAGTCCCCACCAGCTTAGTACATCTTTGCTTTCTGCCGAATATAAACGTGTGAAGACGTTTGTCATAAAGAAGTTGGAGCGCTCAACTGCTCTTGCATTGATTTCAGATGGATGGACTGATGTATCAGGAAACAGAATTGTTAATTTCATATTGACAACACTTCAGCCGATATTCTATAAAAGTATACGAACTGGCGACGAAAGGGAAACTGCACAGTATATTGCTTCACAACTAACGGAGGTCGTTCGTGAAGTAGGTGCGGAGAGGTTCATAGCAGTGGTCACAGACAATGCACGAAATATGCGTGCTGCGTGGAAAATAGTAGAGGAGCAATATACACACATAACCTGCATAGGTTGCGCAGCACATACATTCAACTTACTCATAAAGGACATAATGTCATTGAGACCGCTGGAAGAATGCTTCAATCTAGCGAAGAAAATAGTAAAATACTTTAAGGAGCATCATATCCCCTATGCTTTATTGAAAACAAAACAAAGAGAAAAATGCGGTTACACGCCTGTGACACTAAAACTTCCATCACCAACCCGTTGGGCAGGTACAGTGATTTGTTTGGACAGTTTACTTAGGAATAAAGAGGCTGTGCTAGAAATAATTGTTTGTCCAAATGTTCGGTGCGATAAAGCACTTAAATGTTCTGTGTTAGCAGACGAAACATGGCAACGGTTTGAGGAGGCATGGCGTGTCTTGCGACCAATGTCGGGAGCAGTACGCAAGGTTGAAGCCGATAATAC
The DNA here is from genome assembly GCA_026315105.1 of Locusta migratoria. Classification (NCBI taxonomy): domain Eukaryota; kingdom Metazoa; phylum Arthropoda; class Insecta; order Orthoptera; family Acrididae; genus Locusta; species Locusta migratoria. Next base: position 801,157,924 of record CM048755.1, on the reverse strand, counting down.
TGTACCTTCGGATGTACATGATGCCTTTGATAGCTTGTCTAGGAGGTAGATACTGTACTTCTTGAGTGTAATACACTTTCTCAAGCAGAGAAAGCATCGATCAAAGAAGCTGTAAGCTCAAAGCACACGTTTTCATGTAAAGCTATGCATGCTGCAGCAAATATGTGGTATCCACGTTTTAAGTGGGAAACCCTTAATCAGGGGGAGGAAATGGAGGCTCTAGACTACATAGCAACATTGACTGACGTCTTGGGATATGACAGTGGCGTTATCATGGCAAATTTGGCGTCATTTCGGGCGGCGGAAGGTTTTTCCAACATCACAGCTTATGTTCTGCAGCAAAACATATATCTCCGTCTGTATGGTGGAAAGGCTTATGAACGAAACAACCCTTGTGTTCACTTGCTTCCAGAAGTTTGAATGTACCGCCTTTCTCAGCGGCAAGTGAGCGTAACTGGTCAGCTCACGGACGAATTCACACACCACTACGGAACAGACTGTCTCCAGATACAACCGAAAAACTAGTGTATATACAGTGGAACCTCAGGTACATGGGTGACTCACAGGAATCTGATTAATATTATGATAAGAGGCTACTGTAATGTTTATTTGTATTTGTTCGAGAGACGGGAAGTGTTTGTATGTTCCACAGAGATTTTTTAATAATAATAATAATAATTATAATTATTATTGGTATTACTATTATTGTTGTTTTTTGTAATGCAAAGTTTTGATTGATATTTTGCAGTCATGTACAGTGGCATACACGAAGAAGACATTTGACAATGTTTTCTTGTAGTTTAATTACGTTTCGTAATATGTCAAGTGTGCTTTACACACAATTTTGAGTCACATATAGAATAAAAATATACTATATTTCTATATTGTGGACTATGAAATGTATGTAAGAAATAAAATACCCATTGTAACATTTCGGATGTCTAATGTTTCGGTTTGCACATTGAATATACCAATATAACCCTTAGATTTTCTTCTGAGAAAATCTAAGGGTTATATTGGTATCCTGATAACATCTTTGTCAGCAAAAAACTTGCAGCTCAGTCTGAAAAATTGATTGGGGAGCCAATTCCCCATACGCAACATCGGCCCATAATTTGCACGGTCAGCGCAGTTGTTAAGCCTGAACAAGTTCCTTTTAAAAGAAGATTTAACTTTAAAAAGGCTAACTGGAAGAAATTCAGAGAGATTATTGATTTAGAAGTAACAAAAATCCCTCCACGACCTGAGATGTATGACTCTTTTGTCAGTCTAGTTCAGAATGTGTCTAGGAAGACAATACCGCGAGGATGCAGAACACAGTATATCGCCGGACTCTCTGAGGATGCAAAGACATTACTGGAAAGATACCAGAAGCTCTTCGATAATGACCCATTTGATGATGAGACTCTTTTAGCAGGCAATGAACTAATGTCAGTCATTGCAGAGAACCGCAAAGCCAAATGGCGTGACCTTGTCGAGAACCTGGACATGCAAGTAAACAGTAGGAGCGCTTGGAAACTGCTAAAGAACCTCAACGGTGACGCCACAAAGTCAAATGATAAATTTACTAACGTCACTGCAGACCAAGTCGCCACCACACTCCTCCTGAATGGCAAAACCCGTGGCAGAAAATACCACGAACCATTAACGCGTGTTCTGGCAGAGGAAAACCATCACCTCAAGGCACCATTCACAATGTCAGAACTTACAGCAGCTATTTCCAGCCTGAAGAGAAACAGAGCTCCTGGTATCGATGAACTGAGAGTCGAGCAAATTAAAAACCTCGGCAGTAATACCCTACAGTGGCTGTTAGATCTGATGAATGCATGCGTAGAAAGGCTTCATATCCCAAAGATGTGGAGGAAAGCCCGCGTGGTTGCTCTTCTGAAACCGGGAAAGGACCCTAATGATCCAAAAAACTTCCGTCCTGTGTCTCTTTTGTGTCACTGCTTTAAGATCTTGGAACGCCTAACGTTAAGTCGCATAGAAAACGTCTTAGAACAACAGATCATCCCACAGCAGGCAGGTTTCCGACAAGGCAAATCATGCTGCGGTCAAGTCCTCAACCTGACCCAACATATCGAAGATGGTTTTGAGAGAAAAGAGATCACGGGAGTGGCATTCATAGACCTTACAGCTGCATATGATACCGTAAACCATCGGAGGCTCCTCAGGAAAGTATATGATGTAACAAAAGACTATCATTTAACATCACTGATTGCTACTTTCCTGCAAAATAGGAGATTCTTTGTCTGTCTCCAGGGTAAGAAGAGCAGGTGGAGAAATCAGAGGAACGGCCTGCCTCAGGGAAGCGTCCTCGCTCCGGCTCTGTATAATATATACACAAATGACCAACCAGTGCCAAACACCACGCGCCAATTTATGTATGCCGATGACACTGCAGTTGCAGCACAAGGTACGAATTTTCTGGATGTAGAGGAGAAATTATCCAGTACCTTGGAATCCCTCTCCCAGTATTATGAGGCAAACTACCTACGACCGAACCCTTCCAAGACTCAGGTCTGTGCTTTCCATTTAAAGAACGCGGAGGCAAATAGGGAATTGAATGTTACATGGAGAGGTAAACGACTCGCGCACTGTCCGACGCCCAAATATCTCGGTGTCATACTGGACCGCACACTGACCTATAAACATCATTGCAGTGACACAAGGGAAAAAGTCTCAGCAAGAAACAACATCATCAGGAAATTAACTAACGGATCCTGGGGTGCAAACCCAAAAGTCCTGAGAGCCTCAGCCCTTGCGCTTAGTGTGTCAGCTGCGGAATACGCCGCTCCAGTATGGAGTTCGTCAAGACACGCGAGAAAAGTTGACACCGCGGTGAATTAAATGGCACGGATTGTGACTGGGTGCCTGAAACCAACACCAGTACACAAGATGTACTTAATTATGGGGATCGCACCGCCCAACGTACGACGTGAAATTGCTGCCAAAGCTGAAAAAAACGAAGCAAGAAAAGGACATGCGTCACCCTCTATATGGACACCAGCCTGCTGACCGACGGCTTCGTTCGAGGAAGAGTTTCCTGTCATGTACCCGAGCACTGGAAGGGTCGGCCGCAGAAAACCGTATTGCAAGGTGGGAAATGGATTTGAGAAGCCCCCATAAAGCAGCAAAAGAAGAACTGGCACCTGGTGGAGACCTGCCATACACAGTCTGGAGAACCCTGAACCGTATGAGGGTAGAAGTGCCAAAGTGCAAGACAAACATGCAGCGATGGGGCTTCCTAAAAGAGAATGAGAACACTCTGTGTCTTTGTGGTGCTGTACAGGATCCTCAACACCTGCTTATCTGTCCATATTTAGAAAAGCCCTGCACAATGGAAGACTTATGGGAGGCTAACGACAAAGCCATATTGGCTGCTAATTTTTGGAAGTTAGAAGTCTAGTTCCGGACACGGAAAGTAAGTAAAGTAAGTAGACCCTTAGATTTTTTCTTTATTTCATCAGCAACTTTATAAGCATACATTTTAGCTCTCAATCCTACAAATTCAGTCATTACTTTACTATTACATTCATCTTTAATTTTTCCCAATACCTTTTTATTCATTTATGGTATATTGTAAACATTGTCAAGTGGATAATCACTTGCATCAAAGTGTTCAATCTTATCTTTCATATCTTTATAAAAGTCATCTGTTTTTGTATTGTATATGTAACTATCAGTATCTTGATAACACAACTCAATATTTGTATCATATTTAGGTTTCATTACATTGTCATTGAATTTATACATTAATTCTTTTGATAAATCTAATATATATCGTCTGCCTGCCCCCAATTGAATTTCAATAGTTACAGCGACCAACACCAGTTCAGAAGCGGTTGTTCAAAGACCATTCTCTCCTGGGAAGGTCCATTCCTTGGAGCTCCTTCGAGAGATTGTCTATCCAGATACTGTTTTGTCCATTAAACGAATCCCAAGTTCTTGCCCAGTTAGATTTAGGCGAGAAGCTGCTCTCATGTAGTTCCACATCTGTTTTAAGAGGTGGTTTACGTGATTTCAACTGGCTTACCTGTGGTGGAAGGTCTTGCAGGATAGGAAGCTCGGGAGTGGACAAGGTCTTATAATACTCTCTCATTAATGCTTCCTTCCATCTTAGATCAGGAGGAACGATGTTGCATAACATTGGGAGATATTGAAGTGGTGTAGCCATCATAGTGCCACTGATGAATCTCATTGCTCTATTTAATTGTACATCATTGTCTCTCACATGAGGACTGTTGAGCCAGATAGGAGAACAGCTGGTAGCTAGTCCTGTCACTACGGTGATCTCCCAACTATGTCAGCTACCACGACAATCCCAAATGGCTCTTACAAAATCGTCAACAAAATGATAAATCTAATATACTGATACCAATATAAATTAGTTTGTTAAATTTAATTTCAGTTTTATTCATATGATTTGCAACCAGATTTTCGTTTAAATATCGTTTGAAGTTTGAAATTTGGCTTAGCTTCAATTTATCACGTTTTTATCATCTGATACTAATTTTATATTAACTCTATTATGTATATTTTCCATTGTATTACCAAAGACAGAATTATTCATCAGTTTAAAGAAATCATTTGTTACCTTCATTCAAATCTATATATTGCATTGACCAATCAGATTGTTTGAATTTTACAAGTACGTATTTTTGTTATTTTCATTCATTAAGATAAATACTCAGTAGTTAAAACTTCCGGGCTGAGAGGCCGTGGTCGAACAGTAGAAATTTCTTCCCCTAACGTTTCGTCGCCAGCTGCGGGCAACATCTTCTGAGGTGAGTCGACGACTGGCTGCTGGGCCGTGGAGATCCTGCATATATAGAGGGCATAGAGGGCGCCACCACTCGTCACGTGATGTCAACAGTAAAACTATCTCTGGCTGGCGTCATTACTCTAGATCGAAGGTAATCGATTGTGACGTCTTTCGTACAAAGCAGACCGCCATATCTTGTCTAACTTCAAGCCTTCTTCCTTTCTGTTAAAATTATTGTGGTGTTTAAAAATCTCTATAGCCTCTCTATTCATACGTGCTAAGACATCGCATTATTATGCACGTATGAATAGAGAGGCTATAGAGATTTTTAAACACCACAATAATTTTAACAGAAAGGAAGAAGGCTTGAAGTTAGACAAGATATGGCGGTCTGCTTTGTACGAAAGACGTGACAATCGATTACCTTCGATCGAGAGTAATGACGCCAGCCAGAGATAGTTTTACTGTTGACATCACGTGACGAGTGGTGGCGCCCTCTATGCCCTCTATATATGCAGGATCTCCACGGCCCAGCAGCCAGTCGTCGACTCACCTCAGAAGATGTTGCCCGCAGCCGGCGACGAAACGTTAGGGGAAGAAATTTCTACTGTTCGACCACGGCCTCTCAGCCCTGAAGTTTTAACTACTGAAGACGCCGGCCGTGAAAGCCTACACGTTATGATAAGATAAATACTGTATGAGGTTTCTGTAGTGAACTACATAATTATACTTGTCATTTAGAGTAGTCAACAACTTACTTTCTTTAGTTCCTGGTACAATTTTATTTTCTGGTGATAATGGTAAATCTTTATGCTTGCCATGTAACTCAACTGGACACTCTAAATTAACTTCAAATATATATCCATATTCAGAATTATCCGATATTTTCATCACATAAATATCTAAATTATTTTCCCATACAAATCCACCATATGGTAAATATTGTGACATTACATATCGATATAAATTATTTGCATCTAAACACATTAAATAATTAGATTCTATATTTCAATAATAATGTTTCATGTATTTATTATTGGCTTTAAAATGTCTTTTACAGCCACCTCTTATTCCTTTACCGAGTGAGGTAGTGCATTGGTAACACACTGGACTCACTTTCGGGAGGATGGTGGTTCAAATCCACCTCCAGCCATTCAGATTTAGGTGTTCCGTGATTTACCTAATTCACTCCATGCAAACGGCGGGATGGTTCCTTTCAAAGGGCACAGCTGATTTCCTTCCCCATCCTTACCCAAAACTCTGAGTGTTAGCTCCGTCTCTAATGACCAAGCTGTTGATGGGATGTTAAACCCTAAGCTTCCTTCCTCCTCCTTATTCCTTTTTCTATCATTAATATCATACCATAATCAAGTAATAATTCAAGTGGTTATTTAGTTATTTTTAACACAGCATCTCATGATAAACCAGGTGCTGTATAATACTAAGCAGAATCTAATTCATACGCTTTCATACATGTAGCTCTCAAGTTTTCGAATACATCTGCCAATAATAGTACAACTGTTTTAAGTAATTAGTGTTGAGTCCAGTGCCAGCTGTCACCAGTGTCACATCGTAAACAGCGCTAAGCTTATATTCCCGCGCGTTTGATAACGGTGTATGCCACAGATAATCTTATTTTGAAAACTGCCTGACTCAGTTTTGTTGATTTGACAGCGTAGTTACCACTGACCACAGGTCAGTCAGCAGCCAGCCGCCTTTATTAGAGTACTAGGCTACTTAAAAGTTGATTATTTAGTTTTCTACTTGCTGCAATTAATTGTATCGATAGGATGGATAGGATGTGTGCCTGCTGTGTGCGGACGCAGGAGGAGTTGGTCGCAGTTCGCGAACAGCTGAGCGTGCTGTTGGCTTCAGTCAGCTGTCTTCAGGCTGCAGCGGGGTGCAGCGATGGTGGGGAGTCTGGTGCGTCGAGTGGGACACCTCAGGTGTCTCATGCTTCGCTCTCTGTCCCTGCTACCGAAGCATCTTCAGGTGTACCGGACGTCGTCGAGCCGCCTTCTCCGCAAAGGAAGTGGCGGGTTGTACCAAGGTATATAGAAAAAGCAGGTAGGCCATTCCGGCTCCTGGCGAGCAGAAAACTCCCAGACGCCTTTGCGCGCTGTGACGTCACGGCGAGGACGCTGCAATATTGTGCACTGAGCAGGATACGGAAGTCGCGCTGTTCATCCAAGAAAAGTAATTTGTTTCGAGGCAGTCATTAGCAAGGGTCATTGTGATTGTGCTGTGGCACAATGCACTAATACTGCTCGAACTACGACGAAAGTTATGTATCACGTTTTTCCCAAGGAGTAGCACCTGCAACGTGAATGGCTTGTTCGATGCAAACGCGAGGACAAAGTGAATGTGAAAACTGCACGTGTGTGTTCAGCTCATTTTCGGTCTGAGGATTATGAACGGGATCTGAGAAATGAGCTTCTATGGCTAACTTCAACAAAGAAGTTATTGCCAACTACAATACCCTCCATAAACATTCCGAACTGGCATGGAGAACAAATTGTAGAAAGTGTGCATGCAAACGAGAAGGTAAAAAGTCTGCCCCTACATAACACTTAAAATAACAAACAAAAAAATTAACACGATATAAATGAATTCACGCAAATGCAACATCTTCTGACGCTTTACTGTGTTGCTCAACGGCAATGAATGACTCGCTATATTGTATAGACGGTTAAATTTTAAGTCTTATCCCGGTGACTTCGCGTGATAATGTTAGCAACGAATGCTGAATGCCGGCAATCATATGATATTGGAATTGACCAATTGTCATGAAATCTTCGTTCTACGAGGGCAATTACTTTTACTGAGCAGACAAGGGCACATACAAGAACATGTTAACCACAGAGGAGGAGTAGCAGTTTATTTCCTTCATGGTCTGTACGAAACACTAATCTACCGTATTCATTATATGTGGTTCAGATTTGAATATTATTTCTTGACAAAGATTTTCTACTGTCCTATTGGTGTTAGAGTACCAACATAATCACGCGAAGACGCCGGAATAGAAAGTAAAATTTTCAAAATGTTCAAATGTTTGTATAGCTTATGGGACTTAACTATGGGGTCATCCGTCCCTAAACTTACAAACTACGTATGAACTAGCTAAGACTAAGGACGGCAGAAATATCCATGCCCGAGGGGGGATTGTAACCCCCGACCGTAGTGGCCGTGCAGACCGTGACAGACGCGCCGCAGTCCCCTCGGCCACCGCGGCCGGCAGTAAAATTTTACCGATGTAAAGCTACAAGTTACGCGCTATATGCGGGTTTTGTTATTTGAACTATAAACCAGTTTAAAATAGTTAACATATCGGGAATACGTAAAATTAACGGCTATTGCTAAGCCTCTTGAAGTCCTCATATCCAGGATGAAAAGTAAATTCACCTCATCAACATTATTTATTGCCTATACAGTTAAAATTTTAGTGACTAAATTATCCCGGTGCTCTAGTGTGATGATGTTGGTAACATCAACAAGAGGGTAGAAAATCTTTGCCAAGATCTAATACAGTATTCAAATCTGAACCACATAATATGAGTTGATTAGTGTTTCTATATACCTTGATAGAGACCATGAAAGAAAGAAATAATGCCGTTACTCTACGGTAGAAAGGTTCTTATATGTGCTCCTGTCCGTTCAGTATACGTAACTGCCTTCGTAAAAACGAAGATTTCATGACAAAACCTGTAAGTAGTCACGTAATTGCCGGCATTTACCATCTGTTGCCAACATTATCACGCGACGTCGCCGGGATAGGAACTAAAATTTAACCATTGTAGTCGTTTACGCCATTGATATTTAATAGCTTTTGTCTATTTATCTGATTTTAGTGAAAAATTAATGTAGTTGCATAGTACTTAGTAATAATTTTTTTCGAGTGGAATTTCGTAAATGGTTTTAGGAATAATAAAATTAAATAAATTAGAAGCAATGAAGAAATGTGCCCAAAGAGGAAGCAATTATGGATTGCATCTTCGTCTGTTAAACGGCAATAAACATTGACTACATTAACATTTGCTTCTACATCTTTCATGTTAAATATAATTTATTTAATCTTAGTATGTACAAAACCTGTGATGGTGCTTCTTTTGACTTGCACAAATGTATATCGAACGTAACCGAAAGCAAAATGAACGAATAATACGCCACAGAGTCAGTGGTATCGCGCATTTGCCGTATAAACACACGGCTGCGCTGCGCTAGCGTCCTCTCCGTGACGTCACGGCGCTCCAGCCAATAGCAAGCGTATTCGCCGGAGTGGCCCCCCCTGGGTTGTACGGCGTTCTCGTCGCTCGAGGCGGAAGGCCAATGTGGAGGCTGGACGTCTGTCCGCGCCCGTTCGTCCTGTGAGTGAACGTGTGGCCACTCCTTCAGCAGGGTCCGAGAAGGTGCACGGGGGGAGGGGATTATTAGTTATTTGGATCCAATGTTAGGCGCGTGATGGAGCCCCTTGGAAAGATAGCGTTGAGATCCGGAAGGAATTCCAACGTGCACTCCGTGTGTCTGCCGGGCGGCCTCATCCGAGATGTGGAGGCGGCCTTGCCGGCGGCTATCGAGGGTGCGGGGTGCGGTCGTAGCTCACGTCGGCACCAATGACGCTGGTCGCTTGGGTTCTGAGGACATCCTCAGGTCCTACGAGCGGCTCGCGGAATTGGTGAAAGCTGCTGCCTTCGCACGCAGGGTGCAAGCAGAGCTGTCAATTTGTAGCATTGTTCCCAGGGTTGATCGGGGTCCTTTGGTTTGGAGCCGAGTGCAGGGTCTGAACCAGAGGCTTCGCCGACTCTTTGACAGTCGTGGCTGCAGATTTCTGGATCTGCGTTATCGGGTGGGTGCTCCTAGATCGATCAGGGTGCACTACACTAAGGAAGCGGATACTCGGGTAGCAGAGTACTTGTGGAGTGCACTTGGGTTTTTTTTAGGCTAGGCGCTAACTCTGATGAGCACTCGCCTGTCAGCATTCAAACAGCGAATTTAGGCCACGTTCGGATCAAAAATTCGAACATCAAAATATTAGCCGCGAACTTACAGAGTATTAGAAACAAAGTTCCCGAATTTGCCGCACTGCATGGAAGTTATTGCGCTCAAATACTTTTAGGCACCGAAAGCTGGCTAAATCATGATGTGACAAGTTCAGAAATATTTAGCGAAGCGTGGAATGTATATCGGAAAGATAGATCGGATACAACTGGAGGAGGAGTGTTCATCGCTGTGGACAAAGATATTGTTTCTACTGACATCGAAGTTGAAAGTAACTGTGAAATTATCTGGGCACGTATAACAGGTCTAAAAGTTAATAGTTGGGTGTTTTTACCGGCCCCCCAGTGCTGCTGTAGCAGTTTTAGAATCATTCAAAGAAAGTCTACACCAGGTAGTGCATAGGTATCCGGGCAATGTAATATTAGTCGGAGGAGACTTCAACCTTAATGGTATAGATTGGGACCTCGCTAGTTACATTTCAGGCGGTACAGACAAGCAGTCTTGCGAGCTACTTTTGGACACATTCTCCGAAAACTGTATTGAGCAGTTAAACCAGCAACGCACGCGCAATGGAAATATTCTGGACCTTATAGCCACAAACAGGCCTGACCTTATTAACGATGTCTGTGTAGAGACAGGAATTAGTGATCATGATATCGTCATAGCGTCGATGGTGACCAAATTTCATAAACCAATCAAGAAGGCTAGGAGCGTGTTTTTGTTGGGAAGAGCCGATAAGCAAATGTTACGATCGCACTTAGAAAATGAATGGGCATCGTTTAATTCCGGGACTATGGATGTAGAGGAATTGTGGTCTAAATTAAAGTGCATTGTTAATAAAGGGTTAGAGAAATATGTGTCAGTAAAGACGATTAAGGATGGAAAAGATCCACCGTGGTATAATAATAATGTTAGAAAGCTGCTGAGAAAGCAAAGGCTGTTGCACTCTCGATTCAAAAAAGAACACGCAAATGATAACAGGCAAAAGTTAGTAGAGATTCGTGTGTCTATAAAAAGATCGATGCGCAAAGCATACAATAATTATCACAGCCATACCTTAGCAAAAGATCTTTCCGAGAACCCGAAAAAATTCTGGTCTTATGTAAAATCGATAAGCGGGTCAAAGCCCACTGTCAAGTCACTCGTTGATCATTCCGGGGCAGTAATAGAAGGAAGCAAACATTTAACATTTAAGAAATCTTTCGCGCAGGAGGACCGCACATATGTACCATCATTTGATCAACGTACTAATTCCGAAATGGGGGACATAGCAATAAGTATTTCCGGTGTAGAGAAGCAGCTGAGAGAGCTAAATACGAAAACGTCTGCTGGTCCGGATGGAATACCAGTTCGGTTTTACAAAGACTATTCTGTGGCGTTGGCCCCCTACTTAGCTTGCATTTATCACGAATCTTTAATTCAGCGCGAAGTTCTTAGTGATTGGAAAAAAGCGCAGGTGACTCCCATTTATAAGAAAGGAAAGAGAACTGACCCACATAATTACAGGCCAATATCGTTGACATCAGTTTCATGTAGAATTTTAGAGCATATTCTCAGTTGGAATATAGTAAATTTCCTTGAACCGGAAAAGCTTCTTTCCATGAATCAGCACGGGTTTAGGAAACATCATTCATGTGAAACTCAGCTTGCCCTTTTCTCACACGACAACTTCCGAGCCATGGATGAAGGGCAACAGGCGGATTGTTTTTCTCGACTTCAAAAAGGCGATCGACGTGGTGCCACACTGCAGACTGCTAACGAAGATACGAGCTTATGGAAAAGGTTCACAGATTTGTGACTGGCTGGAAGACTTCCTAAGTAATAGAACGCAGTATGTTGTTCTCGACGGTGAATGTTCATCACAGACGAATGTATCATCAGGCGTGCCCCAGAGGAATGTGATAGGACCGCTATTATTTTCTATCTATATAAATAATATGATGGACAGAGTAAGATGTGATTTGCGGCTGTTTGCTGATGATGCTGTGGTGTATGGGAGGATGTCGTCTGTAACTGACTGTAATAGCATACAGGATGACTTAGCCAAAATTTCTAGTTGCTGCGAAGAATGGCAGCTAGCACTCAATGTAGAAAAATGTAAGGTGATGCGAATGAGTAGAAAAAGCAATCCCATAATGTTCGAATACAGCATTAGTAGTGAGCTTCTTGATGCTGCCGCGTCGTTCAAATATCTAGGTGTAACATTACAGAGAGATATGAAATGGAACGAGCATGTAAGGACAGTTGTGAGTAAGGCGGACAGCCGACAGATTCGACCAGTGCGCGAGTGTCACGGAAATGCTCCGGCAAATCAATTGGGGATCGCTGGAAGAAAGACGACGTTCTTTTCGTGAATTTCTGTTAAGTAAATTTAGAGGGCCGGAATTTGAAGCTGAGTGTAGTACGATCTTGCTGCCGCCTACTTAGATTCTGCGTAAAGATCACAAAGACAAGATAAGAGAAATTAGGGCTCATACGGAGGCATATAGGCATTCTTTTTTTCCTCGTTCAATTTGGGAGTGGAATAGGAAAGGAAATGCCTAGTAGTTGTACAGTGTACCCTCCGCCACGCACCTTACGGTGAATTGCAGAGTATGTATGTAGATGTAGATGTAGAAGATATAAATCATGATATTCACCCATATTGTGGATATTAATTTTTTTCCAAACTAATTTTGCATGTATATAATGTACAGTAGTTACATATTCATTAATTCTGCTGCAGAATGCTCATTAGGTGGTAATTGTGTTTCATTGAATCTATTCCAATTGTCCATATAATTATATGGATAAACACCTCTTTTAATAACTAGATCCACTATATCATCATTATCATCATTAAAGAATTGTGTAATATTAAGTATTTTATCTTTTGATAAATTAGATGATAACTTATCTAATAATGATGCCATCAATCTAAATATATCAATAAATCTCATTTTAAGTTATTTGTTTGTTTACCAAAGCTAATATATTTTTATTCATTATTGGTATCAACTCTCTTTCTTTTTCATGATATCCAACTTCTTTTATAAACAAATGTGAATCATAAACAGACTGTGTAAGAATATAGGTAATAATGTAAGTTGTTGAAGTTTAAGATTACATAGTAGTGCTATATAAATTCCAGGCAAGTAATCATGATGCACCTTTTTACTTTTTTGGTGTATAAGCTTCTTCACATAATGAACATTTTGTTCATTTAGAATGGATTGACTGTTGTTGTAGTATTAAATTTTTAATTGGTTTTATTTCTGAATATTTTTCACCAATTTCTTCAACTTCTTTTTTAATCATCTCAATAAATTTCTTATGTGCAATTGGTCCTCTATACACAACAGGATCTTTATATTTGTCATCAATATATTTAACATAGTAACAAAATCCAGATGGTTTATGTTTTTGATATTTCATTTTATATGATTCTTCTGGATTTGGTTCACATGTATCCATCTTCAATAATGAAGTTTCAAAATCAGCATATATAAAAAATGGAATACACATTGTATGATTATAATTTTTAAATATTATGTAGTCACCTTTATTAGGCACTCTAATTTATTTTTAGAACAGTCTTCTTCATGTGTATTTAGTTTACGTTATGAATTAAAGTGTTGGAGACACATTTTACACAAATATAACTTTGTTTTCTGATTTCTAACTAAATGCGATAAAACTTTCATCCAATATATATGCACTTTATTTTCACATTTTTAAACCTATAATAGATATGTCATATTTCTCATAATATACATGCCCATTAATCAATATATTAAGTGTACATTCATATTTAACTATATTATCTATTTTAACCAGATATACTATTTCACCAATTTTAGTTTCTAATTGTTTCATACATTCTATGTAGTTACTAGTTCTATCTAGGTTTTTACAAACTTGATTTAGTGCGGACACTATAGACCACAGGAAACATTTTTAATCATTATTCTTAACATTTATACAGGATTTCTTATCTTTTAATATTTTAGGTATATTTTGGTGTATATTTGTTAATTCCTAACTGTAAACCAATTATCGTATTTAACATCCATCTTGGAAATCATGCATACATGTTAACATGTCACATTTACCTTTTACATAATGTAATGACATAGTTGTATGTTGAGAATCTAAATTCTTTTATTTCATTATTAGTATTCAATTTGTATTCACAATACAGCATTAAATTCACTTTTAATCCATTGTATATTTTAAGACTATCTTTTATTAGCTGATGTATGATAGGTTTAGTTGATGTCATAATGTGTTTTGGATCTTTAATTTTATTGTTGTTTTCAATATTATATGTTTGTAAACTATTTTGAGACACTTTCTCAATTTAATGATAATTGTGAAGTTTTCTTTCATTAGATTCTTCAAATATGTTTGTAAAAATGGAAATAGTGTTTGACTATTTTGAATCAAATGTCTAAAATTTGTTTTACATACTTTAGAATATTCATTAAGATTTAAATGTTAAGGTAATTTCAGTCATTAATATTCATTGATGATGGATCTTTATTTTTCAATATTAGCCAAAGATACATTTTTAATTTTTCTTTTTCTTTTAATATGCTTATCATCAAATATATCTGTAGCATATGGAAACACTGGTTGAAATTCAATATACTCTATCAAATCAGGTTTATGTGGTTTAGAGGAACATTTCAGATTTAAACTCTGTGCTAAAGCTTTAATTCATTAGTCTTCATTGAGGATAGCTCCATTTATTATGGACAAAAACTATTAGTTTTGTTGTGTGTACTTGTTGTCTATGTATATAGACAGTATTTGCAGATTAGGTACAGTTAGATGAATCTATTTGTGTATACAAGTTCAAATGTTTGTTAAGCTTAAGGGACTTAACTACGGAGTCATCAGTCCATATGTGTATACAGGGTGTTACAAATAGGTACAGCCAAACTTTCAAGAAACATTCCTCACACACAAAGAAAGAAAATATGTTATGTGGAATGTGTCTGGAAATGCTTAATTTCCATGTTAGACCTCATTTTATTACTTCTCTTCAACTCACATTAATCATGGAATGGAAACACACAGCACCAGAACATACCAGCATGATTTCAAACATTTTGTTACAGGAAATGTTCAAAATGTCCTCCATTAGTGAGGATACATGCATCCACCCTCCATCGGATGGAATCCCTGATGCACTGATGCAGCCTTGGAGAATGGTGTATTGTATCACAGCTGTCCACAATACAAGCACGAAGATTCTCTACATTTGGTACCTGGGTTTCGTAGACCAGAGCTTTCAAATGCCCCCATAGATGAAAGTCAAGAGGGTTGAGGTCCGGAGAGCGTGGAGGCCATGGAATTGGTTCACCTCTACCAATCCATCGGTCACCGAATATGTTGTTGAGAAGCGTACAAACACTTCAACTGAAATGTGCAGGAGCACCATCGTGCTTGTACCACATGTTGTGTCGTAAGGTACTTGTAAAGGCACATCTTCTAGCAGCACAAGTAGAGTATCCCATATGAAATCATAATAATGTGCTCCAGTGAACGTAGGTGGAAGAACATGAGGCCCAATCAAGACATCGCCAACAATTCCTGCCCAAACGTTCACAGAAAATCTGTGTTGATGACGTGATTGCACAATTGCGTGGGGATTCTTGTCAGCCCCCGAATATTGATTGTGAAAATTTACAATTTGATCATGTTGAAATGAAGCCTCATCCGTCGCATGCCAACACAAGCATGGAAGTTAACATTACCTTCCTTCAATTGAGCCAATAGGTGGTGAATTGGGGAACAACAGTACATACTAACGAAACAATTGGGTATTTTGAAAACTGTCTGCATGCATTATTTCAATTTACATTTAAAGATAAATATTAAAATGAGCTCTAACATGGAAATTAAGCGTTTCTTGACACATGTCCACATAAGATTTGTTTTTATTTGTTTGTGAGGAATGTTTCCTGAAAGTTTGGCCGTACCTTTTTGTAAAACACTGTATAACGATTATTAAGAAAATTTACTAGCTGTAGATAGAAAGATATTTATTTATTAATGATAAAAGCTATTACATTTGTTGTCTATTTATATAGACAATATTTACTGTTAAATGTAGCTATTTATGTATATAATAATTATTAAAAATATTTAGAAGCCAAAATTGACTACATAACATACAGATTTTTATGGTCCTTTCTGCTGTATCCAGGAAATATAATCTTTAAATAATTATAATATAGAATACATAATGATTCATTAGAATTTATAGTACTCAAAGAATATATATGTAAATCATAAAATAAGAATTATATCATAATCTTATGAAATATCATAAATAGATTTTTTTCTATTTTAAGATCAGTATGAATTAGTGTTTTTTTATGTTATTTAAGTTTACATCTTGCTACACTTCTACCACAGTCACATGTAACTTTTTGAAACATTTTTATCTCTGATTGCTTCATAATATTTCTTACTATAATAACATGCACACTGATTACG
Organism: Locusta migratoria; assembly: GCA_026315105.1. Taxonomy (NCBI): domain Eukaryota; kingdom Metazoa; phylum Arthropoda; class Insecta; order Orthoptera; family Acrididae; genus Locusta; species Locusta migratoria. Next base: position 801,141,678 of record CM048755.1, on the reverse strand, counting down.
TACTCTATGTCCAGCACTTACAAATTTGTCAATGTAAAATTCATCAATATTTTTATTTTCTTTGTTGTTTCCGTGGTTGAATCCATTTATTACATAAAAATTTAACTATTTTGTTTTCTATTCTGGTATAAATTCTAATACATGTAATTTATCTATCATTCCTTTATATACAATATTCCAACCAATAATATTTGCACAAACATGCCATCCAATCATTTTTCCATATCTATCTGGAAATGTAATTTTCAATTCATTATTGACTTCCAAAACTGGTTTATAACCAAATTTGGTATTTATGACATCAAAATTTGTAATTTGATACCCTGTATTCATCTATTTTTTCTAAATCTTTGTGATCACAATAGGCAATGTCATGTTGTTTGCAAGCTTCGTCTAATTTATTTATTCCTGTATCAACACATGCTAATTTTTTATGTAATTTAGTCGCTGGACCACACAAATCTGTTCCATGGGAGATGCATTTTGAATGGCAATTTATTAATTATTCTATTTACCAATACCTTTCCATATTTTTCACTTTGCCAGAAACTGTGTAATAAATTATTAAAAAATCGAATTAAGTATGGAATTCCTTTAGGATTGTTGATGATGAAATCATTAAAATTATTTGTTAACATATGTATTATGCCAACTTTTGCAGTATGATAATTTTATTTCCAGCTAATTCTTCCCTATGAATTATCTATAGATTATTCATGTACATCATTCATCAAAACATATTAAACTGGTTTTTTAGTATACTTTTTAATGAATCCTTCACCTTTTTTCCAAGTGAACTATTTTTTGTTGGTGTACTTAAACTTGGGAAATTAAAGTCAACAATTTCTTGTATCAAAATATAGTGTACCTGATTCATATATTTGCATAGTTTGATAAATCAACAGAATCTTATTTATCATTCAAATTAACCATAGTAACAAGTTTTTAGTTAAAACTTTCATCAGTCCATCTGTTCCTTAATATTCCTTTGTACCAACAATTTATTTCCATCAAATTTTACTGGTGAACTACCAATATAATTAAACATACCAACAAGCCTTAATGAAAAGATTTTATCTTAACTAAATTCTTTCACTAAAATTTTTTTAACATCATCAGATTGCGACTGTGACTTTAATTCCTTTATTTTGGGTTGATTTTTATTTTCCTAGTATTTCTTTCAATTATTTCTGATTCACTCAACGTATAGTCATATTCTCCTGGAACATCATCAGACCAATCATGTAACTCTGGTAAATCATTAAAGTCTTCTATATATTGACGAAATGGAATCATTTGTTTTTCGACTTCTCTAGTTTCTTCAATAACTTTCAAAACATTATCACCTATTCCTTCAAGTCCTTCTTTTACTTGTTCTATAGCATCAATAACAGGTTGATGACAGTTTTTATATTTCTATATTCTGTACGTGGTTGTTTTTGTCCATGTTTCAAATTCTTATTTGAAATCCTCCTGTTTCTTTTTATTTCATTTAACAACTTCTGGATCGTATTTTGTAAATATTTATAGAACATGATGTTTATGTTGACATTCAAGGTGAACGATTCATTACCTTTATGTTTATGTTTGACATTTATGTTTATGTTTAAATGTACATTTATGTTTATGTTGTTAGAAAATCTTTTATTTGAGTTATGTATTTACCATAATTTGATTTATGGGTCATGTCTCTAGTTATAAGAGCAAAGCCATCTTCATTCCAACAATTATAGCACATATTTCTAAATTCATCATATCTTAAGTCACCACCAACAAATTCATGATAAATGTGATGTATATTTGTGTCATCCTGTCCAAAGATATTTAAAAAAAATTATCTCTGACTAGTTGTTTTGTATTTTTTAGTAAGTTCGTGCTAGAGAAAAACAATCTGTTCCTTTATGTCTACCTCTAGTAAAATATTCTCATACTTCATCTTGATTTCCAAGAATGAAATCATTAAATACAAGTGAATTGTCTTGACATTCATCTAATGGTATAACTTCATCATTGCTACAAATAAATGATGCCAAAGAGCCAGTTGTTGATTCTCAAATTTTATTACATTTTCTAAAAAATTCTTGATATTTTGGCTGATCGATACTTTTAGAATGAATATACAAATGATTAATTGTATTCAGTTTAACCATCCTAGAGCTAGAATATAATTATCAATCATTAATGTTGTTTTGCCACAACCACTAAGTCCAGTAACAACACACATAATGGAATTAGGTAAAAGTTTGCCATGTTTATTTTTTTTTTGTTTCTTTTCTGGAATTCGTATTTTTGGTTCCAAATCTGTCTTCATTTAATTACCAATAAATGAACAGAATAATTCAACTAAGTGGTAATTCATCAGTACTCAAAAAAAAGATTAACTGTTCCTATACAATATACCTTTAAAAGTGTAGCATTTGTTGTATTTTATACGTTTTTAACCCCAAAAGTTACAAGAAAAGAAGAAAAAATTAGTTTGTAAGCTTAAGGAGTGTCGAAATGGTAGTTCGGTTCCATAGATTTACAAACATTTGAGAATTGAATGTCCTCTGGGAGAGTAAAGACTGCAGTTTCCCCTTGCTTTCAGCCATCCGCAGTAACCATATGGAACAGCCACATTAGTTGCTGTCACTTTTTAGGAACCACTTTTTTTCTGGTCTCTTCACAAATACTCCTCCACTGAGGTTGCACCTACGATTCCGCTATCTTTATCGGAGAGGCATGCAAGCCCTCCACCTCACCAGTGATTGTGATTAATCAATGATAAAGCGACACTTTTTGTTTCAAAGAATAATATAAAATTGACTGTTGAAAAATTCTATTGGAACAATGGGGAATCAAAAGGAAAAATGGCTATTGGGATGGTCTCTGTACTCAAGTGTAATCTACAAATGTCCAGGACTCGTAGAACTGTGTCTGCTTTGATAGACGATCACTGGAGACGAATTTGAAATCATTGTAGACTCCTGAGTTATGAAGCTATATTTTACACTCAAAGACATTAGTGGAGAGAGAAAGGTAAGTGTGTCTGTGCCCTTATTCCTCACGACCAACCTACAGTCAGTTGGTGTCCGTACAAATGCAGCATTTATTGACCATTTTTCATTCTATCTGCCCATACATGTGTTCCACGATGATGTTCTACATCACTCCATTAATAATTTGTTCACCTCTCCATCTTGTGTGATTTTTAAGGCACGAAGTCTGCTTTGTGACTCTGCAACTACCAGCCTCAGGAGCAGAATAATTAAAAGGCTTCCATTGTCCTGTGCACATTTGATTAATTCAGCTTCTACACTGTGCAGAGGCGTTCTCTGCTGTCAATCTCTCTCACTGTTAAATGGAGAGTGGTCAGTGAATTGTGTGGAAGTGATGTTCCTATTCTCGATACAGCTGTCAGATGGAGCCTGTAAGACAACCACTATGTTAGGTGCCTCCTCCCAGGGCGCACACAGCTTTTTGTGAGTATGTGTGGCACACACAGGTTCCCGAATTGTCGCAGCCTTTATTTCTACAGGCTTATTAATCTTTTATAGTTCCCCTTCTTTTAGTCCTAACTCCTCCCCACTTTCCTGTCACATCCCCTCGCTATTCCCATGGATCCAATGGTTTTTCTTCTGCTTACCTTGCTGTTTGCCCAGTTTTCGGCCCCATTTGGTAGCCCCTGTGTCTGACCTACACTAAAATTTCAGTTAGTGTGAGCCATTTGGGAAAAAAACCTCCCTATCTAGCCGCTACAGTGCGGATCATCATCCCTTCCTTTCACCCCTTCACTCCTTGCCCCCGTACCCCTGCTAGGTCCCCAGCATATGTAGCCAGTCCATATGGGGAGGCAGTTATGTATGCTTCTGGATGAACCTGATGACAACATGGGAACCACACTACTGGTAACAGAGCTGTTAAGGCACCATGTATGCTCAGAAAAGGTTACTTATCCTTTTGGGGTATCAGAACTCCCAGCAATGAACGTTCTGCCAGGTAGCTGGGTGTCGCCAATGGGGTGTCCCACTGACAGTAGTGGGTGATACCAGGACGGACGTCCTGCATATGAAATGTGTGAACGTTTCTGTCTGCTCTCCTGTGGCCGAATTCCCTTCGAAAAGGAGTAGTTCTTCAGGTCCTGTCTTTTCTTCCACAGCTTTCCCCTCCGTGGCTACACCCTGGGAAGATGGTCAGTCCCGTCTATTAAGTGTGAAACCATTTCCCAGACACTTGGTCTGTTCCAGGGCGAGCGGGGACCCATTCGCCACTACCTAACCTTGTTTGTAGAACACGAAGACATAAATTTGGCGAAGTTGTCGTGCTAAGAAAGAGCCTATTTGGTTCTGTTCTTATCTGCCAGTCAGCTGGCTGCACTTTGAGCGTGTCAACAATTAAAAGTCATCCCAGTGAACATCACTCATCACCGGTCTCTAACCATGAACCTTCTGTAGGGTCCTTCTCCTGCAACCAGATGAACTCAGGGCAAATCTGGAATGACATGGCGTTAGTTTCGTTCGCCACTTCGAGAGAGGCCCCACAGGTAATCATTTAGACACTGGTGCTCTCATCCTGGCTTTAGAAGGGGATACTCTACCTGAAAGTCATGATATATGAAGTCGCACATCCCAGCACCTATGTGCTGCTTTTGTTCCCTCTGTTTTTGCCACATATCCACCAGGTGCAACACTGACCCTCTTTATACAGGCAGCCCTTGCACCTTACCAACTGGTTTTGTGAATTGCCCCATCCCTCATGCTCCTCGTTTGCCAGATTACCCAATGTACAAATACGAAAAGTCAGGAATTCCAATCCACATCGTGTGTCCTTTTCTGAGGCTGCAAGAAATTTAATAGTCTCCACCCAGCGACATTAACATCTACGTCTGCCTCAGTTGCGTCAGTTCCCAACACTCCAAATGTCTCTAACCTCCTCCTGTTCCGTACCCCTTCTTCCTGGCTGTTAACACTTCTCCCCATGAAGGTACTGCCCTGACCACCCCATGTCCCTCCTCCTCAGTCAAGAACATCATCTCCAGCGCCTGCTGGGGATGGGACTCCATCAGGAAACTCCCCTCCCCAGCATTCTTACAACAAGAACCCTGACTGACAGAGCGATAATATGTAACTATACTATAAGCGCCTATATACTGCTCGTTCCATCTCTGACCTGGATATCGCCACAATCTGCTCTTTCCTGACAGCTCTTCTCTGAGAGAGAAGAAAAAGGAACAATGGCCTAAGTCTCAGGATGATGTATCTTTGAGACGCCGTAAAATGGACGATCAAGAGGAGAAGTAGCTCTTTCGATCAAAGTGATCTGTATGAATGGAGGAGAATGGTCTGATCCGCTCCCCATGAAGTCCCCACGACGACTTTGCTTGCACAACCACAGCCAGTTTGGAATCTGCTGGACATTACTATACATCTAGGGGTGACCACCACAGATTCAGAGAAGTAATTTCGTTAGGCTCTTCACTTTCATCCTCTATGGTTATCCTTCAGTGGAACATTTGCGGCATCATATAGAATAGGGAAAAACTGCAGCTTCTTTCGCAAACTTACTCCCAAATGATTTTCTGCCTTCAGGAAAGAAAATATCATCTTACATACTTCCTCAGGACGTTTCGACCTACATCCAGTTGTAGGGATTCCAGCTTACGGGGTCGTCATGCTGCTTATACATGATAACATCCACAGCCACCCACCTCCTTCTTCTTGGGGGAAACTCCGTCGACTCTCTGGGATATCAGCTCACTTACCGATCCCTGGTTTCATTGTGGGCCCCATTACCACTGCGACATCTTCGGAGTTCCATCACACTTTTCCGCCTAAAAAACGGGGAGTGGAGGGAAGATAGCTGTCTTTCTCCTCCCAAAACCAATGCTATAATCAAGAAATTAATACAAGGGAGCTTCAACATGACACAGTCACAATCCTCCTCACCAGGATTGGACAGCATTCACATACAGATGTTAAGACATGTCTTCCGAGGGCTTACATTTTTTGTCCAAACATATAACCTCATCTGGAGAGATGGTACATTCTCTAGATGTTGGCATGAAGCCATAGTCATTCCTATCCCTAATCCTGGCAAAGACAAACATCTTTCAGTTAACGTCCTAACGTCCAATCTACCTAACCAGTAGCGTTTTCAAGTATTGCTCAGTTGGTATTGTGGCTGGAATCCCCGAATCTCCTAACAAACGCACAATGTGGCTTTCGTAAGTAGTACTCTACTGTCAATCATCCCGACACTCCATAAATTCATATTATCGTATTTTCTACGGAAGGGTGAAACTGTGACCGCGTTTTTTGACCTGGAGAAGGCGTGTGGCACCTGTTGGACGACGGGTATCCTCTAAACTTTGCAAACTTTGGACTCAGGGGTCATATGCCTTTTTGATTGAGGAATTTTTAAAAGCTCGCGTTTTTAAGGTACACATGTGTTTGAAACTGTCAAACACGATAATTCATGAACACTGTGTACCACAAGCTTCAGCACTTAGAGTTGCTCTTTGCCACCGCAATTAACCCTATTACATATTGTGTACTGCCAGGTGTTTCGGCTTATATTTTCGTAGAGGACTTCACCAGTTTGCATCTCCCAACTAACGTAATTATTTCAGTGGCACCTTCATCAGTGTCTAGACCATATCTACTTGTGAAGCACTGACAATGGCTTCCGTTTTTCTCCCATTACTTTGAAGCTACAGAATTACCATTATTCTACCAGAAGGCTTGACGACAATATCTTCGTCTACATTGATGGTTCCAAGATTGACGGTGGTGTCAGGTATGCCTTTGTACTCCGTGATGATGCCTTTCAATAGCGTCTGCCGGACCAGTGCTCGATGTTGATTGCGAATCTCTGTGTTCTTTACCAGCTTCCCATTGCACTAAGGGACACTTGACTCTTAACACTGTCATCTTCTAGAATTTTCTGAGTGATTTTTCAGTGATCTTGCGTGTCACATTCAGTCCACCTCATGGTACAGAGGACTGAGGAATGCCTTAATTCGCTAACTGCCAGTGAAACGACTGTGGTCATTTCGGAGTTTTGGGGACTGACATTACGGATGGTGCTGCAAAAGATGCAGCTTTTCTCTCTCGGCTTGCTACCTAGTGTTCCTTTGGATCACTTATGTGTTACTAGTGTGCCTACTGTTATGTCACAGAGCATAATAATTCTCAAAGATTACATGATTCATCTTTCCACCAAACTTCAATAATCCCCATTACAACTTCAATCTATCAATTTCCTTTCTTAAACTTCGCAACCTCTATATCCATTTAAGGAATTTGACATTCCACGTTCAGATCTGTAGAATACCAGTGTATTTGTTGTTGTTGGTTGTTTTGAGGGGACTAGACAGCTAGGTTATCAGTCCCCTGTTCCTAGCTGAGTGTCAACTGTCAATAAAGATAAAACAATGCCCTGAAAGTGACATCGCATAAAAGGGCAGGTTAAGAATGGACAAGCCACTGACAATACAAAACGAAGACACACAGAATTAGTAAAAGAAAGTCACGAATAAAACTGGATAGCAGAGTACCTTGGCTGGCTGATCACAAAGAAAAAACAGGATGAGCCAGCCACACTGCACACAATAAGACCTCCTAAGGACGTGAAAAGGTAAAAAGCTGGGTTGCTGGTGGCCTAAGATATCAGGCCACAGCACCCACGGTTAGATAGATGCATAAAAACCAGAAGCTCGGATAAAACGTAAAACTTTGTTAGCCATAGAGGCGTCGTCACCTAAAACTAAGGGTAGTGCGTCTGGGAGATTAAAAGAATGCCGCAGATTGGCTAAAAGCGGACAGTCCATCAAGAGATGGGCCACTGTCATTGCGACACCACATCGACACACGGGCGGGGACTCACGGCGAAGGAGATACCCATGGGTCAACCACGTGTGCCCAATACGGAGGTGGCAGAGGACAACCGCCTCTCGGCGGATCGGCCGCAGTGAAGACTTCCACAGGGTTGTGGATAGCTTCACTGCTCGGAGCTAGTTTGTTGCACTCATGGTAGACCATTCGGCACTCCGAGCATCACGCACCTTCTTGTGCAATGATGTCCTGAGGTCTGATTCCATGACGCCAATGGTGAAGGGTGACGCAGTGGTGGCTTGTTTGGCCAACCGGTCAACACGTTCATTCTCCAAAATGTCGACGTGGCCAGGGGTCCATAGGAAGACCACACATCGGCCAGATTTGCCAAGAGAGTAAGTAGTGTCTTGAATGGACTGCACTAACGGGTGACGAGGGAAGAACTGGTCGAGTGCCTGCAAGCCACTCAGGGAGTCACTACAGATGACAAATGACCCCCTGGGACAGGCTTGGAGGTGTTCTAGAGCCTTGAGGATAGCGACCAGCTCTGCAGTAAAGACACTACTTTCACGGGGCAATGAATGTTGTTCCACATGGTCACCATGGAGACATGCATACCCAGCACGACCATCAGCTAGGGACCCATCAGTATAGATGGCTTCAGCACCATGGAAAGAGTTGAAGAGATCCACGAACTGGTGTCGGAGTTGCATTGGAGAAACGGAGTCCTTTGATCTATTGGCCAGATCCAGACAAAACTGCAATCGGGGAATGGACCAAGGAGGGGTTTGAAAGGAATAGTGGAAAGTGGCAGGGAGTGGTTGGGATTCGAGAGACGAAAGTAGAGAACGAACGCGGACTGATAATGGGTAACCCGACTGAGGTCGTCTTGGAGGGATAGGAAGTGCAGCACTTGGAAAAAGAAGCTGGTGGTTCGGATGGTGTGGCAAGGCCTTAACATGGGCAACGTACGAAGCCAGCAGGTGCTGCTGGCGGAACCGCAGAGGAAGGACCCCAGCTTCAACCAGTAGGCTTGTCACAGGGCTCGTGCGGAAAGCCCCTGTCGCCAAACGAACTCCAGAATGTAAGACTGGGTCTAATGTTTGCAGTACTGATGGTGCAGCCGAATCGTATACTCTGCAGCCATAGTCTAGGCGCGACTGGATGAGCTCCTTATAAAGGTGCAGGAGCGTTGGGCGTGCCGCTCCCCAAACAGTATGGCTTAGACAGCGTAGAATATTAAGGTGTCGCCAGCACTTTTGTTTGAGCTGGCGAAGGTGTGGCACCCAGGTGAGCCAGTTGTTGAACAACATTCCTAAAAAACGGTGCGTCTCTTCGACACGCAGCAGGTCATCAGCGAGATACAGTTCGGGTTCCGGGTGTACTGCCCGACGTCGACAGAAATGCATCACACGGGTTTTGGATGCAGAAAATTGAAAACCGTGGGCAAACGCCCAAGACTGTGCCTTCCGAATTGCGATCTGCAACCGCCGTTCAGCTACGCTGTTGCTGGAGGAGCTGTAATACATGCAGAAGTCATCGGATACAAGGAAGTAGAAACCAATGACCCCGCAGCTGCAGCAAGACCGTTTATGGCGATTAAGAATAAAGGAACACTAAGAACGGAACCTTGTGGGACTCCGTTCTCTTGACAATGAGGTGAGCTGAAACAAGAACCAACACGAACACGAAAAGAACGCAACGCCAGGAAGTTCTTAATGAATGTAGGAAGTGGACCCCGTAAGCCCCAATCGTACAGCATAGACAGAATATGATAGCGCCAGGTGGTGTCATACGCTTTCCGCAGGTCAAAAAAGACGGCAATCAGGTGTTCATGGCGAGAAAATGCTGTACGAATGGCCGACTCTAGTGACACGAGATTGTCTATAGCAGAGCGGCCTTGACGGAACCCACCCTGTTGAGGCGCCAAGAGTCCTCGGTCCTCGAGGATCCACATGAGCCTCCGACTCACCATCCGTTCGAGGAGTTTACACGGACGTTGGTGAGGCTGATTGGGCGGTAATTATCTGCCACCTGTGGATAAGCCCCGGGCTTCATCACTGGGATGATGATGCTATCCCGCCATTGAGACGGGAAGACACCCCCAACCCAGAGACGAATCAGCAAGGAGAGAAGTTGGCGCTTAGAGTCTGCTGACATATGTCGGAGGAACTGACTATGAATGCGGTCGGGTCCAGAGGACGTGGCTGGGCATGCGGCAAGGGCGCTTTCGAACTCCCATTCGCTGAAAGGGATGTTATAGATTTCCTGGCGTCGCATTTGAAAGGATATCTGTTTTCGCTCAGTGCTCTCTTTAAGGGCGCGGAAATCCGCATCATATGCAGCGGTCGCTGAGGTGCGAGCATAGTGGTGTGCCAAATGCTCAGCTATTGTGAGAGGTTCAGTGCAAATTGTACCCTGAATGATGAGGCACGGAATTCCCACTGGTGGGCGGTGGCCAAAGAGGCGTCGAACTTGCGACCATACCCGTGAAGGTGATGCTCGGGATCCAATGGAGGCGACAAAACGCTCCCAGAAGGCCCTCTTGCTTTGCTGGATCAATCGCCGTGCCCGTGCACGGAGACGCTTAAACGCAATAAGGTTATCGACGGAAGGGTGGCGACGGTGGCGCTGAGGTGCTCGCCGACGTTCCCGGATGGCCTCAGCTATCTCCGGCGTCCACCAGGGCACTGACTTACGGTGGAGTGATCCCAGTGAGACGGGTACGGTTTTCTCAGCAGCAGAAATGATCGAATGAGTGACCTGCTGAACAGCGGTATCTATATCAGCCGGAAGAGGAGAGGGAAGCACAGCGGCTATGGAATATGCTGTCCAGTCGGCCCTATGGAGGGACCAGCGAGGCAGACGGTTAGCAGATGGACACTGTGGGAGCGACAGGAAATAGGGAAATGGTCGCTGCCACACAGGTCATCGTGGACCCTCCAAGTGAAGTGCGGAAGTAGGCTTGGGCTACAGACAGACAGGTCTATGGCAGAGAATGTACCGTGTGCCATGCTAAAGCGTGTAGCAGCACCGGTGTTCAGGAGGCAGATGTTCAGCTGGTTCAGTAGTGTCTCAACATCCCTACCCCGTGCCGAAGTCTGTGTGCCACCCCACAAAGTGTGGTGGGCATTGAAATCCCCCAAAAGAAGGAAGGGTGGGGGAAGTTGGGCGACCAAGGCAGCGAGGTCCACAGGAGAGACAGCCTCATCTGGCGGGAGATAGATTGAACAGATTGTAACATCCTGCACTGCCCGGAGCCGAACAGCAACCGCCTCTAGGGGCGTTTGAAGGGGCACGGCAGCGCTCGGGACAGTGGCTAGGACATAGATACAGACTCCACCAGAAACTCTGTCATAGATAGGCCGATTTTTAAAATAGCCCCGGTAGCCTCGAAGGGCAGGGTACCGCATCGCTGGGAACCAAGTCTCTTGGAGAGCGATACAAAAGGCAGGTGTTTGGCTGAGAAGTTGTCGTAGCTCAGGCAGGTGGTGGAAAAAGCCGCTACAATTCCACTGGAGGATCGTGTTTCCTTCTGGCTGTACCGCCATGACGAATAAAACAGCAGATCATTGCATCGGATCGTCTGCTTCCATGTGCTCGGAATTCACGGAACAAGAGATCTTATTTTCTGGGGAATCAGTAATTGCGAGATCCTCAGGAGATGCGAGGATCTCGACTTCATCCTCCGAAGAAGAGGATGTGGGTGGTTGTGGCTTTGAAGCCACTGAACATTCTTTCTTCTGATTTCTCTTCTTTTTGTCCCCTCGCTGGCCCTTTGGTTTGCAGGGCCGAGGGGGCTTCCCAGAAGTGGCATCCGGGACGGAGGAAGAGCAGGAAGCTCTTCGATCGGCAAGTTGGAGATCCTGAAGACGACGGCTCGTAATCCTCAACTTCATATGTGACGTCTGCCAGGCGGTGTATGACAAGATACGGACCAAAGTATCGCTTTTATAATTTTTCTGATAGTCCAACTTTCTGCACAGGGGTAAAAATCCATGGCAGATCTCCTGGGCTGTACACAACAAGGTCGTTGCTTGTCGTTATACCGCTGACAGTCCTTCTCCTGGGCGTCTAGTGTCCGTATGCGAGCCAGCTGTCTTCCTACTTAGACCCTTGTGATGAGGTGTTTGACAGTCATCCTGGGTATCGTTTGATTGAAACGGGGACAGCGTATGCATTGTTATCTCACCTTCATGGCCATGGAGCAGGTATAACGACGTGAAGCCTGTGGTGTCTTGTCTTGTGGTATTGTAAGCAAAAGTCACGACTGGAGGTATTGTATCTCAATCCTTCTGCTCAACATCGACAGCTTATCCGCTAACATCTTGTTAAAATGTTCTGTAAGACCATTTGTCTGAGGATGGTATGCAGTTGTCATTCTGTGGACAATGTTGCACCTCTGATACTAGTTGTGACTGGAATACTTTTCCACGATCAGATATTATCACAAGTGGTGGCCCATGCCTCAAAATAATGTCTTCTTCACGGAATTTTGCGATCTCTGGAGCTTCTGCAGTCGACACAGGTTTGGTGACAGCGTAGCGTGTGAGGTAGTCAGTGCAGACTATTATCGAACGGTTACCGGTTGTCGACTTCGGGAACCTCCCTAAAAGATCGATCCCAACTCGGTGGAATGGAGCTGCTGCCGGCGGCATCGGTACGAGATGTCCTGGAGGTAATTGCGGCACATGCTTCCGTTGCTGGCACTCTTTACAGTGACTCACATAGTGCTTGACAGGTCGGTAGAGACCCTTCCAAGTAATACCTGCGTGACGGTGAATGGTTTGCCGAAAAAATACGGCCGGAACTTGTTGATAGCCCAGATAACTGCGAGACATTCTTTCTCGGTTGTAGAGTAGTTTATCTTGGACTTTGAAAGTACTCTTGATGCATAGGCTATCACCTTTTCAACACCTTCTTCAAATTGTACAACAACTTCACCCATACCGTAACCACTGGCGTCTGTGTGAAGTTCCGCATTCTCATCGTACAAGGCTAGAACTAGTGCTGAAGTTAGAGCCTCCTGAAGTGCCCGGAAAGCTCTTTCTTTTGTCTCATCCCAGAAAAAATTTGGGATCTCCCTGCAGAAGTTCTTGCATTGGACGTGCCTTGTTACAAAATCCTTTTATGAAACGTCGGTAGTATGAGCACAGCCCGAGAAAACTTCCCACATCACGAATGTGCTGAGGAGTCGGAAATTCTGTGACTGCCCTTACTTTATTTGGATCAGGATGGACACCATCTCCGTTGATTATGTGCCCAAGGATTTTTATCTCTTTGGCGACGTAGAGGCACTTCATTGGATTGAGGCGGAGTCCTGCAATCTGAAGACACTTCAACACAGTTGACAGGAGACTCAGATGATCTTCAAATGTTTTCGAGAAAACGGAAATGTCATCTAAATAGCAAAGACACGTCGTCCATTTAAGGTGTCGAAGCAAGTTGTCCATCATGCGTTCGAATGTGGCTGGAGCATTACATAATCCAAATGGCATTACTTTGAATTCATAGAGCCTGTCAGGTGTAGTAAAAGCTGTCTTCTCCCTGTCAGCTTCATCAACCTCGATTTGCCAGTAACCTGGCTACATGTCGATAGTTGAAAAGTATGTAGCTCCTTTGAAGCAGTCTAAGGTGTCGTCAATGCGCGGCAATGGATAGACATCATTCTTTGTAATCTTGTTCAGACGCTGATAGTCGAAACAGAATCGCCACGTGCCATCTCTCTTCTTTATGAAGACCACCGGAGACGAGCAAGGACTCTCTGAAGGTTGAATAATGTCATTGTGCAACATCATCTCCACTTCCCCCCGAATTATCCGTCTTTCAGCTGGCGACACTCTATATGAACGCTGGCTAAGTGGTCGATGATCCCCAGTATTGATACTGTACCTTATTGTGAGTCGTTTCGTTTGAATTTTCCCCTGCTGAGGTGTGAATGCACCCAAAAATTGGCGTAGTACAGCTAACACCCGCTGCCATTGTTCCTTGGCCAGTCCAGGCCCTATTAGCAGTTCCATAGTTGATTCCTCCAGCGTGTTGTCTGCACTAACAGCAGGGCATGGGTCTTCATTGATGACGTTGAGCTCACCATCGTGCATTGGTTCAGCTGTCCCGATACACATTCCCTTGGGGATAAGTCCTGACTCCTTTGGCAATTTGTGATCCAAATCTCTCCTTGACCACTGGTAATGCTTATGATAGCCGCTGGTAAGTAAATTTCTTTGGTGAGCCTGATAAAGTTTTTACTATCAACAAGCACTTCACAGTTTAACCGGTCATCCGTGATGGTGACTGCCACTCTTCTTATTGTCAACGGTGGTATCATCACATTGTCAACGGCGAATAACTTACGAGAAAATTCTGCATTACGTGTAGCCGTCGGAGTGACTTCCTCAATTTGCAGCTCAGATCTCCCACAGTCAATGATAGCTTGGGATGCCTGAAGGAAGTCCCATCCGAGGATGACATTATGGCTACATTCTGTTTACACAACAAATTCAAACGGCTGGGTCCTGTTGTTGAGCGTTATTCTTGCGACACAAGTTCGTGCTGGCTAGACGTATATTCCATTCGCGACCTTCAGCAGTTGCCCCCGTATCACAGAACATTGTCTTCTTTGGTGTGCGATGGTAATTATCCAATCATACAGAGAAAGAATCTCCTGAATCAACCAGCACTCGGACAGGTTGGCCGTCGATGACATTTCCCGACATCTTAGCAACTGTCGTCCATGGAGGATTTTCATCTACGGCGGCCTCACCTCCGTAGATGGTCACCTCGATTAGATTTCGTGGGCAGGGCTGCTGGGGGAGCGGCTGGTACCTCTGTACGGCGACGGTGAACAGCTGCGGCGTGTTGGGGAGTCCAGGGTTCGGCAATGGGCTTCTTCCAATAGGTCGACTGAACTCTTCAGCAGGTGACTGCCTGGGATAGAACTGCTCTGATGGCTGACATCTTAAGGCAAAATAATCGTCAAATAATCACCTACTCACTCTGCAGTAGCGTACGACATGTCCAAGGCGCCCACAGTGGAAACAAAGTGGTGTGTTGTCTTCTGTCCTCCAGACGTTTGTTCTTCTGTGGGATGTCATTGTTGCCGGGGGAGTTGGTTGTGGTCACATCAGGTGGTTCATAGGCTGCTGTATGGCGACTGCAGTGTAAGTCATAGCAGGGCGACGCCATTGTTCACGTCAGGTGAAACTGGTGGGGCAGACAGGAACTAATGTGTGAAATACCTCTTCCTCAGTGGCGTCTGCTTCCTCGTGACTTACAGAGCTTACATCCATAGCCATAATCTGATGCTCGCTCGATCTAATAGTCCCAGCTGTCAGAAATCGTTGTAATTCTTCTCTCACAATTTGCCGTATGAGAGAAGCGAAATCATGCTGGTCTTGCACAACGGCCATAGGGAATACATTGGGGAGTCTGTCATACTTGTTTCGTCCAATCCATCTTTGTTGCATCTCTTCAATAAGCTAGCACCATGTGATGAACTTTTCCGTCGTAGCGACATCTTTTATCAGAAGGGCTTGGTACATATCTTCTGCTATACCCTTCATCAGGTGCGTGATTTTGAGGACTCAGTCATATTCGGATTGACTATGTTACACAGGGCCAAGACATTCTGTATGTATGACTGTGTTGGCTCACCATGTCGCTGGGCCCGGTTCTTCAGTTGTTCTTCCGCCGAGCGGATGTCACTGGTGGTCACCAAATGTCTTCTTGAATTCCGTCTGGAACGTCTCCCAGTCATTCAACTTGTCTTCATTGTTTTCAAACCATTGCTGGGCTGTTCCATCCAGGTAGAAATAAACGTTGGCCAAGCACATTGTATGATCCCACCTGTTGTACTTGGCGACTCGGTCGAACCCTATTAGCTATTTGTTGGGATCCTGTCCAGTGTCTCCAGAGAACACCGACGGGTGTCTGATGTGCAGCTGGCTTACCGCTGGTTTCGTATCCATTGTTCTTCTGATAATATGGAATTTCGTAAGGATGTACTCGGTATATCCTTTGTATTCCGGTTCTAGTCCGTGTAAGCGACAGCTTTTACGTTGTCTAATCGGAGCCACGGTCATGCAGCTGTTGCACAGTCTACACGGCGCCTCCACCAAACAATGTCACGTTGAAATGGGAGCAGGATTCACTTGTAAGGCAACTGAACACAACACTTATACTCAAAGCAAGTTTATTACGAACTCAACCTACACGCAGCACTGACTGCCTCTCAGGCAGAGTGCTCTGCTATTTATACACAGAATGTACCAGAAACAAGAAGAATAGTTAACATTAGAAACAAGTAGATTTTACAAGTGAACATAAGAAACATGTGGGACACTCTGGAAATGTTAATTACAAAGAAAAAATTGTTTGCCAGTGGAAGGGATTGAACCAGTGACCTTTAGCACCGCAGTATGTGACACAATCCCCTGCGCCACGCTGGCAGTTGGTTTACGTGGAGTCTCGTGGCAATATGACTCAGCAGCGCCTTCAGCATTATGGATCCTTGACCAGATCCTCCATTGTGGCATCAGGCTAGCAACGGTTGCTTTTCACCTAGTCTGGTGATGATCGTTCTTGCAAAAACAGAGGTCCCTCCCATGTGGTTCCGCTGGCAATGGCTGCTGGCATCATACGTTGCCCACATTCATGCCTCGCCGTCACCCAAACTGCAGGCTCATTTTTCCATCTTACACACTCCCCTCCCCTCTCCACGACAGTGATGCAGATCAAGCCCCCTATTGTGGCCCAGGTTTGCTACCTTCTTTCTTCGCTCGAATACCTTCGCCTCTCTCCTGCCACTATCCTTCCCAATTGCCTCCTTGGTCCCTCACTCACTTGTGGCTCTATGTGGAATGGCACGTGACTCCAAATCTTTAGTACCACCAGAGCCTCTGTCACCAATTTGCAGCTCTTATTGACTTGTTTCGTGATGCAGAGTTGGTTTACACTGATGCTTCCATGGCAGATGGCCAAACTGGGTTTGCGTTTGTCAATGGTGATCATGTTGAACAACATTCCCTGCCTTGTGCGAGCAGGTTGCTCCAGAGCTGGTTGCCATTTCTCATGGTCTTCAGCGCCTCTGTTCTATCTGTGGGGAGTCACTTGTAGTTACTCCCTGAGTGGCTTGCTAGCACTCTACCAGAGTTTCTCTAGAAATCCTTTGGCACAATCTATTCAAGACACCTTATACACTGTTGGTAGGTCTTGCCACTCAAGATCCTTGTTTTTTGGATGTGATTACTATACTTGTATCATCAGAAAAAAGAACTTTGGTTGGATGGTTTCAGCAAAAGGAAATTGCTGGATTTTGTTTGATGAAATACTTTGGATTGTGCCATGCCACTATTAGGCTTAATGAAGTATACGTTAGTGTCTGACCATGAAAAAGTAATAAGTAAAATAACTAAAATACTTAGCTTGCATTTATCGCAAATCTTTAATTAAGCGCAAAGTTCCTAGTAATTGGAAAAAAGTGTAGATGACTCCCGTTTATAAGAAAGGAAAGAGAACTGACCCACATAATTACTGGCCAATACTGTTGAGATCAGTTTCCTGTAGAATTTTGGAGCACATTCTCAGTTCAAATATAATAAATTTCCTTGAGATGGAAAAGCTTCTTTCGACAAATCAGCACGGGCTTAGGAAACAACATTCATGTGAAACTCAGCGTGCCCTTTGCTCACATGACATCTTGCGGACCATGGATAAAGGGCAACAGGCGGATTGTTTTTTTTCTGGATTTCAAAAAGGGGTTTGGTGTGGTGCCACACTGCAGGCTGATAATTAAGATACGAGCATATGGAATAGGTTCACAGATTTGAGACTGGCTGGAGGACTTCCTAAGTAACAGAATGCAGTACATTTTTTTAGACAGCGAATGTTCATCAGAGACAAGTGTATGGTCAGGCGTGCCCCAGGGGAGTGTTGGTAGGACCGCTATTATTTTCTATCTATATAAATGATCTGATGGACAGAGTAAGTTGTAATTTGTGGCTGTTCGCTGATGATGCTGTCATGTATAGGAGGGTGTCATCTTTAATTGACTGTAATAGCATACAAAAGTTCTAGTTGGTGCGCCGTACTGGAGAAGCCGAGCGGTCTAAGGCATCTCGCTGTGGAGCACGTGGCTGCTCACCGTCAGAGGTTTGATTTAGACAAAATTTCTAGTTGGTGCGCCATGGTGGAAAAGCCGAGCGGTCTAAGGCAGCTCGCTGTGGAGCACGTGGCTGCTCACGCTCGGAGGTTTGATTTAGACGAAATGTCTAGTTGGTGCGCCGTGGTGCAGAACCCGAGAGGTCTCAGGCACCTCGCTGTGGAACACGTAGCTGCTCACCGTCGGAGGTTTGATTTAGACAAAATTTCTAGTTGGTGCGCCGTGGTGGAGAAGGCAAACGGTCTAAGGAACCTCGCTGTGCAGCACGTGGCTGCTCACCATCGGAGGTTTGATTTAGACAAAAATTCAAGTTGGTGCGCCATGGTGGAGAAGCCGAGCGGTGAAGGCACCTCGCTGAGTAGCAGGTAGCTGCTCACCTTTGGAGGTTTGATTTAGACAAAAATTCAAGTTGGTGCGCCATGGTGGAGAAGCCGAGCGGTGAAGTCACCGTGCTGAGTAGCAGGTGGCTGCTCACTGTCGGAGGTTTGATTTAGACAAAATTTATAGTTGGTGCACCATGGTGGAGAAGTCGAGCGGTGTAAGGCGCCTCGCTGTGGAGCACGTGGCTGCTCACCGTCGGAGGTTTGATTTAGACAAAATTTCTAGTTGGTGCGCCATGGTGGAAAAGCCGAGCGGTCTAAGGCAGCTCGCTGTGGAGCACGTGGCTGCTCATGCTCGGAGGTTTGATTTAGACGAAATGTCTAGTTGGTGCGCCGTGGTGCAGAACCCGAGAGGTCTCAGGCACCTCGCTGTGGAACACGTGGCTGCTCACCGTCGGAGGTTTCAATTAGACAAAATTTCTAGTTGGTGCGCCGTGATGGAGAAGCCGAGCAGTCTAAGGCACCTCGCTGTGGAGCACGTGGCTGCTCACCGTTGGAGGTTTGATTTAGACAAAAATTTCTAGTTGGTGCGCCGTGGTGGAGAAGCCGAGCGGTCTAAGGAACTTCGCTGTAGAGCACGTGGCTGCTCACCATCGGAGGTTTGATTTAGACAAAATTTCTAGTTGGTGTGCCATGGTGGAGAAGCCGAGAGGTCTAAGGCACCTCACTGTGGAGCACGTGGCTGCTCACCGTCGGAGGTTTGATTTAGACAAAATTTCTAGTTGGTGCGCCGTGGTGGAGAAGCCGAGTGGTCTAAGCACCTTGTTGTGGAGCACGTGGCTGCTCACCATCGAAGGTTTGATTTCGACAATATTTCTAGTTGGTTGTTGTTGTTTGGACGTTTTAGGGGGACAAAACTGCGGAGGTCATCAGTCCCCCATTCCATTATTAGGCGTTACAACAAAGAACAGGGACGGGCAAAGGAGCCTAGAGTCGAGAACAACTAGGGGGGAGGAAGATCCCCCGAGTCAGTGAAAGGACAACAAAGTCGGCAAGAAACAACTAAAACAATGACAATTACACAGTATAACCGACCAACTGCAAAAAATAAAATGTAAAAACCGACGTCTGTGGCTGACCGACCGTGATACTAAAAATAGGAAAAGTCAACCACACAGAAACAAAGGGAATCGTCCAATTGTAGGTCATGACAGGACTGACACAGACACTGAACGAAAGCTTTAAATGGAGCGGTAAAAACCACTGTCCCGAATAAAACTGCCATCTTGGCATCGTCACTTAAAACTTAGGATAAAAGCACAGGAAAATTAAAACTCCGCCGCAGAGGTGCTAAAATAGGGCATTCAACTAAGATGTGCCACAGCGACACACAGGCGGTTCCTCGCCACGAAGGAGATGGCCGTGTGTCAGCCATGTATGGCCAATGCGAAGCCTGCACAGGACCACGGAGTCCCGGCGGCAGGCCCGCATTAAAGAATGCCACACAGCTGTCGTTCCCTTTATATCCCTAAGTTCGTTGACTGTTGCCATACTACGCCACTCCGTGGCCCAGAGCTCGTGCACTCTTTGTCGCAGCACCGTCCGCAGATCAGCAGCCGGGAGGCCGATGTCTAAAACATGCGCCTCAACAGCCTGCTTGGAACGTTCGTTCCCCGGAATACCGACATGGCCCGGGGACCAGAGGAACACCACTGATCGACCAGACCTGTCAAGGGCAGATAGGGCCGCCTGAATACCCAACACCAGGGGAGACCGCGGATAGAACTGGTCAATGGCTCTAAGGCTGCTCAGGGAGTCACTGCAGATGAGAAAGGACTCACCTGAGCAGGACCTGGCGTGCTCGAGAGCGCGGGAAATAGCCACCAGCTCTGCAGGGTCCAGCAAGCGCAATGCTGAGGGTGACGCAGAACCGTAGGCGACACAGCCAAAATCTAAACGGGACTGCACCAGAGCCTGATAGAGCCGCAACAGGGTGGAGCGGTCAGCTCCCCAGGAAGTATGGCCCAGGTGGCGGAGGACATTGAGGTGGCGCCAGCACTCCCGTTTTAGTTGACGGATGTTGGGGAGCCACGTCAGCCGTGAGTCGAAAACAAGCCCCAAAAAACGATGAGTGTCCACGACCTCTAAGAGGTCATCACCGAGATACAGTTCGGGCTGAGGGTGAACCGTTCGAAGCCGACAAAAGTGCATAACACTAGTCTTTGTAGCAGAGAACTGGAAGTCATGGGTAAGAGCCCAGGACTGCGCCTTCCTAATGGCTCCTTGCAGCCTACGTTCGGCGACCTGAGTGCTGGAAGAGCTAAAATAGATACAAAAGTCGTCAGCATATAGTGAAGGGGATGCTGACGACCCAACTGCTGTAGCTAAGCCGTTAATGGCTACTAGAAATAAAGGGACACTCAAAACAGAGCCCTGAGGAACCCCATTTTCCTGCACATGAGAGGTACTACGAGAGGCACCTACTTGAACACAAAAAGTACGGACAGCTAAAAAGTTTTTAATAAAAATTGGGAGTGAGCCCCGAAGACCCCAACCATGTAACGTGCGAAGTATGTGGTGTCGCCAGGTCGTATCATACGCTCTGTGCATATCAAAAAAGACGGCTATCAGATGTTGGCGCCTGGCAAGGGCTGTGCAGATCGCGGACTCGAGGTACACCAGGTTGTCGGTGGTGGAGCGACCCTGGCGGAACCCACCCTGGCATGGAGCCAGTAAGCCCTGAGTCTCGAGGATCCAGCACAACCGCCTACTGACCATGCGCTCCAACAGCTTACAGAGGACATTGGTCAGCATAATGGGCCGATAGCTATCCAAATGAGCAGGGTTTTTGCCTGGTTTCATCACCGGTATGATGATACCCTCCCGCCACTGCGAAGGGAATACCCCGTCGCACCAGATGTAGTTGAAGAGCGCAAGGAGATTACGCTGGCTCTCCGCTGAAAGATGTTTCAACATCTGGCTGTGGATGCTATCGGGTCCTGGAGCCGTGTCCGGACACTTTTGAAGAGCGCTGAGGAATTCCCCCTCTGTGAATGGCATGTTATATTCCTTCGTACGGTGGGTGGTAAAGGAGAGGGGCTGGCGTTCCACCTGCTCCTTTAATGTACGGGAGGTAATTCTCAGAGGAGAAGGCATGAGCATAATGCTCGGCAAACAGCTCTGCAACTGTGGCCGGGTCCATGCATAGTATGCCATTCACAGAGATCCCAGAGATTCCTGCTGGTGTTGGGAATCCCCTTAAACGCCTTATCTTGTTCCAGACCTGGGTGGTGGAGGTACCTGCGCCAATAGTGGAGACGTACCTATCCCAACACTCTTGCTTTCGTCTCTTAATGAGATAACGTGCACGTGCACGGAGCCGCTTGAAAGCTACGAGGTAATGCAGAGACGGGTGCCGCTTGTACCGTTGTAAGGCCCGTCGGCGATCTTTGTTGTTGTTGTTGTTGTTGTTGATTGTTTGAAGGGGACTAAACAGCTAGGTCATCAGTCCCCTGTTCCTAGCTAAGAGAGCACGTATGAATATGCCACGTCTACTGCATGAGACGTTCAACGTGAGAATACATGCGAAGACAAAATTTAAAGGTAAAAATCAGGAAAGCAATGGACCAAAGAGACAATAACACTAAAAGAGCAAAGCAGGAGTATGTGGCTGGCCGATCACAGAGATAATATAGGATGAGCCAGCCATTCTGCACACACTAAAATGCCAGTCATCC
Source organism: Locusta migratoria (assembly GCA_026315105.1). NCBI lineage: Eukaryota > Metazoa > Arthropoda > Insecta > Orthoptera > Acrididae > Locusta > Locusta migratoria. The sequence continues at coordinate 801,119,651 of CM048755.1, read as the reverse complement.
ATGGGACTGACTGGATGAAAGTAAAAACAGATTAAAACCGGTGAATGGCAGGTACCTGAAATATCAGGTTTAGGGACCCACTATTAAATCACATGATAAAAACCAGCAGAGCGAATAAAATCTACAACACGTTCGACCATAGCAGAATCGTCTCCTAACATAAAAGAAAGCGCATCTGGTAGATTAAAAGATTGGCGCAAGGCAATTAAAAGTGGACAGTCCACCAGAATGTGGACCACTGTCAAGGGGGCGCCACAGTCACACTGTGGTGCGTCCTCCCGCCGAAGAAGGTGGCCATGCGTCAGCCATGTGTGGCCGATTCGTAGGCGACAGAGAACAACCGATTCCCTACGAGACGACCGCAGTGAGGACTTCCATGCGACCGTACAGAGCTTCACTGCACGAAGCTTGTTGGGGTGAGTAGAGTTAGCCCACTCGTTATCCCACAGGCTACGGATCTTCCGATGGAACTCCAGTCTGAGATCGCTCTCTGGAAGACCAATAGCCAATGGACTGGAGGAAGTAGCCTGCTTAGCCAGCTGATCCACACGTTCGTTTCCAGGAATGCCGATATGGCCTGGGGTCCAAACAAAGACCACCGAGCGACCAGACCGAACAAGCCTGGAAAGAGACTCCTGTAGGGATTGCACCAAAGGGTGTTTCGGGAAACAGTTGGCGAGGGCTTGCAAACCACTAAGGGAGTCAGAACAGATGACCAGAGACTCCCCAGGGCACCCTCTGAGATGTTCAAGTGCCCGATAGATGGCAACTAGTTCTGCTGTGAATACGCTACTTCCACAAGGCAGTGAATGCTGTTCAGTATGCTCACCATGGACGTATGCATAGCCAGTACGGCCGTCGACCACAGAACCATCCGTGTATACGACTTCCGCGCCACATAACGACTCTAAAACAGCCTGAAACTGGCGACGGAGACTCGGTGGCGCTACAGAGGCTTTTGATACATGCGCCAAGTCCAGCCGAAGCTGTGGACGTGAAAGCGACCAAGGAGCGATGCGGTAACGCCCGTGAAAAGCAGGAGGCATAGGAAGGGACTCAAGAGACGACAGGACGGAACGAACGTGGACCGCGATCGGAAGACCGGACCTCGGTCGTTGTCGTGGAGACGGGAGTGTAGCAGCTGGAAAAAGAAGCCTGCGATTCGGATGGTGCGGTATTGCATGGACATGGGCAACATAGGAGGATAACAGCTGCTGCCGCCGAAATCGCAGGGGAAGGACTCCAGCTTCAGCAAGGAGGCTGGCCACTGGACTTGTCCGAAAGGCACCTGTCGCTAAACGGACGCCACCGTGGAGTACCGGGTCCAAGGCCTGCAATGCAGATGGGGCTGCCGAATCATATACAAAGCTCCTGTAGTCCAATCGAGATTGAATCAGCGCCCTGTAGAGCTGCAAAAGACTCGTACGGGCGGCTCCCCAACTAGTGTGGCTGAGGCAGCGTAGGATATTGAGGTACCCCACGCACTTCTGCTTGAGTTGGCGAAGATGGGGCACCTAAGTGAGCCGGCTGTCGAAGAGCATGCCTAGAAATCGGTGAGTCTCTTCGACACGAAGAAGTTCATCATACAAATATAGCTCTGGGTCCAAATGGACAGCTCGACGGCGGCAGAAGTGCATAACCCGGGTTTTCGCCGGAGAAAACTGGAACCCATAGGTTGAGGCCCACGACTGTGCCTTTCGAATCGCTCCCTGTAGACGCCTTTCAGCTACCCCAATGATAGCTGAGCTGTAGTATAAGCAGAAGTCATCGGCGAACAAGGAGGAAGAAACCGATGACCCCACGGCCTCAGCAAGTCCATTGATGGCAATTAAAATAGGGGTACACTAAGTACAGAGCCCTGTGGGACACCGTTCTCCTGGACGTGAGAGGAGCTGAGGGAAGTACCAACCCGTACCCGAAAAGATCGGAAAGAAAGAAAGTTTTGAATAAAAAGTGGGAGCGGACCTCTCAAGCCCCAAGCGTGCAGTGTAGCCAGAATGTGGTGGCGCCAAGTGGTGTCGTACGCCTTTCTGAGGTCGAAAAAGACGGCAACAAGATGCTCACGCCTGCTAAATGCCGTACGAATGGCAGACTCCAGGGCCACTAAGTTGTCAACAGTGGAGCGGCATTGGCGGAAACCCCCTTGGCGTGGGGACAACAGACCAGTGGACGCTAAAAACCGAAAAGTGCCGCCGGAAGTGGACTACCGGAAGTCACCTACACTACCTACCATATCTATGGTCACTCGTCTCGGGATCCGCTGGTCGAGATGCTGATTGGATAAATGTTAGTTCATGACGTCATATACGTTAGCCAATCAGGAGCGCGACTCGACCTACGCGACCGGAGTGTCTCGAGTCGCCTCACGCATATAAACAAACCATCTGCATTCTGCATATTGGTTTGAATGCTGTTGCTGTATTCGTTTTTCGTATTTATGATTACGTATTATGAGAAATATGGGTTTCCAATGACCAACCGCATTACAGACCCTGGCGCAAATCAGTTATTTGAAGTGCAGATTGTTGTGCTATAGTGAAACCAAGTGTGATTTCAGTAATAAGATTTATGAAAAATGAATGCAAGTAGCCCATTTCAGATTCTGTTGCTGTGATCTTCAGTGCCTTTTAATACTTACCACCGGATTTCAGAAACGCAGTAATAAAGTTTCTGGCACTATTACAATTTCTGATTGAGTTTGTCTCTTAAGAAAGGAGATAACTATTTCACAGTGTTATTTACTTAGGTGCACTTACATGTAGTTTCGAAATTTGGTATATATTGTTGTTTAATACGAAAGGCCTCATACAACTTTACGTATGATACCGTATTCCGAATATCTACTAGTACAAATTGTGCAACAGATGGAACTATGTTGTTTCGTATAATTTGCCATATCGGGTTGCATCTAAATGCACTATTTACGGTGAATAAAGCATGAATGTTTATTTGCTGTAGAATAAACCACTCTACATATCAGACATGGTAGCCTAATACAACCAAGGAAAGCAGGGTTTTACTTTACAGGACTAGCTAATACGCTATTTTGAATGTGGAAATGTGGCTTGAACCTTCATGTCATTTTTTGTGTACAACTAATGGTCATACTGTCGTTACTGACATAATGGTTTGAATTTTATATGTTAATAGTACCACCAGCATACATTATAACACTTGCTTGAAAGGGACTGATGACCTAGCTGTTTAGTCCCCTCGAAGACCAACAACAACTTGCTAGAAAAAGAATTCAATTGGGCCAGTACACCTAGTGTATTGCCTTATTTGTGTTTAGGGATAGCGTTACTCTGTCCAGAGATTCTTCCATAGACCTACTAGAAATATGAATACCAGTAACTATTGGAAACTGAACAATGAGTAACTGAACTTATAGATGTGTCATGCAGACCTTTTGTTTGCTATTTGCATATTATTTTTGAGGAAATAGGAATAAAAAATTGCATTATTTGTTATTGTGTACCAGTTTGTGGGATTTTGTTTATATAGTTATGTAGTATTCATACAGCAAATGTAAGAGCTATCATGTATGTCCAACAATTCTCTACCCTGCTCTTCATTGTTTTTGACTGCCTTCCTGAGAGTGCTAATGAATATGCAGACTGTGTCTGCCATATATGTGAACTTTCAACTGCTTTTTTGAAGTACAAGGACTTCACTTCTTTTAGTAATCTCTCTTTTCCAGTAGTTATTAATGATTTGATTTTTACTTTTTTTTATATTTATCGTATGATATTTCAGTTCCTCTCTTTATTTTTTAATAAGATTCCATTTCCTTCTTTCCTTCCTCATTATTTTTTACTGTTCATTTTAATTGGCATAACTAAAGACTGGGATACTACCCATTAGCTTTGACCCATGATGTCATCAACATGTTGGGCAGTCCATAGATGGGATACTATCTTAATACTCGTGTATTGTGATAATAAATAATATGGGATTATCCTCATAAATTACAGATTCCAACAACAGAATGTACCATCAATCACTGATATCACCCCACCTTCGGCACTCACTTGTGCGCTGTTAACCTATACCTCCCTATCATAGTAGAGCTGCAGGTCATTTTTTAAATACAAAATCTTAATCTATGTTCTGCTGGTAAACAAACTGTCATCTTTAACTCGGCCATCACATAATTATTCACGCCACCTACAAACACACACACGACAAAACATCGATGCCGCAAGTCAAAACCAATGGGCAGTAGTCCCATTTCCTGTGAGCCATTTAATCAAATTAAAACCCATTTAGCCTTTTTTCACAATCATTCTGTTTCCAGGTTACAATTCCTTTTTATAACAGTAACAATAACTTAAAACACATTGGAGTAGAGTTCTGGAGAGGAATGAAATTGTAGTACTTATAAAAGGAAGCACCTAGTTTCTTCTCCTATGTGGGGGCTGTAACATTTGGACCCAAAAGGAATGAATGAATTAACTTCGATCAAAAGATTACATTTTACAACTGAATTAAATTTTTTCATTTAGTAATAAATGTAGTGATAAACTTTTCTGGTTTTTTTAATTGCTAATTGCACCCTTTTTGTGTAGAATTTCCATATTGCAAACACCAACAGTACCCATGCAACCCTTCTACTACGACATAATGGGCAGGGACATACTAAATGTAAAGAAACAAACTCGTGCTGGATGGTGAAGGTAAATTGATCTGTTTGTATTGTAGAAAGTAAGGACACATTCGCAACAAAAGAATATCCCTATTGCAAATGATCAGTATTTTGAGTTATACAACACATCACACTGACATCAGGGGCCAAAGGTGACAGGTGGCTTAGTGTGCTTCACTTGAGCCGGAATGTTGCTGTTTTAGGCGAGGACATTCTAAACTGGGGAAAAACAACAAGAAACCAAACTGATAAACACACAAAAAATGAAAAATAAAAACAGAAACAACCAAGAAATTACATGGTAGTGAATCATTCAATTTAACCGTAAGGCATTTTTGGCTGGGAGATACCATCTGCGATTGTTCGGCCGTCTAGTGCAAGTCATTTTACTTGATGGTACTTCGGCGACTTGCGTGTCGATGGTTATGAAAATGACGATGACAACACAACACCCAGTCCCCTGTCGGGAATCAAACCCGGTCTCTCTGAGTGGTAGTCAGCGACACTGTCAACTGAGCTATGGGAGCAGATAATTGACCTATAATACACCTCAAATAAAGACAGTGATACCAATTCAACATCCTCCCCAAAAAAAGCAACAAATGACAAAGAAATAGTATCAAATACTCAAGTCATATCAAATGTTCCCTTCTAATGTATCTTTACCACAACCCCTCTTGTATTTTCACATTTGTTGGCTTTGCCTCCTCTCAACCAAATTAGCCTCACAACCTAACATGGACCTCGGGATACACTACAAATCTCTGTCATTACAAACAGTTCTTTGCTCTTCACAGCCTTTGGCTTTGCTAATTCACAACTACATAGTATCGTCCAAGCCTAACCAAAACCTCGGGCTACACTACAGATTAGCCTGTATTTACTTATTCTATTTAGGTGTTGTGGGTCTTGGTATAGAAATCTGTTAAACACTTAATGAAACCAACAATAGGTGCACCAGATAAATGATGCATTTAGAAATGGAGCAATGTGAATCTTCCAAATAACACTAGAAGAAAGCTACATTCACAGTGGTATGTGATGCTTTTTTGCAGCTGCCAGTGTCATTTGGAATACAGAAGAGTCAAGTTGCTCAACACCCTACTGCAGAACTGAATCATGTAACCTGGACACATATTGTCTGTCACAATCATGTTTATCAGATTTCTACACCAAAAACCACGTACATGCTTCACAATATCAAACAATGGAAATTCCAGGAAGGATTCAGCAGTATCTTTGTGAGAGATAGGTTGCTTACCACAGATGTCCAATGAGCTGCAGAAAGTCATAAATAAAAGAATACAACTTGATAGCCGGCCACGGTGGCCGAGGGGACTGAGGCGCTTCAGTCACGGTCTGCACGGCCACTACGGTCGGGGGTTCGAATCCCCCCTCGGGCATGGATATTTGTGCCGTCCTTAGGATAAGCTAGTTGATAAGTAGTTTGTAAGTTTAGGGCCTGATAACCCCGTAGTTAAGTCCCATAAGCTTAACAAACATTTGAACATTTTTGAACAACTTGATAACTTTTGGCCGTAAAGGCCTACGTGGGTTAGAAAGACACACTCACACAGACATCACTGCCTTCTGGCTGTTATGGCATCTGTTTTATTCTACTTTTCAGTCATAGTTTTTACATTTAGTTGCCACATGTTTTACTTATTTCAGTCTACAATAAGACTGTTTTCAAACATCTGACTCATGCATTAACCAACACATACTAATATGCCAACTGATATTTTAATCTTAAAATCTAGACTGATGTGTGCATGCGTCCAGTACTTGCATTCACGCTAGCAAATATTAGAATATGATGCTTAAGCACAGGCCAGAGGTTTGAAAATATAATTATCAAAGCCCAAAATCTGACAACTAAATGTGAAAAATAAAACATCTTTCAATAATTAGGTCATATTACTACTTGCATTTCACATGCTGTTCATTATTACACCACTATCTATAAGGCTAACCAAAATGTATAATTACCATATACGCAAAGCCAATGAATGTGAAAGGCGAAAATCTAGTTTCGGTGATAGGCTCATCTGTAGCGCAGCCTAGGTTTATGTAGGTAGGGAGCCAACAGTTTGGTTGTGAGTTGGTGAGGGCACCGAATGTGATATGCGAAAATCTTGTTTATCTGACAGGCTAATCTGTAGTGTAGCCCAAGGTTTAGGTTAGGCTTCGACACGACATTGTAGTTGTGAGTTATCAAAGCCAAAGAATGTGAAGAGCAAACGACTGTAATGACAGTGATCTGTAGCATATCCCGAGGTCTAGGTTAGGTTAGGAGGCAAGTTTGGTTGGGAGTAGGCAAAGGCAACAAATTTGAAAATACAAGAGGGGTTGTAGTGAAGATATGTTAGAATGGAACATTTGATTTGGCGTAAGTATTAGATACTATTTCTTTCTTATTACTTGCTTTTTTTTTGGGGGGGGGGATGTTGAATTGGTATCAATGTCTTCATTGGGAATGGTGCTAGAAAATGAATAGCTGAGGTTGTTTCATTATAAAGTACTTTCTATTGTTACTTTAGAATACAATACAAATGGTGGAATACAGTAACACTACATAAATGTAAGACAATATCTTGCAAATGATATTCGTTTCTTACACTCACATGTATTTTACAAAACACGGTTAAGAAAAGACAAAGGCTGTAGGCAGGTGAGCGGCAGAGTGCGCATGGTCGTGCTACATGTCTCTCATTGTTGTCTGTTGTAACTAAGTTCATTATTTGACCATCACGCCTACGCTGACTGTAAACGACACTGAAAAGTTGAACTCCCATACTTTTGATCATAACTGTTTTTAGTATGAAGGCGCATCTATATACTGCATTAATGAGACAAAGGATTCTTAAATGGAGTGTAGGTGGCACAAAAAAAGATGTCTGGACCCATACACAACATAGCCTGTAACTACTACAATTTCATTTCTATCCTACAAGCACGGAATAATTTCAGGCGGTGTGACTGAGTTATTCGGACTGCCGGGTTTTCGGGACTACTGTAACAATATTTTTCTGTGACTTGCAATAACCACAAATATAATCATCAATAGATACAATGTAACACGCGACATCTTTGTTCAAAGCTGACAGGTGGTATTGGATACTAGGACTGACCCCCACCTTCCTATACTGTTGTGAAATTGATATTTCATTGACATCTTGGAACACATACCAGTTCAGTTTCATTTGCTTTGCTTTGCCATTTAACTCTTGACATATTTGACTGGGATATTAGTGTGTGTTAAATATTGGTTCAAACAATGGAAATTCCAGAAAGGGCTGACATTTCCCTCAACATGCATTTTAACCTTACCTATAGTTTAAGGAGAAAAGCCATATTTGCAAATCCCAGCTTAAATATTAAGAAGCAGCCAGATTTAGATCTGAAAAAGCTGCACTGCAATCAAAAATAGTTTTTCTTTTCTTATAGCAGGCCCTATTTAGCCAATACTGAGTTGAATATGAAGTTTCCAAACATTTACCTGCAGACTTTGCTTTGTACATATTACATTTTTTGGGATAATTTATTCTTAAATTTGTCCTCCCTCTGCAAACTTCATTAGGTTTTTCATTGTATTTCTGTCAACAGAACAATTGCCAAAAGTCACAATGTTTAATACAAAACTAGACTAACGAACATTTGTGATATGATCTATAAGGGTTGGTGTGATGCCACAGTATCCTACAGCTTGATTTACTTATGAACTTTGTGTCCTCATTAGGTCACACAAGCCTTTTGGTTGTGAAGCCTTAGGGTTGGGTTTTCTTTTTTACATTTATAATTTGTAGTCATTTCAAGTAGTATGTCCTTTTCACTGAGAAAATATCTTAACCAGCTGCTTTCAAATCTTTAGACTCAACATTAATCTCTTTTGTATAGTCTAAGACCAATGCTCAGCTCTATCTGAAATAATCTTACCTCTTCACTTACATAAACAGCAACTCTATCTCCCTCCTGCCTGTCTACTACTATGCAAAACTTCTCACAAAATTGTTCATTACATTTTCTTCTGGTCCAAGTTCAAATGACTCATCTGCTAAAAGCATACTATAAATTTTGCTTACATTTTAACAAGTTATGTTGAGAATGTGTAATGAAACTAAATCAACAAAAATAGGTATAGCACACTTCCGAATTCCATGTCCACTATGAGTAATTCTCTAAAACAGTAATGTGGTGTACACAGTTAAGTGACAAAAGGTGGAACAATGTAATGAAGTTGCTGTAGCTCACTAAACAGATCACAGCTTGTAGTAAAAAACATCCGGAGAAAGTGCACATTTGTCATCCAGTGAACTAAAAATGCCTTTATTTAACAATAATCACATATCCATGTAAACTTGTTTAAAGGGCAAACTTCATTAATTATATTGCTTACAAGTAATTGAGCACTCTCTGTACCAAACAATGAATGAAATACCCCAAAAAGAATAATTTTGGCCTCTGGACTAATTGAGATATTCTGTAATCCATGCTTTGCACACACAGGGTATCCATTTACATTAATCACACTTACATGTTGAGGAAAAGGTAAGGCATACACAAAATTTGATTAAATGTGTCATTGCTGGACATAACACAATGAAATTCTAAAAGTAATTTAAAAGCAGCTTGAAATGATACTGAAAGGGTAATTATTAATGTTCTGGAAACTGTGCTAATTTCACTATTATGGTCACCTTTGATACAAAAAGCTAGTTTATTCAAGCATAATAAAGCGTTTTAAGTCTTTGGCCCATATGTTAGTCAATAATTACTGTAAATTTTATTCAGTTGATATTTTAGGACTGTTTCAGAATTGGAAAAAAAATGTTATCTTCGTTTGTGTGGCCATAATGTCCATAGTTGCTTTCATAATTATGAATAGCAGTGATTTTCCGTCTTTGCAACTATAATAAAAATGTGATTTTTCCACACCAGACGCGTTTTGTTTTATTAAATGTAAAACATCTTCAGTGGTCTGTAATAATCGAAATCTACAGTTTGTTTTGTGTTTAGATCGAAAACAGTTCTTAAATGGACCCTGAAAAGTAGGCCTAATGTTTGGTACTTATGGCAATTTCTGTCATCATGCTGGTCTGTTTAATGCAATACCTCACGAATGTAGTTCTTTCTCTATGTTTTATAATAAATTATGTTTCGGTGTATTTAGTTTTGATGTAAGCAGATTGGAATAGTGGCAGAATAATACATGTATAAATTTAATGGGAACATTATTATTATTATGTGATTTTATTTGACCCTAGCTGTGGAGTGTTGGTAGTGGTATCTGGAATGAGATGTGGAAGTAGTCTGAGATAACTACGGGCATGACGGGGAATGTCACATAAAACACCTCATTTGAACTCTTCGCTGATGTTGATTTAACTCCAACTTTCTATGAAACGTTCTATCACATACGTAGCACTGAAAGTTCTTCATATCCATTTTCTGTTCACAGCAAAAACGTAAACGTACAGAACAACACGAGCACAACCAATGCAGGAAAACACAAAGTGGCGAAAAAGTAAAGTAGTTCAACATTAATTTCTTATCTTCCTCCACTGTTGGTTCAATAACAGGTACCAGGTCACAGTCATCTGTTGTGTCAGAATCAGTGCCTGTGCCATCATCAGTAAAAAAATTTAAAAGGGGGGGGGGGGGGGTGGGCAGACTTTTTGGTTAGTAATTTGTTGTGAATTTAAAGCTCCTTACTGTGCAATTATACACTTCCTCATTAAACTTCCCTTGGCCTCACACCTAGGGCCATGCCCCTAGGTACACATGCCTACAATAATTTGTCATTGTTTTAACCAAGAATTTTTACTTCAGCACCATTAAAACATGAAGATACATTCACCTCTGCTTGCCTATTCTCTCCAACAGTTAACTGGCCCATTTTTGGTACAGACAGTAACCAACTGAGAACCAAGAAACTAAATATTCCTGAATTAGTTTCCAAATTACATATGTGGCTCTAAGTACACTGGTCTCCCCCACTTTTATCAGAATTAGTTTCTTTGTTTATTTTTTTAAGTGGGGAAATTACTGTTTCCACAGGACATTTCTGATTTCTTTTTAAATCAATAGTTCTTCTTTTTTTACTCTTTTTTCCTAATGATATCCTTTCTTTCTCTGTCATTTTTTTCCAAACATTAACTTCTCAGTTTATTTCATATAAATTATCCCGTCTATCACAAGCAGCATGTCACATGGTTTTTTATAAATAAAAATACTGAATTAAATATTATTATTTCAATGGCTCTTGTGCTTGCTCAACAAAATTAAAGTATTTCTTTACTAGCCAAAATGTTAAGCTTATAAACAAAACTAATGCAAAATAAGTTAGAAATGCTTACCAGTTTTCAGATGTTCTAGAGGTGTATTAGGCAGACTGTTTTGTTGTAGCTGTAACTTCAGTGGCTTAGGATTTTATTGAAACAACTCATAACTCTGACTTTGAGATTTTCAATTTTCACTCTCTAATGGAATGCATGATGTATGGTATACTATGAAAATAAATTTCATTTATTTCACCCAGCAAATCTGTATATGTATATAGTTTATGCACTATTTCATTTAATGTGTTGTTAATTAATGACATATAAATACACCAGCCTATTTTACTGTTACTTACATTTCCTAAATTTTTAATTGGGTACACTTTGCTATATATATTGAAAGTAAGTAATGTTTGGTTTATTCTGAGTGTTCTTAATAAGCTTGAAATACTTGTAATATTCTGATGACTTTACTGGCTGTAGTCTCCCTACTCCTGAACAATCCACCTAATTGTTTCATTAAAAGTTCCTAAAATATGTTTGAAAAATGGAATGTACTTCCAATTTGTTGTTGTTGTTGTTGTTATGGGGGTTTTAGGGGGACTAGACTGCTATGGCCATCAGTCCCCCGCTTCATATCTAGGCAACACACAGAAAAGACAGAACGATAAAGAAACGTGCCTGAATGAGATTAAAAACAAAGCAGAATGAAAGAATGCACCGTCAATGAAGTATTGACAGAGGCAGCACGAAACAATACGAAAGACACCAGACACACAGAAACAAATATGAGACAAAAATGACGGAGCCAGTGAATGTGGTTGACCGACCATGTGTATAAAAAGGGAAAAGCCAACCACATAGCGTACAAAATAAAAACTGTAGTCTAAAGACACGTCAGGGAGAACATAGAAAATTATCTAAAAAACCATCCAAAAGGACTCACAGCAACTGGTAAAATCCCGCAGCACGAAGAAATCGTAAAACCAAATTAGCCACAGAGGCATCGTCGCCGAGCACCAAAGAGAGAGTGTTCCGGAGGTTAAAAGAATGCCGCAGTGGGGCTAAAATGGGACAGTCGAGTAGGAGATGGACCACAGTCATTGGGGCACCACATTGGCACATGGGCGGGTGCTCTCGACGGAGGAGGTGACCATGCGTCAGATGGGTGTGACCAATGCGGAGACGGCAGAGAACCACGGAGTCCCTATGGGATCCCAGCTGCGACGACTTCCAGACAGATGTTGTGTCCTTTATCGTACGCAGCTTATTGGGCACGTCCAGAGCGGATCATTCGGCGTTCCACAGGTCGCGTATTTTAGTGCGAAGCAACGGGCGGAAGTCTGCTTCTGGGAGGCCAATCGCCAGAGGGCGGCAAGTGGTAGCCTGTTTGGCTAGCTGGTCAACGCTCTCGTTGCCCGGGATGCCTACATGGCCCGGGGTCCAAACAAATGTAACACAGCGACCGGAGTCACTAAGAGCCAGTATCGACTCCTGAATGGCCCTGACCAATGTATGACGAGCATAACACTGATCAAGGGCCTGTAAACCGCTCAGCGAGTCGCTACAGATCAGAAAGGAGGTCCCGGTGCACATGCGGATGTGGTTAAGGGCGCGGTATATAGCCACCAGGTCTGCAGTGAAGACGCTGCTGCCGGGTGGCAAAGAGCGTTGTTCAACATGGGCGCCATGGATGTAGGCATAACCAGTGTGGTCGCCATCTGAAGAACCGTCTGTATAAATGACCTCAGAGTTGCGGAACTCACGGAGCAGTGCATAAAACTGATGCCGTAGGGCCAGAGGAGAAGTAGAGATCTTCGGCTCACGGGAAAGATCCAGCCGAATCCGCGGCCGAGGAACGGTCCAGGGAGGAGCATGGAGAGTCAAGCGGAAGGGACGGTTAAGAGGTAAGGAGTCCAGGGTCGACAGTAGCGATTGGACACGCGCTGCTATCGGGAGTCCCGACCGAGGTCGCCTCTGCGGCAAACGAGTAACCTCCCCCGGAAAGAGGAGTCTGTTATTCGGATGCCAAGGGGTACAGTGAACTCTAGCAGCATACTGGGCGAGTAGTTGTTGGCGCCGGTATCGCAGTGGGGCGACTCCAGCCTCTGCCAAGAGACTTGTGACAGGGCTTGTACGAAAGGCTCCAGTGGCCAGACAGATGCCTGTATGATGCACTGGGTCGAGAACTCGCAGTGCAGATGGAGAGGCTGAGCCGTAGACCTGGCTTCCATAGTCTAGACGTGACTGCACCAGAGCATTGTACAGCCGCAGGAGGACAGGGCGTCCTGCCCCCCAGACAGTATGGCTGAGGCAACGAAGGATGTCTAAATACCGGGAACACCGTTGCTTAAGCTGGCGCAGATGAGGGAGCCATGTCAAACGTGAGTCGAATAGGAGACCCAGGAAGCGGTGTGTGTCCACAACCTGAAGGAGCTCACCATCAAGGTAGAGCTCTGGATGCGGATGTACCGCCCGTTGGCGACAAAAGTGCATTACCCTAGTTTTTGCAGGGGAAAATGTGAAACCATAGGCAGAGGCCCAATTCTGCGCCCGATGGACGGCTGCCTGCAGTCGTCGTTCAGCTACACTTGTACTAGCAGTGGAATAGTACATGCAAAAGTCGTCTGCATAGAGGGAGCAGGAAACCGATAGCCCCACTGCAGCCACTAGGCCATTAATGGCCACTAAGAAGAGGGGTACACTGAGGATGGACCCTTGTGGTACCCCATTCTCTTGGATATGGGAGGAACTGAAGGAGGTGCCAATGCGGACTCTAAAGCGGCGCGAAAGTAAAAAATTCTGAATAAAAAGTGGGAGGGAGCCACGGCGACCCCACCCATGTAGCGTGGCAAGGATGTGATGGCGCCATGCCGTGTCATATGCTTTCCGGAGGTCGAAAAAGATGGCGACGAGGTGGTGACGTCGGGCGAAAGCAGTACGGATCGCCGACTCCAAAGAGAGAAGGTTATCAATGGCAGAACGACCTTGCCGGAAAGCACCTTGTTGTGGGGCGAGCAGACCCCGATACTCGAGAACCCACAGAAGTCGCCGGCTCACCAAACGTTCAAAAAGTTTACAAAGAACGTTTGTGAGGCTTATGGGACGGTAACAGTCAACGTTCAATGCATCTGCACCTGGTTTTAACAGAGGGATAACGATACTCTCCTGCCATTGGGACGGGTATGCTCCCTCGACCCAGAGACGATTAAAGAAATCCAAAAGATGGCGTTGAGAGTGTTCAGAAAGATGTTTCAGCATTTGACAGTGGATTCGGTCCGGTCCTGCAGATGTATTGGGGCAACTGGCAAGAATAGTTTGAAATTCCCCCTCTGTAAATGGCGCATTGTACGGCTCTTGGCGGTTTGTGCGAAATACCAACTGCCTTCGCTCAGCCCGCTTTTTTAAGGTACAAAAACCTTGGCTGTAGGCAATGGACGCCGAATTAAGAGCAAAGTGCGCTGCAAAATACTCGGCAATGATGGTCGGGTCGGTATGGATTGTACCGCGGATAGAGAGACCCGCGACCCCTGTCGGTGGATGGTGACCTGATACACGACGAATCTTCGTCCAAATCTGGCTAGAAGAGATCCAATTGTGGATACATATTCCTCCCAGCATGCTTGCTTGCGCTGCCGGATAAGTCGGCGTGTCTGGGCCCAAAGACGCTTAAATGCAACCAGGTGGTCAAGGGTGGGGTGGCGCCGGTACTGCTGCAGAGCCCTGCGGCGATTGCGGATAGCTGCTGCTATCTCCGGTGACCACCAGGGCACTGGTCTTCGCCGAGGTAAGGTAGAAGAAGATGGTATCGCGGACTCAGCGGCAGAAACGACAATGGAAATAATTTGCTCAACAGCCATTGTCGCATCAGCAGGGAGAGGGGTATCCAACGTTGCAGCGGAAGTGTATGCTGCCCAGTCGGCCCTATGGAAGGACCAGCGGGGTAGGCGTGCGTGGCGTTGGTGGTGAGGAAGCGAAAGGAAGATGGGAAAGTGGTCGCTTCCACAAAGGTCATCATGGACCCACCAGTTAAGTAGTGGACGTAAGCCCGGACTACACACAGAAAGGCGGAAAAGGTGCCATGGGCCACACTAAAATGGGTTGGAGCTCCTGTATTTAGAAGACAAAGGTCAAGTTCGTTAAAAAGTAGTTCAAATTCTTGACCACGTCCTGTAGTCACGTTGCTCCCCCATAGGGGGTGATGTGCGTTAAAATCTCCTAAAATAAGAAATGGTGAAGGAAGTTGACCGATCAAGGCTGCCAGGTCAGCTGGTGCCACTGCTGCATCAGGAGGGAGATAAAGGGAACAGATGGTAATGTCCCGTGATGCTCGAACCCTGACAGCGACAGCCTCCAGGGCTGTGTGAAGTGGCACTGGGGAACTATAGGCAGAGGTATGTACATATAGACATACCCCGCCCGACACCATATTGTAGATGGTGCGGTTATTGAAGTACCCCCGGTAGCCCCGAAGGGTGGGGGTCCGATCACTAGGAAACCAGGTTTCCTGGAGAGCAACACAAAGTGGTGGAAAAGAGCTCATCAGCTGACGCAATTCGGCCAAGTGACCGAAAAATCCTCCACAATTCCATTGGAGGATCAGACTGTCTCCTGGTTGACGGTGCATGAGGATGAAGATGGAAGAGGGATGGCAGGAGCACTCGTCTTTGGCTGTGAAGTCTGATCGTCCATCTCCATGGCATCCCCGAGATCTGTGAAGGCCAGATCTTCGGGCGTCGCAAGAAGGATGACCTCATCCTCCGGTGTGTCACGTGCAAGGGTTGGGGGCACCGAGGCCACCAGCGTTTCCTTGCGCTTCACTGTCTTTTACTTCTTGTCTTTTTTGTCTTCCCGTCGTTCCTTGGGCCTACCGGAGGAGGGGGGTTTCTCCGGCGGGGCTTGAGGAGCGTGGGAAGACTGAGGAGCCAGGCGGCGTTCTGGCCGAGTGTCCATCAGCCGCTGGCTGGAGTCTAATTTCGGTGGTGACACGGGTGGAAGGGAAGAACAGGTTCCCTTCCCAGAAGAAGAAGCCAGAGAAGGTGAACCCTTTTCTGGCTGGGGAGTAGGGGTAACCACTCCCGACGTGGGGGGCAGTATAGGCCCCGCAGAAGATGGTGTGCCTCCAGATGTCTGGGAGGCCGAGGTAGAGGGGCGGCCCATAGGGCCCACAGATGGAGTTACAACAGTGCGAGAAGTGGCCACTGGTTGTGGCGCCATCGATGTAGCTGCAGCATATGAAGAAAGTAAAGTGACTGGATGCAGCTTTTCGTACTTCCTCCGAGCCTCTGAGTAGGTTAGTCGGTCCAAGGTCTTATATTCTACTATCTTCCGCTCTTTGTGTAGAGCGGGACAGTCCTGCGAACAGGGAGAGTGGTGACCACTGCAGTTGACGCAGTAAGGAGGAGGAGTACAGGCAGCGTCCGGGTGTGAAGGGCGGCCACAGTCCCGACAGGTTGCAGCAGCGTTGCAACGAGAGGACATGTGTCCGAAACGCCAACACTTGAAACATCGCATTGGAGGGGGGATGTATGGCTGGACGTCACAGCGATACATCATGACCTTGACCTTTTCGGGCAGATTGTCACCCTCAAAGGCCAAGACAAATGCGCCAGTGGCCACCCTATTATCCTTGGGTCCTCTAAATACGCGCCGGACAAGATGGATTCCGCGTCATTGTAGGTGCTCGCGTAACTCATCATCTGTCTGTAGCAAAAGGTCTCGATGGTATATCACCCCCTGTACCCTATTTAAGGACTTGTGGGCGTTACTGTGACAGGAATTTCACCTAAATGATCACATTTTAAGAGGCTCCGTGATTGAGCAGGGGTCTCCGCCTGTATTAGGACCGAGCCGTCGCGCAGTTTCGACATTCCGGCAACTTCGCGAAACCTTTCTTCGAGGTGTTCGACGAAGAAGGAAGGCTTAGTTGCCTGGAAAGATTCCCCATCCTGTCTGGTACACACTAAGTATCTAGGTGAATAAGTCTCAGCCTGCTTTGTGGACCCTCGTTCCCCCCAAGATTGAGTTAGGGAAGGAAACGATTTGGGGTCGTATCTACTGAAATTAAATCTTCCAACCTTCGAGACACCTGACTTAGAGCCAGGATTTTCTGAGGCTTGTCTCCTCTTCATTGCGGAATGTCCGCCCCGATGCCACCCACTCCGAAACAGGGGCTCTCCTCAAGGGCGCCACCCAGCCGCAGCAACGCCACCTGGCAGGATGACCGTTGCCGGGAGTCCTGATGCCCCGCAAAGACAAGCATCGACTCCTTGGCATTCATGAGGAGGTCACAGCTCAGGCATCGGCAGTGTGATCCCTGTGCAATTCAGGGGGCTCAACCATGAGGGTACATAACAGCCCCACCACATGGACTGGCTACCGTGCTGGTGACCTAGCGGGGGAGGGGGCTATGGCGAGGAAGGGATGTGGAAGGAAAGGGTAGGAATCCGCGCCGTAGGGGCTAGGTTGGGAGTTCTTCCCCAAATGGCTCACACTTAATCAGAAAATTTTCGTGGAGGTCAAACCACAATGGGGACCTAACTGGGCCGAAAACTGTGAACACGGCAAACAAAGACACAATTGCCAAACCAACAGTACCATGGGAATAGCCGGGCCATCAACACGAGAACACCTAGAGACGGGGTTGGAGAAGGGTAGGGTGGGAAAAAGGATTAGGAAGGGAGGGAACCAGGGTGAGGAAAAGCGGCCTGGGAAACAGGAAGGAAGGCCGCAATGGCTCGGGGACCTGTGCGCGCCACACACGTACCCACAAAAGAGCTGTGGGCCCCCTGGGGGGGGGGGTTCCAATTTGTATAGGAACAAAAGCTCCTAATATACCAATTTCTCACACAAAAGGTAAAAGCTTCAAATTTTTCAATGTAAGTTTGTGCTTTCTGAAATACATATTTCTTTTGCTAATAATTTTTACTCCTTGAAAGTCTATGGAGTTATTTAAGGTAGGGAAGGATAAAAGGTAGTTCCACAATATAAGCTCAGGTTTAGCAAAAACTGTGTGTAAATATTAACTGAAACATTATTTATTACAAATAAGTGTCTGGGTGCTAACTTTTGTCCCACTAACAACAGTTACATATGATAAAGCTTCTTTATGTTTTAAAAGGGATGCTTACATAAATATTCTGCTATGGCAGTCACTGGAGGCTTCACCCACTATTCTCTGGACAGACAAGTATGTTTCATTTAGCATACCACCACCAATAGCTGTACTGTCAGGTTTTTTTTACATCTGCTTCCTCAGAAGTTTCATTACAGTGGCTGTACACAATGGAGGGTCCCTCACTCCATTAACTATTCTTCTAGGAACACGCCTACCAGGCATATGGTCTAATATTTTTGTAAACAAGTGCCGTAACACATCAATATGCTCTACTCTAATAAATTTATATATGACACCACTCCCTCTTTATCTAATTTGATGAAGATATAAATCAATCCACTTGCTCTAATTTCTCTTTGTACTTTTGTAGTCACTAAAGAGGTCTAGTATATTTGTTGACATTAGGAAGCCTTTTCCTGAGCAATTTATCGGAGTGCAGTATTGTATGTTAAGTGAAACATGGATGATTAACATTTCAAACATGAGTGTAGAAGCTTTAGAAATGGGTTACTGAAAATGGATGGGCAGTTCACATAATTAATGAGCAATTATTGAAATCACTTAGAGAAGAAATTTATCCTCACCTCTGTTAAAATGTATGTTGGAGGGGCACATACTGTGTCATCAAATATTTTCTAGTTCCGGATTTGGTGAGAAGTGTGGTGGGGGAGTAAAGAGGGGGGAGGGAGAGAAAAGAGAGGAAGGAATACAGTAAATAGCTTACATTGGAAGTGGGCTGCCAGAATACTTTTGAAATGAAGATGTTTGCATAGGAGAATCTGATGTGGAGGAAAGCACCAAACGTCTCCCGACCTTTTATTATGACAGCAGCATATTTCCAACATAAGTGGGATTCCAATCTATATGTTCTGGGTAGCAGTTGGGGGGGGGGTGAAGTTAATAGGCCTAATAATTTGCAATAAGTCCCATCACTCCAATCACTTGCAAATCTGTAGTTTACCCAATTTAAATTTGTATCTTGAAAATCACCTCCAGTTATGAGAATACGATTGGGGAACGTACGAAGTAATTAACTTTGGAAAGTCTGAAGTTTCTTGGTGAGTCGATAGTAAGATGAAATTATAAGTTTACAGCCACACTTAGTATTATGTCGTGCTCTGCTAGCATCACAAACAGTTAAAATTTCTATTACTGTGGATATGATTTTATTATCGGCTGTGGCAAACACACCTCGTCAATGATTTTTGCACAAATTGCTGACAATTTTAAGGAAATCCACAATGTATTACAAACACATGCGTCAATATTAACGGCTAAACTGCAGTCTGTTGCCCAAGCTCTGCAAATGTTGGCAACACCACAGCAATCAACCATAGAGCAGGTATAGGTTTTATTTATTTTGTGATCTGTACTAAACAGTGATCATTTTAAGTGAAAGTTAGGTTAGTGATAGGTTAAACAAGAAGGTTTTTTTATTATGTGAGGGGGCGTAGCGCCCGAATCTCCGGTCCAGAAACGATCTATTTACAGTTGTCAACATACGCGCCATACTAAAAACACGGGCAACAGACACCACAGTTTTACCACATTGACTTATAAGAAATTAGAGATTTGACGACTTTATGATAAAACTTCAACTATAGTTAACGCCCAATTGTACACTCCATCTCATAACAACACAACATAAATCTAATACAAACATGGCGTTAAGTGACATTAATCGACTGCGAGGTTCGATAGCAGCCGCTATCGACTTAAATTCACCCTCTGGTTACTTCCGGCGGCACTTTTCGGTTTTTAGGGCCGAGTCTCATTTGGCCCAGAGGGAAATAATTTTTTTTATAACTTCCTTCCGCTTTCTTGGACTAGATGGAAAGGCATCCTCTACTTTCTTAAATGCCCTCTGAAGGCTCCTTGCCGATTTATATGCAGGAGATGTAGGCTGAACTAATATATTCTTGTCCTTTCTCCTCATCCTCAGTGCCCTCGTTCGCATCCGAGCTGCTTCTCTATGTATCTTCTGAATTTTGGAGTTGCTTTTGTTTTGATCCCTAACCTTCCTCATACGGATCATATTTGCCACCCTTTCTTTCTCCTTTTTTTCCAGGGACTGATTTTCTCGGCTTCGTCTTTTTCTTTCGGCTGCTGACAATGGGGCCATTTCTCTAACACCTGTATTAGGAAAAAAGCAATAGCACTAACACAAAGAATTTGGGTTTCATTAATATATTTTCAATCATAATTTAACAATCATTGAAGAAATGGCCACTGTTCGTTTTCCAATTGTTTCAATAAAACAACAATACACGAAAATCTAATAGACCTAGGCCTAATATCATATGTAATTTATGAAACTTGTACCGGTATGAAACATTGCCAAGTCAATAATTAACAGCCAATAATGTAATGCAACTTTGTGCTGATCGAATTATAGGCCTAATTTATTTCACTTCAGATAGGCCATTAGCCACCATAGAAACGCAGATAGGCCTATTACCAGATAAAAATATGATAGTGATTACAAAAATAATTAGTTTTCCCCTTGAAAGGTTTAACATGGATGTGTATTTAAAACTATTAACTGCAAACTGAAGATGTAATTCATTCATGTGACACATGAACGTGAACAATTTCAGGTTATGTTCGTGCGTCACGCGTGGTGCATTCGTATGTCACACATTTTTAACACATAAGACGTCCAAATTTCACAATTGTATTTATATTGAAATTTGACTAGCATGTGGTGAGTCTGTTTTTCTCATTTAACAGAAAGGGAAACTTCGTAGGATTTCGAAGAAAAACAAACAAATATGACTTTTCGCGTGACACACGAATACACTGTAATGCTTTATTAAAGCCTTTACTGTTACGAATTTGACTTTCCCATACACGTTTTTTTAGTAGTAGAATTGTTAGTAATGTTTAAACTTCATTATAAAATATGATTATAGTAAATAAATAGCTACTGACCTCAAATATATGTCCTTAAAGTTGGAGTATTTCCGAGCGTATGTACACTGCATTCACCATGCGGTTTTCATAGTTTACATCCGGCAAACGCGAAACAATAGAGAGAAAGTTTAAAGTCTGAGGAATAAATTGATATATTACACGATAGACTTCCAATAAAATAAATATTTTACGAAAATGTTGCATTTTCATGGAATTGCCCCTGTGGGTTGTCATATGTTTTGCCATCCTTTCCAATTACTATGTTTTCTGTTACTGAGCTGGTTGTACCTTTTCTTTCTATGTTTATATGTGACCAGACTGTTTTAGATATGTTTTTTGATCTTTCTATATCATTCTCTATAATTTTTTTTTCCTGTATTCTTTTTTTAAGCTTTTGTAGATCTCATGGCTCTGTGCCATTTTATCAGTCGTGTACTGGTCATACAAAGATTTAAGTTATTCCCTGATCATCTTAATTTCCTTTGTGAAGCACGTCTTTTTATTTTTGTGTGTTACATTTTTAAACTTCTTTGAGCATGATATTTCTACATAATTATTCAATACTGAACAGAACGAGTCCCATTTCTCATCTATTCTTAGACCTACATACACACCCCCAGTCTTCTTTTTTCAGTTGCTCATTTAGCCTATTTAGATTTGAATATTTAGTTTGTCTAAGTTCTACATATAAACTATCTTCTCTTGCCTCATATCCTAATATATCTACTACTTGTCCAGAGTGATCAGATATGGCTGTATTTCTGATCTGCACCCTGAGCCTATCTTGCTGTACATTTGAAACAACATGGTCTGATTGTGTCTTGGATTTACCTTGGCATCTGTTGAACAGTTAATTTCAAATTTAAGAATGGTTCTAATCAGATTGCAATAGACTCTTTTGTAGTAATTCTCCTCCAAAGTATTTATGTTAATATCTCCCATCTCTACTACTGATTTAGGTCCTTTAACTACTTTGTCCAGCATTACCTCTATTTTACCAAGAAATTATGCACTGGACTGCTTGGTGAGCTGTAGATTCCTATCATTAAAAGTTTCTGCCCTTGAACATTTATCTGTACTGCAGCAGCCTCAAAGAACATTTCATTGCCATTTATTTATTTAGCCCCTGGGACAGCTTTCAGGCTGTATAAGGCAAGATTTATAGTTACATACAAGTGTTATATATGTTGACAAAGTTTGATAGCCTACTATGCGTTTTACACATAAAAACAAGTGTACAGGTTAAATTTAATTTGTGGTAAACATTCAACAGTTACATATAGGCCTATGTGGTAAACCTATTGAAATGCAGGATGAAGTTCCAGTTGATATACTGCCAGTATACAATTATAATGTTACCATAAATTTACTTTGATTCATAATACACATAATAGGATTGTATAAATTCTTAAATTTAAAACACAAAGTCCTCGTTTTTAGCCTACATTACAATAATAGCTCTCTGACATCACTGTTTATGAATTCCTCAACTGTGTGGAAGGCCTTTTCTCTTAACCAAGATTCTATAGTTTTTTTTTCTGAATTTACTAGTTTTCATCTGTCCTATCTCACTGGGTAATTTGTTAAAGAAAGATTTTCTTGCATAAATAAAGTTTTTTGGTATTTTTGTTAATCTGGTCCTGGGAATGTCGAACGTGTTTCTGTTCCTGGTTTCATACGTATGCACATCAGAACTGGTTTCGAACTTGTCCAGATTGAGTTTGGTGTGCATAAGAGCCTGAAATATACAAAGGCTGGGGACAGTCATTATTTTGTGGTGAATAAAAGTAGTTTTACACGGAGTATTGGCTCTTAGACCATACATGCTTCGAACTGCTTTCTTCTGCCAGAGGAATACTCTTCTGGCTCCAGCAGAATTACCGCACAAGATTATACCATAGTTTAAGTGTGTGTGTGAAAAAAAAGCATAGGAGTAATTGTTTTTCACTGACACAGGTTTATTTTCTTATTAACTAGAGTACACGAGATAGTTTGCTACATAAATTATCCGTATGTGCATTCCAGTTAAGTTCAGTGTCAAGGTGGATTCCCAATAGTTTGACCGAGTGATTGCCGTATTGGTTATTTCCTGCACAATTTAGGGAGAATACTATACTTTCAGTTTTGTTATTGTTTAGTGCTACTTCATTTGTGTGGAACCACCTCCGTGAACCTGGCACCCCACTTAACGAAATCGCTTTTTACTTTATACAATCTCAAAGAGCTTCGTTTGTAGTGCATTGTAGTACCAAAATTTTTGTTTGTAGTTTTTCGAAAAAAAAAATTACGAGTCACTCAAAAAATAGCCAGCACCCCACTTTACGAAATAAAATTCTGATGGATGATATGTGTGGGGAATCGTTTGTAGTGGTTTGTAGTGAACGAATTTTCGTTTGTAGTAACTTGTATATCCCACAATACGTGTTCAAAATGGAAGGCGCGAGGCCCATACTGCTGTGCACTGCACCCACTGACAGAACCCCACTTTCAAGAAATTTAATTCTAATGCTTGATATGTGTAGGAAATAGTATGTAGTGGTTTGTAGTGAACGAATTTTCGTTTGTAGTAACTTGTATATACCACAAAACGTGTTCAAAATAGAAGGCACGAGGCCCATACTGCTGTGCACTGCACCCACTGGCAGCACCCGACTTTCAAGAGATTTAATTCTAATGCTTGATATGTGTAGGAAATAGTGTGTAGAGGTTTGTAGTGAACGAATTTTCGTTTGTAGTAACTTGTATATCCCACAAAACGTGTTCAAAATGGAAGGCGCGAGGCCCATTCTGCTGTGCACTGCACCCACTGGCAGCACCCGACTTTCAAGAGATTTAATTCTAATGCTTGATATGTGTAGGAAATAGTGTGTAGAGGTTTGTAGTGAACGAATTTTCGTTTGTAGTAACTTGTATATCCCACAAAACGTGTTCAAAATGGAAGGCGCGAGGCCCATACTGCTGTGCACTGCACCCACTGGCAGCACCCGACATTCAAGAAATTTCATTCTAATGCTTGATATGTGTAGGAAATACTGTGTAGAGGTTTGTAGTGAACGAATTTTCGTTTGTAGTAACTTGTATCTCCCACAAAACGTGTTCAAAATGGAAGGCGCGAGGCCCATACTGCTGTGCACTTCACCCACTGGCAGCACCACACTTTCAAGATATTTAATTCTAATGCTTGATATGTGTAGGAAATAGTATGTAGAGGTTTGTAGTGAACGAATTTTCGTTTTTAGTAACTTGTATATCCCACAAAACGTGTTCAAAATGGAAGGCGCGAGGCCCATACTGCTGTGCACTGCACCCACTGGCAGCACCCCACTTTCAAGAAATTTAATTCTAGTGGATGATATGTGTAGGAAATAGTGTGTAGAGGGTTGTAGTGAACGAATTTTCGTTTGTAGTAACTTGTATCCCCCCAGGGGCTCAGCATTATTTGCTGAGTACGGGCTTGGCGAACCAGGGGTCCTGAGCTGTGGGCTGTGTCGCGCCAACAGTCCGCTATACCGTAAGCTCTGTGCATGCCTCAACGACCATCGTACGGCGTGACGGTGGAACGTTGTACGTTTCAGAGCCCGGGGATCTTGGCTTAATCGCCCGGGTCGCGAGGACGGTACAAACCTCTATAAAAAAAAACTCAATCTCAAGGTGTGCTACGTGCCGAGGAGATGTATGGCTGTTGAGGTAGAACAGCCGCTAGCGAGCAACCTCTGTGGAACCTGCCGCACCTCAGTTGTACAAGGCTTACCCAGGCTAGCGGGGCTCTGCCTGGGTGGACCTTTAGTTCCCTAGCTGCTCGTGGGACCAAGATGAAGCGAGCAATAAACTCTGCCAATGGCGTCTCTAAGCGAGGAAGAACAAATTTCAATGCCACAAAGTATGACCCCCGATCGTTTCCTTCCCTTGGTACATCACGGGAAGAACATCGGGGTAAAGACAGGGACGAGTTATACTCTCCAAAGTATCTAGTATGTAGCAGAACAGACGGGGAAAGCTTTATGATGACAAAACCTCTTTTCTTTGTCGAAAATTTAGAGGATAAGTACGGCGAAGTCGCAGGAATGTCGAAGATGAGGAGTGGTTCAGTGCTGATAGAAGCTGCATCATCCGCTCAGTCGAAAGCATTGCTTGCTTGCGACAAGCTGGGTGATGTCCCTGTCAGCATAACACCCCACAAATCGCTGAACATGGTCCAGGGTCTGATTTACCACAGAGACCTCCTCCTACAGTCTGATGACGAGTTACGCGCCAACTTAGAACGACGGGGCGTCGACTTTGTCCGGCGCGTGTATAGGGGTTCGAAGGATTGTAAGGTTGCCACCGGTGCTTTCATCTTGGCCTTTGAGGGCGATACGTTGCCCGATAAGGTCAAGGTCATGATTTACCGGTGTGATGTAAAGCCTTACATTCCTCCCCCAATGCGATGCTTTAAATGTTGGAAATTTGGGAATATGTCATCTCGCTGCACCTCTAGCCCCACATGTAGGGAATGCGGGCGTCCAGCCCATCCGGACGCTCCATGTACTCCCCCGCCAATATGTCAACTGTGGGCAGCATCATCACCCTGTTCATCAGACTGTACCATTTTCCGGAAAGAACGTAAAATAATGGAAATTAAGACTCTGGACAGACTGACATACACCGAGGCGAGGAAAAAGTATGAAAGAATCCACCCCGTACCACAGACTGCTTCATATGCGACAGTTACGTCGTCGTCAGCTACCCTGGCGTCGATGGCACCAATGGTGCAACCATTTTCTGTGGGCCCTAAGGGCCATCAACCTCAGTCTGCCTCCTCGAAGGTTGGGGGGCCTCCATCCATTGCCCCACCAGTACCATTGGTGGGGGCAACCTCACCCCCACCATCGGGGACAGAAGTCCCCATTCCCCTGCCGGAGAAGCAGCAGCCTTCCTCGGCCCCTCTCGCTAGGGAGAAGTCCGTTGGGACGCTCCCTTCTTCGGTTTTGAAAACTAGACCGGAGGATCCAAGCCGTCCATTGGGAGATGTAGACACCACTGGTCGCAGGGCTTCCCGATCCTCATCGGCTCCTGAAAATTCAGAGAAGCCCTCCCAGCAGTCTAAATCGAAAGAACAGCGGGAGGAGAAACAAAAGAAAAAGAGATCTAAGAAAAAATCTCTTCCGACGGCACTCCCGCCGTCGGTTTCTCAAACTTCAGATTCTGACGATGGGTTGGAGATGCTAGCATTCGCTGAGGACCTAGCACTCACCGACCCTCCAGAATCGATGGACATAGATGCCACACTCAATAAGGCGGCGGCAAAAGGTGATACTAAGGTGTAAACGAAATGTCCGCGACGTTCATGGCATCCCAGTACGCCAACAGCAATATCCTCCAGTGGAATTGCGGTGGTTATTTCCACCGTCTCACTGAACTGCACCATTTATTGAGCCAATTCCCTGTGCTGTGTGTAGCACTCCAGGAAACTTGGTTTCCTGTTCAGCGGACCCCCGCCCTTCGTGGTTATCGGGGCTATTATAAAAATCGTGCAGTCTATGACAGAGTTTCCGGAGGTGTTTGCATCTTTGTTCTCGCCAATGTTCCCAGTACACCGGTACCACTAAACACTGCACTCGAGGCAGTGGCTGTGAGGATTCGGGCAGGACAGGAGATTACTATCTGCTCTTTGTACCTCCCTCCAGACAAGGCAGTGTCTTATGCGGAACTCGCCGCCTTGGTTGCTCAGCTCCCATCGCCGTACCTGCTGCTGGGGGACTTTAATGCCCACAACCCCTTGTGGGGTGGAAATGAT
This sequence comes from Locusta migratoria, assembly GCA_026315105.1. Lineage (NCBI taxonomy): Eukaryota > Metazoa > Arthropoda > Insecta > Orthoptera > Acrididae > Locusta > Locusta migratoria. Next base: position 801,092,922 of record CM048755.1, on the reverse strand, counting down.
ATTACGGCCCGTGGTAGAGACGTGGAGTACCTCCTGGCGCAGCTAAATATTGGCCTGCTTAACAACAGAGCTGCCAGTCACTTCAGCTTGGCCCATGGCACTTACTCAGCCATAGATCTGTCGCTCTGCAGTCCCAGCCTACTTCCACATTTAACTTGGAGGGACCACGATGACCTTTGTGGAAGCGACCACTTCCCTATCATACTGTCGCTCCCACAGTCATCACGTGCAAGCTACCTGCCTCGATGGTTACTCCGTCGGGCAAACTGGCCGGCCAACACCTCGGCTGTTACAGCAACTTCTCCAGTCCCAGAAGATGTTGACTTGGCTGTCGATCAAGTTACTACGGCCATTATTTTCGCTGCTGAAGCCACAGTCCCGAAATCCTCTGGTTTTCCCCGTAGTAAATCGGTGCCCTGGTGGACACCAGAAATTGCTGGGGCTATCAGGGAGCGTCGTCGAGCGCTCCAACGCCACCGCCGCCATCCTTCATTGGAGCACTTGATTGCTTTTAAACGGCTCCGTGCCCACGCTCATCGGCTTATAAAGCAAAGCAAGCGAGATTGCTGGGAGAGGTATGTAGCCACTATCGGCTCCCGGGCCTCCCCAACGGAGGTGTGGAAGCAGGTTAGGCGCCTTTTCGGGCATCGTCCACTGTCAGGAATCCCCAGTCTCTACATTCGGGGTACCCTGTCCACAGACCCAGCTGCTATTGCGCAGTACATGGCAGAACATTATGCTAGCAACTCAGCATCTACATCTTACAGTGCGGACTTCCGCACCCACAAAGAGCGTGTTGAACAGCGGCAGTTTTCGTTTCACTCGCGCCGCCAGGAAAAATACAATATGCCATTCAGCGAGTGGGAGTTTGAGAGTGCCCTAGCTGCATGTCCTGACACCTCCCCAGGACCAGACAGCGTCCACGTCCAGTTTGTCCATCACCTGCCTGCGGCTTTTCAACGACGACTTCTCACCCTATACAACACTCTGTGGGTGAAGGGTGCTTTCCCATCCCAGTGGCGGGATAGCATCATTATTCCGGTGATGAAACCTGGTACTGATCCGCAGGTGGCTGAGAGCTATCGCCCAATAAGCCTCACCAACGTTCTGTGCAAGATCTTCGAACGTATGGTGAGCCGGCGGCTCATGTGGCTTCTTGAAGACTGGGGACTCCTCGTCCCCCAACAAGGGGGCTTCCGCCATGGCCGCTCTGCAATAGATAATTTAGTGTCGCTGGAGTCGGCCATCCGCACTGCTTTCACCAGGCGTGAGCACATGGTAGCGGTCTTCTTCGATCTTCGCAAGGCGTACGACACCACCTGGCGCCACCATATACTGGCTATGCTGTATGACTGGGGCTTACGTGGTCCCCTACCGATGTTCATACAGAATTTTTTATCACTCCGTACTTTCCGAGTTAGGGTCGGTACCTGCCTCAGTAATCGTCATACCCAAGAGAACGGGGTCCCCCAGGGCTCCGTTCTCAGTGTACCTTTATTTTTAGTTGCCATAAACGGCCTTACGGCGGCTGTGGGGTCATCGGTCTGTTCGTCCTTGTTTGCCGATGACTTCTGTCTATACTACAGTTCTGTTAACATTGGTGTCATTGAAAGACGACTGCAAGGAGCCATTCAAAAGGCACAATCATGGGCCTCAGCGCACGGCTTCACATTCTCAGCATCCAAAACCTAAGTGATGCACTTTTTTCGTCGTCGGGTCGTTCGTCCTGACCCGGAACTCTACCTTGCTGACGAACAGCTTCATGTAGCAGAAACGCATCGGTTTCTTGGCATGCTGTTCGACAACCGACTGACTTGGGGACCACACCTCCGTCAGTTGAAGCGAAAATGCTGGCGGCATCTAAATATATTGCGCTGTCTCGGCCACACTGCCTGGGGAGCTGGCTGTCAAACTCTGCTGCATCTCTTTAAGGCCCTAATATTATCACGCTTGGATTATGGGAGCCAGGTGTATGACTCTGCAGCACCTTCAGCATTGCGGACCTTGGATCCCATTCTTCACAGTGGTGTTGGTCTTGCAACAGGGGCTTTCCGCACCAGCCCTGTGCCAAGTCTCCTCGCTGAAGCTGGCATCCCTCCCTTGAGGTTTCGCCGGCAACAGTTATTAGCTTCCTACACCGTCCACGTTCACGCTTCACCTCATCATCCTAATCGCAGGCTTTTGTTTCCACACACCTCCCTTCCCTCTCCAAACCGTCGACCCCGATCAGGACTGCCAATCGCGGTTCGGGTACATACTCACCTTTCCTCACAAGAGTCCTTCTCCCTACCTCCCGCATTCTCCTGCCAATCTCATATCCCTCCTTGGTCCATCCCTCGCCTACAACTTCACCTGCAATTGTCCTGCGATCCAAAGACGACGGTTTCACCACATATACTTCATCAGCAGTTTCTGGAGATCCTTGGTACGTTCCACGATGCAGAGGTCATCTATACTGATGGCTCCCAGGTCGAAGGCAGAGAGGGTTACGCCTATGTTCATGGCGACCACATTGAACAACGCTCCCTTCTTCCTGGCTGCACCGTCTTTACTGCTGAACTGATCGCTGTACTTCGTGCTCTCGACCACCTTCGCACACGCCCACGGAAGTCATATGTCATTTGCAGTGACTCCCTGAGTGGCCTACAAGCTCTCGACCAATGTTTCCCCAAACATCATCTGGTGCAACACATCCATGAGTCTGTGTTCAGTCTCGGCGTGTCTGGCCGTTCGGTGGCTTTCGTCTGGACCCCGGGCCACATAGGCATTCCAGGGAATGAACGAGCTGATCGGCTGGCCAAGCAGGCAATCGCCTCGCAGCGTCTGGATATTGGTACCCCAGAAAGAGACATCCGTTTGGGTCTGCGCCACAAGATATCTATGGCATGGAACTCAGAATGGTTGACATTAAGCACGCCCAACAAGCTTCGTGCGATCAAATCTTCGACAGCAGCTTGGAAAACGTTTCTTAGGCCATCTCGAAGGGACTCAGTCATCCTCTGTCGCCTGCGTATAGGCCATACATGGCTCACGCACGGCCATCTCTTACGTCGAGAAGACCCGCCAAACTGCCATTGTGGCGCTCTGCTGACTGTGGTCCACATCTTGGTGGACTGTCGTCTTTTAGCTGCATTGCGGCAATCTTTTAACCTGCCTACTGCGCTTTCTTCGATTTTAGGTGACGACGCCTCTATGGCTAACAGTGTTTTAGATTTTATTTGCGCAGCTGGATTTTATCATAAGCTTTAATGGTGGATTAATACGCCTGATCTTAAGGCATACACCGCTTATAGTTTTACTCTGTTGTCAATTTTATCTTGTCAGTCCTATTTCCGACTGGCAGTTGTAGTCTGTGCAGAATGGCTGGCTCATCCATTATTATCCTAGTGATCAGCCAGCCAACAACATCTGCTGTGGTTTTAAGTAAATCTGATTATTTGTTCCACCTCTATTGTGGTTTCTTTCTCTTTATATGTCGTACTTATGACCAACACTGTCTTCAGTATGTCTTGTGTACTGGTTGCAGGGTGCTTAATTTTAAAGATACATGAAACCCTGTGATATTTTAGCTGTGAACAGGGGACTGATGACCCGGTAGTTTAGTCCCCTTTAAACACCCAACCAACCAACCAGTAACTTGTATATCCCACAAAACGTGTTCAAAATGGAAGGCGCGAGGCCCATACTGCTGTGCACTGCACCCACTGGCAGCACCCCACTTTCAAGAAATTTAATTCTAGTGGATGACATGTGTAAGAAATAGTGTGTAGAGGTTTGTAGTGAACGAATTTTCGTTTGTAGTAACTTGTATATCCCACAAAACGTGTTCAAAATGGAAGGCGCGAGGCCCATACTGCTGTGCACTGCACCCACTGGCAGCACCCGACTTTCAAGAAATTTCATTCTAATGCTTGATATGTGTAGGAAATAGTGTGTAGAGGTTTGTAGTGAACGAATTTTCGTTTGTAGTAACTTGTATATCCTACATTACACGAGCTTTATGCTCAGCGTGGTGCTGGCTACCTACTTGCGGAAGATTCTTTTTTTTTTATTTTTTATTTTTTATTTTTTTTTTTTTTTACACGCTTGAATGGTTTCCGTTGTGTTTGATTGAATGTGTTTAATTTTGTTACATATAGTTTTAGGAAAAAATCTGACACTCAGAAATAGCCTGCTTCCCATTTTGAATAAATTAAGTGTAATGTTTGGTTTGTTTTGGTATATGTAATTTTTGCAGTGAACGTATTTCTGTGTATTGGTCTTTTTAACTGTCCGGCCATTTTTCTTTTCTTCCTCGATAGAGAGATCGCGCTGGACTCTTCTGCCAGTTACAGAGAGTGCATGGGAAAGCCTGCAGTCGTGCGGAGGATATAGGTAGACGTCTGCTCGGATGCGGATATCCGAGGATATCTACAGTATTTTTTACTGTTTGGATCAAACTGTGAGCAACGCAGATATTCTGGTGTTATCTGGGGATAAAGAGCGAGGTTCTGCCCATTACGTCTGTCGAAATGTTAGTGGATATTCTCGGAATCCATGCAGGGCTCAGGTAGAGCGGAAGTCTGTTGTCCTCATCCCCTGGCCACAGCCCAAGCCCCTACCACGCCGTAGCGGAGAAGCCAGGCAACTGTCCCCGAATTGAAGCAGCTGATCGCCGCCATTTGCAGGGAAGAATCCTAATACTGGGGTTGTGATTTGAAGTATATGAGACGCAACAAGAGCAAGATGAAGCTTAAAATAAACGCACGTTTGTTTAAAATCAATTACTGAGTATTAGAGTCTGTTTAAAAAGTATTATTAAATGTATGGAGCTTCGTAATTTACGAAATACGTCTGCATAGACACACGAAATTCAAGAACGTAAGGCTCTTTTCTGACAAGGTGGAGCGATTTTGCATCGAGATATTTGCATAAGATGATTGTGTGAAACCTGTTAAGTAGTACAGGGTGCGATTGTTATTTAATTTACGTAATTTTCTGTCAGGTCCTGTTAACTTTTTGCCGACTACTCTCTCTGTATTGCAAGCTTGTTTTTGTATGGTACGATTTTGTCTAAATTTCTGTCCATATTACATAGAATCTATCATTCAACTTACTCGAATCTGGGTATGTATAATTGTAATAACCCATATAGGCCCTAACTTTAAATAGGAATTTCATTCACACGTTTTTTAAAGTGGTTTAGTATGCAACATTTGACCATTTATGCAGTAGTCACCACCTGTTAAGTATCTAAAAGCAATTATGCGATCCACCTCTGAATCATACTTACATATGATAACAAAACTACCTACCAGTCATATACCTAGCTCTTCATTCAGCTCAGCTTAGTACATTAATCACTTGTATTTTTAGTAATTTATATGCAAATACAATATAGCCTAAGTACTTGACATGCAGCAAAGTACTTTTCTCAGTTTTTGTCTTATTGAATACTACAGCCCTTCCCTATGTGGCTTCCAACTTTTATAACAGACAGATCATTAGATATAAGGTGCAAATATAGACATCAGGTTATGCTGCAGAACAATCTGATATCACCTACATTTATCATTTGTATTAAATGACACTGCAAACAAATTGTTATTCCCTATTTTAACCTACAACTTAGACACATTAAGACGTAGTTTCACTTCCAAAACTTCTTGTAACAACCCAGTTTTGGTATTTTGACAACTACCCATTAAACCCCTTCATCATCATCAACATTTCTCACTTAAAATGTGAAAAGCATGAAAATAAAACACTAGGACCACTAAAAAAGCCTCTGCAAAGACCTAAAGTATTAAGAGGACAAGACACACACCAACCCATGTTTTCAGTAACTTGCCTGAACACTTAAATCTCATGTATGAATGTCAAAATTAAAAGAACTTTCTTATGTGGCAACTTCTTGAACGTCATTTAGTAAATCTTAAATTTATTATTTTGGTTATAGAATCAGCACTTTAATAAATGTAATACCTTTTCCTGTGTTACACTGAAATTTACATCTTTAACTGCATTGCACACAACATAGAAGGCTGTGGGAGGAGTAAGGATGAAGGACTATCACACTACAGCCATTAACTGGCAAAATTAAGTTTACAGAATTTGATCTTTTACACATACATAAGGAAGACAATTACAGCTGTCTAGACTATTCATACAAAGCTGGTAAAATACAGGAGTTGAAATGATACAATAATATTGTTTTCAATTTTAAACTGTTTTATTTTTAACTAAAAAACAACACATTACACCAATCACTGATTCTGAAATAAAATAGATTTTGTCAGTGTCTGTCTTATAACTCTTTTGTGCAATTTTGCATTGCATGTAGTTGCTATATGGTGACAACGAATAGTGACATACTGTCTTACAATAGTTTTTATAATAATATACATATGATTCTCTGGAAAAACATTTTCCACCAGATGATCCTTCATTTCAGGAAATAAGTCTTGCTGTATTACTATTGGCACAACATGTGACATTATTTCAATGAGTGTATTTGATTTCTGAATTATGTTATTTGATTTGACAATGCGTAGACGTATTACTTTTTCAGCTTCTCTGCAAACTGTAATTACTCCTGCAGAAGGCATAATTAAGCCACCATTGTTTTTTCTCCTTAACAAATCAGAGAACTTTACTATTTCTACACTAAACAAACTATGTACACAAGTACTACAATTTAATTTCTTTACCATTTGTTTTACAACAAATCCTGCAATGTATACAACAACATTACTAGTGTATTCTGTCAAGTTATTTGGCAATATAACATAATCATGGTCAGACACAAATTCTACATTTGTTTCATCAGTACAGTCATATCTTCTGCTGTTGCAAAACTCAACTGGGTCATATGAAACACGTTTATTTTTTCCAGTCCAAGGTAAAAGACATGTATTATCTTGACCCTGACAGTTAGCAGTTGCCTTAGGCCTAACCTCATTTGAAATGAGAAGGTTCCTATATGCTGCTCTAAACTGTAGGTAAGATGGATTGTTATTCCATCCTAACCTAGACCTAACCAGAGAAAAATACATTTCCAGATGATCCTGGATGAATTTATACATTAACAAGTAGCTCATCTTCTTTTTCATGATCACATCATTATACAAGCCCTTTATTGTTTCACAGAGTGCTAATATGCCAAGTATAGCAGTCTTCCTATTACCCGTACATAATAGCTTCCCATTTGCATCTTTAAGGGATGTCAGATAACGTGCTACTCTCTCTAGGAAAGGCTCCCAAACACACTTATTGCTTTCCCGTATTGGTGCTTTGTATCCCTTAGCCAAAGGATTTTTGGAATTGAACATGTCAAATATTTGGTCAAAAAGGAGGCAATTTTTCCTCTAATTTTAAGTCACAGCACAAATATTGCAATGCACAACTAACTGAAGCACTTAATACCTGGACAGCTAACTTAACTTTCATTTTTTTGTTGTCCATAATTGAGGTGCAATAATTTTAGTTTATTAGCAAGAGTAAGCCCCTCCCTTTCTTGTGTATAGTGCAGCTTTTCTATATACTGCCAGGAGACTTTCCTCCCACTCCCATCAACTAAATTCTTGTATGTACCAAAGATATTTCTTACTAGCTTAATCATATGGCAAGGATCTAAAATTATATAAACATTGTTACCTGTAACAGGATGAGCAAAATATGGTTTCATGTTGTCAACAGCAATATTTGCCAACTCCTTTGCCATTGCAAAGTTAGTTGAAAGCCCATCACAAGTAACAGCTAACACACTGACATTTATGTCATGTAACAATGTAATGGCCATTTCAATAATTGTTTTCTTTTCCCAGGCAGAAACACCATCAGTTAGGAAGTATCCTATAGGGGTCTTCCAATGATCATTGACACCTACTGCCATTAGAACTAATGCTTCTTTGCATTCGACACCCTCTAGTCCTGATGGTGTTGGAACACACGCAAAATTAACATAGCCCACAAATTCACTGCCATCCCACTCAACACACTTTTTCATCGACATTTCATCAAACATCAATGCAAAAAACACTTCACGAGATGATTCTGCAACTCTTGCCTTTATCATGTCAAAACGTTCTGAGGTAAATCCTGGCAAACCTTCAACACAATTGTACCATCTGCATAAAGTACTTGCATGTGGTAGGGATAAATTAAATGTACTTCGAACATACCTGTAAGCAGCAGGTGAATAAAAGTTTAAGGTAATGGCAAAAGCTTTCAATCTTTCTGAATACTGCTGCGATCTGTTTTTGCTTCTGTCTAGTATATCCAATAATATGTCACTGTGAGTAGCGTTAATAAGCGAGATCACTTTTTTATTTATTAAGTTTTTAGCTTTCAGGTCTTCTAAAATAGTTGCTAATTTACAAATCTTCTGTGTCTGTCTTTTACACTTTTTGTTTACACTATTTAACCTAGCTTTATATTGTACAATTATTGCTTCTTTCCGTTCTTTTCGTTCTTCAATTTTTTCAAACTTTTCCTTTATCTTACTGGGACTTGAAGGAAACGAATAATTGTGGTCTCCAATGTAAACAGAAACGGGCTCATTTTCACACACGTTTTCTGCTGTCGCAACATTTCTTGGCTTTGGAGATTTCCTGGAAAAGAAACGTACTAAATTATGGACACTGGCGGTATAGGCGTATACTGCACTGTTTACGTGACACTATACCTGAGGCGGAAACCCAAATATTGTCGGTACAGCGTCGTCCTTTAGCTGACGTCTATTTACGTAATTTTCCATATAACAGTTTTCTTCAAAATGAAGAGAGCACAGTAAATGATTTGCTGTCGGTTGGAAGTTCTCTCTCCGAGTGGCAGCTATCCATTTCCGATTTAAATAATCATTTGTAAGAGGAAACCTAAACAAAAACGAACGCTCATGATGTATTTCTCCACGAAAATACTATATTGTATACATGTAATAGAAAGTAACAAGCCACTGAAAATGACTTACCTATGAAATGTAATATTATTTCCGTCTTCATCTTTGCTTCCATTCGTAATCGTACAATTAAACGCAGCACAGGAACGAACCATGTTTATGCACACTTTTCACTGTTTCTCTGCAAATGGCGGATTTTGCCACATTCAATGTGGGGACGCGACACTAGCGCCAGTGAGCGGTCTAGTTTTTATTTAGTAAGTCTATGCCACAGCCACAGTAAATATGTTACTCTGTGACACAGCGGACGTAGCTGTACCCGAGGGAGCTGCGCCTAATCCGTTTACGTGACCGTGTCTTACCTGCGGTCTGTCAAGTGCTCTCTGGTTTGCAAACTGCCCACCAGAGATGACATGCCAAATTTTCGGTGCCTTCAGTTAGTGCTTTGTAGTGACCGAGTGACAACGTACATTGTAAGGAATACCGTGACAGTTCTTTCCTAAAATGAACATGACATCAATGGATATTATATCGCGTAAAGTGAAAAGAGGTGATTCGGCATTACTCAAGTAAAACAAATTGAAATCGTCAAGTTGGAAAAAAAAAAATTGTTTGATGGCATGGGAAAGATCAACGACAAAGTAGCCTGATTTGAGTGTAAAAAGTAGCGTAATTAGTTATTAAAATCCCATGACAGATGCAAAAGTTCCTGAAGTTCCGCCAAATATGAAGACAACCGTGACCGAAAAACTTACGAATCTTGTCAGCAAAGGCATTTTACCGTTCTAAGTTGCGTATGGATCTGGGTTTCTCGTGAGGGGCAGTTTCCTATAGATGCGGTGGCATATTTGATGCACTATGTGTTTTATAGTCATTTAATTATGCCAATAACCGTCACGAAAGTGCAAGCAATATGTTGGCAAAGTTTCATCGCAACCGAATGAACTGTACAGCCGCGCATAAACATACAAACAATCCTTAACGTTTCTGTGTTAGAGAAACGGTGACATAGGTAGTATAGACTGACAATAGCATTTTATAGCAACTTTCAAAATCAGATACGGTGTACGGTCAAAGTAACGTATTTAGGAAGATACACAATGTTAGTTGTATAGGCTGGCCGTAGCTGCAGCTGATACTCTTTTTGCTGACAGTTACCAGTTACAAGTGGACAGCAGTTTTAACACTTGAAATGATATGCTTTGCGTTGTGTCACATATCCTCTAGTGTGTCAATATGGGAAAAAACAAGTGTCCCTTTTGTAAAACTCCGAAAGAACCGTTTCTTTCTTTTTAAATGTAAACACAGTAAATATTCAAATGTTTGTAAATCTATCGGACTCAATTGCTTGGTTACTACTTATAATAAGGTAACCTAACCTAAGAACAGCACACACATCCATGCCAGAGGGAGAATTCGAACCTCCGGCGCGGAAAGCCTCGCAATCCGCAACATGACGCTCCAGACCACGCGGCTACTCCCGCGCGGCAAACACAGTAAAATCTCCTCTATGCCGATCAGTTTTAGCCAGTGAAATTTAAGAAGATGCCTGTATTAAACAGCTGGCGTAGTGCTCCGGCCACACGGGCTCCGAAGCGCTACTGTTTGTGTCCGGAGCGCCAATGTTTTCCTGTTTGGAATTCAAATGTTCAAATGTTTGCTAAGCGTATTGAACTTAACTGTGGGGTCATCAGTCCCTAAACTTACAAACTACTTATGAACTAACTGATACTAATGAGAGCAGAAGCATCCATGCCCAAGGGGCGATTCGAACCCCCGACGGGGAACGGCCTCGCACAGCGGAGCGTAACCCCTCAATATGCTCGGCCGCTCCGCCGCGGCTCCTGTTTGGAATAGCCTGTTTTGGAGTAGGTATGGAACAGTTACCATGATTCGAGAAGTCAGAAATAGTTGTCACAGAAATGACACTCTAACAATAATTATATCATGGTTTTAAATACTGCTATCTGTTACTGTAACTCACTCAAAACTTTAATGTCTGCGGATGCGGATACAGGGCCGCGGATGCGGATATGTGCCTTGCGGATGTGGTGCGGATAACACTTTTCTTATCCGCGCAGGCCTCTAGATATGGGGTAGCTTGCCTCCTTCACTGGCTAGGGAATCTAGAAGTGGGCCGACACGTTCTTCGCATTAAAGATTTTGTTTATAATTAATTTTCTAAATAGATATAGATGCTTGATAGTGGTTTTTATGGAAGTTTATAGTTTATGGAGAACGGTCTATAAATATTGGTAGCCACAGAATAATTTGGAGTAGTTTGGAAATATTTAGTTAAAATCTTATCTATTGGAGTGAACATTCTACGATTCGGAATTTTGTTCATCTGTTGAATATCAGTATTTTGTGAACACATAGAATTGTTGATGAGAGTAATAGATTGTATACTTTGTTCCTCCACGTTCAATTAGTGTTTCTTAAATGACGTCATGTTTCATCCTTAATGTATTTTCGTAAATTTAGTACTGGCCGATTCTAGCAATCGGACAATAATAAAACGTAATCTTGGTAGGTTTTTATTCAGACCGTAAAACTTGAACACTTGCAGCTGTCTTGGACTAATATTTTACGTGATTAAGATGTCTTCTATTTTGCTGTTTATATCGGATTTTCACGGCTGCCCGTCGTCGGAGCTTAGTACTCCCTCGGGCATGCGTGTTTGTTGTTGTTCTTAGCATAAGTTACTTTAAGTCAGTATAATGGTTCTTAAGCGTAGGGACTGATGATCAACGTAGTTAAACATTTGAATTTCACGGATGCCTATAACCAAATACTGTCGCTGCTAGGCTTTGGCGCGATGTAAAGCATTATTACAACGTCAGTCATAATCTGTTTTCGTACTATCGCTGTACATGATAAGACTGTAAAGTATCCCGAAACAAAATTTCCGGATTCTGATGCTGTCCCGAAAAGGCGAAAAGCGTTTAAAATTAAATCGTTGCAACCAAGACTGTGTTTTATTAGAAATTAACATTTATTTTACTTCTTTACAGGGTGTTACTCTCAGAAAGACGTGTTACGCGACAGTGTTAAATATTACAATATGTAGTGCGATACGGTATTTACAATATCATTGTGCTCTTTATTTATAACATTTTAGATATGGCACCTCAATATTAGCATCATTTTCGGAATAAGTGGCTAAGCGAAAAGCAAATTAAAGACTCCATCGCGAAGTTCTGGAGAAAACAGTTTTAAATAAAAACTGTTCTTGCCTTAGTATCTTCGTTCAACAGTAGTACACCCGGCGACTGGGAAGTATTTTCGCTATGGCAAGCTTTCGGAAATCTGTATCGCTATGCCAGGACTTTCAGGTTTCAGGACGTAACTTCGGTTAAACGGCACAGTAAGGCAAAACAGTATATATATATATATATAATTTGCCATTTTCCAAAGCCTGCACTATCAAAAATACTCATTTCTGTGCATTACTGTACGCGATAGTTTTGTTAGTGACGTCACTACTGACGAATTCAGACGAGCAGCTGCACAGTCAGCGTTGTACCCGCATCAACTAGGAAATTACTCTTTTTCATATCACTATTATTACAAAAACTGAATTAAAAATTTAGAGCTTTTTATTGTCAAACCGCGGGATTTTGAAAGCCATCTGGCGGCATTATTTAAAGACCTGTTTGCAACAAAATTTCTGGATCGCATTTCTTATTTTATTTTTAAAGTGCCAGGATCATGTCCTTCCTTCTTCAAGAAGTTCATAAGTCTACTTTTATGAATAATTTCAAAGTATTCAAAAAGGAAATACCTGAAACGTTAAGAAACATATGCAGTGCGTGAATGCGTGCCAAGAATGGGCTTTCTTTTATGTACCGGCAACAGGCGAAAAGTATTTGGTGACGCAAACATTGTCAGTTTCGACTCGGCTACGTGCATACGTCCAGGGTGACCAAAGTAGCAATTTTGTCGCTAAATTTCGAAGCGAAACAGCCACATCTGCAACTATTGCAATGTCCCATAGTTTCCATGGCCTGGACGCGATTTCAGACAAGACCCGCTAAAAAAAGGCAAGGCAAAGGTCGTCCACGGGTAACATCAGCTAGAGAGGACCATTATCTCCAGTTAACAAACAGCCCGTCGAGACAGGAGGCTGAATGCAACTCAGTTGTAACGCACCCTCCAGAAACGACAGGACGCTCAATATCAACACACAGTACGGAAATCGCCTTCGAGAATGTGGCTTCTACACACAGAGGCCTATGGTGCATGTCCCATTCAAACCAGTAACCCGGCAGAAACTGGGCGGAGGAAGATCGGAATTGGAACCGTAAAAATGGAGCAGTGTTCATTTCACATATGAGTCAAGATGCTTTCCGCCGGACAATCGTCGTTCCCTCATCTGAAGAGAACGTGGAACTCGCAGCATTCTTGCTTATGTATACGAAACATCACCATATCATGGTGGTGGACGAATGGTGTGGACAGGAGTCAGTATTGGCGAACATATGTACCTCTATGTCGTTCAGAATGGCGCTTTGACTGTTCAAACGTACAGAGACAAGATCCATCGATCTATGTTCTGCCCTATACTGGTGCCATAGGAGATGGGTTCCTTCTGGTGTGGTGGACGATAATGATCATTTCCACAGAGTTGCACTGGTGGACAACATCTTTGAAGCTGAGGGAATTGAACGAATGGAGGGCCGGCTTTTCACCGGACTTGGTGAAATAGACATGTCTGGGATCACTTGGCAGATGCGTTGCAGTAAGACCAGCACCTCCCACAACGGCTGCAGACCTAGTTATTGCGTTCCTGGAGAATACGAACGGCAACCTACATCCTTTTCAGTCTGCTAACTGTATTCGTCCTTCGGTATGCCTCTATGATTTATACCCCATACGCCCTTCTAATGCTAATGTTTAAGATTTGTAGATGTCTCAGAATGTATCCCACAAACCGATCCCTTCTCTTAGGACATGCCAGAAACTTCTTTTCTTCCCAATGCTCTTATGCACCATATTAGTTACATGATATACCCATCTAATCATCATTCGTCTGTAGCACCACATTTCGAAAGGTTCTATCAACTTTTTGTCTGAGCTCCTTGTCCTCCAAGTATCACTCTCATACAATGCTACACTACAGACAAATGCTTTTAGAAATTTAGTAACATTTATATTACTACTGGATGTCAAAAAACTCTCTTCTTCAGAAACTCTTTTCTTTCCACAGCTATTTTGTATTTTATATTTTCCTTACTTTGGCCATCTGACATTATTTTGCTACCCAGATAAGAAAACTCATCTACTACTCTTATTGTCTCATTACCTAATGTAATTCTTTCAGCATCGTCTGTTTTTCTAACAATACAATTCCATTATCTCTGTTTTACTCTTCTTAATATTCATCTTATACAATCCTATCAAAACAGTGTCCATTCCCTTCAATTGCTCTTTCACGTTCTTTGCTGTCTCTGACAGAATTAGTGTCCCTGAATTTTAATTTCTTCTCCAAATTTCACCTTGCATTCCTAAACAGCTTCCTCAATGTACATTGGGGAAGGGCTACAAATCTGTCTTACTCCCTTCCCAACAACTACATTCCTTTCATGTACTTCAACTTTGACTGCTGTCTGGATTTCACTCCCTGTATTTTGCCCCTGTTACCTTAAGAATCTGAAAGAGTGTATTCCAGTTAACATCGTCAAAAGCATTCTACAGATTTACAAACGCTATAAACGTAGGTTTGCCTTCACTTAACCTACCTTCTAAGGTAAGTCATAATGTAAGTATTGCCTCCAGTGTTCTTACATTTCTCCTAAATCCAAACAGATCTTCCCCAAGGTCGGATTCAACCAATTTCCATTCGTCTGCAAATAATTCGTGTTAGTATTTTGCAGCAATGACTTATTAACCTGATAGATCTGTAATTGGCTGAACTTACTTTCTTCTGTATTGGAATTACGATATTCTTCTCGAAGGGTGAGGGCATTTCAGCGGTCTCATAAATCTAGCATACCAAGTGGAACAATTTTTGCGTTACTGGCTCTCCTAACTATATCAGCAGTTGAGACGGATTATCATCAACTTAGAAGTCTTTTTTCGATTTAGATCTTTCAGTACTGTGAAATTCATCTTTCAGCATCATAACTCTTATCTTCCTCTATTTCATCTTCCGTTTCTAGAATCCTACTTTCAAGATTACTTCCTTTGTATAGGTCCTCTACATATTCCTGCCGCATTTCAGATTTCCCCTCTTTGTTTAGTGCTGGTTTTCTATCTGAGGTCTTGATATTCATGCAGCTCCATTTCTTGTCTCGAAATGTCTCTTATGTTCCTCTAGGCGATATCTAATTTTCACCTACTTATACATTCTTCTACGAAGTTGTATTTGTCATATAGCGACTCCAGCTTAGCCAATATACAATTCTTGTCAACATCAATTCTCCGCCGACTATACTCATTTTACGTGCAACAATTTGCTACGTTTTTACATATTCTGCTTTCAACAGTTGCGTTTAGTATCTCCTGTAATATATACAGGGATTAAGGCCTTTTCTACTGCCGATATAATTTTCTGCGGCTTTTATCTCTGAGAGCTACCCATTCCTCTCTTGCTTAATGCAGTTCTGTGGGTTCTACAAGTCACTACAAATGAAAATACGTTCGCTACAAACCTCTACGTACTATTTCCAAAACATATCATACCTTATAATTACATTTCTTGAAAGTGGGGTGCTGCCAGTGGGTGCAGTGCACAGCAGTATGGGCCTCGCGCCTTCCATTTTGAACACGTTTTGTGGTATATACAAGTTACTACAAACGAAAATTCGTTCACTACAAACCTCTACACACTATTTCCTACACATATCAAGCATTAGAATTAAATTTCTAGAAAGTCGGGTGCTGCCAGTGGCTGCAGTGCACAGCAGTATGGGCCTCGCGCCTTCCATTTTGAACACGTTTTGTGGGATATACAAGTTACTACAAACGAAAATTCGTTTACTACAAACCTCTACACACTATTTCCTACACATATCAAGCATTAGAATTAAATTTCTTGAAAGTCGGGTGCTGCCAGTGGGTGCTGTACACGGCAGTATGGGCCTCGCGCCTTCCATTTTGAACACGATTTGTGGGATATACAAGTTACTACATACGAAAATTCGTTCACTACAAACCTCTACACACGATTTCCTACACATATCAAGCATTAGAATGAAATTTCTTGAAAGTCGGGTGCTGCCAGTGGGTGCAGAGCACAGCAGTATGGGCATCGCACCTTCCATTTTGAACACGTTTTGTGGGATATAAAAGTTACTACAAACGAAAATTCGTTCACTACAAACCTCTACACACTATTTCCTACACATATCAAGCATTAGAATTAAATTTCTTGAAAGTCGGGTGCTGGCAGTGGGTGCAGTGCACAGCAGTATGGGCCTCGCGCCTTCCATTTTAAACAAGTTTTGTGGTATATATAGGTTACTACAAACGAAAATTCATTCACTACAAACCTCTACACACTATTTCCTACACATATCAAGCATTAGAATGAAATTTCTTGAAAGTCGGGTGTTGCCAGTGGGTGCAGTGCACAGCAGTATGGGCCTCGCGCCTTCCATTTTGAACACGTTTTGTGGGATATACAGGTTACTACATACGAAAATTCGTTCACTACAAACCTCTACGCACTATTTCCTACACATATATTATCCACTAGAATTAAATTTCTTGGATGTCGGGTGCTGCCAGTGGGTGCAGTGCACAGCAGTATGGGCCTCGCGCCTTCCATTTTGAACACGTTTTGTGGGATATACAAGTTACTACATACGAAAATTCATTCACTACAAACCTCTACACACTATTTCCTACACATATCAAGCATTAGAATTAAATTTCTTGAAAGTCGGGTGCTGCCAGTGGGTGCAGTGCACAGCAGTATGGGCCTCGCACCTTCCATTTTGAACACGTTTTGTGGGATATACAAGTTACTACATACGAAAATTCGTTCACTACAAACCTCTACACACTATTTCCTACACATATCAAGCATTAGAATTAAATTTCTTGAAAGTCGGGTGCTGCCAGTGGGTGCAGTGCACAGCAGTATGGGCCTCGCACCTTCCATTTTGAACACGTTTTGTGGGATATACAAGTTACTACATACGAAAATTCGTTCACTACAAACCTCTACACACGATTTCCTACACATATCAAGCATTAGAATTAAATATCTTGAAAGTCGGGTGCTGCCAGTGGGTGCAGTGCACAGCAGTATGGGCCTCGCGCCTTCCATTTTGAACACGTTTTGTGGGATATACAAGTTACTACATACGAAAATTCGTTCACTACAAACCTCTACGCACTATTTCCTACACATATGTTATCCACTAGAATTAAATTTCTTGGATGTCGGGTGCTGCCAGTGGGTGCAGTGCACAGCAGTATGGGCCTCGCGCCTTCCATTTTGAACCCGTTTTGTGGGATATACAAGTTACTACATACGAAAATTCGTTCACTACAAACCTCTACACACTATTTCCTACACATATCAAGCATTAGAATTAAATTTCTTGAAAGTCGGGTGCTGCCAGTGGCTGCAGTGCACAGCAGTATGGGCCTCGCGCCTTCTATTTTGAACACGTTTTGTGGGATATACAAGTTACTACATACGAAAATTCGTTCACTACAAACCTCTACGCACTATTTCCTACACATATATTATCCACTAGAATTAAATTTCTTGGATGTCGGGTGCTGCCAGTGGGTGCAGTGCACAGCAGTATAGGCCTCGCGCCTTCCAGTTTGAACACGTTTTGTGGGATATACAAGTTACTACATACGAAAATTCGTTCACTACAAACCTCTACACACTATTTCCTAAATTAAATTTCTTGAAAGTCGGGTGCTGCCAGTGGGTGCAGTGCACAGCAGTATGGGCCTAGCGCCTGCCACTTTGAACACGTTTAGTGAATATACAAGTTACTACATACGAAAATTCGTTCACTACAAACCTCTACACACTATTTCCTACACATATCAAGCATTAGAATTAAATTCCTTGAAAGTCGGGTGCTGCCAGTGGGTGCAGTGCACAGCAGTATGGGCCTAGCGCCTGCCACTTTGAACACGTTTAGTGGGATATACAAGTTACTACATACGAAAATTCGTTCACTACAAACCTCTATACACTATTTCCTACACATATCAAGCATTAGAATTAAATTTCTTGAAAGTCGGGTGCTGCCAGTGGGTGCAGTACACAGCAGTATGGGCCTCGCGCCTTCCATTTTGAACACGTTTTGTGGGATATACAAGATACTACATACGAAAATTCGTTCACTACAAACCTCTACACACGATTTCCTACACATATCAAGCATTAGAATTAAATTTCTTGAAAGTCGGGTGCTGCCAGTGGGTGCAGTGCACAGCAGTATGGGCCTCGCACCTTCCATTTTGAACACGTTTTGTGGGATATACAAGTTACTACATACGAAAATTCGTTCACTACAAACCTCTACACACTATTTCCTACACATATATTATCCACTAGAATTAAATTTCTTGGATGTCGGGTGCTGCCAGTGGGTGCAGTGCACAGCAGTATGGGCCTCGCACCTTCCATTTTGAACACGTTTTGTGGGATATACAAGTTACTACATACGAAAATTCGTTCACTACAAACCTCTACGCACTATTTCCTACACATATATTATCCACTAGAATTAAATTTCTTGGATGTCGGGTGCTGCCAGTGGGTGCAGTGCACAGCAGTATGGGCCTCGCACCTTCCATTTTGAACACGTTTTGTGGGATATACAAGTTACTACATACGAAAATTCGTTCACTACAAACCTCTACACACTATTTCCTACACATATCAAGCATTAGAATTAAATTTCTTGAAAGTCGGGTGCTGCCAGTGGGTGCAGTGCACAGCAGTATGGGCCTCGCGCCTTCCATTTTGAACACGTTTTGTGGGATATACAAGTTACTACATACGAAAATTCGTTCACTACAAACCTCTACACACGATTTCCTACACATATCAAGCATTAGAATTAAATTTCTTGAAAGTCGGGTGCTGCCAGTGAGTGCAGTGCACAGCAGTATGGGCCTCGCACCTTCCATTTTGAACACGTTTTGTGGGATATACAAGTTACTACATACGAAAATTCGTTCACTACAAACCTCTACACACTATTTCCTACACATATATTATCCACTAGAATTAAATTTCTTGGATGTCGGGTGCTGCCAGTGGGTGCAGTGCACAGCAGTATGGGCCTCGCACCTTCCATTTTGAACACGTTTTGTGGGATATACAAGTTACTACATACGAAAATTCGTTCACTACAAACCTCTACACACTATTTCCTACACATATCAAGCATTAGAATTAAATTTCTTGAAAGTCGGGTGCTGCCAGTGGGTGCAGTGCACAGCAGTATGGGCCTCGCGCCTTCCATTTTGAACACGTTTTGTGGGATATACAAGTTACTACATACGAAAATTCGTTCACTACAAACCTCCACACACTATTTCCTACACATATCAAGCATTAGAATTAATGTTCTTGAAAGTCGGGTGCTGCCAGTGGCTGCAGTGCACAGCAGTATGGGCCTCGCACCTTCCAATTTGAACACGTTTTGTGGGATATACAAGTTACTACATACGAAAATTCGTTCACTACAAACCTCTACACACGATTTCCTACACATATCAAGCATTAGAATTAAATTTCTTGAAAGTCGGGTGCTGCCAGTGGCTGCAGTGCACAGCAGTATGGGCCTCGCGCCTTCCAGTTTGAACACGTTTTGTGGGATATACAAGTTACTACATACGAAAATTCGTTCACTACAAACCTCTACACACGATTTCCTACACATATCAAGCATTAGAATTAATGTTCTTGAAAGTCGGGTGCTGCCAGTGGGTGCAGTGCACAGCAGTATGGGCCTCGCACCTTCCATTTTGAACACGTTTTGTGGGATATACAAGTTACTACATACGAAAATTCGTTCACTACAAACCTCCACACACTATTTCCTACACATATCAAGCATTAGAATTAATGTTCTTGAAAGTCGGGTGCTGCCAGTGGCTGCAGTGCACAGCAGTATGGGCCTCGCACCTTCCAATTTGAACACGTTTTGTGGGATATACAACTTACTACATACGAAAATTCGTTCACTACAAACCTCTACACACGATTTCCTACACATATCAAGCATTAGAATTAAATTTCTTGAAAGTCGGGTGCTGCCAGTGGCTGCAGTGCACAGCAGTATGGGCCTCGCGCCTTCCAGTTTGAACACGTTTTGTGGGATATACAAGTTACTACATACGAAAATTCGTTCACTACAAACCTCTACACACGATTTCCTACACATATCAAGCATTAGAATTAAATTTCTTGAAAGTCGGGTGCTGCCAGTGGGTGCAGTGCACAGCAGTATGGGCCTCGCACCTTCCATTTTGAACACGTTTTGTGGGATATACAAGTTACTACATACGAAAATTCGTTCACTACGAACCTCTACACACGATTTCCTACACATATCAAGCATTAGAATTAAATTTCTTGAAAGTCGGGTGCTGCCAGTGGGTGCAGTGCACAGCAGTATGGGCCTCGCACCTTCCATTTTGAACACGTTTTGTGGGATATACAAGTTACTACATACGAAAATTCGTTCACTACAAACCTCTACGCACTATTTCCTACACATATATTATCCACTAGAATTAAATTTCTTGGATGTCGGGTGCTGCCAGTGGGTGCAGTGCACAGCAGTATGGGCCTTGCACCTTCCATTTTGAACACGTTTTGTGGGATATACAAGTTACTACATACGAAAATTCGTTCACTACAAACCTCTACACACTATTTCCTACACATATCAAGCATTAGAATTAAATTTCTTGAAAGTCGGGTGCTGCCAGTGGGTGCAGTGCACAGCAGTATGGGCCTCGCGCCTTCCATTTTGAACACGTTTTGTGGGATATACAAGGTACTACATACGAAAATTCGTTCACTACAAACCTCTACACACGATTTCCTACACATATCAAGCATTAGAATTAAATTTCTTGAAAGTCGGGTGCTGCCAGTGGGTGCAGTGCACAGCAGTATGGGCCTCGCACCTTCCATTTTGAACACGTTTTGTGGGATATACAAGTTACTACATACGAAAATTCGTTCACTACAAACCTCTACACACTATTTCCTACACATATATTATCCACTAGAATTAAATTTCTTGGATGTCGGGTGCTGCCAGTGGGTGCAGTGCACAGCAGTATGGGCCTCGCACCTTCCATTTTGAACACGTTTTGTGGGATATACAAGTTACTACATACGAAAATTCGTTCACTACAAACCTCTACGCACTATTTCCTACACATATATTATCCACTAGAATTAAATTTCTTGGATGTCGGGTGCTGCCAGTGGGTGCAGTGCACAGCAGTATGGGCCTCGCACCTTCCATTTTGAACACGTTTTGTGGGATATACAAGTTACTACATACGAAAATTCGTTCACTACAAACCTCTACACACGATTTCCTACACATATCAAGCATTAGAATTAAATTTCTTGAAAGTCGGGTGCTGCCAGTGGGTGCAGTGCACAGCAGTATGGGCCTCGCACCTTCCATTTTGAACACGTTTTGTGGGATATACAAGTTACTACATACGAAAATTCGTTCACTACAAACCTCTACACACTATTTCCTACACATATATTATCCACTAGAATTAAATTTCTTGGATGTCGGGTGCTGCCAGTGGGTGCAGTGCACAGCAGTATGGGCCTCGCACCTTCCATTTTGAACACGTTTTGTGGGATATACAAGTTACTACATACGAAAATTCGTTCACTACAAACCTCTACGCACTATTTCCTACACATATATTATCCACTAGAATTAAATTTCTTGGATGTCGGGTGCTGCCAGTGGGTGCAGTGCACAGCAGTATGGGCCTCGCACCTTCCATTTTGAACACGTTTTGTGGGATATACAAGTTACTACATACGAAAATTCGTTCACTACAAACCTCTACACACGATTTCCTACACATATCAAGCATTAGAATTAAATTTCTTGAAAGTCGGGTGCTGCCAGTGGGTGCAGTGCACAGCAGTATGGGCCTCGCACCTTCCATTTTGAACACGTTTTGTGGGATATACAAGTTACTACATACGAAAATTCGTTCACTACAAACCTCTACACACTATTTCCTACACATATCAAGCATTAGAATTAAATTTCTTGAAAGTCGGGTGCTGCCAGTGGCTGCAGTGCACAGCAGTATGGGCCTCGCGCCTTCCAGTTTGAACACGTTTTGTGGGATATACAAGTTACTACATACGAAAATTCGTTCACTACAAACCTCTACACACGATTTCCTACACATATCAAGCATTAGAATTAATGTTCTTGAAAGTCGGGTGCTGCCAGTGGGTGCAGTGCACAGCAGTATGGGCCTCGCACCTTCCATTTTGAACACGTTTTGTGGGATATACAAGTTACTACATACGAAAATTCGTTCACTACAAACCTCCACACACTATTTCCTACACATATCAAGCATTAGAATTAATGTTCTTGAAAGTCGGGTGCTGCCAGTGGCTGCAGTGCACAGCAGTATGGGCCTCGCACCTTCCAATTTGAACACGTTTTGTGGGATATACAAGTTACTACATACGAAAATTCGTTCACTACAAACCTCTACACACGATTTCCTACACATATCAAGCATTAGAATTAAATTTCTTGAAAGTCGGGTGCTGCCAGTGGCTGCAGTGCACAGCAGTATGGGCCTCGCGCCTTCCAGTTTGAACACGTTTTGTGGGATATACAAGTTACTACATACGAAAATTCGTTCACTACAAACCTCTACACACGATTTCCTACACATATCAAGCATTAGAATTAAATTTCTTGAAAGTCGGGTGCTGCCAGTGGGTGCATTGCACAGCAGTATGGGCCTCGCACCTTCCATTTTGAACACGTTTTGTGGGATATACAAGTTACTACATACGAAAATTCGTTCACTACAAACCTCTACACACGATTTCCTACACATATCAAGCATTAGAATTAAATTTCTTGAAAGTCGGGTGCTGCCAGTGGGTGCAGTGCACAGCAGTATGGGCCTCGCACCTTCCATTTTGAACACGTTTTGTGGGATATACAAGTTACTACATACGAAAATTCGTTCACTACAAACCTCTACACACTATTTCCTACACATATATTATCCACTAGAATTAAATTTCTTGGATGTCGGGTGCTGCCAGTGGGTGCAGTGCACAGCAGTATGGGCCTCGCACCTTCCATTTTGAACACGTTTTGTGGGATATACAAGTTACTACATACGAAAATTCGTTCACTACAAACCTCTACACACGATTTCCTACACATATCAAGCATTAAAATTAAATTTCTTGAAAGTCGGGTGCTGCCAGTGGCTGCAGTGCACAGCAGTATGGGCCTCGCGCCTTCCATTTTGAACACGTTTTGTGGGATATACAAGTTACTACATACGAAAATTCGTTCACTACAAACCTCTACACACGATTTCCTACACATATCAAGCATTAGAATTAAATTTCTTGAAAGTCGGGTGCTGCCAGTGGGTGCAATGCACAGCAGTATGGGCCTCGCACCTTCCATTTTGAACACGTTTTGTGGGATATACAAGTTACTACATACGAAAATTCGTTCACTACAAACCTCTACACACTATTTCCTACACATATATTATCCACTAGAATTAAATTTCTTGGATGTCGGGTGCTGCCAGTGGGTGCAGTGCACAGCAGTATGGGCCTCGCACCTTCCATTTTGAACACGTTTTGTGGGATATACAAGTTACTACATACGAAAATTCGTTCACTACAAACCTCTACACACTATTTCCTACACATATCAAGCATTAGAATTAAATTTCTTGAAAGTCGGGTGCTGCCAGTGGGTGCAGTGCACAGCAGTATGGGCCTCGCGCCTTCCATTTTGAACACGTTTTGTGGGATATACAAGTTACTACATACGAAAATTCGTTCACTACAAACCTCTACACACGATTTCCTACACATATCAAGCATTAGAATTAAATTTCTTGAAAGTCGGGTGCTGCCAGTGGCTGCAGTGCACAGCAGTATGGGCCTCGCGCCTTCCATTTTGAACACGTTTTGTGGGATATACAAGTTACTACATACGAAAATTCGTTCACTACAAACCTCTACACACGATTTCCTACACATATCAAGCATTAGAATTAAATTTCTTGAAAGTCGGGTGCTGCCAGTGGGTGCAGTGCACAGCAGTATGGGCCTCGCACCTTCCATTTTGAACACGTTTTGTGGGATATACAAGTTACTACATACGAAAATTCGTTCACTACAAACCTCTACACACTATTTCCTACACATATATTATCCACTAGAATTAAATTTCTTGGATGTCGGGTGCTGCCAGTGGGTGCACTGCACAGCAGTATGGGCCTCGCACCTTCCATTTTGAACACGTTTTGTGGGATATACAAGTTACTACATACGAAAATTCGTTCACTACAAACCTCTACACACTATTTCCTACACATATCAAGCATTAGAATTAAATTTCTTGAAAGTCGGGTGCTGCCAGTGGGTGCAGTGCACAGCAGTATGGGCCTCGCGCCTTCCATTTTGAACACGTTTTGTGGGATATACAAGTTACTACATACGAAAATTCGTTCACTACAAACCTCCACACACTATTTCCTACACATATCAAGCATTAGAATTAATGTTCTTGAAAGTCGGGTGCTGCCAGTGGCTGCAGTGCACAGCAGTATGGGCCTCGCACCTTCCAATTTGAACACGTTTTGTGGGATATACAAGTTACTACATACGAAAATTCGTTCACTACAAACCTCTACACACGATTTCCTACACATATCAAGCATTAGAATTAAATTTCTTGAAAGTCGGGTGCTGCCAGTGGCTGCAGTGCACAGCAGTATGGGCCTCGCGCCTTCCAGTTTGAACACGTTTTGTGGGATATACAAGTTACTACATACGAAAATTCGTTCACTACAAACCTCTACACACGATTTCCTACACATATCAAGCATTAGAATTAAATTTCTTGAAAGTCGGGTGCTGCCAGTGGGTGCAGTGCACAGCAGTATGGGCCTCGCACCTTCCATTTTGAACACGTTTTGTGGGATATACAAGTTACTACATACGAAAATTCGTTCACTACAAACCTCCACACACTATTTCCTACACATATCAAGCATTAGAATTAATGTTCTTGAAAGTCGGGTGCTGCCAGTGGCTGCAGTGCACAGCAGTATGGGCCTCGCACCTTCCAATTTGAACACGTTTTGTGGGATATACAAGTTACTACATACGAAAATTCGTTCACTACAAACCTCTACACACGATTTCCTACACATATCAAGCATTAGAATTAAATTTCTTGAAAGTCGGGTGCTGCCAGTGGCTGCAGTGCACAGCAGTATGGGCCTCGCGCCTTCCAGTTTGAACACGTTTTGTGGGATATACAAGTTACTACATACGAAAATTCGTTCACTACAAACCTCTACACACGATTTCCTACACATATCAAGCATTAGAATTAAATTTCTTGAAAGTCGGGTGCTGCCAGTGGGTGCAGTGCACAGCAGTATGGGCCTCGCACCTTCCATTTTGAACACGTTTTGTGGGATATACAAGTTACTACATACGAAAATTTGTTCACTACAAACCTCTACGCACTATTTCCTACACATATATTATCCACTAGAATTAAATTTCTTGGATGTCGGGTGCTGCCAGTGGGTGCAGTGCACAGCAGTATGGGCCTCGCACCTTCCATTTTGAACACGTTTTGTGGGATATACAAGTTACTACATACGAAAATTCGTTCACTACAAACCTCTACACACTATTTCCTACACATATCAAGCATTAGAATTAAATTTCTTGAAAGTCGGGTGCTGCCAGTGGGTGCAGTGCACAGCAGTATGGGCCTCGCGCCTTCCATTTTGAACACGTTTTGTGGGATATACAAGTTACTACATACGAAAATTCGTTCACTACAAACCTCTACACACGATTTCCTACACATATCAAGCATTAGAATTAAATTTCTTGAAAGTCGGGTGCTGCCAGTGGGTGCAGTGCACAGCAGTATGGGCCTCGCACCTTCCATTTTGAACACGTTTTGTGGGATATACAAGTTACTACATACGAAAATTCGTTCACTACAAACCTCTACGCACTATTTCCTACACATATATTATCCACTAGAATTAAATTTCTTCGATGTCGGGTGCTGCCAGTGGGTGCAGTGCACAGCAGTATGGGCCTCGCACCTTCCATTTTGAACACGTTTTGTGGGATATACAAGTTACTACATAAGAAAATTCGTTCACTACAAACCTCTACACACTATTTCCTACACATATCAAGCATTAGAATTAAATTTCTTGAAAGTCGGGTGCTGCCAGTGGGTGCAGTGCACAGCAGTATGGGCCTCGCGCCTTCCATTTTGAACACGTTTTGTGGGATATACAAGTTACTACATACGAAAATTCGTTCACTACAAACCTCTACACACGATTTCCTACACATATCAAGCATTAGAATTAAATTTCTTGAAAGTCGGGTGCTGCCAGTGGGTGCAGTGCACAGCAGTATGGGCCTCGCACCTTCCATTTTGAACTCGTTTTGTGGGATATACAAGTTACTACATACGAAAATTCGTTCACTACAAACCTCTACGCACTATTTCCTACACATATATTATCCACTAGAATTAAATTTCTTCGATGTCGGGTGCTGCCAGTGGGTGCAGTGCACAGCAGTATGGGCCTCGCACCTTCCATTTTGAACACGTTTTGTGGGATATACAAGTTACTACATACGAAAATTCGTTCACTACAAACCTCTATGCACTATTTTCTACACATATATTATCCACTAGAATTAAATTTCTTGAAAGTCGGGTGCTGCCAGTGGGTGCAGTGCACAGCAGTATGGGCCTCGCGCCTTCCACTTTGAACACGTTTTGTGGGATATACAAGTTACTACATACGAAAATTCGTTCACTACAAACCTCTATGCACTATTTCCTACACATATATTATCCACTAGAATTAAATTTCTTGAAAGTCGGGTGCTGCCAGTGGGTGCAGTGCACAGCAGTATGGGCCTCGCGCCTTCCAGTTTGAACACGTTTTGTGGGATATACAAGTTACTACATACGAAAATTCGTTCACTACAAACCTCTACACACTATTTCCTACACATATCAAGCATTAGAATTAAATTTCTTGAAAGTCGGGTGCTGCCAGTGGGTGCAGTGCACAGCAGTATGGGCCTCGCGCCTTCCATTTTGAACACGTTTTGTGGGATATACAAGTTACTACATACGAAAATTCGTTCACTACAAACCTCTACACACGATTTCCTACACATATCAAGCATTAGAATTAAATTTCTTGAAAGTCGGGTGCTGCCAGTGGGTGCAGTGCACAGCAGTATGGGCCTCGCGCCTTCCACTTTGAACACGTTTTGTGGGATATACAAGTTACTACATACGAAAATTCGTTCACTACAAACCTCTACACACGATTTCCTACACATATCAAGCATTAGAATTAAATTTCTTGAAAGTCGGGTGCTGCCAGTGGGTGCAGTGCACAGCAGTATAGGCCTCGCGCCTTCCAGTTTGAACACGTTTTGTGGGATATACAAGTTACTACATACGAAAATTCGTTCACTACAAACCTCTAAACACTATTTCCTACACATATCAAGCATTAGAATTAAATTTCTTGAAAGTCGGGTGCTGCCAGTGGGTGCAGTGCACAGCAGTATGGGCCTCGCGCCTTCCATTTTGAACACGTTTTGTGGGATATACAAGTTACTACATACGAAAATTCGTTCACTACAAACCTCTACGCACTATTTCCTACACATATATTATCCACTAGAATTAAATTTCTTGGATGTCGGGTGCTGCCAGTGGGTGCAGTGCACAGCAGTATGGGCCTCGCACCTTCCATTTTGAACACGTTTTGTGGGATATACAAGTTACTACATACGAAAATTCGTTCACTACAAACCTCTACACACGATTTCCTACACATATCAAGCATTAGAATTAAATTTCTTGAAAGTCGGGTGCTGCCAGTGGGTGCAGTGCACAGCAGTATGGCCTCGCACCTTCCATTTTGAACACGTTTTGTGGGATATACAAGTTACTACATACGAAAATTCGTTCACTACAAACCTCTACACACTATTTCCTACACATATCAAGCATTAGAATTAATGTTCTTGAAAGTCGGGTGCTGCCAGTGGCTGCAGTGCACAGCAGTATGGGCCTCGCACCTTCCATTTTGAACACGTTTTGTGGGATATACAAGTTACTACATACGAAAATTCGTTCACTACAAACCTCTACACACTATTTCCTACACATATCAAGCATTACAATTAAATTTCTTGAAAGTCGGGTGCTGCCAGTGGGTGCAGTGCACAGCAGTATGGGCCTCGCGCCTTCCATTTTGAACACGTTTTGTGGGATATACAAGTTACTACATACGAAAATTCGTTCACTACAAACCTCTACACACTATTTCCTACACATATCAAGCATTAGAATTAAATTTCTTGAAAGTCGGGTGCTGCCAGTGGCTGCAGTGCACAGCAGTATGGGCCTCGCGCCTTCCATTTTGAACACGTTTTGTGGGATATACAAGTTACTACATACGAAAATTCGTTCACTACAAACCTCTACACACGATTTCCTACAATATCAAGCATTAGAATTAAATTTCTTGAAAGTCGGGTGCTGCCAGTGGGTGCAGTGCACAGCAGTATGGGCCTCGCGCCTTCCAGTTTGAACACGTTTTGTGGGATATACAAGTTACTACATACGAAAATTCGTTCACTACAAACCTCTACACACTATTTCCTACACATATCAAGCATTAGAATTAATGTTCTTGAAAGTCGGGTGCTGCCAGTGGGTGCAGTGCACAGCAGTATGAGCCTCGCGCCTTCCATTTTGAACACGTTTTGTGGGATATACAAGTTACTACATACGAAAATTCGTTCACTACAAACCTCTATGCACTCTTTCCTACACATATATTATCCACTAGAATTAAATTTCTTGAAAGTCGGGTGCTGCCAGTGGGTGCAGTGCACAGCAGTATGGGCCTCGCGCCTTCCATTTTGAACACGTTTTGTGGGATATACAAGTTACTACATACGAAAATTCGTTCACTACAAACCTCTATGCACTATTTCCTACACATATATTATCCACTAGAATTAAATTTCTTGAAAGTCGGGTGCTGCCAGTGGGTGCAGTGCACAGCAGTATGGGCCTCGCGCCTTCCATTTTGAACACGTTTTGTGGGATACACAAGTTACTACATACGAAAATTCGTTCACTACAAACCTCTACACACTATTTCCTACACATATCAAGCATTAGATTTAAATTTCTTGAAAGTCGGGTGCTGCCAGTGGGTGCAGTGCACAGCAGTATGGGCCTCGCGCCTTCCATTTTGAACACGTTTTGTGGGATATACAAGTTACTACATACGAAAATTCGTTCACTACAAACCTCTACACACGATTTCCTACACATATCAAGCATTAGAATTAAATTTCTTGAAAGTCGGGTGCTGCCAGTGGGTGCAGTGCACAGCAGTATGGCCTCGCACCTTCCATTTTGAACTCGTTTTGTGGGATATACAAGTTACTACATACGAAAATTCGTTCACTACAAACCTCTACACACTATTTCCTACACATATCAAGCATTAGAATTAATGTTCTTGAAAGTCGGGTGCTGCCAGTGGCTGCAGTGCACAGCAGTATGGGCCTCGCACCTTCCATTTTGAACACGTTTTGTGGGATATACAAGTTACTACATACGAAAATTCGTTCACTACAAACCTCTACACACTATTTCCTACACATATCAAGCATTACAATTAAATTTCTTGAAAGTCGGGTGCTGCCAGTGGGTGCAGTGCACAGCAGTATGGGCCTCGCGCCTTCCATTTTGAACACGTTTTGTGGGATATACAAGTTACTACATACGAAAATTCGTTCACTACAAACCTCTACACACTATTTCCTACACATATCAAGCATTAGAATTAAATTTCTTGAAAGTCGGGTGCTGCCAGTGGCTGCAGTGCACAGCAGTATGGGCCTCGCGCCTTCCATTTTGAACACGTTTTGTGGGATATACAAGTTACTACATACGAAAATTCGTTCACTACAAACCTCTACACACGATTTCCTACAATATCAAGCATTAGAATTAAATTTCTTGAAAGTCGGGTGCTGCCAGTGGGTGCAGTGCACAGCAGTATGGGCCTCGCGCCTTCCAGTTTGAACACGTTTTGTGGGATATACAAGTTACTACATACGAAAATTCGTTCACTACAAACCTCTACACACTATTTCCTACACATATCAAGCATTAGAATTAATGTTCTTGAAAGTCGGGTGCTGCCAGTGGGTGCAGTGCACAGCAGTATGAGCCTCGCGCCTTCCATTTTGAACACGTTTTGTGGGATATACAAGTTACTACATACGAAAATTCGTTCACTACAAACCTCTATGCACTATTTCCTACACATTTATTATCCACTAGAATTAAATTTCTTGAAAGTCGGGTGCTGCCAGTGGGTGCAGTGCACAGCAGTATGGGCCTCGCGCCTTCCATTTTGAACACGTTTTGTGGGATATACAAGTTACTACATACGAAAATTCGTTCACTACAAACCTCTATGCACTATTTCCTACACATATATTATCCACTAGAATTAAATTTCTTGAAAGTCGGGTGCTGCCAGTGGGTGCAGTGCACAGCAGTATGGGCCTCGCGCCTTCCATTTTGAACACGTTTTGTGGGATATACAAGTTACTACATACGAAAATTCGTTCACTACAAACCTCTATGCACTATTTCCTACACATATATTATCCACTAGAATTAAATTTCTTGAAAGTCGGGTGCTGCCAGTGGGTGCAGTGCACAGCAGTATGGGCCTCGCGCCTTCCATTTTGAACACGTTTTGTGGGATATACAAGTTACTACATACGAAAATTCGTTCACTACAAACCTCTACACACTATTTCCTACACATATCAAGCATTAGATTTAAATTTCTTGAAAGTCGGGTGCTGCCAGTGGGTGCAGTGCACAGCAGTATGGGCCTCGCGCCTTCCATTTTGAACACGTTTTGTGGGATATACAAGTTACTACATACGAAAATTCGTTCACTACAAACCTCTACACACGATTTCCTACACATATCAAGCATTAGAATTAAATTTCTTGAAAGTCGGGTGCTGCCAGTGGGTGCAGTGCACAGCAGTATGGCCTCGCACCTTCCATTTTGAACACGTTTTGTGGGATATACAAGTTACTACATACGAAAATTCGTTCACTACAAACCTCTACACACTATTTCCTACACATATCAAGCATTAGAATTAATGTTCTTGAAAGTCGGGTGCTGCCAGTGGGTGCAGTGCACAGCAGTATGAGCCTCGCGCCTTCCATTTTGAACACGTTTTGTGGGATATACAAGTTACTACATACGAAAATTCGTTCACTACAAACCTCTACACACGATTTCCTACAATATCAAGCATTAGAATTAAATTTCTTGAAAGTCGGGTGCTGCCAGTGGGTGCAGTGCACAGCAGTATGGGCCTCGCGCCTTCCAGTTTGAACACGTTTTGTGGGATATACAAGTTACTACATACGAAAATTCGTTCACTACAAACCTCTACACACTATTTCCTACACATATCAAGCATTAGAATTAATGTTCTTGAAAGTCGGGTGCTGCCAGTGGGTGCAGTGCACAGCAGTATGAGCCTCGCGCCTTCCATTTTGAACACGTTTTGTGGGATATACAAGTTACTACATACGAAAATTCGTTCACTACAAACCTCTATGCACTATTTCCTACACATATATTATCCACTAGAATTAAATTTCTTGAAAGTCGGGTGCTGCCAGTGGGTGCAGTGCACAGCAGTATGGGCCTCGCGCCTTCCATTTTGAACACGTTTTGTGGGATATACAAGTTACTACATACGAAAATTCGTTCACTACAAACCTCTACACACTATTTCCTACACATATCAAGCATTAGAATTAAATTTCTTGAAAGTCGGGTGTTGCCAGTGGCTGCAGTGCACAGCAGTATGGGCCTCGCGCCTTCCATTTTGAACACGTTTTGTGGAATATACAAGTTACTACATACGAAAATTCGTTCACTACAAACCTCTACAAACTATTTCCTACACATATCAAGCATTAGAATTAAATTTCTTGAAAGTCGGGTGCTGCCAGTGGCTGCAGTGCACAGCAGTATGGGCCTCGCGCCTTCCATTTTGAACACGTTTTGTGGGATATACAAGTTACTACATACGAAAATTCGTTCACTACAAACCTCTATGCACTATTTCCTACACATATATTATCCACTAGAATTAAATTTCTTGAAAGTCGGGTGCTGCCAGTGGGTGCAGTGCACAGCAGTATGGGCCTCGCACCTTCCATTTTGAACACGTTTTGTGGGATATACAAGTTACTACATACGAAACTTCGTTCACTACAAACCTCTACACACTATTTCCTACACATATCAAGCATTAGAATTAAATTTCTTGAAAGTCGGGTGCTGCCAGTGGGTGCAGTGCACAGCAGTATGGGCCTCGCGCCTTCCAGTTTGAACACGTTTTGTGGGATATACAAGTTACTACATACGAAAATTCGTTCACTACAAACCTCTAAACACTATTTCCTACACATATCAAGCATTAGAATTAAATTTCTTGAAAGTCGGGTGCTGCCAGTGGGTGCAGTGCACAGCAGTATGGGCCTCGCGCCTTCCATTTTGAACACGTTTTGTGGGATATACAAGTTACTACATACGAAAATTCGTTCACTACAAACCTCTACGCACTATTTCCTACACATATATTATCCACTAGAATTAAATTTCTTGGATGTCGGGTGCTGCCAGTGGGTGCAGTGCACAGCAGTATGGGCCTCGCACCTTCCATTTTGAACACGTTTTGTGGGATATACAAGTTACTACATACGAAAATTCGTTCACTACAAACCTCTACACACGATTTCCTACACATATCAAGCATTAGAATTAAATTTCTTGAAAGTCGGGTGCTGCCAGTGGGTGCAGTGCACAGCAGTATGGCCTCGCACCTTCCATTTTGAACACGTTTTGTGGGATATACAAGTTACTACATACGAAAATTCGTTCACTACAAACCTCTACACACGATTTCCTACACATATCAAGCATTAGAATTAATGTTCTTGAAAGTCGGGTGCTGCCAGTGGCTGCAGTGCACAGCAGTATGGGCCTCGCACCTTCCATTTTGAACACGTTTTGTGGGATATACAAGTTACTACATACGAAAATTCGTTCACTACAAACCTCTACACACTATTTCCTACACATATCAAGCATTACAATTAAATTTCTTGAAAGTCGGGTGCTGCCAGTGGGTGCAGTGCACAGCAGTATGGGCCTCGCGCCTTCCATTTTGAACACGTTTTGTGGGATATACAAGTTACTACATACGAAAATTCGTTCACTACAAACCTCTACACACTATTTCCTACACATATCAAGCATTAGAATTAAATTTCTTGAAAGTCGGGTGCTGCCAGTGGCTGCAGTGCACAGCAGTATGGGCCTCGCGCCTTCCATTTTGAACAGGTTTTGTGGGATATACAAGTTACTACATACGAAAATTCGTTCACTACAAACCTCTACACACGATTTCCTACAATATCAAGCATTAGAATTAAATTTCTTGAAAGTCGGGTGCTGCCAGTGGGTGCAGTGCACAGCAGTATGGGCCTCGCGCCTTCCAGTTTGAACACGTTTTGTGGGATATACAAGTTACTACATACGAAAATTCGTTCACTACAAACCTCTACACACTATTTCCTACACATATCAAGCATTAGAATTAATGTTCTTGAAAGTCGGGTGCTGCCAGTGGGTGCAGTGCACAGCAGTATGAGCCTCGCGCCTTCCATTTTGAACACGTTTTGTGGGATATACAAGTTACTACATACGAAAATTCGTTCACTACAAACCTCTATGCACTATTTCCTACACATATATTATCCACTAGAATTAAATTTCTTGAAAGTCGGGTGCTGCCAGTGGGTGCAGTGCACAGCAGTATGGGCCTCGCGCCTTCCATTTTGAACACGTTTTGTGGGATATACAAGTTACTACATACGAAAATTCGTTCACTACAAACCTCTATGCACTATTTCCTACACATATATTATCCACTAGAATTAAATTTCTTGAAAGTCGGGTGCTGCCAGTGGGTGCAGTGCACAGCAGTATGGGCCTCGCGCCTTCCATTTTGAACACGTTTTGTGGGATATACAAGTTACTACATACGAAAATTCGTTCACTACAAACCTCTACACACTATTTCCTACACATATCAAGCATTAGAATTAAATTTCTTGAAAGTCGGGTGCTGCCAGTGGGTGCAGTGCACAGCAGTATGGCCTCGCACCTTCCATTTTGAACACGTTTTGTGGGATATACAAGTTACTACATACGAAAATTCGTTCACTACAAACCTCTACACACTATTTCCTACACATATCAAGCATTAGAATTAATGTTCTTGAAAGTCGGGTGCTGCCAGTGGCTGCAGTGCACAGCAGTATGGGCCTCGCACCTTCCATTTTGAACACGTTTTGTGGGATATACAAGTTACTACATACGAAAATTCGTTCACTACAAACCTCTACACACTATTTCCTACACATATCAAGCATTAGAATTAAATTTCTTGAAAGTCGGGTGCTGCCAGTGGCTGCAGTGCACAGCAGTATGGGCCTCGCGCCTTCCACTTTGAACACGTTTTGTGGGATATACAAGTTACTACATACGAAAATTCGTTCACTACAAACCTCTACACACGATTTCCTACAATATCAAGCATTAGAATTAAATTTCTTGAAAGTCGGGTGCTGCCAGTGGGTGCAGTGCACAGCAGTATGGGCCTCGCGCCTTCCAGTTTGAACACGTTTTGTGGGATATACAAGTTACTACATACGAAAATTCGTTCACTACAAACCTCTACACACTATTTCCTACACATATCAAGCATTAGAATTAATGTTCTTGAAAGTCGGGTGCTGCCAGTGGGTGCAGTGCACAGCAGTATGAGCCTCGCGCCTTCCATTTTGAACACGTTTTGTGGGATATACAAGTTACTACATACGAAAATTCGTTCACTACAAACCTCTATGCACTATTTCCTACACATATATTATCCACTAGAATTAAATTTCTTGAAAGTCGGGTGCTGCCAGTGGGTGCAGTGCACAGCAGTATGGGCCTCGCGCCTTCCATTTTGAACACGTTTTGTGGGATATACAAGTTACTACATACGAAAATTCGTTCACTACAAACCTCTATGCACTATTTCCTACACATATATTATCCACTAGAATTAAATTTCTTGAAAGTCGGGTGCTGCCAGTGGGTGCAGTGCACAGCAGTATGGGCCTCGCGCCTTCCAGTTTGAACACGTTTTGTGGGATATACAAGTTACTACATACGAAAATTCGTTCACTACAAACCTCTACACACTATTTCCTACACATATCAAGCATTAGAATTAAATTTCTTGAAAGTCGGGTGCTGCCAGTGGGTGCAGTGCACAGCAGTATGGGCCTCGCGCCTTCCATTTTGAACACGTTTTGTGGGATATACAAGTTACTACATACGAAAATTCGTTCACTACAAACCTCTACACACGATTTCCTACACATATCAAGCATTAGAATTAAATTTCTTGAAAGTCGGGTGCTGCCAGTGGGTGCAGTGCACAGCAGTATGGGCCTCGCGCCTTCCACTTTGAACACGTTTTGTGGGATATACAAGTTACTACATACGAAAATTCGTTCACTACAAACCTCTACACACGATTTCCTACACATATCAAGCATTAGAATTAAATTTCTTGAAAGTCGGGTGCTGCCAGTGGGTGCAGTGCACAGCAGTATGGGCCTCGCGCCTTCCAGTTTGAACACGTTTTGTGGGATATACAAGTTACTACATACGAAAATTCGTTCACTACAAACCTCTAAACACTATTTCCTACACATATCAAGCATTAGAATTAAATTTCTTGAAAGTCGGGTGCTGCCAGTGGGTGCAGTGCACAGCAGTATGGGCCTCGCGCCTTCCATTTTGAACACGTTTTGTGGGATATACAAGTTACTACATACGAAAATTCGTTCACTACAAACCTCTACGCACTATTTCCTACACATATATTATCCACTAGAATTAAATTTCTTGGATGTCGGGTGCTGCCAGTGGGTGCAGTGCACAGCAGTATGGGCCTCGCACCTTCCATTTTGAACACGTTTTGTGGGATATACAAGTTACTACATACGAAAATTCGTTCACTACAAACCTCTACACACGATTTCCTACACATATCAAGCATTAGAATTAAATTTCTTGAAAGTCGGGTGCTGCCAGTGGGTGCAGTGCACAGCAGTATGGCCTCGCACCTTCCATTTTGAACACGTTTTGTGGGATATACAAGTTACTACATACGAAAATTCGTTCACTACAAACCTCTACACACTATTTCCTACACATATCAAGCATTAGAATTAATGTTCTTGAAAGTCGGGTGCTGCCAGTGGCTGCAGTGCACAGCAGTATGGGCCTCGCACCTTCCATTTTGAACACGTTTTGTGGGATATACAAGTTACTACATACGAAAATTCGTTCACTACAAACCTCTACACACTATTTCCTACACATATCAAGCATTACAATTAAATTTCTTGAAAGTCGGGTGCTGCCAGTGGGTGCAGTGCACAGCAGTATGGGCCTCGCGCCTTCCATTTTGAACACGTTTTGTGGGATATACAAGTTACTACATACGAAAATTCGTTCACTACAAACCTCTACACACTATTTCCTACACATATCAAGCATTAGAATTAAATTTCTTGAAAGTCGGGTGCTGCCAGTGGCTGCAGTGCACAGCAGTATGGGCCTCGCGCCTTCCATTTTGAACACGTTTTGTGGGATATACAAGTTACTACATACGAAAATTCGTTCACTACAAACCTCTACACACGATTTCCTACAATATCAAGCATTAGAATTAAATTTCTTGAAAGTCGGGTGCTGCCAGTGGGTGCAGTGCACAGCAGTATGGGCCTCGCGCCTTCCAGTTTGAACACGTTTTGTGGGATATACAAGTTACTACATACGAAAATTCGTTCACTACAAACCTCTACACACTATTTCCTACACATATCAAGCATTAGAATTAATGTTCTTGAAAGTCGGGTGCTGCCAGTGGGTGCAGTGCACAGCAGTATGAGCCTCGCGCCTTCCATTTTGAACACGTTTTGTGGGATATACAAGTTACTACATACGAAAATTCGTTCACTACAAACCTCTATGCACTATTTCCTACACATATATTATCCACTAGAATTAAATTTCTTGAAAGTCGGGTGCTGCCAGTGGGTGCAGTGCACAGCAGTATGGGCCTCGCGCCTTCCATTTTGAACACGTTTTGTGGGATATACAAGTTACTACATACGAAACTTCGTTCACTACAAACCTCTACACACTATTTCCTACACATATCAAGCATTAGAATTAAATTTCTTGAAAGTCGGGTGCTGCCAGTGGGTGCAGTGCACAGCAGTATGGGCCTCGCGCCTTCCATTTTGAACACGTTTTGTGGGATATACAAGTTACTACATACGAAAATTCGTTCACTACAAACCTCTACACACTATTTCCTACACATATCAAGCATTAGATTTAAATTTCTTGAAAGTCGGGTGCTGCCAGTGGGTGCAGTGCACAGCAGTATGGGCCTCGCGCCTTCCATTTTGAACACGTTTTGTGGGATATACAAGTTACTACATACGAAAATTCGTTCACTACAAACCTCTACACACGATTTCCTACACATATCAAGCATTAGAATTAAATTTCTTGAAAGTCGGGTGCTGCCAGTGGGTGCAGTGCACAGCAGTATGGCCTCGCACCTTCCATTTTGAACACGTTTTGTGGGATATACAAGTTACTACATACGAAAATTCGTTCACTACAAACCTCTACACACTATTTCCTACACATATCAAGCATTAGAATTAATGTTCTTGAAAGTCGGGTGCTGCCAGTGGCTGCAGTGCACAGCAGTATGGGCCTCGCACCTTCCATTTTGAACACGTTTTGTGGGATATACAAGTTACTACATACGAAAATTCGTTCACTACAAACCTCTACACACTATTTCCTACACATATCAAGCATTACAATTAAATTTCTTGAAAGTCGGGTGCTGCCAGTGGGTGCAGTGCACAGCAGTATGGGCCTCGCGCCTTCCATTTTGAACACGTTTTGTGGGATATACAAGTTACTACATACGAAAATTCGTTCACTACAAACCTCTACACACTATTTCCTACACATATCAAGCATTAGAATTAAATTTCTTGAAAGTCGGGTGCTGCCAGTGGGTGCAGTGCACAGCAGTATGGGCCTCGCGCCTTCCATTTTGAACACGTTTTGTGGGATATACAAGTTACTACATACGAAAATTCGTTCACTACAAACCTCTACACACGATTTCCTACAATATCAAGCATTAGAATTAAATTTCTTGAAAGTCGGGTGCTGCCAGTGGGTGCAGTGCACAGCAGTATGGGCCTCGCGCCTTCCAGTTTGAACACGTTTTGTGGGATATACAAGTTACTACATACGAAAATTCGTTCACTACAAACCTCTACACACTATTTCCTACACATATCAAGCATTAGAATTAATGTTCTTGAAAGTCGGGTGCTGCCAGTGGGTGCAGTGCACAGCAGTATGAGCCTCGCGCCTTCCATTTTGAACACGTTTTGTGGGATATACAAGTTACTACATACGAAAATTCGTTCACTACAAACCTCTATGCACTATTTCCTACACATATATTATCCACTAGAATTAAATTTCTTGAAAGTCGGGTGCTGCCAGTGGGTGCAGTGCACAGCAGTATGGGCCTCGCGCCTTCCATTTTGAACACGTTTTGTGGGATATACAAGTTACTACATACGAAAATTCGTTCACTACAAACCTCTATGCACTATTTCCTACACATATATTATCCACTAGAATTAAATTTCTTGAAAGTCGGGTGCTGCCAGTGGGTGCAGTGCACAGCAGTATGGGCCTCGCGCCTTCCATTTTGAACACGTTTTGTGGGATATACAAGTTACTACATACGAAAATTCGTTCACTACAAACCTCTACACACTATTTCCTACACATATCAAGCATTAGATTTAAATTTCTTGAAAGTCGGGTGCTGCCAGTGGGTGCAGTGCACAGCAGTATGGGCCTCGCGCCTTCCATTTTGAACACGTTTTGTGGGATATACAAGTTACTACATACGAAAATTCGTTCACTACAAACCTCTATGCACTATTTCCTACACATATATTATCCACTAAAATTAAATTTCTTGGATGTCGGGTGCTGCCAGTGGGTGCAGTGCACAGCAGTATGGGCCTCGCACCTTCCATTTTGAACACGTTTTGTGGGATATACAAGTTACTACATACGAAAATTCGTTCACTACAAACCTCTATGCACTATTTCCTACACATATATTATCCACTAGAATTAAATTTCTTGGATGTCGGGTGCTGCCAGTGGGTGCAGTGCACAGCAGTATGGGCCTCGCGCCTCCCATTTTGAACACGTTTTGTGGGATATACAAGTTACTACATACGAAAATTCGTTCACTACAAACCTCTACACACTATTTCCTACACATATCAAGCATTAGAATTAAATTTCTTGAAAGTCGGGTGCTGCCAGTGGCTGCAGTGCACAGCAGTATGGGCCTCGCGCCTTCCATTTTGAACACGTTTTGTGGGATATACAAGTTACTACATACGATAATTCGTTCACTACAAACCTCTACACACTATTTCCTACACATATCAAGCATTAGATTTAAATTTCTTGAAAGTCGGGTGCTGCCAGTGGGTGCAGTGCACAGCAGTATGGGCCTCGCGCCTTCCATTTTGAACACGTTTTGTGGGATATACAAGTTACTACATACGAAAATTCGTTCACTACAAACCTCTACACACGATTTCCTACACATATCAAGCATTAGAATTAAATTTCTTGAAAGTCGGGTGCTGCCAGTGGGTGCAGTGCACAGCAGTATGGCCTCGCACCTTCCATTTTGAACACGTTTTGTGGGATATACAAGTTACTACATACGAAAATTCGTTCACTACAAACCTCTACACACTATTTCCTACACATATCAAGCATTAGAATTAATGTTCTTGAAAGTCGGGTGCTGCCAGTGGCTGCAGTGCACAGCAGTATGGGCCTCGCACCTTCCATTTTGAACACGTTTTGTGGGATATACAAGTTACTACATACGAAAATTCGTTCACTACAAACCTCTACACACTATTTCCTACACATATCAAGCATTACAATTAAATTTCTTGAAAGTCGGGTGCTGCCAGTGGGTGCAGTGCACAGCAGTATGGGCCTCGCGCCTTCCATTTTGAACACGTTTTGTGGGATATACAAGTTACTCCATACGAAAATTCGTTCACTACAAACCTCTACACACTATTTCCTACACATATCAAGCATTAGAATTAAATTTCTTGAAAGTCGGGTGCTGCCAGTGGCTGCAGTGCACAGCAGTATGGGCCTCGCGCCTTCCATTTTGAACACGTTTTGTGGGATATACAAGTTACTACATACGAAAATTCGTTCACTACAAACCTCTACACACGATTTCCTACAATATCAAGCATTAGAATTAAATTTCTTGAAAGTCGGGTGCTGCCAGTGGGTGCAGTGCACAGCAGTATGGGCCTCGCGCCTTCCAGTTTGAACACGTTTTGTGGGATATACAAGTTACTACATACGAAAATTCGTTCACTACAAACCTCTACACACGATTTCCTACAATATCAAGCATTAGAATTAAATTTCTTGAAAGTCGGGTGCTGCCAGTGGGTGCAGTGCACAGCAGTATGGGCCTCGCGCCTTCCAGTTTGAACACGTTTTGTGGGATATACAAGTTACTACATACGAAAATTCGTTCACTACAAACCTCTACACACGATTTCCTACAATATCAAGCATTAGAATTAAATTTCTTGAAAGTCGGGTGCTGCCAGTGGGTGCAGTGCACAGCAGTATGGGCCTCGCGCCTTCCAGTTTGAACACGTTTTGTGGGATATACAAGTTACTACATACGAAAATTCGTTCACTACAAACCTCTATGCACTATT
Source organism: Locusta migratoria (assembly GCA_026315105.1). Classification (NCBI taxonomy): domain Eukaryota; kingdom Metazoa; phylum Arthropoda; class Insecta; order Orthoptera; family Acrididae; genus Locusta; species Locusta migratoria. The sequence goes on along the minus strand of CM048755.1, from coordinate 801,051,633 downwards.
TCCTACACATATATTATCCACTAGAATTAAATTTCTTGAAAGTCGGGTGCTGCCAGTGGGTGCAGTGCACAGCAGTATGGGCCTCGCGCCTTCCATTTTGAACACGTTTTGTGGGATATACAAGTTACTACATACGAAAATTCGTTCACTACAAACCTCTATGCACTATTTCCTACACATATATTATCCACTAGAATTAAATTTCTTGAAAGTCGGGTGCTGCCAGTGGGTGCAGTGCACAGCAGTATGGGCCTCGCGCCTTCCATTTTGAACACGTTTTGTGGGATATACAAGTTACTACATACGAAAATTCGTTCACTACAAACCTCTACACACTATTTCCTACACATATCAAGCATTAGATTTAAATTTCTTGAAAGTCGGGTGCTGCCAGTGGGTGCAGTGCACAGCAGTATGGGCCTCGCGCCTTCCATTTTGAACACGTTTTGTGGGATATACAAGTTACTACATACGAAAATTCGTTCACTACAAACCTCTACACACTATTTCCTACACATATCAAGCATTAGATTTAAATTTCTTGAAAGTCGGGTGCTGCCAGTGGGTGCAGTGCACAGCAGTATGGGCCTCGCGCCTTCCATTTTGAACACGTTTTGTGGGATATACAAGTTACTACATACGAAAATTCGTTCACTACAAACCTCTATGCACTATTTCCTACACATATATTATCCACTAGAATTAAATTTCTTGGATGTCGGGTGCTGCCAGTGGGTGCAGTGCACAGCAGTATGGGCCTCGCACCTTCCATTTTGAACACGTTTTGTGGGATATACAAGTTACTACATACGAAAATTCGTTCACTACAAACCTCTATGCACTATTTCCTACACATATCAAGCATTAGAATTAATGTTCTTGAAAGTCGGGTGCTGCCAGTGGGTGCAGTGCACAGCAGTATGAGCCTCGCGCCTTCCATTTTGAACACGTTTTGTGGGATATACAAGTTACTACATACGAAAATTCGTTCACTACAAACCTCTACACACGATTTCCTACAATATCAAGCATTAGAATTAATGTTCTTGAAAGTCGGGTGCTGCCAGTGGGTGCAGTGCACAGCAGTATGAGCCTCGCGCCTTCCATTTTGAACACGTTTTGTGGGATATACAAGTTACTACATACGAAAATTCGTTCACTACAAACCTCTATGCACTATTTCCTACACATATATTATCCACTAGAATTAAATTTCTTGAAAGTCGGGTGCTGCCAGTGGGTGCAGTGCACAGCAGTATGGGCCTCGCGCCTTCCATTTTGAACACGTTTTGTGGGATATACAAGTTACTACATACGAAAATTCGTTCACTACAAACCTCTACACACTATTTCCTACACATATCAAGCATTAGAATTAAATTTCTTGAAAGTCGGGTGCTGCCAGTGGCTGCAGTGCACAGCAGTATGGGCCTCGCGCCTTCCATTTTGAACACGTTTTGTGGAATATACAAGTTACTACATACGAAAATTCGTTCACTACAAACCTCTACAAACTATTTCCTACACATATCAAGCATTAGAATTAAATTTCTTGAAAGTCGGGTGCTGCCAGTGGCTGCAGTGCACAGCAGTATGGGCCTCGCGCCTTCCATTTTGAACACGTTTTGTGGGATATACAAGTTACTACATACGAAAATTCGTTCACTACAAACCTCTATGCACTATTTCCTACACATATATTATCCACTAGAATTAAATTTCTTGGATGTCGGGTGCTGCCAGTGGGTGCAGTGCACAGCAGTATGGGCCTCGCACCTTCCATTTTGAACACGTTTTGTGGGATATACAAGTTACTACATACGAAAATTCGTTCACTACAAACCTCTATGCACTATTTCCTACACATATATTATCCACTAGAATTAAATTTCTTGGATGTCGGGTGCTGCCAGTGGGTGCAGTGCACAGCAGTATGGGCCTCGCACCTTCCAATTTGAACACGTTTTGTGGGATATACAAGTTACTACATACGAAAATTCGTTCACTACAAACCTCTATGCACTATTTCCTACACATATATTATCCACTAGAATTAAATTTCTTGGATGTCGGGTGCTGCCAGTGGGTGCAGTGCACAGCAGTATGGGCCTCGCACCTTCCATTTTGAACACGTTTTGTGGGATATACAAGTTACTACATACGAAAATTCGTTCACTACAAACCTCTACACACTATTTCCTACACATATCAAGCATTAGAATTAAATTTCTTGAAAGTCGGGTGCTGCCAGTGGGTGCAGTGCACAGCAGTATGGGCCTCGCGCCTTCCATTTTGAACACGTTTTGTGGGATATACAAGTTACTACATACGAAAATTCGTTCACTACAAACCTCTATGCACTATTTCCTACACATATATTATCCACTAGAATTAAATTTCTTGGATGTCGGGTGCTGCCAGTGGGTGCAGTGCACAGCAGTATGGGCCTCGCACCTTCCATTTTGAACACGTTTTGTGGGATATACAAGTTACTACATACGAAAATTCGTTCACTACAAACCTCTATGCACTATTTCCTACACATATATTATCCACTAGAATTAAATTTCTTGGATGTCGGGTGCTGCCAGTGGGTGCAGTGCACTGCAGTATGGGCCTCGCACCTTCCATTTTGAACACGTTTTGTGGGATATACAAGTTACTACATACGAAAATTCGTTCACTACAAACCTCTACACACTATTTTCTACACATATCAAGCATTAGAATTAAATTTCTTGAAAGTCGGGTGCTGCCAGTGGGTGCAGTGCACAGCAGTATGGGCCTCGCGCCTTCCATTTTGAACACGTTTTGTGGGATATACAAGTTACTACATACGAAAATTCGTTCACTACAAACTTCTACGCACTATTTCCTACACATATATTATCCACTAGAATTAAATTTCTTGGATGTCGGGTGCTGCCAGTGGGTGCAGTGCACAGCAGTATGGGCCTCGCACCTTCCATTTTGAACACGTTTTGTGGGATATACAAGTTACTACATACGAAAATTCGTTCACTACAAACCTCTACACACTATTTCCTACACATATCAAGCATTAGAATTAAATTTCTTGAAAGTCGGGTGCTGCCAGTGGGTGCAGTGCACAGCAGTATGGGCCTCGCGCCTTCCATTTTGAACACGTTTTGTGGGATATACAAGTTACTACATACGAAAATTCGTTCACTACAAACCTCTACGCACTATTTCCTACACATATATTATCCACTAGAATTAAATTTCTTGGATGTCGGGTGCTGCCAGTGGGTGAAGTGCACAGCAGTATGGGCCTCGCACCTTCCATTTTGAACACGTTTTGTGGGATATACAAGTTACTACATACGAAAATTCGTTCACTACAAACCTCTACACACTATTTCCTACACATATCAAGCATTAGAATTAAATTTCTTGAAAGTCGGGTGCTGCCAGTGGGTGCAGTGCACAGCAGTATGGGCCTCGCGCCTTCCATTTTGAACACGTTTTGTGGGATATACAAGTTACTACATACGAAAATTCGTTCACTACAAACCTCTACGCACTATTTCCTACACATATATTATCCACTAGAATTAAATTTCTTGGATGTCGGGTGCTGCCAGTGGGTGCAGTGCACAGCAGTATGGGCCTCGCACCTTCCATTTTGAACACGTTTTGTGGGATATACAAGTTACTACATACGAAAATTCGTTCACTACAAACCTCTATGCACTATTTCCTACACATATATTATCCACTAAAATTAAATTTCTTGGATGTCGGGTGCTGCCAGTGGGTGCAGTGCACAGCAGTATGGGCCTCGCACCTTCCATTTTGAACACGTTTTGTGGGATATACAAGTTACTACATACGAAAATTCGTTCACTACAAATCTCTACACACTATTTCCTACACATATCAAGCATTAGAATTAATGTTCTTGAAAGTCGGGTGCTGCCAGTGGGTGCAGTGCACGGCAGTATGGGCCTCGCGCCTTCCATTTTGAACACGTTTTGTGGGATATACAAGTTACTACATACGAAAATTCGTTCACTACAAACCTCTACGCGCTATTTCCTACACATATATTATCCACTAGAATTAAATTTCTTGGATGTCGGGTGCTGCCAGTGGGTGCAGTGCACTGCAGTATGGGCCTCGCACCTTCCATTTTGAACACGTTTTGTGGGATATACAAGTTACTACATACGAAATTTCGTTCACTACAAACCTCTACACACTATTTTCTACACATATCAAGCATTAGAATTAAATTTCTTGAAAGTCGGGTGCTGCCAGTGGGTGCAGTGCACAGCAGTATGGGCCTCGCGCCTTCCATTTTGAACACGTTTTGTGGGATATACAAGTTACTACATACGAAAATTCGTTCACTACAAACTTCTACGCACTATTTCCTACACATATATTATCCACTAGAATTAAATTTCTTGGATGTCGGGTGCTGCCAGTGGGTGCAGTGCACAGCAGTATGGGCCTCGCACCTTCCATTTTGAACACGTTTTGTGGGATATACAAGTTACTACATACGAAAATTCGTTCACTACAAACCTCTACACACTATTTCCTACACATATCAAGCATTAGAATTAAATTTCTTGAAAGTCGGGTGCTGCCAGTGGCTGCAGTGCACAGCAGTATGGGCCTCGCGCCTTCCATTTTGAACACGTTTTGTGGAATATACAAGTTACTACATACGAAAATTCGTTCACTACAAACCTCTACAAACTATTTCCTACACATATCAAGCATTAGAATTAAATTTCTTGAAAGTCGGGTGCTGCCAGTGGCTGCAGTGCACAGCAGTATGGGCCTCGCGCCTTCCATTTTGAACACGTTTTGTGGGATATACAAGTTACTACATACGAAAATTCGTTCACTACAAACCTCTATGCACTATTTCCTACACATATATTATCCACTAGAATTAAATTTCTTGGATGTCGGGTGCTGCCAGTGGGTGCAGTGCACAGCAGTATGGGCCTCGCACCTTCCATTTTGAACACGTTTTGTGGGATATACAAGTTACTACATACGAAAATTCGTTCACTACAAACCTCTATGCACTATTTCCTACACATATATTATCCACTAGAATTAAATTTCTTGGATGTCGGGTGCTGCCAGTGGGTGCAGTGCACAGCAGTATGGGCCTCGCACCTTCCAATTTGAACACGTTTTGTGGGATATACAAGTTACTACATACGAAAATTCGTTCACTACAAACCTCTATGCACTATTTCCTACACATATATTATCCACTAGAATTAAATTTCTTGGATGTCGGGTGCTGCCAGTGGGTGCAGTGCACAGCAGTATGGGCCTCGCACCTTCCATTTTGAACACGTTTTGTGGGATATACAAGTTACTACATACGAAAATTCGTTCACTACAAACCTCTACACACTATTTCCTACACATATCAAGCATTAGAATTAAATTTCTTGAAAGTCGGGTGCTGCCAGTGGGTGCAGTGCACAGCAGTATGGGCCTCGCGCCTTCCATTTTGAACACGTTTTGTGGGATATACAAGTTACTACATACGAAAATTCGTTCACTACAAACCTCTATGCACTATTTCCTACACATATATTATCCACTAGAATTAAATTTCTTGGATGTCGGGTGCTGCCAGTGGGTGCAGTGCACAGCAGTATGGGCCTCGCACCTTCCATTTTGAACACGTTTTGTGGGATATACAAGTTACTACATACGAAAATTCGTTCACTACAAACCTCTATGCACTATTTCCTACACATATATTATCCACTAGAATTAAATTTCTTGGATGTCGGGTGCTGCCAGTGGGTGCAGTGCACTGCAGTATGGGCCTCGCACCTTCCATTTTGAACACGTTTTGTGGGATATACAAGTTACTACATACGAAAATTCGTTCACTACAAACCTCTACACACTATTTTCTACACATATCAAGCATTAGAATTAAATTTCTTGAAAGTCGGGTGCTGCCAGTGGGTGCAGTGCACAGCAGTATGGGCCTCGCGCCTTCCATTTTGAACACGTTTTGTGGGATATACAAGTTACTACATACGAAAATTCGTTCACTACAAACTTCTACGCACTATTTCCTACACATATATTATCCACTAGAATTAAATTTCTTGGATGTCGGGTGCTGCCAGTGGGTGCAGTGCACAGCAGTATGGGCCTCGCACCTTCCATTTTGAACACGTTTTGTGGGATATACAAGTTACTACATACGAAAATTCGTTCACTACAAACCTCTACACACTATTTCCTACACATATCAAGCATTAGAATTAAATTTCTTGAAAGTCGGGTGCTGCCAGTGGGTGCAGTGCACAGCAGTATGGGCCTCGCGCCTTCCATTTTGAACACGTTTTGTGGGATATACAAGTTACTACATACGAAAATTCGTTCACTACAAACCTCTACGCACTATTTCCTACACATATATTATCCACTAGAATTAAATTTCTTGGATGTCGGGTGCTGCCAGTGGGTGCAGTGCACAGCAGTATGGGCCTCGCACCTTCCATTTTGAACACGTTTTGTGGGATATACAAGTTACTACATACGAAAATTCGTTCACTACAAACCTCTACACACTATTTCCTACACATATCAAGCATTAGAATTAAATTTCTTGAAAGTCGGGTGCTGCCAGTGGGTGCAGTGCACAGCAGTATGGGCCTCGCGCCTTCCATTTTGAACACGTTTTGTGGGATATACAAGTTACTACATACGAAAATTCGTTCACTACAAACCTCTACGCACTATTTCCTACACATATATTATCCACTAGAATTAAATTTCTTGGATGTCGGGTGCTGCCAGTGGGTGCAGTGCACAGCAGTATGGGCCTCGCACCTTCCATTTTGAACACGTTTTGTGGGATATACAAGTTACTACATACGAAAATTCGTTCACTACAAACCTCTATGCACTATTTCCTACACATATATTATCCACTAAAATTAAATTTCTTGGATGTCGGGTGCTGCCAGTGGGTGCAGTGCACAGCAGTATGGGCCTCGCACCTTCCATTTTGAACACGTTTTGTGGGATATACAAGTTACTACATACGAAAATTCGTTCACTACAAATCTCTACACACTATTTCCTACACATATCAAGCATTAGAATTAATGTTCTTGAAAGTCGGGTGCTGCCAGTGGGTGCAGTGCACGGCAGTATGGGCCTCGCGCCTTCCATTTTGAACACGTTTTGTGGGATATACAAGTTACTACATACGAAAATTCGTTCACTACAAACCTCTACGCGCTATTTCCTACACATATATTATCCACTAGAATTAAATTTCTTGGATGTCGGGTGCTGCCAGTGGGTGCAGTGCACTGCAGTATGGGCCTCGCACCTTCCATTTTGAACACGTTTTGTGGGATATACAAGTTACTACATACGAAATTTCGTTCACTACAAACCTCTACACACTATTTTCTACACATATCAAGCATTAGAATTAAATTTCTTGAAAGTCGGGTGCTGCCAGTGGGTGCAGTGCACAGCAGTATGGGCCTCGCGCCTTCCATTTTGAACACGTTTTGTGGGATATACAAGTTACTACATACGAAAATTCGTTCACTACAAACTTCTACGCACTATTTCCTACACATATATTATCCACTAGAATTAAATTTCTTGGATGTCGGGTGCTGCCAGTGGGTGCAGTGCACAGCAGTATGGGCCTCGCACCTTCCATTTTGAACACGTTTTGTGGGATATACAAGTTACTACATACGAAAATTCGTTCACTACAAACCTCTACACACTATTTCCTACACATATCAAGCATTAGAATTAAATTTCTTGAAAGTCGGGTGCTGCCAGTGGGTGCAGTGCACAGCAGTATGGGCCTCGCGCCTTCCATTTTGAACACGTTTTGTGGGATATACAAGTTACTACATACGAAAATTCGTTCACTACAAACCTCTATGCACTATTTCCTACACATATATTATCCACTAGAATTAAATTTCTTGGATGTCGGGTGCTGCCAGTGGGTGCAGTGCACAGCAGTATGGGCCTCGCACCTTCCATTTTGAACACGTTTTGTGGGATATACAAGTTACTACATACGAAAATTCGTTCACTACAAACCTCTATGCACTATTTCCTACACATATATTATCCACTAGAATTAAATTTCTTGGATGTCGGGTGCTGCCAGTGGGTGCAGTGCACTGCAGTATGGGCCTCGCACCTTCCATTTTGAACACGTTTTGTGGGATATACAAGTTACTACATACGAAAATTCGTTCACTACAAACCTCTACACACTATTTTCTACACATATCAAGCATTAGAATTAAATTTCTTGAAAGTCGGGTGCTGCCAGTGGGTGCAGTGCACAGCAGTATGGGCCTCGCGCCTTCCATTTTGAACACGTTTTGTGGGATATACAAGTTACTACATACGAAAATTCGTTCACTACAAACTTCTACGCACTATTTCCTACACATATATTATCCACTAGAATTAAATTTCTTGGATGTCGGGTGCTGCCAGTGGGTGCAGTGCACAGCAGTATGGGCCTCGCACCTTCCATTTTGAACACGTTTTGTGGGATATACAAGTTACTACATACGAAAATTCGTTCACTACAAACCTCTACACACTATTTCCTACACATATCAAGCATTAGAATTAAATTTCTTGAAAGTCGGGTGCTGCCAGTGGGTGCAGTGCACAGCAGTATGGGCCTCGCGCCTTCCATTTTGAACACGTTTTGTGGGATATACAAGTTACTACATACGAAAATTCGTTCACTACAAACCTCTACGCACTATTTCCTACACATATATTATCCACTAGAATTAAATTTCTTGGATGTCGGGTGCTGCCAGTGGGTGCAGTGCACAGCAGTATGGGCCTCGCACCTTCCATTTTGAACACGTTTTGTGGGATATACAAGTTACTACATACGAAAATTCGTTCACTACAAACCTCTACACACTATTTCCTACACATATCAAGCATTAGAATTAAATTTCTTGAAAGTCGGGTGCTGCCAGTGGGTGCAGTGCACAGCAGTATGGGCCTCGCGCCTTCCATTTTGAACACGTTTTGTGGGATATACAAGTTACTACATACGAAAATTCGTTCACTACAAACCTCTACGCACTATTTCCTACACATATATTATCCACAAGAATTAAATTTCTTGGATGTCGGGTGCTGCCAGTGGGTGCAGTGCACAGCAGTATGGGCCTCGCACCTTCCATTTTGAACACGTTTTGTGGGATATACAAGTTACTACATACGAAAATTCGTTCACTACAAACCTCTATGCACTATTTCCTACACATATATTATCCACTAAAATTAAATTTCTTGGATGTCGGGTGCTGCCAGTGGGTGCAGTGCACAGCAGTATGGGCCTCGCACCTTCCATTTTGAACACGTTTTGTGGGATATACAAGTTACTACATACGAAAATTCGTTCACTACAAATCTCTACACACTATTTCCTACACATATCAAGCATTAGAATTAATGTTCTTGAAAGTCGGGTGCTGCCAGTGGGTGCAGTGCACGGCAGTATGGGCCTCGCGCCTTCCATTTTGAACACGTTTTGTGGGATATACAAGTTACTACATACGAAAATTCGTTCACTACAAACCTCTACGCACTATTTCCTACACATATATTATCCACTAGAATTAAATTTCTTGGATGTCGGGTGCTGCCAGTGGGTGCAGTGCACTGCAGTATGGGCCTCGCACCTTCCATTTTGAACACGTTTTGTGGGATATACAAGTTACTACATACGAAAATTCGTTCACTACAAACCTCTACACACTATTTTCTACACATATCAAGCATTAGAATTAAATTTCTTGAAAGTCGGGTGCTGCCAGTGGGTGCAGTGCACAGCAGTATGGGCCTCGCGCCTTCCATTTTGAACACGTTTTGTGGGATATACAAGTTACTACATACGAAAATTCGTTCACTACAAACTTCTACGCACTATTTCCTACACATATATTATCCACTAGAATTAAATTTCTTGGATGACGGGTGCTGCCAGTGGGTGCAGTGCACAGCAGTATGGGCCTCGCACCTTCCATTTTGAACACGTTTTGTGGGATATAAGAGTTACTACATACGAAAATTCGTTCACTACAAACCTCTACACACTATTTCCTACACATATCAAGCATTAGAATTAAATTTCTTGAAAGTCGGGTGCTGCCAGTGGGTGCAGTGCACAGCAGTATGGGCCTCGCACCTTCCATTTTGAACACGTTTTGTGGGATATACAAGTTACTACATACGAAAATTCGTTCACTACAAACCTCTATGCACTTTTTCCTACACATATATTATCCACTAGAATTAAATTTCGTGGATGTCGGGTGCTGCCAGTGGGTGCAGTGCACAGCAGTATGGGCCTCGCACCTTCCACTTTGAACACGTTTTGTGGGATATACAAGTTACTACATACGAAAATTCGTTCACTACAAACCTCTATGCACTATTTCCTAGACATATATTATCCACTAGAATTAAATTTCTTGGATGTCGGGTGCTGCCAGTGGGTGCAGTGCACAGCAGTATGGGCCTCGCGCCTTCCATTTTGAACACGTTTTGTGGGATATACAAGTTACTACATACGAAAATTCGTTCACTACAAACTTCTACGCACTATTTCCTACACATATATTATCCACTAGAATTAAATTTCTTGGATGTCGGGTGCTGCCAGTGGGTGCAGTGCACAGCAGTATGGGCCTCGCACCTTCCATTTTGAACACGTTTTGTGGGATATACAAGTTACTACATACGAAAATTCGTTCACTACAAACCTCTACACACTATTTCCTACACATATCAAGCATTAGAATTAAATTTCTTGAAAGTCGGGTGCTGCCAGTGGGTGCAGTGCACAGCAGTATGGGCCTCGCGCCTTCCATTTTGAACACGTTTTGTGGGATATACAAGTTACTACATACGAAAATTCGTTCACTACAAACCTCTACGCACTATTTCCTACACATATATTATCCACTAGAATTAAATTTCTTGGATGTCGGGTGCTGCCAGTGGGTGCAGTGCACAGCAGTATGGGCCTCGCACCTTCCATTTTGAACACGTTTTGTGGGATATACAAGTTACTACATACGAAAATTCGTTCACTACAAACCTCTACACACTATTTCCTACACATATCAAGCATTAGAATTAAATTTCTTGAAAGTCGGGTGCTGCCAGTGGGTGCAGTGCACAGCAGTATGGGCCTCGCGCCTTCCATTTTGAACACGTTTTGTGGGATATACAAGTTACTACATACGAAAATTCGTTCACTACAAACCTCTACGCACTATTTCCTACACATATATTATCCACTAGAATTAAATTTCTTGGATGTCGGGTGCTGCCAGTGGGTGCTGCAGTGCACAGCAGTATGGGCCTCGCACCTTCCATTTTGAACACGTTTTGTGGGATATACAAGTTACTACATACGAAAATTCGTTCACTACAAACCTCTATGCACTATTTCCTACACATATATTATCCACTAAAATTAAATTTCTTGGATGTCGGGTGCTGCCAGTGGGTGCAGTGCACAGCAGTATGGGCCTCGCACCTTCCATTTTGAACACGTTTTTGTGGGATATACAAGTTACTACATACGAAAATTCGTTCACTACAAACCTCTACACACTATATCCTACACATATCAAGCATTAGAATTAATGTTCTTGAAAGTCGGGTGCTGCCAGTGGGTGCAGTGCACGGCAGTATGGGCCTCGCGCCTTCCATTTTGAACACGTTTTGTGGGATATACAAGTTACTACATACGAAAATTCGTTCACTACAAACCTCTACGCACTATTTCCTACACATATATTATCCACTAGAATTAAATTTCTTGGATGTCGGGTGCTGCCAGTGGGTGCAGTGCACAGCAGTATGGGCCTCGCACCTTCCATTTCGAACACGTTTTGTGGTATATACAAGTTACTACATACGAAAATTCGTTCACTACAAACCTCTACACACTATTTCCTACACATATCAAGCATTAGAATTAAATTTCTTGAAAGTCGGGTGCTGCCAGTGGTGCAGTGCACAGCACTATGGGCCTCGCGCCTTCCATTTTGAACACGTTTTGTGGGTTATACAAGTTACTACATACGAAAATTCGTTCACTACAAACCTCTACGCACTATTTCCTACACATATATTATCCACTAGAATTAAATTTCTTCGATGTCGGGTGCTGCCAGTGGGTGCAGTGCACAGCAGTATGGGCCTCGCACCTTCCATTTTGAACACGTTTTGTGGGATATACAAGTTACTACATACGAAAATTCGTTCACTACAAACCTCTACACACGATTTCCTACACATATCAAGCATTAGAATTAATGTTCTTGAAAGTCGGGTGCTGCCAGTGGCTGCAGTGCACAGCAGTATGGGCCTCGCACCTTCCATTTTGAACACGTTTTGTGGGATATACAAGTTACTACATACGAAAATTCGTTCACTACAAACCTCTACACACTATTTCCTACACATATCAAGCATTAGAATTAATGTTCTTGAAAGTCGGGTGCTGCCAGTGGCTGCAGTGCACAGCAGTATGGGCCTCGCACCTTCCATTTTGAACACGTTTTGTGGATATACAAGTTACTACATACGAAAATTCGTTCACTACAAACCTCTACACACGATTTCCTACACATATCAAGCATTAGAATTAAATTTCTTGAAAGTCGGGTGCTGCCAGTGGGTGCAGTGCACAGCAGTATGGGCCTCGCACCTTCCATTTTGAACACGTTTTGTGGGATATACAAGTTACTACATACGAAAATTCGTTCACTACAAACCTCTACACACTATTTCCTACACATATCAAGCATTAGAATTAAATTTCTTGAAAGTCGGGTGCTGCCAGTGGCTGCAGTGCACAGCAGTATGGGCCTCGCGCCTTCCATTTTGAACACGTTTTGTGGGATATACAAGTTACTACATACGAAAATTCGTTCACTAACAAACCTCTACACACGATTTCCTACACATATCAAGCATTAGAATTAAATTTCTTGAAAGTCGGGTGCTGCCAGTGGGTGCAGTGCACAGCAGTATGAGCCTCGCGCCTTCCATTTTGAACACGTTTTGTGGGATATACAAGTTACTACATACGAAAATTCGTTCACTACAAACCTCTATGCACTTTTTCCTACACATATATTATCCACTAGAATTAATTTTCGTGGATGTCGGGTGCTGCCAGTGGGTGCAGTGCACAGCAGTATGGGCCTCGCACCTTCCACTTTGAACACGTTTTGTGGGATATACAAGTTACTACATACGAAAATTCGTTCACTACAAACCTCTATGCACTATTTCCTAGACATATATTATCCACTAGAATTAAATTTCTTGGATGTCGGGTGCTGCCAGTGGGTGCAGTGCACAGCAGTATGGGCCTCGCACCTTCCATTTTGAACACGTTTTGTGGGATATACAAGTTACTACATACGAAAATTCGTTCACTACAAACCTCTATACACTATTTCCTACACATATCAAGCATTAGAATTAAATTTCTTGAAAGTCGGGTGCTGCCAGTGGTTGCAGTGCACAGCTGTATGGGCCTCGCGCCTTCCATTTTGAACACGTTTTGTGTGATATACAAGTTACTACATACGAAAATTCGTTCACTACAAACCTCTACGCACTATTTCCTACACATATATTATCCACTAGAATTAAATTTCTTGGATGTCGGGTGCTGCCCTGGGTGCAGTGCACAGCAGTATGGGCCTCGCACCTTCCAATTTGAACACGTTTTGTGGGATATACAAGTTACTACATACGAAAATTCGTTCACTACAAACCTCTATGCACTACTTCCTACACATATATTATCCACTAGAATTAAATTTCTTGGATGTCGGGTGCTGCCAGTGGGTGCAGTGCACAGCAGTATGGGCCTCGCACCTTCCATTTTGAACACGTTTTGTGGTATATACAAGTTACTACATACGAAAATTCGTTCACTACAAACCTCTACACACTATTTCCTACACATATCAAGCATTAGAATTAAATTTCTTGAAAGTCGGGTGCTGCCAGTGGGTGCAGTGCACAGCAGTATGGGCCTCGCGCCTTCCATTTTGAACACGTTTTGTGGGATATACAAGTTACTACATACGAAAATTCGTTCACTACAAACCTCTACGCACTATTTCCTACACATATATTATCCACTAGAATTAAATTTCTTGGATGTCGGGTGCTGCCAGTGGGTGCAGTGCACAGCAGTATGGGCCTCGCACCTTGCATTTTGAACACGTTTTGTGGGATATACAAGTTACTACATACGAAAATTCGTTCACTACAAACCTCTATACACTATTTCCTACACATATATTATCCACTAGAATTAAATTTCTTGAAAGTCGGGTGCTGCCAGTGGTTGCAGTGCACAGCAGTATGGGCCTCGCGCCTTCCATTTTGAACACGTTTTGTGGGATATACAAGTTACTACATACGAAAATTCGTTCACTACAAACCTCTACGCACTATTTCCTACACATATATTATCCACTAGAATTAAATTTCTTGGATGTCGGGTGCTGCCAGTGGGTGCAGTGCACAGCAGTATGGGCCTCGCACCTTCCATTTTGAACACGTTTTGTGGTATATACAAGTTACTACATACGAAAATTCGTTCACTACAAACCTCTACACACTATTTCCTACACATATCAAGCATTAGAATTAAATTTCTTGAAAGTCGGGTGCTGCCAGTGGGTGCAGTGCACAGCAGTATGGGCCTCGCGCCTTCCATTTTGAACACGTTTTGTGGGATATACAAGTTACTACATACGAAAATTCGTTCACTACAAACCTCTACGCACTATTTCCTACACATATATTATCCACTAGAATTAAATTTCTTGGATGTCGGGTGCTGCCAGTGGGTGCAGTGCACAGCAGTATGGGCCTCGCACCTTCCATTTTGAACACGTTTTGTGGGATATACAAGTTACTACATACGAAAATTCGTTCACTACAAACCTCTACACACGATTTCCTACACATATCAAGCATTAGAATTAAATTTCTTGAAAGTCGGGTGCTGCCAGTGGGTGCAGTGCACAGCAGTATGGGCCTCGCACCTTCCATTTTGAACACGTTTTGTGGGATATACAAGTTACTACATACGAAAATTCGTTCTCTACAAACCTCTACACACTATTTCCTACACATATCAAGCATTAGAATTAAATTTCTTGAAAGTCGGGTGCTGCCAGTGGGTGCAGTGCACAGCAGTATGAGCCTCGCGCCTTCCATTTTGAACACGTTTTGTGGGATATACAAGTTACTACATACGAAAATTCGTTCACTACAAACCTCTATGCACTATTTCCTGCACATATATTATCCACTAGAATTAAATTTCTTGGATGTCGGGTGCTGCCAGTGGGTGCAGTGCACAGCAGTATGGGCCTCCCACCTTCCATTTTGAACACGTTTTGTGGGATATACAAGTTACTACATACGAAAATTCGTTCACTACAAACCTCTATACACTATTTCCTACACATATATTAAGCACTAGAATTAAATTTCTTGGATGTCGGGTGCTGCCAGTGGGTGCAGTGCACAGCAGTATGGGCCTCGCACCTTCCATTTTGAACACGATTTGTGGGATATACAAGTTACTACATACGAAAATTCGTTCACTACAAACCTCTACACACTATTTCCTACACATATCAAGCATTAGAATTAAATTTCTTGAAAGTCGGGTGCTGACAGTGGGTGCAGTGCACAGCAGTATGGGCCTCGCACCTTCCATTTTGAACACGTTTTGTGGGATCTACAAGTTACTACATACGAAAATTCGTTCACTACAAACCTCTACGCACTATTTCCTACACATATATTATCCACTAGAATTAAATTTCTTGGATGTCGGGTGCTGCCAGTGGGTGCAGTGCACAGCAGTATGGGCCTCGCACCTTCCAATTTGAACACGTTTTGTGGGATATACAAGTTACTACATACGAAAATTCGTTCACTACAAACCTCTATGCACTACTTCCTACACATATATTATCCACTAGAATTAAATTTCTTGGATGTCGGGTGCTGCCAGTGGGTGCAGTGCACAGCAGTATGGGCCTCGCACCTTCCATTTTGAACACGTTTTGTGGGATATACAAGTTACTACATACGAAAATTCGTTCACTACAAACCTCTACAAAGTATTTCCTACACATATCAAGCATTAGAATTAAATTTCATGACAGTCGGGTGCTGCCAGTGTGTGCAGTGCACAGCAGTATGGGCCTCGCACCTTCCATTTTGAACACGTTTTGTGGGATATACAAGTTACTACATACGAAAATTCGTTCACTACAAACCACTATACACTATTTCCTACACATATATTATCCACTAGAATTAAATTTCTTGGATGTCGGGTGCTGCCAGTGGGTGCAGTGCACAGCAGTATGGGCCTCGCACCTTCCATTTTGAACACGTTTTGTGGGATATACAAGTTACTACATACGAAAATTCGTTCACTACAAACCTCTATGCACTATTTCCTACACATATATTATCCACTAGAATTAAATTTCTTGGATGTCGGGTGCTGCCAGTGGGTGCAGTGCACAGCAGTATGGGCCTCGCACCTTCCATTTTGAACACGTTTTGTGGGATATACAAGTTACTACATACGAAAATTCGTTCACTACAAACCTCTATACACTATTTCCTACACATATATTATCCACTAGAATTAAATTTCTTGGATGTCGGGTGCTGCCAGTGGGTGCAGTGCACAGCAGTATGGGCCTCGCACCTTCCATTTTGAACACGATTTGTGGGATATACAAGTTACTACATACGAAAATTCGTTCACTACAAACCTCTACACACTATTTCCTACACATATCAAGCATTAGAATTAAATTTCTTGAAAGTCGGGTGCTGACAGTGGGTGCAGTGCACAGCAGTATGGGCCTCGCACCTTCCATTTTGAACACGTTTTGTGGGATATACAAGTTACTACATACGAAAATTCGCTCACTACAAACCTCTACGCACTATTTCCTACACATATATTATCCACTAGAATTAAATTTCTTGGATGTCGGGTGCTGCCAGTGGGTGCAGTGCACAGCAGTATGGGCCTCGCACCTTCCAATTTGAACACGTTTTGTGGGATATACAAGTTACTACATACGAAAATTCGTTCACTACAAACCTCTATGCACTACTTCCTACACATATATTATCCACTAGAATTAAATTTCTTGGATGTCGGGTGCTGCCAGTGGGTGCAGTGCACAGCAGTATGGGCCTCGCACCTTCCATTTTGAACACGTTTTGTGGGATATACAAGTTACTACATACGAAAATTCGTTCACTACAAACCTCTACAAACTATTTCCTACACATATCAAGCATTAGAATTAAATTTCATGACAGTCGGGTGCTGCCAGTGTGTGCAGTGCACAGCAGTATGGGCCTCGCGCCTTCCATTTTGAACACGTTTTGTGGGATATACAAGTTACTACATACGAAAATTCGTTCACTACAAACCTCTACGCACTATTTCCTACACATATATTATCCACTAGAATTAAATTTCTTGGATGTCGGGTGCTGCCAGTGGCTGCAGTGCACAGCAGTATGGGCCTCGCACCTTCCATTTTGAACACGTTTTGTGGGATATACAAGTTACTACATACGAAAATTCGTTCACTACAAACCTCTACACACTATTTCCTACACATATCAAGCATTAGAATTAAATTTCTTGAAAGTCGGGTGCTGACAGTGGGTGCAGTGCACAGCAGTATGGGCCTCGCACCTTCCATTTTGAACACGTTTTGTGGGATATACAAGTTACTACATACGAAAATTCGCTCACTACAAACCTCTACGCACTATTTCCTACACATATATTATCCACTAGAATTAAATTTCTTGGATGTCGGGTGCTGCCAGTGGGTGCAGTGCACAGCAGTATGGGCCTCGCACCTTCCAATTTGAACACGTTTTGTGGGATATACAAGTTACTACATACGAAAATTCGTTCACTACAAACCTCTATGCACTACTTCCTACACATATATTATCCACTAGAATTAAATTTCTTGGATGTCGGGTGCTGCCAGTGGGTGCAGTGCACAGCAGTATGGGCCTCGCACCTTCCATTTTGAACACGTTTTGTGGGATATACAAGTTACTACATACGAAAATTCGTTCACTACAAACCTCTACAAACTATTTCCTACACATATCAAGCATTAGAATTAAATTTCTTGAAAGTCGGGTGCTGCCAGTGGCTGCAGTTACTCAGCAGTATGGGCCTCGCGCCTTCCATTTTGAACACGTTTTGTGGGATATACAAGTTACTACATACGAAAATTCGTTCACTACAAACCTCTACACACGATTTCCTACACATATCAAGCATTAGAATTAAATTTCTTGAAAGTCGGGTGCTGCCAGTGGGTGCAGTGCACAGCAGTATGAGCCTCGCGCCTTCCATTTTGAACACGTTTTGTGGGATATACAAGTTACTACATACGAAAATTCGTTCACTACAAACCTCTATGCACTTTTTCCTACACATATATTATCCACTAGAATTACATTTCTTGGATGTCGGGTGCTGCCAGTGGGTGCAGTGCACAGCAGTATGGGCCTCGCACCTTCCATTTTGAACACGTTTTGTGGGATATACAAGTTACTACTTACGAAAATTCGTTCACTACAAACCTCTATGCACTATTTCCTACACATATATTATCCACTAGAATTAAATTTCTTGGATGTCGGGTGCTGCCAGTGGGTGCAGTGCACAGCAGTATGGGCCTCGCACCTTCCATTTTGAACACGTTTTGTGGGATATAAAAGTTACTACATACGAAAATTCGTTCACTACAAACCTCTATACACTATTTCCTACACATATATTATCCACTAGAATTAAATTTCTTGGATGTCGGGTGCTGCCAGTGGGTGCAGTGCACAGCAGTATGGGCCTCGCACCTTCCATTTTGAACACGATTTGTGGGATATACAAGTTACTACATACGAAAATTCGTTCACTACAAACCTCTACACACTATTTCCTACACATATCAAGCATTAGAATTAAATTTCTTGAAAGTCGGGTGCTGACAGTGGGTGCAGTGCACAGCAGTATGGGCCTCGCACCTTCCATTTTGAACACGTTTTGTGGGATATACAAGTTACTACATACGAAAATTCGTTCACTACAAACCTCTACGCACTATTTCCTACACATATATTATCCACTAGAATTAAATTTCTTGGATGTCGGGTGCTGCCAGTGGGTGCAGTGCACAGCAGTATGGGCCTCGCACCTTCCAATTTGAACACGTTTTGTGGGATATACAAGTTACTACATACGAAAATTCGTTCACTACAAACCTCTATGCACTACTTCCTACACATATATTATCCACTAGAATTAAATTTCTTGGATGTCGGGTGCTGCCAGTGGGTGCAGTGCACAGCAGTATGGGCCTCGCACCTTCCATTTTGAACACGTTTTGTGGGATATGCAAGTTACTACATACGAAAATTCGTTCACTACAAACCTCTACAAACTATTTCCTACACATATCAAGCATTAGAATTAAATTTCATGACAGTCGGGTGCTGCCAGTGTGTGCAGTGCACAGCAGAATGGGCCTCGCGCCTTCCATTTTGAACACGTTTTGTGGGATATACAAGTTACTACATACGAAAATTCGTTCACTACAAACCTCTACGCACTATTTCCTACACATATATTATCCACTAGAATTAAATTTCTTGGATGTCGGGTGCTGCCAGTGGGTGCAGTGCACAGCAGTATGGGCCTCGCACCTTCCATTTTGAACACGTTTTGTGGGATATACAAGTTACTACATACGAAAATTCGTTCACTACAAACCTCTACACACTATTTCCTACACATATCAAGCATTAGAATTAATGTTCTTGAAAGTCGGGTGCTGCCAGTGGCTGCAGTGCACAGCAGTATGGGCCTCGCGCCTTCCATTTTGAACACGTTTTGTGGGATATACAAGTTACTACATACGAAAATTCGTTCCCTACAAACCTCTACACACTATTTCCTACACATATCAAGCATTAGAATTAAATTTCTTGAAAGTCGGGTGCTGCCAGTGGCTGCAGTGCACAGCAGTATGGGCCTTGCACCTTCCATTTTGAACAAGTTTTGTGGGATATACAAGTTACTACATACGAAAATTCGTTCACTACGAACCTCTACACACTATTTCCTACACATATCAAGCATTAGAATAAATGTTCTTGAAAGTCGGGTACTGCCAGTGGCTGCAGTGCACAGCAGTATGGGCCTCGCGCCTTCCATTTTGAACACGTTTTGTGGGATATACAAGTTACTACATACGAAAATTCGTTCACTACAAACCTCTACACACTATTTCCTACACATATCAAGCATTAGAATTAAATTTCTTGAAAGTCGGGTGCTGCCAGTGGCTGCAGTGCACAGCAGTATGGGCCTCGCACCTTCCATTTTGAACACGTTTTGTGGGATATACAAGTTACTACATACGAAAATTCGTTCACTACAAACCTCTACACACTATTTCCTACACATATCAAGCATTAGAATTAATGTTCTTGAAAGTGGGGTGCTGCCAGTGGCTGCAGTGCACAGCAGTATGGGCCTCGCGCCTTCCATTTTGAACACGTTTTGTGGGATATACAAGTTACTACATACGAAAATTCGTTCACTACAAACCTCTACACACTATTTCCTACACATATCAAGCATTAGAATTAAATTTCTTGAAAGTCGGGTGCTGCCAGTGGCTGCAGTGCACAGCAGTATGGGCCTTGCACCTTCCATTTTGAACACGTTTTGTGGGATATACAAGTTACTACATACGAAAATTCGTTCACTACAAACCTCTACACACTATTTCCTACACATATCAAGCATTAGAATTAATGTTCTTGAAAGTCGGGTGCTGCCAGTGGCTGCAGTGCACAGCAGTATGGGCCTCGCGCCTTCCATTTTGAACACGTTTTGTGGGATATACAAGTTACTACATACGAAAATTCGTTCACTACAAACCTCTACACACTATTTCCTACACATATCAAGCATTAGAATTAAATTTCTTGACAGTCGGGTGCTGCCAGTGGCTGCAGTGCACAGCAGTATGGGCCTTGCACCTTCCATTTTGAACACGTTTTGTGGGATATACAAGTTACTACATACGAAAATTCGTTCACTACAAACCTCTACACACTATTTCCTACACATATCAAGCATTAGAATTAATGTTCTTGAAAGTCGGGTGCTGCCAGTGGCAGCAGTGCACAGCAGTATGGGCCTCGCGCCTTCCATTTTGAACACGTTTTGTGGGATATACAAGTTACTACATACGAAAATTCGTTCACTACAAACCTCTACACACTATTTCCTACACATATCAAGCATTAGAATTAAATTTCTTGAAAGTCGGGTGCTGCCAGTGGCTGCAGTGCACAGCAGTATGGGCCTCGCGCCTTCCATTTTGAACACGTTTTGTGGGATATACAAGTTACTACATACGAAAATTCGTTCACTACAAACCTCTACACACTATTTCCTACACATATCAAGCATTAGAATTAATGTTCTTGAAAGTCGGGTGCTGCCAGTGGCTGCAGTGCACAGCAGTATGGGCCTCGCGCCTTCCATTTTGAACACGTTTTGTGGGATATACAAGTTACTACATACGAAAATTCGTTCACTACAAACCTCTACACACTATTTCCTACACATATCAAGCATTAGAATTAAATTTCTTGAAAGTCGGGTGCTGCCAGTGGCTGCAGTGCACAGCAGTATGGGCCTTGCACCTTCCATTTTGAACACGTTTTGTGGGATATACAAGTTACTACATACGAAAATTCGTTCACTACAAACCTCTACACACTATTTCCTACACATATCAAGCATTAGAATTAATGTTCTTGAAAGTCGGGTGCTGCCAGTGGCTGCAGTGCACAGCAGTATGGGCCTCGCGCCTTCCATTTTGAACACGTTTTGTGGGATATAGAAGTTACTACATACGAAAATTCGTTCACTACAAACCTCTACACACTATTTCCTACACATATCAAGCATTAGAATTAATGTTCTTGAAAGTCGGGTGCTGCCAGTGGCTGCAGTGCACAGCAGTATGGGCCTCGCGCCTTCCATTTTGAACACGTTTTGTGGGATATAGAAGTTACTACATACGAAAATTCGTTCACTACAAACCTCTACACACTATTTCCTACACATATCAAGCATTAGAATTAATGTTCTTGAAAGTCGGGTGCTGCCAGTGGCTGCAGTGCACAGCAGTATGGGCCTCGCGCCTTCCATTTTGAACACGTTTTGTGGGATATACAAGTTACTACATACGAAAATTCGTTCACTACAAACCTCTACACACTATTTCCTACACATATCAAGCATTAGAATTAATTTTCTTGAAAGTCGGGTGCTGCCAGTGGCTGCAGTGCACAGCAGTATGGGCCTCGCGCCTTCCATTTTGAACACGTTTTGTGGGATATACAAGTTACTACATACGAAAATTCGTTCACTACAAACCTCTACACACTATTTCCTACACATATCAAGCATTAGAATTAATGTTCTTGAAAGTCGGGTGCTCCCAGTGGGTGCAGTGCACAGCAGAATGGGCCTCGCACCTTCCATTTTGAACACGTTTTGTGGGATATACAAGTTACTACATACGAAAATTCGTTCACTACAAACCTCTACACACTATTTCCTACACATATCAAGCATTAGAATTAATGTTCTTGAAAGTCGGGTGCTCCCAGTGGGTGCAGTGCACAGCAGAATGGGCCTCGCACCTTCCATTTTGAACACGTTTTGTGGGATATACAAGTTACTACATACGAAAATTCGTTCACTACAAACCTCTACACACTATTTCCTACACATATCAAGCATTAGAATTAATGTTCTTGAAAGTCGGGTGCTCCCAGTGGGTGCAGTGCACAGCAGAATGGGCCTCGCACCTTCCATTTTGAACACGTTTTGTGGGATATACAAGTTACTACATACGAAAATTCGTTCACTACAAACCTCTACACACTATTTCCTACACATATCAAGCATTAGAATTAATGTTCTTGAAAGTCGGGTGCTCCCAGTGGGTGCAGTGCACAGCAGAATGGGCCTCGCACCTTCCATTTTGAACACGTTTTGTGGGATATACAAGTTACTACATACGAAAATTCGTTCACTACAAACCTCTACACACTATTTCCTACACATATCAAGCATTAGAATTAATGTTCTTGAAAGTCGGGTGCTCCCAGTGGGTGCAGTGCACAGCAGAATGGGCCTCGCACCTTCCATTTTGAACACGTTTTGTGGGATATACAAGTTACTACATACGAAAATTCGTTCACTACAAACCTCTACACACTATTTCCTACACATATCAAGCATTAGAATTAATGTTCTTGAAAGTCGGGTGCTCCCAGTGGGTGCAGTGCACAGCAGAATGGGCCTCGCACCTTCCATTTTGAACACGTTTTGTGGGATATACAAGTTACTACATACGAAAATTCGTTCACTACAAACCTCTACACACTATTTCCTACACATATCAAGCATTAGAATTAATGTTCTTGAAAGTCGGGTGCTCCCAGTGGGTGCAGTGCACAGCAGAATGGGCCTCGCACCTTCCATTTTGAACACGTTTTGTGGGATATACAAGTTACTACATACGAAAATTCGTTCACTACAAACCTCTACACACTATTTCCTACACATATCAAGCATTAGAATTAATGTTCTTGAAAGTCGGGTGCTCCCAGTGGGTGCAGTGCACAGCAGAATGGGCCTCGCACCTTCCATTTTGAACACGTTTTGTGGGATATACAAGTTACTACATACGAAAATTCGTTCACTACAAACCTCTACACACTATTTCCTACACATATCAAGCATTAGAATTAATGTTCTTGAAAGTCGGGTGCTCCCAGTGGGTGCAGTGCACAGCAGAATGGGCCTCGCACCTTCCATTTTGAACACGTTTTGTGGGATATACAAGTTACTACATACGAAAATTCGTTCACTACAAACCTCTACACACTATTTCCTACACATATCAAGCATTAGAATTAATGTTCTTGAAAGTCGGGTGCTCCCAGTGGGTGCAGTGCACAGCAGAATGGGCCTCGCACCTTCCATTTTGAACACGTTTTGTGGGATATACAAGTTACTGCATACGAAAATTCGTTCACTACAAACCTCTACACACTATTTCCTACACATATCAAGCATTAGAATTAATGTTCTTGAAAGTCGGGTGCTCCCAGTGGGTGCAGTGCACAGCAGAATGGGCCTCGCACCTTCCATTTTGAACACGTTTTGTGGGATATACAAGTTACTACATACGAAAATTCGTTCACTACAAACCTCTACACACTATTTCCTACACATATCAAGCATTAGAATTAATGTTCTTGAAAGTCGGGTGCTCCCAGTGGGTGCAGTGCACAGCAGAATGGGCCTCGCACCTTCCATTTTGAACACGTTTTGTGGGATATACAAGTTACTACATACGAAAATTCGTTCACTACAAACCTCTACACACTATTTCCTACACATATCAAGCATTAGAATTAATGTTCTTGAAAGTCGGGTGCTCCCAGTGGGTGCAGTGCACAGCAGAATGGGCCTCGCACCTTCCATTTTGAACACGTTTTGTGGGATATACAAGTTACTACATACGAAAATTCGTTCACTACAAACCTCTACACACTATTTCCTACACATATCAAGCATTAGAATTAATGTTCTTGAAAGTCGGGTGCTCCCAGTGGGTGCAGTGCACAGCAGAATGGGCCTCGCACCTTCCATTTTGAACACGTTTTGTGGGATATACAAGTTACTACATACGAAAATTCGTTCACTACAAACCTCTACACACTATTTCCTACACATATCAAGCATTAGAATTAATGTTCTTGAAAGTCGGGTGCTCCCAGTGGGTGCAGCGCACAGCAGAATGGGCCTCGCACCTTCCATTTTGAACACGTTTTGTGGGATATACAAGTTACTACATACGAAAATTCGTTCACTACAAACCTCTACACACTATTTCCTACACATATCAAGCATTAGAATTAATGTTCTTGAAAGTCGGGTGCTCCCAGTGGGTGCAGTGCACAGCAGAATGGGCCTCGCACCTTCCAGTTTGAACACGTTTTGTGGGATATACAAGTTACTACATACGAAAATTCGTTCACTACAAACCTCTACACACTATTTCCTACACATATCAAGCATTAGAATTAATGTTCTTGAAAGTCGGGTGCTCCCAGTGGGTGCAGTGCACAGCAGAATGGGCCTCGCACCTTCCAGTTTGAACACGTTTTGTGGGATATACAAGTTACTACATACGAAAATTCGTTCACTACAAACCTCTACACACTATTTCCTACACATATCAAGCATTAGAATTAATGTTCTTGAAAGTCGGGTGCTCCCAGTGGGTGCAGTGCACAGCAGAATGGGCCTCGCACCTTCCAGTTTGAACACGTTTTGTGGGATATACAAGTTACTACATACGAAAATTCGTTCACTACAAACCTCTACACACTATTTCCTACACATATCAAGCATTAGAATTAATGTTCTTGGAAGTCGGGTGCTCCCAGTGGGTGCAGTGCACAGCAGAATGGGCCTCGCACCTTCCATTTTGAACACGTTTTGTGGGATATACAAGTTACTACATACGAAAATTCGTTCACTACACACCTCTACACACTATTTCCTACACATATCAAGCATTAGAATTAATGTTCTTGAAAGTCGGGTGCTCCCAGTGGGTGCAGTGCACAGCAGAATGGGCCTCGCACCTTCCATTTTGAACACGTTTTGTGGGATATACAAGTTACTACATACGAAAATTCGTTCACTACAAACCTCTACACACTATTTCCTACACATATCAAGCATTAGAATTAATGTTCTTGAAAGTCGGGTGCTCCCAGTGGGTGCAGTGCACAGCAGAATGGGCCTCGCACCTTCCATTTTGAACACGTTTTGTGGGATATACAAGTTACTACATACGAAAATTCGTTCACTACACACCTCTACACACTATTTCCTACACATATCAAGCATTAGAATTAATGTTCTTGAAAGTCGGGTGCTCCCAGTGGGTGCAGTGCACAGCAGAATGGGCCTCGCACCTTCCATTTTGAACATTTTTTGTGGGATATACAAGTTACTACATACGAAAATTCGTTCACTACAAACCTCTACACACTATTTCCTACACATATCAAGCATTAGAATTAATGTTCTTGAAAGTCGGGTGCTCCCAGTGGGTGCAGTGCACAGCAGAATGGGCCTCGCACCTTCCATTTTGAACACGTTTTGTGGGATATACAAGTTACTACATACGAAAATTCGTTCACTACACACCTCTACACACTATTTCCTACACATATCAAGCATTAGAATTAATGTTCTTGAAAGTCGGGTGCTCCCAGTGGGTGCAGTGCACAGCAGAATGGGCCTCGCACCTTCCATTTTGAACACGTTTTGTGGGATATACAAGTTACTGCAAACGAAAATTCGTTCACTACACACCTCTACACACTATTTCCTACACATATCAAGCATTAGAATTAATGTTCTTGAAAGTCGGGTGCTCCCAGTGGGTGCAGTGCACAGCAGAATGGGCCTCGCACCTTCCATTTTGAACACGTTTTGTGGGATATACAAGTTACTACATACGAAAATTCGTTCACTACACACCTCTACACACTATTTCCTACACATATCAAGCATTAGAATTAATGTTCTTGAAAGTCGGGTGCTCCCAGTGGGTGCAGTGCACAGCAGAATGGGCCTCGCACCTTCCATTTTGAACACGTTTTGTGGGATATACAAGTTACTACATACGAAAATTCGTTCACTACACACCTCTACACACTATTTCCTACACATATCAAGCATTAGAATTAATGTTCTTGAAAGTCGGGTGCTCCCAGTGGGTGCAGTGCACAGCAGAATGGGCCTCGCACCTTCCATTTTGAACATTTTTTGTGGGATATACAAGTTACTACATACGAAAATTCGTTCACTACAAACCTCTACACACTATTTCCTACACATATCAAGCATTAGAATTAATGTTCTTGAAAGTCGGGTGCTCCCAGTGGGTGCAGTGCACAGCAGAATGGGCCTCGCACCTTCCATTTTGAACACGTTTTGTGGGATATACAAGTTACTACATACGAAAATTCGTTCACTACAAACCTCTACACACTATTTCCTACACATATCAAGCATTAGAATTAATGTTCTTGAAAGTCGGGTGCTCCCAGTGGGTGCAGTGCACAGCAGAATGGGCCTCGCACCTTCCATTTTGAACACGTTTTGTGGGATATACAAGTTACTACATACGAAAATTCGTTCACTACACACCTCTACACACTATTTCCTACACATATCAAGCATTAGAATTAATGTTCTTGAAAGTCGGGTGCTCCCAGTGGGTGCAGTGCACAGCAGAATGGGCCTCGCACCTTCCATTTTGAACACGTTTTGTGGGATATACAAGTTACTACATACGAAAATTCGTTCACTACACACCTCTACACACTATTTCCTACACATATCAAGCATTAGAATTAATGTTCTTGAAAGTCGGGTGCTCCCAGTGGGTGCAGTGCACAGCAGAATGGGCCTCGCACCTTCCATTTTGAACATTTTTTGTGGGATATACAAGTTACTACATACGAAAATTCGTTCACTACAAACCTCTACACACTATTTCCTACACATATCAAGCATTAGAATTAATGTTCTTGAAAGTCGGGTGCTCCCAGTGGGTGCAGTGCACAGCAGAATGGGCCTCGCACCTTCCATTTTGAACATTTTTTGTGGGATATACAAGTTACTACATACGAAAATTCGTTCACTACAAA
The DNA here is from genome assembly GCA_026315105.1 of Locusta migratoria. NCBI lineage: Eukaryota > Metazoa > Arthropoda > Insecta > Orthoptera > Acrididae > Locusta > Locusta migratoria. Next base: position 801,023,622 of record CM048755.1, on the reverse strand, counting down.
CCTCTACACACTATTTCCTACACATATCAAGCATTAGAATTAATGTTCTTGAAAGTCGGGTGCTCCCAGTGGGTGCAGTGCACAGCAGAATGGGCCTCGCACCTTCCATTTTGAACACGTTTTGTGGGATATACAAGTTACTACATACGAAAATTCGTTCACTACAAACCTCTACACACTATTTCCTACACATATCAAGCATTAGAATTAATGTTCTTGAAAGTCGGGTGCTCCCAGTGGGTGCAGTGCACAGCAGAATGGGCCTCGCACCTTCCATTTTGAACACGTTTTGTGGGATATACAAGTTACTACATACGAAAATTCGTTCACTACAAACCTCTACACACTATTTCCTACACATATCAAGCATTAGAATTAATGTTCTTGAAAGTCGGGTGCTCCCAGTGGGTGCAGTGCACAGCAGAATGGGCCTCGCACCTTCCATTTTGAACACGTTTTGTGGGATATACAAGTTACTACATACGAAAATTCGTTCACTACAAACCTCTACACACTATTTCCTACACATATCAAGCATTAGAATTAATGTTCTTGAAAGTCGGGTGCTCCCAGTGGGTGCAGTGCACAGCAGAATGGGCCTCGCACCTTCCATTTTGAACACGTTTTGTGGGATATACAAGTTACTACATACGAAAATTCGTTCACTACACACCTCTACACACTATTTCCTACACATATCAAGCATTAGAATTAATGTTCTTGAAAGTCGGGTGCTCCCAGTGGGTGCAGTGCACAGCAGAATGGGCCTCGCACCTTCCATTTTGAACATTTTTTGTGGGATATACAAGTTACTACATACGAAAATTCGTTCACTACAAACCTCTACACACTATTTCCTACACATATCAAGCATTAGAATTAATGTTCTTGAAAGTCGGGTGCTCCCAGTGGGTGCAGTGCACAGCAGAATGGGCCTCGCACCTTCCATTTTGAACACGTTTTGTGGGATATACAAGTTACTACATACGAAAATTCGTTCACTACAAACCTCTACACACTATTTCCTACACATATCAAGCATTAGAATTAATGTTCTTGAAAGTCGGGTGCTCCCAGTGGGTGCAGTGCACAGCAGAATGGGCCTCGCACCTTCCATTTTGAACACGTTTTGTGGGATATACAAGTTACTACATACGAAAATTCGTTCACTACACACCTCTACACACTATTTCCTACACATATCAAGCATTAGAATTAATGTTCTTGAAAGTCGGGTGCTCCCAGTGGGTGCAGTGCACAGCAGAATGGGCCTCGCACCTTCCATTTTGAACACGTTTTGTGGGATATACAAGTTACTACATACGAAAATTCGTTCACTACACACCTCTACACACTATTTCCTACACATATCAAGCATTAGAATTAATGTTCTTGAAAGTCGGGTGCTCCCAGTGGGTGCAGTGCACAGCAGAATGGGCCTCGCACCTTCCATTTTGAACATTTTTTGTGGGATATACAAGTTACTACATACGAAAATTCGTTCACTACAAACCTCTACACACTATTTCCTACACATATCAAGCATTAGAATTAATGTTCTTGAAAGTCGGGTGCTCCCAGTGGGTGCAGTGCACAGCAGAATGGGCCTCGCACCTTCCATTTTGAACATTTTTTGTGGGATATACAAGTTACTACATACGAAAATTCGTTCACTACAAACCTCTACACACTATTTCCTACACATATCAAGCATTAGAATTAATGTTCTTGAAAGTCGGGTGCTCCCAGTGGGTGCAGTGCACAGCAGAATGGGCCTCGCACCTTCCATTTTGAACACGTTTTGTGGGATATACAAGTTACTACATACGAAAATTCGTTCACTACACACCTCTACACACTATTTCCTACACATATCAAGCATTAGAATTAATGTTCTTGAAAGTCGGGTGCTCCCAGTGGGTGCAGTGCACAGCAGAATGGGCCTCGCACCTTCCATTTTGAACATTTTTTGTGGGATATACAAGTTACTACATACGAAAATTCGTTCACTACAAACCTCTACACACTATTTCCTACACATATCAAGCATTAGAATTAATGTTCTTGAAAGTCGGGTGCTCCCAGTGGGTGCAGTGCACAGCAGAATGGGCCTCGCACCTTCCATTTTGAACACGTTTTGTGGGATATACAAGTTACTACATACGAAAATTCGTTCACTACACACCTCTACACACTATTTCCTACACATATCAAGCATTAGAATTAATGTTCTTGAAAGTCGGGTGCTCCCAGTGGGTGCAGTGCACAGCAGAATGGGCCTCGCACCTTCCATTTTGAACACGTTTTGTGGGATATACAAGTTACTACATACGAAAATTCGTTCACTACACACCTCTACACACTATTTCCTACACATATCAAGCATTAGAATTAATGTTCTTGAAAGTCGGGTGCTCCCAGTGGGTGCAGTGCACAGCAGAATGGGCCTCGCACCTTCCATTTTGAACATTTTTTGTGGGATATACAAGTTACTGCAAACGAAAATTCGTTCACTACACACCTCTACACACTATTTCCTACACATATCAAGCATTAGAATTAATGTTCTTGAAAGTCGGGTGCTCCCAGTGGGTGCAGTGCACAGCAGAATGGGCCTCGCACCTTCCATTTTGAACACGTTTTGTGGGATATACAAGTTACTACATACGAAAATTCGTTCACTACACACCTCTACACACTATTTCCTACACATATCAAGCATTAGAATTAATGTTCTTGAAAGTCGGGTGCTCCCAGTGGGTGCAGTGCACAGCAGAATGGGCCTCGCACCTTCCATTTTGAACACGTTTTGTGGGATATACAAGTTACTACATACGAAAATTCGTTCACTACACACCTCTACACACTATTTCCTACACATATCAAGCATTAGAATTAATGTTCTTGAAAGTCGGGTGCTCCCAGTGGGTGCAGTGCACAGCAGAATGGGCCTCGCACCTTCCATTTTGAACATTTTTTGTGGGATATACAAGTTACTACATACGAAAATTCGTTCACTACAAACCTCTACACACTATTTCCTACACATATCAAGCATTAGAATTAATGTTCTTGAAAGTCGGGTGCTCCCAGTGGGTGCAGTGCACAGCAGAATGGGCCTCGCACCTTCCATTTTGAACACGTTTTGTGGGATATACAAGTTACTACATACGAAAATTCGTTCACTACAAACCTCTACACACTATTTCCTACACATATCAAGCATTAGAATTAATGTTCTTGAAAGTCGGGTGCTCCCAGTGGGTGCAGTGCACAGCAGAATGGGCCTCGCGCCTTCCATTTTGAACACGTTTTGTGGGATATACAAGTTACTACATACGAAAATTCGTTCACTACAAACCTCTACACACTATTTCCTACACATATCAAGCATTAGAATTAATGTTCTTGAAAGTCGGGTGCTCCCAGTGGGTGCAGTGCACAGCAGAATGGGCCTCGCACCTTCCATTTTGAACACGTTTTGTGGGATATACAAGTTACTACATACGAAAATTCGTTCACTACAAACCTCTACACACTATTTCCTACACATATCAAGCATTAGAATTAATGTTCTTGAAAGTCGGGTGCTCCCAGTGGGTGCAGTGCACAGCAGAATGGGCCTCGCACCTTCCATTTTGAACACGTTTTGTGGGATATACAAGTTACTACATACGAAAATTCGTTCACTACAAACCTCTACACACTATTTCCTACACATATCAAGCATTAGAATTAATGTTCTTGAAAGTCGGGTGCTCCCAGTGGGTGCAGTGCACAGCAGAATGGGCCTCGCACCTTCCATTTTGAACACGTTTTGTGGGATATACAAGTTACTACATACGAAAATTCGTTCACTACAAACCTCTACACACTATTTCCTACACATATCAAGCATTAGAATTAATGTTCTTGAAAGTCGGGTGCTCCCAGTGGGTGCAGTGCACAGCAGAATGGGCCTCGCACCTTCCATTTTGAACACGTTTTGTGGGATATACAAGTTACTACATACGAAAATTCGTTCACTACAAACCTCTACACACTATTTCCTACACATATCAAGCATTAGAATTAATGTTCTTGAAAGTCGGGTGCTCCCAGTGGGTGCAGTGCACAGCAGAATGGGCCTCGCACCTTCCATTTTGAACACGTTTTGTGGGATATACAAGTTACTACATACGAAAATTCGTTCACTACAAACCTCTACACACTATTTCCTACACATATCAAGCATTAGAATTAATGTTCTTGAAAGTCGGGTGCTCCCAGTGGGTGCAGTGCACAGCAGAATGGGCCTCGCACCTTCCATTTTGAACACGTTTTGTGGGATATACAAGTTACTACATACGAAAATTCGTTCACTACAAACCTCTACACACTATTTCCTACACATATCAAGCATTAGAATTAATGTTCTTGAAAGTCGGGTGCTCCCAGTGGGTGCAGTGCACAGCAGAATGGGCCTCGCACCTTCCATTTTGAACACGTTTTGTGGGATATACAAGTTACTACATACGAAAATTCGTTCACTACAAACCTCTACACACTATTTCCTACACATATCAAGCATTAGAATTAATGTTCTTGAAAGTCGGGTGCTCCCAGTGGGTGCAGTGCACAGCAGAATGGGCCTCGCACCTTCCATTTTGAACACGTTTTGTGGGATATACAAGTTACTACATACGAAAATTCGTTCACTACAAACCTCTACACACTATTTCCTACACATATCAAGCATTAGAATTAATGTTCTTGAAAGTCGGGTGCTCCCAGTGGGTGCAGTGCACAGCAGAATGGGCCTCGCACCTTCCATTTTGAACACGTTTTGTGGGATATACAAGTTACTACATACGAAAATTCGTTCACTACAAACCTCTACACACTATTTCCTACACATATCAAGCATTAGAATTAATGTTCTTGAAAGTCGGGTGCTCCCAGTGGGTGCAGTGCACAGCAGAATGGGCCTCGCACCTTCCATTTTGAACACGTTTTGTGGGATATACAAGTTACTACATACGAAAATTCGTTCACTACAAACCTCTACACACTATTTCCTACACATATCAAGCATTAGAATTAATGTTCTTGAAAGTCGGGTGCTCCCAGTGGGTGCAGTGCACAGCAGAATGGGCCTCGCACCTTCCATTTTGAACACGTTTTGTGGGATATACAAGTTACTACATACGAAAATTCGTTCACTACAAACCTCTACACACTATTTCCTACACATATCAAGCATTAGAATTAATGTTCTTGAAAGTCGGGTGCTCCCAGTGGGTGCAGTGCACAGCAGAATGGGCCTCGCACCTTCCATTTTGAACACGTTTTGTGGGATATACAAGTTACTACATACGAAAATTCGTTCACTACAAACCTCTACACACTATTTCCTACACATATCAAGCATTAGAATTAATGTTCTTGAAAGTCGGGTGCTCCCAGTGGGTGCAGTGCACAGCAGAATGGGCCTCGCACCTTCCATTTTGAACACGTTTTGTGGGATATACAAGTTACTACATACGAAAATTCGTTCACTACAAACCTCTACACACTATTTCCTACACATATCAAGCATTAGAATTAATGTTCTTGAAAGTCGGGTGCTCCCAGTGGGTGCAGTGCACAGCAGAATGGGCCTCGCACCTTCCATTTTGAACACGTTTTGTGGGATATACAAGTTACTACATACGAAAATTCGTTCACTACAAACCTCTACACACTATTTCCTACACATATCAAGCATTAGAATTAATGTTCTTGAAAGTCGGGTGCTCCCAGTGGGTGCAGTGCACAGCAGAATGGGCCTCGCACCTTCCATTTTGAACACGTTTTGTGGGATATACAAGTTACTACATACGAAAATTCGTTCACTACAAACCTCTACACACTATTTCCTACACATATCAAGCATTAGAATTAATGTTCTTGAAAGTCGGGTGCTCCCAGTGGGTGCAGTGCACAGCAGTATGGGCCTCGCACCTTCCATTTTGAACACGTTTTGTGGGATATACAAGTTACTACATACGAAAATTCGTTCACTACAAACCTCTACACACTATTTCCTACACATATCAAGCATTAGAATTAATGTTCTTGAAAGTCGGGTGCTCCCAGTGGGTGCAGTGCACAGCAGAATGGGCCTCGCACCTTCCATTTTGAACACGTTTTGTGGGATATACAAGTTACTACATACGAAAATTCGTTCACTACAAACCTCTACACACTATTTCCTACACATATCAAGCATTAGAATTAATGTTCTTGAAAGGCGGGTGCAGCCAGTGGCTGCAGTGCACAGCAGTATGGGCCTCACGCCTTCCATTTTGAACACGTTTTGTGGGATATACAAGTTACTACATACGAAAATTCGTTCACTACAAACCTCTACACACTATTTCCTACACATATCAAGCATTAGAATTAATGTTCTTGAAAGTCGGGTGCTCCCAGTGGGTGCAGTGCACAGCAGAATGGGCCTCGCACCTTCCATTTTGAACACGTTTTGTGGGATATACAAGTTACTACATACGAAAATTCGTTCACTACAAACCTCTACACACTATTTCCTACACATATCAAGCATTAGAATTAATGTTCTTGAAAGTCGGGTGCTCCCAGTGGGTGCAGTGCACAGCAGAATGGGCCTCGCACCTTCCATTTTGAACACGTTTTGTGGGATATACAAGTTACTACATACGAAAATTCGTTCACTACAAACCTCTACACACTATTTCCTACACATATCAAGCATTAGAATTAATGTTCTTGAAAGTCGGGTGCTCCCAGTGGGTGCAGTGCACAGCAGAATGGGCCTCGCACCTTCCATTTTGAACACGTTTTGTGGGATATACAAGTTACTACATACGAAAATTCGTTCACTACAAACCTCTACACACTATTTCCTACACATATCAAGCATTAGAATTAATGTTCTTGAAAGTCGGGTGCTCCCAGTGGGTGCAGTGCACAGCAGAATGGGCCTCGCACCTTCCATTTTGAACACGTTTTGTGGGATATACAAGTTACTACATACGAAAATTCGTTCACTACAAACCTCTACACACTATTTCCTACACATATCAAGCATTAGAATTAATGTTCTTGAAAGTCGGGTGCTCCCAGTGGGTGCAGTGCACAGCAGAATGGGCCTCGCACCTTCCATTTTGAACACGTTTTGTGGGATATACAAGTTACTACATACGAAAATTCGTTCACTACAAACCTCTACACACTATTTCCTACACATATCAAGCATTAGAATTAATGTTCTTGAAAGTCGGGTGCTGCCAGTGGCTGCAGTGCACAGCAGTATGGGCCTCGCGCCTTCCATTTTGATCACGTTTTGTGGGATATAGAAGTTACTACATACGAAAATTCGTTCACTACAAACCTCTACACACTATTTCCTACACATATCAAGCATTAGAATTAATGTTCTTGAAAGTCGGGTGCTGCCAGTGGCTGCAGTGCACAGCAGTATGGGCCTCGCGCCTTCCATTTTGAACACGTTTTGTGGGATATAGGAGTTACTACATACGAAAATTCGTTCACTACAAACCTCTACACACTATTTCCTACACATATCAAGCATTAGAATTAATGTTCTTGAAAGTCGGGTGCTGCCAGTGGCTGCAGTGCACAGCAGTATGGGCCTCGCGCCTTCCATTTTGAACACGTTTTGTGGGATATACAAGTTACTACATACGAAAATTCGTTCACTACAAACCTCTACACACTATTTCCTACACATATCAAGCATTAGAATTAATTTTCTTGAAAGTCGGGTGCTGCCAGTGGCTGCAGTGCACAGCAGAATGGGCCTCGCACCTTCCATTTTGAACACGTTTTGTGGGATATACAAGTTACTACATACGAAAATTCGTTCACTACAAACCTCTACACACTATTTCCTACACATATCAAGCATTAGAATTAATGTTCTTGAAAGTCGGGTGCTGCCAGTGGCTGCAGTGCACAGCAGTATGGGCCTCGCGCCTTCCATTTTGATCACGTTTTGTGGGATATAGAAGTTACTACATACGAAAATTCGTTCACTACAAACCTCTACACACTATTTCCTACACATATCAAGCATTAGAATTAATGTTCTTGAAAGTCGGGTGCTGCCAGTGGCTGCAGTGCACAGCAGTATGGGCCTCGCGCCTTCCATTTTGAACACGTTTTGTGGGATATAGAAGTTACTACATACGAAAATTCGTTCACTACAAACCTCTACACACTATTTCCTACACATATCAAGCATTAGAATTAATGTTCTTGAAAGTCGGGTGCTGCCAGTGGCTGCAGTGCACAGCAGTATGGGCCTCGCGCCTTCCATTTTGAACACGTTTTGTGGGATATACAAGTTACTACATACGAAAATTCGTTCACTACAAACCTCTACACACTATTTCCTACACATATCAAGCATTAGAATTAATTTTCTTGAAAGTCGGGTGCTGCCAGTGGCTGCAGTGCACAGCAGTATGGGCCTCGCGCCTTCCATTTTGAACACGTTTTGTGGGATATACAAGTTACTACATACGAAAATTCGTTCACTACAAACCTCTACACACTATTTCCTACACATATCAAGCATTAGAATTAATGTTCTTGAAAGTCGGGTGCTCCCAGTGGGTGCAGTGCACAGCAGAATGGGCCTCGCACCTTCCATTTTGAACACGTTTTGTGGGATATACAAGTTACTACATACGAAAATTCGTTCACTACAAACCTCTACACACTATTTCCTACACATATCAAGCATTAGAATTAATGTTCTTGAAAGTCGGGTGCTCCCAGTGGGTGCAGTGCACAGCAGAATGGGCCTCGCACCTTCCATTTTGAACACGTTTTGTGGGATATACAAGTTACTACATACGAAAATTCGTTCACTACAAACCTCTACACACTATTTCCTACACATATCAAGCATTAGAATTAATGTTCTTGAAAGTCGGGTGCTCCCAGTGGGTGCAGTGCACAGCAGAATGGGCCTCGCACCTTCCATTTTGAACACGTTTTGTGGGATATACAAGTTACTGCATACGAAAATTCGTTCACTACAAACCTCTACACACTATTTCCTACACATATCAAGCATTAGAATTAATGTTCTTGAAAGTCGGGTGCTCCCAGTGGGTGCAGTGCACAGCAGAATGGGCCTCGCACCTTCCATTTTGAACACGTTTTGTGGGATATACAAGTTACTACATACGAAAATTCGTTCACTACAAACCTCTACACACTATTTCCTACACATATCAAGCATTAGAATTAATGTTCTTGAAAGTCGGGTGCTCCCAGTGGGTGCAGTGCACAGCAGAATGGGCCTCGCACCTTCCATTTTGAACACGTTTTGTGGGATATACAAGTTACTACATACGAAAATTCGTTCACTACAAACCTCTACACACTATTTCCTACACATATCAAGCATTAGAATTAATGTTCTTGAAAGTCGGGTGCTCCCAGTGGGTGCAGTGCACAGCAGAATGGGCCTCGCACCTTCCATTTTGAACACGTTTTGTGGGATATACAAGTTACTACATACGAAAATTCGTTCACTACAAACCTCTACACACTATTTCCTACACATATCAAGCATTAGAATTAATGTTCTTGAAAGTCGGGTGCTCCCAGTGGGTGCAGTGCACAGCAGAATGGGCCTCGCACCTTCCATTTTGAACACGTTTTGTGGGATATACAAGTTACTACATACGAAAATTCGTTCACTACAAACCTCTACACACTATTTCCTACACATATCAAGCATTAGAATTAATGTTCTTGAAAGTCGGGTGCTCCCAGTGGGTGCAGTGCACAGCAGAATGGGCCTCGCACCTTCCATTTTGAACACGTTTTGTGGGATATACAAGTTACTACATACGAAAATTCGTTCACTACAAACCTCTACACACTATTTCCTACACATATCAAGCATTAGAATTAATGTTCTTGAAAGTCGGGTGCTCCCAGTGGGTGCAGTGCACAGCAGAATGGGCCTCGCACCTTCCATTTTGAACACGTTTTGTGGGATATACAAGTTACTACATACGAAAATTCGTTCACTACAAACCTCTACACACTATTTCCTACACATATCAAGCATTAGAATTAATGTTCTTGAAAGTCGGGTGCTCCCAGTGGGTGCAGTGCACAGCAGAATGGGCCTCGCACCTTCCATTTTGAACACGTTTTGTGGGATATACAAGTTACTACATACGAAAATTCGTTCACTACAAACCTCTACACACTATTTCCTACACATATCAAGCATTAGAATTAATGTTCTTGAAAGTCGGGTGCTCCCAGTGGGTGCAGTGCACAGCAGAATGGGCCTCGCACCTTCCATTTTGAACACGTTTTGTGGGATATACAAGTTACTGCATACGAAAATTCGTTCACTACAAACCTCTACACACTATTTCCTACACATATCAAGCATTAGAATTAATGTTCTTGAAAGTCGGGTGCTCCCAGTGGGTGCAGTGCACAGCAGAATGGGCCTCGCACCTTCCATTTTGAACACGTTTTGTGGGATATACAAGTTACTACATACGAAAATTCGTTCACTACAAACCTCTACACACTATTTCCTACACATATCAAGCATTAGAATTAATGTTCTTGAAAGTCGGGTGCTCCCAGTGGGTGCAGTGCACAGCAGAATGGGCCTCGCACCTTCCATTTTGAACACGTTTTGTGGGATATACAAGTTACTACATACGAAAATTCGTTCACTACAAACCTCTACACACTATTTCCTACACATATCAAGCATTAGAATTAATGTTCTTGAAAGTCGGGTGCTCCCAGTGGGTGCAGTGCACAGCAGAATGGGCCTCGCACCTTCCATTTTGAACACGTTTTGTGGGATATACAAGTTACTACATACGAAAATTCGTTCACTACAAACCTCTACACACTATTTCCTACACATATCAAGCATTAGAATTAATGTTCTTGAAAGTCGGGTGCTCCCAGTGGGTGCAGTGCACAGCAGAATGGGCCTCGCACCTTCCATTTTGAACACGTTTTGTGGGATATACAAGTTACTACATACGAAAATTCGTTCACTACAAACCTCTACACACTATTTCCTACACATATCAAGCATTAGAATTAATGTTCTTGAAAGTCGGGTGCTCCCAGTGGGTGCAGTGCACAGCAGAATGGGCCTCGCACCTTCCATTTTGAACACGTTTTGTGGGATATACAAGTTACTACATACGAAAATTCGTTCACTACAAACCTCTACACACTATTTCCTACACATATCAAGCATTAGAATTAATGTTCTTGAAAGTCGGGTGCTCCCAGTGGGTGCAGTGCACAGCAGAATGGGCCTCGCACCTTCCAGTTTGAACACGTTTTGTGGGATATACAAGTTACTACATACGAAAATTCGTTCACTACAAACCTCTACACACTATTTCCTACACATATCAAGCATTAGAATTAATGTTCTTGAAAGTCGGGTGCTCCCAGTGGGTGCAGTGCACAGCAGAATGGGCCTCGCACCTTCCAGTTTGAACACGTTTTGTGGGATATACAAGTTACTACATACGAAAATTCGTTCACTACAAACCTCTACACACTATTTCCTACACATATCAAGCATTAGAATTAATGTTCTTGAAAGTCGGGTGCTCCCAGTGGGTGCAGTGCACAGCAGAATGGGCCTCGCACCTTCCAGTTTGAACACGTTTTGTGGGATATACAAGTTACTACATACGAAAATTCGTTCACTACAAACCTCTACACACTATTTCCTACACATATCAAGCATTAGAATTAATGTTCTTGAAAGTCGGGTGCTCCCAGTGGGTGCAGTGCACAGCAGAATGGGCCTCGCACCTTCCAGTTTGAACACGTTTTGTGGGATATACAAGTTACTACATACGAAAATTCGTTCACTACAAACCTCTACACACTATTTCCTACACATATCAAGCATTAGAATTAATGTTCTTGAAAGTCGGGTGCTCCCAGTGGGTGCAGTGCACAGCAGAATGGGCCTCGCACCTTCCAGTTTGAACACGTTTTGTGGGATATACAAGTTACTACATACGAAAATTCGTTCACTACAAACCTCTACACACTATTTCCTACACATATCAAGCATTAGAATTAATGTTCTTGAAAGTCGGGTGCTCCCAGTGGGTGCAGTGCACAGCAGAATGGGCCTCGCACCTTCCAGTTTGAACACGTTTTGTGGGATATACAAGTTACTACATACGAAAATTCGTTCACTACAAACCTCTACACACTATTTCCTACACATATCAAGCATTAGAATTAATGTTCTTGAAAGTCGGGTGCTCCCAGTGGGTGCAGTGCACAGCAGAATGGGCCTCGCACCTTCCAGTTTGAACACGTTTTGTGGGATATACAAGTTACTACATACGAAAATTCGTTCACTACAAACCTCTACACACTATTTCCTACACATATCAAGCATTAGAATTAATGTTCTTGAAAGTCGGGTGCTCCCAGTGGGTGCAGTGCACAGCAGAATGGGCCTCGCACCTTCCATTTTGAACACGTTTTGTGGGATATACAAGTTACTACATACGAAAATTCGTTCACTACAAACCTCTACACACTATTTCCTACACATATCAAGCATTAGAATTAATGTTCTTGAAAGTCGGGTGCTCCCAGTGGGTGCAGTGCACAGCAGAATGGGCCTCGCACCTTCCATTTTGAACACGTTTTGTGGGATATACAAGTTACTACATACGAAAATTCGTTCACTACAAACCTCTACACACTATTTCCTACACATATCAAGCATTAGAATTAACGTTCTTGAAAGTCGGGTGCTCCCAGTGGGTGCAGTGCACAGCAGAATGGGCCTCGCACCTTCCATTTTGAACACGTTTTGTGGGATATACAAGTTACTACATACGAAAATTCGTTCACTACAAACCTCTACACACTATTTCCTACACATATCAAGCATTAGAATTAATGTTCTTGAAAGTCGGGTGCTCCCAGTGGGTGCAGTGCACAGCAGAATGGGCCTCGCACCTTCCATTTTGAACACGTTTTGTGGGATATACAAGTTACTACATACGAAAATTCGTTCACTACAAACCTCTACACACTATTTCCTACACATATCAAGCATTAGAATTAATGTTCTTGAAAGTCGGGTGCTCCCAGTGGGTGCAGTGCACAGCAGAATGGGCCTCGCACCTTCCATTTTGAACACGTTTTGTGGGATATACAAGTTACTACATACGAAAATTCGTTCACTACAAACCTCTACACACTATTTCCTACACATATCAAGCATTAGAATTAATGTTCTTGAAAGTCGGGTGCTCCCAGTGGGTGCAGTGCACAGCAGAATGGGCCTCGCACCTTCCATTTTGAACACGTTTTGTGGGATATACAAGTTACTACATACGAAAATTCGTTCACTACAAACCTCTACACACTATTTCCTACACATATCAAGCATTAGAATTAATGTTCTTGAAAGTCGGGTGCTCCCAGTGGGTGCAGTGCACAGCAGAATGGGCCTCGCACCTTCCATTTTGAACACGTTTTGTGGGATATACAAGTTACTACATACGAAAATTCGTTCACTACAAACCTCTACACACTATTTCCTACACATATCAAGCATTAGAATTAATGTTCTTGAAAGTCGGGTGCTCCCAGTGGGTGCAGTGCACAGCAGAATGGGCCTCGCACCTTCCATTTTGAACACGTTTTGTGGGATATACAAGTTACTACATACGAAAATTCGTTCACTACAAACCTCTACACACTATTTCCTACACATATCAAGCATTAGAATTAATGTTCTTGAAAGTCGGGTGCTCCCAGTGGGTGCAGTGCACAGCAGAATGGGCCTCGCACCTTCCATTTTGAACACGTTTTGTGGGATATACAAGTTACTACATACGAAAATTCGTTCACTACAAACGTCTACACACTATTTCCTACACATATCAAGCATTAGAATTAATGTTCTTGAAAGTCGGGTGCTCCCAGTGGGTGCAGTGCACAGCAGAATGGGCCTCGCACCTTCCATTTTGAACACGTTTTGTGGGATATACAAGTTACTACATACGAAAATTCGTTCACTACAAACCTCTACACACTATTTCCTACACATATCAAGCATTAGAATTAATGTTCTTGAAAGTCGGGTGCTCCCAGTGGGTGCAGTGCACAGCAGAATGGGCCTCGCACCTTCCATTTTGAACACGTTTTGTGGGATATACAAGTTACTACATACGAAAATTCGTTCACTACAAACCTCTACACACTATTTCCTACACATATCAAGCATTAGAATTAATGTTCTTGAAAGTCGGGTGCTCCCAGTGGGTGCAGTGCACAGCAGAATGGGCCTCGCACCTTCCATTTTGAACACGTTTTGTGGGATATACAAGTTACTACATACGAAAATTCGTTCACTACAAACCTCTACACACTATTTCCTACACATATCAAGCATTAGAATTAATGTTCTTGAAAGTCGGGTGCTCCCAGTGGGTGCAGTGCACAGCAGAATGGGCCTCGCACCTTCCATTTTGAACACGTTTTGTGGGATATACAAGTTACTACATACGAAAATTCGTTCACTACAAACCTCTACACACTATTTCCTACACATATCAAGCATTAGAATTAATGTTCTTGAAAGTCGGGTGCTCCCAGTGGGTGCAGTGCACAGCAGAATGGGCCTCGCACCTTCCATTTTGAACACGTTTTGTGGGATATACAAGTTACTACATACGAAAATTCGTTCACTACAAACCTCTACACACTATTTCCTACACATATCAAGCATTAGAATTAATGTTCTTGAAAGTCGGGTGCTCCCAGTGGGTGCAGTGCACAGCAGAATGGGCCTCGCACCTTCCATTTTGAACACGTTTTGTGGGATATACAAGTTACTACATACGAAAATTCGTTCACTACAAACGTCTACACACTATTTCCTACACATATCAAGCATTAGAATTAATGTTCTTGAAAGTCGGGTGCTCCCAGTGGGTGCAGTGCACAGCAGAATGGGCCTCGCACCTTCCATTTTGAACACGTTTTGTGGGATATACAAGTTACTACATACGAAAATTCGTTCACTACAAACCTCTACACACTATTTCCTACACATATCAAGCATTAGAATTAATGTTCTTGAAAGTCGGGTGCTCCCAGTGGGTGCAGTGCACAGCAGAATGGGCCTCGCACCTTCCATTTTGAACACGTTTTGTGGGATATACAAGTTACTACATACGAAAATTCGTTCACTACAAACCTCTACACACTATTTCCTACACATATCAAGCATTAGAATTAATGTTCTTGAAAGTCGGGTGCTCCCAGTGGGTGCAGTGCACAGCAGAATGGGCCTCGCACCTTCCATTTTGAACACGTTTTGTGGGATATACAAGTTACTACATACGAAAATTCGTTCACTACAAACCTCTACACACTATTTCCTACACATATCAAGCATTAGAATTAATGTTCTTGAAAGTCGGGTGCTCCCAGTGGGTGCAGTGCACAGCAGAATGGGCCTCGCACCTTCCATTTTGAACACGTTTTGTGGGATATACAAGTTACTACATACGAAAATTCGTTCACTACAAACCTCTACACACTATTTCCTACACATATCAAGCATTAGAATTAATGTTCTTGAAAGTCGGGTGCTCCCAGTGGGTGCAGTGCACAGCAGAATGGGCCTCGCACCTTCCATTTTGAACACGTTTTGTGGGATATACAAGTTACTACATACGAAAATTCGTTCACTACAAACCTCTACACACTATTTCCTACACATATCAAGCATTAGAATTAATGTTCTTGAAAGTCGGGTGCTCCCAGTGGGTGCAGTGCACAGCAGAATGGGCCTCGCACCTTCCATTTTGAACACGTTTTGTGGGATATACAAGTTACTACATACGAAAATTCGTTCACTACAAACCTCTACACACTATTTCCTACACATATCAAGCATTAGAATTAATGTTCTTGAAAGTCGGGTGCTCCCAGTGGGTGCAGTGCACAGCAGAATGGGCCTCGCACCTTCCAGTTTGAACACGTTTTGTGGGATATACAAGTTACTACATACGAAAATTCGTTCACTACAAACCTCTACACACTATTTCCTACACATATCAAGCATTAGAATTAATGTTCTTGAAAGTCGGGTGCTCCCAGTGGGTGCAGTGCACAGCAGAATGGGCCTCGCACCTTCCATTTTGAACACGTTTTGTGGGATATACAAGTTACTACATACGAAAATTCGTTCACTACAAACCTCTACACACTATTTCCTACACATATCAAGCATTAGAATTAATGTTCTTGAAAGTCGGGTGCTCCCAGTGGGTGCAGTGCACAGCAGAATGGGCCTCGCACCTTCCATTTTGAACACGTTTTGTGGGATATACAAGTTACTACATACGAAAATTCGTTCACTACAAACCTCTACACACTATTTCCTACACATATCAAGCATTAGAATTAATGTTCTTGAAAGTCGGGTGCTCCCAGTGGGTGCAGTGCACAGCAGAATGGGCCTCGCACCTTCCATTTTGAACACGTTTTGTGGGATATACAAGTTACTACATACGAAAATTCGTTCACTACAAACCTCTACACACTATTTCCTACACATATCAAGCATTAGAATTAATGTTCTTGAAAGTCGGGTGCTCCCAGTGGGTGCAGTGCACAGCAGAATGGGCCTCGCACCTTCCATTTTGAACACGTTTTGTGGGATATACAAGTTACTACATACGAAAATTCGTTCACTACAAACCTCTACACACTATTTCCTACACATATCAAGCATTAGAATTAATGTTCTTGAAAGTCGGGTGCTCCCAGTGGGTGCAGTGCACAGCAGAATGGGCCTCGCACCTTCCATTTTGAACACGTTTTGTGGGATATACAAGTTACTACATACGAAAATTCGTTCACTACAAACCTCTACACACTATTTCCTACACATATCAAGCATTAGAATTAATGTTCTTGAAAGTCGGGTGCTCCCAGTGGGTGCAGTGCACAGCAGAATGGGCCTCGCACCTTCCATTTTGAACACGTTTTGTGGGATATACAAGTTACTACATACGAAAATTCGTTCACTACAAACCTCTACACACTATTTCCTACACATATCAAGCATTAGAATTAATGTTCTTGAAAGTCGGGTGCTCCCAGTGGGTGCAGTGCACAGCAGAATGGGCCTCGCACCTTCCATTTTGAACACGTTTTGTGGGATATACAAGTTACTACATACGAAAATTCGTTCACTACAAACCTCTACACACTATTTCCTACACATATCAAGCATTAGAATTAATGTTCTTGAAAGTCGGGTGCTCCCAGTGGGTGCAGTGCACAGCAGAATGGGCCTCGCACCTTCCATTTTGAACACGTTTTGTGGGATATACAAGTTACTACATACGAAAATTCGTTCACTACAAACCTCTACACACTATTTCCTACACATATCAAGCATTAGAATTAATGTTCTTGAAAGTCGGGTGCTCCCAGTGGGTGCAGTGCACAGCAGAATGGGCCTCGCACCTTCCAGTTTGAACACGTTTTGTGGGATATACAAGTTACTACATACGAAAATTCGTTCACTACAAACCTCTACACACTATTTCCTACACATATCAAGCATTAGAATTAATGTTCTTGAAAGTCGGGTGCTCCCAGTGGGTGCAGTGCACAGCAGAATGGGCCTCGCACCTTCCATTTTGAACACGTTTTGTGGGATATACAAGTTACTACATACGAAAATTCGTTCACTACAAACCTCTACACACTATTTCCTACACATATCAAGCATTAGAATTAATGTTCTTGAAAGTCGGGTGCTCCCAGTGGGTGCAGTGCACAGCAGAATGGGCCTCGCACCTTCCATTTTGAACACGTTTTGTGGGATATACAAGTTACTACATACGAAAATTCGTTCACTACAAACCTCTACACACTATTTCCTACACATATCAAGCATTAGAATTAATGTTCTTGAAAGGCGGGTGCTCCCAGTGGGTGCAGTGCACAGCAGAATGGGCCTCGCACCTTCCATTTTGAACACGTTTTGTGGGATATACAAGTTACTACATACGAAAATTCGTTCACTACAAACCTCTACACACTATTTCCTACACATATCAAGCATTAGAATTAATGTTCTTGAAAGTCGGGTGCTCCCAGTGGGTGCAGTGCACAGCAGAATGGGCCTCGCACCTTCCATTTTGAACACGTTTTGTGGGATATACAAGTTACTACATACGAAAATTCGTTCACTACAAACCTCTACACACTATTTCCTACACATATCAAGCATTAGAATTAATGTTCTTGAAAGTCGGGTGCTCCCAGTGGGTGCAGTGCACAGCAGTATGGGCCTCGCACCTTCCATTTTGAACACGTTTTGTGGGATATACAAGTTACTACATACGAAAATTCGTTCACTACAAACCTCTACACACTATTTCCTACACATATCAAGCATTAGAATTAATGTTCTTGAAAGTCGGGTGCTCCCAGTGGGTGCAGTGCACAGCAGAATGGGCCTCGCACCTTCCATTTTGAACACGTTTTGTGGGATATACAAGTTACTACATACGAAAATTCGTTCACTACAAACCTCTACACACTATTTCCTACACATATCAAGCATTAGAATTAATGTTCTTGAAAGGCGGGTGCAGCCAGTGGCTGCAGTGCACAGCAGTATGGGCCTCACGCCTTCCATTTTGAACACGTTTTGTGGGATATACAAGTTACTACATACGAAAATTCGTTCACTACAAACCTCTACACACTATTTCCTACACATATCAAGCATTAGAATTAATGTTCTTGAAAGTCGGGTGCTCCCAGTGGGTGCAGTGCACAGCAGTATGGGCCTCGCACCTTCCATTTTGAACACGTTTTGTGGGATATACAAGTTACTACATACGAAAATTCGTTCACTACAAACCTCTACACACTATTTCCTACACATATCAAGCATTAGAATTAATGTTCTTGAAAGTCGGGTGCTCCCAGTGGGTGCAGTGCACAGCAGAATGGGCCTCGCACCTTCCATTTTGAACACGTTTTGTGGGATATACAAGTTACTACATACGAAAATTCGTTCACTACAAACCTCTACACACTATTTCCTACACATATCAAGCATTAGAATTAATGTTCTTGAAAGGCGGGTGCTGCCAGTGGCTGCAGTGCACAGCAGTATGGGCCTCACGCCTTCCATTTTGAACACGTTTTGTGGGATATACAAGTTACTACATACGAAAATTCGTTCACTACAAACCTCTACACACTATTTCCTACACATATCAAGCATTAGAATTAATGTTCTTGAAAGTCGGGTGCTCCCAGTGGGTGCAGTGCACAGCAGAATGGGCCTCGCACCTTCCATTTTGAACACGTTTTGTGGGATATACAAGTTACTACATACGAAAATTCGTTCACTACAAACCTCTACACACTATTTCCTACACATATCAAGCATTAGAATTAATGTTCTTGAAAGTCGGGTGCTCCCAGTGGGTGCAGTGCACAGCAGAATGGGCCTCGCACCTTCCATTTTGAACACGTTTTGTGGGATATACAAGTTACTACATACGAAAATTCGTTCACTACAAACCTCTACACACTATTTCCTACACATATCAAGCATTAGAATTAATGTTCTTGAAAGTCGGGTGCTCCCAGTGGGTGCAGTGCACAGCAGAATGGGCCTCGCACCTTCCATTTTGAACACGTTTTGTGGGATATACAAGTTACTACATACGAAAATTCGTTCACTACAAACCTCTACACACTATTTCCTACACATATCAAGCATTAGAATTAATGTTCTTGAAAGTCGGGTGCTCCCAGTGGGTGCAGTGCACAGCAGAATGGGCCTCGCACCTTCCATTTTGAACACGTTTTGTGGGATATACAAGTTACTACATACGAAAATTCGTTCACTACAAACCTCTACACACTATTTCCTACACATATCAAGCATTAGAATTAATGTTCTTGAAAGTCGGGTGCTCCCAGTGGGTGCAGTGCACAGCAGAATGGGCCTCGCACCTTCCATTTTGAACACGTTTTGTGGGATATACAAGTTACTACATACGAAAATTCGTTCACTACAAACCTCTACACACTATTTCCTACACATATCAAGCATTAGAATTAATGTTCTTGAAAGTCGGGTGCTGCCAGTGGCTGCAGTGCACAGCAGTATGGGCCTTGCACCTTCCATTTTGAACACGTTTTGTGGGATATACAAGTTACTACATACGAAAATTCGTTCACTACAAACCTCTACACACTATTTCCTACACATATCAAGCATTAGAATTAATGTTCTTGAAAGTTGGGTGCTCCCAGTGGGTGCAGTGCACAGCAGAATGGGCCTCGCACCTTCCATTTTGAACACGTTTTGTGGGAAATACAAGTTACTACATACGAAAATTCGTTCACTACAAACCTCTACACACTATTTCCTACACATATCAAGCATTAGAATTAATGTTCTTGAAAGTCGGGTGCTCCCAGTGGGTGCAGTGCACAGCAGAATGGGCCTCGCACCTTCCATTTTGAACACGTTTTGTGGGATATACAAGTTACTACATACGAAAATTCGTTCACTACAAACCTCTACACACTATTTCCTACACATATCAAGCATTAGAATTAATGTTCTTGAAAGTCGGGTGCTCCCAGTGGGTGCAGTGCACAGCAGAATGGGCCTCGCACCTTCCATTTTGAACACGTTTTGTGGGATATACAAGTTACTACATACGAAAATTCGTTCACTACAAACCTCTACACACTATTTCCTACACATATCAAGCATTAGAATTAATGTTCTTGAAAGTCGGGTGCTCCCAGTGGGTGCAGTGCACAGCAGAATGGGCCTCGCACCTTCCATTTTGAACTCGTTTTGTGGGATATACAAGTTACTACATACGAAAATTCGTTCACTACAAACCTCTACACACTATTTCCTACACATATCAAGCATTAGAATTAATGTTCTTGAAAGTCGGGTGCTCCCAGTGGGTGCAGTGCACAGCAGAATGGGCCTCGCACCTTCCATTTTGAACACGTTTTGTGGGATATACAAGTTACTACATACGAAAATTCGTTCACTACAAACCTCTACACACTATTTCCTACACATATCAAGCATTAGAATTAATGTTCTTGAAAGTCGGGTGCTCCCAGTGGGTGCAGTGCACAGCAGAATGGGCCTCGCACCTTCCATTTTGAACACGTTTTGTGGGATATACAAGTTACTACATACGAAAATTCGTTCACTACAAACCTCTACACACTATTTCCTACACATATCAAGCATTAGAATTAATGTTCTTGAAAGTCGGGTGCTCCCAGTGGGTGCAGTGCACAGCAGAATGGGCCTCGCACCTTCCATTTTGAACACGTTTTGTGGGATATACAAGTTACTACATACGAAAATTCGTTCACTACAAACCTCTACACACTATTTCCTACACATATCAAGCATTAGAATTAATGTTCTTGAATGGCGGGTGCTGCCAGTGGCTGCAGTGCACAGCAGTATGGGCCTCACGCCTTCCATTTTGAACACGTTTTGTGGGATATACAAGTTACTACATACGAAAATTCGTTCACTACAAACCTCTACACACTATTTCCTACACATATCAAGCATTAGAATTAATGTTCTTGAAAGTCGGGTGCTCCCAGTGGGTGCAGTGCACAGCAGAATGGGCCTCGCACCTTCCATTTTGAACACGTTTTGTGGGATATACAAGTTACTACATACGAAAATTCGTTCACTACAAACCTCTACACACTATTTCCTACACATATCAAGCATTAGAATTAATGTTCTTGAAAGTCGGGTGCTCCCAGTGGGTGCAGTGCACAGCAGAATGGGCCTCGCACCTTCCATTTTGAACACGTTTTGTGGGATATACAAGTTACTACATACGAAAATTCGTTCACTACAAACCTCTACACACTATTTCCTACACATATCAAGCATTAGAATTAATGTTCTTGAAAGGCGGGTGCTGCCAGTGGCTGCAGTGCACAGCAGTATGGGCCTCACGCCTTCCATTTTGAACACGTTTTGTGGGATATACAAGTTACTACATACGAAAATTCGTTCACTACAAACCTCTACACACTATTTCCTACACATATCAAGCATTAGAATTAATGTTCTTGAAAGTCGGGTGCTCCCAGTGGGTGCAGTGCACAGCAGAATGGGCCTCGCACCTTCCATTTTGAACACGTTTTGTGGGATATACAAGTTACTACATACGAAAATTCGTTCACTACAAACCTCTACACACTATTTCCTACACATATCAAGCATTAGAATTAATGTTCTTGAAAGTCGGGTGCTCCCAGTGGGTGCAGTGCACAGCAGAATGGGCCTCGCACCTTCCATTTTGAACACGTTTTGTGGGATATACAAGTTACTACATACGAAAATTCGTTCACTACAAACCTCTACACACTATTTCCTACACATATCAAGCATTAGAATTAATGTTCTTGAAAGGCGGGTGCTGCCAGTGGCTGCAGTGCACAGCAGTATGGGCCTCACGCCTTCCATTTTGAACACGTTTTGTGGGATATACAAGTTACTACATACGAAAATTCGTTCACTACAAACCTCTACACACTATTTCCTACACATATCAAGCATTAGAATTAATGTTCTTGAAAGTCGGGTGCTCCCAGTGGGTGCAGTGCACAGCAGAATGGGCCTCGCACCTTCCATTTTGAACACGTTTTGTGGGATATACAAGTTACTACATACGAAAATTCGTTCACTACAAACCTCTACACACTATTTCCTACACATATCAAGCATTAGAATTAATGTTCTTGAAAGTCGGGTGCTCCCAGTGGGTGCAGTGCACAGCAGAATGGGCCTCGCACCTTCCATTTTGAACACGTTTTGTGGGATATACAAGTTACTACATACGAAAATTCGTTCACTACAAACCTCTACACACTATTTCCTACACATATCAAGCATTAGAATTAATGTTCTTGAAAGTCGGGTGCTCCCAGTGGGTGCAGTGCACAGCAGAATGGGCCTCGCACCTTCCATTTTGAACACGTTTTGTGGGATATACAAGTTACTACATACGAAAATTCGTTCACTACAAACCTCTACACACTATTTCCTACACATATCAAGCATTAGAATTAATGTTCTTGAAAGTCGGGTGCTCCCAGTGGGTGCAGTGCACAGCAGAATGGGCCTCGCACCTTCCATTTTGAACACGTTTTGTGGGATATACAAGTTACTACATACGAAAATTCGTTCACTACAAACCTCTACACACTATTTCCTACACATATCAAGCATTAGAATTAATGTTCTTGAAAGTCGGGTGCTCCCAGTGGGTGCAGTGCACAGCAGAATGGGCCTCGCACCTTCCATTTTGAACACGTTTTGTGGGATATACAAGTTACTACATACGAAAATTCGTTCACTACAAACCTCTACACACTATTTCCTACACATATCAAGCATTAGAATTAATGTTCTTGAAAGTCGGGTGCTGCCAGTGGCTGCAGTGCACAGCAGTATGGGCCTTGCACCTTCCATTTTGAACACGTTTTGTGGGATATACAAGTTACTACATACGAAAATTCGTTCACTACAAACCTCTACACACTATTTCCTACACATATCAAGCATTAGAATTAATGTTCTTGAAAGTTGGGTGCTCCCAGTGGGTGCAGTGCACAGCAGAATGGGCCTCGCACCTTCCATTTTGAACACGTTTTGTGGGAAATACAAGTTACTACATACGAAAATTCGTTCACTACAAACCTCTACACACTATTTCCTACACATATCAAGCATTAGAATTAATGTTCTTGAAAGTCGGGTGCTCCCAGTGGGTGCAGTGCACAGCAGAATGGGCCTCGCACCTTCCATTTTGAACACGTTTTGTGGGATATACAAGTTACTACATACGAAAATTCGTTCACTACAAACCTCTACACACTATTTCCTACACATATCAAGCATTAGAATTAATGTTCTTGAAAGTCGGGTGCTCCCAGTGGGTGCAGTGCACAGCAGAATGGGCCTCGCACCTTCCATTTTGAACACGTTTTGTGGGATATACAAGTTACTACATACGAAAATTCGTTCACTACAAACCTCTACACACTATTTCCTACACATATCAAGCATTAGAATTAATGTTCTTGAAAGTCGGGTGCTCCCAGTGGGTGCAGTGCACAGCAGAATGGGCCTCGCACCTTCCATTTTGAACACGTTTTGTGGGATATACAAGTTACTACATACGAAAATTCGTTCACTACAAACCTCTACACACTATTTCCTACACATATCAAGCATTAGAATTAATGTTCTTGAAAGTCGGGTGCTCCCAGTGGGTGCAGTGCACAGCAGAATGGGCCTCGCACCTTCCATTTTGAACACGTTTTGTGGGATATACAAGTTACTACATACGAAAATTCGTTCACTACAAACCTCTACACACTATTTCCTACACATATCAAGCATTAGAATTAATGTTCTTGAAAGTCGGGTGCTCCCAGTGGGTGCAGTGCACAGCAGAATGGGCCTCGCACCTTCCATTTAGAACACGTTTTGTGGGATATACAAGTTACTACATACGAAAATTCGTTCACTACAAACCTCTACACACTATTTCCTACACATATCAAGCATTAGAATTAATGTTCTTGAAAGTCGGGTGCTCCCAGTGGGTGCAGTGCACAGCAGAATGGGCCTCGCACCTTCCATTTTGAACACGTTTTGTGGGATATACAAGTTACTACATACGAAAATTCGTTCACTACAAACCTCTACACACTATTTCCTACACATATCAAGCATTAGAATTAATGTTCTTGAAAGTCGGGTGCTCCCAGTGGGTGCAGTGCACAGCAGAATGGGCCTCGCACCTTCCATTTTGAACACGTTTTGTGGGATATACAAGTTACTACATACGAAAATTCGTTCACTACAAACCTCTACACACTATTTCCTACACATATCAAGCATTAGAATTAATGTTCTTGAAAGTCGGGTGCTCCCAGTGGGTGCAGTGCACAGCAGAATGGGCCTCGCACCTTCCATTTTGAACACGTTTTGTGGGATATACAAGTTACTACATACGAAAATTCGTTCACTACAAACCTCTACACACTATTTCCTACACATATCAAGCATTAGAATTAATGTTCTTGAAAGTCGGGTGCTCCCAGTGGGTGCAGTGCACAGCAGAATGGGCCTCGCACCTTCCATTTTGAACACGTTTTGTGGGATATACAAGTTACTACATACGAAAATTCGTTCACTACAAACCTCTACACACTATTTCCTACACATATCAAGCATTAGAATTAATGTTCTTGAAAGTCGGGTGCTCCCAGTGGGTGCAGTGCACAGCAGAATGGGCCTCGCACCTTCCATTTTGAACACGTTTTGTGGGATATACAAGTTACTACATACGAAAATTCGTTCACTACAAACCTCTACACACTATTTCCTACACATATCAAGCATTAGAATTAATGTTCTTGAAAGTCGGGTGCTCCCAGTGGGTGCAGTGCACAGCAGAATGGGCCTCGCACCTTCCATTTTGAACACGTTTTGTGGGATATACAAGTTACTACATACGAAAATTCGTTCACTACAAACCTCTACACACTATTTCCTACACATATCAAGCATTAGAATTAATGTTCTTGAAAGTCGGGTGCTCCCAGTGGGTGCAGTGCACAGCAGAATGGGCCTCGCACCTTCCATTTTGAACACGTTTTGTGGGATATACAAGTTACTACATACGAAAATTCGTTCACTACAAACCTCTACACACTATTTCCTACACATATCTAGCATTAGAATTAATGTTCTTGAATGTCGGGTGCTCCCAGTGGGTGCAGTGCACAGCAGAATGGGCCTCGCACCTTCCATTTTGAACACGTTTTGTGGGATATACAAGTTACTACATACGAAAATTCGTTCACTACAAACCTCTACACACTATTTCCTACACATATCAAGCATTAGAATTAATGTTCTTGAAAGTCGGGTGCTCCCAGTGGGTGCAGTGCACAGCAGAATGGGCCTCGCACCTTCCATTTTGAACACGTTTTGTGGGATATACAAGTTACTACATACGAAAATTCGTTCACTACAAACCTCTACACACTATTTCCTACACATATCAAGCATTAGAATTAATGTTCTTGAAAGTCGGGTGCTCCCAGTGGGTGCAGTGCACAGCAGAATGGGCCTCGCACCTTCCATTTTGAACACGTTTTGTGGGATATACAAGTTACTACATACGAAAATTCGTTCACTACAAACCTCTACACACTATTTCCTACACATATCAAGCATTAGAATTAATGTTCTTGAAAGTCGGGTGCTCCCAGTGGGTGCAGTGCACAGCAGAATGGGCCTCGCACCTTCCATTTTGAACACGTTTTGTGGGATATACAAGTTACTACATACGAAAATTCGTTCACTACAAACCTCTACACACTATTTCCTACACATATCAAGCATTAGAATTAATGTTCTTGAAAGTCGGGTGCTCCCAGTGGGTGCAGTGCACAGCAGAATGGGCCTCGCACCTTCCATTTTGAACACGTTTTGTGGGATATACAAGTTACTACATACGAAAATTCGTTCACTACAAACCTCTACACACTATTTCCTACACATATCAAGCATTAGAATTAATGTTCTTGAAAGTCGGGTGCTCCCAGTGGGTGCAGTGCACAGCAGAATGGGCCTCGCACCTTCCATTTTGAACACGTTTTGTGGGATATACAAGTTACTACATACGAAAATTCGTTCACTACAAACCTCTACACACTATTTCCTACACATATCAAGCATTAGAATTAATGTTCTTGAAAGTCGGGTGCTCCCAGTGGGTGCAGTGCACAGCAGAATGGGCCTCGCACCTTCCATTTTGAACACGTTTTGTGGGATATACAAGTTACTACATACGAAAATTCGTTCACTACAAACCTCTACACACTATTTCCTACACATATCAAGCATTAGAATTAATGTTCTTGAAAGTCGGGTGCTCCCAGTGGGTGCAGTGCACAGCAGAATGGGCCTCGCACCTTCCATTTTGAACACGTTTTGTGGGATATACAAGTTACTACATACGAAAATTCGTTCACTACAAACCTCTACACACTATTTCCTACACATATCAAGCATTAGAATTAATGTTCTTGAAAGTCGGGTGCTCCCAGTGGGTGCAGTGCACAGCAGAATGGGCCTCGCACCTTCCATTTTGAACACGTTTTGTGGGATATACAAGTTACTACATACGAAAATTCGTTCACTACAAACCTCTACACACTATTTCCTACACATATCAAGCATTAGAATTAATGTTCTTGAAAGTCGGGTGCTCCCAGTGGGTGCAGTGCACAGCAGAATGGGCCTCGCACCTTCCATTTTGAACACGTTTTGTGGGATATACAAGTTACTACATACGAAAATTCGTTCACTACAAACCTCTACACACTATTTCCTACACATATCAAGCATTAGAATTAATGTTCTTGAAAGTCGGGTGCTCCCAGTGGGTGCAGTGCACAGCAGAATGGGCCTCGCACCTTCCATTTTGAACACGTTTTGTGGGATATACAAGTTACTACATACGAAAATTCGTTCACTACAAACCTCTACACACTATTTCCTACACATATCAAGCATTAGAATTAATGTTCTTGAAAGTCGGGTGCTCCCAGTGGGTGCAGTGCACAGCAGAATGGGCCTCGCACCTTCCATTTTGAACACGTTTTGTGGGATATACAAGTTACTACATACGAAAATTCGTTCACTACAAACCTCTACACACTATTTCCTACACATATCAAGCATTAGAATTAATGTTCTTGAAAGTCGGGTGCTCCCAGTGGGTGCAGTGCACAGCAGAATGGGCCTCGCACCTTCCATTTTGAACACGTTTTGTGGGATATACAAGTTACTACATACGAAAATTCGTTCACTACAAACCTCTACACACTATTTCCTACACATATCAAGCATTAGAATTAATGTTCTTGAAAGTCGGGTGCTCCCAGTGGGTGCAGTGCACAGCAGAATGGGCCTCGCACCTTCCATTTTGAACACGTTTTGTGGGATATACAAGTTACTACATACGAAAATTCGTTCACTACAAACCTCTACACACTATTTCCTACACATATCAAGCATTAGAATTAATGTTCTTGAAAGTCGGGTGCTCCCAGTGGGTGCAGTGCACAGCAGAATGGGCCTCGCACCTTCCATTTTGAACACGTTTTGTGGGATATACAAGTTACTACATACGAAAATTCGTTCACTACAAACCTCTACACACTATTTCCTACACATATCAAGCATTAGAATTAATGTTCTTGAAAGTCGGGTGCTCCCAGTGGGTGCAGTGCACAGCAGAATGGGCCTCGCACCTTCCATTTTGAACACGTTTTGTGGGATATACAAGTTACTACATACGAAAATTCGTTCACTACAAACCTCTACACACTATTTCCTACACATATCAAGCATTAGAATTAATGTTCTTGAAAGTCGGGTGCTCCCAGTGGGTGCAGTGCACAGCAGAATGGGCCTCGCACCTTCCATTTTGAACACGTTTTGTGGGATATACAAGTTACTACATACGAAAATTCGTTCACTACAAACCTCTACACACTATTTCCTACACATATCAAGCATTAGAATTAATGTTCTTGAAAGTCGGGTGCTCCCAGTGGGTGCAGTGCACAGCAGAATGGGCCTCGCACCTTCCATTTTGAACACGTTTTGTGGGATATACAAGTTACTACATACGAAAATTCGTTCACTACAAACCTCTACACACTATTTCCTACACATATCAAGCATTAGAATTAATGTTCTTGAAAGTCGGGTGCTCCCAGTGGGTGCAGTGCACAGCAGAATGGGCCTCGCACCTTCCATTTTGAACACGTTTTGTGGGATATACAAGTTACTACATACGAAAATTCGTTCACTACAAACCTCTACACACTATTTCCTACACATATCAAGCATTAGAATTAATGTTCTTGAAAGTCGGGTGCTGCCAGTGGGTGCAGTGCACAGCAGTATGGGCCTCGCACCTTCCATTTTGAACACGTTTTGTGGGATATACAAGTTACTACATACGAAAATTCGTTCACTACAAACCTCTACACACTATTTCCTACACATATCAAGCATTAGAATTAATGTTCTTGAAAGTCGGGTGCTCCCAGTGGGTGCAGTGCACAGCAGAATGGGCCTCGCACCTTCCATTTTGAACACGTTTTGTGGGATATACAAGTTACTACATACGAAAATTCGTTCACTACAAACCTCTACACACTATTTCCTACACATATCAAGCATTAGAATTAATGTTCTTGAAAGTCGGGTGCTCCCAGTGGGTGCAGTGCACAGCAGAATGGGCCTCGCACCTTCCAGTTTGAACACGTTTTGTGGGATATACAAGTTACTACATACGAAAATTCGTTCACTACAAACCTCTACACACTATTTCCTACACATATCAAGCATTAGAATTAATGTTCTTGAAAGTCGGGTGCTCCCAGTGGGTGCAGTGCACAGCAGAATGGGCCTCGCACCTTCCATTTTGAACACGTTTTGTGGGATATACAAGTTACTACATACGAAAATTCGTTCACTACAAACCTCTACACACTATTTCCTACACATATCAAGCATTAGGATTAATGTTCTTGAAAGTCGGGTGCTGCCAGTGGGTGCAGTGCACAGCAGTATGGGCCTCGCACCTTCCATTTTGAACACGTTTTGTGGGATATACAAGTTACTACATACGAAAATTCGTTCACTACAAACCTCTACACACTATTTCCTACACATATCAAGCATTAGAATTAATGTTCTTGAAAGTCGGGTGCTCCCAGTGGGTGCAGTGCACAGCAGAATGGGCCTCGCACCTTCCATTTTGAACACGTTTTGTGGGATATACAAGTTACTACATACGAAAATTCGTTCACTACAAACCTCTACACACTATTTCCTACACATATCAAGCATTAGAATTAATGTTCTTGAAAGTCGGGTGCTCCCAGTGGGTGCAGTGCACAGCAGAATGGGCCTCGCACCTTCCATTTTGAACACGTTTTGTGGGATATACAAGTTACTACATACGAAAATTCGTTCACTACAAACCTCTACACACTATTTCCTACACATATCAAGCATTAGGATTAATGTTCTTGAAAGTCGGGTGCTGCCAGTGGGTGCAGTGCACAGCAGTATGGGCCTCGCACCTTCCATTTTGAACACGTTTTGTGGGATATACAAGTTACTACATACGAAAATTCGTTCACTACAAACCTCTACACACTATTTCCTACACATATCAAGCATTAGAATTAATGTTCTTGAAAGTCGGGTGCTCCCAGTGGGTGCAGTGCACAGCAGAATGGGCCTCGCACCTTCCATTTTGAACACGTTTTGTGGGATATACAAGTTACTACATACGAAAATTCGTTCACTACAAACCTCTACACACTATTTCCTACACATATCAAGCATTAGAATTAATGTTCTTGAAAGTCGGGTGCTCCCAGTGGGTGCAGTGCACAGCAGAATGGGCCTCGCACCTTCCATTTTGAACACGTTTTGTGGGATATACAAGTTACTACATACGAAAATTCGTTCACTACAAACCTCTACACACTATTTCCTACACATATCAAGCATTAGAATTAATGTTCTTGAAAGTCGGGTGCTCCCAGTGGGTGCAGTGCACAGCAGAATGGGCCTCGCACCTTCCATTTTGAACACGTTTTGTGGGATATACAAGTTACTACATACGAAAATTCGTTCACTACAAACCTCTACACACTATTTCCTACACATATCAAGCATTAGAATTAATGTTCTTGAAAG
The DNA here is from genome assembly GCA_026315105.1 of Locusta migratoria. Taxonomy (NCBI): domain Eukaryota; kingdom Metazoa; phylum Arthropoda; class Insecta; order Orthoptera; family Acrididae; genus Locusta; species Locusta migratoria. The sequence continues at coordinate 800,992,655 of CM048755.1, read as the reverse complement.
TCGGGTGCTCCCAGTGGGTGCAGTGCACAGCAGAATGGGCCTCGCACCTTCCATTTTGAACACGTTTTGTGGGATATACAAGTTACTACATACGAAAATTCGTTCACTACAAACCTCTACACACTATTTCCTACACATATCAAGCATTAGAATTAATGTTCTTGAAAGTCGGGTGCTCCCAGTGGGTGCAGTGCACAGCAGAATGGGCCTCGCACCTTCCATTTTGAACACCTTTTGTGGGATATACAAGTTACTACATACGAAAATTCGTTCACTACAAACCTCTACACACTATTTCCTACACATATCAAGCATTAGAATTAATGATCTTGAAAGTCGGGTGCTCCCAGTGGGTGCAGTGCACAGCAGAATGGGCCTCGCACCTTCCATTTTGAACACGTTTTGTGGGATATACAAGTTACTACATACGAAAATTCGTTCACTACAAACCTCTACACACTATTTCCTACACATATCAAGCATTAGAATTAATGTTCTTGAAAGTCGGGTGCTCCCAGTGGGTGCAGTGCACAGCAGAATGGGCCTCGCACCTTCCATTTTGAACACGTTTTGTGGGATATACAAGTTACTACATACGAAAATTCGTTCACTACAAACCTCTACACACTATTTCCTACACATATCAAGCATTAGAATTAATGTTCTTGAAAGTCGGGTGCTCCCAGTGGGTGCAGTGCACAGCAGAATGGGCCTCGCACCTTCCATTTTGAACACGTTTTGTGGGATATACAAGTTACTACATACGAAAATTCGTTCACTACAAACCTCTACACACTATTTCCTACACATATCAAGCATTAGAATTAATGTTCTTGAAAGTCGGGTGCTGCCAGTGGGTGCAGTGCACAGCAGTATGGGCCTCGCACCTTCCATTTTGAACACGTTTTGTGGGATATACAAGTTACTACATACGAAAATTCGTTCACTACAAACCTCTACACACTATTTCCTACACATATCAAGCATTAGAATTAATGTTCTTGAAAGTCGGGTGCTCCCAGTGGGTGCAGTGCACAGCAGAATGGGCCTCGCACCTTCCATTTTGAACACGTTTTGTGGGATATACAAGTTACTACATACGAAAATTCGTTCACTACAAACCTCTACACACTATTTCCTACACATATCAAGCATTAGAATTAATGTTCTTGAAAGTCGGGTGCTCCCAGTGGGTGCAGTGCACAGCAGAATGGGCCTCGCACCTTCCATTTTGAACACGTTTTGTGGGATATACAAGTTACTACATACGAAAATTCGTTCACTACAAACCTCTACACACTATTTCCTACACATATCAAGCATTAGAATTAATGTTCTTGAAAGTCGGGTGCTCCCAGTGGGTGCAGTGCACAGCAGAATGGGCCTCGCACCTTCCATTTTGAACACGTTTTGTGGGATATACAAGTTACTACATACGAAAATTCGTTCACTACAAACCTCTACACACTATTTCCTACACATATCAAGCATTAGAATTAATGTTCTTGAAAGTCGGGTGCTGCCAGTGGGTGGAGTGCACAGCAGTATGGGCCTCGCACCTTCCATTTTGAACACGTTTTGTGGGATATACAAGTTACTACATACGAAAATTCGTTCACTACAAACCTCTACACACTATTTCCTACACATATCAAGCATTAGAATTAATGTTCTTGAAAGTCGGGTGCTCCCAGTGGGTGCAGTGCACAGCAGAATGGGCCTCGCACCTTCCATTTTGAACACGTTTTGTGGGATATACAAGTTACTACATACGAAAATTCGTTCACTACAAACCTCTACACACTATTTCCTACACATATCAAGCATTAGAATTAATGTTCTTGAAAGTCGGGTGCTCCCAGTGGGTGCAGTGCACAGCAGAATGGGCCTCGCACCTTCCATTTTGAACACGTTTTGTGGGATATACAAGTTACTACATACGAAAATTCGTTCACTACAAACCTCTACACACTATTTCCTACACATATCAAGCATTAGAATTAATGTTCTTGAAAGTCGGGTGCTCCCAGTGGGTGCAGTGCACAGCAGAATGGGCCTCGCACCTTCCATTTTGAACACGTTTTGTGGGATATACAAGTTACTACATACGAAAATTCGTTCACTACAAACCTCTACACACTATTTCCTACACATATCAAGCATTAGAATTAATGTTCTTGAAAGTCGGGTGCTCCCAGTGGGTGCAGTGCACAGCAGAATGGGCCTCGCACCTTCCATTTTGAACACGTTTTGTGGGATATACAAGTTACTACATACGAAAATTCGTTCACTACAAACCTCTACACACTATTTCCTACACATATCAAGCATTAGAATTAATGTTCTTGAAAGTCGGGTGCTCCCAGTGGGTGCAGTGCACAGCAGAATGGGCCTCGCACCTTCCATTTTGAACACGTTTTGTGGGATATACAAGTTACTACATACGAAAATTCGTTCACTACAAACCTCTACACACTATTTCCTACACATATCAAGCATTAGAATTAATGATCTTGAAAGTCGGGTGCTCCCAGTGGGTGCAGTGCACAGCAGAATGGGCCTCGCACCTTCCATTTTGAACACGTTTTGTGGGATATACAAGTTACTACATACGAAAATTCGTTCACTACAAACCTCTACACACTATTTCCTACACATATCAAGCATTAGAATTAATGTTCTTGAAAGTCGGGTGCTCCCAGTGGGTGCAGTGCACAGCAGAATGGGCCTCGCACCTTCCATTTTGAACACGTTTTGTGGGATATACAAGTTACTACATACGAAAATTCGTTCACTACAAACCTCTACACACTATTTCCTACACATATCAAGCATTAGAATTAATGTTCTTGAAAGTCGGGTGCTCCCAGTGGGTGCAGTGCACAGCAGAATGGGCCTCGCACCTTCCATTTTGAACACGTTTTGTGGGATATACAAGTTACTACATACGAAAATTCGTTCACTACAAACCTCTACACACTATTTCCTACACATATCAAGCATTAGAATTAATGTTCTTGAAAGTCGGGTGCTCCCAGTGGGTGCAGTGCACAGCAGTATGGGCGTCGCACCTTCCATTTTGAACACGTTTTGTGGGATATACAAGTTACTACATACGAAAATTCGTTCACTACAAACCTCTACACACTATTTCCTACACATATCAAGCATTAGAATTAATGTTCTTGAAAGTCGGGTGCTCCCAGTGGGTGCAGTGCACAGCAGAATGGGCCTCGCACCTTCCATTTTGAACACGTTTTGTGGGATATACAAGTTACTACATACGAAAATTCGTTCACTACAACCCTCTACACACTATTTCCTACACATATCAAGCATTACAATTAATGTTCTTGAAAGTCGGGTGCTCCCAGTGGGTGCAGTGCACAGCAGTATGGGCGTCGCACCTTCCATTTTGAACACGTTTTGTGGGATATACAAGTTACTACATACGAAAATTCGTTCACTACAAACCTCTACACACTATTTCCTACACATATCAAGCATTAGAATTAATGTTCTTGAAAGTCGGGTGCTCCCAGTGTGTGCAGTGCACAGCAGTATGGGCCTCGCGCCTTCCATTTTGAACACGTTTTGTGGGATATACAAGTTACTACATACGAAAATTCGTTCACTACAAACCTCTACACACTATTTCCTACACATATCAAGCATTAGAATTAATGTTCTTGAAAGTCGGGTGCTCCCAGTGGGTGCAGTGCACAGCAGAATGGGCCTCGCACCTTCCATTTTGAACACGTTTTGTGGGATATACAAGTTACTACATACGAAAATTCGTTCACTACAAACCTCTACACACTATTTCCTACACATATCAAGCATTAGAATTAATGTTCTTGAAAGTCGGGTGCTCCCAGTGGGTGCAGTGCACAGCAGTATGGGCGTCGCACCTTCCATTTTGAACACGTTTTGTGGGATATACAAGTTACTACATACGAAAATTCGTTCACTACAAACCTCTACACACTATTTCCTACACATATCAAGCATTAGAATTAATGTTCTTGAAAGTCGGGTGCTCCCAGTGTGTGCAGTGCACAGCAGTATGGGCCTCGCGCCTTCCATTTTGAACACGTTTTGTGGGATATACAAGTTACTACATACGAAAATTCGTTCACTACAAACCTCTACACACTATTTCCTACACATATCAAGCATTAGAATTAATGTTCTTGAAAGTCGGGTGCTCCCAGTGTGTGCAGTGCACAGCAGTATGGGCCTCGCGCCTTCCATTTTGAACACGTTTTGTGGGATATACAAGTTACTACATACGAAAATTCGTTCACTACAAACCTCTACACACTATTTCCTACACATATCAAGCATTAGAATTAATGTTCTTGAAAGTCGGGTGCTCCCAGTGGGTGCAGTGCACAGCAGAATGGGCCTCGCACCTTCCATTTTGAACACGTTTTGTGGGATATACAAGTTACTACATACGAAAATTCGTTCACTACAAACCTCTACACACTATTTCCTACACATATCAAGCATTAGAATTAATGTTCTTGAAAGTCGGGTGCTCCCAGTGGGTGCAGTGCACAGCAGTATGGGCGTCGCACCTTCCATTTTGAACACGTTTTGTGGGATATACAAGTTACTACATACGAAAATTCGTTCACTACAAACCTCTACACACTATTTCCTACACATATCAAGCATTAGAATTAATGTTCTTGAAAGTCGGGTGCTCCCAGTGTGTGCAGTGCACAGCAGTATGGGCCTCGCGCCTTCCATTTTGAACACGTTTTGTGGGATATACAAGTTACTACATACGAAAATTCGTTCACTACAAACCTCTACACACTATTTCCTACACATATCAAGCATTAGAATTAATGTTCTTGAAAGTCGGGTGCTCCCAGTGGGTGCAGTGCACAGCAGAATGGGCCTCGCACCTTCCATTTTGAACACGTTTTGTGGGATATACAAGTTACTACATACGAAAATTCGTTCACTACAAACCTCTACACACTATTTCCTACACATATCAAGCATTAGAATTAATGTTCTTGAAAGTCGGGTGCTCCCAGTGGGTGCAGTGCACAGCAGTATGGGCGTCGCACCTTCCATTTTGAACACGTTTTGTGGGATATACAAGTTACTACATACGAAAATTCGTTCACTACAAACCTCTACACACTATTTCCTACACATATCAAGCATTAGAATTAATGTTCTTGAAAGTCGGGTGCTCCCAGTGGGTGCAGTGCACAGCAGAATGGGCCTCGCACCTTCCATTTTGAACACGTTTTGTGGGATATACAAGTTACTACATACGAAAATTCGTTCACTACAACCCTCTACACACTATTTCCTACACATATCAAGCATTACAATTAATGTTCTTGAAAGTCGGGTGCTCCCAGTGGGTGCAGTGCACAGCAGTATGGGCGTCGCACCTTCCATTTTGAACACGTTTTGTGGGATATACAAGTTACTACATACGAAAATTCGTTCACTACAAACCTCTACACACTATTTCCTACACATATCAAGCATTAGAATTAATGTTCTTGAAAGTCGGGTGCTCCCAGTGTGTGCAGTGCACAGCAGTATGGGCCTCGCGCCTTCCATTTTGAACACGTTTTGTGGGATATACAAGTTACTACATACGAAAATTCGTTCACTACAAACCTCTACACACTATTTCCTACACATATCAAGCATTAGAATTAATGTTCTTGAAAGTCGGGTGCTCCCAGTGGGTGCAGTGCACAGCAGAATGGGCCTCGCACCTTCCATTTTGAACACGTTTTGTGGGATATACAAGTTACTACATACGAAAATTCGTTCACTACAAACCTCTACACACTATTTCCTACACATATCAAGCATTAGAATTAATGTTCTTGAAAGTCGGGTGCTCCCAGTGGGTGCAGTGCACAGCAGTATGGGCGTCGCACCTTCCATTTTGAACACGTTTTGTGGGATATACAAGTTACTACATACGAAAATTCGTTCACTACAAACCTCTACACACTATTTCCTACACATATCAAGCATTAGAATTAATGTTCTTGAAAGTCGGGTGCTCCCAGTGTGTGCAGTGCACAGCAGTATGGGCCTCGCGCCTTCCATTTTGAACACGTTTTGTGGGATATACAAGTTACTACATACGAAAATTCGTTCACTACAAACCTCTACACACTATTTCCTACACATATCAAGTATTAGAATTAATGTTCTTGAAAGTCGGGTGCTCCCAGTGGGTGCAGTGCACAGCAGAATGGGCCTCGCACCTTCCATTTTGAACACGTTTTGTGGGATATACAAGTTACTACATACGAAAATTCGTTCACTACAAACCTCTACACACTATTTCCTACACATATCAAGCATTAGAATTAATGTTCTTGAAAGTCGGGTGCTCCCAGTGGGTGCAGTGCACAGCAGTATGGGCGTCGCACCTTCCATTTTGAACACGTTTTGTGGGATATACAAGTTACTACATACGAAAATTCGTTCACTACAAACCTCTACACACTATTTCCTACACATATCAAGCATTAGAATTAATGTTCTTGAAAGTCGGGTGCTCCCAGTGTGTGCAGTGCACAGCAGTATGGGCCTCGCGCCTTCCATTTTGAACACGTTTTGTGGGATATACAAGTTACTACATACGAAAATTCGTTCACTACAAACCTCTACACACTATTTCCTACACATATCAAGCATTAGAATTAATGTTCTTGAAAGTCGGGTGCTCCCAGTGTGTGCAGTGCACAGCAGTATGGGCCTCGCGCCTTCCATTTTGAACACGTTTTGTGGGATATACAAGTTACTACATACGAAAATTCGTTCACTACAAACCTCTACACACTATTTCCTACACATATCAAGCATTAGAATTAATGTTCTTGAAAGTCGGGTGCTCCCAGTGGGTGCAGTGCACAGCAGTATGGGCGTCGCACCTTCCATTTTGAACACGTTTTGTGGGATATACAAGTTACTACATACGAAAATTCGTTCACTACAAACCTCTACACACTATTTCCTACACATATCAAGCATTAGAATTAATGTTCTTGAAAGTCGGGTGCTCCCAGTGTGTGCAGTGCACAGCAGTATGGGCCTCGCGCCTTCCATTTTGAACACGTTTTGTGGGATATACAAGTTACTACATACGAAAATTCGTTCACTACAAACCTCTACACACTATTTCCTACACATATCAAGCATTAGAATTAATGTTCTTGAAAGTCGGGTGCTCCCAGTGTGTGCAGTGCACAGCAGTATGGGCCTCGCGCCTTCCATTTTGAACACGTTTTGTGGGATATACAAGTTACTACATACGAAAATTCGTTCACTACAAACCTCTACACACTATTTCCTACACATATCAAGCATTAGAATTAATGTTCTTGAAAGTCGGGTGCTCCCAGTGGGTGCAGTGCACAGCAGTATGGGCGTCGCACCTTCCATTTTGAACACGTTTTGTGGGATATACAAGTTACTACATACGAAAATTCGTTCACTACAAACCTCTACACACTATTTCCTACACATATCAAGCATTAGAATTAATGTTCTTGAAAGTCGGGTGCTCCCAGTGTGTGCAGTGCACAGCAGTATGGGCCTCGCGCCTTCCATTTTGAACACGTTTTGTGGGATATACAAGTTACTACATACGAAAATTCGTTCACTACAAACCTCTACACACTATTTCCTACACATATCAAGCATTAGAATTAATGTTCTTGAAAGTCGGGTGCTCCCAGTGGGTGCAGTGCACAGCAGTATGGGCGTCGCACCTTCCATTTTGAACACGTTTTGTGGGATATACAAGTTACTACATACGAAAATTCGTTCACTACAAACCTCTACACACTATTTCCTACACATATCAAGCATTAGAATTAATGTTCTTGAAAGTCGGGTGCTCCCAGTGGGTGCAGTGCACAGCAGAATGGGCCTCGCACCTTCCATTTTGAACACGTTTTGTGGGATATACAAGTTACTACATACGAAAATTCGTTCACCACAAACCTCTACACACTATTTCCTACACATATCAAGCATTAGAATTAATGTTCTTGAAAGTCGGGTGCTCCCAGTGGGTGCAGTGCACAGCAGAATGGGCCTCGCACCTTCCATTTTGAACACGTTTTGTGGGATATACAAGTTACTACATACGAAAATTCGTTCACTACAAACCTCTACACACTATTTCCTACACATATCAAGCATTAGAATTAATGTTCTTGAAAGTCGGGTGCTCCCAGTGGGTGCAGTGCACAGCAGAATGGGCCTCGCACCTTCCATTTTGAACACGTTTTGTGGGATATACAAGTTACTACATACGAAAATTCGTTCACTACAAACCTCTACACACTATTTCCTACACATATCAAGCATTAGAATTAATGTTCTTGAAAGTCGGGTGCTCCCAGTGGGTGCAGTGCACAGCAGTATGGGCGTCGCACCTTCCATTTTGAACACGTTTTGTGGGATATACAAGTTACTACATACGAAAATTCGTTCACTACAAACCTCTACACACTATTTCCTACACATATCAAGCATTAGAATTAATGTTCTTGAAAGTCGGGTGCTCCCAGTGGGTGCAGTGCACAGCAGAATGGGCCTCGCACCTTCCATTTTGAACACGTTTTGTGGGATATACAAGTTACTACATACGAAAATTCGTTCACTACAAACCTCTACACACTATTTCCTACACATATCAAGCATTAGAATTAATGTTCTTGAAAGTCGGGTGCTCCCAGTGGGTGCAGTGCACAGCAGAATGGGCCTCGCACCTTCCATTTTGAACACGTTTTGTGGGATATACAAGTTACTACATACGAAAATTCGTTCACTACAAACCTCTACACACTATTTCCTACACATATCAAGCATTAGAATTAATGTTCTTGAAAGTCGGGTGCTCCCAGTGGGTGCAGTGCACAGCAGTATGGGCGTCGCACCTTCCATTTTGAACACGTTTTGTGGGATATACAAGTTACTACATACGAAAATTCGTTCACTACAAACCTCTACACACTATTTCCTACACATATCAAGCATTAGAATTAATGTTCTTGAAAGTCGGGTGCTCCCAGTGGGTGCAGTGCACAGCAGTATGGGCGTCGCACCTTCCATTTTGAACACGTTTTGTGGGATATACAAGTTACTACATACGAAAATTCGTTCACTACAAACCTCTACACACTATTTCCTACACATATCAAGCATTAGAATTAATGTTCTTGAAAGTCGGGTGCTCCCAGTGGGTGCAGTGCACAGCAGAATGGGCCTCGCACCTTCCATTTTGAACACGTTTTGTGGGATATACAAGTTACTACATACGAAAATTCGTTCACTACAAACCTCTACACACTATTTCCTACACATATCAAGCATTAGAATTAATGTTCTTGAAAGTCGGGTGCTCCCAGTGGGTGCAGTGCACAGCAGAATGGGCCTCGCACCTTCCATTTTGAACACGTTTTGTGGGATATACAAGTTACTACATACGAAAATTCGTTCACTACAAACCTCTACACACTATTTCCTACACATATCAAGCATTAGAATTAATGTTCTTGAAAGTCGGGTGCTCCCAGTGGGTGCAGTGCACAGCAGTATGGGCGTCGCACCTTCCATTTTGAACACGTTTTGTGGGATATACAAGTTACTACATACGAAAATTCGTTCACTACAAACCTCTACACACTATTTCCTACACATATCAAGCATTAGAATTAATGTTCTTGAAAGTCGGGTGCTCCCAGTGGGTGCAGTGCACAGCAGAATGGGCCTCGCACCTTCCATTTTGAACACGTTTTGTGGGATATACAAGTTACTACATACGAAAATTCGTTCACTACAAACCTCTACACACTATTTCCTACACATATCAAGCATTAGAATTAATGTTCTTGAAAGTCGTGTGCTCCCAGTGGGTGCAGTGCACAGCAGTATGGGCGTCGCACCTTCCATTTTGAACACGTTTTGTGGGATATACAAGTTACTACATACGAAAATTCGTTCACTACAAACCTCTACACACTATTTCCTACACATATCAAGCATTAGAATTAATGTTCTTGAAAGTCGGGTGCTCCCAGTGGGTGCAGTGCACAGCAGAATGGGCCTCGCACCTTCCATTTTGAACACGTTTTGTGGGATATGCAAGTTACTACATACGAAAATTCGTTCACTACAAACCTCTACACACTATTTCCTACACATATCAAGCATTAGAATTAATGTTCTTGAAAGTCGGGTGCTCCCAGTGGGTGCAGTGCACAGCAGAATGGGCCTCGCACCTTCCATTTTGAACACGTTTTGTGGGATATACAAGTTACTACATACGAAAATTCGTTCACTACAAACCTCTACACACTATTTCCTACACATATCAAGCATTAGAATTAATGTTCTTGAAAGTCGGGTGCTCCCAGTGGGTGCAGTGCACAGCAGTATGGGCGTCGCACCTTCCATTTTGAACACGTTTTGTGGGATATACAAGTTACTACATACGAAAATTCGTTCACTACAAACCTCTACACACTATTTCCTACACATATCAAGCATTAGAATTAATGTTCTTGAAAGTCGGGTGCTCCCAGTGGGTGCAGTGCACAGCAGAATGGGCCTCGCACCTTCCATTTTGAACACGTTTTGTGGGATATACAAGTTACTACATACGAAAATTCGTTCACTACAAACCTCTACACACTATTTCCTACACATATCAAGCATTAGAATTAATGTTCTTGAAAGTCGGGTGCTCCCAGTGGGTGCAGTGCACAGCAGAATGGGCCTCGCACCTTCCATTTTGAACACGTTTTGTGGGATATACAAGTTACTACATACGAAAATTCGTTCACTACAAACCTCTACACACTATTTCCTACACATATCAAGCATTAGAATTAATGTTCTTGAAAGTCGGGTGCTCCCAGTGGGTGCAGTGCACAGCAGAATGGGCCTCGCACCTTCCATTTTGAACACGTTTTGTGGGATATACAAGTTACTACATACGAAAATTCGTTCACTACAAACCTCTACACACTATTTCCTACACATATCAAGCATTAGAATTAATGTTCTTGAAAGTCGGGTGCTCCCAGTGGGTGCAGTGCACAGCAGAATGGGCCTCGCACCTTCCATTTTGAACACGTTTTGTGGGATATACAAGTTACTACATACGAAAATTCGTTCACTACAAACCTCTACACACTATTTCCTACACATATCAAGCATTAGAATTAATGTTCTTGAAAGTCGGGTGCTCCCAGTGGGTGCAGTGCACAGCAGAATGGGCCTCGCACCTTCCATTTTGAACACGTTTTGTGGGATATACAAGTTACTACATACGAAAATTCGTTCACTACAAACCTCTACACACTATTTCCTACACATATCAAGCATTAGAATTAATGTTCTTGAAAGTCGGGTGCTCCCAGTGGGTGCAGTGCACAGCAGAATGGGCCTCGCACCTTCCATTTTGAACACGTTTTGTGGGATATACAAGTTACTACATACGAAAATTCGTTCACTACAAACCTCTACACACTATTTCCTACACATATCAAGCATTAGAATTAATGTTCTTGAAAGTCGGGTGCTCCCAGTGGGTGCAGTGCACAGCAGAATGGGCCTCGCACCTTCCATTTTGAACACGTTTTGTGGGATATACAAGTTACTACATACGAAAATTCGTTCACTACAAACCTCTACACACTATTTCCTACACATATCAAGCATTAGAATTAATGTTCTTGAAAGTCGGGTGCTCCCAGTGGGTGCAGTGCACAGCAGAATGGGCCTCGCACCTTCCATTTTGAACACGTTTTGTGGGATATACAAGTTACTACATACGAAAATTCGTTCACTACAAACCTCTACACACTATTTCCTACACATATCAAGCATTAGAATTAATGTTCTTGAAAGTCGGGTGCTCCCAGTGGGTGCAGTGCACAGCAGAATGGGCCTCGCACCTTCCATTTTGAACACGTTTTGTGGGATATACAAGTTACTACATACGAAAATTCGTTCACTACAAACCTCTACACACTATTTCCTACACATATCAAGCATTAGAATTAATGTTCTTGAAAGTCGGGTGCTCCCAGTGGGTGCAGTGCACAGCAGAATGGGCCTCGCACCTTCCATTTTGAACACGTTTTGTGGGATATACAAGTTACTACATACGAAAATTCGTTCACTACAAACCTCTACACACTATTTCCTACATATATCAAGCATTAGAATTAATGTTCTTGAAAGTCGGGTGCTCCCAGTGGGTGCAGTGCACAGCAGAATGGGCCTCGCACCTTCCATTTTGAACACGTTTTGTGGGATATACAAGTTACTACATACGAAAATTCGTTCACTACAAACCTCTACACACTATTTCCTACACATATCAAGCATTAGAATTAATGTTCTTGAAAGTCGGGTGCTCCCAGTGGGTGCAGTGCACAGCAGAATGGGCCTCGCACCTTCCATTTTGAACACGTTTTGTGGGATATACAAGTTACTACATACGAAAATTCGTTCACTACAAACCTCTACACACTATTTCCTACACATATCAAGCATTAGAATTAATGTTCTTGAAAGTCGGGTGCTCCCAGTGGGTGCAGTGCACAGCAGAATGGGCCTCGCACCTTCCATTTTGAACACGTTTTGTGGGATATACAAGTTACTACATACGAAAATTCGTTCACTACAAACCTCTACACACTATTTCCTAAACATATCAAGCATTAGAATTAATGTTCTTGAAAGTCGGGTGCTCCCAGTGGGTGCAGTGCACAGGAGTATGGGCGTCGCACCTTCCATTTTGACACGTTTTGTGGGATATACAAGTTACTACATACGAAAATTCGTTCACTACAAACCTCTACACACTATTTCCTACACATATCAAGCATTAGAATTAATGTTCTTGAAAGTCGGGTGCTCCCAGTGTGTGCAGTGCACAGCAGTATGGGCCTCGCGCCTTCCATTTTGAACACGTTTTGTGGGATATACAAGTTACTACATACGAAAATTCGTTCACTACAAACCTCTACACACTATTTCCTACACATATCAAGCATTAGAATTAATGTTCTTGAAAGTCGGGTGCTCCCAGTGGGTGCAGTGCACAGCAGAATGGGCCTCGCACCTTCCATTTTGAACACGTTTTGTGGGATATACAAGTTACTACATACGAAAATTCGTTCACTACAAACCTCTACACACTATTTCCTACACATATCAAGCATTAGAATTAATGTTCTTGAAAGTCGGGTGCTCCCAGTGGGTGCAGTGCACAGCAGAATGGGCCTCGCACCTTCCATTTTGAACACGTTTTGTGGGATATACAAGTTACTACATACGAAAATTCGTTCACTACAAACCTCTACACACTATTTCCTACACATATCAAGCATTAGAATTAATGTTCTTGAAAGTCGGGTGCTCCCAGTGGGTGCAGTGCACAGCAGAATGGGCCTCGCACCTTCCATTTTGAACACGTTTTGTGGGATATACAAGTTACTACATACGAAAATTCGTTCACTACAAACCTCTACACACTATTTCCTACACATATCAAGCATTAGAATTAATGTTCTTGAAAGTCGGGTGCTCCCAGTGGGTGCAGTGCACAGCAGAATGGGCCTCGCACCTTCCATTTTGAACACGTTTTGTGGGATATACAAGTTACTACATACGAAAATTCGTTCACTACAAACCTCTACACACTATTTCCTACACATATCAAGCATTAGAATTAATGTTCTTGAAAGTCGGGTGCTCCCAGTGGGTGCAGTGCACAGCAGAATGGGCCTCGCACCTTCCATTTTGAACACGTTTTGTGGGATATACAAGTTACTACATACGAAAATTCGTTCACTACAAACCTCTACACACTATTTCCTACACATATCAAGCATTAGAATTAATGTTCTTGAAAGTCGGGTGCTCCCAGTGGGTGCAGTGCACAGCAGAATGGGCCTCGCACCTTCCATTTTGAACACGTTTTGTGGGATATACAAGTTACTACATACGAAAATTCGTTCACTACAAACCTCTACACACTATTTCCTACACATATCAAGCATTAGAATTAATGTTCTTGAAAGTCGGGTGCTCCCAGTGGGTGCAGTGCACAGCAGAATGGGCCTCGCACCTTCCATTTTGAACACGTTTTGTGGGATATACAAGTTACTACATACGAAAATTCGTTCACTACAAACCTCTACACACTATTTCCTACACATATCAAGCATTAGAATTAATGTTCTTGAAAGTCGGGTGCTCCCAGTGGGTGCAGTGCACAGCAGAATGGGCCTCGCACCTTCCATTTTGAACACGTTTTGTGGGATATACAAGTTACTACATACGAAAATTCGTTCACTACAAACCTCTACACACTATTTCCTACACATATCAAGCATTAGAATTAATGTTCTTGAAAGTCGGGTGCTCCCAGTGGGTGCAGTGCACAGCAGAATGGGCCTCGCACCTTCCATTTTGAACACGTTTTGTGGGATATACAAGTTACTACATACGAAAATTCGTTCACTACAAACCTCTACACACTATTTCCTACACATATCAAGCATTAGAATTAATGTTCTTGAAAGTCGGGTGCTCCCAGTGGGTGCAGTGCACAGCAGAATGGGCCTCGCACCTTCCATTTTGAACACGTTTTGTGGGATATACAAGTTACTACATACGAAAATTCGTTCACTACAAACCTCTACACACTATTTCCTACACATATCAAGCATTAGAATTAATGTTCTTGAAAGTCGGGTGCTCCCAGTGGGTGCAGTGCACAGCAGAATGGGCCTCGCACCTTCCATTTTGAACACGTTTTGTGGGATATACAAGTTACTACATACGAAAATTCGTTCACTACAAACCTCTACACACTATTTCCTACACATATCAAGCATTAGAATTAATGTTCTTGAAAGTCGGGTGCTCCCAGTGGGTGCAGTGCACAGCAGAATGGGCCTCGCACCTTCCATTTTGAACACGTTTTGTGGGATATACAAGTTACTACATACGAAAATTCGTTCACTACAAACCTCTACACACTATTTCCTACACATATCAAGCATTAGAATTAATGTTCTTGAAAGTCGGGTGCTCCCAGTGGGTGCAGTGCACAGCAGAATGGGCCTCGCACCTTCCATTTTGAACACGTTTTGTGGGATATACAAGTTACTACATACGAAAATTCGTTCACTACAAACCTCTACACACTATTTCCTACACATATCAAGCATTAGAATTAATGTTCTTGAAAGTCGGGTGCTCCCAGTGGGTGCAGTGCACAGGAGTATGGGCGTCGCACCTTCCATTTTGAACACGTTTTGTGGGATATACAAGTTACTACATACGAAAATTCGTTCACTACAAACCTCTACACACTATTTCCTACACATATCAAGCATTAGAATTAATGTTCTTGAAAGTCGGGTGCTCCCAGTGGGTGCAGTGCACAGCAGAATGGGCCTCGCACCTTCCATTTTGAACACGTTTTGTGGGATATACAAGTTACTACATACGAAAATTCGTTCACTACAAACCTCTACACACTATTTCCTACACATATCAAGCATTAGAATTAATGTTCTTGAAAGTCGGGTGCTCCCAGTGGGTGCAGTGCACAGCAGAATGGGCCTCGCACCTTCCATTTTGAACACGTTTTGTGGGATATACAAGTTACTACATACGAAAATTCGTTCACTACAAACCTCTACACACTATTTCCTACACATATCAAGCATTAGAATTAATGTTCTTGAAAGTCGGGTGCTCCCAGTGGGTGCAGTGCACAGCAGAATGGGCCTCGCACCTTCCATTTTGAACACGTTTTGTGGGATATACAAGTTACTACATACGAAAATTCGTTCACTACAAACCTCTACACACTATTTCCTACACATATCAAGCATTAGAATTAATGTTCTTGAAAGTCGGGTGCTCCCAGTGGGTGCAGTGCACAGGAGTATGGGCGTCGCACCTTCCATTTTGAACACGTTTTGTGGGATATACAAGTTACTACATACGAAAATTCGTTCACTACAAACCTCTACACACTATTTCCTACACATATCAAGCATTAGAATTAATGTTCTTGAAAGTCGGGTGCTCCCAGTGGGTGCAGTGCACAGCAGAATGGGCCTCGCACCTTCCATTTTGAACACGTTTTGTGGGATATACAAGTTACTACATACGAAAATTCGTTCACTACAAACCTCTACACACTATTTCCTACACATATCAAGCATTAGAATTAATGTTCTTGAAAGTCGGGTGCTCCCAGTGGGTGCAGTGCACAGCAGAATGGGCCTCGCACCTTCCATTTTGAACACGTTTTGTGGGATATACAAGTTACTACATACGAAAATTCGTTCACTACAAACCTCTACACACTATTTCCTACACATATCAAGCATTAGAATTAATGTTCTTGAAAGTCGGGTGCTCCCAGTGGGTGCAGTGCACAGCAGAATGGGCCTCGCACCTTCCATTTTGAACACGTTTTGTGGGATATACAAGTTACTACATACGAAAATTCGTTCACTACAAACCTCTACACACTATTTCCTACACATATCAACCATTAGAATTAATGTTCTTGAAAGTCGGGTGCTCCCAGTGGGTGCAGTGCACAGGAGTATGGGCGTCGCACCTTCCATTTTGAACACGTTTTGTGGGATATACAAGTTACTACATACGAAAATTCGTTCACTACAAACCTCTACACACTATTTCCTACACATATCAAGCATTAGAATTAATGTTCTTGAAAGTCGGGTGCTCCCAGTGTGTGCAGTGCACAGCAGTATGGGCCTCGCGCCTTCCATTTTGAACACGTTTTGTGGGATATACAAGTTACTACATACGAAAATTCGTTCACTACAAACCTCTACACACTATTTCCTACACATATCAAGCATTAGAATTAATGTTCTTGAAAGTCGGGTGCTCCCAGTGGGTGCAGTGCACAGCAGAATGGGCCTCGCACCTTCCATTTTGAACACGTTTTGTGGGATATACAAGTTACTACATACGAAAATTCGTTCACTACAAACCTCTACACACTATTTCCTACACATATCAAGCATTAGAATTAATGTTCTTGAAAGTCGGGTGCTCCCAGTGGGTGCAGTGCACAGCAGAATGGGCCTCGCACCTTCCATTTTGAACACGTTTTGTGGGATATACAAGTTACTACATACGAAAATTCGTTCACTACAAACCTCTACACACTATTTCCTACACATATCAAGCATTAGAATTAATGTTCTTGAAAGTCGGGTGCTCCCAGTGGGTGCAGTGCACAGCAGAATGGGCCTCGCACCTTCCATTTTGAACACGTTTTGTGGGATATACAAGTTACTACATACGAAAATTCGTTCACTACAAACCTCTACACACTATTTCCTACACATATCAAGCATTAGAATTAATGTTCTTGAAAGTCGGGTGCTCCCAGTGGGTGCAGTGCACAGCAGAATGGGCCTCGCACCTTCCATTTTGAACACGTTTTGTGGGATATACAAGTTACTACATACGAAAATTCGTTCACTACAAACCTCTACACACTATTTCCTACACATATCAAGCATTAGAATTAATGTTCTTGAAAGTCGGGTGCTCCCAGTGGGTGCAGTGCACAGCAGAATGGGCCTCGCACCTTCCATTTTGAACACGTTTTGTGGGATATACAAGTTACTACATACGAAAATTCGTTCACTACAAACCTCTACACACTATTTCCTACACATATCAAGCATTAGAATTAATGTTCTTGAAAGTCGGGTGCTCCCAGTGGGTGCAGTGCACAGCAGAATGGGCGTCGCACCTTCCATTTTGAACACGTTTTGTGGGATATACAAGTTACTACATACGAAAATTCGTTCACTACAAACCTCTACACACTATTTCCTACACATATCAAGCATTAGAATTAATGTTCTTGAAAGTCGGGTGCTCCCAGTGTGTGCAGTGCACAGCAGTATGGGCCTCGCGCCTTCCATTTTGAACACGTTTTGTGGGATATACAAGTTACTACATACGAAAATTCGTTCACTACAAACCTCTACACACTATTTCCTACACATATCAAGCATTAGAATTAATGTTCTTGAAAGTCGGGTGCTCCCAGTGGGTGCAGTGCACAGCAGAATGGGCCTCGCACCTTCCATTTTGAACACGTTTTGTGGGATATACAAGTTACTACATACGAAAATTCGTTCACTACAAACCTCTACACACTATTTCCTACACATATCAAGCATTAGAATTAATGTTCTTGAAAGTCGGGTGCTCCCAGTGGGTGCAGTGCACAGCAGAATGGGCCTCGCACCTTCCATTTTGAACACGTTTTGTGGGATATACAAGTTACTACATACGAAAATTCGTTCACTACAAACCTCTACACACTATTTCCTACACATATCAAGCATTAGAATTAATGTTCTTGAAAGTCGGGTGCTCCCAGTGTGTGCAGTGCACAGCAGTATGGGCCTCGCGCCTTCCATTTTGAACACGTTTTGTGGGATATACAAGTTACTACATACGAAAATTCGTTCACTACAAACCTCTACACACTATTTCCTACACATATCAAGCATTAGAATTAATGTTCTTGAAAGTCGGGTGCTCCCAGTGGGTGCAGTGCACAGCAGAATGGGCCTCGCACCTTCCATTTTGAACACGTTTTGTGGGATATACAAGTTACTACATACGAAAATTCGTTCACTACAAACCTCTACACACTATTTCCTACACATATCAAGCATTAGAATTAATGTTCTTGAAAGTCGGGTGCTCCCAGTGGGTGCAGTGCACAGCAGAATGGGCCTCGCACCTTCCATTTTGAACACGTTTTGTGGGATATACAAGTTACTACATACGAAAATTCGTTCACTACAAACCTCTACACACTATTTCCTACACATATCAAGCATTAGAATTAATGTTCTTGAATGTCGGGTGCTGCCAGTGGCTGAAGTGCACAGCAGTATGGGCCTCGCGCCTTCCATTTTGAACACGTTTTGTGGGATATACAAGTTACTACATACGAAAATTCGTTCACTACAAACCTCTACACACTATTTCCTACACATATCAAGCATTAGAATTAATGTTCTTGAAAGTCGGGTGCTGCCAGTGGGTGCAGTGCACAGCAGTATGGGCCTCGCGCCTTCTATTTTGAACACGTTTTGTGGGATATACAAGTTACTACATACGAAAATTCGTTCACTACAAACCTCTACACACTATTTCCTACACATATCAAGCATTAGAATTAATGTTCTTGAAAGTCGGGTGCTGCCAGTGGCTGCAGTGCACAGCAGTATGGGCCTCGCGCCTTCCATTTTGAACACGTTTTGTGGGATATACAAGTTACTACATACGAAAATTCGTTCACTACAAACCTCTACACACTATTTCCTACACATATCAAGCATTAGAATTAATGTTCTTGAAAGTCGGGTGCTCCCAGTGGGTGCAGTGCACAGCAGAATGGGCCTCGCACCTTCCATTTTGAACACGTTTTGTGGGATATACAAGTTACTACATACGAAAATTCGTTCACTACAAACCTCTACACACTATTTCCTACACATATCAAGCATTAGAATTAATGTTCTTGAAAGTCGGGTGCTCCCAGTGGGTGCAGTGCACAGCAGAATGGGCCTCGCACCTTCCATTTTGAACACGTTTTGTGGGATATACAAGTTACTACATACGAAAATTCGTTCACTACAAACCTCTACACACTATTTCCTACACATATCAAGCATTAGAATTAATGTTCTTGAAAGTCGGGTGCTCCCAGTGGGTGCAGTGCACAGCAGAATGGGCCTCGCACCTTCCATTTTGAACACGTTTTGTGGGATATACAAGTTACTACATACGAAAATTCGTTCACTACAAACCTCTACACACTATTTCCTACACATATCAAGCATTAGAATTAATGTTCTTGAAAGTCGGGTGCTGCCAGTGGCTGCAGTGCACAGCAGTATGGGCCTCGCGCCTTCCATTTTGAACACGTTTTGTGGGATATACAAGTTACTACATACGAAAATTCGTTCACTACAAACCTCTACACACTATTTCCTACACATATCAAGCATTAGAATTAAATTTCTTGAAAGTCGGGTGCTGCCAGTGGGTGCAGTGCACAGCAGTATGGGCCTCGCGCCTTCCATTTTGAACACGTTTTGTGGGATATACAAGTTACTACATACGAAAATTCGTTCACTACAAACCTCTACACACTATTTCCTACACATATCAAGCATTAGAATTAATGTTCTTGAAAGGCGGGTGCTGCCAGTGGCTGCAGTGCACAGCAGTATGGGCCTCACGCCTTCCATTTTGAACACGTTTTGTGGGATATACAAGTTACTACATACGAAAATTCGTTCACTACAAACCTCTACACACTATTTCCTACACATATCAAGCATTAGAATTAAATTTCTTGAAAGTCGGGTGCTGCCAGTGGCTGCAGTGCACAGCAGTATGGGCCTCGCGCCTTCCATTTTGAACACGTTTTGTGGGATATACAAGTTACTACATACGAAAATTCGTTCACTACAAACCTCTACACACTATTTCCTACACATATCAAGCATTAGAATTAATGTCCTTGAAAGTCGGGTGCTGCCAGTGGCTGCAGTGCACAGCAGTATGGGCCTCGCGCCTTCCATTTTGAACACGTTTTGTGGGATATACAAGTTACTACATACGAAAATTCGTTCACTACAAACCTCTACACACTATTTCCTACACATATCAAGCATTAGAATTAATGTTCTTGAAAGTCGGGTGCTGCCAGTGGCTGCAGTGCACAGCAGTATGGGCCTCGCGCCTTCCACTTTGAACACGTTTTGTGGGATATACAAGTTACTACATACGAAATTTCGTTCACTACAAACCTCTACACACTATTTCCTACACATATCAAGCATTAGAATTAAATTTCTTGAAAGTCGGGTGCTGCCAGTGGGTGCAGTGCACAGCAGTATGGGCCTTGCACCTTCCATTTTGAACACGTTTTGTGGGATATACAAGTTACTACATACGAAAATTCGTTCACTACAAACCTCTACACACGATTTCCTACACATATCAAGCATTAGAATTAATGTCCTTGAAAGTCGGGTGCTGCAAGTGGCTGCAGTGCACAGCAGTATGGGCCTCGCGCCTTCCATTTTGAACACGTTTTGTGGGATATACAAGTTACTACATACGAAAATTCGTTCACTACAAACCTCTACACACTATTTCCTACACATATCAAGCATTAGAATTAGTGTTCTTGAAAGTCGGGTGCTGCCAGTGGGTGCAGTGCACAGCAGTATGGGCCTCGCGCCTTCCATTTTGAACACGTTTTGTGGGATATACAAGTTACTACATACGAAAATTCGTTCACTACAAACCTCTATGCACTATTTCCTACACATATATTATCCACTAGAATTAAATTTCTTGGATGTCGGGTGCTGCCAGTGGGTGCAGTGCACAGCAGTATGGGCCTCGCACCTTCCATTTTGAACACGTTTTGTGGGATATACAAGTTACTACATACGAAAATTCGCTCACTACAAACCTCTATGCACTATTTCCTACACATATATTATCCACTAGAATTAAATTTCTTGGATGTCGGGTGCTGCCAGTGGGTGTAGTGCACAGCAGTATGGGCCTCGCACCTTCCATTTTGAACACGTTTTGTGGGATATACAAGTTACTACATACGAAAATTCGTTCACTACAAACCTCTACACACTATTTCCCACACATATCAAGCATTAGAATTAAATTTCTTGAAAGTCGGGTGCTGCCAGTGGGTGCAGTGCACAGCAGTATGGGCCTTGCACCTTCCATTTTGAACACGTTTTGTGGGATATACAAGTTACTACATACGAAAATTCGTTCACTACAAACTTCTACACACTATTTCCTACACATATCAAGCATTAGAATTAATGTTCTTGAAAGTCGGGTGCTGCCAGTGGGTGCAGTGCACAGCAGTATGGGCCTCGCGCCTTCCATTTTGAACACGTTTTGTGGGATATACAAGTTACTACATACGAAAATTCGTTCACTACAAACCTCTACACACTATTTCCTACACATATCAAGCATTAGAATTAAATTTCTTGAAAGTCGGGTGCTGCCAGTGGCTGCAGTGCACAGCAGTATGGGCCTCGCGCCTTCCATTTTGAACACGTTTTGTGGGATATACAAGTTACTACACACGAAAATTCGTTCACTACAAACCTCTACACACTATTTCCTACACATATCAAGCATTAGAATTAAATTTCTTGAAAGTCGGGTGCTGCAAGTGGGTGCAGTGCACAGCAGTATGGGCCTCGCACCTTCCATTTTGAACACGTTTTGTGGGATATACAAGTTACTACATACGAAAATTCGTTCACTACAAACTTCTACACACTATTTCCTACACATATCAAACATTAGAATTAATGTTCTTGAAAGTCGGGTGCTGCCAGTGGCTGCAGTGCACAGCAGTATGGGCCTCGCGCCATCCATTTTGAACACGTTTTGTGGGATATACAAGTTACTACATACGACAATTCGTTCACTACAGACCTCTACACACTATTTACTACACATATCAAACATTAGAATTAAATTTCTTGAAAGTCGGGTGCTGCCAGTGGGTGCAGTGCACAGCAGTATGGGCCTCGCGCCTTCCATTTTGAACACGTTTTGTGGAAAATACATGTTACTACATACGAAAATTCGTTCACTACAAACCTCTACACACTATTTATTACACATATCAAGCATTAGAATTAATGTTCTTGAATGTCGGGTGCTGCCAGTGGCTGCAGTGCACAGCAGTATGGGCCTCGCGCCTTCCATTTTGAACACGTTTTGTGGAAAATACATGTTACTACATACGAAATTTCGTTCACTACAAACCTCTACACACTATTTATTACACATATCAAACATTAGAATTAAATTTCTTGAAAGTCGGGTGCTGCCAGTGGGTGCAGTGCACAGCAGTATGGGCCTCGCCCCTTCCATTTTGAACACGTTTTGTGGGATATACAAGTTACTACATACGAAAATTCGTGCACTACAAACCTCTACACACTATTTCCTACACATATCAAGCATTAGAATTAATGTTCTTGAAAGTCGGGTGCTGCCAGTGGCTGCAGTGCACAGCAGTATGGGCCTCGCGCCTTCCATTTTGAACACGTTTTGTGGAAAATACATGTTACTACATACGAAATTTCGTTCACTACAAACCTCTACACACTATTTACTACACATATCAAGCATTAGAATTAAATTTCTTGAAAGTTGGGTGCTGCCAGTGGGTGCAGTGCACAGCAGTATGGGCCTCGCACCTTCCATTTTGAAGACGTTTTGTGGGATATACAAGTTACTACACACGAAAATTCATTCACTACAAACTTCTACACACTATTTCCTACACATATCAAGCATTAGATTTAATGTACTTGAAAGTCGGGTGCTGCCAGTGGCTGCAGTGCACAGCAGTATGGGCCTCGCGCCTTCCATTTTGAACACGTTTTGTGGGATATACAAGTTACTACATACGAAAATTCGTTCACTACAAACCTCTACACACTATTTCCTACACATATCAAGCATTAGAATTAATGTTCTTGAAAGTCGGGTGCTGCCAGTGGCTGCAGTGCACAGCAGTATGGGCCTCGCGCCTTCCATTTTGAACACGTTTTGTGGAAAATACATGTTACTACATACGAAAATTCGTTCACTACAAACCTCTACACACTATTTACTACACATATCAAGCATTAGAATTAAATTTCTTGAAAGTTGGGTGCTGCCAGTGGGTGCAGTGCACAGCAGTATGGGCCTCGCACCTTCCATTTTGAAGACGTTTTGTGGGATATACAAGTTACTACATACGAAAATTCGTTCACTACAAACTTCTACACACTATTTCCTACACATATCAAGCATTAGAATTAATGTTCTTGAAAGTCGGGTGCTGCCAGTGGCTGCAGTGCACAGCAGTATGGGCCTCGCGCCTTCCATTTTGAACACGTTTAGTGGGTTATACAAGTTACTACATACGAAAATTCGTTCACTACAAACCTCTACACATTATTTACTACACATATCAAGCATTAGAATTAAATTTCTTGAATGTTGGGTGCTGCCAGTGGGTGCAGTGCACAGCAGTATGGGCCTCGCACCTTCCATTTTGAAGACGTTTTGTGGGATATACAAGTTACTACATACGAAAATTCGTTCACTACAAACTTCTACACACTATTTCCTACACATATCAAGCATTAGAATTAATGTTCTTGAAAGTCGGGTGCTGCCAGTGGCTGCAGTGCACAGCAGTATGGGCCTCGCGCCTTCCATTTTGAACACGTTTTGTGGGATATACAAGTTACTACATACGAAAATTCGTTCACTACAAACCTCTACACACTATTTCCTACACATACCAAGCATTAGAATTAATGTTCTTGAAAGTCAGGTGCTGCCAGTGGCTGCAGTGCACAGCAGTATGGGCCTCGCGCCTTCCATTTTGAACACGTTTTGTGGGATATACAAGTTACTACATACTAAAATTCGTTCACTACAAACCTCTACACACTATTTCCTACACATATCAAGCATTAGAATTAATGTTCTTGAAAGTCGGGTGGTGCCAGTGGCTGCAGTGCACAGCAGAATGGGCCTCGCGCCTTCCATTTTGAACACGTTTTGTGGGATATACAAGTTACTACATACGAAAATTCGTTCACTACAAACCTCTACACACTATTTACTACACATATCAAGCATTAGAATTAAATTTCTTGAAAGTCGGGTGCTGCCAGTGGGTGCAGTGCACAGCAGTATGGGCCTCGCGCCTTCCATTTAGAACACGTTTTGTGGGATATACAAGTTACTACATACGAAAATTCGTTCACTACAAACCTCTACACACTATTTCCTACACATATATTATCCACTAGAATTAAATTTCTTGGATGTCGGGTGCTGCCAGTGGGTGCAGTGCACAGCAGTATGGGCCTCGCGCCTTCCATTTTGAACACGTTTTGTGGGATATACAAGTTACTACATACGAAAATTCGTTCACTACAAACCTCTACGCACTATTTCCTACACATATATTATCCACTAGAATTAAATTTCTTCGATGTCGGGTGCTGCCAGTGGGTGCAGTGCACAGCAGTATGGGCCCCGCGCCTTCCATTTTGAACACGTTTTGTGGGATATACAAGTTACTACATACGAAAATTCGTTCACTACAAACCTCTACACACTATTTCCTACACATATCAAGCATTAGAATTAATGTTCTTGAAAGTCGGGTGCTGCCAGTGGCTGCAGTGCACAGCAGTATGGGCCTCGCACCTTCCATTTTGAACACGTTTTGTGGGATATACAAGTTACTACATACGAAAATTCGTTCACTACAAACCTCTACACACTATTTCCTACACATATCAAGCATTAGAATTAATGTTCTTGAAAGTCGGGTGCTGCCAGTGGCTGCAGTGCACAGCAGTATGGGCCTCGCGCCTTCCATTTTGAACACGTTTTGTGTGATATACAAGTTACTACAT
Source organism: Locusta migratoria (assembly GCA_026315105.1). Lineage (NCBI taxonomy): Eukaryota > Metazoa > Arthropoda > Insecta > Orthoptera > Acrididae > Locusta > Locusta migratoria. Next base: position 800,967,021 of record CM048755.1, on the reverse strand, counting down.
ACGAAAATTCGTTCACTACAAACCTCTACACACTATTTCCTACACATATCAAGCATTAGAATTAATGTTCTTGTAAGTCGGGTGCTGCCAGTGGCTGCAGTGCACAGCAGTATGGGCCTCGCGCCTTCCATTTTGAACACGTTTTGTGTGATATACAAGTTACTACATACGAAAATTCGTTCACTACAAACCTCTACACACTATTTCCTACACATATCAAGCATTAGAATTAATGTTCTTGAAAGTCGGGTGCTGCCAGTGGCTGCAGTGCACAGCAGTATGGGCCTCGCGCCTTCCATTTTGAACACGTTTTGTGTGATATACAAGTTACTACATACGAAAATTCGTTCACTACAAACCTCTACACACTATTTCCTACACATATCAAGCATTAGAATTAAATTTCTTGAAAGTCGGGTGCTGCCAGTGGGTGCAGCGCACAGCAGTATGGGCCTCGCACCTTCTATTTTGAACACGTTTTGTGGGATATACAAGTTACTACATACGAAAATTCGTTCACTACAAACCTCTACACACTATTTCCTACACATATCAAGCATTAGAATTAAAGTTCTTGAAAGTCGGGTGCTGCCAGTGGCTGCAGTGCACAGCAGTATGGGCCTCGCGCCTTCCATTTTGAACACGTTTTGTGTGATATACAAGTTACTACATACGAAAATTCGTTCACGACAAACCTCTACACACTATTTACTACACATATCAAGCATTAGAATTAAATTTCTTGAAAGTCGGGTGCTGCCAGTGGGTGCAGTTCACAGCAGTATGGGCCTCGCACCTTCCATTTTGAACACGTTTTGTGGGATATACAAGTTACTACATACGAAAATTCGTTCACTACAAACCTCTACGCACTATTTCCTACACATATATTATCCACTAGAATTAAATTTCTTCGATGTCGGGTGCTGCCAGTGGGTGCAGTGCACAGCAGTATGGGCCTCGCGCCTTCCATTTTGAACACGTTTTGTGGGATATACAAGTTACTACATACGAAAATTCGTTCACTACAAACCTCTACACACTATTTCCTACACATATCAAGCATTAGAATTAATGTTCTTGAAAGTCGGGTGCTGCCAGTGGCTGCAGTGCACAGCAGTATGGGCCTCGCGCCTTCCATTTTGAACACGTTTTGTGTGATATACAAGTTACTACATACGAAAATTCGTTCACTACAAACCTCTACACACTATTTCCTACACATATCAAGCATTAGAATTAATGTTCTTGAAAGTCGGGTGCTGCCAGTGGCTGCAGTGCACAGCAGTATGGGCCTCGCGCCTTCCATTTTGAACACGTTTTGTGTGATATACAAGTTACTACATACGAAAATTCGTTCACTACAAACCTCTACACACTATTTCCTACACATATCAAGCATTAGAATTAATGTTCTTGAAAGTCGGGTGCTGCCAGTGGCTGCAGTGCACAGCAGTATGGGCCTTGCGCCTTCCATTTTGAACACGTTTTGTGTGATATACAAGTTACTACATACGAAAATTCGTTCACTACAAACCTCTACACACTATTTCCTACACATATCAAGCATTAGAATTAAATTTCTTGAAAGTGGGGTGCTGCCAGTGGCTGCAGTGCACAGCAGTATGGGCCTCGCGCCTTCCATTTTGAACACGTTTTGTGTGATATACAAGTTACTACATACGAAAATTCGTTCACTACAAACCTCTACACACTATTTACTACACATATCAAGCATTAGAATTAAATTTCTTGAAAGTGGGGTGCTGCCAGTGGGTGCAGTGCACAGCAGTATGGGCCTCGCACCTTCCATTTTGAACACGTTTTGTGGGATATACAAGTTACTACATACGAAAATTCGTTCACTACAAACCTCTACACACTATTTCCTACACATATCAAGCATTAGAATTAATGTTCTTGAAAGTCGGGTGTTGCCAGTGGGTGCAGTGCACAGCAGTATGGGCCTCGCGCCTTCTATTTTGAACACGTTTTGTGGGATATACAAGTTACTACATACGAAAATTCGTTCACTACAAACCTCTACGCACTATTTCCTACACATATTTTATCCACTAAAATTAAATATCTTCGATGTCGGGTGCTGCCAGTGGGTGCAGTGCACAGCAGTATGGGCCTCGCGCCTTCCATTTTGAACACGTTTTGTGGGATATACAAGTTACAAAATACGAAAATTCGTTCACTACAAACCTCTACACACTATTTCCTACACATATCAAGCATTAGAATTAATGTTCTTGAATGTCGGGTGCTGCCAGTGGCTGCAGTGCACAGCAGTATGGGCCTCGCACCTTCCATTTTGAACGCATTTTGTGGGATATACAAGTTACTACATACGAAAATTTGTTCACTACAAACCTCTACACACTATTTCCTACACATATCAAGCATTAGAATTAAATTTCTTGAAAGTCGGGTGCTGCCAGTGGGTGCAGTGCACAGCAGTATGGGCCTCGCGCCTTCCATTTTGAACACGTTTTGTGGGATATACAAGTTACTACATACGAAAATTCGTTCACTACAAACCTCTACGCACTATTTCCTACACATATATTATCCACTAGAATTAAATTTCTTCGATGTCGGGTGCTGCCAGTGGGTGCAGTGCACAGCAGTATGGGCCTCGCGCCTTCCATTTTGAACACGTTTTGTGGGATATACAAGTTACTACATACGAAAATTCGTTCACTAAAAACCTCTACGCACTATTTCCTACACATATATTATCCACTAGAATTAAATTTCTTCGATGTCGGGTGCTGCCTGTGGGTGCAGTGCACAGCAGTATGGGCCTCGCGCCTTCCATTTTGAACACGTTTTGTGGGATATACAAGTTACTACATACGAAAATTCGTTCACTACAAACCTCTACACACTATTTCCTACACATATCAAGCATTAGAATTAATGTTCTTGAATGTCGGGTGCTGCCAGTGGCTGCAGTGCACAGCAGTATGGGCCTCGCACCTTCCATTTTGAACGCGTTTTGTGGGATATACAAGTTACTACATACGAAAATTCGTTCACTACAAACCTCTACACACTATTTCCTACACATATCAAGCATTAGAATTAATGTTCTTGAAAGTCGGGTGCTGCCAGTGGCTGCAGTGCACAGCAGTATGGGCCTCGCACCTTCCATTTTGAACACGTTTTGTGGGATATACAAGTTACTACATACGAAAATTCGTTCACTACAAACCTCTACACACTATTTCCTACACATATCAAGCATTAGAATTAATGTTCTTGAAAGTCGGGTGCTGCCAGTGGCTGCAGTGCACAGCAGTATGGGCCTCGCGCCTTCCATTTTGAACACGTTTTGTGTGATATACAAGTTACTACATACGAAAATTCGTTCACTACAAACCTCTACACACTATTTACTACACATATCAAGCATTAGAATTAAATTTCTTGAAAGTCGGGTGCTGCCAGTGGGTGCAGTGCACAGCAGTATGGGCCTCGCACCTTCCATTTTGAACACGTTTTGTGGGATATACAAGTTACTACATACGAAAATTCGTTCACTACAAACCTCTACACACTATTTCCTACACATATCAAGCATTAGAATTAATGTTCTTGAAAGTCGGGTGTTGCCAGTGGGTGCAGTGCACAGCAGTATGGGCCTCGCGCCTTCCATTTTGAACACGTTTTGTGGGATATACAAGTTACTACATACGAAAATTCGTTCACTACAAACCTCTACACACTATTTCCTACACATATCAAGCATTAGAATTAATGTCCTTGAATGTCGGGTGCTGCCAGTGGCTGCAGTGCACAGCAGTATGGGCCTCGCACCTTCCATTTTGAACGCATTTTGTGGGATATACAAGTTACTACATACGAAAATTTGTTCACTAAGAACCTCTACACACTATTTCCTACACATATCAAGCATTAGAATTAATGTTCTTGAAAGTCGGGTGCTGCCAGTGGCTGCAGTGCACAGCAGTATGGGCCTCGCGCCTTCCATTTTGAACACGTTTTGTGGGATTACAAGTTACTACATACGAAAATTCGTTCACTACAAACCTCTACACACTATTTACTACACATATCAAGCATTAGAATTAAATTTCTTGAAAGTCAGGTGCTGCCAGTGGGTGCAGTGTACAGCAGTATGGGCCTCGCGCCTTCCATTTTGAACACGTTTTGTGGGATATACAAGTTACTACATACGAAAATTCGTTCTCTACAAACCTCTACGCACTATTTCCTACACATATATTATCCACTAGAATTAAATTTCTTCGATGTCGGGTGCTGCCAGTGGGTGCAGTGCACAGCAGTATGGGCCTCGCGCCTTCCATTTTGAACACGTTTTGTGGGATATACAAGTTACTACATACGAAAATTCGTTCACTACAAACCTCTACACACTATTTCCTACACATATCAAGCATTAGAATTAATGTTCTTGAAAGTCGGGTGCTGCCAGTGGCTGCAGTGCACAGCAGTATGGGCCTCGCACCTTCCATTTTGAACGCGTATTGTGGGATATACAAGTTACTACATACGAAAATTTGTTCACTACAAACCTCTACACACTATTTCCTACACATATCAAGCATTAGAATTAATGTTCTTGAAAGTCGGGTGCTGCCAGTGGCTGCAGTGCACAGCAGTATGGGCCTCGCACCTTCCATTTTGAACGCGTTTTGTGGGATATACAAGTTACTTCATACGAAAATTCGTTCACTACAAACCTCTACACACTATTTCCTACACATATAAAGCATTAGAATTAATGTTCTTGAAAGTCGGGTGCTGCCAGTGGCTGCAGTGCACAGCAGTATGGGCCTCGCGCCTTCCATTTTGAACACGTTTTGTGGGATATACAAGTTACTACATACGAAAATTCGTTCACTACAAACCTCTACGCACTATTTCCTACACATATATTATCCACTAGAATTAAATTTCTTCGATGTCGGGTGCTGCCAGTGGGTGCAGTGCACAGCAGTATGGGCCACGCGCCTTCCATTTTGAACACGTTTTGTGGGATATACAAGTTACTACATACGAAAATTCGTTCACTACAAACCTCTACACACTATTTCCTACACATATCAAGCATTAGAATTAATGTTCTTGAAAGTCGGGTGCTGCCAGTGGGTGCAGTGCACAGCAGTATGGGCCTCGCGCCTTCCATTTTGAACACGTTTTGTGGGATATACAAGTTACTACATACGAAAATTCGGTCACTACAAACCTCTACACACTATTTCCTACACATATATTATCCACTAGAATTAAATTTCTTCGATGTCGGGTGCTGCCAGTGGGTGCAGTGCACAGCAGTATGGGCCACACGCCTTCCATTTTGAACACGTTTTGTGGGATATACAAGTTACTACATACGAAAATTCGTTCACTACAAACCTCTACACACTATTTCCTACACATATCAAGCATTAGAATTAATGTTCTTGAAAGTCGGGTGCTGCCAGTGGCTGCAGTGCACAGCAGTATGGGCCTCGCGCCTTCCATTTTGAACACGTTTTGTGGGATATACAAGTTACTACATACGAAAATTCGTTCACTACAAACTTCTACACACTATTTCCTACACGTATCAAGCATTAGAATTAATGTTCTTGAAAGTCGGGTGCTGCCAGTGGCTGCAGTGCACAGCAGTATGGGCCTCGCGCCTTCCATTTTGAACACGTTTTGTGGAAAATACATGTTACTACATACAAAATTCGTTCACTACAAACCTCTACACACTATTTACTACACATATCAAGCATTAGAATTAAATTTCTTGAAAGTCGGGTGCTGCCAGTGGCTGCAGTGCACAGCAGTATGGGCCTCGCACCTTCCATTTTGAACACGTTTTGTGGGATATACAAGTTACTACATACGAAAATTCGTTCACTACAAACCTCTACACACTATTTCCTACACATATCAAGCATTAGAATTAATGTTCTTGAAAGTCGGGTGCTGCCAGTGGCTGCAGTGCACAGCAGTATGGGCCTCGCGCCTTCCATTTTGAACACTTTTTGTGGGATATACAAGTTACTACCTACGAAAATTCGTTCACTACAAACCTCTACACACTATTTACTACACATATCAAGGATTAGAATTAAATTTCTTGAAAGTCGGGTGCTGCCAGTGGGTGCAGTGCACAGCAGTATGGGCCTCGCGCCTTCCATTTTGAACACGTTTTGTGGGATATACAAGTTACTACATATGAAAATTCGTTCACTATAAACCTCTACACACTATTTCCTACACATATCATGCATTAGAATTAATGTTCTTGAAAGTCGGGTGCTGCCAGTGGCTGCAGTGCACAGCAGTATGGGCCTCGCGCCTTCCATTTTGAACACGTTTTGTGGGATATACAAGTTACTACATACGAAAATTCGTTCACTACAAATCTCTACGCACTATTTTCTACACATATATTATCCACTAGAATTAAATTTCTTCGATGTCGGGTGCTGCCAGTGGGTGCAGTGCACAGCAGTATGGGCCTCGCGCCTTCCATTTTGAACACGTTTTGTGGGATATACAAGTTACGACATACGAAAATTCGTTCACTACAAACCTCTACACACTATTTCCTACACATATAAAGCATTAGAATTAATGTTCTTGAAAGTCGGGTGCTGCCAGTGGCTGCAGTGCACAGCAGTATGGGCCTCGCACCTTCCATTTTGAACGCGTTTTGTGGGATATACAAGTTACTACATACGAAAATTCGTTCACTACAATTCTCTACACACTATTTCCTACACATATCAAGCATTAGAATTGATGTTCTTGAAAGTCGGGTGCTGCCAGTGGCTGCAGTGCACAGCAGTATGGGCCTCGCACCTTCCATTTTGAACGCGTTTTGTGGGATATACAAGTTACTACATACGAAAATTAGTTCACTACAAACCTCTACACACTATTTCCTACACATATCAAGCATTAGAATTAATGTTCTTGAAAGTCGGGTGCTGCCAGTGGCTGCAGTGCACAGCAGTATGGGCCTCGCACCTTCCATTTTGAACGCGTTTTGTGGGATATACAAGTTACTACATACGAAAATTCGTTCACTACAAACCTCTACACACTATTTCCTACACATATCAAGCATTAGAATTAAATTTCTTGAAAGTCGGGTGCTGCCAGTGGGTGCAGTGCACAGCAGTATGGGCCTCGCGCCTTCCATTTTGAACACGTTTTGTGGGATATACAAGTTACTACATACGAAAATTCGTTCACTACAAACTTCTACACACTATTTCCTACACATATCAAGCATTAGAATTAATGTTCTTGAAAGTCGGGTGCTGCCAGTGGCTGCAGTGCACAGCAGTATGGGCCTCGCGCCTTCCATTTTGAACACGTTTTGTGGGATATACAAGTTACTACATACGAAAATTCGTTCACTACAAACCTCTACACACTATTTCCTACACATATCAAGCATTAGAATTAATGTTCTTGAAAGTCGGGTGCTGCCAGTGGCTGCAGTGCACAGCAGTATGGGCCTCGCGCCTTCCAGTTTGAACACGTTTTGTGGGATATACAAGTTACTACATACGAAAATTCGTTCACTACAAACCTCTACACACTATTTCCTACACATATCAAGCATTAGAATTAAATTTCTTGAAAGTCGGGTGCTGCCAGTGGGTGCAGTGCACAGCAGTATGGGCCTCGCACCTTCCATTTTGAACACGTTTTGTGGGATATACAAGTTACTACATACGAAAATTCGTTCACTACAAACCTCTACACACTATTTCCTACACATATCAAGCATTAGAATTAATGTTCTTGAAAGTCGGGTGCTGCCAGTGGCTGCAGTGCACAGCAGTATGGGCCTCGCGCCTTCCATTTTGAACACGTTTTGTGGGATATACAAGTTACTACATACGAAAATTCGTTCACTACAAACCTCTACACACTATTTCCTACACATATCAAGCATTAGAATTAATGTTCTTGAAAGTCGGGTGCTGCCAGTGGCTGCAGTGCACAGCAGTATGGGCCTCGCGCATTCCATTTTGAACACGTTTTGTGGGATATACAAGTTACTACATACGAAAATTCGTGCACTACAAACCTCTACACACTATTTACTACACATATCAAGGATTAGAATTAAATTTCTTGAAAGTCGGGTGCTGCCAGTGGGTGCAGTGCACAGCAGTATGGGCCTCGCGCCTTCCATTTTGAACACGTTTTGTGGGATATACAAGTTACTACATACGAAAATTCGTTCACTATAAACCTCTACACACTATTTCCTACACATATCAAGCATTAGAATTAATGTTCTTGAAAGTCGGGTGCTGCCAGTGGCTGCAGTGCACAGCAGTATGGGCCTCGCGCCTTCCATTTTGAACACGTTTTGTGGGATATACAAGTTACTACATACGAAAATTCGTTCACTACAAACCTCTACACACTATTTCCTACACATATATTATCCACTAGAATTAAATTTCTTCGATGTCGGGTGCTGCCAGTGGGTGCAGTGCACAGCAGTATGGGCCTCGCGCCTTCCATTTTGAACACGTTTTGTGGGATATACAAGTTACTACATACGAAAATTCGTTCACTACAAACCTCTACGCACTATTTCCTACACATATATTATCCACTAGAATTAAATTTCTTCGATGTCGGGTGCTGCCAGTGGGTGCAGTGCACAGCAGTATGGGCCACACGCCTTCCATTTTGAACACGTTTTGTGGGATATACAAGTTACTACATACGAAAATTCGTTCACTACAAACCTCTACACACTATTTCCTACACATATCAAGCATTAGAATTAAATTTCTTGAAAGTCGGGTGCTGCCAGTGGGTGCAGTGCACAGCAGTATGGGCCTCGCGCCTTCCATTTTGAACACGTTTTGTGGGATATACAAGTTACTACATACGAAAATTCGTTCACTACAAACTTCTACACACTATTTCCTACACATATCAAGCATTAGAATTAATGTTCTTGAAAGTCGGGTGCTGCCAGTGGCTGCAGTGCACAGCAGTATGGGCCTCGCGCCTTCCATTTTGAACACGTTTTGTGGGATATACAAGTTACTACATACGAAAATTCGTTCACTACAAACCTCTACACACTATTTCCTACACATATCAAGCATTAGAATTAATGTTCTTGAAAGTCGGGTGCTGCCAGTGGCTGCAGTGCACAGCAGTATGGGCCTCGCGCCTTCCATTTTGAACACGTTTTGTGGGATATACAAGTTACTACATACGAAAATTCGTTCACCACAAACCTCTACACACTATTTCCTACACATATCAAGCATTAGAATTAAATTTCTTGAAAGTCAGGTGCTGCCAGTGGGTGCAGTGCACAGCAGTATGGGCCTCGCACCTTCCATTTTGAACACGTTTTGTGGGATATACAAGTTACTACATACGAAAATTCGTTCACTACAAACCTCTACACACTATTTCCTACACATATCAAGCATTAGAATTAATGTTCTTGAAAGTCGGGTGCTGCCAGTGGCTGCAGTGCACAGCAGTATGGGCCTCGCGCCTTCCATTTTGAACACGTTTTGTGGGATATACAAGTTACTACATACGAAAATTCGTTCACTACAAACCTCTACACACTATTTCCTACACATATCAAGCATTAGAATTAAATTTCTTGAAAGTCGGGTGCTGCCAGTGGCTGCAGTGCACAGCAGTATGGGCCTCGCACCTTCCATTTTGAACACGTTTTGTGGGATATACAAGTTACTACATACGAAAATTCGTTCACTACAAACCTCTACACACTATTTCCTACACATATCAAGCATTAGAATTAATGTTCTTGAAAGTCGGGTGCTGCCAGTGGCTGCAGTGCACAGCAGTATGGGCCTCGCGCCTTCCATTTTGAACACGTTTTGTGGGATATACAAGTTACTACATACGAAAATTCGTTCACTACAAACCTCTACACACTATTTCCTACACATATCAAGCATTAGAATTAAATTTCTTGAAAGTCGGGTGCTGCCAGTGGCTGCAGTGCACAGCAGTATGGGCCTCGCACCTTCCATTTTGAACACGTTTTGTGGGATATACAAGTTACTACATACGAAAATTCGTTCACTACAAACCTCTACACACTATTTCCTACACATATCAAGCATTAGAATTAATGTTCTTGAAAGTCGGGTGCTGCCAGTGGCTGCAGTGCACAGCAGTATGGGCCTCGCGCCTTCCATTTTGAACACGTTTTGTGGGATATACAAGTTACTACATACGAAAATTCGTTCACTACAAACCTCTACACACTATTTCCTACACATATCAAGCATTAGAATTAAATTTCTTGAAAGTCGGGTGCTGCCAGTGGCTGCAGTGCACAGCAGTATGGGCCTCGCACCTTCCAATTTGAACACGTTTTGTGGGATATACAAGTTACTACATACGAAAATTCGTTCACTACAAACCTCTACACACTATTTCCTACACATATCAAGCATTAGAATTAATGTTCTTGAAAGTCGGGTGCTGCTAGTGGCTGCAGTGCACAGCAGTATGGGCCTCGCGCCTTCCATTTTGAACACGTTTTGTGGGATATACAAGTTACTACATACGAAAATTCGTTCACTACAAACCTCTACACACTATTTCCTACACATATCAAGCATTAGAATTAAATTTCTTGAAAGTCGGGTGCTGCCAGTGGGTGCAGTGCACAGCAGTATGGGCCTCGCACCTTCCATTTTGAACACGTTTTGTGGGATATACAAGTTACTACATACGAAAATTCGTTCACTACAAACCTCTACACACTATTTCCTACACATATCAAGCATTAGAATTAATGTTCTTGAAAGTCGGGTGCTGCCAGTGGCTGCAGTGCACAGCAGTATGGGCCTCGCGCCTTCCATTTTGAACACGTTTTGTGCGATATACAAGTTACTACATACGAAAATTCGTTCACTACAAACCTCTACACACTATTTCCTACACATATCAAGCATTAGAATTAATGTTCTTGAAAGTCGGGTGCTGCCAGTGGCTGCAGTGCACAGCAGTATGGGCCTCGCGCATTCCATTTTGAACACGTTTTGTGGGATATACAAGTTACTACATACGAAAATTCGTTCACTACAAACCTCTACACACTATTTACTACACATATCAAGGATTAGAATTAAATTTCTTGAAAGTCGGGTGCTGCCAGTGGGTGCAGTGCACAGCAGTATGGGCCTCGCGCCTTCCATTTTGAACACGTTTTGTGGGATATACAAGTTACTACATACGAAAATTCGTTCACTACAAACCTCTACACACTATTTCCTACACATATATTATCCACTAGAATTAAATTTCTTCGATGTCGGGTGCTGCCAGTGGGTGCCGTGCACAGCAGTATGGGCCTCGCGCCTTCCATTTTGAACACGTTTTGTGGGATATACAAGTTACTACATACGAAAATTCGTTCACTACAAACCTCTACACACTATTTCCTACACATATCAAGCATTAGAATTAAATTTCTTGAAAGTCGGGTGCTGCCAGTGGGTGCAGTGCACAGCAGTATGGGCCTCGCACCTTCCATTTTGAACTCGTTTTGTGGGATATACAAGTTACTACATACGAAAATTCGTTCACTACAAACCTCTACACACTATTTCCTACACATATCAAGCATTAGAATTAATGTTCTTGAAAGTCGGGTGCTGCCAGTGGCTGCAGTGCACAGCAGTATGGGCCTCGCGCCTTCCATTTTGAACATGTTTTGTGGGATATACAAGTTACTACATACGAAAATTCGTTCACTACAAACCTCTACACACTATTTCCTACACATATATTATCCACTAGAATTAAATTTCTTCGATGTCGGGTGCTGCCAGTGGGTGCAGTGCACAGCAGTATGGGCCTCGCGCCTTCCATTTTGAACACGTTTTGTGGGATATACAAGTTACTACATACGAAAATTCGTTCACTACAAACCTCTACACACTATTTCCTACACATATCAAGCATTAGAATTAAATTTCTTGAAAGTCGGGTGCTGCCAGTGGGTGCAGTGCACAGCAGTATGGGCCTCGCACCTTCCATTTTGAACTCGTTTTGTGGGATATACAAGTTACTACATACGAAAATTCGTTCACTACAAACCTCTACACACTATTTCCTACACATATCAAGCATTAGAATTAATGTTCTTGAAAGTCGGGTGCTGCCAGTGGCTGCAGTGCACAGCAGTATGGGCCTCGCGCCTTCCATTTTGAACACGTTTTGTGGGATATACAAGTTACTACATACGAAAATTCGTTCACTACAAACCTCTACACACTATTTCCTACACATATCAAGCATTAGAATTAATGTTCTTGAAAGTCGGGTGCTGCCAGTGGCTGCAGTGCACAGCAGTATGGGCCTCGCGCCTTCCATTTTGAACACGTTTTGTGGGATATACAAGTTACTACATACGAAAATTCGTTCACTACAAACCTCTACACACTATTTCCTACACATATCAAGCATTAGAATTAAATTTCTTGAAAGTCGGGTGCTGCCAGTGGGTGCAGTGCACAGCAGTATGGGCCTCGCACCTTCCAATTTGAACTCGTTTTGTGGGATATACAAGTTACTACATACGAAAATTCGTTCACTACAAACCTCTACACACTATTTCCTACACATATCAAGCATTAGAATTAATGTTCATGAACGTCGGGTGCTGCCAGTGGCTGCAGTGCACAGCAGTATGGGCCTCGCGCCTTCCATTTTGAACATGTTTTGTGGAAAATACATGTTACTACATACGAAAATTCGTTCACTACAAACCTCTACACACTATTTCCTACACATATCAAGCATTAGAATTAATGTTCTTGAAAGTCGGGTGCTGCCAGTGGCTGCAGTGCACAGCAGTATGGGCCTCGCGCCTTCCATTTTTTAACACGTTTTGTGGGATATACAAGTTACTACATACGAAAATTCGTTCACTACAAACCTCTACACACTATTTCCTACACATATCAAGCATTAGAATTAAATTTCTTGAAAGTCGGGTGCTGCCAGTGGGTGCAGTGCACAGCAGTATGGGCCTCGCACCTTCCATTTTGAACACGTTTTGTGGGATATACAAGTTACTACATACGAAAATTCGTTCACTACAAACCTCTACACACTATTTCCTACACATATCAAGCATTAGAATTAATGTTCTTGAAAGTCGGGTGCTGCCAGTGGCTGCAGTGCACAGCAGTATGGGCCTCGCACCTTCCATTTTGAACACGTTTTGTGGGATATACAAGTTACTACATACGAAAAGTCGTTCACTACAAACCTCTACACACTATTTCCTACACATATCAAGCATTAGAATTAATGTTCTTGAAAGTCGGGTGCTGCCAGTGGGTGCAGTGCACAGCAGTATGGGCCTCGCGCCTTCCATTTTGAACACGTTTTGTGGGATATACAAGTTACTACATACGAAAATTCGTTCACTACAAACCTCTACACACTATTTCCTACACATATCAAGCATTAGAATTAAATTTCTTGAAAGTCGGGTGCTGCCAGTGGGTGCAGTGCACAGCAGTATGGGCATCGCACCTTCCATTTTGAACACGTTTTGTGGGATATACAAGTTACTACATACGAAAAGTCGTTCACTACAAACCTCTACACAGTATTTCCTACACATATCAAGCATTAGAATTAATGTTCTTGAGAGTCGGGTGCTGCCAGTGGGTGCAGTGCACAGCAGTATGGGCCTCGCGCCTTCCATTTTGAACACGTTTTGTGGGATATACAAGTTACTACATACGAAAATTCGTTCACTACAAACCTCTACACACTATTTCCTACACATATCAAGCATTAGAATTAAATTTCTTGAAAGTCGGGTGCTGCCAGTGGGTGCAGTGCACAGCAGTATGGGCCTCGCACCTTCCATTTTGAACACGTTTTGTGGGATATACAAGTTACTACATACGAAAATTCGTTCACTACAAACCTCTACACACTATTTCCTACACATATCAAGCATTAGAATTAATGTTCTTGAAAGTCGGGTGCTGCCAGTGGCTGCAGTGCACAGCAGTATGGGCCTCGCACCTTCCATTTTGAACACGTTTTGTGGGATATACAAGTTACTACATACGAAAAGTCGTTCACTACAAACCTCTACACACTATTTCCTACACATATCAAGCATTAGAATTAATGTTCTTGAAAGTCGGGTGCTGCCAGTGGCTGCAGTGCACAGCAGTATGGGCCTCGCGCCTTCCATTTTGAACAGGTTTTGTGGGATATACAAGTTACTACATACGAAAATTCGTTCACTACAAACCTCTACACACTATTTCCTACACATATCAAGCATTAGAATTAAATTTCTTGAAAGTCGGGTGCTGCCAGTGGGTGCAGTGCACAGCAGTATGGGCCTCGCACCTTCCATTTTGAACACGTTTTGTGGGATATACAAGTTACTACATACGAAAATTCGTTCACTACAAACCTCTACACACTATTTCCTACACATATCAAGCATTAGAATTAATGTTCTTGAAAGTCGGGTGCTGCCAGTGGCTGCAGTGCACAGCAGTATGGGCCTCGCACCTTCCATTTTGAACACGTTTTGTGGGATATACAAGTTACTACATACGAAAAGTCGTTCACTACAAACCTCTACACACTATTTCCTACACATATCAAGCATTAGAATTAATGTTCTTGAAAGTCGGGTGCTGCCAGTGGCTGCAGTGCACAGCAGTATGGGCCTCGCGCCTTCCATTTTGAACACGTTTTGTGGGATATACAAGTTACTACATACGAAAATTCGTTCACTACAAACCTCTACACACTATTTGATACACATATCAAGCATTAGAATTAAATTTCTTGAAAGTCGGGTGCTGCCAGTGGGTGCAGTGCACAGCAGTATGGGCCTCGCACCCTCCATTTTGAACACGTTTTGTGGGATATACAAGTTACTACATACGAAAAGTCGTTCACTACAAACCTCTACACACTATTTCCTACACATATCAAGCATTAGAATTAATGTTCTTGAAAGTCGGGTGCTGCCAGTGGCTGCAGTGCACAGCAGTATGGGCCTCGCGCCTTCCATTTTGAACACGTTTTGTGGGATATACAAGTTACTACATACGAAAATTCGTTCACTACAAACCTCTACACACTATTTCCTACACATATCAAGCATTAGAATTAAATTTCTTGAAAGTCGGGTGCTGCCAGTGGGTGCAGTACACAGCAGTATGGGCCTCGCACCTTCCATTTTGAACACGTTTTGTGGGATATACAAGTTACTACATACGAAAATTCGTTCACTACAAACCTCTACACACTATTTCCTACACATATCAAGCATTAGAATTAATGTTCTTGAAAGTCGGGTGCTGCCAGTGACTGCAGTGCACAGCAGTATGGGCCTCGCGCCTTCCACTTTGAACACGTTTTGTGGGATATACAAGTTACTACATACGAAAATTCGTTCACTACAAACCTCTACACACTATTTCCTACACATATCAAGCATTAGAAATAATGTTCTTGAAAGTCGGGTGCTGCCAGTGGCTGCAGTGCACAGCAGTATGGGCCTCGCGCCTTCCACTTTGAACACGTTTTGTGGGATATACAAGTTACTACATACGAAAATTCGTTCACTACAAACCTCTACACACTATTTCCTACACATATCAAGCATTAGAATTAATGTTCTTGAAAGTCGGGTGCTGCCAGTGGCTGCAGTGCACAGCAGTATGGGCCTCGCGCCTTCCATTTTGAACACGTTTTGTGGGATATACAAGTTACTACATACGAAAATTCGTTCACTACAAACCTCTACGCACTATTTCCTACACATATATTATCCACTAGAATTAAATTTCTTGAAAGTCGGGTGCTGCCAGTGGGTGCAGTGCACAGCAGTATGGGCCTCGCACCTTCCATTTTGAACACGTTTTGTGGGATATACAAGTTACTACATACGAAAATTCGTTCACTACAAACCTCTACACACTATTTCCTACACATATCAAGCATTAGAATTAATGTTCTTGAAAGTCGGGTGCTGCCAGTGGCTGCAGTGCACAGCAGTATGGGCCTCGCGCCTTCCATTTTGAACACGTTTTGTGGGATATACAAGTTACTACATACGAAAATTCGTTCACTACAAACCTCTACACACTATTTACTACACATATCAAGCATTAGAATTAAATTTGTTGAAAGTCGGGTGCTGCCAGTGGGTGCAGTGCACAGCAGTATGGGCCTCGCACCTTCCATTTGGAACACGTTTTGTGGGATATACAAGTTACTACATACGAAAATTCGTTCACTACAAACCTCTACACACTATTTCCTACACATATCAAGCATTAGAATTAATGTTCTTGAAAGTCGGGTGCTGCCAGTGGCTGCAGTGCACAGGAGTATGGGCCTCGCACCTTCCATTTTGAACACGTTTTGTGGGATATACAAGTTACTACATACGAAAAGTCGTTCACTACATACCTCTACACACTATTTCCTACACATATCAAGCATTAGAATTAATGTTCTTGAAAGTCGGGTGCTGCCAGTGGGTGCAGTGCACAGCAGTATGGGCCTCGCGCCTTCCATTTTGAACACGTTTTGTGGGATATACAAGTTACTACATACGAAAATTCGTTCACTACAAACCTCTACACACTATTTCCTACACATATCAAGCATTAGAATTAAATTTCTTGAAAGTCGGGTGCTGCCAGTGGGTGCAGTGCACAGCAGTATGGGCCTCGCACCTTCCATTTTGAACACGTTTTGTGGGATATACAAGTTACTACATACGAAAAGTCGTTCACTACAAACCTCTACACACTATATCCTACACATATCAAGCATTAGAATTAATGTTCTTGAAAGTCGGGTGCTGCCAGTGGCTGCAGTGCACAGCAGTATGGGCCTCGCGCCTTCCATTTTGAACACGTTTTGTGGGATATACAAGTTACTACATACGAAAATTCGTTCACTACAAACCTCTACACACTATTTCCTACACATATCAAGCATTAGAATTAAATTTCTTGAAAGTCGGGTGCTGCCAGTGGGTGCAGTGCACAGCAGTATGGGCCTCGCACCTTCCATTTTGAACACGTTTTGTGGGATATACAAGTTACTACATACGAAAATTCGTTCACTACAAACCTCTACACACTATTTCCTACACATATCAAGCATTAGAATTAATGTTCTTGTAAGTCGGGTGCTGCCAGTGGCTGCAGTGCACAGCAGTATGGGCCTCGCACCTTCCATTTTGAACACGTTTTGTGGGATATACAAGTTACTACATACGAAAAGTCGTTCACTACAAACCTCTACACACTATTTCCTACACATATCAAGCATTAGAATTAATGTTCTTGAAAGTCGGGTGCTGCCATTGGCTGCAGTGCACAGCAGTATGGGCCTCGCGCCTTCCATTTTGAACACGTTTTGTGGGATATACAAGTTACTACATACGAAAATTCGTTCACTACAAACCTCTACACACTATTTCCTACACATATCAAGCATTAGAATTAAATTTCTTGAAAGTCGGGTGCTGCCAGTGGGTGCAGTGCACAGCAGTATGGGCCTCGCACCTTCCATTTTGAACACGTTTTGTGGGATATACAAGTTACTACATACGAAAAGTCGTTCACTACAAACCTCTACACACTATATCCTACACATATCAAGCATTAGAATTAATGTTCTTGAAAGTCGGGTGCTGCCAGTGGCTGCAGTGCACAGCAGTATGGGCCTCGCGCCTTCCATTTTGAACACGTTTTGTGGGATATACAAGTTACTACATACGAAAATTCGTTCACTACAAACCTCTACACACTATTTCCTACACATATCAAGCATTAGAATTAAATTTCTTGAAAGTCGGGTGCTGCCAGTGGGTGCAGTGCACAGTAGTATGGGCCTCGCACCTTCCATTTTGAACACGTTTTGTGGGATATACAAGTTACTACATACGAAAAGTCGTTCACTACAAACCTCTACACACTATTTCCTACACATATCAAGCATTAGAATTAAATTTCTTGAAAGTCGGGTGCTGCCAGTGGGTGCAGTGCACAGCAGTATGGGCCTCGCACCTTCCATTTTGAACACGTTTTGTGGGATATACAAGTTACTACATACGAAAATTCGTTCACTACAAACCTCTACACACTATTTCCTACACATATCAAGCATTAGAATTAATGTTCTTGAACGTCGGGTGCTGCCAGTGGCTGCAGTGCACAGCAGTATGGGCCTCGCGCCTTCCATTTTGAACATGTTTTGTGGAAAATACATGTTACTACATACGAAAATTCGTTCACTACAAACCTCTACACACTATTTCCTACACATATCAAGCATTAGAATTAATGTTCTTGAAAGTCGGGTGCTGCCAGTGGGTGCAGTGCACAGCAGTATGGGCCTAGCACCTTCCATTTTGAACACGTTTTGTGGGATATACAAGTTACTACATACGAAAATTCGTTCACTACAAACCTCTACACACTATTTCCTACACATATCAAGCATTAGAATTAATGTTCTTGAAAGTCGGGTGCTGCCAGTGGCTGCAGTGCACAGCAGTATGGGCCTCGCGCCTTCCATTTTGAACACGTTTTGTGGAAAATACATGTTACTACATACGAAAATTCGTTCACTACAAACCTCTACACACTATTTCCTACACATATCAAGCATTAGAATTAATGTTCTTGAAAGTCGGGTGCTGCCAGTGGCTGCAGTGCACAGCAGTATGGGCCTCGCACCTTCCATTTTGAACACGTTTTGTGGGATATACAAGTTACTACATACGAAAATACGTTCACTACAAACCTCTACACACTATTTCCTACACTTATCAAGCATTAGAATTAATGTTCTTGAAAGTCGGGTGCTGCCAGTGGCTGCAGTGCACAGCAGTATGGGCCTCGCGCCTTCCATTTTGAACACGTTTTGTGGAAAATACATGTTACTACATACGAAAATTCGTTCACTACAAACCTCTACACACTATTTCCTACACATATCAAGCATTAGAATTAATGTTCTTGAAAGTCGGGTGCTGCCCGTGGCTGCAGTGCACAGCAGTATGGGCCTCGCGCCTTCCATTTTGAACACGTTTTGTGGAAAATACATGTTACTACATACGAAAATTCGTTCACTACAAACCTCTACACACTATTTCCTACACAAATCAAGCATTAGAATTAATGTTCTTGAAAGTCGGGTGCTACCAGTGGGTGCAGTGCACAGCAGTATGGGCCTCGCACCTTCCATTTTGAACACGTTTTGTGGGATATACAAGTTACTACATACGAAAATTCGTTCACTACAAACCTCTACACACTATTTCCTACACATATCAAGCATTAGAATTAATGTTCTTGAAAGTCGGGTGCTACCAGTGGCTGCAGTGCACAGCAGTATGGGCCTCGCACCTTCCATTTTGAACACGTTTTGTGGCATATACAAGTTACTACATTCGAAAATTCGTTCACTACAAACCTCTACACACTATTTCCTACACATATCAAGCATTAGAATTAATGTTCTTGAAAGTCGGGTGCTGCCAGTGGCTGCAGTGCACAGCAGTATGGGCCTCGCACCTTCCATTTTGAACACGTTTTGTGGGATATACAAGTTACTACATACGAAAATTCGTTCACTACAAACCTCTACACACTATTTCCTACACATATCAAGCATTAGAATTAATGTTCTTGAAAGTCGGGTGCTGCCAGTGGCTGCAGTGCACAGCAGTATGGGCCTCGCGCCTTCCATTTTGAACACGTTTTGTGGAAAATACATGTTACTACATACGAAAATTCGTTCACTACAAACCTCTACACACTATTTCCTACACATATCAAGCATTAGAATTAATGTTCTTGAAAGTCGGGTGCTGCCCGTGGCTGCAGTGCACAGCAGTATGGGCCTCGCGCCTTCCATTTTGAACACGTTTTGTGGAAAATACATGTTACTACATACGAAAATTCGTTCACTACAAACCTCTACACACTATTTCCTACACATATCAAGCATTAGAATTAATGTTCTTGAATGTCGGGTGCTACCAGTGGGTGCAGTGCAGAGCAGTATGGGCCTCGCACCTTCCATTTTGAACACGTTTTGTGGGATATACAAGTTACTACATACGAAAATTCGTTCACTACAAACCTCTACACACTATTTCCTACACATATCAAGCATTAGAATTAATGTTCTTGAAAGTCGGGTGCTACCAGTGGGTGCAGTGCACAGCAGTATGGGCCTCGCACCTTCCATTTTGAACACGTTTTGTGGGATATACAAGATACTACATACGAAAATTCGTTCACTACAAACCTCTACACACTATTTCCTACACATATCAAGCATTAGAATTAATGTTCTTGAAAGTCGGGTGCTACCAGTGGGTGCAGTGCAGAGCAGTATGGGCCTCGCACCTTCCATTTTGAACACGTTTTGTGGGATATACAAGTTACTAGATACGAAAATTCGTTCACTACAAACCTCTACACACTTTTTCCTACACATATCAAGCATTAGAATTAATGTTCTTGAAAGTCGGGTGCTACCAGTGGGTGCAGTGCACAGCAGTATGGGCCTCGCACCTTCCATTTTGAACACGTTTTGTGGGATATACAAGATACTACATACGAAAATTCGTTCACTACAAACCTCTACACACTATTTCCTACACATATCAAGCATTAGAATTAATGTTCTTGAAAGTCGGGTGCTACCAGTGGGTGCAGTGCAGAGCAGTATGGGCCTCGCACCTTCCATTTTGAACACGTTTTGTGGGATATACAAGTTACTACATACGAAAATTGGTTCACTACAAACCTCTACACACTATTTCCTACACATATCAAGCATTAGAATTAATGTTCTTGAAAGTCGGGTGCTACCAGTGGGTGCAGTGCACAGCAGTATGGGCCTCGCACCTTCCATTTTGAACACGTTTTGTGGGATATACAAGATACTACATACGAAAATTCGTTCACTACAAACCTCTACACACTATTTCCTACACATATCAAGCATTAGAATTAATGTTCTTGAAAGTCGGGTGCTGCCAGTGGCTGCAGTGCACAGCAGTATGGGCCTCGCGCCTTCCATTTTGAACACGTTTTGTGGGATATACAAGTTACTACATACGAAAATTCGTTCACTACAAACCTCTACACACTATTTCCTACACATATCAAGCATTAGAATTAATGTTCTTGAAAGTCGGGTGCTGCCAGTGGCTGCAGTGCACAGCAGTATGGGCCTCGCGCCTTCCATTTTGAACACGTTTTGTGGAAAATACATGTTACTACATACGAAAATTCGTTCACTACAAACCTCTACACACTATTTCCTACACATATCAAGCATTAGAATTAATGTTCTTGAAAGTCGGGTGCTGCCAGTGGCTGCAGTGCACAGCAGTATGGGCCTCGCGCCTTCCATTTTGAACACGTTTTGTGGAAAATACATGTTACTACATACGAAAATTCGTTCACTACAAACTTCTACACACTATTTCCTACACATATCAAGCATTAGAATTAATGTTCTTGAAAGTCGGGTGCTGCCAGTGGGTGCAGTGCACAGCAGTATGGGCCTCGCACCTTCCATTTTGAACACGTTTTGTGGGATATACAAGTTACTACATACGAAAATTCGTTCACTACAAACCTCTACACACTATTTCCTACACATATCAAGCATTAGAATTAAATTTCTTGAAAGTCGGGTGCTGCCAGTGGCTGCAGTGCACAGCAGTATGGGCCTCGCGCCTTCCATTTTGAACACGTTTTGTGGAAAATACATGTTACTACATACGAAAATTCGTTCACTACAAACCTCTACACACTATTTCCTACACATATCAAGCATTAGAATTAATGTTCTTGAAAGTCGGGTGCTGCCAGTGGCTGCAGTGCATAGCAGTATGGGCCTCGCACCTTCCATATTGAACACGTTTTGTGGGATATACAAGTTACTACATACGAAAATTCGTTCACTACAAACCTCTACACACTATTTCCTACACATATCAAGCATTAGAATTAATGTTCTTGAAAGTCGGGTGCTGCCAGTGGCTGCAGTGCACAGCAGTATGGACCTCGCACCTTCCATTTTGAACACGTTTTGTGGGATATACAAGTTACTACATACGAAAATTCGTTCACTACAAACCTCTACACACTATTTCCTACACATATCAAGCATTAGAATTAATGTTCTTGAAAGTCGGGTGCTGCCAGTGGCTGCAGTGCACAGCAGTATGGGCCTCGCACCTTCCATATTGAACACGTTTTGTGGGATATACAAGTTACTACATACGAAAATTCGTTCACTACAAACCTCTACACACTATTTCCTACACATATCAAGCATTAGAATTAATGTTCTTGAAAGTCGGGTGCTGCCAGTGGCTGCAGTGCACAGCAGTATGGACCTCGCACCTTCCATATTGAACACGTTTTGTGGGATATACAAGTTACTACATACGAAAATTCGTTCACTACAAACCTCTACACACTATTTCCTACACATATCAAGCATTAGAATTAATGTTCTTGAAAGTCGGGTGCTGCCAGTGGCTGCAGTGCATAGCAGTATGGACCTCGCACCTTCCATTTTGAACACGTTTTGTGGGATATACAAGTTACTACATACGAAAATTCGTTCACTACAAACCTCTACACACTATTTCCTACACATATCAAGCATTAGAATTAATGTTCTTGAAAGTCGGGTGCTGCCAGTGGCTGCAGTGGACAGCAGTATGGGCCTCGCGCCTTCCATTTTGAACACGTTTTGTGGAAAATACATGTTACTACATACGAAAATTCGTTCACTACAAACCTCTACACACTATTTCCTACACATATCAAGCATTAGAATTAATGTTCTTGAAAGTCGGGTGCTGCCAGTGGGTGCAGTGCACAGCAGTATGGGCCACGCACCTTCCATTTTGAACACGTTTTGTGGGATATACAATTTACTACATACGAAAATTCGTTCACTACAAACCTCTACACACTATTTCCTACACATATCAAGCATTAGAATTAATGTTCTTGAAAGTCGGGTGCTGCCAGTGGCTGCAGTGCACAGCAGTATGGGCCTCGCGCCTTCCATTTTGAACACGTTTTGTGGAAAATACATGTTACTACATACGAAAATTCGTTCACTACAAACCTCTACACACTATTTCCTACACATATCAAGCATTAGAATTAATGTTCTTGAAAGTTGGGTGCTGCCAGTGGCTGCAGTGCACAGCAGTATGGGCCTCGCGCCTTCCATTTTGAACACGTTTTGTGGAAAATACATGTTACTACATACGAAAATTCGTTCACTACAAACCTCTACACACTATTTCCTACACATATCAAGCATTAGAATTAATGTTCTTGAAAGTCGGGTGCAGCCAGTGGCTGCAGTGCACAGCAGTATGGGCCTCGCGCCTTCCATTTTGAACACGTTTTGTGGAAAATACATGTTACTACATACGAAAATTCGTTCACTACAAACCTCTACACACTATTTCCTACACATATCAAGCATTAGAATTAATGTTCTTGAAAGTCGGGTGCTGCCAGTGGCTGCAGTGCACAGCAGTATGGGCCTCGCGCCTTCCATTTTGAACACGTTTTGTGGAAAATACATGTTACTACATACGAAAATTCGTTCACTACAAACCTCTACACACTATTTCCTACACATATCAAGCATTAGAATTAATGTTCTTGAAAGTCGGGTGCTGCCAGTGGCTGCAGTGCACAGCAGTATGGGCCTCGCGCCTTCCATTTTGAACACGTTTTGTGGAAAATACATGTTACTACATACGAAAATTCGTTCACTACAAACCTCTACACACTATTTACTACACATATCAAGCATTAGAATTAAATTTCTTGAAAGTCGGGTGCTGCCAGTGGGTGCAGTGCACAGCAGTATGGGCCACGCATCTTCCATTTTGAATACGTTTTGTGGGATATACAAGTTACTACATACGAAAATTCGTTCACTACAAACCTCTACACACTATTTCCTACACATATCAAGCATTAGAATTAATGTTCTTGAAAGTCGGGTGCTGCCAGTGGCTGCAGTGCACAGCAGTATGGGCCTCGCGCCTTCCATTTTGAACACGTTTTGTGGAAAATACATGTTACTACATACGAAAATTCGTTCACTACAAACCTCTACACACTATTTCCTACACATATCAAGCATTAGAATTACTGTTCTTGAAAGTCGGGTGCTGCCAGTGGCTGCAGTGCACAGCAGTATGGGCCTCGCACCTTCCATTTTGAACACGTTTTGTGGGATATACAAGTTACTACATACGAAAATTCGTTCACTACAAACCTCTACACACTGTTTCCTACACATATCAAGCATTAGAATTAATGTTCTTGAAAGTCGGGTGCTGCCAGTGGCTGCAGTGCACAGCAGTATGGGCCTCGCGCCTTCCATTTTGAACACGTTTTGTGGAAAATACATGTTACTACATACGAAAATTCGTTCACTACAAACCTCTACACACTATTTCCTACACATATCAAGCATTAGAATTAATGTTCTTGAAAGTCGGGTGCTGCCCGTGGCTGCAGTGCACAGCAGTATGGGCCTCGCGCCTTCCATTTTGAACACGTTTTGTGGAAAATACATGTTACTACATACGAAAATTCGTTCACTACAAACCTCTACAGACTATTTCCTATACATATCAAGCATTAGAATTAATATTCCTGAAAGTCGGGTGCTGCCAGTGGCTGCAGTGCACAGCAGTATGGGCCTCGCACCTTCCATTTTGAACACGTTTTGTCGGATATACAAGTTACTACATACGAAAATTCGTTCACTACAAACCTCTACACACTATTTCCTACACATATCAAGCATTAGAATTAATGTTCTTGAAAGTCGGGTGCTGTCTGTGGGTGCAGTGCACAGCAGTATGGGCCTCGCACCTTCCATTTAGAACACGTTTTGTGGGATATACAAGTTACTACATACGAAAATTCGTTCACTACAAACCTCTACACACTATTTCCTACACATATCAAGCATTAGAATTAATGTTCTTGAAAGTCGGGTGCTACCAGTGGGTGCAGTGCACAGCAGTATGGGCCTCGCACCTTCCATTTTGAACACGTTTTGTGGGATATACAAGTTACTACATACGAAAATTCGTTCACTACAAACCTCTACACACTATTTCCTACACATATCAAGCATTAGAATTAATGTTCTTGAAAGTCGGGTGCTGCCAGTGGCTGCAGTGCACAGCAGTATGGGCCTCGCACCTTCCATTTTGAACACGTTTTGTGGGATATACAAGTTACTACATACGAAAATTCGTTCACTACAAACCTCTACACACTATTTCCTACACATATCAAGCATTAGAATTAATGTTCTTGAAAGTCGGGTGCTGCCAGTGGCTGCAGTGCACAGCAGTATGGGCCTCGCGCCTTCCATTTTGAACACGTTTTGTGGAAAATACATGTTACTACATACGAAAATTCGTTCACTACAAACCTCTACACACTATTTCCTACACATATCAAGCATTAGAATTAATGTTCTTGAAAGTCGGGTGCTGCCAGTGGCTGCAGTGCACAGCAGTATGGGCCTCGCGCCTTCCATTTTGAACACGTTTTGTGGAAAATACATGTTACTACATACGAAAATTCGTTCACTACAAACCTCTACACACTATTTCCTACACATATCAAGCATTAGAATTAATGTTCTTGAAAGTCGGGTGCTGCCAGTGGGTGCAGTGCACAGCAGTATGGGCCTCGCACCTTCCATTTTGAACACGTTTTGTGGGATATACAAGTTACTACATACGAAAATTCGTTCACTACAAACCTCTACACACTATTTCCTACACATATCAAGCATTAGAATTGAATTTCTTGAAAGTCGGGCGCTGCCAGTGGCTGCAGTGCACAGCAGTATGGGCCTCGCGCCTTCCATTTTGAACACGTTTTGTGGGATATACAAGTTACTACATACGAAAATTCGTTCACTACAAACCTCTACACACTATTTCCTACACATATCAAGCATTAGAATTAATGTTCTTGAAAGTCGGGTGCTGCCAGTGGCTGCAGTGCACAGCAGTATGGACCTCGCACCTTCCATTTTGAACACGTTTTGTGGGATATACAAGTTACTACATACGAAAATTCGTTCACTACAAACCTCTACACACTATTTCCTACACATATCAAGCATTAGAATTAATGTTCTTGAAAGTCGGGTGCTGCCAGTGGCTGCAGTGCACAGCAGTATGGGCCTCGCGCCTTCCATTTTGAACACGTTTTGTGGAAAATACATGTTACTACATACGAAAATTCGTTCACTACAAACCTCTACACACTATTTCCTACACATATCAAGCATTAGAATTAATGTTCTTGAATGTCGGGTGCTGCCAGTGGCTGCAGTGCACAGCAGTATGGGCCTCGCGCCTTCCATTTTGAACACGTTTTGTGGAAAATACATGTTACTACATACGAAAATTCGTTCACTACAAACCTCTACACACTATTTCCTACACATATCAAGCATTAGAATTAATGTTCTTGAATGTCGGGTGCTGCCAGTGGCTGCAGTGCACAGCAGTATGGGCCTCGCGCCTTCCATTTTGAACACGTTTTGTGGAAAATACATGTTACTACATACGAAAATTCGTTCACTACAAACCTCTACACACTATTTCCTACACATATCAAGCATTAGAATTAATGTTCTTGAAAGTCGGGTGCTGCCAGTGGGTGCAGTGCACAGCAGTATGGGCCACGCACCTTCCATTTTGAACACGTTTTGTGGGATATACAATTTACTACATACGAAAATTCGTTCACTACAAACCTCTACACACTATTTCCTACACATATCAAGCATTAGAATTAATGTTCTTGAAAGTCGGGTGCTGCCAGTGGCTGCAGTGCACAGCAGTATGGGCCTCGCGCCTTCCATTTTGAACACGTTTTGTGGAAAATACATGTTACTACATACGAAAATTCGTTCACTACAAACCTCTACACACTATTTCCTACACATATCAAGCGTTAGAATTAATGTTCTTGAAAGTTGGGTGCTGCCAGTGGCTGCAGTGCATAGCAGTATGGGCCTCGCGCCTTCCATTTTGAACACGTTTTGTGGAAAATACATGTTACTACATACGAAAATTCGATCACTACAAACCTCTACACACTATTTCCTACACATATCAAGCATTAGAATTAATGTTCTTGAAAGTCGGGTGCTGCCAGTGGCTGCAGTGCACAGCAGTATGAGCCTCGCGCCTTCCATTTTGAACACGTTTTGTGGAAAATACATGTTACTACATACGAAAATTCGTTCACTACAAACCTCTACACACTATTTCCTACACATATCAAGCATTAGAATTAATGTTCTTGAAAGTCGGGTGCTGCCAGTGGCTGCAGTGCACAGCAGTATGGGCCTCGCGCCTTCCATTTTGAACACGTTTTGTGGAAAATACATGTTACTACATACGAAAATTCGTTCACTACAAACCTCTACACACTATTTCCTACACATATCAAGCATTAGAATTAATGTTCTTGAAAGTCGGGTGCTGCCAGTGGCTGCAGTGCACAGCAGTATGGACCTCGCGCCTTCCATTTTGAACACGTTTTGTGGAAAATACATGTTACTACATACGAAAATTCGTTCACTACAAACCTCCACACACTATTTACTACACATATCAAGCATTAGAATTAAATTTCTTGAAAGTCGGGTGCTGCCAGTGGGTGCAGTGCACAGCAGTATGGGCCATGCATCTTCCATTTTGAATACGTTTTGTGGGATATACAAGTTACTACATACGAAAATTCGTTCACTACAAACCTCTACACACTATTTCCTACACATATCAAGCATTAGAATTAATGTTCTTGAAAGTCGGGTGCTGCCAGTGGCTGCAGTGCACAGCAGTATGGGCCTCGCTCCTTCCATTTTGAACACGTTTTGTGGGATATACAAGTTACTACATACGAAAATTCGTTCACTACAAACCTCTACACACTATTTCCTACACATATCAAGCATTAGAATTAATGTTCTTGAAAGTCGGGTGCTGCCAGTGGCTGCAGTGCACAGCAGTATGGGCCTCGCGCCTTCCATTTTGAACACGTTTTGTGGAAAATACATGTTACTACATACGAAAATTCGTTCACTACAAACCTCTACACACTATTTACTACACATATCAAGCATTAGAATTAATGTTCTTGAAAGTCGGGTGCTGCCAGTGGCTGCAGTGCACAGCAGTATGGGCCTCGCGCCTTCCATTTTGAACACGTTTTGTGGAAAATACATGTTACTACATACGAAAATTCGTTCACTACAAACCTCTACACACTATTTCCTACACATATCAAGCATTAGAATTAATGTTCTTGAAAGTCGGGTGCTGCCAGTGGCTGCAGTGCACAGCAGTATGGGCCTCGCACCTTCCATTTTGAACACGTTTTGTGGGATATACAAGTTACTACATACGAAAATTCGTTCACTACAAACCTCTACACACTATTTCCTACACATATCAAGCATTGGAATTAATGTTCTTGAAAGTCGGGTGCTGCCAGTGGCTGCAGTGCACAGCAGTATGGGCCTCGCGCCTTCCATTTTGAACACGTTTTGTGGAAAATACATGTTACTACATACGAAAATTCGTTCACTACAAACCTCTATACACTATTTCCTACACATATCAAGCATTAGAATTAATGTTCTTGAATGTCGGGCGCTGCCAGTGGGTGCAGTGCACAGCAGTATGGGCCTCGCGCCTTCCATTTTGAACACGTTTTGTGGAAAATACATGTTACTACATACGAAAATTCGTTCACTACAAACCTCTACACACTATTTCCTACACATATCAAGCATTAGAATTAATGTTCTTGAAAGTCGGGTGCTGCCAGTGGCTGCAGTGCACAGCAGTATGGGCCTCGCGCCTTCCATTTTGAACACGTTTTGTGGGATATACAAGTTACTACATACGAAAATTCGTTCACTACAAACCTCTATGCACTATTTCCTACACATATATTATCCACTAGAATTAAATTTCTTGAAAGTCGGGTGCTGCCAGTGGGTGCAGTGCACAGCAGTATGGGCCTCCCACCTTCCAGTTTGAACACGTTTTGTGGAAAATACATGTTACTACATACGAAAATTCGTTCACTACAAACCTCTACACACTATTTCCTACACATATCAAGCATTAGAATTAATGTTCTTGAAAGTCGGGTGCTGCCAGTGGCTACAGTGCACAGCAGTATGGGCCTCGTGCCTTCCATTTTGAACACGTTTTGTGGGATATACAAGTTACTACATACGAAAATTCGTTCACTACAAACCTCTACACACTATTTCCTACACATATCAAGCATTAGAATTAATGTTCTTGAATGTCGGGTGCTGCCAGTGGCTGCAGTGCACAGCAGTATGGGCCTCGCACCTTCCATTTTGAACACGTTTTGTGGGATATACAAGTTACTACATACGAAAATTCGTTCACTACAAACCTCTACACACTATTTCCTACACATATCAAGCATTAGAATTAATGTTCTTGAATGTCGGGTGCTGCCAGTGGCTGCAGTGCACAGCAGTATGGGCCTCGCACCTTCCACTTTTGAACACGTTTTGTGGGATATACAAGTTACTACATACGAAAATTCGTTCACTACAAACCTCTACACACTATTTCCTACACATATCAAGCATTAGAATTAATGTTCCTGAAAGTCGGGTGCTGCCAGTGGCTGCAGTGCACAGCAGTATGGGCCTCGCGCCTTCCATTTTGAACACGTTTTGTGGAAAATACATGTTACTACATACGAAAATTCGTTCACTACAAACCTCTACACACTATTTCCTACACATATCAAGCATTAGAATTAATGTTCTTGAAAGTCGGGTGCTGCCAGTGGCTGCAGTGCACAGCAGTATGGGCCTCGCGCCTTCCAATTTGAACACGTTTTGTGGAAAATACATGTTACTACATACGAAAATTCGTTCACTACAAACCTCTACACACTATTTCCTACACATATCAAGCATTAGAATTAATGTTCTTGAAAGTCGGGTGCTGCCAGTGGCTGCAGTGCACAGCAGTATGGGCCTCGTGCCTTCCATTTTGAACACGTTTTGTGGAAAATACATGTTACTACATACGAAAATTCGCTCACTACAAACCTCTACACACTATTTCCTACACATATCAAGCATTAGAATTAATGTTCTTGAAAGTCGGGTGCTGCCAGTGGGTGCAGTGCACAGCAGTATGGGCCACGCATCTTCCATTTTGAACACGGTTTGTGGGATATACAAGTTACTACATACGAAAATTCGTTCACTACAAACCTCTACACACTATTTCCTACACATATCAAGCAATAGAATTAATGTTCTTGAAAGTCGGGTGCTGCCA
This sequence comes from Locusta migratoria, assembly GCA_026315105.1. NCBI lineage: Eukaryota > Metazoa > Arthropoda > Insecta > Orthoptera > Acrididae > Locusta > Locusta migratoria. The sequence goes on along the minus strand of CM048755.1, from coordinate 800,936,495 downwards.
GTGGGTGCAGTGCACAGCAGTATGGGCCTCGCGCCTTCCATTTTGAACACTTTTTGTGGAAAATACATGTTACTACATACGAAAATTCGTTCACTACAAACCTCTACACACTATTTCCTACACATATCAAGCATTAGAATTAAATTTCTTGAAAGTCGGGTGCTGCCAGTGGGTGCAGTGCACAGCAGTATGGGCCTCGCTCCTTCCATTTTGAACACGTTTTGTGGGATATACAAGTTACTACATACGAAAATTCGTTCACTACAAACCTCTACACACTATTTCCTACACATATCAAGCATTAGAATTAATGTTCTTGAATGTCGGGTGCTGCCAGTGGCTGCAGTGCACAGCAGTATGGGCCTCTCACCTTCCATTTTGAACACGTTTTGTGGGATATACAAGTTACTACATACGAAAATTCGTTCACTACAAACCTCTACACACTATTTCCTACACATATCAAGCATTAGAATTAATGTTCTTGAAAGTCGGGTGCTGCCAGTGGCTGCAGTGCACAGCAGTATGGGCCTCGCGCCTTCCATTTTGAACACGTTTTGTGGAAAATACAAGTTACTACATACGAAAATTCGTTCACTACAAACCTCTACACACTATTTACTACACATATCAAGCATTAGAATTAAATTTCTTGAAAGTCGGGTGCTGCCAGTGGGTGCAGTGCACAGCAGTATGGGCCTCGCACCTTCCATTTTGAACACGTTTTGTGGGATATACAAGTTACTACATACGAAAATTCGTTCACTACAAACCTCTACACACTATTTCCTACACATATCAAGCATTAGAATTAATGTTCTTGAAAGTCGGGTGCTGCCAGTGGCTGCAGTGCACAGCAGTATGGGCCTCGCGACTTCCATTTTGAACACGTTTTGTGGAAAATACATGTTACTACATACGAAAATTCGTTCACTACAAACCTCTACACACTATTTCCTACACATATCAAGCATTAGAATTAATGTTCTTGAAAGTCGGGTGCTGCCAGTGGCTGCAGTGCACAGCAGTATGGGCCTCGCACCTTCCATTTTGAACACGTTTTGTGGGATATACAAGTTACTACATACGAAAATTCGTTCACTACAAACCTCTACACACTATTTCCTACACATATCAAGCATTAGAATTAATGTTCTTGAAAGTCGGGTGCTGCCAGTGGCTGCAGTGTACAGCAGTATGGGCCTCGCGCCTTCCATTTTGAACACGTTTTGTGGGATATACAAGTTACTACATACGAAAATTCGTTCACTACAAACCTCTACACACTATTTACTACACATATCAAGCATTAGAATTTATGTTCTTGAAAGTCGGGTGCTGCCAGTGGCTGCAGTGCACAGCAGTATGGGCCTCGCGCCTTCCATTTTGAACACGTTTTGTGGAAAATACATGTTACTACATACGAAAATTCGTTCACTACAAACCTCTACACACTATTTCCTACCCATATCAAGCATTAGAATTAATGTTCTTGAAAGTCGGGTGCTGCCAGTGGCTGCAGTGCACAGCAGTATGGGCCTAGCACCTTCCATTTTGAACACGTTTTGTGGGATATACAAGTTACTACATACGAAAATTCGTTCACTACAAACCTCTACACACTATTTCCTACACATATCAAGCATTAGAATTAATGTTCTTGAAAGTCGGGTGCTGCCAGTGGCTGCAGTGCACAGCAGTATGGGCCTCGCGCCTTCCATTTTGAACACGTTTTGTGGAAAATACATGTTACTACATACGAAAATTCGTTCACTACAAACCTCTACACACTATTTCCTACACATATCAAGCATTAGAATTAATGTTCTTGAATGTCGGGTGCTGCCAGTGGGTGCAGTGCACAGCAGTATGGGCCTCGCGCCTTCCATTTTGAACACGTTTTGTGGAAAATACATGTTACTACATACGAAAATTCGTTCACTACAAACCTCTACACACTATTTCCTACACATATCAAGCATTAGAATTAATGTTCTTGAAAGTCGGGTGCTGCCAGTGGCTACAGTGCACAGCAGTATGGGCCTCGTGCCTTCCATTTTGAACACGTTTTGTGGGATATACAAGTTACTACATACGAAAATTCGTTCACTACAAACCTCTACAGACTATTTCCTACACATATCAAGCATTAGAATTAATGTTCTTGAATGTCGGGTGCTGCCAGTGGCTGCAGTGCACAGCAGTATGGGCCTCGCACCTTCCATTTTGAACACGTTTTGTGGGATATACAAGTTACTACATACGAAAATTCGTTCACTACAAACCTCTACACACTATTTCCTACACATATCAAGCATTAGAATTAATGTTCTTGAAAGTCGGGTGCTGCCAGTGGCTGCAGTGCACAGCAGTATGGGCCTCGCGCCTTCCATTTTGAACACGTTTTGTGGAAAATACACGTTACTACATACGAAAATTCGTTCACTACAAACCTCTACACACTATTTACTACACATATCAAGCATTAGAATTAAATTTCTTGAAAGTCGGGTGCTGCCAGTGGGTGCAGTGCACAGCAGTATGGGCCTCGCACCTTCCATTTTGAACACGTTTTGTGGGATATACAAGTTACTACATACGAAAATTCGTTCACTACAAACCTCTACACACTATTTCCTACACATATCAAGCATTAGAATTAATGTTCTTGAAAGTCGGGTGCTGCCAGTGGCTGCAGTGCACAGCAGTATGGGCCTCGCGCCTTCCATTTTGAACACGTTTTGTGGAAAATACATGTTACTACATACGAAAATTCGTTCACTACAAACCTCTACACACTATTTCCTACACATATCAAGCATTAGAATTAATGTTCTTGAAAGTCGGGTGCTGCCAGTGGCTGCAGTGCACAGCAGTATGGGCCTCGCACATTCCATTTTGAACACGTTTTGTGGGATATACAAGTTACTACATACGAAAATTCGTTCACTACAAACCTCTACACACTATTTCCTACACATATCAAGCATTAGAATTAATGTTCTTGAAAGTCGGGTGCTGCCAGTGGCTGCAGTGCACAGCAGTATGGGCCTCGCGCCTTCCATTTTGAACACGTTTTGTGGGATATACAAGTTACTACATACGAAAATTCGTTCACTACAAACCTCTACACACTATTTACTACACATATCAAGCATTAGAATTAATGTTCTTGAAAGTCGGGTGCTGCCAGTGGCTGCAGTGCACAGCAGTATGGGCCTCGCGCCTTCCATTTTGAACACGTTTTGTGGAAAATACATGTTACTACATACGAAAATTCGTTCACTACAAACCTCTACACACTATTTCCTACACATATCAAGCATTAGAATTAATGTTCTTGAAAGTCGGGTGCTGCCAGTGGCTGCAGTGCACAGCAGTATGGGCCTCGCACCTTCCATTTTGAACACGTTTTGTGGGATATACAAGTTACTACATACGAAAATTCGTTCACTACAAACCTCTACACACTATTTCCTACACATATCAAGCATTGGAATTAATGTTCTTGAAAGTCGGGTGCTGCCAGTGGCTGCAGTGCACAGCAGTATGGGCCTCGCGCCTTCCATTTTGAACACGTTTTGTGGAAAATACATGTTACTACATACGAAAATTCGTTCACTACAAACCTCTATACACTATTTCCTACACATATCAAGCATTAGAATTAATGTTCTTGAATGTCGGGCGCTGCCAGTGGGTGCAGTGCACAGCAGTATGGGCCTCGCGCCTTCCATTTTGAACACGTTTTGTGGAAAATACATGTTACTACATACGAAAATTCGTTCACTACAAACCTCTACACACTATTTCCTACACATATCAAGCATTAGAATTAATGTTCTTGAAAGTCGGGTGCTGCCAGTGGCTGCAGTGCACAGCAGTATGGGCCTCGCGCCTTCCATTTTGAACACGTTTTGTGGGATATACAAGTTACTACATACGAAAATTCGTTCACTACAAACCTCTATGCACTATTTCCTACACATATATTATCCACTAGAATTAAATTTCTTGAAAGTCGGGTGCTGCCAGTGGGTGCAGTGCACAGCAGTATGGGCCTCCCACCTTCCAGTTTGAACACGTTTTGTGGAAAATACATGTTACTACATACGAAAATTCGTTCACTACAAACCTCTACACACTATTTCCTACACATATCAAGCATTAGAATTAATGTTCTTGAAAGTCGGGTGCTGCCAGTGGCTACAGTGCACAGCAGTATGGGCCTCGTGCCTTCCATTTTGAACACGTTTTGTGGGATATACAAGTTACTACATACGAAAATTCGTTCACTACAAACCTCTACACACTATTTCCTACACATATCAAGCATTAGAATTAATGTTCTTGAATGTCGGGTGCTGCCAGTGGCTGCAGTGCACAGCAGTATGGGCCTCGCACCTTCCATTTTGAACACGTTTTGTGGGATATACAAGTTACTACATACGAAAATTCGTTCACTACAAACCTCTACACACTATTTCCTACACATATCAAGCATTAGAATTAATGTTCTTGAAAGTCGGGTGCTGCCAGTGGCTGCAGTGCACAGCAGTATGGGCCTCGCGCCTTCCATTTTGAACACGTTTTGTGGAAAATACACGTTACTACATACGAAAATTCGTTCACTACAAACCTCTACACACTATTTACTACACATATCAAGCATTAGAATTAAATTTCTTGAAAGTCGGGTGCTGCCAGTGGGTGCAGTGCACAGCAGTATGGGCCTCGCACCTTCCATTTTGAACACGTTTTGTGGGATATACAAGTTACTACATACGAAAATTCGTTCACTACAAACCTCTACACACTATTTCCTACACATATCAAGCATTAGAATTAATGTTCTTGAAAGTCGGGTGCTGCCAGTGGCTGCAGTGCACAGCAGTATGGGCCTCGCGCCTTCCATTTTGAACACGTTTTGTGGAAAATACATGTTACTACATACGAAAATTCGTTCACTACAAACCTCTACACACTATTTCCTACACATATCAAGCATTAGAATTAATGTTCTTGAAAGTCGGGTGCTGCTAGTGGCTGCAGTGCACAGCAGTATGGGCCTCGCACCTTCCATTTTGAACACGTTTTGTGGGATATACAAGTTACTACATACGAAAATTCGTTCACTACAAACCTCTACACACTATTTACTACACATATCAAGCATTAGCATTAATGTTCTTGAATGTCGGGTGCTGCCAGTGGCTGCAGTGCACAGCAGTATGGGCCTCGCGCCTTCCATTTTGAACACGTTTTGTGGGATATACAAGTTACTACATACGAAAATTCGTTCACTACAAACCTCTACACACTATTTCCTACACATATCAAGCATTAGAATTAATGTTCTTGAAAGTCGGGTGCTGCCAGTGGCTGCAGTGCACAGCAGTATGGGCCTCGCGCCTTCCATTTTGAACACGTTTTGTGGAAAATACATGTTACTACATACGAAAATTCGTTCACTACAAACCTCTACACACTATTTACTACACATATCAAGCATTAGAATTAATGTTCTTGAAAGTCGGGTGCTGCCAGTGGCTGCAGTGCACAGCAGTATGGGCCTCGCGCCTTCCATTTTGAACACGTTTTGTGGAAAATACATGTTACTACATACGAAAATTCGTTCACTACAAACCTCTACACACTATTTCCTACACATATCAAGCATTAGAATTAATGTTCTTGAAAGTCGGGTGCTGCCAGTGACTGCAGTGCACAGCAGTATGGGCCTCGTGCCTTCCATTTTGAACACGTTTTCTGGGATATACAAGTTACTACATACGAAAATTCGTTCACTACAAACCTCTACACACTACTTACTACACATATCAAGCATTAGAATTAATGTTCTTGAAAGTCGGGTGCTGCCAGTGGCTGCAGTGCACAGCAGTATGGGCCTCGCGCCTTCCATTTTGAACACGTTTTGTGGGATATACAAGTTACTACATACGAAAATTCGTTCAATACAAACCTCTACACACTATTTCCTACACATATCAAGCATTAGAATTAATGTTCTTGAAAGTCGGGTGCTGCCAGTGGCTGCAGTGCACAGCAGTATGGGCCTCGCGCCTTCCATTTTGAACACGTTTTGTGGAAAATACATGTTACTACATACGAAAATTCGTTCACTACAAACCTCTATACACTATTTCCTACACATATCAAGCATTAGAATTAATGTTCTTGAATGTCGGGTGCTGCCAGTGGGTGCAGTGCACAGCAGTATGGGCCTCGCACCTTCCATTTTGAACACGTTTTGTGGAAAATACATGTTACTACATACGAAAATTCGTTCACTACAAACCTCTACACACTATTTCCTACACATATCAAGCATTAGAATTAATGTTCTTGAAAGTCGGGTGCTGCCAGTGGCTGCAGTGCACAGCAGTATGGGCCTCGCGCCTTCCATTTTGAACACGTTTTGTGGGATATACAAGTTACTACATACGAAAATTCGTTCACTACAAACCTCTACACACTATTTCCTACACATATCAAGCATTAGAATTAATGTTCTTGAAAGTCGGGTGCTACCAGTGGGTGCAGTGCACAGCAGTATGGGCCTCGCGCCTTCCATTTTGAACACGTTTTGTGGAAAATACATGTTACTACATACGAAAATTCGTTCACTACAAACCTCTACACACTATTTCCTACACATATCAAGCATTAGAATTAATGTTCTTGAAAGTCGGGTGCTGCCAGTGGCTGCAGTGCACAGCAGTATGGGCCTCGCGCCTTCCATTTTGAACACGTTTTATGGAAAATACATGTTACTACATACGAAAATTCGTTCACTACAAACCTCTACACACTATTTCCTACACATATCAAGCATTAGAATTAATGTTCTTGAAAGTCGGGTGCTGCCAGTGGGTGCAGTGCACAGCAGTATGGGCCTCGCGCCTTCCATTTTGAACACGTTTTATGGAAAATACATGTTACTACATACGAAAATTCGTTCACTACAAACCTCTACACACTATTTCCTACACATATCAAGCATTAGAATTAATGTTCTTGAAAGTCGGGTGCTGCCAGTGGCTGCAGTGCACAGCAGTATGGGCCTCGCGCCTTCCATTTTGAACACGTTTTGTGGGATATACAAGTTACTACATACGAAAATTCGTTCACTACAAACCTCTACACACTATTTCCTACACATATCAAGCATTAGAATTAATGTTCTTGAAAGTCGGGTGCTGCCAGTGGGTGCAGTGCACAGCAGTATGGGCCTCGCGCCTTCCATTTTGAACACGTTTTGTGGAATATACATGTTACTACATACGAAAATTCGTTCACTACAAACCTCTACACACTATTTCCTACACATATCAAGCATTAGAATTAATGTTCTTGAAAGTCGGGTGCTGCCAGTGGCTGCAGTGCACAGCAGTATGGGCCTCGCGCCTTCCATTTTGATCACGTTTTGTGGGATATACAAGTTACTACATACGAAAATTCGTTCACTACAAACCTCTACACACTATTTCCTACACATATCAAGCATTAGAATTAATGTTCTTGAAAGTCGGGTGCTGCCAGTGGGTGCAGTGCACAGCAGTATGGGCCTCGCGCCTTCCATTTTGAACACGTTTTGTGGAAAATACATGTTACTAAATACGAAAATTCGTTCACTACAAACCTCTACACACTATTTCCTACACATATCAAGCATTAGAATTAATGTTCTTGAAAGTCGGGTGCTGCCAGTGGCTGCAGTGCACAGCAGTATGGGCCTCGCGCCTTCCATTTTGAACACGTTTTGTGGAAAATACATGTTACTACATACGAAAATTCGTTCACTACAAACCTCTACACACTATTTCCTACACATATCAAGCATTAGAATTAATGTTCTTGAAAGTCGGGTGCTGCCAGTGGCTGCAGTGCACAGCAGTATGGGCCTCGCGCCTTCCATTTTGAACACGTTTTGTGGAAAATACATGTTACTACATACGAAAATTTGTTCACTACAAACCTCTACACACTATTTCCTACACATATCAAGCATTAGAATTAATGTTCTTGAAAGTCGGGTGCTGCCAGTGGCATCAGTGCACAGCAGTATGGGCCTCGTGCCTTCCATTTTGAACACGTTTTGTGGGATATACAAGTTACTACATACGAAAATTCGTTCACTACAAACCTCTACACACTATTTCCTACACATATCAAGCATTAAAATTAATGTTCTTGATAGTCGGGTGCTGCCAGTGGCTGCAGTGCACAGCAGTATGGGCCTCGCGCCTTCCATTTTGAACACGTTTTGTGGAAAATACATGTTACTACATACGAAAATTCGTTCACTACAAACCTCTACACACTATTTCCTACACATATCAAGCATTAGAATTAAATTTCTTGAAAGTCGGGTGCTGCCAGTGGGTGCAGTGCACAGCAGTATGGGCCTCGCACCTTCCATTTTGAACACGTTTTGTGGGATATACAAGTTACTACATACGAAAATTCGTTCACTACAAACCTCTACACACTATTTCCTACACATATCAAGCATTAGAATTAATGTTCTTGAAAGTCGGGTGCTGCCAGTGGCTGCAGTGCACAGCAGTATGGGCCTCGCGCCTTCCATTTTGAACACGTTTTGTGGGATATACAAGTTACTACATACGAAAATTCGTTCACTACAAACCTCTACACACTATTTCCTACACATATCAAGCATTAGAATTAATGTTCTTGAAAGTCGGGTGCTGCCAGTGGCTGCAGTGCACAGCAGTATGGGCCTCGCGCCTTCCATTTTGAACACGTTTTGTGGGATATACAAGTTACTACATACGAAAATTCGTTCACTACAAACCTCTACACACTATTTCCTACACATATCAAGCATTAGAATTAATGTTCTTGAAAGTCGGGTGCTGCCAGTGGCTGCAGTGCACAGCAGTATGGGCCTCGCACCTTCCATTTTGAACACGTTTTGTGGAAAATACATGTTACTACATACGAAAATTCGTTCACTACAAACCTCTACACACTATTCCCTACACATATCAAGCATTAGAATTAATGTTCTTGAAAGTCGGGTGCTGCCAGTGGCTGCAGTGCACAGCAGTATGGGCCTCGTGCCTTCCATTTTGAACACGTTTTGTGGGATATACAAGTTACTACATACGAAAATTCGTTCACTACAAACCTCTACACACTATTTCCTACACATATCAAGCATTAAAATTAATGTTCTTGAAAGTCGGGTGCTGCCAGTGGCTGCAGTGCACAGCAGTATGGGCCTCGCGCCTTCCATTTTGAACACGTTTTGTGGAATATACATGTTACTACATACGAAAATTCGTTCACTACAAACCTCTACACACTATTTCCTACACATATCAAGCATTAGAATTAAATTTCTTGAAAGTCGGGTGCTGCCAGTGGGTGCAGTGCACAGCAGTATGGGCCTCGCACCTTCCATTTTGAACACGTTTTGTGGGATATACAAGTTACTACATACGAAAATTCGTTCACTACAAACCTCTACACACTATTTCCTACACATATCAAGCATTAGAATTAATGTTCTTGAAAGTCGGGTGCTGCCAGTGGCTGCAGTGCACAGCAGTATGGGCCTCGCGCCTTCCATTTTGAACACGTTTTGTGGAAAATACATGTTACTACATACGAAAATTCGTTCACTACAAACCTCTACACACTATTTCCTACACATATCAAGCATTAGAATTAATGTTCTTGAAAGTCGGGTGCTGCCAGTGGCTGCAGTGCACAGCAGTATGGGCCTCGCGCCTTCCATTTTGAACACGTTTTGTGGAAAATACATGTTACTACATACGAAAATTCGTTCACTACAAACCTCTACACACTATTTACTACACATATCAAGCTTTAGAATTAAATTTCTTGAAAGTCGGGTGCTGCCAGTGGGTGCAGTGCACAGCAGTATGGGCCTCGCTCCTTCCTTTTTGAACACGTTTTGTGGGATATACAAGTTACTACATACGAAAATTCGTTCACTACAAACCTCTACACACTATTTCCTACACATATCAAGCATTAGAATTAATGTTCTTGAAAGTCGGGTGCTGCCAGTGGCTGCAGTGCACAGCAGTATGGGCCTCGCGCCTTCCATTTTGAACACGTTTTGTGGAAAATACATGTTACTACATACGAAAATTCGTTCACTACAAACCTCTACACACTATTTCCTACACATATCAAGCATTAGAATTAATGTTCTTGAAAGTCGGGTGCTGCCAGTGGCTGCAGTGCACAGCAGTATGGGCCTCGCGCCTTCCATTTTGAACACGTTTTGTGGAAAATACATGTTACTACATACGAAAATTCGTTCACTACAAACCTCTACACACTATTTACTACACATATCAAGCTTTAGAATTAAATTTCTTGAAAGTCGGGTGCTGCCAGTGGGTGCAGTGCACAGCAGTATGGGCCTCGCTCCTTCCATTTTGAACACGTTTTGTGGGATATACAAGTTACTACATACGAAAATTCGTTCACTACAAACCTCTACACACTATTTCCTACACATATCAAGCATTAGAATTAATGTTCTTGAAAGTCGGGTGCTGCCAGTGGCTGCAGTGCACAGCAGTATGGGCCTCGCGCCTTCCATTTTGAACACGTTTTGTGGAAAATACATGTTACTACATACGAAAATTCGTTCACTACAAACCTCTACACACTATTTACTACACATATCAAGCATTAGAATTAAATTTCTTGAAAGTCGGGTGCTGCCAGTGGGTGCAGTGCACAGCAGTATGGGCCTCGCACCTTCCATTTTGAACACGTTTTGTGGGATATACAAGTTACTACATACGAAAATTCGTTCACTACAAACCTCTACACACTATTTCCTACACATATCAAGCATTAGAATTAATATTCTTGAAAGTCGGGTGCTGCCAGTGGCTGCAGTGCACAGCAGTATGGGCCTCGCGCTTTCCATTTTGAACACGTTTTGTGGAAAATACATGTTACTACATACGAAAATTCGTTCACTACAAACCTCTACACACTATTTCCTACACATATCAAGCATTAGAATTAAATTTCTTGAAAGTCGGGTGCTGCCAGTGGGTGCAGTGCACAGCAGTATGGGCCTCGCACCTTCCATTTTGAACACGTTTTGTGGGATATACAAGTTACTACATACGAAAATTCGTTCACTACAAACCTCTACACACTATTTCCTACACATATCAAGCATTAGAATTAATGTTCTTGAAAGTCGGGTGCTGCCAGTGGCTGCAGTGCACAGCAGTATGGGCCTCGCGCCTTCCATTTTGAACACGTTTTGTGGAAAATACATGTTACTACATACGAAAATTCGTTCACTACAAACCTCTACACACTATTTACTACACATATCAAGCATTAGAATTAAATTTCTTGAAAGTCGGGTGCTGCCAGTGGGTGCAGTGCACAGCAGTATGGGCCTCGCACCTTCCATTTTGAACAGGTTTTGTGGGATATACAAGTTACTACATACGAAAATTCGTTCACTACAAACCTGTACACACTATTTCCTACACATATCAAGCATTAGAATTAATGTTCTTGAAAGTCGGGTGCTGCCAGTGGCTGCAGTGCACAGCAGTATGGGCCTCGCGCCTTCCATTTTGAACACGTTTTGTGGGATATACAAGTTACTACATACGAAAATTCGTTCACTACAAACCTCTACACACTATTTCCTACACATATCAAGCATTAGAATTAATGTTCTTGAAAGTCGGGTGCTGCCAGTGGCTGCAGTGCACAGCAGTATGGGCCTCGTGCCTTCCACTTTGAACACGTTTTGTGGGATATACAAGTTACTACATACGAAAATTCGTTCACTACAAACCTCTACACACTATTTCCTACACATATCAAGCATTAGAATTAATGTTCTTGAATGTCGGGTGCTGCCAGTGGCTGCAGTGCACAGCAGTATGGGCCTCGCGCCTTCCATTTTGAACACGTTTTGTGGAAAATACATGTTACTACATACGAAAATTCGTTCACTACAAACCTCTACACACTATTTACTACACATATCAAGCATTAGAATTAAATTTCTTGAAAGTCGGGTGCTGCCAGTGGGTGCAGTGCACAGCAGTATGGGCCTCGCACCTTCCATTTTGAACACGTTTTGTGGGATATACAAGTTACTACATACGAAAATTCGTTCACTACAAACCTCTACACACTATTTCCTACACATATCAAGCATTAGAATTAATGTTCTTGAAAGTCGGGTGCTGCCAGTGGCTGCAGTGCACAGCAGTATGGGCCTCGCGCTTTCCATTTTGAACACGTTTTGTGGAAAATACATGTTACTACATACGAAAATTCGTTCACTACAAACCTCTACACACTATTTCCTACACATATCAAGCATTAGAATTAAATTTCTTGAAAGTCGGGTGCTGCCAGTGGGTGCAGTGCACAGCAGTATGGGCCTCGCACCTTCCATTTTGAACACGTTTTGTGGGATATACAAGTTACTACATACGAAAATTCGTTCACTACAAACCTCTACACACTATTTCCTACACATATCAAGCATTAGAATTAATGTTCTTGAAAGTCGGGTGCTGCCAGTGGCTGCAGTGCACAGCAGTATGGGCCTCGCGCCTTCCATTTTGAACACGTTTTGTGGAAAATACATGTTACTACATACGAAAATTCGTTCACTACAAACCTCTACACACTATTTACTACACATATCAAGCATTAGAATTAAATTTCTTGAAAGTCGGGTGCTGCCAGTGGGTGCAGTGCACAGCAGTATGGGCCTCGCACCTTCCATTTTGAACACGTTTTGTGGGATATACAAGTTACTACATACGAAAATTCGTTCACTACAAACCTCTACACACTATTTCCTACACATATCAAGCATTAGAATTAATGTTCTTGAAAGTCGGGTGCTGCCAGTGGCTGCAGTGCACAGCAGTATGGGCCTCGCGCCTTCCATTTTGAACACGTTTTGTGGGATATACAAGTTACTACATACGAAAATTCGTTCACTACAAACCTCTACACACTATTTCCTACACATATCAAGCATTAGAATTAATGTTCTTGAAAGTCGGGTGCTGCCAGTGGTTGCAGTGCACAGCAGTATGGGCCTCGCGCCTTCCATTTTGAACACGTTTTGTGGAAAATACATGTTACTACATACGAAAATTCGTTCACCACAAACCTCTACACACTATTTCCTACACATATCATGCATTAGAATTAATGTTCTTGAAAGTCGAGTGCTGCCAGTGGCTGCAGTGCACAGCAGTATGGGCCTCGCGCCTTCCATTTTGAACACGTTTTGTGGAAAATACATGTTACTACATACGAAAATTCGTTCACCACAAACTTCTACACACTATTTCCTACACATATCAATCATTAGAATTAATGTTCTTGAAAGTCGGGTGCTGCCAGTGGCTGCAGTGCACAGCAGTATGGGCCTCGCGCCTTCCATTTTGAACACGTTTTGTGGAAAATACATGTTACTACATACGAAAATTCGTTCACCACAAACCACTACACACTATTTCCTACACATATCAATCATTAGAATTAATGTTCTTGAAAGTCGGGTGCTGCCAGTGGCTGCAGTGCACAGCAGTATGGGCCTCGCGCCTTCCATTTTGAACACGTTTTGTGGAAAATACATGTTACTACATACGAAAATTCGTTCACTACAAACCTCTACACACTATTTTCTACACATATCAAGCATTAGAATTAATGTTCTTGAAAGTCGGGTGCTGCCAGTGGCTGCAGTGCACAGCAGTATGGGCCTCGCGCCTTCCATTTTGAACACGTTTTGTGGCAAATACATGTTACTACATACGAAAATTCGTTCACTACAAACCTCTACACACTATTTACTACACATATCAAGCATTAGAATTAAATTTCTTGAAAGTCGGGTGCTGCCAGTGGGTGCAGTGCACAGCAGTATGGGCCTCGCACCTTCCATTTTGAACACGTTTTGTGGGATATACAAGTTACTACATACGAAAATTCGTTCACTACAAACCTCTACACACTATTTCCTACACATATCAAGCATTAGAATTAATGTTCTTGAAAGTCGGGTGCTGCCAGTGGCTGCAGTGCACAGCAGTATGGGCCTCGCGCCTTCCATTTTGAACACGTTTTGTGGGATATACAAGTTACTACATACGAAAATTCGTTCACTACAAACCTCTACACACTATTTACTACACATATCAAGCATTAGAATTAAATTTCTTGAAAGTCGGGTGCTGCCAGTGGGTGCAGTGCACTGCAGTATGGGCCTCGCACCTTCCATTTTGAACACGTTTTGTGGGATATACAAGTTACTACATACGAAAATTCGTTCACTACAAACCTCTACACACTATTTCCTACACATATCAAGCATTAGAATTAATGTTCTTGAAAGTCGGGTGCTGCCAGTGGCTGCAGTGCACAGCAGTATGTGTCTCGCACCTTCCATTTTGAACACGTTTTGTGGGATATACAAGTTACTACATACGAAAATTCGTTCACTACAAACCTCTACACACTATTTCCTACACATATCAAGCATTAGAATTAATGTTCTTGAAAGTCGGGTGCTGCCAGTGGCTGCAGTGCACAGCAGTATGGGCCTCGCGCCTTCCATTTTGAACACGTTTTGTGGGATATACAAGTTACTACATACGAAAATTCGTTCACTACAAACCTCTACACACTATTTCCTACACATATCAAGCATTAGAATTAATGTTCTTGAAAGTCGGGTGCTGCCAGTGGCTGCAGTGCACAGCAGTATGGGCCTCGCGCCTTCCATTTTGAACACGTTTTGTGGGATATACAAGTTACTACATACGAAAATTCGTTCACTACAAACCTCTACACACTATTTCCTACACATATCAAGCATTAGAATTAATGTTCTTGAAAGTCGGGTGCTGCCAGTGGCTGCAGTGCACAGCAGTATGGGCCTCGCGCCTTCCATTTTGACACGTTTTGTGGAAAATACATGTTACTACATACGAAAATTCGTTCACTATAAACCTCTACACACTATTTACTACACATATCAAGCATTAGAATTAAATTTCTTGAAAGTCGGGTGCTGCCAGTGGGTGCAGTGCACAGCAGTATGGGCCTCGCGCCTTCCATTTTGAACACGTTTTGTGGAAAATACATGTTACTACATACGAAAATTCGTTCACTACAAACCTCTGCACACTATTTACTACACATATCAAGCATTAGAATTAAATTTCTTGAAAGTCGGGTGCTGCCAGTGGGTGCGGTGCACAGCAGTATGGGCCTCGCACCTTCCATTTTGAACACGTTTTGTGGGATATACAAGTTACTACATACGAAAATTCGTTCACTACAAACCTCTACACACTATTTCCTACACATATCAAGCATTAGAATTAATGTTCTTGAAAGTCGGGTGCTGCCAGTGGCTGCAGTGCACAGCAGTATGGGCCTCGCGCCTTCCATTTTGAACACGTTTTGTGGGATATACAAGTTACTACATACGAAAATTCGTTCACTACAAACCTCTACACACTATTTCCTACACATATCAAGCATTAGAATTAATGTTCTTGAAAGTCGGGTGCTGCCAGTGGCTGCAGTGCACAGCAGTATGGGCCTCGCGCCTTCCATTTTGAACACGTTTTGTGGGATATACAAGTTACTACATACGAAAATTCGTTCACTACAAACCTCTACACACTATTTCCTACACATATCAAGCATTAGAATTAATGTTCTTGAAAGTCGGGTGCTGCCAGTGGCTGCAGTGCACAGCAGTATGGGCCTCGCGCCTTCCATTTTGAACACGTTTTGTGGAAAATACATGTTACTACATACGAAAATTCGTTCACTATAAACCTCTACACACTATTTACTACACATATCAAGCATTAGAATTAAATTTCTTGAAAGTCGGGTGCTGCCAGTGGGTGCAGTGCACAGCAGTATGGGCCTCGCGCCTTCCATTTTGAACACGTTTTGTGGAAAATACATGTTACTACATACGAAAATTCGTTCACTACAAACCTCTACACACTATCTACTACACATATCAAGCATTAGAATTAAATTTCTTGAAAGTCGGGTGCTGCCAGTGGGTGCAGTGCACAGCAGTATGGCCCTCGCACCTTCCATTTTGAACACGTTGTGTGGGATATACAAGTTACTACATACGAAAATTCGTTCACTACAAACCTCTACACACTATTTCCTACACATATCAAGCATTAGAATTAATGTTCTTGAAAGTCGGGTGCTGCCAGTGGCTGCAGTGCACAGCAGTATGGGCCTCGCGCCTTCCATTTTGAACACGTTTTATGGAAAATACATGTTACTACATACGAAAATTCGTTCACTACAAACCTCTGCACACTATTTACTACACATATCA
This sequence comes from Locusta migratoria, assembly GCA_026315105.1. Lineage (NCBI taxonomy): Eukaryota > Metazoa > Arthropoda > Insecta > Orthoptera > Acrididae > Locusta > Locusta migratoria. The sequence goes on along the minus strand of CM048755.1, from coordinate 800,920,069 downwards.
AGCATTAGAATTAAATTTCTTGAAAGTCGGGTGCTGCCAGTGGGTGCGGTGCACAGCAGTATGGGCCTCGCACCTTCCATTTTGAACACGTTTTGTGGGATATACAAGTTACTACATACGAAAATTCGTTCACTACAAACCTCTACACACTATTTCCTACACATATCAAGCATTAGAATTAATGTTCTTGAAAGTCGGGTGCTGCCAGTGGGTGCAGTGCACAGCAGTATGGGCCTCGCGCCTTCCATTTTGAACACGTTTTGTGGAAAATACATGTTACTACATACGAAAATTCGTTCACTACAAACCTCTACACACTATTTCCTACACATATCAAGCATTAGAATTAATGTTCTTGAAAGTCGGGTGCTGCCAGTGGCTGCAGTGCACAGCAGTATGGGCCTCGCACCTTCCATTTTGAACACGTTTTGTGGGATATACAAGTTACTACATACGAAAATTCGTTCACTACAAACCTCTACACACTATTTCCTACACATATCAAGCATTAAAATTAATGTTCTTGAAAGTCGGGTGCTGCCAGTGGCTGCAGTGCACAGCAGTATGGGCCTCGCGCCTTCCATTTTGAACACGTTTTGTGGAAAATACATGTAACTACATACGAAAATTCGTTCACTACAAACCTCTACACACTATTTACTACACATATCAAGCATTAGAATTAAATTTCTTGAAAGTCGGGTGCTGCCAGTGGGTGCAGTGCACAGCAGTATGGGCCTCGCACCTTCCATTTTGAACACGTTTTGTGGGATATACAAGTTACTACATACGAAAATTCGTTCACTACAAACCTCTACACACTATTTCCTACACATATCAAGCATTAGAATTAATGTTCTTGAAAGTCGGGTGCTGCCAGTGGCTGCAGTGCACAGCAGTATGGGCCTCGTGCCTTCCATTTTGAACACGTTTTGTGGAAAATACATGTTACTACATACGAAAATTCGTTCACTACAAACCTCTACACACTATTTACTACACATATCAAGCATTAGAATTAAATTTCTTGAAAGTCGGGTGCTGCCAGTGGGTGCAGTGCACAGCAGTATGGGCCTCGCTCCTTCCATTTTGAACACGTTTTGTGGGATATACAAGTTACTACATACGAAAATTCGTTCACTACAAACCTCTACACACTATTTCCTACACATATCAAGCATTAGAATTAATGTTCTTGAATGTCGGGTGCTGCCGGTGGCTGCAGTGCACAGCAGTATGGGCCTCGCACCTTCCATTTTGAACACGTTTTGTGGAAAATACATGTTACTACATACGAAAATTCGTTCACTACAAACCTCTACACACTATTTCCTACACATATCAAGCATTAGAATTAATGTTCTTGAAAGTCGGGTGCTGCCAGTGGCTGCAGTGCACAGCAGTATGGGCCTCGCGCCTTCCATTTTGAACACGTTTTGTGGAAAATACATGTTACTACATACGAAAATTCGTTCACTACAAACCTCTACACACTATTTACTACACATATCAAGCATTAGAATTAAATTTCTTGAAAGTCGGGTGCTGCCAGTGGGTGCAGTGCACAGCAGTATGGGCCTCGCACCTTCCATTTTGAACACGTTTTGTGGGATATACAAGTTACTACATACGAAAATTCGTTCACTACAAACCTCTACACACTATTTCCTACACATATCAAGCATTAGAATTAATGTTCTTGAAAGTCGGGTGCTGCCAGTGGCTGCAGTGCACAGCAGTATGGGCCTCGCGCCTTCCATTTTGAACACGTTTTGTGGAAAATACATGTTACTACATACGAAAATTCGTTCACTACAAACCTCTACACACTATTTCCTACACATATCAAGCATTAGAATTAATGTTCTTGAAAGTCGGGTGCTGCCAGTGGCTGCAGTGCACAGCAGTATGGGCCTCGCGCCTTCCATTTTGAACACGTTTTGTGGAAAATACATGTTACTACATACGAAAATTCCTTCACCACAAACCTCTACACACTATTTCCTACACATATCAAGCATTAGAATTAATGTTCTTGAAAGTCGGGTGCTGCCAGTGGCTGCAGTGCACAGCAGTATGGGCCTCGCGCCTTCCATTTTGAACACGTTTTGTGGAAAATACATGTTACTACATACGAAAATTCGTTCACTACAAACCTCTACACACTATTTCCTACACATATCAAGCATTAGAATTAATGTTCTTGAAAGTCGGGTGCTGCCAGTGGCTGCAGTGCACAGCAGTATGGGCCTCGCGCCTTCCATTTTGAACACGTTTTGTGGAAAATACATGTTACTACATACGAAAATTCGTTCACCACAAACCTCTACACACTATTTCCTACACATATCAAGCATTAGAATTAATGTTCTTGAAAGTCGGGTGCTGCCAGTGGCTGCAGTGCACAGCAGTATGGGCCTCGCGCCTTCCATTTTGAACACGTTTTGTGGAAAATACATGTTACTACATACGAAAATTCGTTCACTACAAACCTCTACACACTATTTCCTACACATATCAAGCATTAGAATTAATGTTCTTGAAAGTCGGGTGCTGCCAGTGGCTGCAGTGCACAGCAGTATGGGCCTCGCGCCTTCCATTTTGAACACGTTTTGTGGAAAATACATGTTACTACATACGAAAATTCGTTCACCACAAACCTCTACACACTAGTTCCTACACATATCAAGCATTAGAATTAATGTTCTTGAAAGTCGGGTGCTGCCAGTGGCTGCAGTGCACAGCAGTATGGGCCTCGCGCCTTCCATTTTGAACACGTTTTGTGGAAAATACATGTTACTACATACGAAAATTCGTTCACCACAAACCTCTACACACTATTTCCTACACATATCAAGCATTAGAATTAATGTTCTTGAAAGTCGGGTGCTGCCAGTGGCTGCAGTGCACAGCAGTATGGGCCTCGCGCCTTCCATTTTGAACACGTTTTGTGGAAAATACATGTTACTACATACGAAAATTCGTTCACTACAAACCTCTACACACTATTTACTACACATATCAAGCATTAGAATTAAATTTCTTGAAAGTCGGGTGCTGCCAGTGGGTGCAGTGCACAGCAGTATGGGCCTCGCACCTTCCATTTTGAACACGTTTTGTGGGATATACAAGTTGCTACATACGAAAATTCGTTCACTACAAACCTCTACACACTATTTCCTACACATATCAAGCATTAGAATTAATGTTCTTGAAAGTCGGGTGCTGCCAGTGGGTGCAGTGCACAGCAGTATGGGCCTCGCACCTTCCATTTTGAACACGTTTTGTGGGATATACAAGTTACTACATACGAAAATTCGTTCACTACAAACCTCTACACACTATTTCCTACACATATCAAGCATTAGAATTAATGTTCTTGAAAGTCGGGTGCTGCCAGTGGCTGCAGTGCACAGCAGTATGTGTCTCGCACCTTCCATTTTGAACACGTTTTGTGGGATATACAAGTTACTACATACGAAAATTCGTTCACTACAAACCTCTACACACTATTTCCTACACATATCAAGCATTAGAATTAATGTTCTTGAAAGTCGGGTGCTGCCAGTGGCTGCAGTGCACAGCAGTATGGGCCTCGCGCCTTCCATTTTGAACACGTTTTGTGGGATATACAAGTTACTACATACGAAAATTCGTTCACTACAAACCTCTACACACTATTTCCTACACATATCAAGCATTAGAATTAATGTTCTTGAAAGTCGGGTGCTGCCAGTGGCTGCAGTGCACAGCAGTATGGGCCTCGCGCCTTCCATTTTGAACACGTTTTGTGGAAAATACATGTTACTACATACGAAAATTCGTTCACTATAAACCTCTACACACTATTTACTACACATATCAAGCATTAGAAATAAATTTCTTGAAAGTCGGGTGCTGCCAGTGGGTGCAGTGCACAGCAGTATGGGCCTCGCGCCTTCCATTTTGAACACGTTTTGTGGAAAATACATGTTACTACATACGAAAATTCGTTCACTACAAACCTCTACACACTATCTACTACACATATCAAGCATTAGAATTAAATTTCTTGAAAGTCGGGTGCTGCCAGTGGCTGCAGTGCACAGCAGTATGGGCCTCGCACCTTCCATTTTGAACACGTTTTGTGGGATATACAAGTTACTACATACGAAAATTCGTTCACTACAAACCTCTACACACTATTTCCTACACATATCAAGCATTAGAATTAATGTTCTTGAAAGTCGGGTGCTGCCAGTGGCTGCAGTGCACAGCAGTATGGGCCTCGCACCTTCCATTTTGAACACGTTTTGTGGGATATACAAGTTACTACATACGAAAATTCGTTCACTACAAACCTCTACACACTATTTCCTACACATATCAAGCATTAGAATTAATGTTCTTGAAAGTCGGGTGCTGCCAGTGGCTGCAGTGCACAGCAGTATGGGCCTCGCGCCTTCCATTTTGAACACGTTTTGTGGGATATACAAGTTACTACATACGAAAATTCGTTCACTATAAACCTCTACACACTATTTCCTACACATATCAAGCATTAGAATTAATGTTCTTGAAAGTCGGGTGCTGCCAGTGGCTGCAGTGCACAGCAGTATGGGCCTCGCGCCTTCCATTTTGAACACGTTTTGTGGAAAATACAAGTTACTACATACGAAAATTCGTTCACTACAAACCTCTACACACTATTTACTACACATATCAAGCATTAGAATTAAATTTCTTGAAAGTCGGGTGCTGCCAGTGGGTGCAGTGCACAGCAGTATGGGCCTCGCACCTACCATTTTGAACACGTTTTGTGGGATATACAAGTTACTACATACGAAAATTCGTTCACTACAAACCTCTACACACTATTTCCTACACATATCAAGCATTAGAATTAATGTTCTTGAAAGTCGGGTGCTGCCAGTGGCTGCAGTGCACAGCAGTATGGGCCTCGCGCCTTCCATTTTGAACACGTTTTGTGGAAAATACATGTTACTACATACGAAAATTCGTTCACTACAAACCTCTACACAGTATTTCCTACACATATCAAGCATTAGAATTAAATTTCTTGGAAGTCGGGTGCTGCCAGTGGGTGCAGTGCACAGCAGTATGGGCCTCGCACCTTCCATTTTGAACACGTTTTGTGGGATATACAAGTTACTACATACGAAAATTCGTTCACTACAAACCTCTACACACTATTTCCTACACATATCAAGCATTAGAATTAATGTTCTTGAAAGTCGGGTGCTGCCAGTGGCTGCAGTGCACAGCAGTATGGGCCTCGCGCCTTCCATTTTGAACACGTTTTGTGGAAAATACATGTTACTACATACGAAAATTCGTTCACCACAAACCTCTACACACTATTTCCTACACATATCAAGCATTAGAATTAATGTTCTTGAAAGTCGGGTGCTGCCAGTGGCTGCAGTGCACAGCAGTATGGGCCTGCGCCTTCCATTTTGAACACGTTTTGTGGAAAATACATGTTACTACATACGAAAATTCGTTCACTACAAACCTCTATACACTATTTACTACACATATCAAGCATTAGAATTAAATTTCTTGAAAGTCGGGTGCTGCCAGTGGGTGCAGTGCACAGCAGTATGGGCCTCGCACCTTCCATTTTGAACACGTTTTGTGGAAAATACATGTTACTACATACGAAAATTCGTTCACCACAAACCTCTACACACTATTTCCTACACATATCAAGCATTAGAATTAATGTTCTTGAAAGTCGGGTGCTGCCAGTGGCTGCAGTGCACAGCAGTATGGGCCTCGCGCCTTCCATTTTGAACACGTTTTGTGGAAAATACATGTTACTACATACGAAAATTCGTTCACTACAAACCTCTACACACTATTTACTACACATATCAAGCATTAGAATTAAATTTCTTGAAAGTCGGGTGCTGCCAGTGGGTGCAGTGCACAGCAGTATGGGCCTCGCACCTTCCATTTTGAACACGTTTTGTGGAAAATACATGTTACTACATACGAAAATTCGTTCACCACAAACCTCTACACACTATTTCCTACACATATCAAGCATTAGAATTAATGTTCTTGAAAGTCGGGTGCTGCCAGTGGCTGCAGTGCACAGCAGTATGGGCCTCGCGCCTTCCATTTTGAACACGTTTTGTGGAAAATACATGTTACTACATACGAAAATTCGTTCACTACAAACCTCTACACACTATTTACTACACATATCAAGCATTAGAATTAAATTTCTTGAAAGTCGGGTGCTGCCAGTGGCTGCAGTGCACAGCAGTATGGGCCTCGCGCCTTCCATTTTGAACACGTTTTGTGGAAAATACATGTTACTACATACGAAAATTCGTTCACCACAAACCTCTACACACTATTTCCTACACATATCAAGCATTAGAATTAATGTTCTTGAATGTCGGGTGCTGCCAGTGGCTGCAGTGCACAGCAGTATGGGCCTCGCGCCTTCCATTTTGAACACGTTTTGTGGAAAATACATGTTACTACATACGAAAATTCGTTCACTACAAACCTCTACACACTATTTACTACACATATCAAGCATTAGAATTAAATTTCTTGAAAGTCGGGTGCTGCCAGTGGGTGCAGTGCACAGCAGTATGGGCCTCGCACCTTCCATTTTGAACACGTTTTGTGGGATATACAAGTTACTACATACGAAAATTCGTTCACTACAAACCTCTACACACTATTTCCTACACATATCAAGCATTAGAATTAATGTTCTTGAAAGTCGGGTTCTGCCAGTGGGTGCAGTGCACAGCAGTATGGGCCTCGCACCTTCCATTTTGAACACGTTTTGTGGGATATACAAGTTACTACATACGAAAATTCGTTCACTACAAACCTCTACACACTATTTCCTACACATATCAAGCATTAGAATTAATGTTCTTGAAAGTCGGGTGCTGCCAGTGGCTGCAGTGCACAGCAGTATGTGTCTCGCACCTTCCATTTTGAACACGTTTTGTGGGATATACAAGTTACTACATACGAAAATTCGTTCACTACAAACCTCTAGACACTATTTCCTACACATATCAAGCATTAGAATTAATGTTCTTGAAAGTCGGGTGCTGCCAGTGGCTGCAGTGCACAGCAGTATGGGCCTCGCGCCTTCCATTTTGAACACGTTTTGTGGGATATACAAGTTACTACATACGAAAATTCGTTCACTACAAACCTCTACACACTATTTCCTACACATATCAAGCATTAGAATTAATGTTCTTGAAAGTCGGGTGCTGCCAGTGGCTGCAGTGCACAGCAGTATGGGCCTCGCGCCTTCCATTTTGAACACGTTTTGTGGAAAATACATGTTACTACATACGAAAATTCGTTCACTATAAACCTCTACACACTATTTACTACACATATCAAGCATTAGAATTAAATTTCTTGAAAGTCGGGTGCTGCCAGTGGGTGCAGTGCACAGCAGTATGGGCCTCGCGCCTTCCATTTTGAACACGTTTTGTTGAAAATACATGTTACTACATACCAAAATTCGTTCACTACAAACCTCTACACACTATCTACTACACATATCAAGCATTAGAATTAAATTTCTTGAAAGTCGGGTGCTGCCAGTGGCTGCAGTGCACAGCAGTATGGGCCTCGCACCTTCCATTTTGAACACGTTTTGTGGGATATACAAGTTACTACATACGAAAACTCGTTCACTACAAACCTCTACACACTATTTCCTACACATATCAAGCATTAGAATTAATGTTCTTGAAAGTCGGGTGCTGCCAGTGGCTGCAGTGCACAGCAGTATGGGCCTCGCTCCTTCCATTTTGAACACGTTTTGTGGGATATACAAGTTACTACATACGAAAATTCGTTCACTACAAACCTCTACACACTATTTCCTACACATATCAAGCATTAGAATTAATGTTCTTGAAAGTCGGGTGCTGCCAGTGGCTGCAGTGCACAGCAGTATGGGCCTCGCGCCTTCCATTTTGAACACGTTTTGTGGAAAATACATGTTACTACATACGAAAATTCGTTCACTACAAACCTCTACACACTATTTCCTACACATATCAAGCATTAGAATTAATGTTCTTGAAAGTCGGGTGCTGCCAGTGGGTGCAGTGCACAGCAGTATGGGCCTCGCGCCTTCCATTTTGAACACGTTTTGTGGAAAATACATGTTACTACATACGAAAATTCGTTCACCACAAACCTCTACACACTATTTCCTACACATATCAAGCATTAGAATTAATGTTCTTGAAAGTCGGGTGCTGCCAGTGGCTGCACTGCACAGCAGTATGGGCCTCGCACCTTCCATTTTGAACACGTTTTGTGGGATATACAAGTTACTACATACGAAAATTCGTTCACTACAAACCTCTACACACTATTTCCTACACATATCAAGCATTAGAATTAATGTTCTTGAAAGTCGGGTGCTGCCAGTGGCTGCAGTGCACAGCAGTATGGGCCTCGCTCCTTCCATTTTGAACACGTTTTGTGGGATATACAAGTTACTACATACGAAAATTCGTTCACTACAAACCTCTACACACTATTTCCTACACATATCAAGCATTAGAATTAATGTTCTTGAAAGTCGGGTGCTGCCAGTGGCTGCAGTGCACAGCAGTATGGGCCTCGCTCCTTCCATTTTGAACACGTTTTGTGGGATATACAAGTTACTACATACGAAAATTCGTTCACTACAAACCTCTACACACTATTTCCTACACATATCAAGCATTAGAATTAATGTTCTTGAAAGTCGGGTGCTGCCAGTGGCTGCAGTGCACAGCAGTATGGGCCTCGCACCTTCCATTTTGAACACGTTTTGTGGGATATACAAGTTACTACATACGAAAATTCGTTCACTACAAACCTCTACACACTATTTCCTACACATATCAAGCATTAGAATTAATGTTCTTGAAAGTCGGGTGCTGCCAGTGGCTGCAGTGCACAGCAGTATGGGCCTCGCTCCTTCCATTTTGAACACGTTTTGTGGGATATACAAGTTACTACATACGAAAATTCGTTCACTACAAACCTCTACACACTATTTCCTACACATATCAAGCATTAGAATTAATGTTCTTGAAAGTCGGGTGCTGCCAGTGGCTGCAGTGCACAGCAGTATGGGCCTCGCGCCTTCCATTTTGAACACGTTTTGTGGAAAATACATGTTACTACATACGAAAATTCGTTCACTACAAACCTCTACACACTATTTACTACACATATCAAGCATTAGAATTAAATTTCTTGAAAGTCGGGTGCTGCCAGTGGGTGCAGTGCACAGCAGTATGGGCCTCGCACCTTCCATTTTGAACACGTTTTGTGGGATATACAAGTTACTACATACGAAAATTCGTTCACTACAAACCTCTACACACTATTTCCTACACATATCAAGCATTAGAATTAATGTTCTTGAAAGTCGGGTTCTGCCAGTGGGTGCAGTGCACAGCAGTATGGGCCTCGCACCTTCCATTTTGAACACGTTTTGTGGGATATACAAGTTACTACATACGAAATTTCGTTCACTACAAACCTCTACACACTATTTCCTACACATATCAAGCATTAGAATTAATGTTCTTGAAAGTCGGGTTCTGCCAGTGGGTGCAGTGCACAGCAGTATGGGCCTCGCACCTTCCATTTTGAACACGTTTTGTGGGATATACAAGTTACTACATACGAAAATTCGTTCACTACAAACCTCTACACACTATTTCCTACACATATCAAGCATTAGAATTAATGTTCTTGAAAGTCGGGTGCTGCCAGTGGCTGCAGTGCACAGCAGTATGGGCCTCGCTCCTTCCATTTTGAACACGTTTTGTGGGATATACAAGTTACTACATACGAAAATTCGTTCACTACAAACCTCTACACACTATTTCCTACACATATCAAGCATTAGAATTAATGTTCTTGAAAGTCGGGTGCTGCCAGTGGCTGCAGTGCACAGCAGTATGGGCCTCGCGCCTTCCATTTTGAACACGTTTTGTGGAAAATACATGTTACTACATACGAAAATTCGTTCACTACAAACCTCTACACACTATTTACTACACATATCAAGCATTAGAATTAAATTTCTTGAAAGTCGGGTGCTGCCAGTGGGTGCAGTGCACAGCAGTATGGGCCTCGCACCTTCCATTTTGAACACGTTTTGTGGGATATACAAGTTACTACATACGAAAATTCGTTCACTACAAACCTCTACACACTATTTCCTACACATATCAAGCATTAGAATTAATGTTCTTGAAAGTCGGGTTCTGCCAGTGGGTGCAGTGCACAGCAGTATGGGCCTCGCACCTCCCATTTTGAACACGTTTTGTGGGATATACAAGTTACTACATACGAAAATTCGTTCACTACAAACCTCTACACACTATTTCCTACACATATCAAGCATTAGAATTAATGTTCTTGAATGTCGGGTGCTGCCAGTGGCTGCAGTGCACAGCAGTATGGGCCTCGCACCTTCCATTTTGAACACGTTTTGTGGGATATACAAGTTACTACATACGAAAATTCGTTCACTACAAACCTCTACACACTATTTCCTACACATATCAAGCATTAGAATTAATGTTCTTGAAAGTCGGGTGCTGCCAGTGGCTGCAGTGCACAGCAGTATGGGCCTCGCTCCTTCCATTTTGAACACGTTTTGTGGGATATACAAGTTACTACATACGAAAATTCGTTCACTACAAACCTCTACACACTATTTCCTACACATATCAAGCATTAGAATTAATGTTCTTGAAAGTCGGGTGCTGCCAGTGGCTGCAGTGCACAGCAGTATGGGCCTCGCGCCTTCCATTTTGAACACGTTTTGTGGAAAATACATGTTACTACATACGAAAATTCGTTCACTACAAACCTCTACACACTATTTACTACACATATCAAGCATTAGAATTAAATTTCTTGAAAGTCGGGTGCTGCCAGTGGGTGCAGTGCACAGCAGTATGGGCCTCGCACCTTCCATTTTGAACACGTTTTGTGGGATATACAAGTTACTACATACGAAAATTCGTTCACTACAAACCTCTACACACTATTTCCTACACATATCAAGCATTAGAATTAATGTTCTTGAAAGTCGGGTTCTGCCAGTGGGTGCAGTGCACAGCAGTATGGGCCTCGCACCTTCCATTTTGAACACGTTTTGTGGGATATACAAGTTACTACATACGAAAATTCGTTCACTACAAACCTCTACACACTATTTCCTACACATATCAAGCATTAGAATTAATGTTCTTGAAAGTCGGGTGCTGCCAGTGGCTGCAGTGCACAGCAGTATGTGTCTCGCACCTTCCATTTTGAACACGTTTTGTGGGATATACAAGTTACTACATACGAAAATTCGTTCACTACAAACCTCTACACACTATTTCCTACACATATCAAGCATTAGAATTAATGTTCTTGAAAGTCGGGTGCTGCCAGTGGCTGCAGTGCACAGCAGTATGGGCCTCGCGCCTTCCATTTTGAACACGTTTTGTGGGATATACAAGTTACTACATACGAAAATTCGTTCACTACAAACCTCTACACACTATTTCCTACACATATCAAGCATTAGAATTAATGTTCTTGAAAGTCGGGTGCTGCCAGTGGCTGCAGTGCACAGCAGTATGGGCATCGCGCCTTCCATTTTGAACACGTTTTGTGGAAAATACATGTTACTACATACGAAAATTCGTTCACTATAAACCTCTACACACTATTTACTACACATATCAAGCATTAGAATTAAATTTCTTGAAAGTCGGGTGCTGCCAGTGGGTGCAGTGCACAGCAGTATGGGCCTCGCGCCTTCCATTTTGAACACGTTTTGTTGAAAATACATGTTACTACATACGAAAATTCGTTCACTACAAACCTCTACACACTATCTACTACACATATCAAGCATTAGAATTAAATTTCTTGAAAGTCGGGTGCTGCCAGTGGCTGCAGTGCACAGCAGTATGGGCCTCGCACCTTCCATTTTGAACACGTTTTGTGGGATATACAAGTTACTACATACGAAAATTCGTTCACTACAAACCTCTACACACTATTTCCTACACATATCAAGCATTAGAATTAATGTTCTTGAAAGTCGGGTGCTGCCAGTGGCTGCAGTGCACAGCAGTATGGGCCTCGCACCTTCCATTTTGAACACGTTTTGTGGGATATCCAAGTTACTACATACGAAAATTCGTTCACTACAAACCTCTACACACTATTTCCTACACATATCAAGCATTAGAATTAATGTTCTTGAAAGTCGGGTGCTGCCAGTGGCTGCAGTGCACAGCAGTATGGGCCTCGCACCTTCCATTTTGAACACGTTTTGTGGGATATACAAGTTACTACATACGAAAATTCGTTCACTACAAACCTCTACACACTATTTCCTACACATATCAAGCATTAGAATTAATGTTCTTGAAAGTCGGGTGCTGCCAGTGGCTGCAGTGCACAGCAGTATGGGCCTCGCACCTTCCATTTTGAACACGTTTTGTGGGATATACAAGTTACTACATACGAAAATTCGTTCACTACAAACCTCTACACACTATTTCCTACACATATCAAGCATTAGAATTAATGTTCTTGAAAGTCGGGTGCTGCCAGTGGCTGCAGTGCACAGCAGTATGGGCCTCGCACCTTCCATTTTGAACACGTTTTGTGGGATATACAAGTTACTACATACGAAAATTCGTTCACTACAAACCTCTACACACTATTTCCTACACATATCAAGCATTAGAATTAATGTTCTTGAAAGTCGGGTGCTGCCAGTGGGTGCAGTGCACAGCAGTATGGGCCTCGCGCCTTCCATTTTGAACACGTTTTGTGGGATATACAAGTTACTACATACGAAAATTCGTTCACTATAAACCTCTACACACTATTTCCTACACATATCAAGCATTAGAATTAATGTTCTTGAAAGTCGGGTGCTGCCAGTGGCTGCAGTGCACAGCAGTATGGGCCTCGCGCCTTCCATTTTGAACACGTTTTGTGGAAAATACAAGTTACTACATACGAAAATTCGTTCACTACAAACCTCTACACACTATTTACTACACATATCAAGCATTAGAATTAAATTTCTTGAAAGTCGGGTGCTGCCAGTGGGTGCAGTGCACAGCAGTATGGGCCTCGCACCTACCATTTTGAACACGTTTTGTGGGATATACAAGTTACTACATACGAAAATTCGTTCACTACAAACCTCTACACACTATTTCCTACACATATCAAGCATTAGAATTAATGTTCTTGAAAGTCGGGTGCTGCCAGTGGCTGCAGTGCACAGCAGTATGGGCCTCGCGCCTTCCATTTTGAACACGTTTTGTGGAAAATACATGTTACTACATACGAAAATTCGTTCACTACAAACCTCTACACACTATTTCCTACACATATCAAGCATTAGAATTAAATTTCTTGGAAGTCGGGTGCTGCCAGTGGGTGCAGTGCACAGCAGTATGGGCCTCGCACCTTCCATTTTGAACACGTTTTGTGGGATATACAAGTTACTACATACGAAAATTCGTTCACTACAAACCTCTACACAGTATTTCCTACACATATCAAGCATTAGAATTAATGTTCTTGAAAGTCGGGTGCTGCCAGTGGCTGCAGTGCACAGCAGTATGGGCCTCGCTCCTTCCATTTTGAACACGTTTTGTGGGATATACAAGTTACTACATACGAAAATTCGTTCACTACAAACCTCTACACACTATTTCCTACACATATCAAGCATTAGAATTAATGTTCTTGAAAGTCGGGTGCTGCCAGTGGCTGCAGTGCACAGCAGTATGGGCATCGCGCCTTCCATTTTGAACACGTTTTGTGGAAAATACATGTTACTACATACGAAAATTCGTTCACTACAAACCTCTACACACTATTTCCTACACATATCAAGCATTAGAATTAAATTTCTTGAAAGTCGGGTGCTGCCAGTGGGTGCAGTGCACAGCAGTATGGGCCTCGCGCCTTCTATTTTGAACACGTTTTGTTTAAAATACATGTTACTACATACGAAAATTCGTTCACTACAAACCTCTACACACTATTTCCTACACATATCAAGCATTAGAATTAATGTTCTTGAAAGTCGGGTGCTGCCAGTGGCTGCAGTGCACAGCAGTATGGGCCTCGCGCCTTCCATTTTGAACACGTTTTGTGGAAAATACATGTTACTACATACGAAAATTCGTTCACTACAAACCTCTACACACTATTTCCTACACATATCAAGCATTAGAATTAAATTTCTTGGAAGTCGGGTGCTGCCAGTGGGTGCAGTGCACAGCAGTATGGGCCTCGCACCTTCCATTTTGAACACGTTTTGTGGGATATACAAGTTACTACATACGAAAATTCGTTCACTACAAACCTCTACACAGTATTTCCTACACATATCAAGCATTAGAATTAATGTTCTTGAAAGTCGGGTGCTGCCAGTGGCTGCAGTGCTCAGCAGTATGGGCCTCGCTCCTTCCATTTTGAACACGTTTTGTGTGATATACAAGTTACTACATACGAAAATTCGTTCACTACAAACCTCTACACACTATTTCCTACACATATCAAGCATTAGAATTAATGTTCTTGAAAGTCGGGTGCTGCCAGTGGCTGCAGTGCACAGCAGTATGGGCCTCGCGCCTTCCATTTTGAACACGTTTTGTTTAAAATACATGTTACTACATACGAAAATTCGTTCACTACAAACCTCTACACACTATTTCCTACACATATCAAGCATTAGAATTAATGTTCTTGAAAGTCGGGTGCTGCCAGTGGCTGCAGTGCACAGCAGTATGGGCCTCGCGCCTTCCATTTTGAACACGTTTTGTGGAAAATACATGTTACTACATACGAAAATTCGTTCACTACAAACCTCTACACACTATTTCCTACACATATCAAGCATTAGAATTAATGTTCTTGAAAGTCGGGTGCTGCCAGTGGCTGCAGTGCACAGCAGTATGGGCCTCGCGCCTTCCATTTTGAACACGTTTTGTGGAAAATACATGTTACTACATACAAAAATTCGTTCACCACAAACCTCTACACACTATTTCCTACACATATCAAGCATTAGAATTAATGTTCTTGAAAGTCGGGTGCTGCCAGTGGCTGCAGTGCACAGCAGTATGGGCCTCGCGCCTTCCATTTTGAACACGTTTTGTGGAAAATACATGTTACTACATACGAAAATTCGTTCACTACAAACCTCTACACACTATTTACTACACATATCAAGCATTAGAATTAAATTTCTTGAAAGTCGGGTGCTGCCAGTGGGTGCAGTGCACAGCAGTATGGGCCTCGCACCTTCCATTTTGAACACGTTTTGTGGGATATACAAGTTACTACATACGAAAATTCGTTCACTACAAACCTCTACACACTATTTCCTACACATATCAAGCATTAGAATTAATGTTCTTGGAAGTCGGGTTCTGTCAGTGGGTGCAGTGCACAGCAGTATGGGCCTCGCACCTTCCATTTTGAACACGTTTTGTGGGATATACAAGTTACTACATACGAAAATTCGTTCACTACAAACCTCTACACACTATTTCCTACACATATCAAGCATTAGAATTAATGTTCTTGAAAGTCGGGTGCTGCCAGTGGCTGCAGTGCACAGCAGTATGTGTCTCGCACCTTCCATTTTGAACACGTTTTGTGGGATATACAAGTTACTACATACGAAAATTCGTTCACTACAAACCTCTAGACACTATTTCCTACACATATCAAGCATTAGAATTAATGTTCTTGAAAGTCGGGTGCTGCCAGTGGCTGCAGTGCACAGCAGTATGGGCCTCGCGCCTTCCATTTTGAACACGTTTTGTGGGATATACAAGTTACTACATACGAAAATTCGTTCACTACAAACCTCTACACACTATTTCCTACACATATCAAGCATTAGAATTAATGTTCTTGAAAGTCGGGTGCTGCCAGTGGCTGCAGTGCACAGCAGTATGGGCCTCGCGCCTTCCATTTTGAACACGTTTTGTGGAAAATACATGTTACTACATACGAAAATTCGTTCACTATAAACCTCTACACACTATTTACTACACATATCAAGCATTAGAATTAAATTTCTTGAATGTCGGGTGCTGCCAGTGGGTGCAGTGCACAGCAGTATGGGCCTCGCGCCTTCCATTTTGAACACGTTTTGTTGAAAATACATGTTACTACATACGAAAATTCGTTCACTACAAACCTCTACACACTATCTACTACACATATCAAGCATTAGAATTAAATTTCTTGAAAGTCGGGTGCTGCCAGTGGCTGCAGTGCACAGCAGTATGGGCCTCGCACCTTCCATTTTGAACACGTTTTGTGGGATATACAAGTTACTACATACGAAAATTCGTTCACTACAAACCTCTACACACTATTTCCTACACATATCAAGCATTAGAATTAATGTTCTTGAAAGTCGGGTGCTGCCAGTGGCTGCAGTGCACAGCAGTATGGGCCTCGCGCCTTCCATTTTGAACACGTTTTGTGGAAAATACATGTTACTACATACGAAAATTCGTTCACTACAAACCTCTACACACTATTTCCTACACATATCAAGCATTAGAATTAAATTTCTTGAAAGTCGGGTGCTGCCAGTGGGTGCAGTGCACAGCAGTATGGGCCTCGCACCTTCCATTTTGAACACGTTTTGTGGGATATACAAGTTACTACATACGAAATTTCGTTCACTACAAACCTCTACACACTATTTCCTACACATATCAAGCATTAGAATTAATGTTCTTGAAAGTCGGGTGCTGCCAGTGGCTGCAGTGCACAGCAGTATGGGCCTCGCTCCTTCCATTTTGAACACGTTTTGTGGGATATACAAGTTACTACATACGAAAATTCGTTCACTACAAACCTCTACACACTATTTCCTACACATATCAAGCATTAGAATTAATGTTCTTGAAAGTCGGGTGCTGCCAGTGGCTGCAGTGCACAGCAGTATGGGCCTCGCGCCTTCCATTTTGAACACGTTTTGTGGAAAATACATGTTACTACATACGAAAATTCGTTCACTACAAACCTCTACACACTATTTCCTACACATATCAAGCATTAGAATTAATGTTCTTGAAAGTCGGGTGCTGCCAGTGGGTGCAGTGCACAGCAGTATGGGCCTCGCGCCTTCCATTTTGAACACGTTTTGTGGAAAATACATGTTACTACATACGAAAATTCGTTCACCACAAACCTCTACACACTATTTCCTACACATATCAAGCATTAGAATTAATGTTCTTGAAAGTCGGGTGCTGCCAGTGGCTGCAGTGCACAGCAGTATGGGCCTCGCACCTTCCATTTTGAACACGTTTTGTGGGATATACAAGTTACTACATACGAAATTTCGTTCACTACAAACCTCTACACACTATTTCCTACACATATCAAGCATTAGAATTAATGTTCTTGAAAGTCGGGTGCTGCCAGTGGCTGCAGTGCACAGCAGTATGGGCCTCGCTCCTTCCATTTTGAACACGTTTTGTGGGATATACAAGTTACTACATACGAAAATTCGTTCACTACAAACCTCTACACACTATTTCCTACACATATCAAGCATTAGAATTAATGTTCTTGAAAGTCGGGTGCTGCCAGTGGCTGCAGTGCACAGCAGTATGGGCCTCGCGCCTTCCATTTTGAACACGTTTTGTGGAAAATACATGTTACTACATACGAAAATTCGTTCACTACAAACCTCTACACACTATTTCCTACACATATCAAGCATTAGAATTAATGTTCTTGAAAGTCGGGTGCTGCCAGTGGGTGCAGTGCACAGCAGTATGGGCCTCGCGCCTTCCATTTTGAACACGTTTTGTGGAAAATACATGTTACTACATACGAAAATTCGTTCACCACAAACCTCTACACACTATTTCCTACACATATCAAGCATTAGAATTAATGTTCTTGAAAGTCGGGTGCTGCCAGTGGCTGCAGTGCACAGCAGTATGGGCCTCGCACCTTCCATTTTGAACACGTTTTGTGGGATATACAAGTTACTACATACGAAAATTCGTTCACTACAAACCTCTACACACTATTTCCTACACATATCAAGCATTAGAATTAATGTTCTTGAAAGTCGGGTGCTGCCAGTGGCTGCAGTGCACAGCAGTATGGGCCTCGCTCCTTCCATTTTGAACACGTTTTGTGGGATATACAAGTTACTACATACGAAAATTCGTTCACTACAAACCTCTACACACTATTTCCTACACATATCAAGCATTAGAATTAATGTTCTTGAAAGTCGGGTGCTGCCAGTGGCTGCAGTGCACAGCAGTATGGGCCTCGCTCCTTCCATTTTGAACACGTTTTGTGGGATATACAAGTTACTACATACGAAAATTCGTTCACTACAAACCTCTACACACTATTTCCTACACATATCAAGCATTAGAATTAATGTTCTTGAAAGTCGGGTGCTGCCAGTGGCTGCAGTGCACAGCAGTATGGGCCTCGCACCTTCCATTTTGAACACGTTTTGTGGGATATACAAGTTACTACATACGAAAATTCGTTCACTACATACCTCTACACACTATTTCCTACACATATCAAGCATTAGAATTAATGTTCTTGAAAGTCGGGTGCTGCCAGTGGCTGCAGTGCACAGCAGTATGGGCCTCGCTCCTTCCATTTTGAACACGTTTTGTGGGATATACAAGTTACTACATACGAAAATTCGTTCACTACAAACCTCTACACACTATTTCCTACACATATCAAGCATTAGAATTAATGTTCTTGAAAGTCGGGTGCTGCCAGTGGCTGCAGTGCACAGCAGTATGGGCCTCGCGCCTTCCATTTTGAACACGTTTTGTGGAAAATACATGTTACTACATACGAAAATTCGTTCACTACAAACCTCTACACACTATTTACTACACATATCAAGCATTAGAATTAAATTTCTTGAAAGTCGGGTGCTGCCAGTGGGTGCAGTGCACAGCAGTATGGGCCTCGCACCTTCCATTTTGAACACGTTTTGTGAGATATACAAGTTACTACATACGAAATTTCGTTCACTACAAACCTCTACACACTATTTCCTACACATATCAAGCATTAGAATTAATGTTCTTGAAAGTCGGGTTCTGCCAGTGGGTGCAGTGCACAGCAGTATGGGCCTCGCACCTTCCATTTTGAACACGTTTTGTGGGATATACAAGTTACTACATACGAAAATTCGTTCACTACAAACCTCTACACACTATTTCCTACACATATCAAGCATTAGAATTAATGTTCTTGAAAGTCGGGTTCTGCCAGTGGGTGCAGTGCACAGCAGTATGGGCCTCGCACCTTCCATTTTGAACACGTTTTGTGGGATATACAAGTTACTACATACGAAAATTCGTTCATTACAAACCTCTACACACTATTTCCTACACATATCAAGCATTAGAATTAATGTTCTTGAAAGTCGGGTGCTGCCAGTGGCTGCAGTGCACAGCAGTATGGGCCTCGCACCTTCCATTTTGAACACGTTTTGTGGGATATACAAGTTACTACATACGAAAATTCGTTCACTACAAACCTCTACACACTATTTCCTACACATATCAAGCATTAGAATTAATGTTCTTGAAAGTCGGGTGCTGCCAGTGGCTGCAGTGCACAGCAGTATGGGCCTCGCTCCTTCCATTTTGAACACGTTTTGTGGGATATACAAGTTAC
Source organism: Locusta migratoria (assembly GCA_026315105.1). NCBI lineage: Eukaryota > Metazoa > Arthropoda > Insecta > Orthoptera > Acrididae > Locusta > Locusta migratoria. The sequence continues at coordinate 800,900,302 of CM048755.1, read as the reverse complement.
TACATACGAAAATTCGTTCACTACAAACCTCTACACACTATTTCCTACACATATCAAGCATTAGAATTAATGTTCTTGATAGTCGGGTGCTGCCAGTGGCTGCAGTGCACAGCAGTATGGGCCTCGCGCCTTCCATTTTGAACACGTTTTGTGGAAAATACATGTTACTACATACGAAAATTCGTTCACTACAAACCTCTACACACTATTTACTACACATATCAAGCATTAGAATTAAATTTCTTGAAAGTCGGGTGCTGCCTGTGGGTGCAGTGCACAGCAGTATGGGCCTCGCACCTTCCATTTTGAACACGTTTTGTGGGATATACAAGTTACTACATACGAAAATTCGTTCACTACAAACCTCTACACACTATTTCCTACACATATCAAGCATTAGAATTAATGTTCTTGAAAGTCGGGTTCTGCCAGTGGGTGCAGTGCACAGCAGTATGGGCCTCGCACCTTCCATTTTGAACACGTTTTGTGGGATATACAAGTTACTACATACGAAAATTCGTTCACTACAAACCTCTACACACTATTTCCTACACATATCAAGCATTAGAATTAATGTTCTTGAATGTCGGGTGCTGCCAGTGGCTGCAGTGCACAGCAGTATGGGCCTCGCACCTTCCATTTTGAACACGTTTTGTGGGATATACAAGTTACTACATACGAAAATTCGTTCACTACAAACCTCTACACACTATTTCCTACACATATCAAGCATTAGAATTAATGTTCTTGAAAGTCGGGTGCTGCCAGTGGCTGCAGTGCACAGCAGTATGGGCCTCGCGCCTTCCATTTTGAACACGTTTTGTGGAAAATACATGTTACTGCATACGAAAATTCGTTCACTACAAACCTCTACACACTATTTACTACACATATCAAGCATTAGAATTAAATTTCTTGAAAGTCGGGTGCTGCCAGTGGGTGCAGTGCACAGCAGTATGGGCCTCGCACCTTCCATTTTGAACACGTTTTGTGGGATATACAAGTTACTACATACGAAAATTCGTGCACTACAAACCTCTACACACTATTTCCTACACATATCAAGCATTAGAATTAATGTTCTTGAAAGTCGGGTTCTGCCAGTGGGTGCAGTGCACAGCAGTATGGGCCTCGCACCTTCCATTTTGAACACGTTTTGTGGGATATACAAGTTACTACATACGAAAATTCGTTCACTACAAACCTCTACACACTATTTCCTACACATATCAAGCATTAGAATTAATGTTCTTGAAAGTCGGGTGCTGCCAGTGGCTGCAGTGCACAGCAGTATGTGTCTCGCACCTTCCATTTTGAACACGTTTTGTGGGATATACAAGTTACTACATACGAAAATTCGTTCACTACAAACCTCTACACACTATTTCCTACACATATCAAGCATTAGAATTAATGTTCTTGAAAGTCGGGTGCTGCCAGTGGCTGCAGTGCACAGCAGTATGGGCCTCGCGCCTTCCATTTTGAACACGTTTTGTGGGATATACAAGTTACTACATACGAAAATTCGTTCACTACAAACCTCTACACACTATTTCCTACACATATCAAGCATTAGAATTAATGTTCTTGAAAGTCGGGTGCTGCCAGTGGCTGCAGTGCACAGCAGTATGGGCATCGCGCCTTCCATTTTGAACACGTTTTGTGGAAAATACATGTTACTACATACGAAAATTCGTTCACTATAAACCTCTACACACTATTTACTACACATATCAAGCATTAGAATTAAATTTCTTGAAAGTCGGGTGCTGCCAGTGGGTGCAGTGCACAGCAGTATGGGCCTCGCGCCTTCCATTTTGAACACGTTTTGTTGAAAATACATGTTACTACATACGAAAATTCGTTCACTACAAACCTCTACACACTATCTACTACACATATCAAGCATTAGAATTAAATTTCTTGAAAGTCGGGTGCTGCCAGTGGCTGCAGTGCACAGCAGTATGGGCCTCGCACCTTCCATTTTGAACACGTTTTGTGGGATATACAAGTTACTACATACGAAAATTCGTTCACTACAAACCTCTACACACTATTTCCTACACATATCAAGCATTAGAATTAATGTTCTTGAATGTCGGGTGCTGCCAGTGGCTGCAGTGCACAGCAGTATGGGCCTCGCACCTTCCATTTTGAACACGTTTTGTGGGATATACAAGTTACTACATACGAAAATTCGTTCACTACAAACCTCTACACACTATTTCCTACACATATCAAGCATTAGAATTAATGTTCTTGAAAGTCGGGTGCTGCCAGTGGCTGCAGTGCACAGCAGTATGGGCCTCGCGCCTTCCATTTTGAACACGTTTTGTGGAAAATACATGTTACTACATACGAAAATTCGTTCACTACAAACCTCTACACACTATTTACTACACATATCAAGCATTAGAATTAAATTTCTTGAAAGTCGGGTGCTGCCAGTGGGTGCAGTGCACAGCAGTATGGGCCTCGCACCTTCCATTTTGAACACGTTTTGTGGGATATACAAGTTACTACATACGAAAATTCGTGCACTACAAACCTCTACACACTATTTCCTACACATATCAAGCATTAGAATTAATGTTCTTGAAAGTCGGGTTCTGCCAGTGGGTGCAGTGCACAGCAGTATGGGCCTCGCACCTTCCATTTTGAACACGTTTTGTGGGATATACAAGTTACTACATACGAAAATTCGTTCACTACAAACCTCTACACACTATTTCCTACACATATCAAGCATTAGAATTAATGTTCTTGAAAGTCGGGTGCTGCCAGTGGCTGCAGTGCACAGCAGTATGTGTCTCGCACCTTCCATTTTGAACACGTTTTGTGGGATATACAAGTTACTACATACGAAAATTCGTTCACTACAAACCTCTACACACTATTTCCTACACATATCAAGCATTAGAATTAATGTTCTTGAAAGTCGGGTGCTGCCAGTGGCTGCAGTGCACAGCAGTATGGGCCTCGCGCCTTCCATTTTGAACACGTTTTGTGGGATATACAAGTTACTACATACGAAAATTCGTTCACTACAAACCTCTACACACTATTTCCTACACATATCAAGCATTAGAATTAATGTTCTTGAAAGTCGGGTGCTGCCAGTGGCTGCAGTGCACAGCAGTATGGGCATCGCGCCTTCCATTTTGAACACGTTTTGTGGAAAATACATGTTACTACATACGAAAATTCGTTCACTATAAACCTCTACACACTATTTACTACACATATCAAGCATTAGAATTAAATTTCTTGAAAGTCGGGTGCTGCCAGTGGGTGCAGTGCACAGCAGTATGGGCCTCGCGCCTTCCATTTTGAACACGTTTTGTTGAAAATACATGTTACTACATACGAAAATTCGTTCACTACAAACCTCTACACACTATCTACTACACATATCAAGCATTAGAATTAAATTTCTTGAAAGTCGGGTGCTGCCAGTGGCTGCAGTGCACAGCAGTATGGGCCTCGCACCTTCCATTTTGAACACGTTTTGTGGGATATACAAGTTACTACATACGAAAATTCGTTCACTACAAACCTCTACACACTATTTCCTACACATATCAAGCATTAGAATTAATGTACTTGAAAGTCGGGTGCTGCCAGTGGCTGCAGTGCACAGCAGTATGGGCCTCGCACCTTCCATTTTGAACACGTTTTGTGGGATATCCAAGTTACTACATACGAAAATTCGTTCACTACAAACCTCTACACACTATTTCCTACACATATCAAGCATTAGAATTAATGTTCTTGAAAGTCGGGTGCTGCCAGTGGCTGCAGTGCACAGCAGTATGGGCCTCGCGCCTTCCATTTTGAACACGTTTTGTGGGATATACAAGTTACTACATACGAAAATTCGTTCACTACAAGCCTCTACACACTATTTCCTACACATATCAAGCATTAGAATTAATGTTCTTGAAAGTCGGGTGCTGCCAGTGGCTGCAGTGCACAGCAGTATGGGCCTCGCGCCTTCCATTTTGAACACGTTTTGTGGGATATACAAGTTACTACATACGAAAATTCGTTCACTATAAACCTCTACACACTATTTCCTACACATATCAAGCATTAGAATTAATGTTCTTGAAAGTCGGGTGCTGCCAGTGGCTGCAGTGCACAGCAGTATGGGCCTCGCGCCTTCCATTTTGAACACGTTTTGTGGAAAATACATGTTACTACATACGAAAATTCGTTCACTACAAACCTCTACACACTATTTACTACACATATCAAGCATTTGAATTAAATTTCTTGAAAGTCGGGTGCTGCCAGTGGGTGCAGTGCACAGCAGTATGGGCCTCGCACCTTCCATTTTGAACACGTTTTGTGGAAAATACATGTTACTACATACGAAAATTCGTTCACTACAAACCTCTACACACTATTTCCTACACATATCAAGCATTAGAATTAATGTTCTTGAAAGTCGGGTGCTGCCAGTGGCTGCAGTGCACAGCAGTATGGGCCTCGCGCCTTCCATTTTGAAAACGTTTTGTGGAAAATACATGTTACTACATACGAAAATTCGTTCACTACAAACCTCTACACACTATTTCCTACACATATCAAGCATTAGAATTAATGTTCTTGAAAGTCGGGTGCTGCCAGTGGCTGCAGTGCACAGCAGTATGGGCCTCGCGCCTTCCATTTTGAACACGTTTTGTGGAAAATACATGTTACTACATACGAAAATTCGTTCACTACAAACCTCTACACACTATTTACTACACATATCAAGCATTAGAATTAAATTTCTTGAAAGTCGGGTGCTGCCAGTGGGTGCAGTGCACAGCAGTATGGGCCTCGCACCTTCCATTTTGAACACGTTTTGTGGGATATACAAGTTACTACATACGAAAATTCGTTCACTACAAACCTCTACACACTATTTCCTACACATATCAAGCATTAGAATTAATGTTCTTGAAAGTCGGGTGCTGCCAGTGGCTGCAGTGCACAGCAGTATGGGCCTCGCGCCTTCCATTTTGAAAACGTTTTGTGGAAAATACATGTTACTACATACGAAAATTCGTTCACTACAAACCTCTACACACTATTTCCTACACATATCAAGCATTAGAATTAATGTTCTTGAAAGTCGGGTGCTGCCAGTGGCTGCAGTGCACAGCAGTATGGGCCTCGCGCCTTCCATTTTGAACACGTTTTGTGGAAAATACATGTTACTACATACGAAAATTCGTTCACTACAAACCTCTACACACTATTTAATACACATATCAAGCATTAGAATTAAATTTCTTGAAAGTCGGGTGCTGCCAGTGGGTGCAGTGCACAGCAGTATGGGCCTCGCACCTTCCATTTTGAACACGTTTTGTGGGATATACAAGTTACTACATACGAAAATTCGTTCACTACAAACCTCTACACACTATTTCCTACACATATCAAGCATTAGAATTAATGTTCTTGAAAGTCGGGTGCTGCCAGTGGCTGCAGTGCACAGCAGTATGGGCCTCGCGCCTTCCATTTTGATCACGTTTTGTGGAAAATACATGTTACTACATACGAAAATTCGTTCACTACAAACCTCTACATACTATTTACTACACATATCAAGCATTAGAATTAAATTTCTTGAACGTCGGGTGCTGCCAGTGGCTGCAGTGCACAGCAGTATGGGCATCGCGCCTTCCATTTTGATCACGTTTTGTGGAAAATACATCTTACTACATACGAAAATTCGTTCACTACAAACCTCTACATACTATTTACTACACATATCAAGCATTAGAATTAAATTTCTTGAACGTCGGGTGCTGCCAGTGGGTGCAGTGCACAGCAGTATGGGCCTCGCACCTTCCATTTTGAACACGTTTTGTGGGATATACAAGTTACTACATACGAAAATTCGTTCACTACAAACCTCTACACACTATTTCCTACACATATCAAGCATTAGAATTAATGTTCTTGAAAGTCGGGTGCTGCCAGTGGCTGCAGTGCACAGCAGTATGGGCCTCGCGCCTTCCATTTTGAACACGTTTTGTGGATAATACATGTTACTACATACGAAAATTCGTTCACTACAAACCTCTACACACTATTTCCTACACATATCAAGCATTAGAATTAATGTTCTTGAAAGTCGGGTGCTGCCAGTGGCTGCAGTGCACAGCAGTATGGGCCTCGCGCCTTCCATTTTGAACACGTTTTGTGGATAATACATGTTACTACATACGAAAATTCGTTCACTACAAACCTCTACACACTATTTCCTACACATATCAAGCATTAGAATTAATGTTCTTGAAAGTCGGGTGCTGCCAGTGGCTGCAGTGCACAGCAGTATGGGCCTCGCGCCTTCCATTTTGAACACGTTTTGTGGATAATACATGTTACTACATACCAAAATTCGTTCACTACAAACCTCTACACACTATTTCCTACACATATCAAGCATTAGAATTAATGTTCTTGATAGTCGGGTGCTGCCAGTGGCTGCAGTGCACAGCAGTATGGGCCTCGCACCTTCCATTTTGAACACGTTTTGTGGGATATACAAGTTACTACATACGAAAATTCGTTCACTACAAACCTCTACACACGATTTCCTACACATATCAAGCATTAGAATTAAATTTCTTGAAAGTCGGGTGCTGCCAGTGGGTGCAGTGCACAGCAGTATGGGCCTCGCACATTCCACTTTGAACACGTTTTGTGGGATATACAAGTTACTACATACGAAAATTCGTTCACTACAAACCTCTACACACTATTTCCTACACATATCAAGCATTAGAATTAATGTTCTGGAAAGTCGGGTGCTGCCAGTGGGTGCAGTGCACAGCAGTATGGGCCTCTCACCTTCCATTTTGAACACGTTTTGTGGGATATACAAGTTACTACATACGAAAATTCGTTCACTACAAACCTCTACGCACTATTTCCTACTCATATATTATCCACTAGAATTAAATTTCTTCGATGTCGGGTGCTGCCAGTGGGTGCAGTGCACGGCAGTATGGGCCTCGCACCTTCCATTTTGAACACGTTTTGTGGGATATACAAGTTACTACATACGAAAATTCGTTCACTACAAACCTCTACACACTATTTCCTACACATATCAAGCATTAGAATTAAATTTCTTGAAAGTCGGGTGCTGCCAGTGGGTGCAGTGCACAGCAGTATGGGCCTCGCACCATCCACTTTGAACACGTTTTGTGGGATATACAAGTTACTACATACGAAAATTCGTTCACTACAAACCTCTACACACTATTTCCTACACATATCAAGCATTAGAATTACATTTCTTGAAAGTCGGGTGCTGCCAATGGGTGCAGTGCACAGCAGTATGGGCCTCGCACCTTCCATTTTGAACACGTTTTGTGGGATATACAAGTTACTACATACGAAAATTCGTTCACTACAAACCTCTACGCACTATTTCCTACAGCATATATTATCCAATAGAATTAAATTTCTTCGATGTCGGGTGCTGCCAGTGGGTGCAGTGCACAGCAGTATGGGCCTCGCGCCTTCCATTTTGAACACGTTTTGTGGAAAATACATGTTACTACATACGAAAATTCGTTCACTACAAACCTCTACACACTATTTACAACACATATCAAGCATTAGAATTAATGTTCTTGAAAGTCGGGTGCGGCCAGCGGCTGCAGTGCACAGCAGTATGGGCCTCGCACCTTCCATTTTGAACACGTTTTGTGGGATATACAAGTTACTACATACGAAAATTCGTTCACTACAAACCTCTACACACTATTTCCTACACATATCAAGCATTAGAATTAATGTTCTTGAAAGTCGGGTGCTGCCAATGGGTGCAGTGCACAGCAGTATGGGCCTCGCACCTTCCATTTTGAACACGTTTTGTGGGATATACAAGTTACTACATACGAAAATTCGTTCACTACAAACCTCTACGCACTATTTCCTACAGCATATATTATCCAATAGAATTAAATTTCTTCGATGTCGGGTGCTGCCAGTGGGTGCAGTGCACAGCAGTATGGGCCTCGCGCCTTCCATTTTGAACACGTTTTGTGGAAAATACATGTTACTACATACGAAAATTCGTTCACTACAAACCTCTGCACACTATTTACTACACATATCAAGCATTAGAATTAAATTTCTTGAAAGTCGGGTGCTGCCAGTGGGTGCAGTGCACAGCAGTATGGGCCTCGCACCTTCCATTTTGAACACGTTTTGTGGGATATACTAGTTACTACATACGAAAATTCGTTCACTACAAACCTCTACACACTATTTCCTACACATATCAAGCATTAGAATTAATGTTCTTGAAAGTCGGGTGCTGCCAGTGGCTGCAGTGCACAGCAGTATGGGCCTCGCGCCTTCCATTTTGAACACGTTTTGTGGAAAATACATGTTACTACATACGAAAATTCGTTCACTACAGACCTCTACACACTATTTCCTACACATATCAAGCATTAGAATTAATGTTCTTGAAAGTCGGGTGCTGCCAGTGGCTGCAGTGCACAGCAGTATGTGTCTCGCACCTTCCATTTTGAACACGTTTTGTGGGATATACAAGTTACTACATACGAAAATTCGTTCACTACAAACCTCTACACACTATTTCCTTCACATATCAAGCATTAGAATTAATGTTCTTGAAAGTCGGGTGCTGCCAGTGGCTGCAGTGCACAGCAGTATGGGCCTCGCGCCTTCCATTTTGAACACGTTTTGTGGAAAATACATGTTACTACATACGAAAATTCGTTCACTACAAACCTCTACACACTATTTACTACACATATCAAGCATTAGAATTAAATTTCTTGAAAGTCGGGTGCTGCCAGTGGGTGCAGTGCACAGCAGTATGGGCCTCGCACCTTCCATTTTGAACACGTTTTGTGGGATATACAAGTTACTACATACGAAAATTCGTTCACTACAAACCTCTACACACTATTTCCTACACATATCAAGCATTAGAATTAATGTTCTTGAAAGTCGGGTGCTGCCAGTGGCTGCAGTGCACAGCAGTATGGGCCTCGCGCCTTCCATTTTGAACACGTTTTGTGGAAAATACATGTTACTACATACGAAAATTCGTTCACTACAAACCTCTACATACTATTTACTACACATATCAAGCATTAGAATTAAATTTCTTGAAAGTCGGGTGCTGCCAGTGGGTGCAGTGCCCAGCAGTATGGGCCTCGCACCTTCCATTTTGAACACGTTTTGTGGGATATACAAGTTACTACATACGAAAATTCGTTCACTACAAACCTCTACACACTATTTACTACACATATCAAGCATTAGAATTAAATTTCTTGAAAGTCGGGTGCTGCCAGTGGGTGCAGTGCACAGCAGTATGGGCCTCGCTCCTTCCATTTTGAACACGTTTTGTGGGATATACAAGTTACTACATACGAAAATTCGTTCACTACAAACCTCTACACACTATTTCCTACACATATCAAGCATTAGAATTAATGTTCTTGAAAGTCGGGTGCTGCCAGTGGCTGCAGTGCACAGCAGTATGGGCCTCGCGCCTTCCATTTTGATCACGTTTTGTGGAAAATACATGTTACTACATACGAAAATTCGTTCACTACAAACCTCTACATACTATTTACTACACATATCAAGCATTAGAATTAAATTTCTTGAACGTCGGGTGCTGCCAGTGGCTGCAGTGCACAGCAGTATGGGCCTCGCGCCTTCCATTTTGATCACGTTTTGTGGAAAATACATCTTACTACATACGAAAATTCGTTCACTACAAACCTCTACATACTATTTACTACACATATCAAGCATTAGAATTAAATTTCTTGAACGTCGGGTGCTGCCAGTGGGTGCAGTGCACAGCAGTATGGGCCTCGCACCTTCCATTTTGAACACGTTTTGTGGGATATACAAGTTACTACATACGAAAATTCGTTCACTACAAACCTCTACACACTATTTCCTACACATATCAAGCATTAGAATTAATGTTCTTGAAAGTCGGGTGCTGCCAGTGGCTGCAGTGCACAGCAGTATGGGCCTCGCGCCTTCCATTTTGAACACGTTTTGTGGATAATACATGTTACTACATACGAAAATTCGTTCACTACAAACCTCTACACACTATTTCCTACACATATCAAGCATTAGAATTAATGTTCTTGAAAGTCGGGTGCTGCCAGTGGCTGCAGTGCACAGCAGTATGGGCCTCGCGCCTTCCATTTTGAACACGTTTTGTGGATAATACATGTTACTACATACGAAAATTCGTTCACTACAAACCTCTACACACTATTTCCTACACATATCAAGCATTAGAATTAATGTTCTTGAAAGTCGGGTGCTGCCAGTGGCTGCAGTGCACAGCAGTATGGGCCTCGCGCCTTCCATTTTGAACACGTTTTGTGGATAATACATGTTACTACATACCAAAATTCGTTCACTACAAACCTCTACACACTATTTCCTACACATATCAAGCATTAGAATTAATGTTCTTGATAGTCGGGTGCTGCCAGTGGCTGCAGTGCACAGCAGTATGGGCCTCGCACCTTCCATTTTGAACACGTTTTGTGGGATATACAAGTTACTACATACGAAAATTCGTTCACTACAAACCTCTACACACGATTTCCTACACATATCAAGCATTAGAATTAAATTTCTTGAAAGTCGGGTGCTGCCAGTGGGTGCAGTGCACAGCAGTATGGGCCTCGCACATTCCACTTTGAACACGTTTTGTGGGATATACAAGTTACTACATACGAAAATTCGTTCACTACAAACCTCTACACACTATTTCCTACACATATCAAGCATTAGAATTAATGTTCTGGAAAGTCGGGTGCTGCCAGTGGGTGCAGTGCACAGCAGTATGGGCCTCTCACCTTCCATTTTGAACACGTTTTGTGGGATATACAAGTTACTACATACGAAAATTCGTTCACTACAAACCTCTACGCTCTATTTCCTACTCATATATTATCCACTAGAATTAAATTTCTTCGATGTCGGGTGCTGCCAGTGGGTGCAGTGCACGGCAGTATGGGCCTCGCACCTTCCATTTTGAACACGTTTTGTGGGATATACAAGTTACTACATACGAAAATTCGTTCACTACAAACCTCTACACACTATTTCCTACACATATCAAGCATTAGAATTAAATTTCTTGAAAGTCGGGTGCTGCCAGTGGGTGCAGTGCACAGCAGTATGGGCCTCGCACCATCCACTTTGAACACGTTTTGTGGGATATACAAGTTACTACATACGAAAATTCGTTCACTACAAACCTCTACACACTATTTCCTACACATATCAAGCATTAGAATTACATTTCTTGAAAGTCGGGTGCTGCCAATGGGTGCAGTGCACAGCAGTATGGGCCTCGCACCTTCCATTTTGAACACGTTTTGTGGGATATACAAGTTACTACATACGAAAATTCGTTCACTACAAACCTCTACGCACTATTTCCTACAGCATATATTATCCAATAGAATTAAATTTCTTCGATGTCGGGTGCTGCCAGTGGGTGCAGTGCACAGCAGTATGGGCCTCGCGCCTTCCATTTTGAACACGTTTTGTGGAAAATACATGTTACTACATACGAAAATTCGTTCACTACAAACCTCTACACACTATTTACAACACATATCAAGCATTAGAATTAATGTTCTTGAAAGTCGGGTGCGGCCAGCGGCTGCAGTGCACAGCAGTATGGGCCTCGCACCTTCCATTTTGAACACGTTTTGTGGGATATACAAGTTACTACATACGAAAATTCGTTCACTACAAACCTCTACACACTATTTCCTACACATATCAAGCATTAGAATTAATGTTCTTGAAAGTCGGGTGCTGCCAATGGGTGCAGTGCACAGCAGTATGGGCCTCGCACCTTCCATTTTGAACACGTTTTGTGGGATATACAAGTTACTACATACGAAAATTCGTTCACTACAAACCTCTACGCACTATTTCCTACAGCATATATTATCCAATAGAATTAAATTTCTTCGATGTCGGGTGCTGCCAGTGGGTGCAGTGCACAGCAGTATTGGCCTCGCGCCTTCCATTTTGAACACGTTTTGTGGAAAATACATGTTACTACATACGAAAATTCGTTCACTACAAACCTCTGCACACTATTTACTACACATATCAAGCATTAGAATTAAATTTCTTGAAAGTCGGGTGCTGCCAGTGGGTGCAGTGCACAGCAGTATGGGCCTCGCACCTTCCATTTTGAACACGTTTTGTGGGATATACTAGTTACTACATACGAAAATTCGTTCACTACAAACCTCTACACACTATTTCCTACACATATCAAGCATTAGAATTAATGTTCTTGAAAGTCGGGTGCTGCCAGTGGCTGCAGTGCACAGCAGTATGGGCCTCGCGCCTTCCATTTTGAACACGTTTTGTGGAAAATACATGTTACTACATACGAAAATTCGTTCACTACAGACCTCTACACACTATTTCCTACACATATCAAGCATTAGAATTAATGTTCTTGAAAGTCGGGTGCTGCCAGTGGCTGCAGTGCACAGCAGTATGTGTCTCGCACCTTCCATTTTGAACACGTTTTGTGGGATATACAAGTTACTACATACGAAAATTCGTTCACTACAAACCTCTACACACTATTTCCTACACATATCAAGCATTAGAATTAATGTTCTTGAAAGTCGGGTGCTGCCAGTGGCTGCAGTGCACAGCAGTATGGGCCTCGCGCCTTCCATTTTGAACACGTTTTGTGGAAAATACATGTTACTACATACGAAAATTCGTTCACTACAAACCTCTACACACTATTTACTACACATATCAAGCATTAGAATTAAATTTCTTGAAAGTCGGGTGCTGCCAGTGGGTGCAGTGCACAGCAGTATGGGCCTCGCACCTTCCATTTTGAACACGTTTTGTGGGATATACAAGTTACTACATACGAAAATTCGTTCACTACAAACCTCTACACACTATTTCCTACACATATCAAGCATTAGAATTAATGTTCTTGAAAGTCGGGTGCTGCCAGTGGCTGCAGTGCACAGCAGTATGGGCCTCGCGCCTTCCATTTTGAACACGTTTTGTGGAAAATACATGTTACTACATACGAAAATTCGTTCACTACAAACCTCTACATACTATTTACTACACATATCAAGCATTAGAATTAAATTTCTTGAAAGTCGGGTGCTGCCAGTGGGTGCAGTGCCCAGCAGTATGGGCCTCGCACCTTCCATTTTGAACACGTTTTGTGGGATATACAAGTTACTACATACGAAAATTCGTTCACTACAAACCTCTACACACTATTTACTACACATATCAAGCATTAGAATTAAATTTCTTGAAAGTCGGGTGCTGCCAGTGGGTGCAGTGCACAGCAGTATGGGCCTCGCTCCTTCCATTTTGAACACGTTTTGTGGGATATACAAGTTACTACATACGAAAATTCGTTCACTACAAACCTCTACACACTATTTCCTACACATATCAAGCATTAGAATTAATGTTCTTGAAAGTCGGGTGCTGCCAGTGGCTGCAGTGCACAGCAGTATGGGCCTCGCGCCTTCCATTTTGAACACGTTTTGTGGAAAATACATGTTACTACATACGAAAATTCGTTCACTACAAACCTCTACACACTATTTACTACACATATCAAGCATTAGAATTAAATTTCTTGAAAGTCGGGTGCTGCCAGTGGGTGCAGTGCACAGCAGTATGGGCCTCGCACCTTCCATTTTGAACACGTTTTGTGGGATATACAAGTTACTACATACGAAAATTCGTTCACTACAAACCTCTACACACTATTTCCTACACATATCAAGCATTAGAATTAATGTTCTTGAAAGTCGGGTGCTGCCAGTGGCTGCAGTGCACAGCAGTATGGGCCTCGCGCCTTCCATTTTGAACACGTTTTGTGGAAAATACATGTTACTACATACGAAAATTCGTTCACCACAAACCTCTACACACTATTTCCTACACATATCAAGCATTAGAATTAATGTTCTTGAAAGTCGGGTGCTGCCAGTGGGTGCAGTGCACAGCAGTATGGGCCTCGCGCCTTCCATTTTGAACACATTTTGTGGAAAATACATGTTACTACATACGAAAATTCGTTCACTACAAACCTCTACACACTATTTCCTACACATATCAAGCATTAGAATTAAATTTCTTGAAAGTCGGGTGCTGCCAGTGGGTGCAGTGCACAGCAGTATGGGCCTCGCGCCTTCCATTTTGAACACGTTTTGTGGAAAATACATGTTACTACATACGAAAATTCGTTCACTACAAACCTCTACACACTATCTACTACACATATCAAGCATTAGAATTAAATTTCTTGAAAGTCGGGTGCTGCCAGTGGGTGCAGTGCACAGCAGTATGGGCCTCGCACCTTCCATTTTGAACACGTTTTGTGGGATATACAAGTTACTACATAGGAAAATTCGTTCACTACAAACCTCTACACACTATTTCCTACACATATCAAGCATTAGAATTAATGTTCTTGAAAGTCGGGTGCTGCCAGTGGCTGCAGTGCACAGCAGTATGGGCCTCGTGCCTTCCATTTTGATCACGTTTTATGGAAAATACATGTTACTACATACGAAAATTCGTTCACTACAAACCTCTGCACACTATTTACTACACATATCAAGCATTAGAATTAAATTTCTTGAAAGTCGGGTGCTGCCAGTGGGTGCGGTGCACAGCAGTATGGGCCTCGCACCTTCCATTTTGAACACGTTTTGTGGGATATACAAGTTACTACATACGAAAATTCGTTCACTACAAACCTCTACACACTATTTCCTACACATGTCAAGCATTAGAATTAATGTTCTTGAAAGTCGGGTGCTGCCAGTGGCTGCAGTGCACAGCAGTATGGGCCTCGCGCCTTCCATTTTGAACACGTTTTGTGGAAAATACATGTTACTACATACGAAAATTCGTTCACTACAAACCTCTGCACACTATTTACTACACATATCAAGCATTAGAATTAAATTTCTTGAAAGTCGGGTGCTGCCAGTGGGTGCAGTGCACAGCAGTATGGGCCTCGCGCCTTCCATTTTGAACACGTTTTGTGGAAAATACATGTTACTACATACGAAAATTCGTTCACTACAAACCTCTGCACACTATTTACTACACATATCAAGCATTAGAATTAAATTTCTTGAAAGTCGGGTGCTGCCAGTGGGTGCGGTGCACAGCAGTATGGGCCTCGCACCTTCCATTTTGAACACGTTTTGAGGGATATACAAGTTACTACATACGAAAATTCGTTCACTACAAACCTCTACACACTATTTCCTACACATATCAAGCATTATAATTAATGTTCTTGAAAGTCGGGTGCTGCCAGTGGCTGCAGTGCACAGCAGTATGGGCCTCGCACCTTCCATTTTGAACACGTTTTGTGGGATATACAAGTTACTACATACGAAAATTCGTTCACTACAAACCTCTACACACTATTTCCTACACATATCAAGCATTAGAATTAATGTTCTTGAAAGTCGGGTGCTGCCAGTGGCTGCAGTGCACAGCAGTATGGGCCTCGCACCTTCCATTTTGAACACGTTTTGTGGGTATACAAGTTACTACATACGGAAATTCGTTCACTACAAACCTCTACACACTATTTCCTACACATATCAAGCATTAGAATTAATGTTCTTGAAAGTCGGGTGCTGCCAGTGGCTGCAGTGCACAGCAGTATGGGCCTCGCGCCTTCCATTTTGAACACGTTTTGTGGAAAATACATGTTACTACATACGAAAATTCGTTCACTACAAACCTCTACACACTATTTACTACACATATCGAGCATTAGAATTAAATTTCTTGAAAGTCGGGTGCTGCCAGTGGGTGCAGTGCACAGCAGTATGGGCCTCGCACCTTCCATTTTGAACACGTTTTGTGGGATATACAAGTTACTACATACGAAAATTCGTTCACTACAAACCTCTACACACTATTTCCTACACATATCAAGCATTAGAATTAATGTTCTTGAAAGTCGGGTGCTGCCAGTGGCTGCAGTGCACAGCAGTATGGGCCTCGCGCCTTCCATTTTGAACACGTTTTGTGGAAAATACATGTTACTACATACGAAAATTCGTTCACTACAAACCTCTACACACTATTTCCTACACATATCAAGCATTAGAATTAATGTTCTTGAAAGTCGGGTGCTGCCAGTGGCTGCAGTGCACAGCAGTATGGGCCTCGCGCCTTCCATTTTGAACACGTTTTGTGGAAAATACATGTTACTACATACGAAAATTCGTTCACTACAAACCTCTACACACTATTTCCTACACATATCAAGCATTAGAATTAATGTTCTTGAAAGTCGGGTGCTGCCAGTGGCTGCAGTGCACAGCAATATGGGCGTTGCGCCTTCCATTTTGAACACGTTTTGTGGAAAATACATGTTACTACATACGAAAATTCGTTCACTACAAACCTCTACACACTATTTACTACACATATCAAGCATTAGAATTAAATTTCTTGAAAGTCGGGTGCTGCCAGTGGGTGCAGTGCACAGCAGTATGGGCCTCGCACCTTCCATTTTGAACACGTTTTGTGGGATATACAAGTTACTACATACGAAAATTCGTTCACTACAAACCTCTACACACTATTTCCTACACATATCAAGCATTAGAATTAATGTTCTTGAAAGTCGGGTGCTGCCAGTGGCTGCAGTGCACAGCAGTATGGGCCTCGCGCCTTCCATTTTGAACACGTTTTGTGGAAAATACATGTTACTACATACGAAAATTCGTTCACTACAAACCTCTACATACTATTTACTACACATATCAAGCATTAGAATTAAATTTCTTGAAAGTCGGGTGCTGCCAGTGGGTGCAGTGCACAGCAGTATGGGCCTCGCACCATCCATTTTGAACACGTTTTGTGGGATATACAAGTTACTACATACGAAAATTCGTTCACTACAAACCTCTACACACTATTTCCTACACATATCAAGCATTAGAATTAATGTTCTTGAAAGTCGGGTGCTGCCAGTGGCTGCAGTGCACAGCAGTATGGGCCTCGCGCCTTCCATTTTGAACACGTTTTGTGGATAATACATGTTACTACATACGAAAATTCGTTCACTACAAACCTCTACACACTATTTCCTACACATATCAAGCATTAGAATTAAATTTCTTGAAAGTCGGGTGCTGCCAGTGGGTGCAGTGCACAGCAGTATGGGCCTCGCACCTTCCATTTTGAACACGTTTTGTGGGATATACAAGTTACTACATACGAAAATTCGTTCACTACAAACCTCTACACACGATTTCCTACACATATCAAGCATTAGAATTAAATTTCTTGAAAGTCGGGTGCTGCCAGTGGGTGCAGTGCACAGCAGTATGGGCCTCGCACATTCCACTTTGAACACGTTTTGTGGGATATACAAGTTACTACATACGAAAATTCGTTCACTACAAACCTCTACACACTATTTCCTACACATATCAAGCATTAGAATTAAATTTCTTGAAAGTCGGGTGCTGCCAGTGGGTGCAGTGCACAGCAGTATGGGCCTCGCACCTTCCATTTTGAACACGTTTTGTGGGATATACAAGTTACTACATACGAAAATTCGTTCACTACAAAACTCTACACACTATTTCCTACACATATCAAGCATTATAATTACATTCCTTGAAAGTCGGGTGCTGCCAGTGGGGGCAGTGCACAGCAGTATGGGCCTCGCACCTTCCATTTTGAACACGTTTTGTGGGATATACAAGTTACTACATACGAAAATTCGTTCACTACAAACCTCTACGCACTATTTCCTACAGCATATATTATCCAATAGAATTAAATTTCTTCGATGTCGGGTGCTGCCAGTGGGTGCAGTGCACAGCAGTATGGGCCTCGCGCCTTCCATTTTGAACACGTTTTGTGGAAAATACATGTTACTACATACGAAAATTCGTTCACTACAAACCTCTACACACTATTTCCTACACATATCAAGCATTAGAATTAATGTTCTTGAAAGTCGGGTGCTGCCAGTGGCTGCAGTGCACAGCAGTATGTGCCTCGCACCTTCCATTTTGAACACGTTTTGTGGGATATACAAGTTACTAAATACGAAAATACGTTCACTACAAACCTCTACACACTATTTCCTACACATATCAAGCATTAGAATTAATGTTCTTGAAAGTCGGGTGCTGCCAGTGGCTGCAGTGCACAGCAGTATGGGCCTCGCACCTTCCATTTTGAACACGTTTTGTGGGATATACAAGTTACTACATACGAAAATTCGTTCACTACAAACCTCTACACACTATTTCCTACACATATCAAGCATTAGAATTAATGTTCTTGAAAGTCGGGTGCTGCCAGTGGCTGCAGTGCACAGCAGTATGGGCCTCGCACCTTCCATTTTGAACACGTTTTGTGGGATATAAAAGTTACTACATACGAAAATTCGTTCACTACAAACCTCTACACACTATTTCCTACACATATCAAGCATTAGAATTAATGTTCTTGAAAGTCGGGTGCTGCCAGTGGCTGCAGTGCACAGCAGTATGGGCCTCGCACCTTCCATTTTGAACACGTTTTGTGGGATATACAAGTTACTACATACGAAAATTCGTTCACTACAAACCTCTACACACTATTTCCTACACATATCAAGCATTAGAATTAATGTTCTTGAAAGTCGGGTGCTGCCAGTGGCTGCAGTGCACAGCAGTATGGGCCTCGCACCTTCCATTTTGAACACGTTTTGTGGGATATACAAGTTACTACATACGAAAATTCGTTCACTACAAACCTCTACACACTATTTCCTACACACATCAAGCATTAGAATTAATGTTCTTGAAAGTCGGGTGCTGCCAGTGGGTGCAGTGCACAGCAGTATGGGCCTCGCGCCTTCCATTTTGAACACGTTTTGTGGGATATACAAGTTACTACATACAAAAATTCGTTCACTACAAACCTCTACACACTATTTCCTACACATATCAAGCATTAGAATTAATGTTCTTGAAAGTCGGGTGCTGCCAGTGGCTGCAGTGCACAGCAGTATGGGCCTCGCGCCTTCCATTTTGAACACGTTTTGTGGGATATACAAGTTACTACATACGAAAATTCGTTCACTACAAACCTCTACACACTATTTCCTACACATATCAAGCATTAGAATTAAATTTCTTGAATGTCGGGTGCTGCCAGTGGGTGCAGTGCAAGGCAGTATGGGCCTCGCACCTTCCATTTTGAACACGTTTTGTGGGATATACAAGTTACTACATACGAAAATTCGTTCACTACAAACCTCTACACACTATTTCCTACACATATCAAGCATTAGAATTAATGTTCTTGAAAGTCGGGTGCTGCCAGTGGGTGCAGTGCACAGCAGTATGGGCCTCGCGCCTTCCATTTTGAACACGTTTTGTGGAAAATACATGTTACTACATACGAAAATTCGTTCACTACAAACCTCTACACACTATTTCCTACACATATCAAGCATTAGAATTAATGTTCTTGAAAGTCGGGTGCTGCCAGTGGCTGCAGTGCACAGCAGTATGGGCCTCGCGCCTTCCATTTTGAACACGTTTTGTGGAAAATACATGTTACTAGATACGAAAATTCGTTCACTACAGACTTCTACACACTATTTACTACACATATCAAGCATTAGAATTAAATTTCTTGAAAGTCGGGTGCTGCCAGTGGGTGCAGTGCACAGCAGTATGGGCCTCGCACCTTCCATTTTGAACACGTTTTGTGGAAAATACATGTTACTACATACGAAAATTCGTTCACTACAAACCTCTACACACTATTTCCTACACATATCAAGCATTAGAATTAATGTTCTTGAAAGTCGGGTGCTGCCAATGGCTGCAGTGCACAGCAGTATGGGCCGCGCGCCTTCCATTTTGAACACGTTTTGTGGAAAATACATGTTACTACATACGAAAATTCGTTCACTACAAACCTCTACACACTATTTACTACACATATCAAGCATTAGAATTAAATTTCTTGAAAGTCGGGTGCTGCCAGTGGGTGCAGTGCACAGCAGTATGGGCCTCGCACCTTCCATTTTGAACACGTTTTGTGGGATATACAAGTTACTACATACGAAAATTCGTTCACTACAAACCTCTACACACTATTTCCTACACATATCAAGCATTAGAATTAATGTTCTTGAATGTCGGGTGCTGCCAGTGGCTGCAGTGCACAGCAGTATGGGCCTCGCGCCTTCCATTTTGAACACGTTTTGTGGAAAATACATGTTACTACATACGAAAATTCGTTCACTACAAACCTCTACACACTATTTACTACACATATCAAGCATTAGAATTAAATTTCTTGAAAGTCGGGTGCTGCCAGTGGGTGCAGTGCAAAGCAGTATGGGCCTCGCACCTTCCATTTTGAACACGTTTTGTGGGATATACAAGTTACTACATACGAAAATTCGTTCACTACAAACCTCTACACACTATTTCCTACACATATCAAGCATTAGAATTAATGTTCTTGAAAGTCGGGTGCTGCCAGTGGCTGCAGTGCACAGCAGTATGGGCCTCGCACCTTCCATTTTGAACACGTTTTGTGGGATATACAAGTTACTACATACGAAAATTCGTTCACTACAAACCTCTACACACGATTTCCTACACATATCAAGCATTAGAATTAAATTTCTTGAAAGTCGGGTGCTGCCAGTGGGTGCAGTGCACAGCAGTATGGGCCTCGCACATTCCACTTTGAACACGTTTTGTGGGATATACAAGTTACTACATACGAAAATTCGTTCACTACAAACCTCTACACACTATTTCCTACACATATCAAGCATTAGAATTAAATTTCTTGAAAGTCGGGTGCTGCCAGTGGGTGCAGTGCACAGCAGTATGGGCCTCGCACCATCCATTTTGAACACGTTTTGTGGGATAAACAAGTTACTACATACGAAAATTCGTTCACTACAAACCTCTACACACTATTTCCTACACATATCAAGCAGTAGAATTAATGTTCTTGAAAGTCGGGTGCTGCCAGTGGCTGCAGTGCACAGCAGTATGGGCCTCGCACCTTCCATTTTGAACACGTTTTGTGGAATATACAAGTTACTACATACGAAACTTCGTTCACTACAAACCTCTACACACTATTTCCTACACATATCAAGCATTAGAATTACATTTCTTGAAAGTCGGGTGCTGCCAGTGGGTGCAGTGCACAGCAGTATGGGCCTCGCACCTTCCATTTTGAACACGTTTTGTGGGATATACAAGTTACTACATACGAAAATTCGTTCACTACAAACCTCTACGCACTATTTCCTACAGCATATATTATCCAATAGAATTAAATTTCTTCGATGTCGGGTGCTGCCAGTGGGTGCAGTGCACAGCAGTATGGGCCTCGCGCCTCCCATTTTGAACACGTTTTGTGGGATATACAAGTTACTACATACGAAAATTCGTTCACTACAAACCTCTACACACTATTTCCTACACATATCAAGCATTAGAATTAAATTTCTTGAAAGTCGGGTGCTGCCAGTGGCTGCAGTGCACAGCAGTATGGGCCCCGCGCCTTCCATTTTGAACACGTTTTGTGGGATATACAAGTTACTACATACGATAATTCGTTCACTACAAACCTCTACACACTATTTCCTACACATATCAAGCATTAGAATAAAATTTCTTGAAAGTCGGGTGCTGCCAGTGGGTGCAGTGCACAGCAGTATGGGCCTCGCACCTTCCATTTTGAACACGTTTTGTGGGATATACAAGTTACTACATACGAAAATTCGTTCACTACAAACCTCTACACACTATTTCCTACACATATCAAGCATTAGAATTAATGTTCTTGAAAGTCGGGTGCTGCCAGTGGGTGCAGTGCACAGCAGTATGGGCCTCGCGCCTTCCATTTTGAACACGTTTTGTGGGATATACAAGTTACTACATACGAATTTCGTTCACTACAAACCTCTACACACTATTTCCTACACATATCAAGCATTAGAATTAATGTTCTTGAAAGTCGGGTGCTGCCAGTGGCTGCAGTGCACAGCAGTATGGGCCTCGCGCCTTCCATTTTGAACACGTTTTGTGGGATATACAAGTTACTACATACGAAAATTCGTTCACTACAAACCTCTACACACTATTTCCTACACATATCAAGCATTAGAATTAATGTTCTTGAAAGTCGGGTGCTGCCAATGGCTGCAGTGCACAGCAGTATGGGCCTCGCGCCTTCCATTTTGAACACGTTTTGTGGAAAATACATGTTACTACATACGAAAATTCGTTCACTACAAACCTCTACACACTATTTACTACACATATCAAGCATTAGAATTAAATTTCTTGAAAGTCGGGTGCTGCCAGTGGGTGCAGTGCACAGCAGTATGGGCCTCGCACCTTCCATTTTGAACACGTTTTGTGGGATATACAAGTTACTACATACGAAAATTCGTTCACTACAAACCTCTACACACTATTTCCTACACATATCAAGCATTAGAATTAATGTTCTTGAATGTCGGGTGCTGCCAGTGGCTGCAGTGCACAGCAGTATGGGCCTCGCGCCTTCCATTTTGAACACGTTTTGTGGAAAATACATGTTACTACATACGAAAATTCGTTCACTACAAACCTCTACACACTATTTACTACACATATCAAGCATTAGAATTAAATTTCTTGAATGTCGGGTGCTGCCAGTGGGTGCAGTGCACAGCAGTATGGGCCTCGCACCTTCCATTTTGAACACGTTTTGTGGGATATACAAGTTACTACATACGAAAATTCGTTCACTACAAACCTCTACACACTATTTCCTACACATATCAAGCATTAGAATTAATGTTCTTGAAAGTCGGGTGCTGCCAGTGGCTGCAGTGCACAGCAGTATGGGCCTCGCGCCTTCCATTTTGAACACGTTTTGTGGAAAATACATGTTACTACATACGAAAATTCGTTCACTACAAACCTCTACACACTATTTCCTACACATATCAAGCATTAGAATTAATGTTCTTGAAAGTCGGGTGCTGCCAGTGGCTGCAGTGCACAGCAGTATGGGCCTCGCGCCTTCCATTTTGAACACGTTTTGTGGAAAATACATGTTACTAGATACGAAAATTCGTTCACTACAGACTTCTACACACTATTTACTACACATATCAAGCATTAGAATTAAATTTCTTGAAAGTCGGGTGCTGCCAGTGGGTGCAGTGCACAGCAGTATGGGCCTCGCACCTTCCATTTTGAACACGTTTTGTGGAAAATACATGTTACTACATACGAAAATTCGTTCACTACAAACCTCTACACACTATTTCCTACACATATCAAGCATTAGAATTAATGTTCTTGAAAGTCGGGTGCTGCCAATGGCTGCAGTGCACAGCAGTATGGGCCTCGCGCCTTCCATTTTGAACACGTTTTGTGGAAAATACATGTTACTACATACGAAAATTCGTTCACTACAAACCTCTACACACTATTTACTACACATATCAAGCATTAGAATTAAATTTCTTGAAAGTCGGGTGCTGCCAGTGGGTGCAGTGCACAGCAGTATGGGCCTCGCACCTTCCATTTTGAACACGTTTTGTGGGATATACAAGTTACTACATACGAAAATTCGTTCACTACAAACCTCTACACACTATTTCCTACACATATCAAGCATTAGAATTAATGTTCTTCAATGTCGGGTGCTGCCAGTGGCTGCAGTGCACAGCAGTATGGGCCTCGCGCCTTCCATTTTGAACACGTTTTGTGGAAAATACATGTTACTACATACGAAAATTCGTTCACTACAAACCTCTACACAATATTTACTACACATATCAAGCATTAGAATTAAATTTCTTGAAAGTCGGGTGCTGCCAGTGGGTGCAGTGCAAAGCAGTATGGGCCTCGCACCTTCCATTTTGAACACGTTTTGTGGGATATACAAGTTACTACATACGAAAATTCGTTCACTACAAACCTCTACACACTATTTCCTACACATATCAAGCATTAGAATTAATGTTCTTGAAAGTCGGGTGCTGCCAGTGGCTGCAGTGCACAGCAGTATGGGCCTCGCACCTTCCATTTTGAACACGTTTTGTGGGATATACAAGTTACTACATACGAAAATTCGTTCACTACAAACCTCTACACACGATTTCCTACACATATCAAGCATTAGAATTAAATTTCTTGAAAGTCGGGTGCTGCCAGTGGGTGCAGTGCACAGCAGTATGGGCCTCGCACATTCCACTTTGAACACGTTTTGTGGGATATACAAGTTACTACATGAAAATTCGTTCACTACAAACCTCTACACACTATTTCCTACACATATCAAGCATTAGAATTAAATTTCTTGAAAGTCGGGTGCTGCCAGTGGGTGCAGTGCACAGCAGTATGGGCCTCGCACCATCCATTTTGAACACGTTTTGTGGGATATACAAGTTACTACATACGAAAATTCGTTCACTACAAACCTCTACACACTATTTCCTACACATATCAAGCAGTAGAATTAATGTTCTTGAAAGTCGGGTGCTGCCAGTGGCTGCAGTGCACAGCAGTATGGGCCTCGCACCTTCCATTTTGAACACGTTTTGTGGAATATACAAGTTACTACATACGAAACTTCGTTCACTACAAACCTCTACACACTATTTCCTACACATATCAAGCATTAGAATTACATTTCTTGAAAGTCGGGTGCTGCCAGTGGGTGCAGTGCACAGCAGTATGGGCCTCGCACCTTCCATTTTGAACACGTTTTGTGGGATATACAAGTTACTACATACGAAAATTCGTTCACTACAAACCTCTACGCACTATTTCCTACAGCATATATTATCCAATAGAATTAAATTTCTTCGATGTCGGGTGCTGTCAGTGGGTGCAGTGCACAGCAGTATGGGCCTCGCGCCTCCCATTTTGAACACGTTTTGTGGGATATACAAGTTACTACATACGAAAATTCGTTCACTACAAACCTCTACACACTATTTCCTACACATATCAAGCATTAGAATTAATGTTCTTGAATGTCGGGTGCTGCCAGTGGCTGCAGTGCACAGCAGTATGGGCCTCGCGCCTTCCATTTTGAACACGTTTTGTGGGATATACAAGTTACTACATACGATAATTCGTTCACTACAAACCTCTACACACTATTTCCTACACATATCAAGCATTAGAATAAAATTTCTTGAAAGTCGGGTGCTGCCAGTGGGTGCAGTGCACAGCAGTATGGGCCTCGCACCTTCCATTTTGAACACGTTTTGTGGGATATACAAGTTACTACATACGAAAATTCGTTCACTACAAACCTCTACACACTATTTCCTACACATATCAAGCATTAGAATTAATGTTCTTGAAAGTCGGGTGCTGCCAGTGGGTGCAGTGCACAGCAGTATGGGCCTCGCGCCTTCCATTTTGAACACGTTTTGTGGGATATACAAGTTACTACATACGAATTTCGTTCACTACAAACCTCTACACACTATTTCCTACACATATCAAGCATTAGAATTAATGTTCTTGAAAGTCGGGTGTTGCCAGTGGCTGCAGTGCACAGCAGTATGGGCCTCGCACCTTCCATTTTGAACACGTTTTGTGGGATATACAAGTTACTACATACGAAAATTCGTTCACTACAAACCTCTACACACTATTTCCTACACATATCAAGCATTTGAATTAATGTTCTTGAAAGTCGGGTGCTGCCAGTGGCTGCAGTGCACAGCAGTATGGGCCTCGCACCTTCCATTTTGAACACGTTTTGTGGGATATACAAGTTACTACATACGAAAATTCGTTCACTACAAACCTCTACACACTATTTCCTACACATATCAAGCATTAGAATTAATGTTCTTGAAAGTCGGGTGCTGCCAGTGGCTGCAGTGCACAGCAGTATGGGCCTCGCACCTTCCATTTTGAACACGTTTTGTGGGATATACAAGTTACTACATACGAAAATTCGTTCACTACAAACCTCTACACACTATTTCCTACACATATCAAGCATTAGAATTAATGTTCTTGAAAGTCGGGTGCTGCCAGTGGGTGCAGTGCACAACAGTATGGGCCTCGCGCCTTCCATTTTGAACACGTTTTGTGGGATATACAAGTTACTACATACGAATTTCGTTCACTACAAACCTCTACACACTATTTCCTACACATATCAAGCATTAGAATTAATGTTCTTGAAAGTCGGGTGCTGCCAGTGGCTGCAGTGCACAGCAGTATGGGCCTCGCACCTTCCATTTTGAACACGTTTTGTGGAAAATACATGTTACTACATACGAAAATTCGTTCACTACAAACCTCTACACACTATTTACTACACATATCAAGCATTAGAATTAAATTTCTTGAAAGTCGGGTGCTGCCAGTGGGTGCAGTGCACAGCAGTATGGGCCTCGCACCTTCCATTTTGAACACGTTTTGTGGAAAATACATGTTACTACATACGAAAATTCGTTCACTACAAACCTCTACACACTATTTCCTAC
Organism: Locusta migratoria; assembly: GCA_026315105.1. NCBI lineage: Eukaryota > Metazoa > Arthropoda > Insecta > Orthoptera > Acrididae > Locusta > Locusta migratoria. Next base: position 800,873,691 of record CM048755.1, on the reverse strand, counting down.
ACATATCAAGCATTAGAATTAATGTTCTTGAAAGTCGGGTGCTGCCAATGGCTGCAGTGCACAGCAGTATGGGCCTCGCGCCTTCCATTTTGAACACGTTTTGTGGAAAATACATGTTACTACATACGAAAATTCGTTCACTACAAACCTCTACACACTATTTACTACACATATCAAGCATTAGAATTAAATTTCTTGAAAGTCGGGTGCTGCCAGTGGGTGCAGTGCACAGCAGTATGGGCCTCGCACCTTCCATTTTGAACACGTTTTGTGGGATATACAAGTTACTACATACGAAAATTCGTTCACTACAAACCTCTACACACTATTTCCTACACATATCAAGCATTAGAATTAATGTTCTTGAATGTCGGGTGCTGCCAGTGGCTGCAGTGCACAGCAGTATGGGCCTCGCGCCTTCCATTTTGAACACGTTTTGTGGAAAATACATGTTACTACATACGAAAATTCGTTCACTACAAACCTCTACACACTATTTACTACACATATCAAGCATTAGAATTAAATTTCTTGAAAGTCGGGTGCTGCCAGTGGGTGCAGTGCAAAGCAGTATGGGCCTCGCACCTTCCATTTTGAACACGTTTTGTGGGATATACAAGTTACTACATACGAAAATTCGTTCACTACAAACCTCTACACACTATTTCCTACACATATCAAGCATTAGAATTAATGTTCTTGAAAGTCGGGTGCTGCCAGTGGCTGCAGTGCACAGCAGTATGGGCCTCGCACCATCCATTTTGAACACGTTTTGTGGGATATACAAGTTACTACATACGAAAATTCGTTCACTACAAACCTCTACACACTATTTCCTACACATATCAAGCAGTAGAATTAATGTTCTTGAAAGTCGGGTGCTGCCAGTGGCTGCAGTGCACAGCAGTATGGGCCTCGCACCTTCCATTTTGAACACGTTTTGTGGAATATACAAGTTACTACATACGAAACATCGTTCACTACAAACCTCTACACACTATTTCCTACACATATCAAGCATTAGAATTACATTTCTTGAAAGTCGGGTGCTGCCAGTGGGTGCAGTGCACAGCAGTATGGGCCTCGCACCTTCCATTTTGAACACGTTTTGTGGGATATACAAGTTACTACATACGAAAATTCGTTCACTACAAACCTCTACGCACTATTTCCTACAGCATATATTATCCAATAGAATTAAATTTCTTCGATGTCGGGTGCTGCCAGTGGGTGCAGTGCACAGCAGTATGGGCCTCGCGCCTCCCATTTTGAACACGTTTTGTGGGATATACAAGTTACTACATACGAAAATTCGTTCACTACAAACCTCTACACACTATTTCCTACACATATCAAGCATTAGAATTAAATTTCTTGAAAGTCGGGTGCTGCCAGTGGCTGCAGTGCACAGCAGTATGGGCCTCGCGCCTTCCATTTTGAACACGTTTTGTGGGATATACAAGTTACTACATACGATAATTCGTTCACTACAAACCTCTACACACTATTTCCTACACATATCAAGCATTAGAATAAAATTTCTTGAAAGTCGGGTGCTGCCAGTGGGTGCAGTGCACAGCAGTATGGGCCTCGCACCTTCCATTTTGAACACGTTTTGTGGGATATACAAGTTACTACATACGAAAATTCGTTCACTACAAACCTCTACACACTATTTCCTACACATATCAAGCATTAGAATTAATGTTCTTGAAAGTCGGGTGCTGCCAGTGGGTGCAGTGCACAGCAGTATGGGCCTCGCGCCTTCCATTTTGAACACGTTTTGTGGGATATACAAGTTACTACATACGAATTTCGTTCACTACAAACCTCTACACACCATTTCCTACACATATCAAGCATTAGAATTAATGTTCTTGAAAGTCGGGTGCTGCCAGTGGCTGCAGTGCACAGCAGTATGGGCCTCGCGCCTTCCATTTTGAACACGTTTTGTGGGATATACAAGTTACTACATACGAAAATTCGTTCACTACAAACCTCTACACACCATTTCCTACACATATCAAGCATTAGAATTAAATTTCTTGAAAGTCGGGTGCTGCCAGTGGGTGCAGTGCACAGCAGTATGGGCCTCGCACCTTCCATTTTGAACACGTTTTGTGGGATATACAAGTTACTACATACGAAAATTCGTTCACTACAAAACTCTACACACTATTTCCTACACATATCAAGCATTAGAATTACATTTCTTGAAAGTCGGGTGCTGCCAGTGGGGGCAGTGCACAGCAGTATGGGCCTCGCACCTTCCATTTTGAACACGTTTTGTGGGATATACAAGTTACTACATACGAAAATTCGTTCACTACAAACCTCTACGCACTATTTCCTACAGCATATATTATCCAATAGAATTAAATTTCTTCGATGTCGGGTGCTGCCAGTGGGTGCAGTGCACAGCAGTATGGGCCTCGCGCCTTCCATTTTGAACACGTTTTGTGGAAAATACATGTTACTACATACGAAAATTCGTACACTACAAACCTCTACACACTATTTCCTACACATATCAAGCATTAGAATTAATGTTCTTGAAAGTCGGGTGCTGCCAGTGGCTGCAGTGCACAGCAGTATGTGCCTCGCACCTTCCATTTTGAACACGTTTTGTGGGATATACAAGTTACTAAATACGAAAATACGTTCACTACAAACCTCTACACACTATTTCCTACACATATCAAGCATTAGAATTAATGTTCTTGAAAGTCGGGTGCTGCCAGTGGGTGCAGTGCACAGCAGTATGGGCCTCGCACCTTCCATTTTGAACACGTTTTGTGGGATATACAAGTTACTACATACGAAAATTCGTTCACTACAAACCTCTACACACTATTTCCTACACATATCAAGCATTAGAATTAATGTTCTTGAAAGTCGGGTGCTGCCAGTGGCTGCAGTGCACAGCAGTATGGGCCTCGCACCTTCCATTTTGAACACGTTTTGTGGGATATACAAGTTACTACATACGAAAATTCGTTCACTACAAACCTCTACACACTATTTCCTACACATATCAAGCATTAGAATTAATGTTCTTGAAAGTCGGGTGCTGCCAGTGGGTGCAGTGCACAGCAGTATGGGCCTCGCGCCTTCCATTTTGAACACGTTTTGTGGGATATACAAGTTACTACATACAAAAATTCGTTCACTACAAACCTCTACACACTATTTCCTACACATATCAAGCATTAGAATTAATGTTCTTGAAAGTCGGGTGCTGCCAGTGGCTGCAGTGCACAGCAGTATGGGCCTCGCGCCTTCCATTTTGAAAACGTTTTGTGGGATATACAAGTTACTACATACGAAAATTCGTTCACTACAAACCTCTACACACTATTTCCTACACATATCAAGCATTAGAATTAAATTTCTTGAATGTCGGGTGCTGCCAGTGGGTGCAGTGCACAGCAGTATGGGCCTCGCACCTTCCATTTTGAACACGTTTTGTGGGATATACAAGTTACTACATACGAAAATTCGTTCACTACAAACCTCTACACACTATTTACTACACATATCAAGCATTAGAATTAATGTTCTTGAAAGTCGGGTGCTGCCAGTGGCTGCAGTGCACAGCAGTATGGGCCTCGCGCCTTCCATTTTGAACACGTTTTGTGGAAAATACATGTTACTACATACGAAAATTCGTTCACTACAAACCTCTACACACTATTTCCTACACATATCAAGCATTAGAATTAATGTTCTTGAAAGTCGGGTGCTGCCAGTGGCTGCAGTGCACAGCAGTATGGGCCTCGCGCCTTCCATTTTGAACACGTTTTGTGGAAAATACATGTTACTACATACGAAAATTCGTTCACTACAGACTTCTACACACTATTTACTACACATATCAAGCATTAGAATTAAATTTCTTGAAAGTCGGGTGCTGCCAGTGGGTGCAGTGCACAGCAGTATAGGCCTCGCACCTTCCATTTTGAACACGTTTTGTGGAAAATACATGTTACTACATACGAAAATTCGTTCACTACAAACCTCTACACACTATTTCCTACACATATCAAGCATTAGAATTAATGTTCTTGAAAGTCGGGTGCTGCCAATGGCTGCAGTGCACAGCAGTATGGGCCTCGCGCCATCCATTTTGAACACGTTTTGTGGAAAATACATGTTACTACATACGAAAATTCGTTCACTACAAACCTCTACACACTATTTACTACACATATCAAGCATTAGAATTAAATTTCTTGAAAGTCGGGTGCTGCCAGTGGGTGCAGTGCACAGCAGTATGGGCCTCGCACCTTCCATTTTGAACACGTTTTGTGGGATATACAAGTTACTACATACGAAAATTCGTTCACTACAAACCTCTACACACTATTTCCTACACATATCAAGCATTAGAATTAATGTTCTTGAATGTCGGGTGCTGCCAGTGGCTGCAGTGCACAGCAGTATGGGCCTCGCGCCTTCCATTTTGAACACGTTTTGTGGAAAATACATGTTACTACATACGAAAATTCGTTCACTACAAACCTCTACACACTATTTACTACACATATCAAGCATTAGAATTAAATTTCTTGAAAGTCGGGTGCTGCCAGTGGGTGCAGTGCAAAGCAGTATGGGCCTCGCACCTTCCATTTTGAACACGTTTTGTGGGATATACAAGTTACTACATACGAAAATTCGTTCACTACAAACCTCTACACACTATTTCCTACACATATCAAGCATTAGAATTAATGTTCTTGAAAGTCGGGTGCTGCCAGTGGCTGCAGTGCACAGCAGTATGGGCCTCGCACCTTCCATTTTGAACACGTTTTGTGGGATATACAAGTTACTACATACGAAAATTCGTTCACTACAAACCTCTACACACGATTTCCTACACATATCAAGCATTAGAATTAAATTTCTTGAAAGTCGGGTGCTGCCAGTGGGTGCAGTGCACAGCAGTATGGGCCTCGCACATTCCACTTTGAACACGTTTTGTGGGATATACAAGTTACTACATACGAAAATTCGTTCACTACAAACCTCTACACACTATTTCCTACACATATCAAGCATTAGAATTAAATTTTTTGAAAGTCGGGTGCTGCCAGTGGGTGCAGTGCACAGCAGTATGGGCCTCGCACCATCCATTTTGAACACGTTTTGTGGGATATACAAGTTACTACATACGAAAATTCGTTCACTACAAACCTCTACACACTATTTCCTACACATATCAAGCAGTAGAATTAATGTTCTTGAAAGTCGGGTGCTGCCAGTGGCTGCAGTGCACAGCAGTATGGGCCTCGCACCTTCCATTTTGAACACGTTTTGTGGAATATACAAGTTACTACATACGAAACTTCGTTCACTACAAACCTCTACACACTATTTCCTACACATATCAAGCATTAGAATTACATTTCTTGAAAGTCGGGTGCTGCCAGTGGGTGCAGTGCACAGCAGTATGGGCCTCGCACCTTCCATTTTGAACACGTTTTGTGGGATATACAAGTTACTACATACGAAAATTCGTTCACTACAAACCTCTACGCACTATTTCCTACAGCATATATTATCCAATAGAATTAAATTTCTTCGATGTCGGGTGCTGCCAGTGGGTGCAGTGCACAGCAGTATGGGCCTCGCGCCTCCCATTTTGAACACGTTTTGTGGGATATACAAGTTACTACATACGAAAATTCGTTCACTACAAACCTCTACACACTATTTCCTACACATATCAAGCATTAGAATTAAATTTCTTGAAAGTCGGGTGCTGCCAGTGGCTGCAGTGCACAGCAGTATGGGCCTCGCGCCTTCCATTTTGAACACGTTTTGTGGGATATACAAGTTACTACATACGATAATTCGTTCACTACAAACCTCTACACACTATTTGCTACACATATCAAGCATTAGAATAAAATTTCTTGAAAGTCGGGTGCTGCCAGTGGGTGCAGTGCACAGCAGTATGGGCCTCGCGCCTTCCATTTTGAACACGTTTTGTGGGATATACAAGTTACTACATACGAAAATTCGTTCACTACAAACCTCTACACACTATTTCCTACACATATCAAGCATTAGAATTAAATTTCTTGAAAGTCGGGTGCTGCCAGTTACTGCAGTGCACAGCAGTATGGGCCTCGCGCCTTCCATTTTGAACACGTTTTGTGGGATATACAAGTTACTACATACGATAATTCGTTCACTACAAACCTCTACACACTATTTCCTACACATATCAAGCATTAGAATAAAATTTCTTGAAAGTCGGGTGCTGCCAGTGGGTGCAGTGCACAGCAGTATGGGCCTCGCACCTTCCATTTTGAACACGTTTTGTGGGATATACAAGTTACTACATACGAAAATTCGTTCACTACAAACCTCTACACACTATTTCCTACACATATCAAGCATTAGAATTAATGTTCTTGAAAGTCGGGTGCTGCCAGTGGGTGCAGTGCTCAGCAGTATGGGCCTCGCGCCTTCCATTTTGAACACGTTTTGTGGGATATACAAGTTACTACATACGAATTTCGTTCACTACAAACCTCTACACACTATTTCCTACACATATCAAGCATTAGAATTAATGTTCTTGAAAGTCGGGTGCTGCCAGTGGCATCAGTGCACAGCAGTATGGGCCTCGCGCCTTCCATTTTGAACACGTTTTGTGGGATATACAAGTTACTACATACGAAAATTCGTTCACTACAAACCTCTACACACTATTTACTACACATATCAAGCATTAGAATTAAATTTCTTGACAGTCGGGTGCTGCCAGTGGGTGCAGTGCACAGCAGTATGGGCCTCGCACCTTCCATTTTGAACACGTTTTGTGGGATATACAAGTTACTACATACGAAAATTCGTTCACTACAAACCTCTACACACTATCTCCTACACATATCAAGCATTAGAATTAATGTTCTTGAAAGTCGGGTGCTGCCAGTGGCTGCAGTGCACAGCAGTATGGGCCTCGCGCCTTCCATTTTGAACACGTTTTGTGGAGAATACATGTTACTACATACGAAAATTCGTTCACTACAAACCTCTACACACTATTTCCTACACATATCAAGCATTAGAATTACTGTTCTTGAAAGTCGGGTGCTGCCAGTGGCTGCAGTGCAGAGCAGTATGGGCCTCGCGCCTTCCATTTTGAACACGTTTTGTGGAAAATACATGTTACTACATACGAAAATTCGTTCACTACAAACCTCTACACACTATTTCCTACACATATCAAGCATTAGAATTAATGTTCTTGAAAGTCGGGTGCTGCCAGTGGCTGCAGTGCACAGCAGTATGGGCCTCGCGCCTTCCATTTTGAACACGTTTTGTGGAAAATACATGTTACTACATACGAAAATTCGTTCACTACAAACCTCTACACACTATTTACTACATATATCAAGCAGTAGAATTAAATTCCTTGAAAGTCGGGTGCTGCCAGTGGGTGCAGTGCACAGCAGTATGGGCCTCGCACCTTCCATTTTGAACACGTTTTGTGGAAAATACATGTTACTACATACGAAAATTCGTTCACTACAAACCTCTACACACTATTTCCTACACATATCAAGCATTAGAATTAATGTTCTTGAAAGTCGGGTGCTGCCAATGGCTGCAGTGCACAGCAGTATGGGCCTCGCGCCTTCCATTTTGAACACGTTTTGTGGAAAATACATGTTACTACATACGAAAATTCGTTCACTACAAACCTCTACACACTATTTCCTACACATATCAAGCATTAGAATTAAATTTCTTGAAAGTCGGGTGCTGCCAGTAGGTGCAGTGCACAGCAGTATGGGCCTCGCACCATCCATTTTGAACACGTTTTGTGGGATATACAAGTTACTACATACGAAAATTCGTTCACTACAAACCTCTACACACTATTTCCTACACATATCAAGCAGTAGAATTAATGTTCTTGAAAGTCGGGTGCTGCCAGTGGCTGCAGTGCACAGCAGTATGGGCCTCGCACCTTCCATTTTGAACACGTTTTGTGGAATATACAAGTTACTACATACGAAATTTCGTTCACTACAAACCTCTACACACTATTTCCTACACATATCAAGCATTAGAATTACATTTCTTGAAAGTCGGGTGCTGCCAGTGGGTGCAGTGCACAGCAGTATGGGCCTCGCACCTTCCATTTTGAACACGTTTTGTGGGATATACAAGTTACTACATACGAAAATTCGTTCACTACAAACCTCTACGCACTATTTCCTACAGCATATATTATCCAATAGAATTAAATTTCTTCGATGTCGGGTGCTGCCAGTGGGTGCAGTGCACAGCAGTATGGGCCTCGCGCCTCCCATTTTGAACACGTTTTGTGGGATATACAAGTTACTACATACGAAAATTCGTTCACTACAAACCTCTACACACTATTTCCTACACATATCAAGCATTAGAATTAAATTTCTTGAAAGTCGGGTGCTGCCAGTGGCTGCAGTGCACAGCAGTATGGGCCTCGCGCCTTCCATTTTGAACACGTTTTGTGGGATATACAAGTTACTACATACGATAATTCGTTCACTACAAACCTCTACACACTATTACCTACACATATCAAGCATTAGAATAAAATTTCTTGAAAGTCGGGTGCTGCCAGTGGGTGCAGTGCACAGCAGTATGGGCCTCGCACCTTCCATTTTGAACACGTTTTGTGGGATATACAAGTTACTACATACGAAAATTCGTTCACTACAAACCTCTACACACTATTTCCTACACATATCAAGCATTAGAATTAATGTTCTTGAAAGTCGGGTGCTGCCAGTGGGTGCAGTGCACAGCAGTATGGGCCTCGCGCCTTCCATTTTGAACACGTTTTGTGGGATATACAAGTTACTACATACGAATTTCGTTCACTACAAACCTCTACACACTATTTCCTACACATATCAAGCATTAGAATTAATGTTCTTGAAAGTCGGGTGCTGCCAGTGGCTGCAGTGCACAGCAGTATGGGCCTCGCGCCTTCCATTTTGAACACGTTTTGTGGGATATACAAGTTACTACATACGAAAATTCGTTCACTACAAACCTCTACACACTATTTACTACACATATCAAGCATTAGAATTAAATTTCTTGAAAGTCGGGTGCTGCCAGTGGGTGCAGTGCACAGCAGTATGGGCCTCGCACCTTCCATTTTGAACACGTTTTGTGGGATATACAAGTTACTACATACGAAAATTCGTTCACTACAAACCTCTACACACTATTTCCTACACATATCAAGCATTAGAATTAATGTTCTTGAAAGTCGGGTGCTGCCAGTGGCTGCAGTGCACAGCAGTATGGGCCTCGCGCCTTCCATTTTGAACACGTTTTGTGGGATATACAAGTTACTACATACGAAAATTCGATCACTACAAACCTCTACACACTATTTACTACACATATCAAGCATTAGAATTAAATTTCTTGAAAGTCGGGTGCTGCCAGTGGGTGCAGTGCACAGCAGTATGGGCCTCGCACCTTCCAGTTTGAACACGTTTTGTGGGATATACAAGTTACTACATACGAAAATTCGTTCACTACAAACCTCTACACACTATTTCCTACACATATCAAGCATTAGAATTAAATTTCTTGAAAGTCGGGTGCTGCCAGTGGCTGCAGTGCACAGCAGTATGGGCCTCGCGCCTTCCATTTTGAACACGTTTTGTGGGATATACAAGTTACTACATACGATAATTCGTTCACTACAAACCTCTACACACTATTACCTACACATATCAAGCATTAGAATAAAATTTCTTGAAAGTCGGGTGCTGCCAGTGGGTGCAGTGCACAGCAGTATGGGCCTCGCACCTTCCATTTTGAACACGTTTTGTGGGATATACAAGTTACTACATACGAAAATTCGTTCACTACAAACCTCTACACACTATTTCCTACACATATCAAGCATTAGAATTAATGTTCTTGAAAGTCGGGTGCTCCCAGTGGGTGCAGTGCACAGCAGTATGGGCCTCGCGCCTTCCATTTTGAACACGTTTTGTGGGATATACAAGTTACTACATACGAATTTCGTTCACTACAAACCTCTACACACTATTTCCTACACATATCAAGCATTAGAATTAATGTTCTTGAAAGTCGGGTGCTGCCAGTGGCTGCAGTGCACAGCAGTATGGGCCTCGCGCCTTCCATTTTGAACACGTTTTGTGGGATATACAAGTTACTACATACGAAAATTCGTTCACTACAAACCTCTACACACTATTTACTACACATATCAAGCATTAGAATTAAATTTCTTGAAAGTCGGGTGCTGCCAGTGGGTGCAGTGCACAGCAGTATGGGCCTCGCACCTTCCATTTTGAACACGTTTTGTGGGATATACAAGTTACTACATACGAAAATTCGTTCACTACAAACCTCTACACACTATTTCCTACACATATCAAGCATTAGAATTAATGTTCTTGAAAGTCGGGTGCTGCCAGTGGCTGCAGTGCACAGCAGTATGGGCCTCGCGCCTTCCATTTTGAACACGTTTTGTGGGATATACAAGTTACTACATACGAAAATTCGATCACTACAAACCTCTACACACTATTTACTACACATATCAAGCATTAGAATTAAATTTCTTGAAAGTCGGGTGCTGCCAGTGGGTGCAGTGCACAGCAGTATGGGCCTCGCACCTTCCATTTTGAACACGTTTTGTGGGATATACAAGTTACTACATACGAAAATTCGTTCACTACAAACCTCTACACACTATTTCCTACACATATCAAGCATTAGAATTAATGTTCTTGAAAGTCGGGTGTGCTGGCCGCGGTGGCCGAGGTGACTGAGGCGCTCCAGTCACGGTCAGCACGGCTACTACGGTCGGGGGTTCGAATCCCCCCTCGGGCATGGATATTTGTGCCGTCCTAGTTCGTAAGTAGTTCATAAGTAGTTTGTAAGTTTAGGGACTGATGACCCCGTAGTTAAGTCCCATAAGCTTAACAAACATTTGAACATTTGAACATTTGAAAGTCGGGTGCTGCCAGTGGGTGCAGTGCACAGCAGTATGGGCCTCGCGCCTTCCATTTTGAACACGTTTTGTGGGATATACAAGTTACTACATACGAAAATTCGTTCACTACAAACCTCTACACACTATTTCCTACACATATCAAGCATTAGAATAAATGTTCTTGAAAGTCGGGTGCTGCCAGTGGCTGCAGTGCACAGCAGTATGGGCCTCGCGCCTTCCATTTTGAACACGTTTTGTGGAAAATACATGTTACTACATACGAAAATTCGTTCACTACAAACCTCTACACACTATTTCCTACACATATCAAGCATTAGAATTACTGTTCTTGAAAGTCGGGTGCTGCCAGTGGCTGCAGTGCAGAGCAGTATGGGCCTCGCGCCTTCCATTTTGAACACGTTTTGTGGAAAATACATGTTACTACATACGAAAATTCGTTCACTACAAACCTCTACACACTATTTACTACACATATCAAGCATTAGAATTAAATTTCTTGAAAGTCGGGTGCTGCCAGTGGGTGCAGTGCACAGCAGTATGGGCCTCGCACCTTCCATTTTGAACACGTTTTGTGGAAAATACATGTTACTACATACGAAAATTCGTTCACTACAAACCTCTACACACTATTTCCTACACATATCAAGCATTAGAATTACTGTTCTTGAAAGTCGGGTGCTGCCAGTGGCTGCAGTGCAGAGCAGTATGGGCCTCGCGCCTTCCATTTTGAACACGTTTTGTGGAAAATACATGTTACTACATACGAAAATTCGTTCACTACAAACCTCTACACACTATTTACTACACATATCAAGCATTAGAATTAAATTTCTTGAAAGTCGGGTGCTGCCAGTGGGTGCAGTGCACAGCAGTATGGGCCTCGCACCTTCCATTTTGAACACGTTTTGTGGGATATACAAGTTACTACATACGAAAATTCGTTCACTACAAACCTCTACACACTATTTCCTACACATATCAAGCATTAGAATTAATGTTCTTGAATGTCGGGTGCTGCCAGTGGCTGCAGTGCACAGCAGTATGGGCCTCGCGCCTTCCATTTTGAACACGTTTTGTGGAAAATACATGTTACTACATACGAAAATTCGTTCACTACAAACCTCTACACACTATTTACTACACATATCAAGCATTAGAATTAAATTTCTTGAAAATCGGGTGCTGCCAGTGGGTGCAGTGCACAGCAGTATGGGCCTCGCACCTTCCATTTTGAACACGTTTTGTGGGATATACAAGTTACTACATACGAAAATTCGTTCACTACAAACCTCTACACACTATTTCCTACACATATCAAGCATTAGAATTAATGTTCTTGAAAGTCGGGTGCTGCCAGTGGCTGCAGTGCACAGCAGTATGGGCCTCGCACATTCCACTTTGAACACGTTTTGTGGGATATACAAGTTACTACATACGAAAATTCGTTCACTACAAACCTCTACACACTATTTCCTACACATATCAAGCATTAGAATTAAATTTCTTGAAAGTCGGGTGCTGCCAGTGGGTGCAGTGTACAGCAGTATGGGCCTCGCACATTCCACTTTGAACACGTTTTGTGGGATATACAAGTTACTACATACGAAAATTCGTTCACTACAAACCTCTACACACTATTTCCTACACATATCAAGCATTAGAATTAAATTTCTTGAAAGTCGGGTGCTGCCAGTGGGTGCAGTGCACAGCAGTATGGGCCTCGCACCATCCATTTTGAACACGTTTTGTGGGATATACAAGTTACTACATACGAAAATTCGTTCACTACAAACCTCTACGCACTATTTCCTACAGCATATATTATCCAATAGAATTAAATTTCTTCGATGTCGGGTGCTGCCAGTGGGTGCAGTGCAAAGCAGTATGGGCCTCGCGCCTCCCATTTTGAACACGTTTTGTGGGATATACAAGTTACTACATACGAAAATTCGTTCACTACAAACCTCTACACACTATTTCCTACACATATCAAGCATTAGAATTAAATTTCTTGAAAGTCGGGTGCTGCCAGTGGCTGCAGTGCACAGCAGTATAGGCCTCGCGCCTTCCATTTTGAACACGTTTTGTGGGATATACAAGTTACTACATACGATAATTCGTTCACTACAAACCTCTACACACTATTTCCTACACATATCAAGCATTAGAATTAATGTTCTTGAAAGTCGGGTGCTGCCAGTGGGTGCAGTGCACAGCAGTATGGGCCTCGCGCCTTCCATTTTGAACACGTTTTGTGGGATATACAAGTACTACATACGAAAATTCGTTCACTACAAACCTCTACACACTATTTACTACACATATCAAGCATTAGAATTAAATTTCTTGAAAGTCGGGTGCTGCCAGTGGGTGCAGTGCACAGCAGTATGGGCCTCGAACCTTCCATTTTGTACACGTTTTGTGGGATATACAAGTTACTACATACGAAAATTCGTTCACTACAAACCTCTACACACTATTTCCTACACATATCAAGCATTAGAATTAATGTTCTTGAAAGTCGGGTGCTGCCAGTGGGTGCAGTGCACAGCAGTATGGGCCTCGCGCCTTCCATTTTGAACACGTTTTGTGGGATATACAAGTTACTACATACGAAGATTCGTTCACTACAAACCTCTACACACTATTTACTACACATATCAAGCATTAGAATTAAATTTCTTGAAAGTCGGGTGCTGCCAGTGGGTGCAGTGCACAGCAGTATGGGCCTCGCACCTTCCATTTTGAACACGTTTTGTGGGATATACAAGTTACTACATACGAAAATTCGTTCACTACAAACCTCTACACACTATTTCCTACACATATCAAGCATTAGAATTAATGTTCTTGAAAGTCGGGTGCTGCCAGTGGGTGCAGTGCACAGCAGTATGGGCCTCGCACCTTCCATTTTGAACACGTTTTGCGGGATATTCAAGTTACTACATACGAAAATTCGTTCACTACAAACCTCTACACACTATTTACTACACATATCAAGCATTAGAATTAATGTTCTTGAAAGTCGGGTGCTGCCAGTGGGTGCAGTGCACAGCAGTATGGGCCTCGCACCTTCCATTTTGAACACGTTTTGTGGGATATACAAGTTACTACATACGAAAATTCGTTCACTTCAAACCTCTATACACTATTTCCTACACATATCAAGCATTAGAATTAATGTTCTTGAAAGTCGGGTGCTGCCAGTGGCTGCAGTGCACAGCAGTTTGGGCCTCGCACCTTCCATTTTGAACACGTTTTGTGGGATATACAAGTTACTACATACGAAAATTCGTTCACTACAAACCTCTACACACTATTTACTACACATATCAAGCATTAGAATTAATGTTCTTGAAAGTCGGGTGCTGCCAGTGGGTGCAGTGCACAGCAGTATGGGCCTCGCACCTTCCATTTTGAACACGTTTTGTGGGATATACAAGTTACTACATACGAAAATTCGTTCACTACAAACCTCTACACACTATTTCCTACACATATCAAGCATTAGAATTAATGTTCTTGAAAGTCGGGTGCTGCCAGTGGGTGCAGTGCACAGCAGTATGGGCCTCGCACCTTCCATTTTGAACACGTTTTGTGGGATATACAAGTTACTACATACGAAAATTCGTTCACTACAAACCTCTACACACTATTTACTACACATATCAAGCATTAGAATTAATGTTCTTGAAAGTCGGGTGCTGCCAGTGGGTGCAGTGCACAGCAGTATGGGCCTCGCACCTTCCATTTTGAACACGTTTTGTGGGATATACAAGTTACTACATACGAAAATTCGTTCACTACAAACCTCTACACACTATTTCCTACACATATCAAGCATTAGAATTAATGTTCTTGAAAGTCGGGTGCTGCCAGTGGGTGCAGTGCACAGCAGTATGGGCCTCGCACCTTCCATTTTGAACACGTTTTGCGGGATATTCAAGTTACTACATACGAAAATTCGTTCACTACAAACCTCTACACACTATTTACTACACATATCAAGCATTAGAATTAATGTTCTTGAAAGTCGGGTGCTGCCAGTGGGTGCAGTGCACAGCAGTATGGGCCTCGCACCTTCCATTTTGAACACGTTTTGTGGGATATACAAGTTACTACATACGAAAATTCGTTCACTACAAACCTCTACACACTATTTCCTACACATATCAAGCATTAGAATTAATGTTCTTGAAAGTCGGGTGCTGCCAGTGGGTGCAGTGCACAGCAGTATGGGCCTCGCACCTTCCATTTTGAACACGTTTTGTGGGATATACAAGTTACTACATACGAAAATTCGTTCACTACAAACCTCTACACACTATTTACTACACATATCAAGCATTAGAATTAAATTTCTTGAAAGTCGGGTGCTTCCAGTGGGTGCAGTGCACAGCAGTATGGGCCTCGCACCTTCCATTTTGAACACGTTTTGTGGGATATACAAGTTACTACATACGAAAATTCGTTCACTACAAACCTCTACACACTATTTACTACACATATCAAGCATTAGAATTAATGTTCTTGAAAGTCGGGTGCTGCCAGTGGGTGCAGTGCACAGCAGTATGGGCCTCGCACCTTCCATTTTGAACACGTTTTGCGGGATATTCAAGTTACTACATACGAAAATTCGTTCACTACAAACCTCTACACACTATTTCCTACACATATCAAGCATTAGAATTAATGTTCTTGAAAGTCGGGTGCTGCCAGTGGGTGCAGTGCACAGCAGTATGGGCCTCGCACCTTCCATTTTGAACACGTTTTGCGGGATATTCAAGTTACTACATACGAAAATTCGTTCACTACAAACCTCTACACACTATTTACTACACATATCAAGCATTAGAATTAATGTTCTTGAAAGTCGGGTGCTGCCAGTGGGTGCAGTGCACAGCAGTATGGGCCTCGCACCTTCCATTTTGAACACGTTTTGTGGGATATACAAGTTACTACATACGAAAATTCGTTCACTACAAACCTCTACACACTATTTCCTACACATATCAAGCATTAGAATTAATGTTCTTGAAAGTCGGGTGCTGCCAGTGGGTGCAGTGCACAGCAGTATGGGCCTCGCGCCTTCCATTTTGAACACGTTTTGTGGGATATACAAGTTACTACATACGAAAATTCGTTCACTACAAACCTCTACACACTATTTACTACACATATCAAGCATTAGAATTAAATTTCTTGAAAGTCGGGTGCTGCCAGTGGGTGCAGTGCACAGCAGTATGGGCCTCGCACCTTCCATTTTGAACACGTTTTGTGGGATATACAAGTTACTACATACGAAAATTCGTTCACTACAAACCTCTACACAATATTTCCTACACATATCAAGCATTAGAATTAATGTTCTTGAATGTCGGGTGCTGCCAGTGGCTGCAGTGCACAGCAGTATGGGCCTCGCGCCTTCCATTTTGAACACCTTTTGTGGAAAATACATGTTACTACATACGAAAATTCGTTCACTACAAACCTCTACACACTATTTACTACACATATCAAGCATTAGAATTAAATTTCTTGAAAATCGGGTGCTGCCAGTGGGTGCAGTGCACAGCAGTATGGGCCTCGCACCTTCCATTTTGAACACGTTTTGTGGGATATACAAGTTACTACATACGAAAATTCGTTCACTACAAACCTCTACACACTATTTCCTACACATATCAAGCATTAGAATTAATGTTCTTGAAAGTCGGGTGCTGCCAGTGGCTGCAGTGCACAGCAGTATGGGCCTCGCACATTCCACTTTGAACACGTTTTGTGGGATATACAAGTTACTACATACGAAAATTCGTTCACTACAAACCTCTACACACTATTTCCTACACATATCAAGCATTAGAATTAAATTTCTTGAAAGTCGGGTGCTGCCAGTGGGTGCAGTGTACAGCAGTATGGGCCTCGCACATTCCACTTTGAACACGTTTTGTGGGATATACAAGTTACTACATACGAAAATTCGTTCACTACAAACCTCTACACACTATTTCCTACACATATCAAGCATTAGAATTAAATTTCTTGAAAGTCGGGTGCTGCCAGTGGGTGCAGTGCACAGCAGTATGGGCCTCGCACCATCCATTTTGAACACGTTTTGTGGGATATACAAGTTACTACATACGAAAATTCGTTCACTACAAACCTCTACACACTATTTACTACACATATCAAGCAGTAGAATTAATGTTCTTGAACGTCGGGTGCTGCCAGTGGCTGCAGTGCACAGCAGTATGGGCCTCGCACCTTCCATTTTGAACACGTTTTGTGGAATATACAAGTTACTACATACGAAAATTCGTTCACTACAAACCTCTACGCACTATTTCCTACAGCATATATTATCCAATAGAATTAAATTTCTTCGATGTCGGGTGCTGCCAGTGGGTGCAGTGCACAGCAGTATGGGCCTCGCGCCTCCCATTTTGAACACGTTTTGTGGGATATACAAGTTACTACATACGAAAATTCGTTCACTACAAACCTCTACACACTATTTCCTACACATATCAAGCATTAGAATTAAATTTCTTGAAAGTCGGGTGCTGCCAGTGGCTGCAGTGCACAGCAGTATAGGCCTCGCGCCTTCCATTTTGAACACGTTTTGTGGGATATACAAGTTACTACATACGATAATTCGTTCACTACAAACCTCTACACACTATTTCCTACACATATCAAGCATTAGAATTAATGTTCTTGAAAGTCGGGTGCTGCCAGTGGGTGCAGTGCACAGCAGTATGGGCCTCGCGCCTTCCATTTTGAACACGTTTTGTGGGATATACAAGTTACTACATACGAAAATTCGTTCACTACAAACCTCTACACACTATTTACTACACATATCAAGCATTAGAATTAAATTTCTTGAAAGTCGGGTGCTGCCAGTGGGTGCAGTGCACAGCAGTATGGGCCTCGCACCTTCCATTTTGAACACGTTTTGTGGGATATACAAGTTACTACATACGAAAATTCGTTCACTACAAACCTCTACACACTATTTCCTACACATATCAAGCATTAGAATTAATGTTCTTGAAAGTCGGGTGCTGCCAGTGGGTGCAGTGCACAGCAGTATGGGCCTCGCACCTTCCATTTTGAACACGTTTTGTGGGATATACAAGTTACTACATACGAAAATTCGTTCACTATAAACCTCTACACACTATTTACTACACATATCAAGCATTAGAATTAAATTTCTTGAAAGTCGGGTGCTGCCAGTGGGTGCAGTGCACAGCAGTATGGGCCTCGCACCTTCCATTTTGAACACGTTTTGTGGGATATACAAGTTACTACATACGAAAATTCGTTCACTACAAACCTCTACACACTATTTCCTACACATATCAAGCATTAGAATTAATGTTCTTGAAAGTCGGGTGCTGCCAGTGGGTGCAGTGCACAGCAGTATGGGCCTCGCACCTTCCATTTTGAACACGTTTTGTGGGATATACAAGTTACTACATACGAAAATTCGTTCACTACAAACCTCTACACACTATTTACTACACATATCAAGCATTAGAATTAAATTTCTTGAAAGTCGGGTGCTGCCAGTGGGTGCAGTGCACAGCAGTATGGGCCTCGCACCTTCCATTATGAACACGTTTTGTGGGATATACAAGTTACTACATACGAAAATTCGTTCACTACAAACCTCTACACACTATTTCCTACACATATCAAGCATTAGAATTAATGTTCTTGAAAGTCGGGTGCTGCCAGTGGGTGCAGTGCACAGCAGTATGGGCCTCGCGCCTTCCATTTTGAATACGTTTTGTGGGATATACAAGTTACTACATACGAAAATTCGTTCACTACAAACCTCTACACACTATTTACTACACATATCAAGCATTAGAATTAAATTTCTTGAAAGTCGGGTGCTGCCAGTGGGTGCAGTGCACAGCAGTATGGGCCTCGCACCTTCCATTTTGAACACGTTTTGTGGGATATACAAGTTACTACATACGAAAATTCGTTCACTACAAACCTCTACACACTATTTACTACACATATCAAGCATTAGAATTAAATTTCTTGAAAGTCGGGTGCTGCCAGTGGGTGCAGTGCACAGCAGTATGGGCCTCGCACCTTCCATTATGAACACGTTTTGTGGGATATACAAGTTACTACATACGAAAATTCGTTCACTACAAACCTCTACACACTATTTCCTACACATATCAAGCATTAGAATTAATGTTCTTGAAAGTCGGGTGCTGTCAGTGGGTGCAGTGCACAGCAGTATGGGCCTCGCACCTTCCATTTTGAACACGTTTTGTGGGATATACAAGTTACTACATACGAAAATTCGTTCACTACAAACCTCTACACACTATTTCCTACACATATCAAGCATTAGAATTAATGTTCTTGAAAGTCGGGTGCTGCCAGTGGGTGCAGTGCACAGCAGTATGGGCCTCGCACCTTCCATTTTGAACACGTTTTGTGGGATATACAAGTTACTACATACGAAAATTCGTTCACTACAAACCTCTACACACTATTTCCTACACATATCAAGCATTAGAATTAATGTTTTTGAAAGTCGGGTGCTGCCAGTGGGTGCAGTGCACAGCAGTATGGGCCTCGCACCTTCCATTTTGAACACGTTTTGTGGGATATACAAGTTACTACATACGAAAATTCGTTCACTACAAACCTCTACACACTATTTCCTACACATATCAAGCATTAGAATTAATGTTCTTGAAAGTCGGGTGCTGCCAGTGGGTGCAGTGCACAGCAGTATGGGCCTCGCACCTTCCATTTTGAACACGTTTTGTGGGATATACAAGTTACTACATACGAAAATTCGTTCACTACAAACCTCTACACACTATTTCCTACACATATCAAGCATTAGAATTAATGTTCTTGAAAGTCGGGTGCTGCCAGTGGGTGCAGTGCACAGCAGTATGGGCCTCGCGCCTTCCATTTTGAACACGTTTTGTGGGATATACAAGTTACTACATACAAAAATTCGTTCACTACAAACCTCTACACACTATTTCCTACACATATCAAGCATTAGAATTAATGTTCTTGAAAGTCGGGTGCTGCCAGTGGCTGCAGTGCACAGCAGTATGGGCCTCGCGCCTTCCATTTTGAACACGTTTTGTGGGATATACAAGTTACTACATACGAAAATTCGTTCACTACAAACCTCTACACACTATTTCCTACACATATCAAGCATTAGAATTAAATTTCTTGAATGTCGGGTGCTGCCAGTGGGTGCAGTGCACAGCAGTATGGGCCTCGCACCTTCCATTTTGAACACGTTTTGTGGGATATACAAGTTACTACATACGAAAATTCGTTCACTACAAACCTCTACACACTATTTACTACACATATCAAGCATTAGAATTAATGTTCTTGAAAGTCGGATGCTGCCAGTGGCTGCAGTGCACAGCAGTATGGGCCTCGCGCCTTCCATTTTGAACACGTTTTGTGGAAAATACATGTTACTACATACGAAAATTCGTTCACTACAAACCTCTACACACTATTTCCTACACATATCAAGCATTAGAATTAATGTTCTTGAAAGTCGGGTGCTGCCAGTGGCTGCAGTGCACAGCAGTATGGGCCTCGCGCCTTCCATTTTGAACACGTTTTGTGGAAAATACATGTTACTACATACGAAAATTCGTTCACTACAGACTTCTACACACTATTTACTACACATATCAAGCATTAGAATTAAATTTCTTGAAAGTCGGGTGCTGCCAGTGGGTGCAGTGCACAGCAGTATGGGCCTCGCACCTTCCATTTTGAACACGTTTTGTGGGATATACAAGTTACTACATACGAAAATTCGTTCACTACAAACCTCTACACACTATTTCCTACACATATCAAGCATTAGAATTAATGTTCTTGAATGTCGGGTGCTGCCAGTGGCTGCAGTGCACAGCAGTATGGGCCTCGCGCCTTCCATTTTGAACACGTTTTGTGGAAAATACATGTTACTACATACGAAAATTCGTTCACTACAAACCTCTACACACTATTTACTACACATATCAAGCATTAGAATTAAATTTCTTGAAAGTCGGGTGCTGCCAGTGGGTGCAGTGCAAAGCAGTATGGGCCTCGCACCTTCCATTTTGAACACGTTTTGTGGGATATACAAGTTACTACATACGAAAATTCGTTCACTACAAACCTCTACACACTATTTCCTACACATATCAAGCATTAGAATTAATGTTCTTGAAAGTCGGGTGCTGCCAGTGGCTGCAGTGCACAGCAGTATGGGCCTCGCACCTTCCATTTTGAACACGTTTTGTGGGATATACAAGTTACTACATACGAAAATTCGTTCACTACAAACCTCTACACACGATTTCCTACACATATCAAGCATTAGAATTAAATTTCTTGAAAGTCGGGTGCTGCCAGTGGGTGCAGTGCACAGCAGTATGGGCCTCGCACATTCCACTTTGAACACGTTTTGTGGGATATACAAGTTACTACATACGAAAATTCGTTCACTACAAACCTCTACACACTATTTCCTACACATATCAAGCATTAGAATTAAATTTCTTGAAAGTCGGGTGCTGCCAGTGGGTGCAGTGCACAGCAGTATGGGCCTCGCACCATCCATTTTGAACACGTTTTGTGGGATATACAAGTTACTACATACGAAAATTCGTTCACTACAAACCTCTACACACTATTTCCTACACATATCAAGCAGTAGAATTAATGTTCTTGAAAGTCGGGTGCTGCCAGTGGCTGCAGTGCACAGCAGTATGGGCCTCGCACCTTCCATTTTGAACACGTTTTGTGGAATATACAAGTTACTACATACGAAACTTCGTTCACTACAAACCTCTACACACTATTTCCTACACATATCAAGCATTAGAATTACATTTCTTGAAAGTCGGGTGCTGCCAGTGGGTGCAGTGCACAGCAGTATGGGCCTCGCACCTTCCATTTTGAACACGTTTTGTGGGATATACAAGTTACTACATACGAAAATTCGTTCACTACAAACCTCTACGCACTATTTCCTACAGCATATATTATCCAATAGAATTAAATTTCTTCGATGTCGGGTGCTGCCAGTGGGTGCAGTGCACAGCAGTATGGGCCTCGCGCCTCCCATTTTGAACACGTTTTGTGGGATATACAAGTTACTACATACGAAAATTCGTTCACTACAAACCTCTACACACTATTTCCTACACATATCAAGCATTAGAATTAAATTTCTTGAAAGTCGGGTGCTGCCAGTGGCTGCAGTGCACAGCAGTATGGGCCTCGCGCCTTCCATTTTGAACACGTTTTGTGGGATATACAAGTTACTACATACGATAATTCGTTCACTACAAACCTCTACACACTATTTCCTACACATATCAAGCATTAGAATAAAATTTCTTGAAAGTCGGGTGCTGCCAGTGGGTGCAGTGCACAGCAGTATGGGCCTCGCGCCTTCCATTTTGAACACGTTTTGTGGGATATACAAGTTACTACATACGAAAATTCGTTCACTACAAACCTCTACACACTATTTCCTACACATATCAAGCATTAGAATTAAATTTCTTGAAAGTCGGGTGCTGCCAGTGGCTGCAGTGCACAGCAGTATGGGCCTCGCGCCTTCCATTTTGAACACGTTTTGTGGGATATACAAGTTACTACATACGATAATTCGTTCACTACAAACCTCTACACACTATTTCCTACGCATATCAAGCATTAGAATAAAATTTCTTGAAAGTCGGGTGCTGCCAGTGGGTGCAGTGCACAGCAGTATGGGCCTCGCACCTTCCATTTTGAACACGTTTTGTGGGATATACAAGTTACTACATACGAAAATTCGTTCACTACAAACCTCTACACACTATTTCCTACACATATCAAGCATTAGAATTAATGTTCTTGAAAGTCGGGTGCTGCCAGTGGGTGCAGTGCTCAGCAGTATGGGCCTCGCGCCTTCCATTTTGAACACGTTTTGTGGGATATACAAGTTACTACATACGAATTTCGTTCACTACAAACCTCTACACACTATTTCCTACACATATCAAGCATTAGAATTAATGTTCTTGAAAGTCGGGTGCTGCCAGTGGCTGCAGTGCACAGCAGTATGGGCCTCGCGCCTTCCATTTTGAACACGTTTTGTGGGATATACAAGTTACTACATACGAAAATTCGTTCACTACAAACCTCTACACACTATTTACTACACATATCAAGCATTAGAATTAAATTTCTTGAAAGTCGGGTGCTGCCAGTGGGTGCAGTGCACAGCAGTATGGGCCTCGCACCTTCCATTTTGAACACGTTTTGTGGGATATACAAGTTACTACATACGAAAATTCGTTCACTACAAACCTCTACACACTATTTCCTACACATATCAAGCATTAGAATTAATGTTCTTGAAAGTCGGGTGCTGCCAGTGGCTGCAGTGCACAGCAGTATGGGCCTCGCGCCTTCCATTTTGAACACGTTTTGTGGAGAATACATGTTACTACATACGAAAATTCGTTCACTACAAACCTCTACACACTATTTCCTACACATATCAAGCATTAGAATTACTGTTCTTGAAAGTCGGGTGCTGCCAGTGGCTGCAGTGCAGAGCAGTATGGGCCTCGCGCCTTCCATTTTGAACACGTTTTGTGGAAAATACATGTTACTACATACGAAAATTCGTTCACTACAAACCTCTACACACTATTTCCTACACATATCAAGCATTAGAATTAATGTTCTTGAAAGTCGGGTGCTGCCAGTGGCTGCAGTGCACAGCAGTATGGGCCTCGCGCCTTCCATTTTGAACACGTTTTGTGGAAAATACATGTTACTACATACGAAAATTCGTTCACTACAAACCTCTACACACTATTTACTACATATATCAAGCAGTAGAATTAAATTCCTTGAAAGTCGGGTGCTGCCAGTGGGTGCAGTGCACAGCAGTATGGGCCTCGCACCTTCCATTTTGAACACGTTTTGTGGAAAATACATGTTACTACATACGAAAATTCGTTCACTACAAACCTCTACACACTATTTCCTACACATATCAAGCATTAGAATTAATGTTCTTGAAAGTCGGGTGCTGCCAATGGCTGCAGTGCACAGCAGTATGGGCCTCGCGCCTTCCATTTTGAACACGTTTTGTGGAAAATACATGTTACTACATACGAAAATTCGTTCACTACAAACCTCTACACACTATTTCCTACACATATCAAGCATTAGAATTAAATTTCTTGAAAGTCGGGTGCTGCCAGTGGGTGCAGTGCACAGCAGTATGGGCCTCGCACCATCCATTTTGAACACGTTTTGTGGGATATACAAGTTACTACATACGAAAATTCGTTCACTACAAACCTCTACACACTATTTCCTACACATATCAAGCAGTAGAATTAATGTTCTTGAAAGTCGGGTGCTGCCAGTGGCTGCAGTGCACAGCAGTATGGGCCTCGCACCTTCCATTTTGAACACGTTTTGTGGAATATACAAGTTACTACATACGAAAATTCGTTCACTACAAACCTCTACACACTATTTCCTACACATATCAAGCATTAGAATTACATTTCTTGAAAGTCGGGTGCTGCCAGTGGGTGCAGTGCACAGCATTATGGGCCTCGCACCTTCCATTTTGAACACGTTTTGTGGGATATACAAGTTACTACATACGAAAATTCGTTCACTACAAACCTCTACGCACTATTTCCTACAGCATATATTATCCAATAGAATTAAATTTCTTCGATGTCGGGTGCTGCCAGTGGGTGCAGTGCACAGCAGTATGGGCCTCGCGCCTCCCATTTTGAACACGTTTTGTGGGATATACAAGTTACTACATACGAAAATTCGTTCACTACAAACCTCTACACACTATTTCCTACACATATCAAGCATTAGAATTAAATTTCTTGAAAGTCGGGTGCTGCCAGTGGCTGCAGTGCACAGCAGTATGGGCCTCGCGCCTTCCATTTTGAACACGTTTTGTGGGATATACAAGTTACTACATACGATAATTCGTTCACTACAAACCTCTACACACTATTACCTACACATATCAAGCATTAGAATAAAATTTCTTGAAAGTCGGGTGCTGCCAGTGGGTGCAGTGCACAGCAGTATGGGCCTCGCACCTTCCATTTTGAACACGTTTTGTGGGATATACAAGTTACTACATACGAAAATTCGTTCACTACAAACCTCTACACACTATTTCCTACACATATCAAGCATTAGAATTAATGTTCTTGAAAGTCGGGTGCTGCCAGTGGGTGCAGTGCACAGCAGTATGGGCCTCGCGCCTTCCATTTTGAACACGTTTTGTGGGATATACAAGTTACTACATACGAATTTCGTTCACTACAAACCTCTACACACTATTTCCTACACATATCAAGCATTAGAATTAATGTTCTTGAAAGTCGGGTGCTGCCAGTGGCTGCAGTGCACAGCAGTATGGGCCTCGCGCCTTCCATTTTGAACACGTTTTGTGGGATATACAAGTTACTACATACGAAAATTCGTTCACTACAAACCTCTACACACTATTTACTACACATATCAAGCATTAGAATTAAATTTCTTGAAAGTCGGGTGCTGCCAGTGGGTGCAGTGCACAGCAGTATGGGCCTCGCACCTTCCATTTTGAACACGTTTTGTGGGATATACAAGTTACTACATACGAAAATTCGTTCACTACAAACCTCTACACACTATTTCCTACACATATCAAGCATTAGAATTAATGTTCTTGAAAGTCGGGTGCTGCCAGTGGCTGCAGTGCACAGCAGTATGGGCCTCGCGCCTTCCATTTTGAACACGTTTTGTGGGATATACAAGTTACTACATACGAAAATTCGATCACTACAAACCTCTACACACTATTTACTACACATATCAAGCATTAGAATTAAATTTCTTGAAAGTCGGGTGCTGCCAGTGGGTGCAGTGCACAGCAGTATGGGCCTCGCACCTTCCATTTTGAACACGTTTTGTGGGATATACAAGTTACTACATACGAAAATTCGTTCACTACAAACCTCTACACACTATTTCCTACACATATCAAGCATTAGAATTAATGTTCTTGAAAGTCGGGTGTGCTGGCCGCGGTGGCCGAGGTGACTGAGGCGCTCCAGTCACGGTCAGCACGGCTACTACGGTCGGGGGTTCGAATCCCCCCTCGGGCATGGATATTTGTGCCGTCCTAGTTCGTAAGTAGTTCATAAGTAGTTTGTAAGTTTAGGGACTGATGACCCCGTAGTTAAGTCCCATAAGCTTAACAAACATTTGAACATTTGAACATTTGAAAGTCGGGTGCTGCCAGTGGGTGCAGTGCACAGCAGTATGGGCCTCGCGCCTTCCATTTTGAACACGTTTTGTGGAAAATACATGTTACTACATACGAAAATTCGTTCACTACAAACCTCTACACACTATTTACTACACATATCAAGCATTAGAATTAAATTTCTTGAAAGTCGGGTGCTGCCAGTGGGTGCAGTGCACAGCAGTATGGGCCTCGCACCTTCCATTTTGAACACGTTTTGTGGAAAATACATGTTACTACATACGAAAATTCGTTCACTACAAACCTCTACACACTATTTCCTACACATATCAAGCATTAGAATTACTGTTCTTGAAAGTCGGGTGCTGCCAGTGGCTGCAGTGCAGAGCAGTATGGGCCTCGCGCCTTCCATTTTGAACACGTTTTGTGGAAAATACATGTTACTACATACGAAAATTCGTTCACTACAAACCTCTACACACTATTTACTACACATATCAAGCATTAGAATTAAATTTCTTGAAAGTCGGGTGCTGCCAGTGGGTGCAGTGCACAGCAGTATGGGCCTCGCACCTTCCATTTTGAACACGTTTTGTGGGATATACAAGTTACTACATACGAAAATTCGTTCACTACAAACCTCTACACACTATTTCCTACACATATCAAGCATTAGAATTAATGTTCTTGAATGTCGGGTGCTGCCAGTGGCTGCAGTGCACAGCAGTATGGGCCTCGCGCCTTCCATTTTGAACACGTTTTGTGGAAAATACATGTTACTACATACGAAAATTCGTTCACTACAAACCTCTACACACTATTTACTACACATATCAAGCATTAGAATTAAATTTCTTGAAAATCGGGTGCTGCCAGTGGGTGCAGTGCACAGCAGTATGGGCCTCGCACCTTCCATTTTGAACACGTTTTGTGGGATATACAAGTTACTACATACGAAAATTCGTTCACTACAAACCTCTACACACTATTTCCTACACATATCAAGCATTAGAATTAATGTTCTTGAAAGTCGGGTGCTGCCAGTGGCTGCAGTGCACAGCAGTATGGGCCTCGCACATTCCACTTTGAACACGTTTTGTGGGATATACAAGTTACTACATACGAAAATTCGTTCACTACAAACCTCTACACACTATTTCCTACACATATCAAGCATTAGAATTAAATTTCTTGAAAGTCGGGTGCTGCCAGTGGGTGCAGTGTACAGCAGTATGGGCCTCGCACATTCCACTTTGAACACGTTTTGTGGGATATACAAGTTACTACATACGAAAATTCGTTCACTACAAACCTCTACACACTATTTCCTACACATATCAAGCATTAGAATTAAATTTCTTGAAAGTCGGGTGCTGCCAGTGGGTGCAGTGCACAGCAGTATGGGCCTCGCACCATCCATTTTGAACACGTTTTGTGGGATATACAAGTTACTACATACGAAAATTCGTTCACTACAAACCTCTACACACTATTTACTACACATATCAAGCAGTAGAATTAATGTTCTTGAAAGTCGGGTGCTGCCAGTGGCTGCAGTGCACAGCAGTATGGGCCTCGCACCTTCCATTTTGAACACGTTTTGTGGAATATACAAGTTACTACATACGAAAATTCGTTCACTACAAACCTCTACACACTATTTCCTACACATATCAAGCATTAGAATTACATTTCTTGAAAGTCGGGTGCTGCCAGTGGGTGCAGTGCACAGCAGTATGGGCCTCGCACCTTCCATTTTGAACACGTTTTGTGGGATATACAAGTTACTACATACGAAAATTCGTTCACTACAAACCTCTACGCACTATTTCCTACAGCATATATTATCCAATAGAATTAAATTTCTTCGATGTCGGGTGCTGCCAGTGGGTGCAGTGCAAAGCAGTATGGGCCTCGCGCCTCCCATTTTGAACACGTTTTGTGGGATATACAAGTTACTACATACGAAAATTCGTTCACTACAAACCTCTACACACTATTTCCTACACATATCAAGCATTAGAATTAAATTTCTTGAAAGTCGGGTGCTGCCAGTGGCTGCAGTGCACAGCAGTATAGGCCTCGCGCCTTCCATTTTGAACACGTTTTGTGGGATATACAAGTTACTACATACGATAATTCGTTCACTACAAACCTCTACACACTATTTCCTACACATATCAAGCATTAGAATTAATGTTCTTGAAAGTCGGGTGCTGCCAGTGGGTGCAGTGCACAGCAGTATGGGCCTCGCGCCTTCCATTTTGAACACGTTTTGTGGGATATACAAGTACTACATACGAAAATTCGTTCACTACAAACCTCTACACACTATTTACTACACATATCAAGCATTAGAATTAAATTTCTTGAAAGTCGGGTGCTGCCAGTGGGTGCAGTGCACAGCAGTATGGGCCTCGAACCTTCCATTTTGTACACGTTTTGTGGGATATACAAGTTACTACATACGAAAATTCGTTCACTACAAACCTCTACACACTATTTCCTACACATATCAAGCATTAGAATTAATGTTCTTGAAAGTCGGGTGCTGCCAGTGGGTGCAGTGCACAGCAGTATGGGCCTCGCGCCTTCCATTTTGAACACGTTTTGTGGGATATACAAGTTACTACATACGAAGATTCGTTCACTACAAACCTCTACACACTATTTACTACACATATCAAGCATTAGAATTAAATTTCTTGAAAGTCGGGTGCTGCCAGTGGGTGCAGTGCACAGCAGTATGGGCCTCGCACCTTCCATTTTGAACACGTTTTGTGGGATATACAAGTTACTACATACGAAAATTCGTTCACTACAAACCTCTACACACTATTTCCTACACATATCAAGCATTAGAATTAATGTTCTTGAAAGTCGGGTGCTGCCAGTGGGTGCAGTGCACAGCAGTATGGGCCTCGCACCTTCCATTTTGAACACGTTTTGCGGGATATTCAAGTTACTACATACGAAAATTCGTTCACTACAAACCTCTACACACTATTTACTACACATATCAAGCATTAGAATTAATGTTCTTGAAAGTCGGGTGCTGCCAGTGGGTGCAGTGCACAGCAGTATGGGCCTCGCACCTTCCATTTTGAACACGTTTTGTGGGATATACAAGTTACTACATACGAAAATTCGTTCACTACAAACCTCTACACACTATTTACTACACATATCAAGCATTAGAATTAATGTTCTTGAAAGTCGGGTGCTGCCAGTGGCTGCAGTGCACAGCAGTATGGGCCTCGCACCTTCCATTTTGAACACGTTTTGTGGGATATACAAGTTACTACATACGAAAATTCGTTCACTACAAACCTCTACACACTATTTACTACACATATCAAGCATTAGAATTAATGTTCTTGAAAGTCGGGTGCTGCCAGTGGGTGCAGTGCACAGCAGTATGGGCCTCGCACCTTCCATTTTGAACACGTTTTGTGGGATATACAAGTTACTACATACGAAAATTCGTTCACTACAAACCTCTACACACTATTTCCTACACATATCAAGCATTAGAATTAATGTTCTTGAAAGTCGGGTGCTGCCAGTGGGTGCAGTGCACAGCAGTATGGGCCTCGCACCTTCCATTTTGAACACGTTTTGTGGGATATACAAGTTACTACATACGAAAATTCGTTCACTACAAACCTCTACACACTATTTACTACACATATCAAGCATTAGAATTAATGTTCTTGAAAGTCGGGTGCTGCCAGTGGGTGCAGTGCACAGCAGTATGGGCCTCGCACCTTCCATTTTGAACACGTTTTGTGGGATATACAAGTTACTACATACGAAAATTCGTTCACTACAAACCTCTACACACTATTTCCTACACATATCAAGCATTAGAATTAATGTTCTTGAAAGTCGGGTGCTGCCAGTGGGTGCAGTGCACAGCAGTATGGGCCTCGCACCTTCCATTTTGAACACGTTTTGCGGGATATTCAAGTTACTACATACGAAAATTCGTTCACTACAAACCTCTACACACTATTTACTACACATATCAAGCATTAGAATTAATGTTCTTGAAAGTCGGGTGCTGCCAGTGGGTGCAGTGCACAGCAGTATGGGCCTCGCACCTTCCATTTTGAACACGTTTTGTGGGATATACAAGTTACTACATACGAAAATTCGTTCACTACAAACCTCTACACACTATTTCCTACACATATCAAGCATTAGAATTAATGTTCTTGAAAGTCGGGTGCTGCCAGTGGGTGCAGTGCACAGCAGTATGGGCCTCGCACCTTCCATTTTGAACACGTTTTGTGGGATATACAAGTTACTACATACGAAAATTCGTTCACTACAAACCTCTACACACTATTTACTACACATATCAAGCATTAGAATTAAATTTCTTGAAAGTCGGGTGCTTCCAGTGGGTGCAGTGCACAGCAGTATGGGCCTCGCACCTTCCATTTTGAACACGTTTTGCGGGATATTCAAGTTACTACATACGAAAATTCGTTCACTACAAACCTCTACACACTATTTCCTACACATATCAAGCATTAGAATTAATGTTCTTGAAAGTCGGGTGCTGCCAGTGGGTGCAGTGCACAGCAGTATGGGCCTCGCACCTTCCATTTTGAACACGTTTTGCGGGATATTCAAGTTACTACATACGAAAATTCGTTCACTACAAACCTCTACACACTATTTACTACACATATCAAGCATTAGAATTAATGTTCTTGAAAGTCGGGTGCTGCCAGTGGGTGCAGTGCACAGCAGTATGGGCCTCGCACCTTCCATTTTGAACACGTTTTGTGGGATATACAAGTTACTACATACGAAAATTCGTTCACTACAAACCTCTACACACTATTTCCTACACATATCAAGCATTAGAATTAATGTTCTTGAAAGTCGGGTGCTGCCAGTGGGTGCAGTGCACAGCAGTATGGGCCTCGCGCCTTCCATTTTGAACACGTTTTGTGGGATATACAAGTTACTACATACGAAAATTCGTTCACTACAAACCTCTACACACTATTTACTACACATATCAAGCATTAGAATTAAATTTCTTGAAAGTCGGGTGCTGCCAGTGGGTGCAGTGCACAGCAGTATGGGCCTCGCACCTTCCATTTTGAACACGTTTTGTGGGATATACAAGTTACTACATACGAAAATTCGTTCACTACAAACCTCTACACACTATTTCCTACACATATCAAGCATTAGAATTAATGTTCTTGAATGTCGGGTGCTGCCAGTGGCTGCAGTGCACAGCAGTATGGGCCTCGCGCCTTCCATTTTGAACACGTTTTGTGGAAAATACATGTTACTACATACGAAAATTCGTTCACTACAAACCTCTACACACTATTTACTACACATATCAAGCATTAGAATTAAATTTCTTGAAAATCGGGTGCTGCCAGTGGGTGCAGTGCACAGCAGTATGGGCCTCGCACCTTCCATTTTGAACACGTTTTGTGGGATATACAAGTTACTACATACGAAAATTCGTTCACTACAAACCTCTACACACTATTTCCTACACATATCAAGCATTAGAATTAATGTTCTTGAAAGTCGGGTGCTGCCAGTGGCTGCAGTGCACAGCAGTATGGGCCTCGCACATTCCACTTTGAACACGTTTTGTGGGATATACAAGTTACTACATACGAAAATTCGTTCACTACAAACCTCTACACACTATTTCCTACACATATCAAGCATTAGAATTAAATTTCTTGAAAGTCGGGTGCTGCCAGTGGGTGCAGTGTACAGCAGTATGGGCCTCGCACATTCCACTTTGAACACGTTTTGTGGGATATACAAGTTACTACATACGAAAATTCGTTCACTACAAACCTCTACACACTATTTCCTACACATATCAAGCATTAGAATTAAATTTCTTGAAAGTCGGGTGCTGCCAGTGGGTGCAGTGCACAGCAGTATGGGCCTCGCACCATCCATTTTGAACACGTTTTGTGGGATATACAAGTTACTACATACGAAAATTCGTTCACTACAAACCTCTACACACTATTTACTACACATATCAAGCAGTAGAATTAATGTTCTTGAACGTCGGGTGCTGCCAGTGGCTGCAGTGCACAGCAGTATGGGCCTCGCACCTTCCATTTTGAACACGTTTTGTGGAATATACAAGTTACTACATACGAAAATTCGTTCACTACAAACCTCTACGCACTATTTCCTACAGCATATATTATCCAATAGAATTAAATTTCTTCGATGTCGGGTGCTGCCAGTGGGTGCAGTGCACAGCAGTATGGGCCTCGCGCCTCCCATTTTGAACACGTTTTGTGGGATATACAAGTTACTACATACGAAAATTCGTTCACTACAAACCTCTACACACTATTTCCTACACATATCAAGCATTAGAATTAAATTTCTTGAAAGTCGGGTGCTGCCAGTGGCTGCAGTGCACAGCAGTATAGGCCTCGCGCCTTCCATTTTGAACACGTTTTGTGGGATATACAAGTTACTACATACGATAATTCGTTCACTACAAACCTCTACACACTATTTCCTACACATATCAAGCATTAGAATTAATGTTCTTGAAAGTCGGGTGCTGCCAGTGGGTGCAGTGCACAGCAGTATGGGCCTCGCGCCTTCCATTTTGAACACGTTTTGTGGGATATACAAGTTACTACATACGAAAATTCGTTCACTACAAACCTCTACACACTATTTACTACACATATCAAGCATTAGAATTAAATTTCTTGAAAGTCGGGTGCTGCCAGTGGGTGCAGTGCACAGCAGTATGGGCCTCGCACCTTCCATTTTGAACACGTTTTGTGGGATATACAAGTTACTACATACGAAAATTCGTTCACTACAAACCTCTACACACTATTTCCTACACATATCAAGCATTAGAATTAATGTTCTTGAAAGTCGGGTGCTGCCAGTGGGTGCAGTGCACAGCAGTATGGGCCTCGCGCCTTCCATTTTGAACACGTTTTGTGGGATATACAAGTTACTACATACGAAAATTCGTTCACTACAAACCTCTACACACTATTTCCTACACATATCAAGCATTAGAATTAATGTTCTTGAAAGTCGGGTGCTGCCAGTGGGTGCAGTGCACAGCAGTATGGGCCTCGCACCTTCCATTTTGAACACGTTTTGCGGGATATTCAAGTTACTACATACGAAAATTCGTTCACTACAAACCTCTACACACTATTTACTACACATATCAAGCATTAGAATTAATGTTCTTGAAAGTCGGGTGCTGCCAGTGGGTGCAGTGCACAGCAGTATGGGCCTCGCACCTTCCATTTTGAACACGTTTTGTGGGATATACAAGTTACTACATACGAAATTTCGTTCACTACAAACCTCTACACACTATTTCCTACACATATCAAGCATTAGAATTAATGTTCTTGAAAGTCGGGTGCTGCCAGTGGCTGCAGTGCACAGCAGTATGGGCCTCGCACCTTCCATTTTGAACACGTTTTGTGGGATATACAAGTTACTACATACGAAAATTCGTTCACTACAAACCTCTACACACTATTTACTACACATATCAAGCATTAGAATTAATGTTCTTGAAAGTCGGGTGCTGCCAGTGGGTGCAGTGCACAGCAGTATGGGCCTCGCACCTTCCATTTTGAACACGTTTTGTGGGATATACAAGTTACTACATACGAAAATTCGTTCACTACAAACCTCTACACACTATTTCCTACACATATCA
Source organism: Locusta migratoria (assembly GCA_026315105.1). Classification (NCBI taxonomy): domain Eukaryota; kingdom Metazoa; phylum Arthropoda; class Insecta; order Orthoptera; family Acrididae; genus Locusta; species Locusta migratoria. The sequence continues at coordinate 800,839,623 of CM048755.1, read as the reverse complement.
AGCATTAGAATTAATGTTCTTGAAAGTCGGGTGCTGCCAGTGGGTGCAGTGCACAGCAGTATGGGCCTCGCACCTTCCATTTTGAACACGTTTTGTGGGATATACAAGTTACTACATACGAAAATTCGTTCACTACAAACCTCTACACACTATTTACTACACATATCAAGCATTAGAATTAATGTTCTTGAAAGTCGGGTGCTGCCAGTGGGTGCAGTGCACAGCAGTATGGGCCTCGCACCTTCCATTTTGAACACGTTTTGTGGGATATACAAGTTACTACATACGAAAATTCGTTCACTACAAACCTCTACACACTATTTCCTACACATATCAAGCATTAGAATTAATGTTCTTGAAAGTCGGGTGCTGCCAGTGGGTGCAGTGCACAGCAGTATGGGCCTCGCACCTTCCATTTTGAACACGTTTTGCGGGATATTCAAGTTACTACATACGAAAATTCGTTCACTACAAACCTCTACACACTATTTACTACACATATCAAGCATTAGAATTAATGTTCTTGAAAGTCGGGTGCTGCCAGTGGGTGCAGTGCACAGCAGTATGGGCCTCGCACCTTCCATTTTGAACACGTTTTGTGGGATATACAAGTTACTACATACGAAAATTCGTTCACTACAAACCTCTACACACTATTTCCTACACATATCAAGCATTAGAATTAATGTTCTTGAAAGTCGGGTGCTGCCAGTGGGTGCAGTGCACAGCAGTATGGGCCTCGCACCTTCCATTTTGAACACGTTTTGTGGGATATACAAGTTACTACATACGAAAATTCGTTCACTACAAACCTCTACACACTATTTACTACACATATCAAGCATTAGAATTAAATTTCTTGAAAGTCGGGTGCTTCCAGTGGGTGCAGTGCACAGCAGTATGGGCCTCGCACCTTCCATTTTGAACACGTTTTGTGGGATATACAAGTTACTACATACGAAAATTCGTTCACTACAAACCTCTACACACTATTTCCTACACATATCAAGCATTAGAATTAATGTTCTTGAAAGTCGGGTGCTGCCAGTGGGTGCAGTGCACAGCAGTATGGGCCTCGCACCTTCCATTTTGAACACGTTTTGCGGGATATTCAAGTTACTACATACGAAAATTCGTTCACTACAAACCTCTACACACTATTTCCTACACATATCAAGCATTAGAATTAATGTTCTTGAAAGTCGGGTGCTGCCAGTGGGTGCAGTGCACAGCAGTATGGGCCTCGCACCTTCCATTTTGAACACGTTTTGCGGGATATTCAAGTTACTACATACGAAAATTCGTTCACTACAAACCTCTACACACTATTTACTACACATATCAAGCATTAGAATTAATGTTCTTGAAAGTCGGGTGCTGCCAGTGGGTGCAGTGCACAGCAGTATGGGCCTCGCACCTTCCATTTTGAACACGTTTTGTGGGATATACAAGTTACTACATACGAAAATTCGTTCACTACAAACCTCTACACACTATTTCCTACACATATCAAGCATTAGAATTAATGTTCTTGAAAGTCGGGTGCTGCCAGTGGGTGCAGTGCACAGCAGTATGGGCCTCGCGCCTTCCATTTTGAACACGTTTTGTGGGATATACAAGTTACTACATACGAAAATTCGTTCACTACAAACCTCTACACACTATTTACTACACATATCAAGCATTAGAATTAAATTTCTTGAAAGTCGGGTGCTGCCAGTGGGTGCAGTGCACAGCAGTATGGGCCTCGCACCTTCCATTTTGAACACGTTTTGTGGGATATACAAGTTACTACATACGAAAATTCGTTCACTACAAACCTCTACACACTATTTCCTACACATATCAAGCATTAGAATTAATGTTCTTGAATGTCGGGTGCTGCCAGTGGCTGCAGTGCACAGCAGTATGGGCCTCGCGCCTTCCATTTTGAACACGTTTTGTGGAAAATACATGTTACTACATACGAAAATTCGTTCACTACAAACCTCTACACACTATTTACTACACATATCAAGCATTAGAATTAAATTTCTTGAAAGTCGGGTGCTGCCAGTGGGTTCAGTGCACAGCAGTATGGGCCTCGCACCATCCATTTTGAACACGTTTTGTGGGATATACAAGTTACTACATACGAAAATTCGTTCACTACAAACCTCTACACACTATTTACTACACATATCAAGCAGTAGAATTAATGTTCTTGAACGTCGGGTGCTGCCAGTGGCTGCAGTGCACAGCAGTATGGGCCTCGCACCTTCCATTTTGAACACGTTTTGTGGAATATACAAGTTACTACATACGAAAATTCGTTCACTACAAACCTCTACGCACTATTTCCTACAGCATATATTATCCAATAGAATTAAATTTCTTCGATGTCGGGTGCTGCCAGTGGGTGCAGTGCACAGCAGTATGGGCCTCGCGCCTCCCATTTTGAACACGTTTTGTGGGATATACAAGTTACTACATACGAAAATTCGTTCACTACAAACCTCTACACACTATTTCCTACACATATCAAGCATTAGAATTAAATTTCTTGAAAGTCGGGTGCTGCCAGTGGCTGCAGTGCACAGCAGTATAGGCCTCGCGCCTTCCATTTTGAACACGTTTTGTGGGATATACAAGTTACTACATACGATAATTCGTTCACTACAAACCTCTACACACTATTTCCTACACATATCAAGCATTAGAATTAATGTTCTTGAAAGTCGGGTGCTGCCAGTGGGTGCAGTGCACAGCAGTATGGGCCTCGCGCCTTCCATTTTGAACACGTTTTGTGGGATATACAAGTTACTACATACGAAAATTCGTTCACTACAAACCTCTACACACTATTTACTACACATATCAAGCATTAGAATTAAATTTCTTGAAAGTCGGGTGCTGCCAGTGGGTGCAGTGCACAGCAGTATGGGCCTCGCACCTTCCATTTTGAACACGTTTTGTGGGATATACAAGTTACTACATACGAAAATTCGTTCACTACAAACCTCTACACACTATTTCCTACACATATCAAGCATTAGAATTAATGTTCTTGAAAGTCGGGTGCTGCCAGTGGGTGCAGTGCACAGCAGTATGGGCCTCGCGCCTTCCATTTTGAACACGTTTTGTGGGATATACAAGTTACTACATACGAAAATTCGTTCACTACAAACCTCTACACACTATTTACTACACATATCAAGCATTAGAATTAAATTTCTTGAAAGTCGGGTGCTGCCAGTGGGTGCAGTGCACAGCAGTATGGGCCTCGCACCTTCCATTTTGAACACGTTTTGTGGGATATACAAGTTACTACATACGAAAATTCGTTCACTACAAACCTCTACACACTATTTCCTACACATATCAAGCATTAGAATTAATGTTCTTGAAAGTCGGGTGCTGCCAGTGGGTGCAGTGCACAGCAGTATGGGCCTCGCACCTTCCATTTTGAACACGTTTTGTGGGATATACAAGTTACTACATACGAAAATTCGTTCACTACAAACCTCTACACACTATTTACTACACATATCAAGCATTAGAATTAAATTTCTTGAAAGTCGGGTGCTGCCAGTGGGTGCAGTGCACAGCAGTATGGGCCTCGCACCTTCCATTTTGAACACGTTTTGTGGGATATACAAGTTACTACATACGAAAATTCGTTCACTACAAACCTCTACACACTATTTCCTACACATATCAAGCATTAGAATTAATGTTCTTGAAAGTCGGGTGCTGCCAGTGGGTGCAGTGCACAGCAGTATGGGCCTCGCACCTTCCATTTTGAACACGTTTTGTGGGATATACAAGTTACTACATACGAAAATTCGTTCACTACAAACCTCTACACACTATTTACTACACATATCAAGCATTAGAATTAAATTTCTTGAAAGTCGGGTGCTGCCAGTGGGTGCAGTGCACAGCAGTATGGGCCTCGCACCTTCCATTTTGAACACGTTTTGTGGGATATACAAGTTACTACATACGAAAATTCGTTCACTACAAACCTCTACACACTATTTCCTACACATATCAAGCATTAGAATTAATGTTCTTGAAAGTCGGGTGCTGCCAGTGGGTGCAGTGCACAGCAGTATGGGCCTCGCGCCTTCCATTTTGAATACGTTTTGTGGGATATACAAGTTACTACATACGAAAATTCGTTCACTACAAACCTCTACACACTATTTCCTACACATATCAAGCATTAGAATTAAATTTCTTGAAAGTCGGGTGCTGCCAGTGGGTGCAGTGCACAGCAGTATGGGCCTCGCACCTTCCATTTTGAACACGTTTTGTGGGATATACAAGTTACTACATACGAAAATTCGTTCACTACAAACCTCTACACACTATTTACTACACATATCAAGCATTAGAATTAAATTTCTTGAAAGTCGGGTGCTGCCAGTGGGTGCAGTGCACAGCAGTATGGGCCTCGCACCTTCCATTATGAACACGTTTTGTGGGATATACAAGTTACTACATACGAAAATTCGTTCACTACAAACCTCTACACACTATTTCCTACACATATCAAGCATTAGAATTAATGTTCTTGAAAGTCGGGTGCTGTCAGTGGGTGCAGTGCACAGCAGTATGGGCCTCGCACCTTCCATTTTGAACACGTTTTGTGGGATATACAAGTTACTACATACGAAAATTCGTTCACTACAAACCTCTACACACTATTTCCTACACATATCAAGCATTAGAATTAATGTTCTTGAAAGTCGGGTGCTGCCAGTGGGTGCAGTGCACAGCAGTATTGGCCTCGCACCTTCCATTTTGAACACGTTTTGTGGGATATACAAGTTACTACATACGATAATTCGTTCACTACAAACCTCTACACACTATTTCCTACACATATCAAGCATTAGAATTAATGTTCTTGAAAGTCGGGTGCTGCCAGTGGGTGCAGTGCACAGCAGTATGGGCCTCGCGCCTTCCATTTTGAACACGTTTTGTGGGATATACAAGTTACTACATACGAAAATTCGTTCACTACAAACCTCTACACACTATTTACTACACATATCAAGCATTAGAATTAAATTTCTTGAAAGTCGGGTGCTGCCAGTGGGTGCAGTGCACAGCAGTATGGGCCTCGCACCTTCCATTTTGAACACGTTTTGTGGGATATACAAGTTACTACATACGAAAATTCGTTCACTACAAACCTCTACACACTATTTCCTACACATATCAAGCATTAGAATTAATGTTCTTGAAAGTCGGGTGCTGCCAGTGGGTGCAGTGCACAGCAGTATGGGCCTCGCGCCTTCCATTTTGAACACGTTTTGTGGGATATACAAGTTACTACATACGAAAATTCGTTCACTACAAACCTCTACACACTATTTACTACACATATCAAGCATTAGAATTAAATTTCTTGAAAGTCGGGTGCTGCCAGTGGGTGCAGTGCACAGCAGTATGGGCCTCGCACCTTCCATTTTGAACACGTTTTGTGGGATATACAAGTTACTACATACGAAAATTCGTTCACTACAAACCTCTACACACTATTTCCTACACATATCAAGCATTAGAATTAAATTTCTTGAAAGTCGTGTGCTGCCAGTGGGTGCAGTGCACAGCAGTATGGGCCTCGCGCCTTCCATTTTGAACACGTTTTGTGGGATATACAAGTTACTACATACGAAAATTCGTTCACTACAAACCTCTACACACTATTTACTACACATATCAAGCATTAGAATTAAATTTCTTGAAAGTCGGGTGCTGCCAGTGGGTGCAGTGCACAGCAGTATGGGCCTCGCACCTTCCATTTTGAACACGTTTTGTGGGATATACAAGTTACTACATACGAAAATTCGTTCACTACAAACCTCTACACACTATTTCCTACACATATCAAGCATTAGAATTAATGTTCTTGAAAGTCGGGTGCTGCCAGTGGGTGCAGTGCACAGCAGTATGGGCCTCGCACCTTCCATTTTGAACACGTTTTGTGGGATATACAAGTTACTACATACGAAAATTCGTTCACTACAAACCTCTACACACTATTTCCTACACATATCAAGCATTAGAATTAATGTTCTTGAAAGTCGGGTGCTGCCAGTGGGTGCAGTGCACAGCAGTATGGGCCTCGCGCCTTCCACTTTGAACACGTTTTGTGGAAAATACATGTTACTACATACGAAAATTCGTTCACTACAAACCTCTACACACTATTTACTACACATATCAAGCATTAGAATTAAATTTCTTGAAAGTCGGGTGCTGCCAGTGGGTGCAGTGCAGAGCAGTATGGGCCTCGCACCTTCCATTTTGAACACGTTTTGTGGGATATACAAGTTACTACATACGAAAATTCGTTCACTACAAACCTCTACACACTATTTCCTACACATATCAAGCATTAGAACTAATGTTCTTGAAAGTCGGGTGCTGCCAGTGGGTGCAGTGCACAGCAGTATGGGCCTCGCACCTTCCATTTTGAACACGTTTTGTGGGATATACAAGTTACTACATACGAAAATTCGTTCACTACAAACCTCTACACACTATTTCCTACACATATCAAGCATTAGAATTAAATTTCTTGAAAGTCGGGTGCTGCCAGTGGGTGCAGTGCACAGCAGTATGGGCCTCGCACCTTCCATTTTGAAAACGTTTTGTGGGATATACAAGTACTACTTACGAAAATTCGTTCACTACAAACCTCTACACACTATTTCCTACACATATCAAGCATTAGAATAAAATTTCTTGAAAGTCGGGTGCTGCCAGTGGGTGCAGTGCACAGCAGTATGGGCCTCGCACCTTCCATTTTGAACACGTTTTGTGGGATATACAAGTACTACATACGAAAATTCGTTCACTACAAACCTTTACACACTATTTCCTACACATATCAAGCATTAGAATTAAATTTCTTGAAAGTCGGGTGCTGCCAGTGGGTGCAGTGCACAGCAGTATGGGCCTCGCACCTTCCATTTTGAACACGTTTTGTGGGATATACAAGTTACTACATACGAAAATTCGTTCACTACAAAGCTCAACACACACTATTTCCTACACATATCAAGCATTAGAATTAAATTTCTTGAAAGTCGGGTGCTGCCAGTGGGTGCAGTGCACAGCAGTATGGGCCTCGCACCTTCCATTTTGAACACGTTTTGTGGGATATACAAGTACTACATACGAAAATTCGTTCACTACAAACCTCTACACACTATTTCCTACACATATCAAGCATTAGAATTAAATTTCTTGAAAGTCGGGTGCTGTCAGTGGGTGCAGTGCACAGCAGTATGGGCCTCGCACCTTCCATTTTGAACACGTTTTGTGGGATATACAAGTACTACATACGAAAATTCGTTCACTACAAACCTCTACACACTATTTCCTACACATATCAAGCATTAGAATTAAATTTCTTTAAAGTCGGGTGCTGCCAGTGGGTGCAGTGCACAGCAGTATGGGCCTCGCACCTTCCATTTTGAACACGTTTTGTGGGATAAACAAGTTACTACATACGAAAATTCGTTCACTACAAACCTCTACACACTATTTCCTACACATATCAAGCATTAGAATTAATGTTCTTGAAAGTCGGGTGCTGCCAGTGACTGCAGTGCACAGCAGTATGGGCCTCGCGCCTTCCATTTTGAACACGTTTTGTGGGATATACAAGTTACTACATACGAAAATTCGTTCACTACAAACCTCTACACACTATTTCCTACACATATCAAGCATTAGAATTAAATTTCTTGAAAGTCGGGTGCTGCCAGTGGCTGCAGTGCACAGCAGTATGGGCCTCGCGCCTTCCATTTTGAACACGTTTTGTGGGATATACAAGTTACTACATACGATAATTCGTTCACTACAAACCTCTACACACTATTTCCTACACATATCAAGCATTAGAATAAAATTTCTTGAAAGTCGGGTGCTGCCAGTGGCTGCAGTGCACAGCAGTATGGGCCTCGCGCCTTCCATTTTGAACACGTTTTGTGGGATATACAAGTTACCACATACGAAAATTCGTTCACTACAAACCTCTACACACTATTTCCTACACATATCAAGCATTAGAATTAAATTTCTTGAAAGTCGGGTGCTGCCAGTGGGTGCAGTGCACAGTAGTATGGGCCTCGCACCTTCCATTTTGAACACGTTTTGTGGGATATACAAGTTACTACATACGAAAATTCGTTCACTACACACCTCTACACACTATTTCCTACACATATCAAGCATTAGAATTAATGTTCTTGAAAGTCGGGTGCTGCCAGTGGCTGCAGTGCACAGCAGTATGGGCCTCGCACCTTCCATTTTGAACACGTTTTGTGGGATATACAAGTTACTACATACGAAAATTCGTTCACTACAAACCTCTACACACTATTTCCTACACATATCAAGCATTAGAATTAATGTTCTTGAAAGTCGGGTGCTGCCAGTGGGTGCAGTGCACAGCAGTATGGGTCTCGCGCCTTCCATTTTGAACACGTTTTGTGGGATATACAAGTTACTACATACGATAATTCGTTCACTACAAACCTCTACACACTATTTCCTACACATATCAAGCATTAGAATTAATGTTCTTGAAAGTCGGGTGCTGCCAGTGGGTGCAGTGCACAGCAGTATGGGTCTCGCGCCTTCCATTTTGAACACGTTTTGTGGGATATACAAGTTACTACATACGAAAATTCGTTCACTACAAACCTCTACACACTATTTCCTACACATATCAAGCATTAGAATTAATGTTCTTGAATGTCGGGTGCTGCCAGTGGGTGCAGTGCACAGCAGTATGGGTCTCGCGCCTTCCATTTTGAACACGTTTTGTGGGATATACAAGTTACTACATACGATAATTCGTTCACTACAAACCTCTACACACTATTTCCTACACATATCAAGCATTAGAATTAAATTTCTTGAAAGTCGGGTGCTGCCAGTGGGTGCAGTGCACAGCAGTATGGGCCTCGCACCTTCCATTTTGAACACGTTTTGTGGGATATACAAGTACTACATACGAAAATTCGTTCACTACAAACCTCTACACACTATTTCCTACACATATCAAGCATTAGAATTAAATTTCTTGAAAGTCGGGTGCTGCCAGTGGGTGCAGTGCACAGCAGTATGGGCCACGCACCTTCCATTTTGAACACGTTTTGTGGGATATACAAGTACTACATACGAAAATTCGTTCACTACAAACCTCTACACACTATTTCCTACACATATCAAGCATTAGAATTAAATTTCATGAAAGTCGGGTGCTGCCAGTGGGTGCAGTGCACAGCAGTATGGGCCTCGCACCTTCCATTTTGAACACGTTTTGTGGGATATACAAGTTACTACATACGAAAATTCGTTCACTACAAACCTCTACGCACTATTTCCTACTCATATATTATCCACTAGAATTAAATTTCTTCGATGTCGGGTGCTGCCAGTGGGTGCAGTGCACGGCAGTATGGGCCTCGCACCTTCCATTTTGAACACGTTTTGTGGGATATACAAGTTACTACATACGAAAATTCGTTCACTACAAACCTCTACACACTATTTCCTACACATATCAAGCATTAGAATTAATGTTCTTGAAAGTCGGGTGCTGCCAGTGGCTGCAGTGCACAGCAGTATGGGCCTCGCGCCTTCCATTTTGAACACGTTTTGTGGAAAATACATGTTACTACATACGAAAATTCGTTCACTACAAACCTCTACACACTATTTACTACACATATCAAGCATTAGATTTAAATTTCTTGAAAGTCGGGTGCTGCCAGTGGGTGCAGTGCAGAGCAGTATGGGCTTCGCACCTTCCATTTTGAACACGTTTTGTGGGATATACAAGTTACTACATACGAAAATTCGTTCACTACAAACCTCTACGCACTATTTCCTACACATATATTATCCACTAGAATTAAATTTCTTCGATGTCGGGTGCTGCCAGTGGGTGCAGTGCACAGCAGTATGGGCCTCGCACCTTCCATTTTGAACACGTTTTGTGGGATATACAAGTACTACATACGAAAATTCGTTCACTACAAACCTTTACACACTATTTCCTACACATATCAAGCATTAGAATTACATTTCTTGAAAGTCGGGTGCTGCCAGTGGGTGCAGTGCACAGCAGTATGGGCCTCGCACCTTCCATTTTGAACACGTTTTGTGGGATATACAAGTTACTACATACGAAAATTCGTTCACTACAAACCTCTACACACTATTTCCTACACATATCAAGCATTAGAATTAAATTTCTTGAAAGTCGGGTGCTGCCAGTGGGTGCAGTGCACAGCAGTATGGGCCTCGCACCTTCCATTTTGAACACGTTTTGTGGGATATACAAGTACTACATACGAAAATTCGTTCACTACAAACCTCTACACACTATTTCCTACACATATCAAGCATTAGAATTAAATTTCTTGAAAGTCGGGTGCTGCCAGTGGGTGCAGTGCACAGCAGTATGGGCCTCGCACCTTCCATTTTGAACACGTTTTGTGGGATATACAAGTTACTACATACGAAAATTCGTTCACTACAAACCTCTACACACTATTTCCTACACATATCAAGCATTAGAATTAAATTTCTTGAAAGTCGGGTGCTGCCAGTGGGTGCAGTGCACAGCAGTATGGGCCTCGCACCTTCCATTTTGAACACGTTTTGTGGGATATACAAGTACTACTTACGAAAATTCGTTCACTACAAACCTCTACACACTATTTCCTACACATATCAAGCATTAGAATAAAATTTCTTGAAAGTCGGGTGCTGCCAGTGGGTGCAGTGCACAGCAGTATGGGCCTCGCACCTTCCATTTTGAACACGTTTTGTGAGATATACAAGTACTACATACGAAAATTCGTTCACTACAAACCTTTACACACTATTTCCTACACATATCAAGCATTAGAATCAAATTTCTTGAAAGTCGGGTGCTGCCAGTGGGTGCAGTGCACAGCAGTATGGGCCTCGCACCTTCCATTTTGAACACGTTTTGTGGGATATACAAGTTACTACATACGAAAATTCGTTCACTACAAAGCTCAACACACACTATTTCCTACACATATCAAGCATTAGAATTAAATTTCTTGAAAGTCGGGTGCTGCCAGTGGGTGCAGTGCACAGCAGTATGGGCCTCGCACCTTCCATTTTGAACACGTTTTGTGGGATATACAAGTACTACATACGAAAATTCGTTCACTACAAACCTCTACACACTATTTCCTACACATATCAAGCATTAGAATTAAATTTCTTGAAAGTCGGGTGCTGCCAGTGGGTGCAGTGCACAGCAGTATGGGCCTCGCACCTTCCATTTTGAACACGTTTTGTGGGATATACAAGTACTACATACGAAAATTCGTTCACTACAAACCTCTACACACTATTTCCTACACATATCAAGCATTAGAATTAAATTTCTTTAAAGTCGGGTGCTGCCAGTGGGTGCAGTGCACAGCAGTATGGGCCTCGCACCTTCCATTTTGAACACGTTTTGTGGGATAAACAAGTTACTACATACGAAAATTCGTTCACTACAAACCTCTACACACTATTTCCTACACATATCAAGCATTAGAATTAATGTTCTTGAAAGTCGGGTGCTGCCAGTGACTGCAGTGCACAGCAGTATGGGCCTCGCGCCTTCCATTTTGAACACGTTTTGTGGGATATACAAGTTACTACATACGATAATTCGTTCACTACAAACCTCTACACACTATTTACTACACATATCAAGCATTAGAATAAAATTTCTTGAAAGTCGGGTGCTGCCAGTGGCTGCAGTGCACAGCAGTATGGGCCTCGCGCCTTCCATTTTGAACACGTTTTGTGGGATATACAAGTTACTACATACGAAAATTCGTTCACTACAAACCTCTACACACTATTTCCTACACATATCAAGCATTAGAATTAAATTTCTTGAAAGTCGGGTGCTGCCAGTGGGTGCAGTGCACAGTAGTATGGGCCTCGCACCTTCCATTTTGAACACGTTTTGTGGGATATACAAGTTACTACATACGAAAATTCGTTCACTACACACCTCTACACACTATTTCCTACACATATCAAGCATTAGAATTAATGTTCTTGAAAGTCGGGTGCTGCCAGTGGCTGCAGTGCACAGCAGTATGGGCCTCACGCCTTCCATTTTGAACACGTTTTGTGGGATATACAAGTTACTACATACGAAAATTCGTTCACTACAAACCTCTACACACTATTTCCTACACATATCAAGCATTAGAATTAAATTTCTTGAAAGTCGGGTGCTGCCAGTGGGTGCAGTGCACAGCAGTATGGGCCTCGCACCTTCCATTTTGAACACGTTTTGTGGGATATACAAGTACTACTTACGAAAATTCGTTCACTACAAACCTCTACACACTATTTCCTACACATATCAAGCATTAGAATAAAATTTCTTGAAAGTCGGGTGCTGCCAGTGGGTGCAGTGCACAGCAGTATGGGCCTCGCACCTTCCATTTTGAACACGTTTTGTGGGATATACAAGTACTACATACGAAAATTCGTTCACTACAAACCTTTACACACTATTTCCTACACATATCAAGCATTAGAATTAAATTTCTTGAAAGTCGGGTGCTGCCAGTGGGTGCAGTGCACAGCAGTATGGGCCTCGCACCTTCCATTTTGAACACGTTTTGTGGGATATACAAGTTACTACATACGAAAATTCGTTCACTACAAAGCTCAACACACACTATTTCCTACACATATCAAGCATTAGAATTAAATTTCTTGAAAGTCGGGTGCTGCCAGTGGGTGCAGTGCACAGCAGTATGGGCCTCGCACCTTCCATTTTGAACACGTTTTGTGGGATATACAAGTACTACATACGAAAATTCGTTCACTACAAACCTCTACACACTATTTCCTACACATATCAAGCATTAGAATTAAATTTCTTGAAAGTCGGGTGCTGCCAGTGGGTGCAGTGCACAGCAGTATGGGCCTCGCACCTTCCATTTTGAACACGTTTTGTGGGATAAACAAGTTACTACATACGAAAATTCGTTCACTACAAACCTCTACACACTATTTCCTACACATATCAAGCATTAGAATTAATGTTCTTGAAAGTCGGGTGCTGCCAGTGACTGCAGTGCACAGCAGTATGGGCCTCGCGCCTTCCATTTTGAACACGTTTTGTGGGATATACAAGTTACTACATACGATAATTCGTTCACTACAAACCTCTACACACTATTTCCTACACATATCAAGCATTAGAATAAAATTTCTTGAAAGTCGGGTGCTGCCAGTGGCTGCAGTGCACAGCAGTATGGGCCTCGCGCCTTCCATTTTGAACACGTTTTGTGGGATATACAAGTTACTACATACGAAAATTCGTTCACTACAAACCTCTACACACTATTTCCTACACATATCAAGCATTAGAATTAAATTTCTTGAAAGTCGGGTGCTGCCAGTGGGTGCAGTGCACAGTAGTATGGGCCTCGCGCCTTCCATTTTGAACACGTTTTGTGGGATATACAAGTTACTACATACGAAAATTCGTTCACTACACACCTCTACACACTATTTCCTACACATATCAAGCATTAGAATTAATGTTCTTGAAAGTCGGGTGCTGCCAGTGGCTGCAGTGCACAGCAGTATGGGCCTCGCGCCTTCCATTTTGAACACGTTTTGTGGGATATACAAGTTACTACATACGAAAATTCGTTCACTACAAACCTCTACACACTATTTCCTACACATATCAAGCATTAGAATTAAATTTCTTGAAAGTCGGGTGCTGCCAGTGGGTGCAGTGCACAGCAGTATGGGCCTCGCACCTTCCATTTTGAACACGTTTTGTGGGATATACAAGTTACTACATACGAAAATTCGTTCACTACAAACCTCTACACACTATTTCCTACACATATCAAGCATTAGAATTAATGTTCTTGAAAGTCGGGTGCTGCCAGTGGGTGCAGTGCACAGCTGTATGGGTCTCGCGCCTTCCATTTTGAACACGTTTTGTGGGATATACAAGTTACTACATACGATAATTCGTTCACTACAAACCTCTACACACTATTTCCTACACATATCAAGCATTAGAATTAAATTTCTTGAAAGTCGGGTGCTGCCAGTGGGTGCAGTGCACAGCAGTATGGGCCTCGCACCTTCCATTTTGAACACGTTTTGTGGGATATACAAGTACTACATACGAAAATTCGTTCACTACAAACCTCTACACACTATTTCCTACACATATCAAGCATTAGAATTAAATTTCTTGAAAGTCGGGTGCTGCCAGTGGGTGCAGTGCACAGCAGTATGGGCCACGCACCTTCCATTTTGAACACGTTTTGTGGGATATACAAGTACTACATACGAAAATTCGTTCACTACAAACCTCTACACACTATTTCCTACACATATCAAGCATTAGAATTAAATTTCATGAAAGTCGGGTGCTGCCAGTGGGTGCAGTGCACAGCAGTATGGGCCTCGCACCTTCCATTTTGAACACGTTTTGTGGGATATACAAGTTACTACATACGAAAATTCGTTCACTACAAACCTCTACGCACTATTTCCTACTCATATATTATCCACTAGAATTAAATTTCTTCGATGTCGGGTGCTGCCAGTGGGTGCAGTGCACGGCAGTATGGGCCTCGCACCTTCCATTTTGAACACGTTTTGTGGGATATACAAGTTACTACATACGAAAATTCGTTCACTACAAACCTCTACACACTATTTCCTACACATATCAAGCATTAGAATTAATGTTCTTGAAAGTCGGGTGCTGCCAGTGGCTGCAGTGCACAGCAGTATGGGCCTCGCGCCTTCCATTTTGAACACGTTTTGTGGAAAATACATTTTACTACATACGAAAATTCGTTCACTACAAACCTCTACACACTATTTACTACACATATCAAGCATTAGATTTAAATTTCTTGAAAGTCGGGTGCTGCCAGTGGGTGCAGTGCAGAGCAGTATGGGCTTCGCACCTTCCATTTTGAACACGTTTTGTGGGATATACAAGTTACTACATACGAAAATTCGTTCACTACAAACCTCTACGCACTATTTCCTACACATATATTATCCACTAGAATTAAATTTCTTCGATGTCGGGTGCTGCCAGTGGGTGCAGTGCACAGCAGTATGGGCCTCGCACCTTCCATTTTGAACACGTTTTGTGGGATATACAAGTTACTACATACGAAAATTCGTTCACTACAAACCTCTACACACTATTTCCTACACATATCAAGCATTAGAATTAATGTTCTTGAAAGTCGGGTGCTGCCAGTGGCTGCAGTGCACAGCAGTATGGGCCTCGCGCCTTCCATTTTGAACACGTTTTGTGGGATATACAAGTTACTACATACGAAAATTCGTTCACTACAAACCTCTACACACTATTTCCTACACATATCAAGCATTAGAATTAAATTTCTTGAAAGTCGGGTGCTGCCAGTGGGTGCAGTGCACAGTAGTATGGGCCTCGCACCTTCCATTTTGAACACGTTTTGTGGGATATACAAGTTACTACATACGAAAATTCGTTCACTACACACCTCTACACACTATTTCCTACACATATCAAGCATTAGAATTAATGTTCTTGAAAGTCGGGTGCTGCCAGTGGCTGCAGTGCACAGCAGTATGGGCCTCGCGCCTTCCATTTTGAACACGTTTTGTGGGATATACAAGTTACTACATACGAAAATTCGTTCACTACAAACCTCTACACACTATTTCCTACACATATCAAGCATTAGAATTAAATTTCTTGAAAGTCGGGTGCTGCCAGTGGGTGCAGTGCACAGCAGTATGGGCCTCGCACCTTCCATTTTGAACACGTTTTGTGGGATATACAAGTTACTACATACGAAAATTCGTTCACTACAAACCTCTACACACTATTTCCTACACATATCAAGCATTAGAATTAATGTTCTTGAAAGTCGGGTGCTGCCAGTGGGTGCAGTGCACAGCAGTATGGGTCTCGCGCCTTCCATTTTGAACACGTTTTGTGGGATATACAAGTTACTACATACGATAATTCGTTCACTACAAACCTCTACACACTATTTCCTACACATATCAAGCATTAGAATTAAATTTCTTGAAAGTCGGGTGCTGCCAGTGGGTGCAGTGCACAGCAGTATGGGCCTCGCACCTTCCATTTTGAACACGTTTTGTGGGATATACAAGTACTACATACGAAAATTCGTTCACTACAAACCTCTACACACTATTTCCTACACATATCAAGCATTAGAATTAAATTTCTTGAAAGTCGGGTGCTGCCAGTGGGTGCAGTGCACAGCAGTATGGGCCACGCACCTTCCATTTTGAACACGTTTTGTGGGATATACAAGTACTACATACGAAAATTCGTTCACTACAAACCTCTACACACTATTTCCTACACATATCAAGCATTAGAATTAAATTTCATGAAAGTCGGGTGCTGCCAGTGGGTGCAGTGCACAGCAGTATGGGCCTCGCACCTTCCATTTTGAACACGTTTTGTGGGATATACAAGTTACTACATACGAAAATTCGTTCACTACAAACCTCTACGCACTATTTCCTACTCATATATTATCCACTAGAATTAAATTTCTTCGATGTCGGGTGCTGCCAGTGGGTGCAGTGCACGGCAGTATGGGCCTCGCACCTTCCATTTTGAACACGTTTTGTGGGATATACAAGTTACTACATACGAAAATTCGTTCACTACAAACCTCTACACACTATTTCCTACACATATCAAGCATTAGAATTAATGTTCTTGAAAGTCGGGTGCTGCCAGTGGCTGCAGTGCACAGCAGTATGGGCCTCGCGCCTTCCATTTTGAACACGTTTTGTGGAAAATACATTTTACTACATACGAAAATTCGTTCACTACAAACCTCTACACACTATTTCCTACACATATCAAGCATTAGAATTAAATTTCTTGAAAGTCGGGTGCTGCCAGTGGGTGCAGTGCACAGCAGTATGGGCCTCGCACCTTCCATTTTGAACACGTTTTGTGGGATATACAAGTTACTACATACGAAAATTCGTTCACTACAAAGCTCAACACACACTATTTCCTACACATATCAAGCATTAGAATTAAATTTCTTGAAAGTCGGGTGCTGCCAGTGGGTGCAGTGCACAGCAGTATGGGCCTCGCACCTTCCATTTTGAACACGTTTTGTGGGATATACAAGTACTACATACGAAAATTCGTTCACTACAAACCTCTACACACTATTTCCTACACATATCAAGCATTAGAATTAAATTTCTTGAAAGTCGGGTGCTGCCAGTGGGTGCAGTGCACAGCAGTATGGGCCTCGCACCTTCCATTTTGAACACGTTTTGTGGGATATACAAGTACTACATACGAAAATTCGTTCACTACAAACCTCTACACACTATTTCCTACACATATCAAGCATTAGAATTAAATTTCTTTAAAGTCGGGTGCTGCCAGTGGGTGCAGTGCACAGCAGTATGGGCCTCGCACCTTCCATTTTGAACACGTTTTGTGGGATAAACAAGTTACTACATACGAAAATTCGTTCACTACAAACCTCTACACACTATTTCCTACACATATCAAGCATTAGAATTAATGTTCTTGAAAGTCGGGTGCTGCCAGTGACTGCAGTGCACAGCAGTATGGGCCTCGCGCCTTCCATTTTGAACACGTTTTGTGGGATATACAAGTTACTACATACGATAATTCGTTCACTACAAACCTCTACACACTATTTCCTACACATATCAAGCATTAGAATAAAATTTCTTGAAAGTCGGGTGCTGCCAGTGGCTGCAGTGCACAGCAGTATGGGCCTCGCGCCTTCCATTTTGAACACGTTTTGTGGGATATACAAGTTACTACATACGAAAATTCGTTCACTACAAACCTCTACACACTATTTCCTACACATATCAAGCATTAGAATTAAATTTCTTGAAAGTCGGGTGCTGCCAGTGGGTGCAGTGCACAGTAGTATGGGCCTCGCACCTTCCATTTTGAACACGTTTTGTGGGATATACAAGTTACTACATACGAAAATTCGTTCACTACACACCTCTACACACTATTTCCTACACATATCAAGCATTAGAATTAATGTTCTTGAAAGTCGGGTGCTGCCAGTGGCTGCAGTGCACAGCAGTATGGGCCTCACGCCTTCCATTTTGAACACGTTTTGTGGGATATACAAGTTACTACATACGAAAATTCGTTCACTACAAACCTCTACACACTATTTCCTACACATATCAAGCATTAGAATTAAATTTCTTGAAAGTCGGGTGCTGCCAGTGGGTGCAGTGCACAGCAGTATGGGCCTCGCACCTTCCATTTTGAACACGTTTTGTGGGATATACAAGTACTACTTACGAAAATTCGTTCACTACAAACCTCTACACACTATTTCCTACACATATCAAGCATTAGAATAAAATTTCTTGAAAGTCGGGTGCTGCCAGTGGGTGCAGTGCACAGCAGTATGGGCCTCGCACCTTCCATTTTGAACACGTTTTGTGGGATATACAAGTACTACATACGAAAATTCGTTCACTACAAACCTTTACACACTATTTCCTACACATATCAAGCATTAGAATTAAATTTCTTGAAAGTCGGGTGCTGCCAGTGGGTGCAGTGCACAGCAGTATGGGCCTCGCACCTTCCATTTTGAACACGTTTTGTGGGATATACAAGTTACTACATACGAAAATTCGTTCACTACAAAGCTCAACACACACTATTTCCTACACATATCAAGCATTAGAATTAAATTTCTTGAAAGTCGGGTGCTGCCAGTGGGTGCAGTGCACAGCAGTATGGGCCTCGCACCTTCCATTTTGAACACGTTTTGTGGGATATACAAGTACTACATACGAAAATTCGTTCACTACAAACCTCTACACACTATTTCCTACACATATCAAGCATTAGAATTAAATTTCTTGAAAGTCGGGTGCTGCCAGTGGGTGCAGTGCACAGCAGTATGGGCCTCGCACCTTCCATTTTGAACACGTTTTGTGGGATATACAAGTACTACATACGAAAATTCGTTCACTACAAACCTCTACACACTATTTCCTACACATATCAAGCATTAGAATTAAATTTCTTTAAAGTCGGGTGCTGCCAGTGGGTGCAGTGCACAGCAGTATGGGCCTCGCACCTTCCATTTTGAACACGTTTTGTGGGATAAACAAGTTACTACATACGAAAATTCGTTCACTACAAACCTCTACACACTATTTCCTACACATATCAAGCATTAGAATTAATGTTCTTGAAAGTCGGGTGCTGCCAGTGACTGCAGTGCACAGCAGTATGGGCCTCGCGCCTTCCATTTTGAACACGTTTTGTGGGATATACAAGTTACTACATACGATAATTCGTTCACTACAAACCTCTACACACTATTTCCTACACATATCAAGCATTAGAATAAAATTTCTTGAAAGTCGGGTGCTGCCAGTGGCTGCAGTGCACAGCAGTATGGGCCTCGCGCCTTCCATTTTGAACACGTTTTGTGGGATATACAAGTTACTACATACGAAAATTCGTTCACTACAAACCTCTACACACTATTTCCTACACATATCAAGCATTAGAATTAAATTTCTTGAAAGTCGGGTGCTGCCAGTGGGTGCAGTGCACAGTAGTATGGGCCTCGCACCTTCCATTTTGAACACGTTTTGTGGGATATACAAGTTACTACATACGAAAATTCGTTCACTACACACCTCTACACACTATTTCCTACACATATCAAGCATTAGAATTAATGTTCTTGAAAGTCGGGTGCTGCCAGTGGCTGCAGTGCACAGCAGTATGGGCCTCGCGCCTTCCATTTTGAACACGTTTTGTGGGATATACAAGTTACTACATACGAAAATTCGTTCACTACAAACCTCTACACACTATTTCCTACACATATCAAGCATTAGAATTAAATTTCTTGAAAGTCGGGTGCTGCCAGTGGGTGCAGTGCACAGCAGTATGGGCCTCGCACCTTCCATTTTGAACACGTTTTGTGGGATATACAAGTTACTACATACGAAAATTCGTTCACTACAAACCTCTACACACTATTTCCTACACATATCAAGCATTAGAATTAATGTTCTTGAAAGTCGGGTGCTGCCAGTGGGTGCAGTGCACAGCAGTATGGGTCTCGCGCCTTCCATTTTGAACACGTTTTGTGGGATATACAAGTTACTACATACGATAATTCGTTCACTACAAACCTCTACACACTATTTCTTACACATATCAAGCATTAGAATTAAATTTCTTGAAAGTCGGGTGCTGCCAGTGGGTGCAGTGCACAGCAGTATGGGCCTCGCACCTTCCATTTTGAACACGTTTTGTGGGATATACAAGTACTACATACGAAAATTCGTTCACTACAAACCTCTACACACTATTTCCTACACATATCAAGCATTAGAATTAAATTTCTTGAAAGTCGGGTGCTGCCAGTGGGTGCAGTGCACAGCAGTATGGGCCACGCACCTTCCATTTTGAACACGTTTTGTGGGATATACAAGTACTACATACGAAAATTCGTTCACTACAAACCTCTACACACTATTTCCTACACATATCAAGCATTAGAATTAAATTTCATGAAAGTCGGGTGCTGCCAGTGGGTGCAGTGCACAGCAGTATGGGCCTCGCACCTTCCATTTTGAACACGTTTTGTGGGATATACAAGTTACTACATACGAAAATTCGTTCACTACAAACCTCTACGCACTATTTCCTACTCATATATTATCCACTAGAATTAAATTTCTTCGATGTCGGGTGCTGCCAGTGGGTGCAGTGCACGGCAGTATGGGCCTCGCACCTTCCATTTTGAACACGTTTTGTGGGATATACAAGTTACTACATACGAAAATTCGTTCACTACAAACCTCTACACACTATTTCCTACACATATCAAGCATTAGAATTAATGTTCTTGAAAGTCGGGTGCTGCCAGTGGCTGCAGTGCACAGCAGAATGGGCCTCGCGCCTTCCATTTTGAACACGTTTTGTGGAAAATACATTTTACTACATACGAAAATTCGTTCACTACAAACCTCTACACACTATTTACTACACATATCAAGCATTAGATTTAAATTTCTTGAAAGTCGGGTGCTGCCAGTGGGTGCAGTGCAGAGCAGTATGGGCTTCGCACCTTCCATTTTGAACACGTTTTGTGGGATATACAAGTTACTACATACGAAAATTCGTTCACTACAAACCTCTACGCACTATTTCCTACACATATATTATCCACTAGAATTAAATTTCTTCGATGTCGGGTGCTGCCAGTGGGTGCAGTGCACAGCAGTATGGGCCTCGCACCTTCCATTTTGAACACGTTTTGTGGGATATACAAGTTACTACATACGAAAATTCGTTCACTACAAACCTCTACACACTATTTCCTACACATATCAAGCATTAGAATTAAATTTCTTGAAAGTCGGGTGCTGCCAGTGGATGCAGTGCACAGCAGTATGGGCCTCGCACCTTCCATTTTGAACACGTTTTGTGGGATATACAAGTTACTACATACGAAAATTCGTTCACTACAAACCTCTACACACTATTTCCTACACATATCAAGCATTAGAATTAAATTTCTTGAAAGTCGGGTGCTGCCAGTGGGTGCAGTGCACAGCAGTATGGGCCTCGCACCTTCCATTTTGAACACGTTTTGTGGGATATACAAGTTACTACATACGAAAATTCGTTCACTACAAACCTCTACACACTATTTCCTACACATATCAAGCATTAGAATTAAATTTCTTGAAAGTCGGGTGCTGCCAGTGGGTGCAGTGCACAGCAGTATGGGCCTCGCACCTTCCATTTTGAACACGTTTTGTGGGATATACAAGTACTACATACGAAAATTCGTTCACTACAAACCTCTACACACTATTTCCTACACATATCAAGCATTAGAATTAATGTTCTTGAAAGTCGGGTGCTGCCAGTGGCTGCAGTGCACAGCAGTATGGGCCTCGCGCCTTCCATTTTGAACACGTTTTGTGGGATATACAAGTTACTACATACGAAAATTCGTTCACTACAAACCTCTACACACTATTTCCTACACATATCAAGCATTAGAATTAAATTTCTTGAAAGTCGGGTGCTGCCAGTGGCTGCAGTGCACAGCAGTATGGGCCTCGCGCCTTCCATTTTGAACACGTTTTGTGGGATATACAAGTTACTACATACGATAATTCGTTCACTACAAACCTCTACACACTATTTCCTACACATATCAAGCATTAGAATAAAATTTCTTGAAAGTCGGGTGCTGCCAGTGGCTGCAGTGCACAGCAGTATGGGCCTCGCACCTTCCATTTTGAACACGTTTTGTGGGATATAAAAGTTACTACATACGAAAATTCGTTCACTACAAACCTCTACACACTATTTCCTACACATATCAAGCATTAGAATTAATGTTCTTGAAAGTCGGGTGCTGCCAGTGGCTGCAGTGCACAGCAGTATGGGCCTCGCGCCTTCCATTTTGAACACGTTTTGTGGGTTATACAAGTTACTACATACGAAAATTCGTTCACTACACACCTCTACACACTATTTCCTACACATATCAAGCATTAGAATTAATGTTCTTGAAAGTCGGGTGCTGCCAGTGGCTGCAGTGCACAGCAGAATGGGCCTCGCGCCTTCCATTTTGAACACGTTTTGTGGGATATACAAGTTACTACATACGAAAATTCGTTCACTACAAACCTCTACACACTATTTCCTACACATATCAAGCATTAGAATTAAATTTCTTGAAAGTCGGGTGCTGCTAGTGGGTGCAGTGCACAGCAGTATGGGCCTCGCACCTTCCATTTTGAACACGTTTTGTGGGATATACAAGTTACTACATACGAAAATTCGTTCACTACAAACCTCTACACACTATTTCCTACACATATCAAGCATTAGAATTAAATTTCTTGAAAGTCGGCTGCTGCCAGTGGCTGCAGTGCACAGCAGTATGGGCCACGCACCTTCCATTTTGAACACGTTTTGTGGGATATACAAGTTACTACATACGAAAATTCGTTCACTACAAACCTCTACACACTATTTCCTACACATATCAAGCATTAGAATTAATGTTCTTGAAAGTCGGGTGCTGCCAGTGGCTGCAGTGCACAGCAGTATGGGCCTCGCGCCTTCCATTTTGAACACGTTTTGTGGGATATACAAGTTACTACATACGAAAATTCGTTCACTACAAACCTCTACACACTATTTCCTACACATATCAAGCATTAGAATTAAATTTCTTGAAAGTCGGGTGCTGCTAGTGGGTGCAGTGCACAGCAGTATGGGCCTCGCACCTTCCATTTTGAACACGTTTTGTGGGATATACAAGTTACTACATACGAAAATTCGTTCACTACAAACCTCTACACACTATTTCCTACACATATCAAGCATTAGAATTAAATTTCTTGAAAGTCGGCTGCTGCCAGTGGCTTCAGTGCACAGCAGTATGGGCCACGCACCTTCCATTTTGAACACGTTTTGTGGGATATACAAGTTACTACATACGAAAATTCGTTCACTACAAACCTCTACACACTATTTCCTACACATATCAAGCATTAGAATTAATGTTCTTGAAAGTCGGGTGCTGCCAGTGGGTGCAGTGCACAGCAGTATGGGCCTCGCACCTTCCATTTTGAACACGTTTTGTGGGATATACAAGTACTACATACGAAAATTCGTTCACTACAAACCTCTACACACTATTTCCTACACATATCAAGCATTAGAATTAATGTTCTGGAAAGTCGGGTGCTGCCAGTGGGTGCAGTGCACAGCAGTATGGGCCTCTCACCTTCCATTTTGAACACGTTTTGTGGGATATACAAGTTACTACATACGAAAATTCGTTCACTACAAACCTCTACGCACTATTTCCTACTCATATATTATCCACTAGAATTAAATTTCTTCGATGTCGGGTGCTGCCAGTGGGTGCAGTGCACGGCAGTATGGGCCTCGCACCTTCCATTTTGAACACGTTTTGTGGGATATACAAGTTACTACATACGAAAATTCGTTCACTACAAACCTCTACACACTATTTCCTACACATATCAAGCATTAGAATTAATGTTCTTGAAAGTCGGGTGCTGCCAGTGGCTGCAGTGCACAGCAGTATGGGCCTCGCGCCTTCCATTTTGAACACGTTTTGTGGAAAATACATGTTACTACATACGAAAATTCGTTCACTACAAACCTCTACACACTATTTACTACACATATCAAGCATTAGATTTAAATTTCTTGAAAGTCGGGTGCTGCCAGTGGGTGCAGTGCAGAGCAGTATGGGCCTCGCACCTTCCATTTTGAACACGTTTTGTGGGATATACAAGTTACTACATACGAAAATTCGTTCACTACAAACCTCTACGCACTATTTCCTACACATATATTATCCACTAGAATTAAATTTCTTCGATGTCGGGTGCTGCCAGTGGGTGCAGTGCACAGCAGTATGGGCCTCGCAACTTCCATTTTGAACACGTTTTGTGGGATATACAAGTTACTACATACGAAAATTCGTTCACTACAAACCTCTACACACTATTTCCTACACATATCAAGCATTAGAATTAAATTTCTTGAAAGTCGGGTGCTGCCAGTGGGTGCAGTGCACAGCAGTATGGGCCTCGCACCTTCCATTTTGAACACGTTTTGTGGGATATACAAGTTACTACATACGAAAATTCGTTCACTACAAACCTCTACACACTATTTCCTACACATATCAAGCATTAGAATTAAATTTCTTGAAAGTCGGGTGCTGCCAGTGGGTGCAGTGCACAGCAGTATGGGCCTCGCACCTTCCATTTTGAACACGTTTTGTGGGATATACAAGTTACTACATACGAAAATTCGTTCACTACAAACCTCTACACACTATTTCCTACACATATCAAGCATTAGAATTAAATTTCTTGAAAGTCGGGTGCTGCCAGTGGGTGCAGTGCACAGCAGTATGGGCCTCGCACCTTCCATTTTGAACACGTTTTGTGGGATATACAAGTACTACATACGAAAATTCGTTCACTACAAACCTCTACACACTATTTCCTACACATATCAAGCATTAGAATTAAATTTCTTGAAAGTCGGTGCTGCCAGTGGGTGCAGTGCACAGCAGTATGGGCCTCGCACCTTCCATTTTGAACACGTTTTGTGGGATATACAAGTTACTACATACGAAAATTCGTTCACTACAAACCTCTACACACTATTTCCTACACATATCAAGCATTAGAATTAATGTTCTTGAAAGTCGGGTGCTGCCAGTGGCTGCAGTGCACAGCAGTATGGGCCTCGCGCCTTCCATTTTGAACACGTTTTGTGGGATATACAAGTTACTACATACGAAAATTCGTTCACTACAAACCTCTACACACTATTTCCTACACATATCAAGCATTAGAATTAAATTTCTTGAAAGTCGGGTGCTGCCAGTGGCTGCAGTGCACAGCAGTATGGGCCTCGCGCCTTCCATTTTGAACACGTTTTGTGGGATATACAAGTTACTACATACGATAATTCGTTCACTACAAACCTCTACACACTATTTCCTACACATATCAAGCATTAGAATAAAATTTCTTGAAAGTCGGGTGCTGCCAGTGGGTGCAGTGCACAGCAGTATGGGCCTCGCACCTTCCATTTTGAACACGTTTTGTGGGATATACAAGTTACTACATACGAAAATTCGTTCACTACAAACCTCTACGCACTATTTCCTACACATATATTATCCACTAGAATTAAATTTCTTCGATGTCGGGTGCTGCCAGTGGGTGCAGTGCACAGCAGTATGGGCCTCGCACCTTCCATTTTGAACACGTTTTGTGGGATATACAAGTTACTACATACGAAAATTCGTTCACTACAAACCTCTACACACTATTTCCTACACATATCAAGCATTAGAATTAATGTTCTTGAAAGTCGGGTGCTGCCAGTGGCTGCAGTGCACAGCAGTATGGGCCTCGCGCCTTCCATTTTGAACACGTTTTGTGGGTTATACAAGTTACTACATACGAAAATTCGTTCACTACACACCTCTACACACTATTTCCTACACATATCAAGCATTAGAATTAATGTTCTTGAAAGTCGGGTGCTGCCAGTGGCTGCAGTGCACAGCAGTATGGGCCTCGCGCCTTCCATTTTGAACACGTTTTGTGGGATATACAAGTTACTACATACGAAAATTCGTTCACTACAAACCTCTACACACTATTTCTTACACATATCAAGCATTAGAATTAAATTTCATGAAAGTCGGGTGCTGCTAGTGGGTGCAGTGCACAGCAGTATGGGCCTCGCACCTTCCATTTTGAACACGTTTTGTGGGATATACAAGTTACTACATACGAAAATTCGTTCACTACAAACCTCTACACACTATTTCCTACACATATCAAGCATTAGAATTAAATTTCTTGAAAGTCGGCTGCTGCCAGTGGCTGCAGTGCACAGCAGTATGGGCCACGCACCTTCCATTTTGAACACGTTTTGTGGGATATACAAGTTACTACATACGAAAATTCGTTCACTACAAACCTCTACACACTATTTCCTACACATATCAAGCATTAGAATTAATGTTCTTGAAAGTCGGGTGCTGCCAGTGGCTGCAGTGCACAGCAGTATGGGCCTCGCGCCTTCCATTTTGAACACGTTTTGTGGGATATACAAGTTACTACATACGAAAATTCGTTCACTACAAACCTCTACACACTATTTCCTACACATATCAAGCATTAGAATTAAATTTCTTGAAAGTCGGGTGCTGCTAGTGGGTGCAGTGCACAGCAGTATGGGCCTCGCACCTTCCATTTTGAACACGTTTTGTGGGATATACAAGTTACTACATACGAAAATTCGTTCACTACAAACCTCTACACACTATTTCCTACACATATCAAGCATTATAATTAATGTTCTTGAAAGTCGGCTGCTGCCAGTGGCTGCAGTGCACAGCAGTATGGGCCTCGCACCTTCCATTTTGAACACGTTTTGTGGGATATACAAGTTACTACATACGAAAATTCGTTCACTACAAACCTCTACACACTATTTCCTACACATATCAAGCATTAGAATTAATGTTCTTGAAAGTCGGGTGCTGCCAGTGGCTGCAGTGCACAGCAGTATGGGCCTCGCGCCTTCCATTTTGAACACGTTTTGTGGGATATACAAGTTACTACATACGAAAATTCGTTCACTACAAACCTCTACACACTATTTCCTACACATATCAAGCATTAGAATTAAATTTCTTGAAAGTCGGGTGCTGCCAGTGGGTGCAGTGCACAGCAGTATGGGCCTCTCACCTTCCATTTTGAACACGTTTTGTGGGATATACAAGTTACTACATACGAAAATTCGTTCACTACAAACCTCTACGCACTATTTCCTACTCATATATTATCCACTAGAATTAAATTTCTTCGATGTCGGGTGCTGCCAGTGGGTGCAGTGCACGGCAGTATGGGCCTCGCACCTTCCATTTTGAACACGTTTTGTGGGATATACAAGTTACTACATACGAAAATTCGTTCACTACAAACCTCTACACACTATTTCCTACACATATCAAGCATTAGAATTAATGTTCTTGAAAGTCGGGTGCTGCCAGTGGCTGCAGTGCACAGCAGTATGGGCCTCGCGCCTTCCATTTTGAACACGTTTTGTGGAAAATACATGTTACTACATACGAAAATTCGTTCACTACAAACCTCTACACACTATTTACTACACATATCAAGCATTAGATTTAAATTTCTTGAAAGTCGGGTGCTGCCAGTGGGTGCAGTGCAGAGCAGTATGGGCCTCGCACCTTCCATTTTGAACACGTTTTGTGGGATATACAAGTTACTACATACGAAAATTCGTTCACTACAAACCTCTACGCACTATTTCCTACACATATATTATCCACTAGAATTAAATTTCTTCGATGTCGGGTGCTGCCAGTGGGTGCAGTGCACAGCAGTATGGGCCTCGCACCTTCCATTTTGAACACGTTTTGTGGGATATACAAGTTACTACATACGAAAATTCGTTCACTACAAACCTCTACACACTATTTCCTACACATATCAAGCATTAGAATTAAATTTCTTGAAAGTCGGGTGCTGCCAGTGGGTGCAGTGCACAGCAGTATGGGCCTCGCACCTTCCATTTTGAACACGTTTTGTGGGATATACAAGTTACTACATACGAAAATTCGTTCACTACAAACCTCTACACACTATTTCCTACACATATCAAGCATTAGAATTAATGTTCTTGAAAGTCGGGTGCTGCCAGTGGCTGCAGTGCACAGCAGTATGGGCCTCGCACCTTCCATTTTGAACACGTTTTGTGGGATATACAAGTTACTACATACGAAAATTCGTTCACTACAAACCTCTACGCACTATTTCCTACTCATATATTATCCACTAGAATTAAATTTCTTCGATGTCGGGTGCTGCCAGTGGGTGCAGTGCACGGCAGTATGGGCCTCGCACCTTCCATTTTGAACACGTTTTGTGGGATATACAAGTTACTACATACGAAAATTCGTTCACTACAAACCTCTACACACTATTTCCTACACATATCAAGCATTAGAATTAATGTTCTTGAAAGTCGGGTGCTGCCAGTGGCTGCAGTGCACAGCAGTATGGGCCTCGCGCCTTCCATTTTGAACACGTTTTGTGGGATATACAAGTTACTACATACGAAAATTCGTTCACTACAAACCTCTACACACTATTTCCTACACATATCAAGCATTAGAATTAATGTTCTTGAAAGTCGGGTGCTGCCAGTGGCTGCAGTGCACAGCAGTATGGGCCTCGCACCTTCCATTTTGAACACGTTTTGTGGGATATACAAGTTACTACATACGAAAATTCGTTCACTACAAACCTCTACACACTATTTCCTACACATATCAAGCATTAGAATTAATGTTCTTGAAAGTCGGGTGCTGCCAGTGGCTGCAGTGCACAGCAGTATGGGCCTCACGCCTTCCATTTTGAACACGTTTTGTGGGATATACAAGTTACTACATTCGAAAATTCGTTCACTACAAACCTCTACACACTATTTCCTACACATATCAAGCATTAGAATTAAATTTCTTGAAAGTCGGGTGCTGCCAGTGGCTGCAGTGCACAGCAGTATGGGCCTCGCGCCTTCCATTTTGAACACGTTTTGTGGGATATACAAGTTACTACATACGAAAATTCGTTCACTACAAACCTCTACACACTATTTCCTACACATATCAAGCATTAGAATTAAATTTCTTGAAAGTCGGGTGCTGCTAGTGGGTGCAGTGCACAGCAGTATGGGCCTCGCACCTTCCATTTTGAACACGTTTTGTGGGATATACAAGTTACTACATACGAAAATTCGTTCACTACAAACCTCTACACACTATTTCCTACACATATCAAGCATTATAATTAATGTTCTTGAAAGTCGGGTGCTGCCAGTGGCTGCAGTGCACAGCAGTATGGGCCTCGCACCTTCCATTTTGAACACGTTTTGTGGGATATACAAGTTACTACATACGAAAATTCGTTCACTACAAACCTCTACACACTATTTCCTACACATATCAAGCATTAGAATTAATGTTCTTGAAAGTCGGGTGCTGCCAGTGGCTGCAGTGCACAGCAGTATGGGCCTCGCGCCTTCCATTTTGAACACGTTTTGTGGGATATACAAGTTACTACATACGAAAATTCGTTCACTACAAACCTCTACACACTATTTCCTACACATATCAAGCATTAGAATTAAATTTCTTGAAAGTCGGGTGCTGCCAGTGGGTGCAGTGCACAGCAGTATGGGCCTCTCACCTTCCATTTTGAACACGTTTTGTGGGATATACAAGTTACTACATACGAAAATTCGTTCACTACAAACCTCTACGCACTATTTCCTACTCATATATTATCCACTAGAATTAAATTTCTTCGATGTCGGGTGCTGCCAGTGGGTGCAGTGCACGGCAGTATGGGCCTCGCACCTTCCATTTTGAACACGTTTTGTGGGATATACAAGTTACTACATACGAAAATTCGTTCACTACAAACCTCTACACACTATTTCCTACACATATCAAGCATTAGAATTAATGTTCTTGAAAGTCGGGTGCTGCCAGTGGCTGCAGTGCACAGCAGTATGGGCCTCGCGCCTTCCATTTTGAACACGTTTTGTGGAAAATACATGTTACTACATACGAAAATTCGTTCACTACAAACCTCTACACACTATTTACTACACATATCAAGCATTAGATTTAAATTTCTTGAAAGTCGGGTGCTGCCAGTGGGTGCAGTGCAGAGCAGTATGGGCCTCGCACCTTCCATTTTGAACACGTTTTGTGGGATATACAAGTTACTACATACGAAAATTCGTTCACTACAAACCTCTACGCACTATTTCCTACACATATATTATCCACTAGAATTAAATTTCTTCGATGTCGGGTGCTGCCAGTGGGTGCAGTGCACAGCAGTATGGGCCTCGCACCTTCCATTTTGAACACGTTTTGTGGGATATACAAGTTACTACATACGAAAATTCGTTCACTACAAACCTCTACACACTATTTCCTACACATATCAAGCATTAGAATTAAATTTCTTGAAAGTCGGGTGCTGCCAGTGGGTGCAGTGCACAGCAGTATGGGCCTCGCACCTTCCATTTTGAACACGTTTTGTGGGATATACAAGTTACTACATACGAAAATTCGTTCACTACAAACCTCTACACACTATTTCCTACACATATCAAGCATTAGAATTAATGTTCTTGAAAGTCGGGTGCTGCCAGTGGCTGCAGTGCACAGCAGTATGGGCCTCGCACCTTCCATTTTGAACACGTTTTGTGGGATATACAAGTTACTACATACGAAAATTCGTTCACTACAAACCTCTACGCACTATTTCCTACTCATATATTATCCACTAGAATTAAATTTCTTCGATGTCGGGTGCTGCCAGTGGGTGCAGTGCACGGCAGTATGGGCCTCGCACCTTCCATTTTGAACACGTTTTGTGGGATATACAAGTTACTACATACGAAAATTCGTTCACTACAAACCTCTACACACTATTTCCTACACATATCAAGCATTAGAATTAATGTTCTTGAAAGTCGGGTGCTGCCAGTGGCTGCAGTGCACAGCAGTATGGGCCTCGCGCCTTCCATTTTGAACACGTTTTGTGGGATATACAAGTTACTACATACGAAAATTCGTTCACTACAAACCTCTACACACTATTTCCTACACATATCAAGCATTAGAATTAATGTTCTTGAAAGTCGGGTGCTGCCAGTGGCTGCAGTGCACAGCAGTATGGGCCTCGCACCTTCCATTTTGAACACGTTTTGTGGGATATACAAGTTACTACATACGAAAATTCGTTCACTACAAACCTCTACACACTATTTCCTACACATATCAAGCATTAGAATTAAATTTCTTGAAAGTCGGGTGCTGCCAGTGGCTGCAGTGCACAGCAGTATGGGCCTCGCGCCTTCCATTTTGAACACGTTTTGTGGGATATACAAGTTACTACATACGATAATTCGTTCACTACAAACCTCTACACACTATTTCCTACACATATCAAGCATTAGAATAAAATTTCTTGAAAGTCGGGTGCTGCCAGTGGGTGCAGTGCACAGCAGTATGGGCCTCTCACCTTCCATTTTGAACACGTTTTGTGGGATATACAAGTTACTACATACGAAAATTCGTTCACTACAAACCTCTACGCACTATTTCCTACTCATATATTATCCACTAGAATTAAATTTCTTCGATGTCGGGTGCTGCCAGTGGGTGCAGTGCACGGCAGTATGGGCCTCGCACCTTCCATTTTGAACACGTTTTGTGGGATATACAAGTTACTACATACGAAAATTCGTTCACTACAAACCTCTACACACTATTTCCTACACATATCAAGCATTAGAATTAATGTTCTTGAAAGTCGGGTGCTGCCAGTGGCTGCAGTGCACAGCAGTATGGGCCTCGCGCCTTCCATTTTGAACACGTTTTGTGGAAAATACATGTTACTACATACGAAAATTCGTTCACTACAAACCTCTACACACTATTTACTACACATATCAAGCATTAGATTTAAATTTCTTGAAAGTCGGGTGCTGCCAGTGGGTGCAGTGCAGAGCAGTATGGGCCTCGCACCTTCCATTTTGAACACGTTTTGTGGGATATACAAGTTACTACATACGAAAATTCGTTCACTACAAACCTCTACGCACTATTTCCTACACATATATTATCCACTAGAATTAAATTTCTTCGATGTCGGGTGCTGCCAGTGGGTGCAGTGCACAGCAGTATGGGCCTCGCACCTTCCATTTTGAACACGTTTTGTGGGATATACAAGTTACTACATACGAAAATTCGTTCACTACAAACCTCTACACACTATTTCCTACACATATCAAGCATTAGAATTAAATTTCTTGAAAGTCGGGTGCTGCCAGTGGGTGCAGTGCACAGCAGTATGGGCCTCGCACCTTCCATTTTGAACACGTTTTGTGGGATATACAAGTTACTACATACGAAAATTCGTTCACTACAAACCTCTACACACTATTTCCTACACATATCAAGCATTAGAATTAAATTTCTTGAAAGTCGGGTGCTGCCAGTGGGTGCAGTGCACAGCAAGTATGGGCCTCGCACCTTCCATTTTGAACACGTTTTGTGGGATATACAAGTTACTACATACGAAAATTCGTTCACTACAAACCTCTACACACTATTTCCTACACATATCAAGCATTAGAATTAAATTTCTTGAAAGTCGGGTGCTGCCAGTGGGTGCAGTGCACAGCAGTATGGGCCTCGCACCTTCCATTTTGAACACGTTTTGTGGGATATACAAGTACTACATACGAAAATTCGTTCACTACAAACCTCTACACACTATTTCCTACACATATCAAGCATTAGAATTAAATTTCTTGAAAGTCGGTGCTGCCAGTGGGTGCAGTGCACAGCAGTATGGGCCTCGCACCTTCCATTTTGAACACGTTTTGTGGGATATACAAGTTACTACATACGAAAATTCGTTCACTACAAACCTCTACACACTATTTCCTACACATATCAAGCATTAGAATTAATGTTCTTGAAAGTCGGGTGCTGCCAGTGGCTGCAGTGCACAGCAGTATGGGCCTCGCGCCTTCCATTTTGAACACGTTTTGTGGGATATACAAGTTACTACATACGAAAATTCGTTCACTACAAACCTCTACACACTATTTCCTACACATATCAAGCATTAGAATTAAATTTCTTGAAAGTCGGGTGCTGCCAGTGGCTGCAGTGCACAGCAGTATGGGCCTCGCGCCTTCCATTTTGAACACGTTTTGTGGGATATACAAGTTACTACATACGATAATTCGTTCACTACAAACCTCTACACACTATTTCCTACACATATCAAGCATTAGAATAAAATTTCTTGAAAGTCGGGTGCTGCCAGTGGGTGCAGTGCACAGCAGTATGGGCCTCGCACCTTCCATTTTGAACACGTTTTGTGGGATATAAAAGTTACTACATACGAAAATTCGTTCACTACAAACCTCTACACACTATTTCCTACACATATCAAGCATTAGAATTAATGTTCTTGAAAGTCGGGTGCTGCCAGTGGCTGCAGTGCACAGCAGTATGGGCCTCGCGCCTTCCATTTTGAACACGTTTTGTGGGATATACAAGTTACTACATACGAAAATTCGTTCACTACAAACCTCTACACACTATTTCCTACACATATCAAGCATTAGAATTAAATTTCTTGAAAGTCGGCTGCTGCCAGTGGCTGCAGTGCACAGCAGTATGGGCCACGCACCTTCCATTTTGAACACGTTTTGTGGGATATACAAGTTACTACATACGAAAATTCGTTCACTACAAACCTCTACACACTATTTCCTACACATATCAAGCATTAGAATTAATGTTCTTGAAAGTCGGGTGCTGCCAGTGGCTGCAGTGCACAGCAGTATGGGCCTCGCGCCTTCCATTTTGAACACGTTTTGTGGGATATACAAGTTACTACATACGAAAATTCGTTCACTACAAACCTCTACACACTATTTCCTACACATATCAAGCATTAGAATTAAATTTCTTGAAAGTCGGGTGCTGCTAGTGGGTGCAGTGCACAGCAGTATGGGCCTCGCACCTTCCATTTTGAACACGTTTTGTGGGATATACAAGTTACTACATACGAAAATTCGTTCACTACAAACCTCTACACACTATTTCCTACACATATCAAGCATTAGAATTAATGTTCTTGAAAGTCGGGTGCTGCCAGTGGCTGCAGTGCACAGCAGTATGGGCCACGCACCTTCCATTTTGAACACGTTTTGTGGGATATACAAGTTACTACATACGAAAATTCGTTCACTACAAACCTCTACACACTATTTCCTACACATATCAAGCATTAGAATTAAATTTCTTGAAAGTCGGGTGCTGCTAGTGGGTGCAGTGCACAGCAGTATGGGCCTCGCACCTTCCATTTTGAACACGTTTTGTGGGATATACAAGTTACTACATACGAAAATTCGTTCACTACAAACCTCTACACACTATTTCCTACACATATCAAGCATTAGAATTAATGTTCTTGAAAGTCGGGTGCTGCCAGTGGCTGCAGTGCACAGCAGTATGGGCCACGCACCTTCCATTTTGAACACGTTTTGTGGGATATACAAGTTACTACATACGAAAATTCGTTCACTACAAACCTCTACACATTATTTCCTACACATATCAAGCATTAGAATTAATGTTCTTGAAAGTCGGGTGCTGCCAGTGGCTGCAGTGCACAGCAGTATGGGCCTCGCACCTTCCATTTTGAACACGTTTTGTGGGATATACAAGTTACTACATACGAAAATTCGTTCACTACAAACCTCTACACACTATTTCCTACACATATCAAGCATTAGAATTAATGTTCTTGAAAGTCGGGTGCTGCCAGTGGCTGCAGTGCACAGCAGTATGGGCCTCGCGCCTTCCATTTTGAACACGTTTTGTGGGATATACAAGTTACTACATACGAAAATTCGTTCACTACAAACCTCTACACACTATTTCCTACACATATCAAGCATTAGAATTAATGTTCTTGAAAGTCGGGTGCTGCCAGTGGCTGCAGTGCACAGCAGTATGGGCCTCGCACCTTCCATTTTGAACACGTTTTGTGGGATATACAAGTTACTACATACGAAAATTCGTTCACTACAAACCTCTACACACTATTTCCTACACATATCAAGCATTAGAATTAATGTTCTTGAAAGTCGGGTGCTGCCAGTGGCTGCAGTGCACAGCAGTATGGGCCTCGCGCCTTCCATTTTGAACACGTTTTGTGGGATATACAAGTTACTACATACGAAAATTCGTTCACTACAAACCTCTACACACTATTTCCTACACATATCAAGCATTAGAATTAAATTTCTTGAAAGTCGGGTGCTGCCAGTGGCTGCAGTGCACAGCAGTATGGGCCTCGCGCCTTCCATTTTGAACACGTTTTGTGGGATATACAAGTTACTACATACGATAATTCGTTCACTACAAACCTCTACACACTATTTCCTACACATATCAAGCATTAGAATAAAATTTCTTGAAAGTCGGGTGCTGCCAGTGGGTGCAGTGCACAGCAGTATGGGCCTCGCACCTTCCATTTTGAACACGTTTTGTGGGATATAAAAGTTACTACATACGAAAATTCGTTCACTACAAACCTCTACACACTATTTCCTACACATATCAAGCATTAGAATTAATGTTCTTGAAAGTCGGGTGCTGCCAGTGGCTGCAGTGCACAGCAGTATGGGCCTCGCGCCTTCCATTTTGAACACGTTTTGTGGGTTATACAAGTTACTACATACGAAAATTCGTTCACTACACACCTCTACACACTATTTCCTACACATATCAAGCATTAGAATTAATGTTCTTGAAAGTCGGGTGCTGCCAGTGGCTGCAGTGCACAGCAGTATGGGCCTCGCGCCTTCCATTTTGAACACGTTTTGTGGGATATACAAGTTACTACATACGAAAATTCGTTCACTACAAACCTCTACACACTATTTCCTACACATATCAAGCATTAGAATTAAATTTCTTGAAAGTCGGGTGCTGCTAGTGGGTGCAGTGCACAGCAGTATGGGCCTCGCACCTTCCATTTTGAACACGTTTTGTGGGATATACAAGTTACTACATACGAAAATTCGTTCACTACAAACCTCTACACACTATTTCCTACACATATCAAGCATTAGAATTAAATTTCTTGAAAGTCGGCTGCTGCCAGTGGCTGCAGTGCACAGCAGTATGGGCCACGCACCTTCCATTTTGAACACGTTTTGTGGGATATACAAGTTACTACATACGAATATTCGTTCACTACAAACCTCTACACACTATTTGCTACACATATCAAGCATTAGAATTAAATTTATTGAAAGTCGGGTGCTGCCAGTGGGTGCAGTGCACAGCAGTATGGGCCTCGCGCCTTCCATTTTGAACACGTTTGGTTCGATATACAAGTTACTACATATGAAAATTCGTTCACTACAAACCTCTACACACTATTTCCTACACATATCAAGCATTAGAATTAAATTTCTTGAAAGTCGGGTGCTGCCAGTGGGTGCAGTGCACAGCAGTATGGGCCTAGCACCTTCCATTTTGAACACGTTTTGTGGGATATACAAGTACTACTTACGAAAATTCGTTCACTACAAACCTCTACACACTATTTTCTACATATATCAAGCATTAGAATTAAATTTCTTGATTGTCGGGTGCTGCCAGTGTGTGCAGTGCACAGCAGTATGGGCCTCGCACCTTCCATTTTGAACACGTTTTGTGGGATATACAAGTACTACATACGAAAATTCGTTCACTACAAACCTCTACACACTATTTCCAACACATATCAAGCATTAGAATTAATGTTCTTGAAAGTCGGGTGCTGCCAGTGGCTGCAGTGCACAGCAGTATGGGCCTCGCGCCTTCCATTTTGAACACGTTTTGTGGAAAATAAATGTTACTACATACGAAAATTCGTTCACTACAAACCTCTACACACTATTTCCTACACATATCAAGCATTAGACTTAAATTTCTTGAAAGTCGGGTGCTGCCAGTGGGTGCAGTGCACAGCAGTATGGGCCTCGCACCTTCCATTTTGAACACGTTTTGTGGGATATACAAGTACTACATACGAAAATTCGTTCACTACAAACCTCTACACACTATTTCCTACACATATCAAGCATTAGAATTAAATTTCTTGAAAGTCGGGTGCTGCCAGTGGGTGCAGTGCACAGCAGTATGGGCCTCGCACCTTCCATTTTGAACACGTTTTGTGGGATATACAAGTACTACATACGAAAATTCGTTCACTACAAACCTCTACACACTATTTCCTACACATATCAAGCATTAGAATAAAATTTCTTGAAAGTCGGGTGCTGCCAGTGGGTGCAGTGCACAGCAGTATGGGCCTCGCACCTTCCATTTTGAACACGTTTTGTGGGATATTCAAGTACTACATACGAAAATTCGTTCACTACAAACCTCTACACACTATTTCCTACACATATCAAGCATTAGAATAAAATTTCTTGAAAGTCGGGTGCTGCCAGTGGGTGCAGTGCACAGCAGTATGGGCCTCGCACCTTCCATTTTGAACACGTTTTGTGGGATATACAAGTACTACATACGAAAATTCGTTCACTACAAACCTCTACACACTATTTCCTACACATATCAAGCATTAGAATTAAATTTCTTGAAAGTCGGGTGCTGCCAGTGGGTGCAGTGCACAGCAGTATGGGCCTCGCACCTTCCATTTTGAACACGTTTTGTGGGATATACAAGTACTACATACGAAAATTCGTTCACTACAAACCTCTACACACTATTTCCTACACATATCAAGCATTAGAATTAAATTTCTTGAAAGTCGGGTGCTGCCAGTGGGTGCAGTGCACAGCAGTATGGGCCTCGCACCTTCCATTTTGAACACGTTTTGTGGGATATACAAGTACTACATACGAAAATTCGTTCACTACAAACCTCTACACACTATTTCCTACACATATCAAGCATTAGACTTAAATTTCTTGAAAGTCGGGTGCTGCCAGTGGGTGCAGTGCACAGCAGTATGGGCCTCGCACCTTCCATTTTGAACACGTTTTGTGGGATATACAAGTACTACACACGAAAATTCGTTCACTACAAACCTCTACACACTATTTCCTACACATATCAAGCATTAGAATTAAATTTCTTGAAAGTCGGGTGCTGCCAGTGGGTGCAGTGCACAGCAGTATGGGCCTCGCACCTTCCATTTTGAACACGTTTTGTGGGATATACAAGTACTACATACGAAAATTCGTTCACTACAAACCTCTACACACTATTTCCTACACATATCAAGCATTAGAATTAAATTTCTTGAAAGTCGGGTGCTGCCAGTGGGTGCAGTGCACAGCAGTATGGGCCTCGCACCTTCCATTTTGAACACGTTTTGTGGGATATACAAGTACTACATACGAAAATTCGTTCACTACAAACCTCTACACACTATTTCCTACACATATCAAGCATTAGACTTAAATTTCTTGAAAGTCGGGTGCTGCCAGTGGGTGCAGTGCACAGCAGTATGGGCCTCGCACCTTCCATTTTGAACACGTTTTGTGGGATATACAAGTACTACATACGAAAATTCGTTCACTACAAATCTCTACACACTATTTCCTACACATATCAAGCATTAGAATTAAATTTCTTGAAAGTCGGGTGCTGCCAGTGGGTGCAGTGCACAGCAGTATGGGCCTCGCACCTTCCATTTTGAACACGTTTTGTGGGATATACAAGTACTACATACGAAAATTCGTTCACTACAAACCTCTACACACTATTTCCTACACATATCAAGCATTAGACTTAAATTTCTTGAAAGTCGGGTGCTGCCAGTGGGTGCAGTGCACAGCAGTATGGGCCTCGCACCTTCCATTTTGAACACGTTTTGTGGGATATACAAGTACTACATACGAAAATTCGTTCACTACAAACCTCTACACACTATTTCCTACACATATCAAGCATTAGAATTAAATTTCTTGAAAGTCGGGTGCTGCCAGTGGGTGCAGTGCACAGCAGTATGGGCCTCGCACCTTCCATTTTGAACACGTTTTGTGGGATATACAAGTACTACATACGAAAATTCGTTCACTACAAACCTCTACACACTATTTCCTACACATATCAAGCATTAGAATTAAATTTCTTGAAAGTCGGGTGCTGCCAGTGGGTGCAGTGCACAGCAGTATGGGCCTCGCACCTTCCATTTTGAACACGTTTTGTGGGATATACAAGTACTACATACGAAAATTCGTTCACTACAAACCTCTACACACTATTTCCTACACATATCAAGCATTAGAATTAAATTTCTTGAAAGTCGGGTGCTGCCAGTGGGTGCAGTGCACAGCAGTATGGGCCTCGCACCTTCCATTTTGAACACGTTTTGTGGGATATACAAGTACTACATACGAAAATTCGTTCACTACAAACCTCTACACACTATTTCCTACACATATCAAGCATTAGAATTAAATTTCTTGAAAGTCGGGTGCTGCCAGTGGGTGCAGTGCACAACAGTATGGGCCTCGCACCTTCCATTTTGAACACGTTTTGTGGGATATAAAAGATACTACATACGAAAATTCGTTCACTACAAACCTCTACACACTATTTCCTACACATATCAAGCATTAGAATAAAATTTCTTGAAAGTCGGGTGCTGCCAGTGGGTGCAGTGCACAGCAGTATGGGCCTCGCACCTTCCATTTTGAACACGTTTTGTGGGATATACAAGTTACTACATACGAAAATTCGTTCACTACAAACATCTACACACTATTTCCTACACATATCAAGCATTAGAATAAAATTTCTTGAAAGTCGGGTGCTGCCAGTGGGTGCAGTGCACAGCAGTATGGGCCTCGCACCTTCCATTTTGAACACGTTTTGTGGGATATACAAGTACTACATACGAAAATTCGTTCACTACAAACCTCTACACACTATTTCCTACACATATCAAGCATTAGAATTAAATTTCTTGAAAGTCGGGTGCTGCCAGTGGGTGCAGTGCACAGCAGTATGGGCCTCGCACCTTCCATTTTGAACACGTTTTGTGGGATATACAAGTACTACATACGAAAATTCGTTCACTACAAACCTCTACACACTATTTCCTACACATATCAAGCATTAGAATTAAATTTCTTGAAAGTCGGGTGCTGCCAGTGGGTGCAGTGCACAGCAGTATGGGCCTCGCACCTTCCATTTTGAACACGTTTTGTGGGATATACAAGTACTACATACGAAAATTCGTTCACTACAAACCTCTACACACTATTTCCTACACATATCAAGCATTAGAATTAAATTTCTTGAAAGTCGGGTGCTGCCAGTGGGTGCAGTGCACAGCAGTATGGGCCTCGCACCTTCCATTTTGAACACGTTTTGTGGGATATACAAGTACTACATACGAAAATTCGTTCACTACAAACCTCTACACACTATTTCCTACACATATCAAGCATTAGAATTAAATTTCTTGAAAGTCGGGTGCTGCCAGTGGGTGCAGTGCACAGCAGTATGGGCCTCGCACCTTCCATTTTGAACACGTTTTGTGGGATATACAAGTACTACATACGAAAATTCGTTCACTACAAACCTCTACACACTATTTCCTACACATATCAAGCATTAGAATTAAATTTCTTGAAAGTCGGGTGCTGCCAGTGGGTGCAGTGCACAGCAGTATGGGCCTCGCACCTTCCATTTTGAACACGTTTTGTGGGATATACAAGTACTACATACGAAAATTCGTTCACTACAAACCTCTACACACTATTTCCTACACATATCAAGCATTAGAATTAAATTTCTTTAAAGTCGGGTGCTGCCAGTGGGTGCAGTGCACAGCAGTATGGGCCTCGCACCTTCCATTTTGAACACGTTTTGTGGGATATACAAGTTACTACATACGAAAATTCGTTCACTACAAACCTCTACGCACTATTTCCTACTCATATATTATCCACTAGAATTAAATTTCTTCGATGTCGGGTGCTGCCAGTGGGTGCAGTGCACGGCAGTATGGGCCTCGCACCTTCCATTTTGAACACGTTTTGTGGGATATACAAGTTACTACATACGAAAATTCGTTCACTACAAACCTCTACACACTATTTCCTACACATATCAAGCATTAGAATTAAATTTCTTGAAAGTCGGGTGCTGCCAGTGGGTGCAGTGCACAGCAGTATGGGCCTCGCACCTTCCATTTTGAACACGTTTTGTGGGATATACAAGTACTACATACGAAAATTCGTTCACTACAAACCTCTACACACTATTTCCTACATATATCAAGCATTAGAATTAAATTTCTTGAAAGTCGGGTGCTGCCAGTGGGTGCAGTGCACAGCAGTATGGGCCTCGCACCTTCCATTTTGAACACGTTTTGTGGGATATACAAGTACTACATACGAAAATTCGTCCACTACAAACCTCTACACACTATTTCCTACACATATCAAGCATTATAATAAAATTTCTTGAAAGTCGGGTGCTGCCAGTGGGTGCAGTGCACAGCAGTATGGGCCTCGCACCTTCCATTTTGAACACGTTTTGTGGGATATACAAGTACTACATACGAAAATTCGTTCACTACAAACCTCTACACACTATTTCCTACACATATCAAGCATTAGACTTAAATTTCTTGAAAGTCGGGTGCTGCCAGTGGGTGCAGTGCACAGCAGTATGGGCCTCGCACCTTCCATTTTGAACACGTTTTGTGGGATATACAAGTACTACATACGAAAATTCGTTCACTACAACCCTCTACACACTATTTCCTACACATATCAAGCATTAGAATTAAATTTCTTGAAAGTCGGGTGCTGCCAGTGGGTGCAGTGCACAGCAGTATGGGCCTCGCACCTTCCATTTTGAACACGTTTTGTGGGATATACAAGTACTACATACGAAAATTCGTTCACTACAAACCTCTACACACTATTTCCTACACATATCAAGCATTAGAATTAAATTTCTTGAAAGTCGGGTGCTGCCAGTGGGTGCAGTGCACAGCAGTATGGGCCTCGCACCTTCCATTTTGAACACGTTTTGTGGGATATACAAGTACTACATACGAAAATTCGTTCACTACAAACCTCTACACACTATTTCCTACACATATCAAGCATTAGAATTAAATTTCTTGAAAGTCGGGTGCTGCCAGTGGGTGCAGTGCACAGCAGTATGGGCCTCGCACCTTCCATTTTGAACACGTTTTGTGGGATATACAAGTACTACATACGAAAATTCGTTCACTACAAACCTCTACACACTATTTCCTACACATATCAAGCATTAGACTTAAATTTCTTGAAAGTCGGGTGCTGCCAGTGGGTGCAGTGCACAGCAGTATGGGCCTCGCACCTTCCATTTTGAACACGTTTTGTGGGATATACAAGTACTACATACGAAAATTCGTTCACTACAAACCTCTACACACTATTTCCTACACATATCAAGCATTAGAATTAAATTTCTTGAAAGTCGGGTGCTGCCAGTGGGTGCAGTGCACAGCAGTATGGGCCTCGCACCTTCCATTTTGAACACGTTTTGTGGGATATACAAGTACTACATACGAAAATTCGTTCACTACAAACCTCTACACACTATTTCCTACACATATCAAGCATTAGAATTAAATTTCTTGAAAGTCGGGTGCTGCCAGTGGGTGCAGTGCACAGCAGTATGGGCCTCGCACCTTCCATTTTGAACACGTTTTGTGGGATATACAAGTACTACATACGAAAATTCGTTCACTACAAACCTCTACACACTATTTCCTACACATATCAAGCATTAGAATTAAATTTCTTGAAAGTCGGGTGCTGCCAGTGGGTGCAGTGCACAGCAGTATGGGCCTCGCACCTTCCATTTTGAACACGTTTTGTGGGATATACAAGTACTACATACGAAAATTCGTTCACTAC
Source organism: Locusta migratoria (assembly GCA_026315105.1). Classification (NCBI taxonomy): domain Eukaryota; kingdom Metazoa; phylum Arthropoda; class Insecta; order Orthoptera; family Acrididae; genus Locusta; species Locusta migratoria. The sequence continues at coordinate 800,796,326 of CM048755.1, read as the reverse complement.
AAACCTCTACACACTATTTCCTACACATATCAAGCATTAGACTTAAATTTCTTGAAAGTCGGGTGCTGCCAGTGGGTGCAGTGCACAGCAGTATGGGCCTCGCACCTTCCATTTTGAACACGTTTTGTGGGATATACAAGTACTACATACGAAAATTCGTTCACTACAAACCTCTACACACTATTTCCTACACATATCAAGCATTAGAATTAAATTTCTTGAAAGTCGGGTGCTGCCAGTGGGTGCAGTGCACAGCAGTATGGGCCTCGCACCTTCCATTTTGAACACGTTTTGTGGGATATACAAGTACTACATACGAAAATTCGTTCACTACAAACCTCTACACACTATTTCCTACACATATCAAGCATTAGACTTAAATTTCTTGAAAGTCGGGTGCTGCCAGTGGGTGCAGTGCACAGCAGTATGGGCCTCGCACCTTCCATTTTGAACACGTTTTGTGGGATATACAAGTACTACATACGAAAATTCGTTCACTACAAACCTCTACACACTATTTCCTACACATATCAAGCATTAGAATTAAATTTCTTGAAAGTCGGGTGCTGCCAGTGGGTGCAGTGCACAGCAGTATGGGCCTCGCACCTTCCATTTTGAACACGTTTTGTGGGATATACAAGTACTACATACGAAAATTCGTTCACTACAAACCTCTACACACTATTTCCTACACATATCAAGCATTAGAATTAATTTTCTTGAAAGTCGGGTGCTGCCAGTGGGTGCAGTGCACAGCAGTATGGGCCTCGCACCTTCCATTTTGAACACGTTTTGTGGGATATACAAGTACTACATACGAAAATTCGTTCACTACAAACCTCTACACACTATTTCCTACACATATCAAGCATTAGACTTAAATTTCTTGAAAGTCGGGTGCTGCCAGTGGGTGCAGTGCACAGCAGTATGGGCCTCGCACCTTCCATTTTGAACACGTTTTGTGGGATATACATGTACTACATACGAAAATTCGTTCACTACAAACCTCTACACACTATTTCCTACACATATCAAGCATTAGACTTAAATTTCTTGAAAGTCGGGTGCTGCCAGTGGGTGCAGTGCACAGCAGTATGGGCCTCGCACCTTCCATTTTGAACACGTTTTGTGGGATATACAAGTACTACATACGAAAATTCGTTCACTACAAACCTCTACACACTATTTCCTACACATATCAAGCATTAGAATTAAATTTCTTGAAAGTCGGGTGCTGCCAGTGGGTGCAGTGCACAGCAGTATGGGCCTCGCACCTTCCATTTTGAACACGTTTTGTGGGATATACAAGTACTACATACGAAAATTCGTTCACTACAAACCTCTACACACTATTTCCTACACATATCAAGCATTAGACTTAAATTTCTTGAAAGTCGGGTGCTGCCAGTGGGTGCAGTGCACAGCAGTATGGGCCTCGCACCTTCCATTTTGAACACGTTTTGTGGGATATACAAGTACTACATACGAAAATTCGTTCACTACAAACCTCTACACACTATTTCCTATACATATCAAGCATTAGAATTAAATTTCTTGAAAGTCGGGTGCTGCCAGTGGGTGCAGTGCACAGCAGTATGGGCCTCGCACCTTCCATTTTGAACACGTTTTGTGGGATATACAAGTACTACATACGAAAATTCGTTCACTACAAACCTCTACACACTATTTCCTACACATATCAAGCATTAGACTTAAATTTCTTGAAAGTCGGGTGCTGCCAGTGGGTGCAGTGCACAGCAGTATGGGCCTCGCACCTTCCATTTTGAACACGTTTTGTGGGATATACAAGTACTACATACGAAAATTCGTTCACTACAAACCTCTACACACTATTTCCTACACATATCAAGCATTAGAATTAAATTTCTTGAAAGTCGGGTGCTGCCAGTGGGTGCAGTGCACAGCAGTATGGGCCTCGCACCTTCCATTTTGAACACGTTTTGTGGGATATACAAGTACTACATACGAAAATTCGTTCACTACAAACCTCTACACACTATTTCCTACACATATCAAGCATTAGAATTAAATTTCTTGAAAGTCGGGTGCTGCCAGTGGGTGCAGTGCACAGCAGTATGGGCCTCGCACCTTCCATTTTGAACACGTTTTGTGGGATATACAAGTACTACATACGAAAATTCGTTCACTACAAACCTCTACACACTATTTCCTACACATATCAAGCATTAGAATTAAATTTCTTGAAAGTCGGGTGCTGCCAGTGGGTGCAGTGCACAGCAGTATGGGCCTCGCACCTTCCATTTTGAACACGTTTTGTGGGATATACAAGTACTACATACGAAAATTCGTTCACTACAAACCTCTACACACTATTTCCTACACATATCAAGCATTAGACTTAAATTTCTTGAAAGTCGGGTGCTGCCAGTGGGTGCAGTGCACAGCAGTATGGGCCTCGCACCTTCCATTTTGAACACGTTTTGTGGGATATACAAGTACTACATACGAAAATTCGTTCACTACAAACCTCTACACACTATTTCCTACACATATCAAGCATTAGAATTAAATTTCTTGAAAGTCGGGTGCTGCCAGTGGGTGCAGTGCACAGCAGTATGGGCCTCGCACCTTCCATTTTGAACACGTTTTGTGGGATATACAAGTACTACATACGAAAATTCGTTCACTACAAACCTCTACACACTATTTCCTACACATATCAAGCATTAGACTTAAATTTCTTGAAAGTCGGGTGCTGCCAGTGGGTGCAGTGCACAGCAGTATGGGCCTCGCACCTTCCATTTTGAACACGTTTTGTGGGATATACAAGTACTACATACGAAAATTCGTTCACTACAAACCTCTACACACTATTTCCTACACATATCAAGCATTAGAATTAAATTTCTTGAAAGTCGGGTGCTGCCAGTGGGTGCAGTGCACAGCAGTATGGGCCTCGCACCTTCCATTTTGAACACGTTTTGTGGGATATACAAGTACTACATACGAAAATTCGTTCACTACAAACCTCTACACACTATTTCCTACACATATCAAGCATTAGAATTAAATTTCTTGAAAGTCGGGTGCTGCCAGTGGGTGCAGTGCACAGCAGTATGGGCCTCGCACCTTCCATTTTGAACACGTTTTGTGGGATATACAAGTACTACATACGAAAATTCGTTCACTACAAACCTCTACACACTATTTCCTACACATATCAAGCATTAGAATTAAATTTCTTGAAAGTCGGGTGCTGCCAGTGGGTGCAGTGCACAGCAGTATGGGCCTCGCACCTTCCATTTTGAACACGTTTTGTGGGATATACAAGTACTACATACGAAAATTCGTTCACTACAAACCTCTACACACTATTTCCTACACATATCAAGCATTAGAATTAAATTTCTTGAAAGTCGGGTGCTGCCAGTGGGTGCAGTGCACAGCAGTATGGGCCTCGCACCTTCCATTTTGAACACGTTTTGTGGGATATACAAGTACTACATACGAAAATTCGTTCACTACAAACCTCTACACACTATTTCCTACACATATCAAGCATTAGAATTAAATTTCTTGAAAGTCGGGTGCTGCCAGTGGGTGCAGTGCACAGCAGTATGGGCCTCGCACCTTCCATTTTGAACACGTTTTGTGGGATATACAAGTACTACATACGAAAATTCGTTCACTACAAACCTCTACACACTATTTCCTACACATATCAAGCATTAGAATTAAATTTCTTGAAAGTCGGGTGCTGCCAGTGGGTGCAGTGCACAGCAGTATGGGCCTCGCACCTTCCATTTTGAACACGTTTTGTGGGATATACAAGTACTACATACGAAAATTCGTTCACTACAAACCTCTACACACTATTTCCTACACATATCAAGCATTAGAATTAAATTTCTTGAAAGTCGGGTGCTGCCAGTGGGTGCAGTGCACAGCAGTATGGGCCTCGCACCTTCCATTTTGAACACGTTTTGTGGGATATACAAGTACTACATACGAAAATTCGTTCACTACAAACCTCTACACACTATTTCCTACACATATCAAGCATTAGAATTAAATTTCTTGAAAGTCGGGTGCTGCCAGTGGGTGCAGTGCACAGCAGTATGGGCCTCGCACCTTCCATTTTGAACACGTTTTGTGGGATATACAAGTACTACATACGAAAATTCGTTCACTACAAACCTCTACACACTATTTCCTACACATATCAAGCATTAGAATTAAATTTCTTGAAAGTCGGGTGCTGCCAGTGGGTGCAGTGCACAGCAGTATGGGCCTCGCACCTTCCATTTTGAACACGTTTTGTGGGATATACAAGTACTACATACGAAAATTCGTTCACTACAAACCTCTACACACTATTTCCTACACATATCAAGCATTAGAATTAAATTTCTTGAAAGTCGGGTGCTGCCAGTGGGTGCAGTGCACAGCAGTATGGGCCTCGCACCTTCCATTTTGAACACGTTTTGTGGGATATACAAGTACTACATACGAAAATTCGTTCACTACAAACCTCTACACACTATTTCCTACACATATCAAGCATTAGAATTAAATTTCTTGAAAGTCGGGTGCTGCCAGTGGGTGCAGTGCACAGCAGTATGGGCCTCGCACCTTCCATTTTGAACACGTTTTGTGGGATATACAAGTACTACATACGAAAATTCGTTCACTACAAACCTCTACACACTATTTCCTACACATATCAAGCATTAGAATTAAATTTCTTGAAAGTCGGGTGCTGCCAGTGGGTGCAGTGCACAGCAGTATGGGCCTCGCACCTTCCATTTTGAACACGTTTTGTGGGATATACAAGTACTACATACGAAAATTCGTTCACTACAAACCTCTACACACTATTTCCTACACATATCAAGCATTAGAATTAAATTTCTTGAAAGTCGGGTGCTGCCAGTGGGTGCAGTGCACAGCAGTATGGGCCTCGCACCTTCCATTTTGAACACGTTTTGTGGGATATACAAGTACTACATACGAAAATTCGTTCACTACAAACCTCTACACACTATTTCCTACACATATCAAGCATTAGAATTAAATTTCTTGAAAGTCGGGTGCTGCCAGTGGGTGCAGTGCACAGCAGTATGGGCCTCGCACCTTCCATTTTGAACACGTTTTGTGGGATATACAAGTACTACATACGAAAATTCGTTCACTACAAACCTCTACACACTATTTCCTACACATATCAAGCATTAGAATTAAATTTCTTGAAAGTCGGGTGCTGCCAGTGGGTGCAGTGCACAGCAGTATGGGCCTCGCACCTTCCATTTTGAACACGTTTTGTGGGATATACAAGTACTACATACGAAAATTCGTTCACTACAAACCTCTACACACTATTTCCTACACATATCAAGCATTAGAATTAAATTTCTTGAAAGTCGGGTGCTGCCAGTGGGTGCAGTGCACAGCAGTATGGGCCTCGCACCTTCCATTTTGAACACGTTTTGTGGGATATACAAGTTACTACATACGAAAATTCGTTCACTACAAACTTCTACACACTATTTCCTACACATATCAAACATTAGAATTAATGTTCTTGAAAGTCGGGTGCTGCCAGTGGCTGCAGTGCACAGCAGTATGGGCCTCGCACCTTCCATTTTGAACACGTTTTGTGGGATATACAAGTACTACATACGAAAATTCGTTCACTACAAACCTCTACACACTATTTCCTACACATATCAAGCATTAGAATTAAATTTCTTGAAAGTCGGGTGCTGCCAGTGGGTGCAGTGCACAGCAGTATGGGCCTCGCACCTTCCATTTTGAACACGTTTTGTGGGATATACAAGTACTACATACGAAAATTCGTTCACTACAAACCTCTACACACTATTTCCTACACATATCAAGCATTAGAATTAAATTTCTTGAAAGTCGGGTGCTGCCAGTGGGTGCAGTGCACAGCAGTATGGGCCTCGCACCTTCCATTTTGAACACGTTTTGTGGGATATACAAGTACTACATACGAAAATTCGTTCACTACAAACCTCTACACACTATTTCCTACACATATCAAGCATTAGACTTAAATTTCTTGAAAGTCGGGTGCTGCCAGTGGGTGCAGTGCACAGCAGTATGGGCCTCGCACCTTCCATTTTGAACACGTTTTGTGGGATATACAAGTACTACATACGAAAATTCGTTCACTACAAACCTCTACACACTATTTCCTACACATATCAAGCATTAGAATTAAATTTCTTGAAAGTCGGGTGCTGCCAGTGGGTGCAGTGCACAGCAGTATGGGCCTCGCACCTTCCATTTTGAACACGTTTTGTGGGATATACAAGTACTACATACGAAAATTCGTTCACTACAAACCTCTACACACTATTTCCTACACATATCAAGCATTAGAATTAAATTTCTTGAAAGTCGGGTGCTGCCAGTGGGTGCAGTGCACAGCAGTATGGGCCTCGCACCTTCCATTTTGAACACGTTTTGTGGGATATACAAGTTACTACATACGAAAATTCGTTCACTACAAACTTCTACACACTATTTCCTACACATATCAAACATTAGAATTAATGTTCTTGAAAGTCGGGTGCTGCCAGTGGCTGCAGTGCACAGCAGTATGGGCCTCGCACCTTCCATTTTGAACACGTTTTGTGGGATATACAAGTACTACATACGAAAATTCGTTCACTACAAACCTCTACACACTATTTCCTACACATATCAAGCATTAGAATTAAATTTCTTGAAAGTCGGGTGCTGCCAGTGGGTGCAGTGCACAGCAGTATGGGCCTCGCACCTTCCATTTTGAACACGTTTTGTGGGATATACAAGTACTACATACGAAAATTCGTTCACTACAAACCTCTACACACTATTTCCTACACATATCAAGCATTAGACTTAAATTTCTTGAAAGTCGGGTGCTGCCAGTGGGTGCAGTGCACAGCAGTATGGGCCTCGCACCTTCCATTTTGAACACGTTTTGTGGGATATACAAGTACTACATACGAAAATTCGTTCACTACAAACCTCTACACACTATTTCCTACACATATCAAGCATTAGACTTAAATTTCTTGAAAGTCGGGTGCTGCCAGTGGGTGCAGTGCACAGCAGTATGGGCCTCGCACCTTCCATTTTGAACACGTTTTGTGGGATATACAAGTACTACATACGAAAATTCGTTCACTACAAACCTCTACACACTATTTCCTACACATATCAAGCATTAGAATTAAATTTCTTGAAAGTCGGGTGCTGCCAGTGGGTGCAGTGCACAGCAGTATGGGCCTCGCACCTTCCATTTTGAACACGTTTTGTGGGATATACAAGTACTACATACGAAAATTCGTTCACTACAAACCTCTACACACTATTTCCTACACATATCAAGCATTAGACTTAAATTTCTTGAAAGTCGGGTGCTGCCAGTGGGTGCAGTGCACAGCAGTATGGGCCTCGCACCTTCCATTTTGAACACGTTTTGTGGGATATACAAGTACTACATACGAAAATTCGTTCACTACAAACCTCTACACACTATTTCCTACACATATCAAGCATTAGACTTAAATTTCTTGAAAGTCGGGTGCTGCCAGTGGGTGCAGTGCACAGCAGTATGGGCCTCGCACCTTCCATTTTGAACACGTTTTGTGGGATATACAAGTACTACATACGAAAATTCGTTCACTACAAACCTCTACACACTATTTCCTACACATATCAAGCATTAGAATTAAATTTCTTGAAAGTCGGGTGCTGCCAGTGGGTGCAGTGCACAGCAGTATGGGCCTCGCACCTTCCATTTTGAACACGTTTTGTGGGATATACAAGTACTACATACGAAAATTCGTTCACTACAAACCTCTACACACTATTTCCTACACATATCAAGCATTAGAATTAAATTTCTTGAAAGTCGGGTGCTGCCAGTGGGTGCAGTGCACAGCAGTATGGGCCTCGCACCTTCCATTTTGAACACGTTTTGTGGGATATACAAGTACTACATACGAAAATTCGTTCACTACAAACCTCTACACACTATTTCCTACACATATCAAGCATTAGAATTAAATTTCTTGAAAGTCGGGTGCTGCCAGTGGGTGCAGTGCACAGCAGTATGGGCCTCGCACCTTCCATTTTGAACACGTTTTGTGGGATATACAAGTACTACATACGAAAATTCGTTCACTACAAACCTCTACACACTATTTCCTACACATATCAAGCATTAGAATTAAATTTCTTGAAAGTCGGGTGCTGCCAGTGGGTGCAGTGCACAGCAGTATGGGCCTCGCACCTTCCATTTTGAACACGTTTTGTGGGATATACAAGTACTACATACGAAAATTCGTTCACTACAAACCTCTACACACTATTTCCTACACATATCAAGCATTAGAATTAAATTTCTTGAAAGTCGGGTGCTGCCAGTGGGTGCAGTGCACAGCAGTATGGGCCTCGCACCTTCCATTTTGAACACGTTTTGTGGGATATACAAGTACTACATACGAAAATTCGTTCACTACAAACCTCTACACACTATTTCCTACACATATCAAGCATTAGAATTAAATTTCTTGAAAGTCGGGTGCTGCCAGTGGGTGCAGTGCACAGCAGTATGGGCCTCGCACCTTCCATTTTGAACACGTTTTGTGGGATATACAAGTACTACATACGAAAATTCGTTCACTACAAACCTCTACACACTATTTCCTACACATATCAAGCATTAGAATTAAATTTCTTGAAAGTCGGGTGCTGCCAGTGGGTGCAGTGCACAGCAGTATGGGCCTCGCACCTTCCATTTTGAACACGTTTTGTGGGATATACAAGTACTACATACGAAAATTCGTTCACTACAAACCTCTACACACTATTTCCTACACATATCAAGCATTAGAATTAAATTTCTTGAAAGTCGGGTGCTGCCAGTGGGTGCAGTGCACAGCAGTATGGGCCTCGCACCTTCCATTTTGAACACGTTTTGTGGGATATACAAGTACTACATACGAAAATTCGTTCACTACAAACCTCTACACACTATTTCCTACACATATCAAGCATTAGAATTAAATTTCTTGAAAGTCGGGTGCTGCCAGTGGGTGCAGTGCACAGCAGTATGGGCCTCGCACCTTCCATTTTGAACACGTTTTGTGGGATATACAAGTACTACATACGAAAATTCGTTCACTACAAACCTCTACACACTATTTCCTACACATATCAAGCATTAGAATTAAATTTCTTGAAAGTCGGCTGCTGCCAGTGGGTGCAGTGCACAGCAGTATGGGCCTCGCACCTTCCATTTTGAACACGTTTTGTGGGATATACAAGTACTACATACGAAAATTCGTTCACTACAAACCTCTACACACTATTTCCTACACATATCAAGCATTAGAATTAAATTTCTTGAAAGTCGGGTGCTGCCAGTGGGTGCAGTGCACAGCAGTATGGGCCTCGCACCTTCCATTTTGAACACGTTTTGTGGGATATACAAGTACTACATACGAAAATTCGTTCACTACAAACCTCTACACACTATTTCCTACACATATCAAGCATTAGAATTAAATTTCTTGAAAGTCGGGTGCTGCCAGTGGGTGCAGTGCACAGCAGTATGGGCCTCGCACCTTCCATTTTGAACACGTTTTGTGGGATATACAAGTACTACATACGAAAATTCGTTCACTACAAACCTCTACACACTATTTCCTACACATATCAAGCATTAGACTTAAATTTCTTGAAAGTCGGGTGCTGCCAGTGGGTGCAGTGCACAGCAGTATGGGCCTCGCACCTTCCATTTTGAACACGTTTTGTGGGATATACAAGTACTACATACGAAAATTCGTTCACTACAAACCTCTACACACTATTTCCTACACATATCAAGCATTAGAATTAAATTTCTTGAAAGTCGGGTGCTGCCAGTGGGTGCAGTGCACAGCAGTATGGGCCTCGCACCTTCCATTTTGAACACGTTTTGTGGGATATACAAGTACTACATACGAAAATTCGTTCACTACAAACCTCTACACACTATTTCCTACACATATCAAGCATTAGAATTAAATTTCTTGAAAGTCGGGTGCTGCCAGTGGGTGCAGTGCACAGCAGTATGGGCCTCGCACCTTCCATTTTTAACACGTTTTGTGGGATATACAAGTACTACATACGAAAATTCGTTCACTACAAACCTCTACACACTATTTCCTACACATATCAAGCATTAGAATTAAATTTCTTGAAAGTCGGGTGCTGCCAGTGGGTGCAGTGCACAGCAGTATGGGCCTCGCACCTTCCATTTTGAACACGTTTTGTGGGATATACAAGTACTACATACGAAAATTCGTTCACTACAAACCTCTACACACTATTTCCTACACATATCAAGCATTAGAATTAAATTTCTTGAAAGTCGGGTGCTGCCAGTGGGTGCAGTGCACAGCAGTATGGGCCTCGCACCTTCCATTTTGAACACGTTTTGTGGGATATACAAGTACTACATACGAAAATTCGTTCACTACAAACCTCTACACACTATTTCCTACACATATCAAGCATTAGAATTAAATTTCTTGAAAGTCGGGTGCTGCCAGTGGGTGCAGTGCACAGCAGTATGGGCCTCGCACCTTCCATTTTGAACACGTTTTGTGGGATATACAAGTACTACATACGAAAATTCGTTCACTACAAACCTCTACACACTATTTCCTACACATATCAAGCATTAGAATTAAATTTCTTGAAAGTCGGGTGCTGCCAGTGGGTGCAGTGCACAGCAGTATGGGCCTCGCACCTTCCATTTTGAACACGTTTTGTGGGATATACAAGTACTACATACGAAAATTCGTTCACTACAAACCTCTACACACTATTTCCTACACATATCAAGCATTAGAATTAAATTTCTTGAAAGTCGGGTGCTGCCAGTGGGTGCAGTGCACAGCAGTATGGGCCTCGCACCTTCCATTTTGAACACGTTTTGTGGGATATACAAGTACTACATACGAAAATTCGTTCACTACAAACCTCTACACACTATTTCCTACACATATCAAGCATTAGAATTAAATTTCTTGAAAGTCGGGTGCTGCCAGTGGGTGCAGTGCACAGCAGTATGGGCCTCGCACCTTCCATTTTGAACACGTTTTGTGGGATATACAAGTACTACATACGAAAATTCGTTCACTACAAACCTCTACACACTATTTCCTACACATATCAAGCATTAGAATTAAATTTCTTGAAAGTCGGGTGCTGCCAGTGGGTGCAGTGCACAGCAGTATGGGCCTCGCACCTTCCATTTTGAACACGTTTTGTGGGATATACAAGTACTACATACGAAAATTCGTTCACTACAAACCTCTACACACTATTTCCTACACATATCAAGCATTAGAATTAAATTTCTTGAAAGTCGGGTGCTGCCAGTGGGTGCAGTGCACAGCAGTATGGGCCTCGCACCTTCCATTTTGAACACGTTTTGTGGGATATACAAGTACTACATACGAAAATTCGTTCACTACAAACCTCTACACACTATTTCCTACACATATCAAGCATTAGAATTAAATTTCTTGAAAGTCGGGTGCTGCCAGTGGGTGCAGTGCACAGCAGTATGGGCCTCGCACCTTCCATTTTGAACACGTTTTGTGGGATATACAAGTACTACATACGAAAATTCGTTCACTACAAACCTCTACACACTATTTCCTACACATATCAAGCATTAGAATTAAATTTCTTGAAAGTCGGGTGCTGCCAGTGGGTGCAGTGCACAGCAGTATGGGCCTCGCACCTTCCATTTTGAACACGTTTTGTGGGATATACAAGTACTACATACGAAAATTCGTTCACTACAAACCTCTACACACTATTTCCTACACATATCAAGCATTAGAATTAAATTTCTTGAAAGTCGGGTGCTGCCAGTGGGTGCAGTGCACAGCAGTATGGGCCTCGCACCTTCCATTTTGAACACGTTTTGTGGGATATACAAGTACTACATACGAAAATTCGTTCACTACAAACCTCTACACACTATTTCCTACACATATCAAGCATTAGAATTAAATTTCTTGAAAGTCGGGTGCTGCCAGTGGGTGCAGTGCACAGCAGTATGGGCCTCGCACCTTCCATTTTGAACACGTTTTGTGGGATATACAAGTACTACATACGAAAATTCGTTCACTACAAACCTCTACACACTATTTCCTACACATATCAAGCATTAGAATTAAATTTCTTGAAAGTCGGGTGCTGCCAGTGGGTGCAGTGCACAGCAGTATGGGCCTCGCACCTTCCATTTTGAACACGTTTTGTGGGATATACAAGTACTACATACGAAAATTCGTTCACTACAAACCTCTACACACTATTTCCTACACATATCAAGCATTAGAATTAAATTTCTTGAAAGTCGGGTGCTGCCAGTGGGTGCAGTGCACAGCAGTATGGGCCTCGCACCTTCCATTTTGAACACGTTTTGTGGGATATACAAGTACTACATACGAAAATTCGTTCACTACAAACCTCTACACACTATTTCCTACACATATCAAGCATTAGAATTAAATTTCTTGAAAGTCGGGTGCTGCCAGTGGGTGCAGTGCACAGCAGTATGGGCCTCGCACCTTCCATTTTGAACACGTTTTGTGGGATATACAAGTACTACATACGAAAATTCGTTCACTACAAACCTCTACACACTATTTCCTACACATATCAAGCATTAGAATTAAATTTCTTGAAAGTCGGGTGCTGCCAGTGGGTGCAGTGCACAGCAGTATGGGCCTCGCACCTTCCGTTTTGAACACGTTTTGTGGGATATACAAGTACTACATACGAAAATTCGTTCACTACAAACCTCTACACACTATTTCCTACACATATCAAGCATTAGAATTAAATTTCTTGAAAGTCGGGTGCTGCCAGTGGGTGCAGTGCACAGCAGTATGGGCCTCGCACCTTCCATTTTGAACACGTTTTGTGGGATATACAAGTACTACATACGAAAATTCGTTCACTACAAACCTCTACACACTATTTCCTACACATATCAAGCATTAGAATTAAATTTCTTGAAAGTCGGGTGCTGCCAGTGGGTGCAGTGCACAGCAGTATGGGCCTCGCACCTTCCATTTTGAACACGTTTTGTGGGATATACAAGTACTACATACGAAAATTCGTTCACTACAAACCTCTACACACTATTTCCTACACATATCAAGCATTAGAATTAAATTTCTTGAAAGTCGGGTGCTGCCAGTGGGTGCAGTGCACAGCAGTATGGGCCTCGCACCTTCCATTTTGAACACGTTTTGTGGGATATACAAGTACTACATACGAAAATTCGTTCACTACAAACCTCTACACACTATTTCCTACACATATCAAGCATTAGAATTAAATTTCTTGAAAGTCGGGTGCTGCCAGTGGGTGCAGTGCACAGCAGTATGGGCCTCGCACCTTCCATTTTGAACACGTTTTGTGGGATATACAAGTACTACATACGAAAATTCGTTCACTACAAACCTCTACACACTATTTCCTACACATATCAAGCATTAGAATTAAATTTCTTGAAAGTCGGGTGCTGCCAGTGGGTGCAGTGCACAGCAGTATGGGCCTCGCACCTTCCATTTTGAACACGTTTTGTGGGATATACAAGTACTACATACGAAAATTCGTTCACTACAAACCTCTACACACTATTTCCTACACATATCAAGCATTAGAATTAAATTTCTTGAAAGTCGGGTGCTGCCAGTGGGTGCAGTGCACAGCAGTATGGGCCTCGCACCTTCCATTTTGAACACGTTTTGTGGGATATACAAGTACTACATACGAAAATTCGTTCACTACAAACCTCTACACACTATTTCCTACACATATCAAGCATTAGAATTAAATTTCTTGAAAGTCGGGTGCTGCCAGTGGGTGCAGTGCACAGCAGTATGGGCCTCGCACCTTCCATTTTGAACACGTTTTGTGGGATATACAAGTACTACATACGAAAATTCGTTCACTACAAACCTCTACACACTATTTCCTACACATATCAAGCATTAGAATTAAATTTCTTGAAAGTCGGCTGCTGCCAGTGGGTGCAGTGCACAGCAGTATGGGCCTCGCACCTTCCATTTTGAACACGTTTTGTGGGATATACAAGTACTACATACGAAAATTCGTTCACTACAAACCTCTACACACTATTTCCTACACATATCAAGCATTAGAATTAAATTTCTTGAAAGTCGGGTGCTGCCAGTGGGTGCAGTGCACAGCAGTATGGGCCTCGCACCTTCCATTTTGAACACGTTTTGTGGGATATACAAGTACTACATACGAAAATTCGTTCACTACAAACCTCTACACACTATTTCCTACACATATCAAGCATTAGAATTAAATTTCTTGAAAGTCGGGTGCTGCCAGTGGGTGCAGTGCACAGCAGTATGGGCCTCGCACCTTCCATTTTGAACACGTTTTGTGGGATATACAAGTACTACATACGAAAATTCGTTCACTACAAACCTCTACACACTATTTCCTACACATATCAAGCATTAGAATTAAATTTCTTGAAAGTCGGGTGCTGCCAGTGGGTGCAGTGCACAGCAGTATGGGCCTCGCACCTTCCATTTTGAACACGTTTTGTGGGATATACAAGTACTACATACGAAAATTCGTTCACTACAAACCTCTACACACTATTTCCTACACATATCAAGCATTAGAATTAAATTTCTTGAAAGTCGGGTGCTGCCAGTGGGTGCAGTGCACAGCAGTATGGGCCTCGCACCTTCCATTTTGAACACGTTTTGTGGGATATACAAGTACTACATACGAAAATTCGTTCACTACAAACCTCTACACACTATTTCCTACACATATCAAGCATTAGAATTAAATTTCTTGAAAGTCGGGTGCTGCCAGTGGGTGCAGTGCACAGCAGTATGGGCCTCGCACCTTCCATTTTGAACACGTTTTGTGGGATATACAAGTACTACATACGAAAATTCGTTCACTACAAACCTCTACACACTATTTCCTACACATATCTAGCATTAGAATTAAATTTCTTGAAAGTCGGGTGCTGCCAGTGGGTGCAGTGCACAGCAGTATGGGCCTCGCACCTTCCATTTTGAACACGTTTTGCGGGATATACAAGTACTACATACGAAAATTCGTTCACTACAAACCTCTACACACTATTTCCTACACATATCAAGCATTAGAATTAAATTTCTTGAAAGTCGGGTGCTGCCAGTGGGTGCAGTGCACAGCAGTATGGGCCTCGCACCTTCCATTTTGAACACGTTTTGTGGGATATACAAGTACTACATACGAAAATTCGTTCACTACAAACCTCTACACACTATTTCCTACACATATCAAGCATTAGAATTAAATTTCTTGAAAGTCGGGTGCTGCCAGTGGGTGCAGTGCACAGCAGTATGGGCCTCGCACCTTCCATTTTGAACACGTTTTGTGGGATATACAAGTACTACATACGAAAATTCGTTCACTACAAACCTCTACACACTATTTCCTACACATATCAAGCATTAGAATTAAATTTCTTGAAAGTCGGGTGCTGCCAGTGGGTGCAGTGCACAGCAGTATGGGCCTCGCACCTTCCATTTTGAACACGTTTTGTGGGATATACAAGTACTACATACGAAAATTCGTTCACTACAAACCTCTACACACTATTTCCTACACATATCAAGCATTAGAATTAAATTTCTTGAAAGTCGGGTGCTGCCAGTGGGTGCAGTGCACAGCAGTATGGGCCTCGCACCTTCCATTTTGAACACGTTTTGTGGGATATACAAGTACTACATACGAAAATTCGTTCACTACAAACCTCTACACACTATTTCCTACACATATCAAGCATTAGAATTAAATTTCTTGAAAGTCGGGTGCTGCCAGTGGGTGCAGTGCACAGCAGTATGGGCCTCGGACCTTCCATTTTGAACACGTTTTGTGGGATATACAAGTACTACATACGAAAATTCGTTCACTACAAACCTCTACACACTATTTCCTACACATATCAAGCATTAGAATTAAATTTCTTGAAAGTCGGGTGCTGCCAGTGGGTGCAGTGCACAGCAGTATGGGCCTCGCACCTTCCATTTTGAACACGTTTTGTGGGATATACAAGTACTACATACGAAAATTCGTTCACTACAAACCTCTACACACTATTTCCTACACATATCAAGCATTAGAATTAAATTTCTTGAAAGTCGGGTGCTGCCAGTGGGTGCAGTGCACAGCAGTATGGGCCTCGCACCTTCCATTTTGAACACGTTTTGTGGGATATACAAGTACTACATACGAAAATTCGTTCACTACAAACCTCTACACACTATTTCCTACACATATCAAGCATTAGAATTAAATTTCTTGAAAGTCGGGTGCTGCCAGTGGGTGCAGTGCACAGCAGTATGGGCCTCGCACCTTCCATTTTTAACACGTTTTGTGGGATATACAAGTACTACATACGAAAATTCGTTCACTACAAACCTCTACACACTATTTCCTACACATATCAAGCATTAGAATTAAATTTCTTGAAAGTCGGGTGCTGCCAGTGGGTGCAGTGCACAGCAGTATGGGCCTCGCACCTTCCATTTTGAACACGTTTTGTGGGATATACAAGTACTACATACGAAAATTCGTTCACTACAAACCTCTACACACTATTTCCTACACATATCAAGCATTAGAATTAAATTTCTTGAAAGTCGGGTGCTGCCAGTGGGTGCAGTGCACAGCAGTATGGGCCTCGCACCTTCCATTTTGAACACGTTTTGCGGGATATACAAGTACTACATACGAAAATTCGTTCACTACAAACCTCTACACACTATTTCCTACACATATCAAGCATTAGAATTAAATTTCTTGAAAGTTGGGTGCTGCCAGTGGGTGCAGTGCACACCAGTATGGGCCTCGCACCTTCCATTTTGAACACGTTTTGTGGGATATACAAGTACTACATACGAAAATTCGTTCACTACAAACCTCTACACACTATTTCCTACACATATCAAGCATTAGAATTAAATTTCTTGAAAGTCGGGTGCTGCCAGTGGGTGCAGTGCACAGCAGTATGGGCCTCGCACCTTCCATTTTGAACACGTTTTGTGGGATATACAAGTACTACATACGAAAATTCGTTCACTACAAACCTCTACACACTATTTCCTACACATATCAAGCATTAGAATTAAATTTCTTGAAAGTCGGGTGCTGCCAGTGGGTGCAGTGCACAGCAGTATGGGCCTCGCACCTTCCATTTTGAACACGTTTTGTGGGATATACAAGTACTACATACGAAAATTCGTTCACTACAAACCTCTACACACTATTTCCTACACATATCAAGCATTAGAATTAAATTTCTTGAAAGTCGGGTGCTGCCAGTGGGTGCAGTGCACAGCAGTATGGGCCTCGCACCTTCCATTTTGAACACGTTTTGTGGGATATACAAGTACTACATACGAAAATTCGTTCACTACAAACCTCTACACACTATTTCCTACACATATCAAGCATTAGAATTAAATTTCTTGAAAGTCGGGTGCTGCCAGTGGGTGCAGTGCACAGCAGTATGGGCCTCGCACCTTCCATTTTGAACACGTTTTGTGGGATATACAAGTACTACATACGAAAATTCGTTCACTACAAACCTCTACACACTATTTCCTACACATATCAAGCATTAGAATTAAATTTCTTGAAAGTCGGGTGCTGCCAGTGGGTGCAGTGCACAGCAGTATGGGCCTCGCACCTTCCATTTTGAACACGTTTTGTGGGATATACAAGTACTACATACGAAAATTCGTTCACTACAAACCTCTACACACTATTTCCTACACATATCAAGCATTAGAATTAAATTTCTTGAAAGTCGGGTGCTGCCAGTGGGTGCAGTGCACAGCAGTATGGGCCTCGCACCTTCCATTTTGAACACGTTTTGTGGGATATACAAGTACTACATACGAAAATTCGTTCACTACAAACCTCTACACACTATTTCCTACACATATCAAGCATTAGAATTAAATTTCTTGAAAGTCGGGTGCTGCCAGTGGGTGCAGTGCACAGCAGTATGGGCCTCGCACCTTCCATTTTGAACACGTTTTGTGGGATATACAAGTACTACATACGAAAATTCGTTCACTACAAACCTCTACACACTATTTCCTACACATATCAAGCATTAGAATTAAATTTCTTGAAAGTCGGGTGCTGCCAGTGGGTGCAGTGCACAGCAGTATGGGCCTCGCACCTTCCATTTTGAACACGTTTTGTGGGATATACAAGTACTACATACGAAAATTCGTTCACTACAAACCTCTACACACTATTTCCTACACATATCAAGCATTAGAATTAAATTTCTTGAAAGTCGGGTGCTGCCAGTGGGTGCAGTGCACAGCAGTATGGGCCTCGCACCTTCCATTTTGAACACGTTTTGTGGGATATACAAGTACTACATACGAAAATTCGTTCACTACAAACCTCTACACACTATTTCCTACACATATCAAGCATTAGAATTAAATTTCTTGAAAGTCGGGTGCTGCCAGTGGGTGCAGTGCACAGCAGTATGGGCCTCGCACCTTCCATTTTGAACACGTTTTGTGGGATATACAAGTACTACATACGAAAATTCGTTCACTACAAACCTCTACACACTATTTCCTACACATATCAAGCATTAGAATTAAATTTCTTGAAAGTCGGGTGCTGCCAGTGGGTGCAGTGCACAGCAGTATGGGCCTCGCACCTTCCATTTTGAACACGTTTTATGGGATATACAAGTACTACATACGAAAATTCGTTCACTACAAACCTCTACACACTATTTCCTACACATATCAAGCATTAGAATTAAATTTCTTGAAAGTCGGGTGCTGCCAGTGGGTGCAGTGCACAGCAGTATGGGCCTCGCACCTTCCATTTTGAACACGTTTTGTGGGATATACAAGTACTACATACGGAAATTCGTTCACTACAAACCTCTACACACTATTTCCTACACATATCAAGCATTAGAATTAAATTTCTTGAAAGTCGGGTGCTGCCAGTGGGTGCAGTGCACAGCAGTATGGGCCTCGCACCTTCCATTTTGAACACGTTTTGTGGGATATACAAGTACTACATACGAAAATTCGTTCACTACAAACCTCTACACACTATTTCCTACACATATCAAGCATTAGAATTAAATTTCTTGAAAGTCGGGTGCTGCCAGTGGGTGCAGTGCACAGCAGTATGGGCCTCGCACCTTCCATTTTGAACACGTTTTGTGGGATATACAAGTACTACATACGAAAATTCGTTCACTACAAACCTCTACACAATATTTCCTACACATATCAAGCATTAGAATTAAATTTCTTGAAAGTCGGGTGCTGCCAGTGGGTGCAGTGCACAGCAGTATGGGCCTCGCACCTTCCATTTTGAACACGTTTTGTGGGATATACAAGTACTACATACGAAAATTCGTTCACTACAAACCTCTACACACTATTTCCTACACATATCAAGCATTAGAATTAAATTTCTTGAAAGTCGGGTGCTGCCAGTGGGTGCAGTGCACAGCAGTATGGGCCTCGCACCTTCCATTTTGAACACGTTTTGTGGGATATACAAGTACTACATACGAAAATTCGTTCACTACAAACCTCTACACACTATTTCCTACACATATCAAGCATTAGAATTAAATTTCTTGAAAGTCGGGTGCTGCCAGTGGGTGCAGTGCACAGCAGTATGGGCCTCGCACCTTCCATTTTGAACACGTTTTGTGGGATATACAAGTACTACATACGAAAATTCGTTCACTACAAACCTCTACACACTATTTCCTACACATATCAAGCATTAGAACTAAATTTCTTGAAAGTCGGGTGCTGCCAGTGGGTGCAGTGCACAGCAGTATGGGCCTCGCACCTTCCATTTTGAACACGTTTTGTGGGATATACAAGTACTACATACGAAAATTCGTTCACTACAAACCTCTACACACTATTTCCTACACATATCAAGCATTAGAATTAAATTTCTTGAAAGTCGGGTGCTGCCAGTGGGTGCAGTGCACAGCAGTATGGGCCTCGCACCTTCCATTTTGAACACGTTTTGTGGGATATACAAGTACTACATACGAAAATTCGTTCACTACAAACCTCTACACACTATTTCCTACACATATCAAGCATTAGAATTAAATTTCTTGAAAGTCGGGTGCTGCCAGTGGGTGCAGTGCACAGCAGTATGGGCCTCGCACCTTCCATTTTGAACACGTTTTGTGGGATATACAAGTACTACATACGAAAATTCGTTCACTACAAACCTCTACACACTATTTCCTACACATATCAAGCATTAGAATTAAATTTCTTGAAAGTCGGGTGCTGCCAGTGGGTGCAGTGCACAGCAGTATGGGCCTCGCACCTTCCATTTTGAACACGTTTTGTGGGATATACAAGTACTACATACGAAAATTCGTTCACTACAAACCTCTACACACTATTTCCTACACATATCAAGCATTAGAATTAAATTTCTTGAAAGTCGGGTGCTGCCAGTGGGTGCAGTGCACAGCAGTATGGGCCTCGCACCTTCCATTTTGAACACGTTTTGTGGGATATACAAGTACTACATACGGAAATTCGTTCACTACAAACCTCTACACACTATTTCCTACACATATCAAGCATTAGAATTAAATTTCTTGAAAGTCGGGTGCTGCCAGTGGGTGCAGTGCACAGCAGTATGGGCCTCGCACCTTCCATTTTGAACACGTTTTGTGGGATATACAAGTACTACATACGAAAATTCGTTCACTACAAACCTCTACACACTATTTCCTACACATATCAAGCATTAGAATTAAATTTCTTGAAAGTCGGGTGCTGCCAGTGGGTGCAGTGCACAGCAGTATGGGCCTCGCACCTTCCACTTTGAACACGTTTTGTGGGATATACAAGTACTACATACGAAAATTCGTTCACTACAAACCTCTACACACTATTTCCTACACATATCAAGCATTAGAATTAAATTTCTTGAAAGTCGGGTGCTGCCAGTGGGTGCAGTGCACAGCAGTATGGGCCTCGCACCTTCCATTTTGAACACGTTTTGTGGGATATACAAGTACTACATACGAAAATTCGTTCACTACAAACCTCTACACACTATTTCCTACACATATCAAGCATTAGAATTAAATTTCTTGAAAGTCGGGTGCTGCCAGTGGGTGCAGTGCACAGCAGTATGGGCCTCGCACCTTCCATTTTGAACACGTTTTGTGGGATATACAAGTACTACATACGAAAATTCGTTCACTACAAACCTCTACACACTATTTCCTACACATATCAAGCATTAGAATTAAATTTCTTGAAAGTCGGGTGCTGCCAGTGGGTGCAGTGCACAGCAGTATGGGCCTCGCACCTTCCATTTTGAACACGTTTTGTGGGATATACAAGTACTACATACGAAAATTCGTTCACTACAAACCTCTACACACTATTTCCTACACATATCAAGCATTAGAATTAAATTTCTTGAAAGTCGGGTGCTGCCAGTGGGTGCAGTGCACAGCAGTATGGGCCTCGCACCTTCCATTTTGAACACGTTTTGTGGGATATACAAGTACTACATACGAAAATTCGTTCACTACAAACCTCTACACACTATTTCCTACACATATCAAGCATTAGAATTAAATTTCTTGAAAGTCGGGTGCTGCCAGTGGGTGCAGTGCACAGCAGTATGGGCCTCGCACCTTCCATTTTGAACACGTTTTGTGGGATATACAAGTACTACATACGAAAATTCGTTCACTACAAACCTCTACACACTATTTCCTACACATATCAAGCATTAGAATTAAATTTCTTGAAAGTCGGGTGCTGCCAGTGGGTGCAGTGCACAGCAGTATGGGCCTCGCACCTTCCATTTTGAACACGTTTTGTGGGATATACAAGTACTACATACGAAAATTCGTTCACTACAAACCTCTACACACTATTTCCTACACATATCAAGCATTAGAATTAAATTTCTTGAAAGTCGGGTGCTGCCAGTGGGTGCAGTGCACAGCAGTATGGGCCTCGCACCTTCCATTTTGAACACGTTTTGTGGGATATACAAGTACTACATACGAAAATTCGTTCACTACAAACCTCTACACACTATTTCCTACACATATCAAGCATTAGAATTAAATTTCTTGAAAGTCGGGTGCTGCCAGTGGGTGCAGTGCACAGCAGTATGGGCCTCGCACCTTCCATTTTGAACACGTTTTGTGGGATATACAAGTACTACATACGAAAATTCGTTCACTACAAACCTCTACACACTATTTCCTACACATATCAAGCATAAGAATTACATTTCTTGAAAGTCGGGTGCTGCCAGTGGGTGCAGTGCACAGCAGTATGGGCCTCGCACCTTCCATTTTGAACACGTTTTGTGGGATATACAAGTACTACATACGAAAATTCGTTCACTACAAACCTCTACACACTATTTCCTACACATATCAAGCATTAGAATTAAATTTCTTGAAAGTCGGGTGCTGCCAGTGGGTGCAGTGCACAGCAGTATGGGCCTCGCACCTTCCATTTTGAACACGTTTTGTGGGATATACAAGTACTACATACGAAAATTCGTTCACTACAAACCTCTACACACTATTTCCTACACATATCAAGCATTAGAATTAAATTTCTTGAAAGTCGGGTGCTGCCAGTGGGTGCAGTGCACAGCAGTATGGGCCTCGCACCTTCCATTTTGAACACGTTTTGTGGGATATACAAGTACTACATACGAAAATTCGTTCACTACAAACCTCTACACACTATTTCCTACACATATCAAGCATTAGAATTAAATTTCTTGAAAGTCGGGTGCTGCCAGTGGGTGCAGTGCACAGCAGTATGGGCCTCGCACCTTCCATTTTGAACACGTTTTGTGGGATATACAAGTACTACATACGAAAATTCGTTCACTACAAACCTCTACACACTATTTCCTACACATATCAAGCATTAGAATTAAATTTCTTGAAAGTCGGGTGCTGCCAGTGGGTGCAGTGCACAGCAGTATGGGCCTCGCACCTTCCATTTTGAACACGTTTTGTGGGATATACAAGTACTACATACGAAAATTCGTTCACTACAAACCTCTACACACTATTTCCTACACATATCAAGCATTAGAATTAAATTTCTTGAAAGTCGGGTGCTGCCAGTGGGTGCAGTGCACAGCAGTATGGGCCTCGCACCTTCCATTTTGAACACGTTTTGTGGGATATACAAGTACTACATACGAAAATTCGTTCACTACAAACCTCTACACACTATTTCCTACACATATCAAGCATTAGAATTAAATTTCTTGAAAGTCGGGTGCTGCCAGTGGGTGCAGTGCACAGCAGTATGGGCCTCGCACCTTCCATTTTGAACACGTTTTGTGGGATATACAAGTACTACATACGAAAATTCGTTCACTACAAACCTCTACACACTATTTCCTACACATATCAAGCATTAGAATTAAATTTCTTGAAAGTCGGGTGCTGCCAGTGGGTGCAGTGCACAGCAGTATGGGCCTCGCACCTTCCATTTTGAACACGTTTTGTGGGATATACAAGTACTACATACGAAAATTCGTTCACTACAAACCTCTACACACTATTTCCTACACATATCAAGCATTAGAATTAAATTTCTTGAAAGTCGGGTGCTGCCAGTGGGTGCAGTGCACAGCAGTATGGGCCTCGCACCTTCCATTTTGAACACGTTTTGTGGGATATACAAGTACTACATACGAAAATTCGTTCACTACAAACCTCTACACACTATTTCCTACACATATCAAGCATTAGAATTAAATTTCTTGAAAGTCGGGTGCTGCCAGTGGGTGCAGTGCACAGCAGTATGGGCCTCGCACCTTCCATTTTGAACACGTTTTGTGGGATATACAAGTACTACATACGAAAATTCGTTCACTACAAACCTCTACACACTATTTCCTACACATATCAAGCATTAGAACTAAATTTCTTGAAAGTCGGGTGCTGCCAGTGGGTGCAGTGCACAGCAGTATGGGCCTCGCACCTTCCATTTTGAACACGTTTTGTGGGATATACAAGTACTACATACGAAAATTCGTTCACTACAAACCTCTACACACTATTTCCTACACATATCAAGCATTAGAATTAAATTTCTTGAAAGTCGGGTGCTGCCAGTGGGTGCAGTGCACAGCAGTATGGGCCTCGCACCTTCCATTTTGAACACGTTTTGTGGGATATACAAGTACTACATACGAAAATTCGTTCACTACAAACCTCTACACACTATTTCCTACACATATCAAGCATTAGAATTAAATTTCTTGAAAGTCGGGTGCTGCCAGTGGGTGCAGTGCACAGCAGTATGGGCCTCGCACCTTCCATTTTGAACACGTTTTGTGGGATATACAAGTACTACATACGAAAATTCGTTCACTACAAACCTCTACACACTATTTCCTACACATATCAAGCATTAGAATTAAATCTCTTGAAAGTCGGGTGCTGCCAGTGGGTGCAGTGCACAGCAGTATGGGCCTCGCACCTTCCATTTTGAACACGTTTTGTGGGATATACAAGTACTACATACGAAAATTCGTTCACTACAAACCTCTACACACTATTTCCTACACATATCAAGCATTAGAATTAAATTTCTTGAAAGTCGGGTGCTGCCAGTGGGTGCAGTGCACAGCAGTATGGGCCTCGCACCTTCCATTTTGAACACGTTTTGTGGGATATACAAGTACTACATACGAAAATTCGTTCACTACAAACCTCTACACACTATTTCCTACACATATCAAGCATTAGAATTAAATTTCTTGAAAGTCGGGTGCTGCCAGTGGGTGCAGTGCACAGCAGTATGGGCCTCGCACCTTCCATTTTGAACACGTTTTGTGGGATATACAAGTACTACATACGAAAATTCGTTCACTACAAACCTCTACACACTATTTCCTACACATATCAAGCATTAGAATTAAATTTCTTGAAAGTCGGGTGCTGCCAGTGGGTGCAGTGCACAGCAGTATGGGCCTCGCACCTTCCATTTTGAACACGTTTTGTGGGATATACAAGTACTACATACGAAAATTCGTTCACTACAAACCTCTACACACTATTTCCTACACATATCAAGCATTAGAATTAAATTTCTTGAAAGTCGGGTGCTGCCAGTGGGTGCAGTGCACAGCAGTATGGGCCTCGCACCTTCCATTTTGAACACGTTTTGTGGGATATACAAGTACTACATACGAAAATTCGTTCACTAAAATCCTCTACACACTATTTCCTACACATATCAAGCATTAGAATTAAATTTCTTGAAAGTCGGGTGCTGCCAGTGGGTGCAGTGCACAGCAGTATGGGCCTCGCACCTTCCATTTTGAACACGTTTTGTGGGATATACAAGTACTACATACGAAAATTCGTTCACTACAAACCTCTACACACTATTTCCTACACAT
Source organism: Locusta migratoria (assembly GCA_026315105.1). Lineage (NCBI taxonomy): Eukaryota > Metazoa > Arthropoda > Insecta > Orthoptera > Acrididae > Locusta > Locusta migratoria. The sequence goes on along the minus strand of CM048755.1, from coordinate 800,770,745 downwards.
ATCAAGCATTAGAATTAAATTTCTTGAAAGTCGGGTGCTGCCAGTGCGTGCAGTGCACAGCAGTATGGGCCTCGCACCTTCCATTTTGAACACGTTTTGTGGGATATACAAGTACTACATACGAAAATTCGTTCACTACAAACCTCTACACACTATTTCCTACACATATCAAGCATTAGAATTAAATTTCTTGAAAGTCGGGTGCTGCCAGTGGGTGCAGTGCACAGCAGTATGGGCCTCGCACCTTCCATTTTGAACACGTTTTGTGGGATATACAAGTACTACATACGAAAATTCGTTCACTACAAACCTCTACACACTATTTCCTACACATATCAAGCATTAGAATTAAATTTCTTGAAAGTCGGGTGCTGCCAGTGGGTGCAGTGCACAGCAGTATGGGCCTCGCACCTTCCATTTTGAACACGTTTTGTGGGATATACAAGTACTACATACGAAAATTCGTTCACTACAAACCTCTACACACTATTTCCTACACATATCAAGCATTAGAATTAAATTTCTTGAAAGTCGGGTGCTGCCAGTGGGTGCAGTGCACAGCAGTATGGGCCTCGCACCTTCCATTTTGAACACGTTTTGTGGGATATACAAGTACTACATACGAAAATTCGTTCACTACAAACCTCTACACACTATTTCCTACACATATCAAGCATTAGAATTAAATTTCTTGAAAGTCGGGTGCTGCCAGTGGGTGCAGTGCACAGCAGTATGGGCCTCGCACCTTCCATTTTGAACACGTTTTGTGGGATATACAAGTACTACATACGAAAATTCGTTCACTACAAACCTCTACACACTATTTCCTACACATATCAAGCATTAGAATTAAATTTCTTGAAAGTCGGGTGCTGCCAGTGGGTGCAGTGCACAGCAGTATGGGCCTCGCACCTTCCATTTTGAACACGTTTTGTGGGATATACAAGTACTACATACGAAAATTCGTTCACTACAAACCTCTACACACTATTTCCTACACATATCAAGCATTAGAATTAAATTTCTTGAAAGTCGGGTGCTGCCAGTGGGTGCAGTGCACAGCAGTATGGGCCTCGCACCTTCCATTTTGAACACGTTTTGTGGGATATACAAGTACTACATACGAAAATTCGTTCACTACAAACCTCTACACACTATTTCCTACACATATCAAGCATTAGAATTAAATTTCTTGAAAGTCGGGTGCTGCCAGTGGGTGCAGTGCACAGCAGTATGGGCCTCGCACCTTCCATTTTGAACACGTTTTGTGGGATATACAAGTACTACATACGAAAATTCGTTCACTACAAACCTCTACACACTATTTCCTACACATATCAAGCATTAGAATTAAATTTCTTGAAAGTCGGGTGCTGCCAGTGGGTGCAGTGCACAGCAGTATGGGCCTCGCACCTTCCATTTTGAACACGTTTTGTGGGATATACAAGTACTACATACGAAAATTCGTTCACTACAAACCTCTACACACTATTTCCTACACATATCAAGCATTAGAATTAAATTTCTTGAAAGTCGGGTGCTGCCAGTGGGTGCAGTGCACAGCAGTATGGGCCTCGCACCTTCCATTTTGAACACGTTTTGTGGGATATACAAGTACTACATACGAAAATTCGTTCACTACAAACCTCTACACACTATTTCCTACACATATCAAGCATTAGAATTAAATTTCTTGAAAGTCGGGTGCTGCCAGTGGGTGCAGTGCACAGCAGTATGGGCCTCGCACCTTCCATTTTGAACACGTTTTGTGGGATATACAAGTACTACATACGAAAATTCATCACTACAAACCTCTACACACTATTTCCTACACATATCAAGCATTAGAATTAAATTTCTTGAAAGTCGGGTGCTGCCAGTGGGTGCAGTGCACAGCAGTATGGGCCTCGCACCTTCCATTTTGAACACGTTTTGTGGGATATACAAGTACTACATACGAAAATTCGTTCACTACAAACCTCTACACACTATTTCCTACACATATCAAGCATTAGAACTAAATTTCTTGAAAGTCGGGTGCTGCCAGTGGGTGCAGTGCACAGCAGTATGGGCCTCGCACCTTCCATTTTGAACACGTTTTGTGGGATATACAAGTACTACATACGAAAATTCGTTCACTACAAACCTCTACACACTATTTCCTACACATATCAAGCATTAGAATTAAATTTCTTGAAAGTCGGGTGCTGCCAGTGGGTGCAGTGCACAGCAGTATGGGCCTCGCACCTTCCATTTTGAACACGTTTTGTGGGATATACAAGTACTACATACGAAAATTCGTTCACTACAAACCTCTACACACTATTTCCTACACATATCAAGCATTAGAATTAAATTTCTTGAAAGTCGGGTGCTGCCAGTGGGTGCAGTGCACAGCAGTATGGGCCTCGCACCTTCCATTTTGAACACGTTTTGTGGGATATACAAGTACTACATACGAAAATTCGTTCACTACAAACCTCTACACACTATTTCCTACACATATCAAGCATTAGAATTAAATTTCTTGAAAGTCGGGTGCTGCCAGTGGGTGCAGTGCACAGCAGTATGGGCCTCGCACCTTCCATTTTGAACACGTTTTGTGGGATATACAAGTACTACATACGAAAATTCGTTCACTACAAACCTCTACACACTATTTCCTACACATATCAAGCATTAGAATTAAATTTCTTGAAAGTCGGGTGCTGCCAGTGGGTGCAGTGCACAGCAGTATGGGCCTCGCACCTTCCATTTTGAACACGTTTTGTGGGATATACAAGTACTACATACGAAAATTCGTTCACTACAAACCTCTACACACTATTTCCTACACATATCAAGCATTAGAATTAAATTTCTTGAAAGTCGGGTGCTGCCAGTGGGTGCAGTGCACAGCAGTATGGGCCTCGCACCTTCCATTTTGAACACGTTTTGTGGGATATACAAGTACTACATACGAAAATTCGTTCACTACAAACCTCTACACACTATTTCCTACACTTATCAAGCATTAGAATCAAATTTCTTGAAAGTCGGGTGCTGCCAGTGGGTGCAGTGCACAGCAGTATGGGCCTCGCACCTTCCATTTTGAACACGTTTTGTGGGATATACAAGTACTACATACGAAAATTCGTTCACTACAAACCTCTACACACTATTTCCTACACATATCAAGCATTAGAATTAAATTTCTTGAAAGTCGGGTGCTGCCAGTGGGTGCAGTGCACAGCAGTATGGGCCTCGCACCTTCCATTTTGAACACGTTTTGTGGGATATACAAGTACTACATACGAAAATTCGTTCACTACAAACCTCTACACACTATTTCCTACACATATCAAGCATTAGAATTAAATTTCTTGAAAGTCGGGTGCTGCCAGTGGGTGCAGTGCACAGCAGTATGGGCCTCGCACCTTCCATTTTGAACACGTTTTGTGGGATATACAAGTACTACATACGAAAATTCGTGCACTAAAAACCTCTACACACTATTTCCTACACATATCAAGCATTAGAATTAAATTTCTTGAAAGTCGGGTGCTGCCAGTGGGTGCAGTGCACAGCAGTATGGGCCTCGCACCTTCCATTTTGAACACGTTTTGTGGGATATACAAGTACTACATACGAAAATTCGTTCACTACAAACCTCTACACACTATTTCCTACACATATCAAGCATTAGAATTAAATTTCTTGAAAGTCGGGTGCTGCCAGTGCGTGCAGTGCACAGCAGTATGGGCCTCGCACCTTCCATTTTGAACACGTTTTGTGGGATATACAAGTACTACATACGAAAATTCGTTCACTACAAACCTCTACACACTATTTCCTACACATATCAAGCATTAGAATTAAATTTCTTGAAAGTCGGGTGCTGCCAGTGGGTGCAGTGCACAGCAGTATGGGCCTCGCACCTTCCATTTTGAACACGTTTTGTGGGATATACAAGTACTACATACGAAAATTCGTTCACTACAAACCTCTACACACTATTTCCTACACATATCAAGCATTAGAATTAAATTTCTTGAAAGTCGGGTGCTGCCAGTGGGTGCAGTGCACAGCAGTATGGGCCTCGCACCTTCCATTTTGAACACGTTTTGTGGGATATACAAGTACTACATACGAAAATTCGTTCACTACAAACCTCTACACACTATTTCCTACACATATCAAGCATTAGAATTAAATTTCTTGAAAGTCGGGTGCTGCCAGTGGGTGCAGTGCACAGCAGTATGGGCCTCGCACCTTCCATTTTGAACACGTTTTGTGGGATATACAAGTACTACATACGAAAATTCGTTCACTACAAACCTCTACACACTATTTCCTACACATATCAAGCATTAGAATTAAATTTCTTGAAAGTCGGGTGCTGCCAGTGGGTGCAGTGCACAGCAGTATGGGCCTCGCACCTTCCATTTTGAACACGTTTTGTGGGATATACAAGTACTACATACGAAAATTCGTTCACTACAAACCTCTACACACTATTTCCTACACATATCAAGCATTAGAATTAAATTTCTTGAAAGTCGGGTGCTGCCAGTGGGTGCAGTGCACAGCAGTATGGGCCTCGCACCTTCCATTTTGAACACGTTTTGTGGGATATACAAGTACTACATACGAAAATTCGTTCACTACAAACCTCTACACACTATTTCCTACACATATCAAGCATTAGAATTAAATTTCTTGAAAGTCGGGTGCTGCCAGTGGGTGCAGTGCACAGCAGTATGGGCCTCGCACCTTCCATTTTGAACACGTTTTGTGGGATATACAAGTACTACATACGAAAATTCGTTCACTACAAACCTCTACACACTATTTCCTACACATATCAAGCATTAGAATTAAATTTCTTGAAAGTCGGGTGCTGCCAGTGGGTGCAGTGCACAGCAGTATGGGCCTCGCACCTTCCATTTTGAACACGTTTTGTGGGATATACAAGTACTACATACGAAAATTCGTTCACTACAAACCTCTACACACTATTTCCTACACATATCAAGCATTAGAATTAAATTTCTTGAAAGTCGGGTGCTGCCAGTGGGTGCAGTGCACAGCAGTATGGGCCTCGCACCTTCCATTTTGAACACGTTTTGTGGGATATACAAGTACTACATACGAAAATTCGTTCACTACAAACCTCTACACACTATTTCCTACACATATCAAGCATTAGAATTAAATTTCTTGAAAGTCGGGTGCTGCCAGTGGGTGCAGTGCACAGCAGTATGGGCCTCGCACCTTCCACTTTGAACACGTTTTGTGGGATATACAAGTACTACATACGAAAATTCGTTCACTACAAACCTCTACACACTATTTCCTACACATATCAAGCATTAGAATTAAATTTCTTGAAAGTCGGGTGCTGCCAGTGGGTGCAGTGCACAGCAGTATGGGCCTCGCACCTTCCATTTTGAACACGTTTTGTGGGATATACAAGTACTACATACGAAAATTCGTTCACTACAAACCTCTACACACTATTTCCTTCACATATCAAGCATTAGAATTAAATTTCTTGAAAGTCGGGTGCTGCCAGTGGGTGTAGTGCACAGCAGTATGGGCCTCGCACCTTCCATTTTGAACACGTTTTGTGGGATATACAAGTTACTACATACGAAAATTCGTTCACTACAAACCTCTACACACTATTTCCTACACATATCAAGCATTAGAATTAAATTTCTTGAAAGTCGGGTGCTGCCAGTGGGTGCAGTGCACAGCAGTATGGGCCTCGCACCTTCCATTTTGAACACGTTTTGTGGGATATACAAGTACTACATACGAAAATTCGTTCACTACAAACCTCTACACACTATTTCCTACACATATCAAGCATTAGAATTAAATTTCTTGAAAGTCGGGTGCTGCCAGTGGGTGCAGTGCACAGCAGTATGGGCCTCGCACCTTCCATTTTGAACACGTTTTGTGGGATATACAAGTACTACATACGAAAATTCGTTCACTACAAACCTCTACACACTATTTCCTACACATATCAAGCATTAGAATTAAATTTCTTGAAAGTCGGGTGCTGCCAGTGGGTGCAGTGCACAGCAGTATGGGCCTCGCACCTTCCATTTTGAACACGTTTTGTGGGATATACAAGTACTACATACGAAAATTCGTTCACTACAAACCTCTACACATTATTTCCTACACATATCAAGCATTAGAATTAAATTTCTTGAAAGTCGGGTGCTGCCAGTGGGTGCAGTGCACAGCAGTATGGGCCTCGCACCTTCCATTTTGAACACGTTTTGTGGGATATACAAGTTACTACATACGAAAATTCGTTCACTAGAAACCTCTGCACACTATTTCCTACACATATCAAGCATTAGAATTAAATTTCTTGAAAGTCGGGTGCTGCCAGTGGGTGCAGTGCACAGCAGTATGGGCCTCGCGCCTTCCATTTTGAACACGTTTTGTTCGATATACAAGTTACTACATACGAAAATTCGTTCACTACAAACCTCTACACACTATTTCCTACACATATCAAGCATTAGAATTAAATTGCTTGAAAGTCGGGTGCTGCCAGTGGCTGCAGTGCACAGCAGTATGGGCCTCGCGCCTTCCATTTTGAACACGTTTTGTTCGATATACAAGTTACTACATACGAAAATTCGTTCACTACAAACCTCTACACACTATTTCCTACACATATCAAGCATTAGGATTAAAGTTCTTGAAAGTCGGGTGCTGCCAGTGGGTGCAGTGCACAGCAGTATGGGCCTCGCGCCTTCCATTTTGAACACGTTTTGTTCGATATACAAGTTACTACATACGAAAATTCGTTCACTACAAACCTCTACACACTATTTCCTACACATATCAAGCATTAGAATTAAAGTTCTTGAAAGTCGGGTGCTGCCAGTGGGTGCAGTGCACAGCACTATGGGCCTCGCGCCTTCCATTTTGAACACGTTTTGTGGGATATACAAGTTACTACATACGAAAATTCGTTCACTACAAACCTCTACACACTATTTCCTACACATATCAAGCATTAGAATTACGTTTCTTGAAAGTGGGGTGCTGCCAGTGGCTGCAGTGCACGCAGTATGTGCCTCGCGCCTTCCATTTTGAACACGTTTTGTGGGATATACAAGTTACTACATACGAAAATTCGTTCACTACAAACCTCTACAAACTATTTCCTACATATATCAAGAATTAGAATTAAAGTTCTTGAAAGTCGGGTGCTGCCAGTGGGTGCAGTGCACAGCAGTATGGGCCTCGCACCTTCCATTTTGAACACGTTTTGTGGGATATACAAGTTACTACATACGAAAATTCGTTCACTACAAACCTCTACACACTATTTCCTACACATATCAAGCATTAGAATTAAATTTCTTGAAAGTCGGGTGCTGCCAGTGGCTGCAGTGCACAGCAGTATGGGCTTCCCGCCTTCCATTTTGAACACGTTTTGTGGGATATACAAGTTACTACATACGAAAATTCGTTCACTACAAACCTCTACACACTATTTCCTACACATAACAAGCATTAGAATGAAATTTCTTGAAAGTCGGGTGCTGCCAGTGGGTGCAGTGCACAGCAGTATGAGCCTCGCGCCTTCCATTTTGAACACGTTTAGTTGGATATTCAAGTTACTACAAACGAAAATTCGTTCGTTTTCTTTTAACAGAGAGAGACCTTGCATCCCTGACTGCACCACCACCACGACCCGTCTCGCCAATCCACGACGTGGTTCGTGTGCCGCGGAGCCTCGCGCGGGTCACCGAGCCCGTAAGACGCGCGCCGCCCGTGGTTGCGCCGATAACGGGCGCTCTTGCCGCGGCAAGAGCCTCCTCGCCAATGCGGCCGGCGCGGGTCGGCGCGTCTGCTGCCCCCGCTACCCACCTGCCTCTGGAGATGGCCGACAGAGCGCGCCAGCACCCCCACCAGCAGCAAGCAGCCGGCTGGGGTTTGTCATCGCCGCCGCCTGCGCAGACTGGCGACCGACCCCGTGGCCAGCGGAAGGTATTCCCTCCCAAGCGCATTGCCCTCCAGTCACCGGCACCGTCAGCTTCGTCGTCGTCATCATCATCAATGTCTCCATCGACCACCAGTAGTTTTAATAATATTAATGCTCCTATGGCTAGCGGTAGTTCCCTCTCCCGTCCTGTTGATAATGTAGTAGGACATCAGATTCCGGGTGTTATGACCCCACTTCAGTACTCGGAGATCGCTAAAGCTTTTGAGGGGCGCATCTCTTTCACGAGGATTGAAAACCCTCCAGCGGGTTATCGCGACCCTGTCGTGTTCATGCAGGCATGCTATCCCGTGTTGGAGGCTGAGCTCCTCAAAGCAATAAGTGATGCGCGTAATCCCGCCGTTAAATGCAGTGCAGTCCTGTGCTGTGAATTAACGCATGCACGAAGTTCACAGGGCGTAGTGGAGGAAGAAAGAAGTCTTCACTACCTCTGGGGATCTAACGGCGTGATTACGCGGAGTACTTCGATCGCCGAGTGGTATAGGGAATCCACCTTGAGTGTAATTATGAACCGTTTCTCCGAGATGGAGGTACGCGGTTCGGCACATGCACTCAGCCAAATAGTACACCTCGACATCCATATTCATGTCTATGATCCAGTAAAGGGAGGGTCCAGTTTTATTCAACTTCCTGCTGATATTAAGAAAAAGCTAGCTTGCGTTAATGTAAATAACGGGCCCAAGAAAGCTCGTAGTGGTCAGACCATTGCCGGAGACGAATATTGTTTCGCATGGTCAATTCTGGCTTGTGAGAGAAATTATCATTATAGAGATCATCCACAGCGCACAAGTACTTATAAAGTACCCGAAGGTGAAATTCCCGGAGGGTATAATTTTACAGGTATAGAGTTCCCAGTAAAACTCCAGGACGTTCCCAAGTTTGAGGCCCAGAATCCCGGAATATCGGTACCTATATACGGACTGGAAAAAAGCAAGCCAGAAGAAGATAAAGAGGATAGTCATATCGTAGTCGGACCCTTCCATTTTTCTAAATTTGCAGGTGAGCGCGACCTACACGTAAACATGCTGCTTATCGCCAATGGTGAAAAGCAACATTATGTATGGATCAAAGACATGTCCCGCCTCCTTTCATCCCAATTGAATAGTCACCATGGTAAAACCCATATATGCTACAGGTGTTTAAGTAACTTTTCACAGGAAAAGTATTTACAGAAACATCTTGTAGATTGCGAATCCAAGGAACCGGTACGTGTTATTATGCCGACCTCTGAAAATAATTTCATTAAATTTAAAAATGCTCACCATCAGGAAAGAGCCCCTGTAGCGATTTATTGTGATTTTGAGTGTTTACTTGCTCCAATTGCTAGATGTGAAGGTAACCCCCTGGCCTCACATACCACCTTAACACAAAAACACGTGCCGTATGCAGCAGCGTACCAAGTTGTATGCACAGTCGACCCCTCTTTGAATAGATTTGACTCATATGTAGGGGACAATCCCGCGATATGGTTGCTCAATGAGCTGGAACAAATTGCCTGGAAAGTTGACAAACTTTACAGTCGAAATGTTCCGATGACTATGTCACGAGAGGATGAGGAGTCGTTTAAAAAGGCGGTAGATTGCCATATTTGCGGGTTGCCATTAGATAGAAAAGCAGAACTTCCCCGTAGAGACCACTGTCATCTAACTGGAAAGTTCCGTGGAGCAGCCCACAATGTATGCAACTTGAAGTACCAGGTTCCACACCATATACCTGTATTTTTCCACAACCTGAGTAGTTATGACGCTCACTTTTTAGTTGAGCACTTGGATAAATTCGGTCAAAAAATGATCAGGTTAGTGTCCTGCCTGATAGCACTGAGAAGTATATTTCATTCTCTAAACGAATGACACCAAAAATTACGCTGCGCTTCCTTGATTCGCTACGTTTCATGCAGTCGTCTCTTTCCAAACTCGTTGAGACTCTACCTCAGGAGGATATGCATATCACACGATCTGCATATTCTGATGAGGAAAAGTTTCAACTAGTAACGCGAGAAGGGGTTTTCCCATACGAGTACCTGGACTCTATGGAGAAACTCCACGAAACCAAGCTTCCCGACATATCCGCATTTTCCAGTTCACTCACAGGCGATGCCATAACTGATGCGGAATATGAGCATGCCGTAAATGTCTGGCGGAAATTCAACATCCCCAATTTGGGTGAATACGCGAGGATATACATGGACACAGATATGCGCTTACTTGCGGATGTTTTTGAGAAGTTCAGGAGTGTATGCTTGACCACGTACTCCTTGGATCCCGCCTTTTATTATACGGCACCTGGGTTGTCTTGGGACGCAATGCTCAAGAAGACGAAGTGTAACATCGAACTTTTAACCGATCCAGATATGCTTCTCTTCTTTGAGCGCGGGATACGTGGGGGACTTTGCCAGTGTATTCATAGGCACGCTAAGGCAAATAACCCACATATGGGTTCAGGGTACGACGCATCCCTCGATTCTTCTTATATTCTTTATTTGGACGTTAATAATTTGTACGGGCACGCAATGATGCAACCTCTGCCAGTTGGGAGTTTCCAGTGGGTGCCCGAAAAAGAATTAGAGGGATTAGGTGGAAAATTAATGGGTCTCTCCGCTGAATCTGATGTTGGGTATGTAGTAGAGGCAGATATTGCATATCCAATTAGTTTGCATGAGGAGACAAGCGACTTGCCATTATGTCCAGAGCAACTAGTTCCACCGGGAGCCAAGGGTTCCATCCCCAAGTTGATGACAACGGTTGCAGACAAGCAGAGGTACGTGATTCATTACCGTAATCTGCAGCAGTGCATCAAAATGGGAATGGAACTTGTTAGAATCACGCGAGCTATATCCTTCAACCAATCCCCATGGTTGAAGAAGTACATTGAACTAAATACGGCAATGAGGGCGGTCGCGACTAATGATTTTGAGAAAGATTTTTATAAGTTAATGAACAATTCCATTTTCGGGAAGACCATGCAGAATGTAAGACATGAACGCGATATTAAACTTAGAACGAACTGGGACGGGCAGTGGGGCGTTAGAAGATTAATTGCGTCACCAAACTTTAAAAGGCTCAGCGTATTTAATGAAAACTTTGTTGCTGTGGAGATGATGAAGACTTCAGTAGAGTTCACAAAACCCATCTATCTCGGGATGTGCATACTTGATCTGTCCAAACTCCACATGTACAGGTTCCACTATGAGATTGCTAAACCTCATTTTGTGGAACCGAAGTTACTGTATATGGATACAGATAGTTTCATCTACTGGGTGAAAAACTGCGATCCATATGCAGTAATGAAACGTATCGGTGAAGAATTCGATACTTCCGGTTATAGGGCCGATAATCCTTACGGAATTGTTCCACAGAACAAGAAGGTTATCGGTCTTATGAAGGATGAATCGAATGGTTCACCGATTGTGGAGTTTGTAGGCCTCAGGGCGAAGATGTATGCATTTCGCACCATAGATGGGGACACTCAGAGGCGGGCAAAGGGTGTTAGACGATCGGCATCTCGTGTACTGACGATCGAAGACTACTTGCGGTGTCTGTACGCAGGTGTTCGCGGCGCCCCGCCGCAGCCTACTCACAGAGTCCAGCAGGCCAGTATTCGATCGGTAGGACACGAGGTGTACACCCTGCTGCAGTCTAAAGTCGGTTTATCTGCTCATGACGACAAAAGGGTCATAAGTGAGTGCGGTATAGAAACTCTACCGTACTCACACTATTCGCTTAGGGAGAAAGAGGGTGTTGGGGGGACACTAACTGAAAAAATGTGAGTGAGAATGAGGGATTTCGTGTGTTTGTGCGTATGCTTGTATAGAATAGTGTGACCCTTTTGTCATATTGTACATAGGTGGGATAGTATGAATGTGTTGTTGTTTTGGGGTGGGTTGCATGTATGCGTGCGGGTGTGAGTGAAAGTGTGCGCGTGAATCTGGATAAAAAAATAAGTATAGCTTTTTTTTGTTAAATAGCATGTCAAGCATGCAGCGAAAAAAATCATAAAATTTCATTGGCGATGTAAGCACAGTATATGCGTGCTGTGTAGAAATAAGTATGTTTTTATTAACTGGCATACGCAGCATGCAACGAAAAAAAAAAAAAAAGTTTACGTAGTACACCTGAAGGCAGTGTAAGCACAGTGTGTGTGTGTGTGTGTGCTTCAAATAAAAACATGTTCGTAAGCACTATGTGCTATTACTTTATTCCATTAGTTTAGTTTAGTTTATAAGTTTCACCTACCGCTAGCCATCCAGTCAGCTTAGTTTTTAAGTGAGCGAGTTCCACCAAGTTTACCTGGAACAGAATGCTGTAACATATCGAGTATTCCAGCTTACTGTACTATTGTCGTCGCTTCAGCTCATGTGTGTATGTGTAGCCGTTGTGTGCTGTCCTGGTGGAATTTCACATTAGTTGTCGTAGTAGTAGTAGTACATTAACTTTAGAAATGCGTAATTTTAAGGGAAAAAAAAGAAAACGGAAACGCTTTGCGATGTACCTCTGCGTAAGAAACCATCACAAAATTGTAAATGTAATGCTCTAGCATACGTGCAACTAGTGTTAAGAAATCTGCATAAAACTGTGACTGTTCAAAAAGAATAAGATTTTTTTTTTTATTCAATAAACCTGTAAAATTGATACTGGCGTTATTATTTGATTTCTCCCAGCCCATTTTTTTAAATATATGTTGTTGTTTTTTTCACTCTTCAAAAATATGGAGAGAAATAGATGATTTTTTGTGCACACTAAGCAGTAACATCTGCATTGCACGCACTCTTCTATAAGGAGAGCTGCATTTACACAATATTTTCTTGTACAATAGGCAGAAACATCTGCATTGCACGCACTCGTCTATAAGTCGAGCTGCATTTAAACATACAAAGTATAGCTCTTAAGACTAAGGTGAGGTAGGGGATTAGTTAAATAACAACACAAATGTTTCTTAGGTAAAATTTAATTTATTTTCATTCCTTAACCAACATACAAGCATATGTACATTATCATTTGCACACACAACACTATTTTTCTTGCTCTTGAGTTTATGCAGAGCAGGACAGCCAAAGGAACCCAGGTCTTGTAAAACAGCATTCTTGAAGAGTCGTCGCAGCCAGGTAATCTTCTCTTCTCCTTTGACGAAGATTATTGTTTTAATGTTGTCGAAAGCTTGGAGAGTCTTTAGTAAGTCTTTATAGGGAATGCCGGGCTCGTCCCAGTGAATTCCATGGTAGTTACGAGTTAACCACATAGCGCACTTCCTGGTCTTAACACACTTCACATCCTTGAATAGTCTTGGTGATTCAATTCTTGCAGAGAACGTTTTTATCACTTCGGTGAATGCTATGAGTGCGATGTCTTTCAGTATGAAACGATCGCGCTCATGGTCTTGGAAGCCTTGTACGTCAGCAACGATGTGTATACTTCGAGAGCTCATGATGAACTGTCATTTTTATACTGACCGCTGTACAATATTAGTGAGCGGGCTGTAGTTAATTATCCGATCATGCAGGACTAAGGCATATGCAGCAGTCAGTTGTGGGAAATTTGCCGAAGCTTCAAATTCAATCCTCACATCTATAGGTCCAGATTTAATTACTTCATTCTGCTTGGAACAGTCAATTACGATTATAGGTGCCAGTTCCTTGAATTTTCGTGGACTGAGGGAACACCCATCTATTTCCTCGACATCGTCATAGTAACTAGATCGGAACCTTGCGTACATGTCATATGCTAGACTGTACATATTTTTGTCCCATTGCAGATGTAAGTTGTCATAAGGGTAGAATTCAGAATTCAGGTAGACTCTTGCATTAGTTAAGTTGCAGTTGTCGAATACGGATGAATCAATTGACAGATTCCCTCGTCTGTTAGTCTGAAATGCCAGTATGATGAATCGAGGTGTCTCCATTTGAACAGAGGTTTTAATAGCCCAGGTCTGTCTACTGGCAGTAGGTAGCATAGGATACTCAAACAGTTCCCATGAGCGGAAATGTAGCGGCAGTAAAGCACCTGTGTTCATTATTTTTAAAAGCTTCAAACGCTCCTCGTCTGATACACTGATGTGAGGCATTTTCCATGTTAGAGAGTTTATGATGAACTCACTTCCCCCTTCACTTGTTTGAATATATGAGTTGTTGTCCGTCGCACTTCGTATCAGAATAAGTTCCTGTTTAGCATTCATGATAATTCCATGCATGTCCTCAAAGTAACCCATTAACAGTTTTAGAGGTATGCACGCCGTAAACCGCAGGTAATCAGCCGTTGATCGATCTGTAGGCTCATCAATGTACCATCCTGCATTTTCCAGTGAGTTACCCTCAGTAGGAGCTGCGGAGATGTAGGTTTTAAGAGTCGATGCTACTCCAACGTTTCTTGTGCGGTCGATTTCAACTCCATTAAGTTCATAGCGTATCTCTTGAAACAAGAATGCTAGAACATTACGTGTAAGCTTCACATTTGCTGCAACAGGTTGATTAGCATTTTTCTTCCTAAACGATCCATCCAAGTATAGGAAACTCCGACACGGCTGGGTTAGAGCGTCCTGGTGTTGAATGACGATCCTAATTTCATCGTTTTTGTTAAATGTAGTTGAAGCAAATGGTTTATGCGATAAGTATTCTTGACGAATAATGCGCTCGTCGTGAGTTGGCGCTTCAGTTATATTTAGCAATGACATCTTTGCGAGGTTTCAGCCCAATTGATTTAAGGAACTCGTAGTTCACACGTGTTATCGCTTTGAGGTTCAAGGGTGAACTGACGCTAGGTGCTATACGTGTAGAGGCTTTAAACCTTATGCCCATCCTGCCTTAGATGTAGCCGTACAATGATTTCCTCTCCTCTGAAGTCGACAAGATGGTTATTCTGGTCTACGATGCGCAGCTCCAGGTAGTCTAGTGTCTGCACCGTCACCGGAAGGTATATTGCGTTTGTAGGAGTCTCAATAATCTTGTATCCGGAACCAACTGATGGGAAGAAACCGTAAATTGTATGAACCAGTCTGTCGTTTAAGTATGAGTTCGTTGTGATGTTACACTCAACGCGAATAGTGCTGACTGGGAGTATATCTACAGTCTGATAGGAACTGTAGAATTTATTGGAGTCCTTTTTCAAGATTTGTCCCTTGGTGAAACCTAGTAGCTGTCCTATTGAACCTATCTGACTGAAGTCGATAGTTGCATTCAGAGTCCTTATTTCGGATTTAAGAGTGCTGGTGTTTGCACATAGCTGAATCCCTTTACCGAGCTGCTTTAAAACTTCATTTAGTTCATCTATATCATATGCACCTGGTTCTATTACCACAGTTTCTTTTACACCATTAACTTCAAGATGTAGTTTATTATTAGCTTCCGTGATATTGGGGATAGAGTTATAGGTTTCCAAGCCAATCAGGGCGATGCTCCACTCTCCACTGCTTAAATCAATTGGAGGGAAGTAATTTGCACTTAACACAGATGAACGATCTTTTAAAGTCAGAGTGTACGACATGACCGACAAAACCCAACTGGCGAGAGGTTTTGAATGTTCATCCTTATATAGCCCTCTTCGTATTCGATAGAAGGAACATCAGACACAAATGTCCACAGAGGTAAGTATCGTAATCCTGGTATCGATGGACATTGTAGAAAGCATGTCTTTGGTTGTTTGTAAAGTATTGCTGTAGTTCTTCTGGAGGCTTGAGGTTTCCGAATGAGTCGAAATACAGTACACTACTTGTATTCTTCTTTCCAACATATGTCACCCAATGAGTTCCAGGTCCACCAGCAACATCCAAATTAACTATACCGCATTCACCTGATTTCCACATAGTCTTCGGTAATGTATCGCGCATGAACACTCCTCGAAATCTTGGAATTTTGAATTTTTCTTTGGTGAACTTGAGGAGATCGGTATCAGTAAGAGGTCTATCTGGTAGAATGGTTAACGGTCTTTTTTTTTTATTTATAAAGAGCCCAAGTCCTTTTTTGTACGGTTTCAGGTAGAGTCCTTTTCCTATAGCAGCCGCCTCCATCATTCGGTTATGTCTTCTCGCCTCCTCTCGTTGCTGCTGTGCATTTTTAGCATTATTCACAGTTCTGGCAATAGCTGATGCGCCGCCGGCCAGGGAACCAATCGCAGAGAGTCCCGCCAGAGCTGGAATGAGAAAAGGAATAATTCCACCTGACGTCTTCGGCAATGGTAGAACTCGAAGTGTTTTAACTTTTTTTTCTGTGTGATTACGGTTCTTCAAAGCACTTTTAGCTGCATGTAGTGCAGTCAATATACATCCCGTCATACATCCGCTCTTCTTCTTCTTATTCTTCTTTAGCGCGCGACGTGCTGCATTCATAACTTGACGGAACCCCAAACCAAGCTTAATTTTAGCACGCATGGTTTTATCGACTGCAAGTGCTGCAAGACGTTGACCAATGCCAAGATCCTTCCGCCGTCGTATTGCTTTAGCTTTATCGGCTAAAATTCGATCGGCAGTGTGACGATCGCTATTCGACGCGTATGCGATGTCGTGTTCTTTGCAGGCTTCGTCGAGCAGGTTAATCCCCTTATCTCCTCGTGCTAGACGTTTTTGAAGCTTTGTTCCAGGTCCACAGTAGTTATATCCGGGAATGTGAAGCTCAACTGGTAGCTTGTCGAGAAGACCTCCCGCTCCTTCGACACGTCTCCTACCGCGCATGGTATGCTACTGATGTACATGCGGTCCATGCGTCTCATTATATAGCAAAGCGTCAATGGCAATCCAACTATTGTCAGAAGAGGGGAATCCGAGCCATTTAACGAATTTTCGTTACTACAAACGAAATTTCGTTCACTACAAACCTCTACACATTATTTCCTACACATATCATTCACTAGAATTACGTTTCTTGAAAGTGGGGTGCTGCCAGTGGGTGCAGTGCACAGCAGTATGGGCCTCGCGCCTTCCATTTTGAACACGTTTTGTGGGATATACCAGTTACTACAAACGAAAATTCGTTCACTACAAACCTCTACACACTATTTCCTACACATATCAAGCATTAGAATTAAATTGCTTGAAAGTCGGGTGCTGCCAGTGGGTGCAGTGCACAGCAGTATGGGCCTCGCGCCTTCCATTTTGAACACGTTTTGTGGGATATACAAGTTACTACAAACGAAAATTCGTTCACTACAAACCTCTACACACTATTCCCTACACTTATCAAGCATTAGAATTAAATTTCTTGATAGTAGGGTGCTGTCAGTGGGTGCAATGCACAGCAGTATGGGCCTTCGTGCCTTCCATTTTGAACACGTTTTGTGGGTTATACAAGTTACTACATACGAAAATTCGTTCACTACAAACCTCTACATACTATTCCCTACACATAACAAGCATTAGAATTAAATTTCTTGATAGTCGGGTGCTGTCAGTGGGTGCAATGCACAGCAGTATGGGCCTCGCGCCTTTCACTTTGAACACGTTTTGTGGTATATACAAGTTACTACAAACGAAAATTCATTCACTACAAACCTCTACACACTATTTCCTACACATATCAAGCATTAGAATTAAATTTCTTGATAGTAGGGTGCTGTCAGTGGGTGCAATGCACAGCAGTATGGGCCTCGCGCCTTTCACTTTGAACACGTTTTGTGGGATATACAAGTTACTACAAACGAAAATTCGTTCACTACAAACCTCTAAACATTATTTCCTACACATATCATCCACTAGAATTACGTTTCTTGAAAGTGGGGTGCTGCCAGTGGGTGCAGTGCACAGCAGTATAGGCCTCGCGCCTTCCATTTTGAACACGTTTTGTGGGATATACCAGTTACTACAAACGAAAATTCGTTCACTACAAACCTCTACGCACTATTTCCTACACATATATTATCCACTAGAATTAAATTTCTTGGAAGTCCTGTGCTGCCAGGGGGTGCAGTGCACAGCAGTATGGGCCTCGCGCCTTCCACTTTGAACACGTTTTGTGGGATATACAAGTTACTACATACGAAAATTCATTCACTACAAACCTCTACACACTATTTCCTACACATATCAAGCATTAGAATGAAATTTCTTGAAAGTCGGGTGCTGCCAGTGGGTGCAGTGCACAGCAGTATGGGCCTCGCTCCTTCCATTTTAAAAACGTTTCGTGGGATATACAAGTTACTACATACGAAAATTCGTTCACTACAAACCTCTACACACTATTTCCTACACATATCAAGCATTAGAATTAAATTTCTTGAAAGTCGGGTGCTGCCAATGGGTCCAGTGCACAGCAGTATGGGCCTCGCGCCTTTCACTTTGAACACGTTTTGTGGGATATACAAGTTACTACAAACGAAAATTCGTTCACTACAAACCTCTACACACTATTTCCTACACATATCAAGCATTAGAATTAAATTTCTTGAAAGTCGGGTGCTGCCAGTGGGTGCAGTGCACAGCAGTATGGGCCTCGCGCCTTCCATTTTGAACACGTTTTGTGGGATATACAAGTTACTACAAACGAAAATTCGTTCACTACAAACCTCTACACATTATTTCCTACACATATCATTCACTAGAATTACGTTTCTTGAAAGTGGGGTGCTGCCAGTGGGTGCAGTGCACAGCAGTATGGGCCTCGCTCCTTCCATTTTGAACACGTTTTGTGGTATATACAAGTTACTACATACGAAAATTCATTCACTACAAACCTATACGCACTATTTCCTACACATATCAAGCATTAGAATGAAATTTCTTGAAAGTCGGGTGCTTCCAGTGGGTGCAGTGCACAGCAGTATGGGCCTCGCTCCTTCCATTTTGAACACGTTTTGTGGGATATACAAGTTACTACAAACGAAATTTCGTTCACTACAAACCTCTACACATTATTTCCTACACATATCATTCACTAGAATTACGTTTCTTGAAAGTGGGGTGCTGCCAGTGGGTGCAGTGCACAGCAGTATGGGCCTCGCGCCTTCCATTTTGAACACGTTTTGTGGGATATACAAGTTACTACAAACGAAAATTCGTTCACTACAAACCTCTACACACTATTCCCTACACATATCAAGCATTAGAATTAAATTTCTTGATAGTAGGGTGCTGTCAGTGGGTGCAATGCACAGCAGTATGGGCCTCGTGCCTTCCACTTTGAACACGTTTTGTGGGTTATACAAGTTACTACATACGAAAATTCGTTCACTACAAACCTCTACATACTATTCCCTACACATAACAAGCATTAGAATTAAATTTCTTGATAGTCGGGTGCTGTCAGTGGGTGCAGTGCACAGCAGTATGGGCCTCGCGCCTTTCACTTTGAACACGTTTTGTGGTATATACAAGTTACTACAAACGAAAATTCATTCACTACAAACCTCTACACACTATTTCCTACACATATCAAGCATTAGAATTAAATTTCTTGATAGTAGGGTGCTGTCAGTGGGTGCAATGCACAGCAGTATGGGCCTCGCGCCTTTCAATTTGAACACGTTTTGTGGGATATACAAGTTACTACAAACGAAAATTCGTTCACTACAAACCTCTACACATTATTTCCTACACATATCATCCACTAGAATTACGTTTCTTGAAAGTGGGGTGCTGCCAGTGGGTGCAGTGCACAGCAGTATAGGCCTCGCGCCTTCCATTTTGAACACGTTTTGTGGGATATACCAGTTACTACAAACGAAAATTCGTTCACTACAAACCTCTACGCACTATTTCCTACACATATATTATCCACTAGAATTAAATTTCTTGGAAGTCCTGTGCTGCCAGGGGGTGCAGTGCACAGCAGTATGGGCCTCGCGCCTTCCATTTTGAACACGTTTTGTGGGATATACAAGTTACTACATACGAAAATTCATTCACTACAAACCTCTACACACTATTTCCTACACATATCAAGCATTAGAATGAAATTTCTTGAAAGTCGGGTGCTGCCAGTGGGTGCAGTGCACAGCAGTATGGACCTAGCGCCTTCCATTTTGAACACGTTTTGTGGGATATACAAGTTACAACATACGAAAATTCGTTCACTACAAACCTCTACACACTATTTCCAACACATATCAAACATTAGAATTAAATTTCTTGAGTGTCGGGTGCTGCCAGTGGGTGCAGTGCACAGCAGTATGGGCCTCGCGCCTCCCATTTTGAACACGTTTTGTGGGTTATACAAGTTACTACATACGAAAATTCGTTCACTACAAACCTCTACACACTATTCCCTACACATATCAAGCATTAGAATTAAATTTCTTGAAAGTCGGGTGCTGTCAGTGGGTGCAGTGCACAGCAGTATGGGCCTTGCACCTTCCATTTTGAACACGTTTTGTGGGATATACAAGTTACTACAAACGAAAATTCGTTCACTACAAACCTCTACACACTATTTCCAACACATATCAAACATTAGAATTAAATTTCTTGAGTGTCGGGTGCTGCCAGTGGGTGCAGTGCACAGCAGTATGGGCCTCGCGCCTCCCATTTTGAACACGTTTTGTGGGTTATACAAGTTACTACATACGAAAATTCGTTCACTACAAACCTCTACACACTATTCCCTACACATATCAAGCATTAGAATTAAATTTCTTGAAAGTCGGGTGCTGTCAGTGGGTGCAGTGCACAGCAGTATGGGCCTTGCACCTTCCATTTTGAACACGTTTTGTGGGATATACAAGTTACTACAAACGAAAATTCGTTCACTACAAACCTCTACACACTATTTCCTACACATATCAAGCATTAGAATTAAATTTCTTGAAAGTCGGGTGCTGCCAATGGGTGCAGTGCACAGCAGTATGGGCCTCGCGCCTTCCATTTTGAACACGTTTTGTGGGATATACAAGTTACTACAAACGAAAATTCGTTCACTACAAACCTCTACACACTATTTCCTACACATATCGAGCATTAGAATTAAATTTCTTGAAAGTCGGGTGCTGCCAGTGGGTGCAGTGCACAGCAGTATGGGCCTCGCGCCTTCCATTTTGAACACGTTTTGTGGGATATACAAGTTACTACAAACGAAAATTCGTTCACTACAAACCTCTACACACTATTTCCTACACATATCAAGCATTAGAATTAAATTTCTTGAAAGTCGGTGCTGCCAGTGGGTGCAGTGCACAGCAGTATGGGCCTCGCACCTTCCATTTTGAACACGTTTTGTGGGATATACAAGTTACTACATACGAAAATTCGTTCACTACAAACCTCTACACACTATTTCCTACACATATCAAGCATTAGAATTAATGTTCTTGAAAGTCGGGTGCTGCCAGTGGCTGCAGTGCACAGCAGTATGGGCCTCGCGCCTTCCATTTTGAACACGTTTTGTGGGATATACAAGTTACTACATACGAAAATTCGTTCACTACAAACCTCTACACACTATTTCCTACACATATCAAGCATTAGAATTAAATTTCTTGAAAGTCGGGTGCTGCCAGTGGCTGCAGTGCACAGCAGTATGGGCCTCGCGCCTTCCATTTTGAACACGTTTTGTGGGATATACAAGTTACTACATACGATAATTCGTTCACTACAAACCTCTACACACTATTTCCTACACATATCAAGCATTAGAATAAAATTTCTTGAAAGTCGGGTGCTGCCAGTGGGTGCAGTGCACAGCAGTATGGGCCTCGCACCTTCCATTTTGAACACGTTTTGTGGGATATAAAAGTTACTACATACGAAAATTCGTTCACTACAAACCTCTACACACTATTTCCTACACATATCAAGCATTAGAATTAATGTTCTTGAAAGTCGGGTGCTGCCAGTGGCTGCAGTGCACAGCAGTATGGGCCTCGCGCCTTCCATTTTGAACACGTTTTGTGGGTTATACAAGTTACTACATACGAAAATTCGTTCACTACACACCTCTACACACTATTTCCTACACATATCAAGCATTAGAATTAAATTTCTTGGTAGTCGGGTGCTGCCAGTGGGTGCAGTGCACAGCAGTATGGGCCTCACGCCTTCCATTTTGAACACGTTTTGTTTGATATACAAGTTACTACATACGAAAATTCGTTCACTACAAATTTCTACACACTATTTCCTACACATATCAAGCATTAGAATTTAATTTCTTGAAAGTCGGGTGCTGCCAATGGGTGCAGTGCACAGCAGTATGGGCCTCGCGCCTTCTATTTTGAAGACGTTTTGTGGGATATACAAGTTACTACAAACGAAAATTCGTTCACTACAAACCTCTACGCACTATTTCCTACACATATATTATCCACTAGAATTAAATTTCTTGGAAGTCGGGTGCTGCCAATGGGTGCAGTGCACAGCAGTATAGCCTCGCGCCTTCCATTTTGAACACGCTTTGTGGGATATACAAGTTACTACAAACAAAAATTCGTTCACTACAAACCTCTACACACTATTTCCTACACATACCAAGCATTAGAATTAAATTTCTTGAGTGTCGGGTGCTGCCAGTGGGGGCAGTGCACAGCAGTATGGGCCTCGCGCCTTCCACTTTGAACACGCTTTGTGGGATATACTAGTTACTACAAACGAACATTCATTCACTACAAACCTCTACACACTATGTCCTACACATATCAAGCATTAGAATTAAATTTCTTTAAAGTCGGGTGCTGCCAGTGGGTGCAGTGCACAGCAGTATGGGCCTCGCGCCTTCCATTTTGAAACCGTTTTGTGGGATATACAAGTTACTACATACGAAAATTCGTTCACTACAAACCTCTACATACTATTCCCTACACATAACAAGCATTAGAATTAAATTTCTTGATAGTCGGGTGCTGTCAGTGGGTGCAGTGCACAGCAGTATGGGCCTCGCGCCTTTCACTTTGAACACGTTTTGTGGTATATACAAGTTACTACAAACGAAAATTCATTCACTACAAACCTAAACACACTATTTCCTACACATATCAAGCATTAGAATTAAATTTCTTGAAAGTCGGGTGCTGCCAGTGGCTGCAGTGCACAGCAGTATGGGCCTCTCGCCTTCCATTTTGAACACGTTTTGTGGGTTATACAAGTTACTACATACGAAAATTCGTTCACTACAAACCTCTACATACTATTCCCTACACATAACAAGCATTAGAATTAAATTTCTTGATAGTCGGGTGCTGTCAGTGGGTGCAGTGCACAGCAGTATGGGCCTCGCGCCTTCCACTTTGAACACGTTTTGTGGTATATACAAGTTACTACAAACGAAAATTCATTCACTACAAACCTCTACACACTATTTCCTACACATATCAAGCATTAGAATTAAATTTCTTGATAGTAGGGTGCTGTCAGTGGGTGCAATGCACAGCAGTATGGGCCTCGCGCCTTTCACTTTGAACACGTTTTGTGGGATATACAAGTTACTACAAACGAAAATTCGTTCACTACAAACCTCTACACACTATTCCCTACACATATCAAGCATTAGAATTAAATTTCTTGATAGTAGGGTGTTGTCAGTGGGTGCAATGCACAGCAGTATGGGCCTCGTGCCTTCCATTTTGAACACGTTTTGTGGGTTATACAAGTTACTACATACGAAAATTCGTTCACTACAAACCTCTACATACTATTCCCTACACATAACAAGCATTAGAATTAAATTTCTTGATAGTCGGGTGCTGTCAGTGGGTGCAGTGCACAGCAGTATGGGCCTCGCGCCTTTCACTTTGAACACGTTTTGTGGTATATACAAGTTACTACAAACGAAAATTCATTCACTACAAACCTCTACACACTATTTCCTACACATATCAAGCATTAGAATTAAATTTCTTGATAGTAGGGTGCTGTCAGTGGGTGCAATGCACAGCAGTATGGGCCTCGCGCCTTTCACTTTGAACACGTTTTGTGGGATATACAAGTTACTACAAACGAAAATTCGTTCACTACAAACCTCTACACATTATTTCCTACACATATATTATCCACTAGAATTAAATTTCTTGGAAGTCCTGTGCTGCCAGGGGGTGCAGTGCACAGCAGTATGGGCCTCGCGCCTTCCATTTTGAACACGTTTTGTGGGATATACAAGTTACTACCTACGAAAATTCGTTCACTACAAACCTCTACACATTATTTCCTACACATATCATCCACTAGAATTACGTTTCTTGAAAAGGGGTGCTGCCAGTGGGTGCAGTGCACAGCAGTATGGGCCTCGCTCCTTCCATTTTGAACACGTTTTGTTGTATATACAAGTTACTACAAACGAAAATTCATTCACTACAAACCTCTACACACTATTTACTACACATATCAAGCATTAGAATGAAATTTCTTGAAAGTCTGGTGCTGTCAGTGGGTGCAGTGCACAGCAGAATGGGCCTCGCTCCTTCCATTTTAAAAACGTTTCGTGGGATATACAAGTTACTACATACGAAAATTCGTTCACTACAAACCTCTACACACTATTTCCTACACATACCAAGCATTAGAATTCAATTTCTTGAGTGTCGGGTGCTGCCAGTGGGTGCAGTGCACAGCAGTATGGGCCTCGCGCCTTCCACTTTGAACACGCTTTGTGGGATATACTAGTTACTACAAACGAACATTCATTCACTACAAACCTCTACACACTATGTCCTACACATATCAAGCATTAGAATTAAATTTCTTTAAAGTCGGGTGCTGCCAGTGGGTGCAGTGCACAGCAGTATGGGCCTCGCGCCTTCCATTTTGAAACCGTTTTGTGGGATATACAAGTTACTACATACGAAAATTCGTTCACTACAAACCTAAACACACTATTTCCTACACATATCAAGCATTAGAATTAAATTTCTTGAAAGTCGGGTGCTGCCAGTGGCTGCAGTGCACAGCAGTATGGGCCTCGCGCCTTCCATTTTGAACACGTTTTGTGGGATATACAAGTTACTACATACGAAAATTCGTTCACTACAAACCTCTACACACTATTTCCTACACATATCAAGCATTAGAATTAAATTTCTTGATAGTAGGGTGTTGTCAGTGGGTGCAATGCACAGCAGTATGGGCCTCGTGCCTTCCATTTTGAACACGTTTTGTGGGTTATACAAGTTACTACAAACGAAAATTCGTTCACTACAAACCTCTACACATTATTTCCTACACATATATTATCCACTAGAATTAAATTTCTTGGAAGTCCTGTGCTGCCAGGGGGTGCAGTGCACAGCAGTATGGGCCTCGCGCCTTCCATTTTGAACACGTTTTGTGGGATATACAAGTTACTACCTACGAAAATTCGTTCACTACAAACCTCTACACATTATTTCCTACACATATCATCCACTAGAATTACGTTTCTTGAAAAGGGGTGCTGCCAGTGGGTGCAGTGCACAGCAGTATGGGCCTCGCGCCTTCCATTTTGAACACGTTTTGTGGGTTATACAAGTTACTACATACGAAAATTCGTTCACTACAAACCTCTACACACTATTCCCTACACATATCAAGCATTAGAATTAAATTTCTTGAAAGTCGGGTGCTGTCAGTGGGTGCAGTGCACAGCAGAATGGGCCTCGCTCCTTCCATTTTAAAAACGTTTCGTGGGTAATACAAGTTACTACATACGAAAATTCGTTCACTACAAACCTCTACACACTATTTCCTACACATATCAAGCATTAGAATTAAATTTCTTGAAAGTCGGGTGCTGCCAATG
Organism: Locusta migratoria; assembly: GCA_026315105.1. Lineage (NCBI taxonomy): Eukaryota > Metazoa > Arthropoda > Insecta > Orthoptera > Acrididae > Locusta > Locusta migratoria. The sequence goes on along the minus strand of CM048755.1, from coordinate 800,745,114 downwards.
GGTGCAGTGCACAGCAGTATGGGCCTCGCGCCTTCCATTTTGAACACGTTTTGTGGGATATACAAGTTACTACAAACGAAAATTCGTTCACTACAAACCTCTACACACTATTTCCTACACATATCAAGCATTAGAATTAAATTTCTTGAAAGTCGGGTGCTGCCAGTGGGTGCAGTGCACAGCAGTATGGGCCTCGCGCCTTCCATTTTGAACACGTTTTGTGGGATATACAAGTTACTACAAACGAAAATTCGTTCACTACAAACCTCTACACATTATTTCCTACACATATCATTCACTAGAATTACGTTTCTTGAAAGTGGGGTGCTGCCAGTGGGTGCAGTGCACAGCAGTATGGGCCTCGCGCCTTCCATTTTGAACACGTTTTGTGGGATATACCAGTTACTACAAACGAAAATTCGTTCACTACAAACCTCTACGCACTATTTCCAACACATATATTATCCACTAGAATTAAATTTCTTGGAAGTCCTGTGGTGCCATTGGGTGCAGTGCACAGCAGTATGGGCCTCGCGCCTTCCATTTTGAACACGTTTTTTGGGATATAAAAGTTACAACATACGAAAATTCGTTCACTACAAACCTCTACACACTATTTCCTACACATATCAAGCATTAGAATTAAATTTCTTGATTGTCGGGTGCTGCCAGTGGGTGCAGTGCACAGCAGTATGGGCCTCGCGCCTTCCATTTTGAACACGTTTTGTGGGATATACCAGTTACTACAAACGAAAATTCATTCACTACAAACCTCTACACACTATTTCCTACACATATCAAGCATTAGAATTAAATTTCTTGAAAGTCGGGTGCTGCCAGTGGGTGCAGTGCACAGCAGTATGGGCCTCGCCCCTTCCATATTGAACATGTTTTGTGGGATATACAAGTTACTACAAACGAAAATTCGTTCACTACAAACCTCTACACATTATTTCCTACACATATCATTCACTAGAATTACGTTTCTTGAAAGTGGGGTGCTGCCAGTGGGTGCAGTGCACAGCAGTATGGGCCACGCGCCTTCATTTTGAACACGTTTTTTGGGATATACAAGTTACAACATACGAAAATTCGTTCACTACAAACCTCTACACACTATTTCCTACACATATCAAGCATTAGAATTAAATTTCTTGAATGTCGGGTGCTGCCAGTGGGTGCAGTGCACAGCAGTATGGGCCTCGCGCCTTCCATTTTGAACACGTTTTGTGGTATATACAAGTTACTACAAACGAAAATTTATTCACTACAAACCTCTACACACGATTTCCTACACATATCAAGCATTAGAATGAAATTTCTTGAAAGTCGGGTGCTGCAAGTGGGTGCAGTGCACAGCAGTATGGGCCTCGCTCCTTCCATTTTAAACACGTTTCGTGGGATATACAAGTTACTACATACGAAAATTCGTCCACTACAAACCTCTACACACTATTTCCTACACATATCAAGCATTAGAATGAAATTTCTTGAAAGTCGGGTGCTGCCAGTGGGTGCAGTGCACAGCAGTATGGGCCACGCTCCTTCCATTTTGAACACGTTTTGTTGTATATACAAGTTACTACAAACGAAAATTCATTCACTACAAACCTCTACACACTATTTCCTACACATATCAAGCATTAGAATTAAATTTCTTGGTAGTCGGGTGCTGCCAGTGGGTGCAGTGCACAGCAGTATGGGCCTCACGCCTTCCATTTTCAACACGTTTTGTTTGATATACAAGTTACTACATACGAAAATTCGTTCACTACAAATTTCTACACACTATTTCCTACACATATCAAGCATTAGAATTAAATTTCTTGAAAGTCGGGTGCTGCCAATGGGTGCAGTGCACAGCAGTATGGGCCTCGCGCCTTCTATTTTGAAGACGTTTTGTGGGATATACAAGTTACTACAAACGAAAATTCGTTCACTACAAACCTCTACGCACTATTTCCTACACATATATTATCCACTAGAATTAAATTTCTTGGAAGTCGGGTGCTGCCAATGGGTGCAGTGCACAGCAGTATAGCCTCGCGCCTTCCAATTTGAACACGCTTTGTGGGATATACAAGTTACTACAAACAAAAATTCGTTCACTACAAACCTCTACACACTATCTCCTACACATATCAAGCATTAGAATTAAATTTCTTGAGTGTCGGGTGCTGCCAGTGGGTGCAGTGCACAGAAGTATGGGCCTCGCGCCTTCCACTTTGAACACGCTTTGTGGGATATACAAGTTACTACAAACGAACATTCATTCACTACAAACCTCTACACACTATGTCCTACACATATCAAGCATTAGAATTAAATTTCTTTAAAGTCGGGTGCTGCCAGTGGGTGCAGTGCACAGCAGTATGGGCCTCGCGCCTTCCATTTTTAAACCGTTTTGTTTGATATACAAGTTACTACATACGAAAATTCGTTCACTACAAACCTCTACACAATATTTCCTACACATATCAAGCATTAGAATTAAATTTTTTGAAAGTCGGGTGCTGCCAGTGGGTGCAGTGCACAGCAGTATGGGCCTCGCGCCTTCCATTTTGAACACGTTTTGTTTGATATACAAGTTACTACATACGAAAATTCGTGCACTACAAACCTCTACACACTATTTCCTACACATATCAAGCATTAGAATTAAATTTCTTGAAAGTCGGGTGCTGCCAGTGGGTGCAGTGCACAGCAGTATGGGCCTCGCGCCTTCCATTTTGAACACGTTTTTTGGGATATACAAGTTACAACATACGAAAATTCGTTCACTACAAACCTCTACACACTATTTCCTACACATATCAAGCATTAGAATTAAATTTCTTGAAAGTCGGGTGCTGCCGGTGGGTGCAGTGCACAGCAGTATGGGCCTCGCGCCTTCCATTTGGAACACGTTTTGTTTGATATACAAGTTACTACATACGAAAATTCGTTCACTAGAAACCTCTACACATTATTTCCTACACATATCAAGCATTAGAATTAAATTTCTTGAAAGTCGGGTGCTGCCAGTGGGTGCAGTGCACAGCAATATGGGCCTCGCGCCTTTCATTTTGAACACGTTTTGTTTGATATACAAGTTACTACAAACGAACATTCATTCACTACAAACCTCTACACACTATGTCCTACACATATCAAGCATTAGAATTAAATTACTTTAAACTCGGGTGCTGCCAGTGGGTGCAGTGCACAGCAGTATGGGCCTCGCGCCTTCCATTTTGAACACGTTTTGTTTGATATACAAGTTACTACATACGAAAATTCGTTCACTACAAACCTCTACACACTATTTCCTACACATATCAAGCATTAGAATTAAATTTCTTGAAAGTCGGGTGCTGCCGGTGGGTGCAGTGCACAGCAGTATGGGCCTCGCGCCTTCCATTTGGAACACGTTTTGTTTGATATACAAGTTACTACATACGAAAATTCGTTCACTAGAAACCTCTACACATTATTTCCTACACATATCAAGCATTAGAATTAAATTTCTTGAAAGTCGGGTGCTGCCAGTGGGTGCAGTGCACAGCAATATGGGCCTCGCGCCTTTCATTTTGAACACGTTTTGTTTGATATACAAGTTACTACAAACGAACATTCATTCACTACAAACCTCTACACACTATGTCCTACACATATCAAGCATTAGAATTAAATTACTTTAAACTCGGGTGCTGCCAGTGGGTGCAGTGCACAGCAGTATGGGCCTCGCGCCTTCCATTTTTAAACCGTTTTGTTTGATATACAAGTTACTACATACGAAAATTCGTTCACTACAAACCTCTACACAATATTTCCTACACATATCAAGCATTAGAATTAAATTTTTTGAAAGTCGGGTGCTGCCAGTGGGTGCAGTGCACAGCAGTATGGGCCTCGCGCCTTCCATTTTGAACACGTTTTGTTTGATATACAAGTTACTACATACGAAAATTCGTGCACTACAAACCTCTACACACTATTTCCTACACATATCAAGCATTAGAATTAAATTTCTTGAAAGTCGTGTGCTGCCAGTGGGTGCAGTGCACAGCAGTATGGGCCTCGCGCCTTCCATTTTGAACACGTTTTTTGGGATATACAAGTTACAACATACGAAAATTCGTTCACTACAAACCTCTACACACTATTTCCTACACTAATCAAGCATTAGAATTAAATTTCTTGAAAGTCGGGTGCTGCCGGTGGGTGCAGTGCACAGCAGTATGGGCCTCGCGCCTTCCATTTGGAACACGTTTTGTTTGATATACAAGTTACTACATACGAAAATTCGTTCACTAGAAACCTCTACACATTATTTCCTACACATATCAAGCATTAGAATTAAATTTCTTGAAAGTCGGGTGCTGAAAGTGGGTGCAGTGCACAGCAATATGGGCCTCGCGCCTTTCATTTTGAACACGTTTTGTTTGATATACAAGTTACTACAAACGAACATTCATTCACTACAAACCTCTACACACTATGTCCTACACATATCAAGCATTAGAATTAAATTACTTTAAACTCGGGTGCTGCCAGTGGGTGCAGTGCACAGCAGTATGGGCCTCGCGCCTTCCATTTTGAACACGTTTTGTTTGATATACAAGTTACTACATACGAAAATTCGTTCACTACAAACCTCTACACACTATTTCCTACACATATCAAGCATTAGAATTAAATTTCTTGAAAGTCGGGTGCTGCCGGTGGGTGCAGTGCACAGCAGTATGGGCCTCGCGCCTTCCATTTGGAACACGTTTTGTTTGATATACAAGTTACTACATACGAAAATTCGTTCATTAGAAACCTCTACACATTATTTCCTACACTTATCAAGCATTAGAATTAAATTTCTTGAAAGTCGGGTGCTGCCAGTGGGTGCAGTGCACAGCAATATGGGCCTCGCGCCTTTCATTTTGAACACGTTTTGTTTGATATACAAGTTACTACAAACGAACATTCATTCACTACAAACCTCTACACACTATGTCCTACACATATCAAGCATTAGAATTAAATTACTTTAAACTCGGGTGCTGCCAGTGGGTGCAGTGCACAGCAGTATGGGCCTCGCGCCTTCCATTTTTAAACCGTTTTGTTTGATATACAAGTTACTACATACGAAAATTCGTTCACTACAAACCTCTACACAATATTTCCTACACATATCAAGCATTAGAATTAAATTTTTTGAAAGTCGGGTGCTGCCAGTGGGTGCAGTGCACAGCAGTATGGGCCTCGCGCCTTCCATTTTGAACACGTTTTGTTTGATATACAAGTTACTACATACGAAAATTCGTGCACTACAAACCTCTACACACTATTTCCTACACATATCAAGCATTAGAATTATATTTCTTGAAAGTCGGGTGCTGCCGGTGGGTGCAGTGCACAGCAGTATGGGCCTCGCGCCTTCCATTTGGAACACGTTTTGTTTGATATACAAGTTACTACATACGAAAATTCGTTCACTAGAAACCTCTACACATTATTTCCTACACATATCAAGCATTAGAATTAAATTTCTTGAAAGTCGGGTGCTGCCAGTGGGTGCAGTGCACAGCAATATGGGCCTCGCGCCTTTCATTTTGAACACGTTTTGTTTGATATACAAGTTACTACAAACGAACATTCATTCACTACAAACCTCTACACACTATGTCCTACACATATCAAGCATTAGAATTAAATTACTTTAAACTCGGATGCTGCCAGTGGGTGCAGTGCACAGCAGTATGGGCCTCGCGCCTTCCATTTTGAACACGTTTTGTTTGATATACAAGTTACTACATACGAAAATTCGTGCACTACAAACCTCTACACACTATTTCCTACACATATCAAGCATTAGAATTAAATTTCTTGAAAGTCGGGTGCTGCCAGTGGGTGCAGTGCACAGCAGTATGGGCCTCGCGCCTTCCATTTTGAACACGTTTTTTGGGATATACAAGTTACAACATACGAAAATTCGTTCACTACAAACCTCTACACACTATTTCCTACACATATCAAGCATTAGAATTAAATTTCTTGAAAGTCGGGTGCTGCCGGTGGGTGCAGTGCACAGCAATATGGGCCTCGCGCCTTTCATTTTGAACACGTTTTGTTTGATATACAAGTTACTACATACGAAAATTCGTTCACTAGAAACCTCTACACATTATTTCCTACACATATCAAGCATTAGAATTAAATTTCTTGAAAGTCGGGTGCTGCCAGTGGGTGCAGTGCACAGCAATATGGGCCTCGCGCCTTTCATTTTGAACACGTTTTGTTTGATATACAAGTTACTACATACGAAAATTCGTTCACTTCAAACCTCTACACTCTATTTCCTGCACATATCAAGCATTAGAATTAAATTTCTTGAAAGTCGGGTGCTGCCAGTGGGTGCAGTGCACAGCAGTATGGGCTTCGCGCCTTCATTTTGAACTCGTTTTTTGGGATATACAAGTTACTACATACGAAAATTCGTTCACTACAAACCTCTACACACTATTTCCTACACATATCAAGCATTAGAATTAAATTTCTTGAAAGTCGAGTGCTGCCAATGGGTGCAGTGCACAGTAGTATGGGAATCGCGCCTTCCATTTTGAACTCGTTTTGTGGTATATACAAGTTACTACAAACGAAAATTCATTCACTACAAACCTCTACACACTATGTCCTACACATATCAATCATTAGAATGAAATTTCCTGAAAGTCGGGTGCTGCCAGTGGGTGCAGTGCACAGCAGTATGGGCCTCGCGCCTTCCATTTTGAACACGTTTTGTTTGATATACAAGTTACTACATACGAAAATTCGTGCACTACAAACCTCTACATACTATTTCCTACACATATCAAGCATTAGAATTAAATTTCTTGAAAGTCGGGTGCTGCCAGTGGGTGCAGTGCACAGCAGTTTGGGCCTCGCGCCTTCCATTTTGAACACGTTTTTTGGGATATACAAGTTACAACATACGAAAATTCGTTCACTACAAACCTCTACACACTATTTCCTACACATATCAAGCATTAGAATTAAATTTCTTGAAAGTCGGGTGCTGCCAGTGGGTGCAGTGCACAGCAGTATGGGCCTCGCGCCTTCCACTTTGAACACGTTTTGTGGGATATACAAGTTACTACATACGAAAATTCGTTCACTACAAACCTCTACACATATCAAGCATTAAAATTAAATTTCTTGAAAGTCGGGTGCTGCCAGTGGGTGCAGTGCACAGCAGTATGGGCCTCGCGCCTTCCAGTTTGAACACGTTTTGTTTCATATACAAGTTACTACATACGAAAATTCGTTCACTACAAACCTCTACACACTATTTCCTACACCTATCAAGCATTAGAATTAAATTACTTTAAAGTCGGTAGCTGCCAGTGGGTGCAGTGCACAGCAGTATGGGCCTCGCGCCTTCCATTTTGAACACGTTTTGTTGTATATACAAGTTACTACAAACGAAAATTCATTCACTACAAACCTCTACACACTATTTCCTACACATATCAAGCATTAGAATTAAATTTCTTTAAAGTCGGGTGCTGCCAGTGGGTGCAGTGCACAGCAGTATGGGCCTCGCGCCTTCCATTTTGAACACGTTTTGTTTGATATACAAGTTACTACATACGAAAATTCGTTCACTACAAACCTCTACACACCATTTCCTACACATATCAAGCATTAGAATTAAATTTCTTGAAAGTCGGGTGCTGCCAGTGGGTGCAGTGCACAGCAGTATGGGCCTCGCGCCTTCCATTTTGAAAACGTTTTGTTTGATAAACAAGTTACTACATACGAAAATTCGTTCACTACAAACCTCTACACACTATTTCCTACACATATCAAGCATTAGAATTAAATTTCTTAAAAGTCGGGTGCTGCCAATGAGTGCAGAGCACAGCAGTATGGGCCTCGCGAATTCCATTTTGAACACGTTTTGTGGGATATACAAGTTACTACATACGAAAATTCGTTCACTACAAACCTCTACGCACTATTTTCTACACATATATTATCCACTAGAATTAAATTTCTTGGAAGTCGGGTGCTGCCAATGGGTGCAGTGCACAGCAGTATGGGCCTCGCGCCTTCCACTTTGACACGCTTTGTGGGATATACAAGTTACTACAAACGAAAATTCGTTCACTACAAACCTCTACGCACTATTTCCTACACATATATTATCCACTATAATTAAACTTCTTGGAAGTCGGGTGCTGCCAATGGGTGCAGTGCACAACAGTATGGGCCTCGCGCCTTCCACTTTGAACACGCTTTGTGGGATATACAACTTACTACAAACGAAAATTCGTTCACTACAAACCTCTACGCACTATCTCCTACACATATCAAGCATTAAAATTAAATTTCTTGAAAGTCGGGTGCTGTCAGTGGGTGCAGTGCACAGCAGTATGGGCCTCGCGCCTTTCACTTTGAACACGTTTTGTGGGATATACAAGTTACTACAAACGAAAATTCCTTCACTACAAACCTCTATGCACTATTTCCTACACATATATTATCCACTAGAATTAAATTTCTTGGAAGTCGGGTGCTGCCAGTGGGTGCAGTGCACAGCAGTATGGGCCTCGCGCCTTCCAATTTGAACACGTTTTGTGGGATATACCAGTTACTACAAACGGAAATTCGTTCACTACAAACCTCTACGCACTATTTCCTACACATATATTATCCACTAGAATTAAATTTCTTGCAAGTCGGGTGCTGCCAGTGGGTGCAGTGCACAGCAGTATGGGCCTCGCGCCTTCCATTTTGAACACGTTTTGTTTGATATACAAGTTACTACAAACGAAAATTCGTTCACTACAAACCTCTACGCACTATTTCCTACACATATATTATCCACTAGAATTAAATTTCTTGGAAGTCGGGTGCTGCCAATGGGTGCAGTGCACAGCAGTATGGGCCTCGCGCCTCCCACTTTGAACACGCTTTGTGGGATATACAAGTTACTACAAACGAAAATTCGTTCACTACAAACCTCTACGTACTATTTCCTACACATATATTATCAACTAGAATTAAATTTCTTGAAAGTCGGGTGCTGCCAGTGGGTGCAGTGCACAGCAGTATGGGCCTCGCGCCTTCCATTTTGAACACGTTTTGTGGGCTATACAAGTTACTACAAATGAAAATTCGTCCACTACAAACCTCTACGCACTATTTCCTACACATATATTATCCACTAGAATTAAATTTCTTGAAAGTCGGGTGCTGCCAGTGGGTGCAGTGCACAGCAGTACGGGCCTCGCGCCTTCCAATTTGAACACGTTTTGTAGGATATACCAGTTACTACAAACGAAATTCCTTCACTACAAACCTCTACGCACTATTTCCTACACATATATTATCCACTAGAATTAAATTTCTTGGAAGTCGGGTGCTGCCAGTGGGTGCAGTGCACAGCAGTATGGGCCTCGCTCCTTCCATTTAAAACACGTTTCGTGGGATATACAAGTTACTACAAACGAAAATTCGTTCACTACAAACCTCTACACACTATTTCCTACACATATCAAGCATTAGAATGAAATTTCTTGAAAGTCGGGTGCTGCCAGTGGGTGCAGTGCACAGCAGTATGGGCCACGCTCCTTCCATTTTGAACACGTTTTGTTGTATATACAAGTTACTACAAACGAAAATTCATTCACTACAAACCTCTACACACTATTTCCTACACATATCAAGCATTAGAATTAAATTTCTTGAAAGTCGGGTGCTGCCAGTGGGTGCAGTGCACAGCAGTATGGGCCTCGCGCCTTCCATTTTGAACACGTTTTGTTTCATATACAAGTTACTACATACGAAAATTCGTTCACTACAAACCTCTACACACTATTTCCTACACCTATCAAGCATTAGAATTAAATTTCTTGAAAGTCGGGTGCTGCCAATGGGTGCAGTGCACAGCAGTATGGGCCTCGCGCCTTCCATTTTGAACACGTTTTGTGGGATATACAAGTTACTACAATCGAAAATTCGTTAACTACAAACCTCTACGCACTATTTCCTACACATATATTATCCACTATAATTAAACTTCTTGGAAGTCGGGTGCTGCCAATGGGTGCAGTGCACAACAGTATGGGCCCCGCGCCTTCCACTTTGAACACGCTTTGTGGGATATACAACTTACTACAAACGAAAATTCGTTCACTACAAACCTCTACGCACTATCTCCTACACATATCAAGCATTAAAATTAAATTTCTTGAAAGTCGGGTGCTGTCAGTGGGTGCAGTGCACAGCAGTATGGGCCTCGCGCCTTTCACTTTGAACACGTTTTGTGGGATATACAAGTTACTACAAACGAAAATTCCTTCACTACAAACCTCTATGCACTATTTCCTACACATATATTATCCACTAGAATTAAATTTCTTGTAAGTCGGGTGCTGCCAGTGGGTGCAGTGCACAGCAGTATGGGCCTCGCGCCTTCCAATTTGAACACGTTTTGTGGGATATACCAGTTACTACAAAAGGAAATTCGTTCACTACAAACCTCTACGCACTATTTCCTACACATATATTATCCACTAGAATTAAATTTCTTGCAAGTCGGGTGCTGCCAGTGGGTGCAGTGCACAGCAGTATGGGCCTCGCGCCTTCCATTTTGAACACGTTTTGTTTGATATACAAGTTGCTACAAACGAAAATTCGTTCACTACAAACCTCTACGCACTATTTCCTACACATATATTATCCACTAGAATTAAATTTCTTGGAAGTCGGGTGCTGCCAATGGGTGCAGTGCACCGCAGTATGGGCCTCGCGCCTCCCACTTTGAACACGCTTTGTGGGATATACAAGTTACTACAAACGAAAATTCGTTCACTACAAACCTCTACGCACTATTTCCTACACATATATTATCAACTAGAATTAAATTTCTTGCAAGTCGGGTGCTGCCAGTGGGTGCAGTGCACAGCAGTATGGGCCTCGCGCCTTCCATTTTGAACACGTTTTGTGGGCTATACAAGTTACTACAAATGAAAATTCGTCCACTACAAACCTCTACGCACTATTTCCTACACATATATAATCCACTAGAATTAAATTTCTTGAAAGTCGGGTGCTGCCAGTGGGTGCAGTGCACAGCAGTATGGGCCTCGCGCCTTCCAATTTGAACACGTTTTGTGGGATATACCAGTTACTACAAACGAAAATTCCTTCACTACAAACCTCTACGCACTATTTCCTACACATATATTATCCACTAGAATTAAATTTCTTGGAAGTCGGGTGCTGCCAGTGGGTGCAGTGCACAGCAGTATGGGCCTCGCTCCTTCCACTTTAAACACGTTTTGTGGGATATACAAGTTACTACAAACGAAAATTCATTCACTACAAACCTCTACACACTATTTCCTACAAATATCAAGCATTAGAATTAAATTTCTTTAAAGTCGGGTGCTGCCAGTGGGTGCAGTGCACAGCAGTATGGGCCTCGCGCCTTCCATTTTGAACACGTTTTGTTTGATATACAAGTTACTACATACGAAAATTCGTTCACTACAAACCTCTACACACTATTTCCTACACATATCAAGCATTAGAATTAAATTTCTTGAAAGTCGGGTGCTGCCAATGTGTGCAGTGCACAGCAGTATGGGCCTCGCGCCTTCCATTTTGAACACGTTTTGTGGGCTATACAAGTTACTACAATCGAAAATTCGTTCACTACAAACCTCTACGCACTATTTCCTACACATATATTATCCACTAGAATTAAATTTCTTGGAAGTCGGGTGCTGCCAATGGGTGCAGTGCACAGCAGTATGGGCCTCGCGCCTTCCACTTTGAACACGCTTTGTGGGATATACAAGTTACTACAAACGAAAATTCGTTCACTACAAACCTCTACGCACTATTTCCTACACATATATTATCCACTAGAATTAAATTTCTTGAAAGTCGGGTGCTGCCAGTGGGTGCAGTGCACAGCAGTATGGGCCTCGCGCCTTCCATTTTGAACACGTTTTGTGGGATATACAAGTTACTACAAACGAAAATTCGTCCACTACAAACCTCTACGCACTATTTCCAACACATATATTATCCACTAGAATTAAATTTCTTGGAAGTCGGGTGCTGCCAGTGGGTGCAGTGCACAGCAGTATGGGCCTCGCGCCTTCCATTTTGAACACGTTTTGTGGGATATACAAGTTACTACATACGAAAATTCGTCCACTACAAACCTCTACACACTATTTCCTACACATATCAAGCATTAGAATGAAATTTCTTGAAAGTCGGGTGCTGCCAGTGGGTGCAGTGCACAGCAGTATGGGCCACGCTCCTTCCATTTTGAACACGTTTTGTTGTATATACAAGTTACTACAAACGAAAATTCATTCACTACAAACCTCTACACACTATTTCCTACACATATCAAGCATTAGAATTAAATTTCTTGGTAGTCGGGTGCTGCCAGTGGGTGCAGTGCACAGCAGTATGGGCCTCACGCCTTCCATTTTGAACACGTTTTGTTTGATATACAAGTTACTACATACGAAAATTCGTTCACTACAAATTTCTACACACAATTTCCTACACATATCAAGCATTAGAATTAAATTTCTTGAAAGTCGGGTGCTGCCAATGGGTGCAGTGCACAGCAGTATGGGCCTCGCGCCTTCTATTTTGAAGACGTTTTGTGGGATATACAAGTTACTACAAACGAAAATTCGTTCACTACAAACCTCTACGCACTATTTCCTACACATATATTATCAACTAGAATTAAATTTCTTGGAAGTCGGGTGCTGCCAATGGGTGCAGTGCACAGCAGTATGGGCCTCGCGCCTTCCACTTTGAACACGCTTTGTGGGATATACAAGTTACTACAAACGAAAATTCGTTCACTACAAACCTCTACGCACTATCTCCTACACATATCAAGCATTAAAATTAAATTTCTTGAAAGTCGGGTGCTGTCAGTGGGTGCAGTGCACAGCAGTATGGGCCTCGCGCCTTTCACTTTGAACACGTTTTGTGGGATATACAAGTCACTACAAACGAAAATTCCTTCACTACAAACCTCTACGCACTATTTCCTACACATATATTATCCACTAGAATTAAATTTCTTGGATGTCGGGTGCTGCCAGTGGGTGCAGTGCACCGCAGTATGGGCCTCGCGCCTTCCACTTTGAACACGTTTTGTGCGATATAGAAGTTACTACATACGAAAATTCGTTCACTACAAACCTCTACACATTATTCCCTACACATATCAAGCATTAAAATTAAATTTCTTGAAAGTCGGGTGCTGTCAGTGGGTGCAGTGCACAGCAGTATGGGCCTCGCGTCTTTCACTTTGAACACGTTTTGTGGTATATACAAGTTACTACAAACGAAAATTCATTCACTACAAACCTCTACACACTATTTCCTACACATATCAAGCATTAGAATGAAATATCTTGAAAGTCGGGTGCTGCCAGTGGGTGCAGTGCACAGCAGTATGGGCCTCGCTCCTTCCATTTTAAACACGTTTCGTGGGATATACAAGTTACTACACACGAAAATTCGTCCACTACAAACCTCTACACACTATTTCCTACACATGTCAAGCATTAGAATGAAATTTCTTGAAAGTCGGGTGCTGCCAATGGGTGCAGTGCACAGCAGTATGGGCCTCGCGCCTTCCATTTTGAACACGTTTTGTGGGATATACAAGTTACTACAAACGAAAATTCGTTCACTACAAACCTCTACGCACTATTTCCTACACATATATTATCAACTAGAATTAAATTTCTTGAAAGTCGGTTGCTGCCAGTGGGTGCAGTGCACAGCAGTATGGGCCTCGCACCTTCCATTTTGAACACGTTTTGTGGGATATACAAGTTACTACAAACGAAAATTCGTTCACTACAAACCTCTACGCACTATCTCCTACACATATCAAGCATTAAAATTAAATTTCTTGAAAGTCGAGTGCTGCCAATGGGTGCAGTGCACAGTAGTATGGGAATCGCGCCTTCCATTTTGAACACGTTTTGTGGTATATACAAGTTACTACAAACGAAAATTCATTCACTACAAACCTCTACACACTATGTCCTACACATATCAATCATTAGAATGAAATTTCCTGAAAGTCGGGTGCTGCCAGTGGGTGCAGTGCACAGCAGTATGGGCCTCGCACCTTACATTTTGAACACGTTTTTTGAGATATACAAGTTACAACATACGAAAATTGGTTCACTACAAACCTCTACACACTATTTCCTACACATATCAAGCATTAGAATTAAATTTCTTGAATATCGGGTGCTGCAAGTGGGTGCAGTGTACAGCAGTATGGGCCTCGCGCCTTCCATTTTGAACACGTTTTGTGGGATATACAAGTTACTACATACGAAAATTCGTTCACTACAAACCTCTACACATATCAAGCATTAAAATTAAATTTCTTGAAAGTCGGGTGCTGCCAGTGGGTGCAGTGCACAGCAGTATGGGCCTCGCGCCTTCCAGTTTGAACACGTTTTGTTTGATATACAAGTTACTACATACGAAAATTCGTTCACTACAAACCTCTACACACTATTTCCTACACATATCAAGCATTAGAATTAAATTTCTTGAAAGTCGGGTGCTGCCAGTGGGTGCAGTGCACAGCAGTATGGGCCACGCTCCTTCCACTTTGAACACGTTTTGTAATATATACAAGTTACTACAAACGAAAATTCATTCACTACAAACCTCTACACACTATTTCCTACACCTATCAAGCATTAGAATTAAATTACTTTAAAGTCGGGTGCTGCCAGTGGGTGCAGTGCAAAGCAGTATGGGCCTCGCGCCTTCCATTTTGAACACGTTTTGTTTGATATACAAGTTACTACATACGAAAATTCGTTCACTACAAACCTCTACACACTATTTCCTACACATATCAAGCATTAGAATTAAATTTCTTAAAAGTCGGGTGCTGCCAGTGGGTGCAGTGCACAGCAGTATGGGCCTCGCGCCTTCCACTTTGAACACGCTTTGTGGGATATACAAGTTACTACAAACGAAAATTCGTTCACTACAAACCTCTACGCACTATTTCCTACACATATATTATCCACTAGAATTAAATTTCTTGAAAGTCGGGTGCTGCCAGTGTGTGCAGTGCACAGCACTATGGGCCTCGCGCCTTCCATTTTGAACACGTTTTGTGGGATGTACAAGTTACTACATACGAAAATTCGTTCACTACAAACCTCTACACACTATTTCCTACACATATCAAGCATTAGAATTAAATTTCTTGAAAGTCGAGTGCTGCCAATGGGTGCAGTGCACAGTAGTATGGGAATCGCGCCTTCCATTTGAACACGTTTTGTGGTATATACAAGTTACTACAAACGAAAATTCATTCACTACAAACCTCTACACACTATGTCCTACACATATCAATCATTAGAATGAAATTTCCTGAAAGTCGGGTGCTGCCAGTGGGTGCAGTTCACAGCAGTATGGGCCTCGCACCTTCCATTTTGAACACGTTTTTTGGGATATACAAGTTACAACATACGAAAATTGGTTCACTACAAACCTCTACACACTATTTCCTACACATATCAAGCATTAGAATTAAATTTCTTGAATATCGGGTGCTGCAAGTGGGTGCAGTGTACAGCAGTATGGGCCTCGCGCCTTCCATTTTGAACACGATTTATGGGATATACAAGTTACTACATACGAAAATTCGTTCACTACAAACCTCTACACATATCAAGCATTAAAATTAAATTTCTTGAAAGTCGGGTGCTGCCAGTGGGTGCAGTGCACAGCAGTATGGGCCTCGTGCCTTCCAGTTTGAACACGTTTTGTTTGATATACAAGTTACTACATATGAAAATTCGTTCACTACAAACCTCTACACACTATTTCCTACACATATCAAGCATTAGAATTAAATTTCTTGAAAGTCGGGTGCTGCCAGTGGGTGCAGTGCACAGCAGTATGGGCCTCGCTCCTTCCATTTTAAACACGTTTCGTGGGATATACAAGTTACTACAAACGAAAATTCATTCACTACAAACCTCTACACACTATTTCCTACACCTATCAAGCATTAGAATTAAATTACTTTAAAGTCGGGTGCTGCCAGTGGGTGCAGTGCACAGCAGTATGCGCCTCGCGCCTTCCATTTTGAACACGTTTTGTTTGATATACAAGTTACTACATACGAAAATTCGTTCACTACAAACCTCTACACACTATTTCCTACACATATCAAGCATTAGAATTAATTTTCTTAAAAGTCGGGTGCTGCCAGTGGGTGCAGTGCACAGCAGTATGGGCCTCGCGCCTTCCACTTTGAACACGCTTTGTGGGATATACAAGTTACTACAAACGAAAATTGGTTCACTACAAACCTCTACACACTATTTCCTACACATATCAAGCATTAGAATTAAATTTCTTGAATATCGGGTGCTGCAAGTGGGTGCAGTGTACAGCAGTATGGGCCTCGCGCCTTCCATTTTGAACACGTTTTGTGGGATATACAAGTTACTACATACGAAAATTCGTTCACTACAAACCTCTACACATATCAAGCATTAAAATTAAATTTCTTGAAAGTCGGGTGCTGCCAGTGGGTGCAGTGCACAGCAGTATGGGCCTCGCGCCTTCCAGTTTGAACACGTTTTGTTTGATATACAAGTTACTACATACGAAAATTCGTTCACTACAAACCTCTACACACTATTTCCTACACATATCAAGCATTAGAATTAATTTTCTTAAAAGTCGGGTGCTGCCAGTGGGTGCAGTGCACAGCAGTATGGGCCTCGCGCCTTCCACTTTGAACACGTTTTGTGGGATATACAAGTTACTACAAACGAAAATTCGTTCACTACAAACCTCTACGCACTATTTCCTACACATATATTATCCACTAGAATTAAATTTCTTGGAAGTCGGGTTCTGCCAGTGGGTGCAGTGCACAGCAGTATGGGCCTCGCGCCTTCCACTTTGAACACGCTTTGTGGGATATACAAGTTACTACAAACGAAAATTGGTTCACTACAAACCTCTACACACTATTTCCTACACATATCAAGCATTAGAATTAAATTTCTTGAATATCGGGTGCTGCAAGTGGGTGCAGTGTACAGCAGTATGGGCCTCGCGCCTTCCATTTTAAACACGTTTCGTGGGATATACAAGTTACTACAAACGAAAATTCATTCACTACAAACCTCTACACACTATTTCCTACACCTATCAAGCATTAGAATTAAATTACTTTAAAGTCGGGTGCTGCCAGTGGGTGCAGTGCACAGCAGTATGGGCCTCGCGCCTTCCATTTTGAACACGTTTTGTTTGATATACAAGTTACTACATACGAAAATTCGTTCACTACAAACCTCTACACACTATTTCCTACACATATCAAGCATTAGAATTAATTTTCTTAAAAGTCGGGTGCTGCCAGTGGGTGCAGTGCACAGCAGTATGGGCCTCGCGCCTTACACTTTGAACACGCTTTGTGGGATATACAAGTTACTACAAACGAAAATTCGTTCACTACAAACCTCTACGCACTATTTCCTACACATATATTATCCACTAGAATTAAATTTCTTGGAAGTCGGGTTCTGCCAGTGGGTGCAGTGCACAGCAGTATGGGCCTCGCGCCTTCCACTTTGAACACGCTTTGTGGGATATACAAGTTACTACAAACGAAAATTGGTTCACTACAAACCTCTACACACTATTTCCTACACATATCAAGCATTAGAATTAAATTTCTTGAATATCGGGTGCTGCAAGTGGGTGCAGTGTACAGCAGTATGGGCCTCGCGCCTTCCATTTTGAACACGTTTTGTGGGATATACAAGTTACTACATACGAAAATTCGTTCTCTACAAACCTCTACACATATCAAGCATTAAAATTAAATTTCTTGAAAGTCGGGTGCTGCCAGTGGGTGCAGTGCACAGCAGTATGGGCCTCGCGCCTTCCAGTTTGAACACGTTTTGTTTGATATACAAGTTACTACATACGAAAATTCGTTCACTACAATCCTCTACACACTATTTCCTACACATATCAAGCATTAGAATTAAATTTCTTGAAAGTCGGGTGCTGCCAGTGGGTGCAGTGCACAGCAGTATGGTCCTCGCTCCTTCCATTTTAAACACGTTTCGTGGGATATACAAGTTACTACAAACGAAAATTCATTCACTACAAACCTCTACACACTATTTCCTACACCTATCAAGCATTAGAATTAAATTACTTTAAAGTCGGGTGCTGCCAGTGGGTGCAGTGCACAGCAGTATGGGCCTCGCGCCTTCCATTTTGAACACGTTTTGTTTGATATACAAGTTACTACATACGAAAATTCGTTCACTACAAACCTCTACACACTATTTCCTACACATATCAAGCATTAGAATTAATTTTCTTAAAAGTCGGGAGCTGCCAGTGGGTGCAGTGCACAGCAGTATGGGCCTCGCGCCTTCCACTTTGAACACGCTTTGTGGGATATACAAGTTACTACAAACGAAAATTCGTTCACTACAAACCTCTACACACTATGTCCTACACATATCGAGCATTAGAATTAAATTTCTTGAAAGTCGGGTGCTGCCAGTGGGTGCAGTGCACAGCAGTATGGGCCTCGCGCCTTCCATTTTGAACACGTTTTGTGGGATATACAAGTTACTACATACGAAAATTCGTTCACTACAAACCTCTACACACTATTTCCTACACATATCAAGCATTAGAATGAAATTTCTTGAAAGTCGGGTGCTGCCAGTGGGTGCAGTGCACAGCAGTATTGGCCACGCTCCTTCCATTTTGAACACGTTTTGTGGTACATACAAGTTACTACAAACGAAAATTCATTCACTACAAACCTCTACACACTATTTCCTACACATATCAAGCATTAGAATTAAATTTCTTGAAAGTCGGGTGCTGCCAGTGGGTGCAGTGCACAGCAGTATGGGCCTCGCTCCTTCCATTTTAAACACGTTTCGTGGGATATACAAGTTACTACAAACGAAAATTCGTTCACTACAAACCTCTACGCACTATTTCCTACACATATATTATCCACTAGAATTAAATTTCTTGAAAGTCGGGTGCTGCCAGTGTGTGCAGTGCACAGCACTATGGGCCTCGCGCCTTCCATTTTGAACACGTTTTGTGGGATGTACAAGTTACTACATACGAAAATTCGTTCACTACAAACCTCTACACACTATTTCCTACACATATCAAGCATTAGAATTAAATTTCTTGAAAGTCGAGTGCTGCCAATGGGTGCAGTGCACAGTAGTATGGGAATCGCGCCTTCCATTTTGAACACGTTTTGTGGTATATACAAGTTACTACAAACGAAAATTCATTCACTACAAATCTCTACACACTATTTCCTACACATATCAATCATTAGAATGAAATTTCCTGAAAGTCGGGTGCTGCCAGTGGGTGCAGTTCACAGCAGTATGGGCCTCGCACCTTCCATTTTGAACACGTTTTTTGGGATATACAAGTTACAACATACGAAAATTGGTTCACTACAAACCTCTACACACTATTTCCTACACATATCAAGCATTAGAATTAAATTTCTTGAATATCGGGTGCTGCAAGTGGGTGCAGTGTACAGCAGTATGGGCCTCGCGCCTTCCATTTTGAACACGATTTGTGGGATATACAAGTTACTACATACGAAAATTCGTTCACTACAAACCTCTACACATATCAAGCATTAAAATTAAATTTCTTGAAAGTCGGGTGCTGCCAGTGGGTGCAGTGCACAGCAGTATGGGCCTCGCGCCTTCTAGTTTGAACACGTTTTGTTTGATATACAAGTTACTACATATGAAAATTCGTTCACTACAAACCTCTACACACTATTTCCTACACATATCAAGCATTAGAATTAAATTTCTTGAAAGTCGGGTGCTGCCAGTGGGTGCAGTGCACAGCAGTATGGGCCTCGCTCCTTCCATTTTAAACACGTTTCGTGGGATATACAAGTTACTACAAACGAAAATTCATTCACTACAAACCTCTACACACTATTTCCTACACCTATCAAGCATTAGAATTAAATTACTTTAAAGTCGGGTGCTGCCAGTGGGTGCAGTGCACAGCAGTATGCGCCTCGCGCCTTCCATTTTGAACACGTTTTGTTTGATATACAAGTTACTACATACGAAAATTCGTTCACTACAAACCTCTACACACTATTTCCTACACATATCAAGCATTAGAATTAATTTTCTTAAAAGTCGGGTGCTGCCAGTGGGTGCAGTGCACAGCAGTATGGGCCTCGCGCCTTCCACTTTGAACACGCTTTGTGGGATATACAAGTTACTACAAACGAAAATTGGTTCACTACAAACCTCTACACACTATTTCCTACACATATCAAGCATTAGAATTAAATTTCTTGAATATCGGGTGCTGCAAGTGGGTGCAGTGTACAGCAGTATGGGCCTCGCGCCTTCCATTTTGAACACGTTTTGTGGGATATACAAGTTACTACATACGAAAATTCGTTCACTACAAACCTCTACACATATCAAGCATTAAAATTAAATTTCTTGAAAGTCGGGTGCTGCCAGTGGGTGCAGTGCACAGCAGTATGGGCCTCGCGCCTTCCAGTTTGAACACGTTTTGTTTGATATACAAGTTACTACATACGAAAATTCGTTCACTACAAACCTCTACACACTATTTCCTACACATATCAAGCATTAGAATTAATTTTCTTAAAAGTCGGGTGCTGCCAGTGGGTGCAGTGCACAGCAGTATGGGCCTCGCGCCATCCACTTTGAACACGTTTTGTGGGATATACAAGTTACTACAAACGAAAATTCGTTCACTACAAACCTCTACGCACTATTTCCTACACATATATTATCCACTAGAATTAAATTTCTTGGAAGTCGGGTTCTGCCAGTGGGTGCAGTGCACAGCAGTATGGGCCTCGCGCCTTCCACTTTGAACACGCTTTGTGGGATATACAAGTTACTACAAACGAAAATTGGTTCACTACAAACCTCTACACACTATTTCCTACACATATCAAGCATTAGAATTAAATTTCTTGAATATCGGGTGCTGCAAGTGGGTGCAGTGTACAGCAGTATGGGCCTCGCGCCTTCCATTTTGAACACGTTTTGTGGGATATACAAGTTACTACATACGAAAATTCGTTCACTACAAACCTCTACACATATCAAGCATTAAAATTAAATTTCTTGATAGTCGGGTGCTGCCAGTGGGTGCAGTGCACAGCAGTATGGGCCTCGCGCCTTCCAGTTTGAACACGTTTTGTTTGATATACAAGTTACTACATACGAAAATTCGTTCACTACAAACCTCTACACACTATTTCCTACACATATCAAGCATTAGAATTAAATTTCTTGAAAGTCGGGTGCTGCCAGTGGGTGCAGTGCACAGCAGTATGGGCCTCGCTCCTTCCATTTTAAACACGTTTCGTGGGATATACAAGTTACTACAAACGAAAATTCATTCACTACAAACCTCTACACACTATTTCCTACACCTATCAAGCATTAGAATTAAATTACTTTAAAGTCGGGTGCTGCCAGTGGGTGCAGTGCACAGCAGTATGGGCCTCGCGCCTTCCATTTTGAACACGTTTTGTTTGATATACAAGTTACTACATACGAAAATTCGTTCACTACAAACCTCTACACACTATTTCCTACACATATCAAGCATTAGAATTAATTTTCTTAAAAGTCGGGTGCTGCCAGTGGGTGCAGTGCACAGCAGTATGGGCCTCGCGCCTTACACTTTGAACACGCTTTGTGGGATATACAAGTTACTACAAACGAAAATTCGTTCACTACAAACCTCTACGCACTATTTCCTACACATATATTATCCACTAGAATTAAATTTCTTGGAAGTCGGGTTCTGCCAGTGGGTGCAGTGCACAGCAGTATGGGCCTCGCGCCTTCCACTTTGAACACGCTTTGTGGGATATACAAGTTACTACAAACGAAAATTGGTTCACTACAAACCTCTACACACTATTTCCTACACATATCAAGCATTAGAATTAAATTTCTTGAATATCGGGTGCTGCAAGTGGGTGCAGTGTACAGCAGTATGGGCCTCGCGCCTTCCATTTTGAACACGTTTTGTGGGATATACAAGTTACTACATACGAAAATTCGTTCTCTACAAACCTCTACACATATCAAGCATTAAAATTAAATTTCTTGAAAGTCGGGTGCTGCCAGTGGGTGCAGTGCACAGCAGTATGGGCCTCGCGCCTTCCAGTTTGAACACGTTTTGTTTGATATACAAGTTACTACATACGAAAATTCGTTCACTACAAACCTCTACACACTATTTCCTACACATATCAAGCATTAGAATTAATTTCTTGAAAGTCGGGTGCTGCCAGTGGGTGCAGTGCACAGCAGTATGGACCTCGCTCCTTCCATTTTAAACACGTTTCGTGGGATATACAAGTTACTACAAACGAAAATTCAGTCACTACAAACCTCTACACACTATTTCCTACACCTATCAAGCATTAGAATTAAATTACTTTAAAGTCGGGTGCTGCCAGTGGGTGCAGTGCACAGCAGTATGGGCCTCGCGCCTTCCATTTTGAACACGTTTTGTTTGATATACAAGTTACTACATACGAAAATTCGTTCACTACAAACCTCTACACACTATTTCCTACACATATCAAGCATTAGAATTAATTTTCTTAAAAGTCGGGAGCTGCCAGTGGGTGCAGTGCACAGCAGTATGGGCCTCGCGCCTTCCACTTTGAACACGCTTTGTGGGATATACAAGTTACTACAAACGAAAATTCGTTCACTACAAACCTCTACACACTATGTCCTACACATATCGAGCATTAGAATTAAATTTCTTGAAAGTCGGGTGCTGCCAGTGGGTGCAGTGCACAGCAGTATGGGCCTCGCGCCTTCCATTTTGAACACGTTTTGTGGGATATACAAGTTACTACATACGAAAATTCGTTCACTACAAACCTCTACACACTATTTCCTACACATATCAAGCATTAGAATGAAATTTCTTGAAAGTCGGGTGCTGCCAGTGGGTGCAGTGCACAGCAGTATGGGCCACGCTCCTTCCATTTTGAACACGTTTTGTGGTACATACAAGTTACTACAAACGAAAATTCATTCACTACAAACCTCTACACACTATTTCCTACACATATCAAGCATTAGAGTTAATTTTCTTGAAAGTCGGGTGCTGCCAGTGGGTGCAGTGCACAGCAGTATGGGCCTCGCGCCTTCCATTTTGAAAACGTTTTGTTTGATAAACAAGTTACTACATACGAAAATTCGTTCACTACAAACCTCTACACACTATTTCCTACACATATCAAGCATTAGAATTAAATTTCTTGAAAGTCGGGTGCTGCCAATGGGTGCAGAGCACAGCAGTATGGGCCTCGCGAATTCCATTTTGAACACGTTTTGTGGGATATACAAGTTACTACATACGAAAATTCGTTCACTACAAACCTCTACACACTATTTCCTACACATATCAAGCATTAGAATTAAATTTCTTTAAAGTCGGGTGCTGCCAGTGGGTGCAGTGCACAGCAGTATGGGCCTCGCACCTTCCATTTTGAACACGTTTTTTGGGATATACAAGTTACAACATACGAAAATTCGTTCACTACAAACCTCTACACACTATTTCCTAGACATATCAAGCATTAGAATTAAATTTCTTGAATGTCGGGTGCTGCCAGTGGGTGCAGTGCACAGCAGTATGGGCCACGCTCCTTCCATTTTGAACACGTTTTGTTGTATATACAAGTTACTACAAACGAAAATTCGTTCACTACAAACCTCTACACACTATTTCCTACACATATCAAGCATTAGAATTAAAGTTCTTTAAAGTCGGGTGCTGCCAGTGGGTGCAGTGCACAGCAGTATGGGCCTCGCGCCTTCCATTTTGAACACGTTTTGTTTGATATACAAGTAACTACATACGAAAATTCGTTCACTACAAACCTCTACACACTATTTCCTACACATATCATGCATTAGAATTCAATTTCTTGAAAGTCGGGTGCTGCCAATGGGTGCAGTGCACAGCAGTATGGGCCTCGCGCCTTCCATTTTGAACACGTTTTGTGGGATATACAAGTTACTACAAAAGAAAATTCGTTCACTACAAACCTCTACGCACTATTTTCTACACATATATTATCCACTAGAATTAAATTTCTTGGAAGTCGGGTGCTGCCAATGGGTGCAGTGCACAGCAGTATGGGCCTCGCGCCTTCCACTTTGACACGCTTTGTGGGATATACAAGTTACTACAAACGAAAATTCGTTCACTACAAACCTCTACGCACTATTTCCTACACATATATTATCCACTAGAATTAAATTCCTTGAAAGTCGGGTGCTGCCAGTGGGTGCAGTGCACAGCAGTATGGGCCTCGCGCCTTCCATTTTGAACACGTTTTGTTGTATATACAAGTTACTACAAACGAAAATTCATTCACTACAAACCTCTACACACTATTTCCTACACATATCAAGCATTAGAATTAAATTTCTTTAAAGTCGGGTGCTGCCAGTGGGTGCAGTGCACAGCAGTATGGGCCTCGCGCCTTCCATTTTGAACACGTTTTGTTTGATATACAAGTTACTACATACGAAAATTCGTTCACTACAAACCTCTACGCACTATTTCCTACACATATATTATCCACCATAATTAAACTTCTTGGAAGTCGGTTGCTGCCAATGGGTGCAGTGCACAACTGTATGGGCCTCGCGCCTTCCACTTTGAACACGCTTTGTGGGATATACAACTTACTACAAACGAAAATTCGTTCACTACAAACCTCTACGCACTATCTCCTACACATATCAAGCATTAAAATTAAATTTCTTGAAAGTCGGGTGCTGTCAGTGGGTGCAGTGCACAGCAGTATGGGCCTCGCGCCTTTCACTTTGAACACGTTTTGTGGGATATACAAGTTACTACAAACGAAAATTCCTTCACTACAAACCTCTATGCACTATTTCCTACACATATATTATCCACTAGAATTAAATTTCTTGGAAGTCGGGTGCTGCCAGTGGGTGCAGTGCACAGCAGTATGGGCCTCGCGCCTTCCAATTTGAACACGTTTTGTGGGATATACCAGTTACTACAAACGGAAATTCGTTCACTACAAACCTCTACGCACTATTTCCTACACATATATTATCCACTAGAATTAAATTTCTTGCAAGTCGGGTGCTGCCAGTGGGTGCAGTGCACAGCAGTATGGGCCTCGCGCCTTCCATTTTGAACACGTTTTGTTTGATATACAAGTTACTACAAACGAAAATTCGTTCACTACAAACCTCTACGCACTATTTCCTACACATATATTATCCACTAGAATTAAATTTCTTGGAAGTCGGGTGCTGCCAATGGGTGCAGTGCACAGCAGTATGGGCCTCGCGCCTCCCACTTTGAACACGCTTTGTGGGATATACAAGTTACTACAAACGAAAATTCGTTCACTACAAACCTCTACGTACTATTTCCTACACATATATTATCAACTAGAATTAAATTTCTTGAAAGTCGGGTGCTGCCAGTGGGTGCAGTGCACAGCAGTATGGGCCTCGCGCCTTCCATTTTGAACACGTTTTGTGGGCTATACAAGTTACTACAAATGAAAATTCGTCCACTACAAACCTCTACGCACTATTTCCTACACATATATTATATACTAGAATTAAATTTCTTGAAAGTCGGGTGCTTCCAGTGGGTGCAGTGCACAGCAGTATGGGCCTCGCGCCTTCCAATTTGAACACGTTTTGTGGGATATACCAGTTACTACAAACGAAAATTCCTTCACTACAAACCTCTACGCACTATTTCCTACACATATATTATCCACTAGAATTAAATTTCTTGGAAGTCGTGTGCTGCCAGTGGGTGCAGTGCACAGCAGTATGGGCCACGCTCCTTCCATTTTGAACACGTTTTGTTGTATATACAAGTTACTACAAACGAAAATTCATTCACTACAAACCTCTACACACTATTTCCTACACATATCAAGCATTAGAATTAAATTTCTTTAAAGTCGGGTGCTGCCAGTGGGTGCAGTGCACAGCAGTATGGGCCTCGCGCCTTCCATTTTGAACACGTTTTGTTTGATATACAAGTTACTACATACGAAAATTCGTTCACTACAAACCTCTACACACTATTTCCTACACATATCAAGCATTAGAATTAAATTTCTTGAAAGTCGGGTGCTGCCAATGGGTGCAGTGCACAGCAGTATGGGCCTCGCGCCTTCCATTTTGAACACGTTTTGTGGGATATACAAGTTACTACAATCGAAAATTCGTTCACTACAAACCTCTACGCACTATTTCCTACACATATATTATCCACTATAATTAAACTACTTGGAAGTCGGGTGCTGCCAATGGGTGCAGTGCACAACAGTATGGGCCTCGCGCCTTCCACTTTGAACACGCTTTGTGGGATATACAACTTACTACAAACGAAAATTCGTTCACTACAAACCTCTACGCACTATCTCCTACACATATCAAGCATTAAAATTAAATTTCTTGAAAGTCGGGTGCTGTCAGTGGGTGCAGTGCACAGCAGTATGGGCCTAGCGCCTTTCACTTTGAACACGTATTGTGGGATATACAAGTTACTACAAACGAAAATTCCTTCACTACAAACCTCTATGCACTATTTCCTACACATATATTATCCACTAGAATTAAATTTCTTGGAAGTCGGGTGCTGCCAGTGGGTGCAGTGCACAGCAGTATGGGCCTCGCGCCTTCCAATTTGAACACGTTTTGTGGGATATACCAGTTACTACAAACGGAAATTCGTTCACTACAAACCTCTACGCACTATTTCCTACACATATATTATCCACTAGATTTAAATTTCTTGCAAGTCGGGTGCTGCCAGTGGGTGCAGTGCACAGCAGTATGGGCCTCGCGCCTTCCATTTTGAACACGTTTTGTTTGATATACAAGTTACTACAAACGAAAATTCGTTCACTACAACACTCTACGCACTATTTCCTACACATATATTATCCACTAGAATTAAATTTCTTGGAAGTCGGGTGCTGCCAATGGGTGCAGTGCACAGCAGTATGGGCCTCGCGCCTCCCACTTTGAACACGCTTTGTGGGATATACAAGTTACTACAAACGAAAATTCGTTCACTACAAACCTCTACGCACTATTTCCTACACATATATTATCAACTAGAATTAAATTTCTTGAAAGTCGGGTGCTGCCAGTGGGTGCAGTGCACAGCAGTATGGGCCTCGCGCCTTCCATTTTGAACACGTTTTGTGGGCTATACAAGTTACTACAAATGAAAATTCGTCCACTACAAACCTCTACGCACTATTTCCTACACATATATTATCCACTAGAATTAAATTTCTTGAAAGTCGGGTGCTGCCAGTGGGTGCAGTGCACAGCAGTATGGGCCTCGCGCCTTCCAATTTGAACACGTTTTGTGGGATATACCAGTTACTACAAACGAAAATTCCTTCACTACAAACCTCTACGCACTATTTCCTACACATATATTATCCACTAGAATTAAATTTCTTGGAAGTCGGGTGCTGCCAGTGGGTGCAGTGCACAGCAGTATGGGCCTCGCTCCTTCCATTTTAAACACGTTTCGTGGGATATACAAGTTACTACAAACGAAAATTCGTTCACTACAAACCTCTACACACTATTTCCTACACATATCAAGCATTAGAATGAAATTTCTTGAAAGTCGGGTGCTGCCAGTGGGTGCAGTGCACAGCAGTATGGGCCACGCTCCTTCCATTTTGAACACGTTTTGTTGTATATACAAGTTACTACAAACGAAAATTCATTCACTACAAACCTCTACACACTATTTCCTACACATATCAAGCATTAGAATTAAATTTCTTTAAAGTCGGGTGCTGCCAGTGGGTGCAGTGCACAGCAGTATGGGCCTCGCGCCTTCCATTTTGAACACGTTTTGTTTGATATACAAGTTACTACATACGAAAATTCGTTCACTACAAACCTCTACACACTATTTCCTACACATATCAAGCATTAGAATTAAATTTCTTGAAAGTCGGGTGCTGCCAATGGGTGCAGTGCACAGCAGTATGGGCCTCGCGCCTTCCATTTTGAACACGTTTTGTGGGATATACAAGTTACTACAATCGAAAATTCGTTCACTACAAACCTCTACGCACTATTTCCTACACATATATTATCCACTAGAATTAAATTTCTTGGAAGTCGGGTGCTGCCAATGGGTGCAGTGCACAGCAGTATGGGCCTCGCGCCTTCCACTTTGAACACGCTTTGTGGGATATACAAGTTACTACAAACGAAAATTCGTTCACTACAAACCTCTACGCACTATTTCCTACACATATATTATCCACTAGAATTAAATTTCGTGAAAGTCGGGTGCTGCCAGTGGGTGCAGTGCACAGCAGTATGGGCCTCGCGCCTTCCATTTTGAACACGTTTTGTGGGATATACAAGTTACTACAAACGAAAATTCGTCCACTACAAACCTCTACGCACTATTTCCTACACATATATTAACCACTAGAATTAAATTTCTTGGAAGTCGGGTGCTGCCAGTGGGTGCAGTGCACAGCAGTATGGGCCTCGCGCCTTCCATTTTGAACACGTTTTGTGGGATATACAAGTTACTACAAACGAAAATTCGTTCACTACAAACCTCTACGCACTATTTCCTACACATATATTATCCACTAGAATTAAATTTCTTGGAAGTAGGGTGCTGCCAATGGGTGCAGTGCACAGCAGTATGGGCCTCGCGCCTTCCACTTTGAACACGCTTTGTGGGATATACAAGTTACTACAAACGAAAATTCGTTCACTACAAACCTCTACGCACTATCTCCTACACATATCAAGCATTAAAATTAAATTTCTTGAAAGTCGGGTGCTGTCAGTGGGTGCAGTGCACAGCAGTATGGGCCTCGCGCCTTTCACTTTGAAAACGTTTTGTGGGATATACAAGTCACTACAAACGAAAATTCCTTCACTACAAACCTCTACGCACTATTTCCTACACATATATTATCCACTAGAATTAAATTTCTTGGAAGTCGGGTGCTGCCAGTGGGTGCAGTGCACAGCAGTATGGGCCGCGCGCCTTTCACTTTGAACACGTTTTGTGGTATATACAAGTTACTACAAACGAAAATTCATTCACTACAAACCTCTACACACTATTTCCTACACATATCAAGCATTAGAATGAAATATCTTGAAAGTCGGGTGCTGCCAGTGGGTGCAGTGCACAGCAGTATGGGCCTCGCTCCTTCCATTTTAAACACGTTTCGTGGGATATACAAGTTACTACATACGAAAATTCGTCCACTACAAACCTCTACACACTATTTCCTACACATATCAAGCATTAGAATGAAATTTCTTGAAAGTCGGGTGCTGCCAATGGGTGCAGTGCACAGCAGTATGGGCCTCGCGCCTTCCATTTTGAACACGTTTTGTGGGATATACAAGTTACTACAAACGAAAATTCGTTCACTACAAACCTCTACGCACTATTTCCTACACATATATTATCCACTAGAATTAAATTTCTTGGAAGTCGGGTGCTGCTAATGGGTACAGTGCACAGCAGTATGGGCCTCGCGCCTTCCACTTTGAACACGCTTTGTGGGATATACAAGTTACTACAAACGAAAATTCGTTCACTACAAACCTCTACGCACTATTTCCTACACATATATTATCAACTAGAATTAAATTTCTTGAAAGTCGGTTGCTGCCAGTGGGTGCAGTGCACAGCAGTATGGGCCTCGCACCTTCCATTTTGAACACGTTTTGTGGGATATACAAGTTACTACAAACGATAATTCGTTCACTACAAACCTCTACGCACTATCTCCTACACATATCAAGCATTAAAATTAAATTTCTTGAAAGTCGGGTGCTGTCAGTGGGTGCAGTGCACAGCAGTATGGGCCTCGCGCCTTTCACTTTGAACACGTTTTGTGGGATATACAAGTTACTACAAACGAAAATTCCTTCACTACAAACCTCTACGCACTATTTCCTACACATATATTATCCACTAGAATTAAATTTCTTGAAAGTCGGGTGCTGCCAGTGGGTGCAGTGCACAGCAGTATGGGCCTCGCGCCTTCCATTTTGAACACGTTTTGTGGGATATACAAGTTACTACAAACGAAAATTCGTTGACTACAAACCTCTATGCACCATTTCCTACACATATTAAGCATCAAAATTAAATTTCTTGAAAGTCGGGTGCTGACAGTGGGTGCAGTGCACAGCAGTATGGGCCTCGCGCCTTTCACTTTGAACACGTTTTGTGGTATATACAAGTTACTACAATCGAAAATTCATTCACTACAATCCTCTACACACTATTTCCTACACATATCAAGCATTAGAATTAAATTTCTTGAAAGTCGGGTGCTGCCAGTGGGTGCAGTGCACAGCAGTATGGGCCTCGCTCCTTCCATTTTAAACACGTTTCGTGGGATATACAAGTTACTACAAACGAAAGTTCGTCCACTACAAACCTCTACACACTATTGTCTACACATATCAAGCATTAGAATGAAATTTCTTGAAAGTCGGGTGCTGCCAGTGGGTGCAGTGCACAGCAGTATGGGCCACGCTCCTTCCATTTTGAACACGTTTTTTTATATATACAAGTTACTACAAACGAAAATTCATTCACTACAAACCTCTACACACTATTTCCTACACATATCAAGCATTAGAATTTATATTTCTTTAAAGTCGGGTGCTGCCAGTGGGTGCAGTGCACAGCAGTATGGGCCTCGCGCCTTCCATTTTGAACACGTTTTGTTTGATATACAAGTTACTACATACCGAAATTCGTTCACTACAAACCTCTACACACTATTTCCTACATATATCAAGCATTAGAATTAAATTTCTTGAAAGTCGGGTGCTGCCAGTGGGTGCAGTGCACAGCAGTATGGGCCTCGCGCCTTCCACTTTGAACATGCTTTGTGGGATATACAAGTTACTACAAACGAAAATTCGTTCACTACAAAACACTACACACTATTTCCTACACATATAAGGCATTAGAATTAAATTTCTTGAATGTCGGGTGCTGCCAGTTGGTGCAGTGCACAGCAGTATGGGCCTCTGCCTTCCAATTTGAACACGTTTTGTGGGATATACAAGTTACTACAAACGAAAATTCGTTCACTACAAACCTCTACAGATTATTTCCTACACATATCATCAACTAGAATTACGTTTCTTGAAAGTGGGGTGCTGCCAGTGGGTGCAGTGCACAGCAGTATGGGCCTCGCGCCTTCCACTTTGAACACGTTTTGTTTGATATACAAGTTACTACATACGAAAATTCGTTCAGTACAAACCTCTACACACTATTTCCTACACATATCAAGCATTAGAATTAAATTTCTTGAATGTCGGGTGCTGAATTGGGTGCAGTGCCCAGCAGTATGGGCCCCGCGCCTTCCATTTTGAACACGTTTTGTGGGATATACAAGTTACTACAAACGAAAATTCGTTCACTACAAACCTCTACGCACTATATCCTACACATATATTATCCACTATAATTAAATTTTTTTGAAGTCGGGTGCTGCCAATGGGTGCAGTGCACAGCAGTATGGGCCTCGCGCCTTCCACTTTGAACACGCTTTGTGGGATATACAAGTTACTACAAACGAAAATTCGTTCACTACCAACCTCTACGCACTATTTCCTACACATATATTATCCACTAGAATTAAATTTCTTGAAAGTCGGGTGCTGCCAGTGGGTGCAGTGCACAGCAGTATGGGCCACGTGCCTTCCATTTTGAACACGTTTTGTGGGATATACAACTTACTACAAACGAAAATTCGGCCACTACAAACCTCTACGCACTATTTCCTACACATATATTATCCACTAGAATTAAATTTCTTGGAAGTCGGGTGCTGCCAGTGGGTGCAGTGCACAGCGGTATGGGCCTCGCGCCTTCCACTTTGAACACGTTTTGTGAGATATACAAGTTACTAAAAACGAAAATTCGTACACTACAAACCTCTACACACTATGTCCTACACATATCGAGCATTAGAATTAAATTTCTTGAAAGTCGGGTGCTGCCAGTGGGTGCAGTGCACAGCAGTATGGGCCTCGCGCCTTCCATTTTGAACACGTTTAGTGGGATATACAAGTTACTACATACGAAAATTCGTTCACTACGAACCTCTACACACTATTTCCTACACATATCAAGCATTAGAATTAAATTTCTTGAAAGTCGGGTGCTTCCAGTGG
Organism: Locusta migratoria; assembly: GCA_026315105.1. Taxonomy (NCBI): domain Eukaryota; kingdom Metazoa; phylum Arthropoda; class Insecta; order Orthoptera; family Acrididae; genus Locusta; species Locusta migratoria. Next base: position 800,712,712 of record CM048755.1, on the reverse strand, counting down.
GTGCAGTGCACAGCAGTATGGGCCTCGCGCCTTCCATTTTGAACACGTTTTGTGGGATATACAAGTTACTACATACGAAAATTCGTTCACTACAAACCTCTACACACTATTTCCTACACATATCAAGCATTAGAATGAAATTTTTTGAAAGTCGGGTGCTGCCAGTGGGTGCAGTGCACAGCAGTATGGTCCTCTGCCTTCCACTTTGAACACGTTTTGTGGGATATACAAGTTACTACAAACGAAAATTCGTTCACACGTATCATCAACTAGAATTACGTTTCCCTAAAGTGGGGTGCTGCCAGTGTGTGCAGTGCACAGCAGTATGGGCCTCGCGCCTTCCACTTTGAACACGTTTTGTGGGATATACCAGTTACTACAAACGAAAATTCATTCACTACAAACCTCTACACACTATGTCCTACACATATCAAGCATTAGAATGAAATTTCTTGAAAGTCGGGTGCTGCCAGTGGGTGCAGTGCACAGCAGTATGGGCCTCGCGCCTTCCATTTTGAACACGTTTTTTGGGATATACAAGTTACAACATACAAAAATTCGTTCACTACAAACCTCAACACACTATTTCCTACACATATCAAGCATTAGAATTATATTTCTTGAATGTCGGGTGCTGCCAGTGGTTGCAGTGCACAGCAGTATGGGCCTCGCGCCTTCCATTGTGAACACGTTTTGTGGGATATACAAGTTACTACATACGAAAATTCGTTCACTACAAACCTCTACACACTATTCCCTACACATATCAAGCATTAGAATTAAATTTCTTGAAAGTCAGGTGCTGTCAGTGGGTGCAGTGCACAGCAGTATGGGCCTCGCGCCTTTCACTTTGAACACGTTTTGTGGTATACACAAGTTACTACAAACGAAAATTCATTCACTACAAACCTCTACACACTATTTCCTACACATATCAAGCATTAGAATGAAATTTCTTGAAAGTCGGGTGCTGCCAGTGGGTGCAGTGCACAGCAGTATGGGCCTCGCGCCTTCCATTTTCAACACGTTTTGTGGGATATACAAGTTACTGCATACGAGAATTCGTTCACTACTTCCTACACATATCAAGCATTAGAATGAAATTTGTTGAAAGTCGGGTGCTGCCAGTGGGTGCAGTGCACAGCAGTATGGGCCTCCCGCCTTTCATTTTGAACACGTTTTGTGGTATATACAAGTTACTACATACGAAAATTCTTTCACTACAAACCACTACACACTATTTCCTACACATATCAAGCATTAGAATGAAATTTCCTGAAAGTCGGGTGCTGCCAGTGGGTGCAGTGCAGAGCAGTATGGGCCACGCACCTTCCATTTTGAACACGTTTTGCGGTATATCCAAGTTACTACAAACGAAAATTCATTCACTACAAACCTCTACACACTATTTCCTACACATATCAAACATTAGATTTAAATTTCTTGGAAGTCGGGTGCTGCCAATGGGTGCAGTGCACAGCAGTATGGGCCTCGCGCCTTCCATTTTGAACACGTTTCGTGGGATATACAAGTTACTACAAACGAAAATTCGTCCACTACAAACCTCTACGCACTATTTCCTACACATATATTATAAACTAGATTTAAATTTCTTGGAAGTCGGGTGCTGCCAGTGGGTGCAGTGCACAGCAGTATGGGCCTCGCGCCTTCCATTTTGAACACGTTTTGTGAGATATACAAGTTACTACAAACGAAAATTCGTCCACTACAAACCTCTACGCACTATTTCCTACACATATATTATCCACTAGAATTAATTTTCTTGGAAGTCGGGTGCTGCCAGTGGGTGCAGTGCACAGCAGTATGGGCCTCGCGCCTTCCATTTTGAACACGTTTTGTGAGATATACAAGTTACTACAAACGAAAATTCGTTCACTACAAACCTCTACACACTATGTCATACACATATCGAGCATTAGAATTAAATTTCTTGAAAGTCGGGTGCTGCCAGTGGGTGCAGTGCACAGTAGTATGGGCGTCGCGCCTTCCATTTTGAACACGTTTTGTGGGATATACAAGTTACTACATACGAAAATTCATTCACTTCAAACCTCTAAACACTATTTCCTACACATATCAAGCATTAGAATTAAATCTCTTGAAAATCGGGTGCTGCCAGTGGGTGCAGTGCACAGCAGTATAGGCCTCGCGCCTTCCATTTTGAACACGTTTTGTGGTATATACAAGTAACTACAAACGAAAATTCATTCACTACAAACCTCTACACACTATTTCCTACACATATCAAGCATTAGAATTAAATTTCTTGAAAGTCGGGTGCTTTCAGTGGGTGCAGTGCACAGCAGTATGGGCCTCGCGCCTTCCATTTTGAACACATTTTGTGGAATATACAAGTTACTACATACGAAAATTCGTTCACTAAAAACCTCTACACACTATTTCCTACACATATATTATCCACTAGAATTAAATTTCTTGAAAGTCGGGTGCTGCCAATGGGTGCAGTGCACAGCAGTATGGGCCTCGCGCCTTCCATTTTGAACACGTTTTGTGGGATATACAAGTTACTACAAACAAAAATTCGTTCACTACAAACCTCTACGCACTATTTCCTACACATATATTATCACCTAGAATTAAATTTCTTGGATGTCGGGTGCTGCCAGTGGGTGCAGTGCACAGCAGTATGTGCCTCGCGCCTTCCATTTTGAACACGTTTTGTGGGATATACAAGTTACTACAAACGAAAATTCGTCCACTACAAACCTCTACGCACTACTTCCTACACATATATTATCCACTAGAATTAAATTTCTTGGAAGTCAGGTGCTGCCAGTGGGTGCAGTGCACAGCAGTATGGGCCTCGCGCCTTCCATTTTGAACACGTTTTGTGTGATATTCAAGTTACTACAAACGAAAATTCGTTCACTACAAACCTCTACACACTATGTCCTACACATATCGAGCATTAGAATTAAATTTCTTGAAAGTCGGGTACTGCCAGTGGGTGCAGTGCACAGCAGTATGGGCCTCGCGCCTTCCATTTTGAACACGTTTTGTGGGATATACAAGTTACTACATATGAAAATTCGTTCACTGCAAACCTCTACACACTATTTCCTACACATATCAAGCAATAGAATTAAATTTCTTGTAAGTCGGGTGCTGCCAGTGGGTGCAGTGCACAGCAGTATGGGCCTCGCGCCTTCCATTTTGAACACATTTTGTGGAATATACAAGTTACTACAAACGAAAATACATTCACTGCAAACCTCTACACACTATTTCCTACACATATGAAGCATTAGAATTAAATTTCTTGATAGTCGGGTGGTGCCAGTGGGTGGAGTGCACAGCAGTATGGGCCTCACGCATTCCATTTTGAACACGTTTTGTGGGATATACAAGTTACTACTAACGAAAATTCGTTGACTACAAACCTCTACGCACTATTTCCTACACATATATTATACACTAGAATTAAATTTCTTTGAAGTCGGGTGCAGCCAGTGGGTGCAGTGACAGAAGTATGGGCCTCGCGCCTTCCATTTAGAACACGTTTTGTGGTATATACAAGTTACTACATACGAAAATTCGTTCACTACAATCCTCTACACACTATTTCCTACACATATCAAGCATTAGAATTAAATTTCTTGGAGGTCGGGTGCTGCCAGTGGGTGCAGTGCACAGCAGTATGTGCCTCGCGCCTTCCATTTTGAACACGTTTTGTGGGATATACAAGTTACTACATACGAAAATTCGTTCACTACAAACCTCTACGCACTATTTCCTACACACATATTATCCACTAGACTTAAATTTCTTGGAAGTCGGGTGCTGCCAGTGGGTGCAGTGCACAGCAGTATGGGCCTCGCGCCTTCCATTTTGAACACGTTTTGTGGGATATACAAGTTACTACATACGAAAATTCGTTCACTACAAACCTCTACACACTATTTCCTTCACATATCAAGCATTAGAATTAAATTTCTTGAAAGTCGGGTGCTGCCAGTGGGTGCAGGGCACAGCAGTATTGGCCTCGCGCCTTCATTTTGAACACGTTTTGTGGTATATACAAGTTACTACAAACGAAAATTCATTCACTACAAACCTCTACATACTATTTCCTACACATATCAAGCATTAGAATGAAATTTCTTGAAAGTCGGGGGCTGCCAGTGGGTGCAGTGCACAGCAGTATGGGCCTCGCGCCTTCCATTTTGAACACGTTTTTTGGGATATACAAGTTACTACAAACGAAAATTCGTTCACTACAATCCTATACGCACTATTTCCTACACATATATTATCCACTAGAATTAAATTTCTTGGAAGTCGGTTGCTGCCAGTGGGTGCAGTGCACAGCAGTATGGGCCTCACGCCTTCCATTTTGATCACGTTTTGTGGGATATACAAGTTACTACATACGAATATTCGTTCACTACAAACCTCTACACACTATTTCCTACACATATCAAGCGTTAGAATTAAATTTCTTGAATGTCGGGTGCTGCCAGTGGGTGCAGTGCACAGCAGTATGGGCCTCGCGCCTTCCATTTTGAACACGTTTTGGGGGGAATACAAGTTACTGCATACGAAAATTCGTTCACTACTTCCTACACATATCAAGCATTAGAATGAAATTTCTCTAAAGTCGGGTGCTGCCAGTGGTTGCAGTGCACAGCAGTATGGGCCTCGCGCCTTCCATTTTGAACACGTTTTGTGGTATATACAAGTTACTACAAACGAAAATTCATTCACTACAAACCTATACACACTATTTCCTACACATATCAAGCATTAGAATTAAATTTCTTGAAAGTCGGGTGCTGCCAGTGGGTGCAGTGCACAGCAGTATGGGCCTCGCGCCTTCCATTTTGAACAGGTTTTGTGGGATATGCAAGTTACTACATACGAAAATTCGTTCACTACAAAACTCTACACACTATTTCCTACACATATCAAGCATTAGAATTAAATTTCTTGAAAGTTGGGTGCTGCCAATGGGTGCAGTGCACAGCAGTTTGGGCCTCGCGCCTTCCATTTTGAACACGTTTTGTGGGATATACAAGTTACTACAAACGAAAATTCGTTCACTACAAACCTCTACGCACTATTTCCTACACATATATTATCCACTAGAATTAAATTTCTTGAAAGTCGGGTGCTGCCAGTGGGTGCAGTGCACAGCAGTATGGGCCACGTGCCTTCCATTTTGAACACGTTTTGTGGGATATACAAGTTACTACAAACGAAAATTCGGCCACTACAAACCTCTACGCACTATTTCCTACACATATATTATCCACTAGAATTAAATTTCTTGGAAGTCGGGTGCTGCCAGTGGGTGCAGTGCACAGCGGTATGGGCCTCGCGCCTTCCACTTTGAACACGTTTTGTGAGATATACAAGTTACTAAAAACGAAAATTCGTACACTACAAACCTCTACACACTATGTCCTACACATATCGAGCATTAGAATTAAATTTCTTGAAAGTCGGGTGCTGCCAGTAGGTGCAGTGCACAGCAGTATGGGCCTCGCGCCTTCCATTTTGAACACGTTTAGTGGGATATACAAGTTACTACATACGAAAATTCTTCACTACAAACCTCTACACACTATTTCCTACACATATCAAGCATTAGAATGAAATTTCTTGAAAGTCGGGTGCTGCCAGTGGGTGCAGTGCACAGCAGTATGGTCCTCTGCCTTCCATTTTGAACACGTTTTGTGAGATATACAAGTTACTAAAAACGAAAATTCGTACACTACAAACCTCTACACACTATGTCCTACACATATCGAGCATTAGAATTAAATTTCTTGAAAGTCGGGTGCTGCCAGTGGGTGCAGTGCACAGCAGTATGGGCCTCGCGCCTTCCATTTTGAACACGTTTAGTGGGATATACAAGTTACTACATACGAAAATTCGGTCACTACAAACCTCTACACACTATTTCCTACACATATCAAGCATTAGAATTAAATTTCTTGAAAGTCGGGTGCTTCCAGTGGGTGCAGTGCACAGCAGTATGGGCCTCGCGCCTTCCATTTTGAACACGTTTTGTGGGATATACAAGTTACTACATACGAAAATTCGTTCACTACAAACCTCTACACACTATTTCCTACACATATCAAGCATTAGAATGAAATTTCTTGAAAGTCGGGTGCTGCCAGTGGGTGCAGTGCACAGCAGTATGGTCCTCTGCCTTCCACTTTGAACACGTTTTGTGGGATATACAAGTTACTACAAACGAAAATTCGTTCACTACAAACCTCTACAGATTATTTCCTACACGTATCATCAACTAGAATTACGTTTCCCTAAAGTGGGGTGCTGCCAGTGTGTGCAGTGCACAGCAGTATGGGCCTCGCGCCTTCCACTTTGAACACGTTTTGTGGGATATACCAGTTACTACAAACGAAAATTCATTCACTACAAACCTCTACACACTATGTCCTACACATATCAAGCATTAGAATGAAATTTCTTGAAAGTCGGGTGCTTCCAGTGGGTGCAGTACACAGCAGTATGGGCCTCGCGCCTTCCATTTTGAACACGTTTTGTGGGATATACAAGTTACTACAAACGAAAATTCGTTCACTACAAACCTCTACAGATTATTTCCTACACATATCATCAACTAGAATTACGTTTCTTGAAAGTGGGGTGCTGCCAGTGGGTGCAGTGCACAGCAGTATGGGCCTCGCGCCTTCCACTTTGAACACGTTTTGTTTGATATACAAGTTACTACATACGAAAATTCGTTCAGTACAAACCTCTACACACTATTTCCTACACATATCAAGCATTAGAATTAAATTTCTTGAATGTCGGGGGCTGAATTGGGTGCAGTGCCCAGCAGTATGGGCCTCGCGCCTTCCATTTTGAACACGTTTTGTGGGATATACAAGTTACTACAAACGAAAATTCGTTCACTACAAACCTCTACGCACTATATCCTACACATATATTATCCACTATAATTAAATTTTTTTGAAGTCGGGTGCTGCCAATGGGTGCAGTGCACAGCAGTATGGGCCTCGCGCCTTCCACTTTGAACACGCTTTGTGGGATATACAAGTTACTACAAACGAAAATTCGTTCACTACCAACCTCTACGCACTATTTCCTACACATATATTATCCACTAGAATTAAATTTCTTGAAAGTCGGGTGCTGCCAGTGGGTGCAGTGCACAGCAGTATGGGCCACGTGCCTTCCATTTTGAACACGTTTTGTGGGATATACAAGTTACTACAAACGAAAATTCGGCCACTACAAACCTCTACGCACTATTTCCTACACATATATTATCCACTAGAATTAAATTTCTTGGAAGTCGGGTGCTGCCAGTGGGTGCAGTGCACAGCGGTATGGGCCTCGCGCCTTCCACTTTGAACACGTTTTGTGAGATATACAAGTTACTAAAAACGAAAATTCGTACACTACAAACCTCTACACACTATGTCCTACACATATCGAGCATTAGAATTACATTTCTTGAAAGTCGGGTGCTGCCAGTGGGTGCAGTGCACAGCAGTGTGGGCCTCGCGCCTTCCATTTTGAACACGTTTAGTGGGATATACAAGTTACTACATACGAAAATTCGTTCACTACAAACCTCTACACACTATTTCCTACACATATCAAGCATTAGAATTAAATTTCTTGAAAGTCGGGTGCTTCCAGTGGGTGCAGTGCACAGCAGTATGGGCCTCGCGCCTTCCATTTTGAACACGTTTTGTGGGATATACAAGTTACTACATACGAAAATTCGTTCACTACAAACCTCTACACACTATTTCCTACACATATCAAGCATTAGAATGAAATTTCTTGAAAGTCGGGTGCTGCCAGTGGGTGCAGTGCACAGCAGTATGGTCCTCTGCCTTCCACTTTGAACACGTTTTGTGGGATATACAAGTTACTACAAACGAAAATTCGTTCACTACAAACCTCTACAGATTATTTCCTACACGTATCATCAATTAGAATTACGTTTCCCTAAAGTGGGGTGCTGCCAGTGTGTGCAGTGCACAGCAGTATGGGCCTCGCGCCTTCCACTTTGAACACGTTTTGTGGGATATACAAGTTACTACATACGAAAATTCGTTCACTACAAACCTCTACACACTATTTCCTACACATATCAAGCATTAGAATTAAATTTCTTGAAAGTCGGGTGCTTCCAGTGGGTGCAGTGCACAGCAGTATGGGCCTCGCGCCTTCCATTTTGAACACGTTTTGTGGGATATACAAGTTACTACATACGAAAATTCGTTCACTACAAACCTCTACACACTATTTCCTACACATATCAAGCATTAGAATGAAATTTCTTGAAAGTCGGGTGCTGCCAGTGGGTGCAGTGCACAGCAGTATGGTCCTCTGCCTTCCACTTTGAACACGTTTTGTGGGATATACAAGTTACTACAAACGAAAATTCGTTCACTACAAACCTCTACAGATTATTTCCTACACGTATCATCAACTAGAATTACGTTTCCCTAAAGTGGGGTGCTGCCAGTGTGTGCAGTGCACAGCAGTATGGGCCTCGCGCCTTCCACTTTGAACACGTTTTGTGGGATATACCAGTTACTACAAACGAAAATTCATTCACTACAAACCTCTACACACTATGTCCTACACATATCAAGCATTAGAATGAAATTTCTTGAAAGTCGGGTGCTTCCAGTGGGTGCAGTACACAGCAGTATGGGCCTCGCGCCTTCCATTTTGAACACGTTTTGTGGGATATACAAGTTACTACAAACGAAAATTCGTTCACTACAAACCTCTACAGATTATTTCCTACACATATCATCAACTAGAATTACGTTTCTTGAAAGTGGGGTGCTGCCAGTGGGTGCAGTGCACAGCAGTATGGGCCTCGCGCCTTCCACTTTGAACACGTTTTGTTTGATATACAAGTTACTACATACGAAAATTCGTTCAGTACAAACCTCTACACACTATTTCCTACACATATCAAGCATTAGAAATAAATTTCTTGAATGTCGGGGGCTGAATTGGGTGCAGTGCCCAGCAGTATGGGCCTCGCGCCTTCCATTTTGAACACGTTTTGTGGGATATACAAGTTACTACAAACGAAAATTCGTTCACTACAAACCTCTACGCACTATATCCTACACATATATTATCCACTAGAATTAAATTTTTTTGAAGTCGGGTGCTGCCAATGGGTGCAGTGCACAGCAGTATGGGCCTCGCGCCTTCCACTTTGAACACGCTTTGTGGGATATACAAGTTACTACAAACGAAAATTCGTTCACTACCAACCTCTACGCACTATTTCCTACACATATATTATCCACTAGAATTAAATTTCTTGAAAGTCGGGTGCTGCCAGTGGGTGCAGTGCACAGCAGTATGGGCCACGTGCCTTCCATTTTGAACACGTTTTGTGGGATATACAAGTTACTACAAACGAAAATTCGGCCACTACAAACCTCTACGCACTATTTCCTACACATATATTATCCACTAGAATTAAATTTCTTGGAAGTCGGGTGCTGCCAGTGGGTGCAGTGCACAGCGGTATGGGCCTCGCGCCTTCCACTTTGAACACGTTTTGTGAGATATACAAGTTACTAAAAACGAAAATTCGTACACTACAAACCTCTACACACTATGTCCTACACATATCGAGCATTAGAATTAAATTTCTTGAAAGTCGGGTGCTGCCAGTGGGTGCAGTGCACAGCAGTGTGGGCCTCGCGCCTTCCATTTTGAACACGTTTAGTGGGATATACAAGTTACTACATACGAAAATTCGTTCACTACAAACCTCTACACACTATTTCCTACACATATCAAGCATTAGAATTAAATTTCTTGAAAGTCGGGTGCTTCCAGTGGGTGCAGTGCACAGCAGTATGGGCCTCGCGCCTTCCATTTTGAACACGTTTTGTGGGATATACAAGTTACTACATACGAAAATTCGTTCACTACAAACCTCTACACACTATTTCCTACACATATCAAGCATTAGAATGAAATTTCTTGAAAGTCGGGTGCTGCCAGTGGGTGCAGTGCACAGCAGTATGGTCCTCTGCCTTCCACTTTGAACACGTTTTGTGGGATATACAAGTTACTACAAACGAAAATTCGTTCACTACAAACCTCTACAGATTATTTCCTACACGTATCATCAACTAGAATTACGTTTCCCTAAAGTGGGGTGCTGCCAGTGTGTGCAGTGCACAGCAGTATGGGCCTCGCGCCTTCCACTTTGAACACGTTTTGTGGGATATACCAGTTACTACAAACGAAAATTCATTCACTACAAACCTCTACACACTATGTCCTACACATATCAAGCATTAGAATGAAATTTCTTGAAAGTCGGGTGCTGCCAGTGGGTGCAGTGCACAGCAGTATGGGGCTCGCGCCTTCCATTTTGAACACGTTTTTTGGGATATACAACTTACAACATACAAAAATTCGTTCACTACAAACCTCAACACACTATTTCCTACACATATCAAGCATTAGAATTATATTTCTTGAATGTCGGGTGCTGCCAGTGGTTGCAGTGCACAGCAGTATGTGCCTCGCGCCTTCCATTGTGAACACGTTTTGTGGGATATACAAGTTACTACATACGAAAATTCGTTCACTACAAACCTCTACACACTATTCCCTACACATATCAAGCATTAGAATTAAATTTCTTGAAAGTCAGGTGCTGTCAGTGGGTGCAGTGCACAGCAGTATGGGCCTCGCGCCTTTCACTTTGAACACGTTTTGTGGTATACACAAGTTACTACAAACGAAAATTCATTCACTACAAACCTCTACACACTATTTCCTACACATATCAAGCATTAGAATGAAATTTCCTGAAAGTCGGGTGCTGCCAGTGGGTGCAGTGCAGAGCAGTATGGGCCACGCACCTTCCATTTTGAACACGTTTTGCGGTATATCCAAGTTACTACAAACGAAAATTCATTCACTACAAACCTCTACACACTATTTCCTACACATATCAAACATTAGATTTAAATTTCTTGGAAGTCGGGTGCTGCCAATGGGTGCAGTGCACAGCAGTATGGGCCTCGCGCCTTCCATTTTGAACACGTTTCGTGGGATATACAAGTTACTACAAACGAAAATTCGTCCACTACAAACCTCTACGCACTATTTCCTACACATATATTATCCACTAGATTTAAATTTCTTGGAAGTCGGGTGCTGCCAGTGGGTGCAGTGCACAGCAGTATGGGCCTCGCGCCTTCCATTTTGAACACGTTTTGTGGGATATACAAGTTACTACATACGAAAATTCGTTCACTACAAACCTCTACACACTATTTCCTACACATATCAAGCATTAGAATGAAATTTCTTGAAAGTCGGGTGCTGCCAGTGGGTGCAGTGCACAGCAGTATGGTCCTCTGCCTTCCACTTTGAACACGTTTTGTGGGATATACAAGTTACTACAAACGAAAATTCGTTCACTACAAACCTCTACAGATTATTTCCTACACGTATCATCAACTAGAATTACGTTTCCCTAAAGTGGGGTGCTGCCAGTGTGTGCAGTGCACAGCAGTATGGGCCTCGCGCCTTCCACTTTGAACACGTTTTGTGGGATATACCAGTTACTACAAACGAAAATTCATTCACTACAAACCTCTACACACTATGTCCTACACATATCAAGCATTAGAATGAAATTTCTTGAAAGTCGGGTGCTGCCAGTGGGTGCAGTGCACAGCAGTATGGGGCTCGCGCCTTCCATTTTGAACACGTTTTTTGGGATATACAACTTACAACATACAAAAATTCGTTCACTACAAACCTCAACACACTATTTCCTACACATATCAAGCATTAGAATTATATTTCTTGAATGTCGGGTGCTGCCAGTGGTTGCAGTGCACAGCAGTATGGGCCTCGCGCCTTCCATTGTGAACACGTTTTGTGGGATATACAAGTTACTACATACGAAAATTCGTTCACTACAAACCTCTACACACTATTCCCTACACATATCAAGCATTAGAATTAAATTTCTTGAAAGTCAGGTGCTGTCAGTGGGTGCAGTGCACAGCAGTATGGGCCTCGCGCCTTTCACTTTGAACACGTTTTGTGGTATACACAAGTTACTACAAACGAAAATTCATTCACTACAAACCTCTACACACTATTTCCTACACATATCAAGCATTAGAATGAAATTTCCTGAAAGTCGGGTGCTGCCAGTGGGTGCAGTGCAGAGCAGTATGGGCCACGCACCTTCCATTTTGAACACGTTTTGCGGTATATCCAAGTTACTACAAACGAAAATTCATTCACTACAAACCTCTACACACTATTTCCTACACATATCAAACATTAGATTTAAATTTCTTGGAAGTCGGGTGCTGCCAATGGGTGCAGTGCACAGCAGTATGGGCCTCGCGCCTTCCATTTTGAACACGTTTCGTGGGATATACAAGTTACTACAAACGAAAATTCGTCCACTACAAACCTCTACGCACTATTTCCTACACATATATTATCCACTAGATTTAAATTTCTTGGAAGTCGGGTGCTGCCAGTGGGTGCAGTGCACAGCAGTATGGGCCTCGCGCCTTCCATTTTGAACACGTTTTGTGAGATATACAAGTTACTACAAACGAAAATTCGTCCACTACAAACCTCTACGCACTATTTCCTACACATATATTATCCACTAGAATTAATTTTCTTGGAAGTCGGGTGCTGCCAGTGGGTGCAGTGCACAGCAGTATGGGCCTCGCGCCTTCCATTTTGAACACGTTTTGTGAGATATACAAGTTACTACAAACGAAAATTCGTTCACTACAAACCTCTACACACTATGTCATACACATATCGAGCATTAGAATTAAATTTCTTGAAAGTCGGGTGCTGCCAGTGGGTGCAGTGCACAGTAGTATGGGCGTCGCGCCTTCCATTTTGAACACGTTTTGTGGGATATACAAGTTACTACATACGAAAATTCATTCACTTCAAACCTCTAAACACTATTTCCTACACATATCAAGCATTAGAATTAAATCTCTTGAAAATCGGGTGCTGCCAGTGGGTGCAGTGCACAGCAGTATAGGCCTCGCGCCTTCCATTTTGAACACGTTTTGTGGTATATACAAGTAACTACAAACGAAAATTCATTCACTACAAACCTCTACACAATATTTCCTACACATATCAAGCATTAGAATTAAATTTCTTGAAAGTCGGGTGCTTTCAGTGGGTGCAGTGCACAGCAGTATGGGCCTCGCGCCTTCCATTTTGAACACATTTTGTGGAATATACAAGTTACTACATACGAAAATTCGTTCACTAAAAACCTCTACACACTATTTCCTACACATATATTATCCACTAGAATTAAATTTCTTGAAAGTCGGGTGCTGCCAATGGGTGCAGTGCACAGCAGTATGGGCCTCGCGCCTTCCATTTTGAACACGTTTTGTGGGATATACAAGTTACTACAAACAAAAATTCGTTCACTACAAACCTCTACGCACTATTTCCTACACATATATTATCACCTAGAATTAAATTTCTTGGATGTCGGGTGCTGCCAGTGGGTGCAGTGCACAGCAGTATGTGCCTCGCGCCTTCCATTTTGAACACGTTTTGTGGGATATACAAGTTACTACAAACGAAAATTCGTCCACTACAAACCTCTACGCACTACTTCCTACACATATATTATCCACTAGAATTAAATTTCTTGGAAGTCAGGTGCTGCCAGTGGGTGCAGTGCACAGCAGTATGGGCCTCGCGCCTTCCATTTTGAACACGTTTTGTGTGATATTCAAGTTACTACAAACGAAAATTCGTTCACTACAAACCTCTACACACTATGTCCTACACATATCGAGCATTAGAATTAAATTTCTTGAAAGTCGGGTACTGCCAGTGGGTGCAGTGCACAGCAGTATGGGCCTCGCGCCTTCCATTTTGAACACGTTTTGTGGGATATACAAGTTACTACATATGAAAATTCGTTCACTGCAAACCTCTACACACTATTTCCTACACATATCAAGCAATAGAATTAAATTTCTTGTAAGTCGGGTGCTGCCAGTGGGTGCAGTGCACAGCAGTATGGGCCTCGCGCCTTCCACTTTGAACACATTTTGTGGAATATACAAGTTACTACAAACGAAAATACATTCACTGCAAACCTCTACACACTATTTCCTACACATATGAAGCATTAGAATTAAATTTCTTGATAGTCGGGTGGTGCCAGTGGGTGGAGTGCACAGCAGTATGGGCCTCACGCATTCCATTTTGAACACGTTTTGTGGGATATACAAGTTACTACTAACGAAAATTCGTTGACTACAAACCTCTACGCACTATTTCCTACACATATATTATACACTAGAATTAAATTTCTTTGAAGTCGGGTGCAGCCAGTGGGTGCAGTGACAGAAGTATGGGCCTCGCGCCTTCCATTTAGAACACGTTTTGTGGTATATACAAGTTACTACATACGAAAATTCGTTCACTACAATCCTCTACACACTATTTCCTACACATATCAAGCATTAGAATTAAATTTCTTGGAGGTCGGGTGCTGCCAGTGGGTGCAGTGCACAGCAGTATGTGCCTCGCGCCTTCCATTTTGAACACGTTTTGTGGGATATACAAGTTACTACATACGAAAATTCGTTCACTACAAACCTCTACGCACTATTTCCTACACACATATTATCCACTAGACTTAAATTTCTTGGAAGTCGGGTGCTGCCAATGGGTGCAGTGCACAGCAGTATGGGCCTCGCGCCTTCCATTTTGAACACGTTTTGTGGGATATACAAGTTACTACATACGAAAATTCGTTCACTACAAACCTCTACACACTATTTCCTTCACATATCAAGCATTAGAATTAAATTTCTTGAAAGTCGGGTGCTGCCAGTGGGTGCAGTGCACAGCAGTATTGGCCTCGCGCCTTCATTTTGAACACGTTTTGTGGTATATACAAGTTACTACAAACGAAAGTTCATTCACTACAAACCTCTACATACTATTTCCTACACATATCAAGCATTAGAATGAAATTTCTTGAAAGTCGGGGGCTGCCAGTGGGTGCAGTGCACAGCAGTATGGGCCTCGCGCCTTCCATTTTGAACACGTTTTTTGGGATATACAAGTTACTACAAACGAAAATTCGTTCACTACAATCCTATACGCACTATTTCCTACACATATATTATCCACTAGAATTAAATTTCTTGGAAGTCGGTTGCTGCCAGTGGGTGCAGTGCACAGCAGTATGGGCCTCACGCCTTCCATTTTGATCACGTTTTGTGGGATATACAAGTTACTACATACGAATATTCGTTCACTACAAACCTCTACACACTATTTCCTACACATATCAAGCGTTAGAATTAAATTTCTTGAATGTCGGGTGCTGCCAGTGGGTGCAGTGCACAGCAGTATGGGCCTCGCGCCTTCCATTTTGAACACGTTTTGGGGGGAATACAAGTTACTGCATACGAAAATTCGTTCACTACTTCCTGCACATATCAAGCATTAGAATGAAATTTCTCTAAAGTCGGGTGCTGCCAGTGGTTGCAGTGCACAGCAGTATGGGCCTCGCGCCTTCCATTTTGAACACGTTTTGTGGTATATACAAGTTACTACAAACGAAAATTCATTCACTACAAACCTATACACACTATTTCCTACACATATCAAGCATTAGAATTAAATTTCTTGAAAGTCGGGTGCTGCCAGTGGGTGCAGTGCACAGCAGTATGGGCCTCGCGCCTTCCATTTTGAACAGGTTTTGTGGGATATGCAAGTTACTACATACGAAAATTCGTTCACTACAAAACTCTACACACTATTTCCTACACATATCAAGCATTAGAATTAAATTTCTTGAAAGTTGGGTGCTGCCAATGGGTGCACTGCACAGCAGTTTGGGCCTCGCGCCTTCCATTTTGAACACGTTTTGTGGGATATACAAGTTACTACAAACGAAAATTCGTTCACTACAAACCTCTACTCACTATTTCCTACACATATATTATCCAATAGAATTAAATTTCTTGGAAGTCGGGTGCTGCCAGTGGGTGCAGTGCACAGCAGTATGGGCCTCGCTCCTTCCATTTTGAACACGTTTTGTGGGATATACAAGTTAATACAAACGAAAATTCGTTCACTACAAACCTCTACGCACTATTTCCTACACATATATTATCCACTAAAATTAAATTTCTTGTAAGTCGGGTGCTGCCAGTGGGTGCAGTGCACAGCAGTATGTGCCTCGCGCCTTCCATTTTGAACACGTTTTGTGGGATATACAAGTTACTACATACGAAAATTCGTTCACTACAAACCTCTACGCACTATTTCCTACACATATATTATCCACTAGAAATAAATTTCTTGGAAGTCTGGTGCTGCCAATGGGTGCAGTGCACAGCAGTATGGGCCTCGCGCCTTCCATTTTGAACACATTTTGTGGGATATACAAGTTACTACAAACAAAAATTCGTTCACTACAAACCTCTACGCACTATTTTTCAACACATATATTATCACCTAGAATTAAATTCCTTGGATGTCGGGTGCTGCCAGTGGGTGCAGTGCACAGCAGTATTTGCCTCGCGCCCTCCATTTTGAACACGTTTTGTGGGATATACAAGTTACTACAAACGAAAATTCGTCCACTACAAACCTGTACGCGCTACTTCCTACACATAGATTATCCACTAGAATTAAATTTCTTGGAAGTCAGGTGCTGCCAGTGGGTGCAGTGCACAGCAGTATGGGCCTCGCGTTTTCCATTTTGAACACGTTTTGTGTGATATTCAAGTTACTACAAACGAAAATTCGTTCACTACAAACCTCTACACACTATGTCCTACACATATCGAGCATTAGAATTAAATTTCTTGATAGTCGGGTACTGCCAGTGGGTACAGTGCACAGCAGTATGGGCCTCGCGCCTTCCATTTTGAACACGTTTTGTGGGATATACAAGTTACTACATATGAAAATTCGTTCACTGCAAACCTCTACACACTATTTCCTACACATATCAAGCAATAGAATTAAATTTCTTGTAAGTCGGGTGCTGCCAGTGGGTGCAGTGCACAGCAGTATGGGCCTCGCGCCTTCCATTTTGAACACATTTTGTGGAATATACAAGTTACTACAAACGAAAAATCATTCACTGCAAACCTCTACACACTATTTCCTACACATATCGAGCATTAGAATTAAATTTCTTGATAGTCGGGTACTGCCAGTGGGTACAGTGCACAGCAGTATGGGCCTCGCGCCTTCCATTTTGAACACGTTTTGTGGGATATACAAGTTACTACTAACGAAAATTCGTTGACTACAAACCTCTACGCACTATTTCCTACACATATATTATACACGAGAATTAAATTTCTTTGAAGTCGGGTGCAGCCAGTGGGTGCAGTGACAGCAGTATGGGCCTCGCGCCTTCCATTTTGAACACGTTTTGTGGTATATACAAGTTACTACATACGAAAATTCGTTCACTACAATCCTCTACACACTATTTCCTACACATATCAAGCATTAGAATTAAATTTCTTGGAAGTCGGGTGCTGCCAGTGGGTGCAGTGCACAGCAGTATGTGCCTCGCGCCTTCCATTTTGAACACGTTTTGTGGGATATACAAGTTACTACATACGAAAATTCGTTCACTACAAACCTCTACGCACTATTTCCTACACACATATTATCAACTAGACTTAAATTTCTTGGATGTCGGGAGCTGCCAGTGGGTGCAGTGCACAGCAGTATGGGCCTCGCGCCTTCACTTTGAACACGTGTTGTGGTATATACAAGTTACTACAAACGAAAATTCATTCACTACAAACCTATACACACTATTTCCTACACATATCAAGCATTAGAATTAAATTTCTTGAAAGTCGGGTGCTGCCAGTGGGTGCAGTGCACAGCAGTATGGGCCTCGCGCCTTCCATTTTGAACACGTTTTGTGGGATATACAAGTTACTACATACGAAAATTCGTTCACTACAAAACTCTACACACTATTTCCTACACATATCAAGCATTAGAATTAAATTTCTGGAAAGTTGGGTGCTGCCAATGGGTGCAGTGCACAGCCGTTGGGGCCTCGCGCCTTCCATTTTGAACACGTTTTGTGGGATATACAAGTTACTACAAACGAAAATTCGTTCACTACAAGCCTCTACTCACTATTTCCTACACATATATTATCCAATAGAATTAAATTTCTTGGAAGTCGGGTGCTGCCAATGGGTGCAGAGCACAGCAGTATGGGCCTCACGCCTTCCACTTTGACCACGCTTTGTGGGATATACAAGTTACTACAAACGAAAATTTGTTCACTACAAACCTCTACGCACTATTTCCTACACTTATATTATCCACTAGAATTAAATTTCTTGGAAGTTGGGTGCTGCCAGTGGGTGCAGTGCACAGCAGTATGGGCCTCGCGCCTTCCATTTTGAACTCGTTTTGTGGGAAATACAAGTTACTACAAACGAAAATTCGTTCACTACAAACCTCTACGCACTATTTCCTACACATATATTATCCACTAGAATAAAATTTCTTGTAAGTCGGGTGCTGCCAGTGGGTGCAGTGCACAGCAGTATGTGCCTCGCGCCTTCCATTTTGAACACGTTTTGTGGGATATACAAGTTACTACATACGAAAATTCGTTCACTACAAACCTCTACGCACTATTTCCTACACATATATTATCCACTAGAATTAAATTTCTTGGAAGTCTGGTGCTGCCAGTGGGTGCAGTGCACAGCAGTTTGGGTCTCGTGCCTTCCATTTTGAACACTTTTTGTGAGATTTACAAGTTACTACAAACGAAAAGTCGTTCACTACAAACCTCTACACACTATTTCCTACACATATCAAGCATTAGAATTAAATTTCTTTAAAGTCGGGTTCTGGGAGTGGGTGCAGTGCACAGCAGTATGGGCCTCGCGCCTTCCATTTTGAACACGTTTTGGGTATACACAAGTTACTACAAACGAAAATTCATTCACTACAAACCTCTACACACTATTTCCTACACATATCAAGCATTAGAATTAAATTTCTTGAAAGTAGGGTGCTGCCAGTCGGTGCAGTGCACAGCAGTATGGGCCTCGCGCCTTCCATTTTGAACACGTTTTGTGGGATATACAAGTTACTACGTACGAAAATTCGTTCACTACAAACCTCTACATACTATGTCCTACACATATCAAGCATTAGAATGCAATGTCTTGAAAGTCGGGTGCTGCCAGTGGGTGCAGTGCACAGCAGTATGGGCCTCGCACCTTGCATTTTGAACACGTTTTTTGGGATATACAAGTTACAACATACGAAAATTCGTTCACTACAAACCTCTACACACTATTTCCTATACATATCAAGCATTAGAATTAAATTTCTTGAAAGTCGGGTGCTGCCAGTGGGTGCGATGCACAGCAGTATGGGCCTCACGCCTTCCATTTCGAACACGTTTTGTGGAATATACAAGTTACTACATACGAATATTCGTTCACTACAAACCCCTACGCACTATTTCCTACACATATATTATCCACTAGAATTAAATTTCTTGGATGTTGGGTGCTGCCAGTGGGTGCAGTGCACAGCAGTATGTGCCACGCGCCTTATATTTTGAACAAGTTTTGTGGGATATACAAGTTACTACATACGAAAATTTGTTCACTACAAACCTCTACGCACTATTTCCTACACATATATTAACCACTAGAATTAAATTTCTTGGAAGTCGGGTGCTGCCAGTGGGTGCAGTGCACAGCAGTATGGGCCTCTCGCCTTCCATTTTGAACACGTTTTGTGAAATATACAAATTACTACAAACGAAAATTCGTTCACTACAAACCTCTACACTCTATGTCCTACACATATCGAGCATTAGAATTAAATTTCTTGAAAGTCGGGTGCTGCCAGTGGGTGCAGTGCACAGCAGTATGGGCCTCGCGCCTTCCATTATGAACACGTTTTGTGGGATATACAAGTTACCACATACGAAAATTCGTTCACTACAAACCTCTACACACTATTTCCTACACATATCAAGCATTAGAATTAAATTTCTTGAAAGTCGGGTGCTGCCAGTGGGTGCAGTGCACAGCAGTATTGGCCTCGCGCCTTTCATTTTGAACACGTTTTGTGGTATATACAAGTTACTACATACGAAAATTCGTTCACTACAAACCTCTACACACTATTTCCTTCACATATCAAGCATTAGAATTAAATTTCTTGAAAGTCGGGTGCTGCCAGTGGGTGCAGTGCACAGCAGTATGGGCCTCGCGCCTTCCATTTTGAACACGTTTTTTGGGATATACAAGTTACTACAAACGAAAATTCGTTCACTACAATCCTCTACGCACTATTTCCTACACATATTTTATCCACTAGAATTAAATTTCTTGGAAGTCGGGTGCTGCCAGTGGGTGCAGTGCACAGCAGTATGGGCCTCACGCCTTCCATTTTGATCACGTTTTGTGGGATATACAAGTTACTACATACGAATATTCGTTCACTACAAACCTCTACACACTATTTCCTAAACATATCAAGCGTTAGAATTAAATTTCTTGAATGTCGGGTGCTGCCAGTGGGTGCAGTGCACAGCAGTATGGGCCTCGCGCCTTCCATTTTGAACACGTTTTGGGGGATATACAAGTTACTGCATACGAAAATTCGTTCACTACTTCCTACACATATCAAGCATTAGAATGAAATTTCTCTAAAGTCGGGTGCTGCCAGTGGGTGCAGTGCACAGCAGTATGGGCCTCGCGCCTTCCATTTTGAACACGTTTTGTGGTATATACAAGTTACTACAAACGAAAATTCATTCACTACAAACCTATACACACTATTTCCTACACATATCAAGCATTAGAATTAAATTTCTTGAAAGTCGGGTGCTGCCAGTGGGTGCAGTGCACAGCAGTATGGGCCTCGCGCCTTCCATTTTGAACACGTTTTGTGGGATATACAAGTTACTACATACGAAAATTCGTTCACTACAAAACTCTACACACTATTTCCTACACATATCAAGCATTAGAATTAAATTTCTTGAAAGTTGGGTGCTGCAAATGGGTGCAGTGCACAGCAGTTTGGGCCTCGCGCCTTCCATTTTGAACACGTTTTGTGGGATATACAAGGTACTACAAACGAAAATTCGTTCACTACAAACCTCTACGCACTATTTCCTACACATATATTATCCAATAGAATTAAATTTCTTGGAAGTCGGGTGCTGCCAATGGGTGCAGAGCACAGCAGTATGGGCCTCGCGCCTTCCACTTTGAACACGCTTTGTGGGATATACATGTTACTACAAACGAAAATGCGTTCACTACACACCTCTACGCACTATTTCCTACACTTATATTATCCACTAGAATTAAATTTCTTGGAAGTTGGGTGCTGCCAGTAGGTGCAGTGCACAGCAGTATGGACCTCGCGCCTTGCATTTTGTACACGTTTTGTGGGATATACAAGTTACTACAAACGAAAATTCGTTCACTACAAACCTCTACGCACTATTTCCTACACATATATTAACCACTATAATTAAATTTCTTGGAAGTCGGGTGCTGCCAGTGGGTGCAGTGCACAGCAGTATGGGCCTCTCGCCTTCCATTTTGAACACGTTTTGTGAAATATACTAATTACTACAAACGAAAATTCGTTCACTACAAACCTCTACACTCTATGTCCTACACATATCGAGCAGTAGAATTAAATTTCTTGAAAGTCGGGTGCTGCCAGTGGGTGCAGTGCACAGCAGTATGTGCCTCGCGCCTTCCATTTTGTACACGTTTTGTGGGATATACAAGTTACCACATACGAAAATTCGTTCACTACAAACCTCTACACACTATTTCCTACACATATCAAGCATTAGAATTAAATTTCTTGAAAGTCGGGTGCTGCCAGTGGTTGCAGTGCACAGCAGTATTGGCCTCGCGCCTTTCATTTTGAACACGTATTGTGGTATATACAAGTTACTGCAAACGAAAATTCATTGACTACAAACCTCTACACACTATTTCCTACACATATCAAGCATTAGAATTAAATTTCTTGAAAGTCGGGTGCTGCCAGTGGGTGCAGTGCACAGCAGTATGGGCCTCGCGCCTTCCATTTTGAACACATTTTGTGGAATATACAAGTTACTACATACGAAAATAAGTTCACTACAATCCTCTACACACTATTTCCTACACATATCAAGCATTAAAATGAAATTTCTTGAAAGTCGGGTGCTGCCAGTGGGTGCAGTGCACAGCAGTATGGGCCTCGCGCCTTCAATTTTGAACACGTTTTGTGGGATATACAAGTTACTACGTACGAAAATTCGTTCACTACAAACCTCTACACACTATGTCCTATACATATCAAGCATTAGAATGAAATTTCTTGAAAGTCGGGTGCTGCCAGTGGGTGCAGTGCACAGCAGTATGGGCCTCGCGCCTTCCATTTTGAACACGTTATTTGGGATATACAAGTTACTACAAACGAAAATTCGTTCACTACAATCCTCTACGCACTATTTCCTACACATATATTATCCACTATAATTAAATTTCTTGGAAGTCGGGTGCTGCCAGTGGGTGCAGTGCACAGCAGTATGGGCCTCGCGCCTTCAATTTTGAACACGTTTTGTGGGATATACAAGTTACTACATACGAATATTCGTTCACAACAAACCTCTACACACTATTTCCTACACATATCAAGCATTAGAATTAAATTTCCTGAAAGTCGGGTGCAGCCAGTGGGTGCAGTGCACAGCAGTATGTGCCTCGCGCCTTCCATTTTGAACACGTTTTGTGGGATATACAAGTTACTACATACGAAAATTCCTTCACTACAAACCTCTACGCACTATTTCTTAAACATATATTATCCACTAGAATTAAATTTCTTGGAAGTCGGGTGCTGCCAGTGGGTGCAGTGCACAGCAGTATGGGCCTCACGCCTTCCATTTTGATCACGTTTTGTGGGATATACAAGTTACTACATACGAATATTCGTTCACTACAAACCTCTACACACTATTTCCTACACATATCAAGCGTTAGAATTAAATTTCTTGAATGTCGGGTGCTGCCAGTGGGTGCAGTGCACAGCAGTATGGGCCTCGCGCCTTCCATTTTGAACACGTTTTGGGGGATATACAAGTTACTGCATACGAAAATTCGTTCACTACTTCCTACACATATCAAGCATTAGAATGAAATTTCTCTAAAGTCGGGTGCTGCCAGTGGGTGCAGTGCACAGCAGTATGGGCCTCGCGCCTTCCATTTTGAACACGTTTTGTGGTATATACAAGTTACTACAAACGAAAATTCATTCACTACAAACCTATACACACTATTTCCTACACATATCAAGCATTAGAATTAAATTTCTTGAAAGTTGGGTGCTGCCAATGGGTGCAGTGCACAGCAGTTTCGGCCTCGCGCCTTCCATTTTGAACACGTTTTGTGGGATATACAAGTTACTACAAACGAAAATTCGTTCACTACAAACCTCTACGCACTATTTCCTACACATATATTATCCAATAGAATTAAATTTCTTGGATGTCGGGTGCTGCCAATGGGTGCAGAGCACAGCAGTATGGACATCGCGCCTTCCACTTTGAACACGCTTTGTGGGATATACAAGTTACTACAAACGAAAATTCGTTCACTACAAACCTCTACGCACTATTTCCTACACTTATATTATCCACTAGAATTAAATTTCTTGGATGTTGGGTGCTGCCAGTGGGTGCAGTGCACAGCAGTATGGGCCTCGCGCCTTCCATTTTGAACACGTTTTGTGGGATATACAAGTTACTACAAACGAAAATTCGTTCACTACAAACCTCTACGCACTATTTCCTACACATATATTATCCACTAGAATTAAATCTCTTGTAAGTCGGGTGCTGCCAGTGGGTGCAGTGCACAGCAGTATGTGCCTCGTGCCTTCTATTTTGAACACGTTTTGTGGGATATACAAGTTACTACATACGAAAATTCGTTCACTACAAACCTCTACGCACTATTTCCTACACATATATTATCCACTAGAATTAAATTTCTTGGAAGTCTGGTGCTGCCAGTGGGTGCTGTGCACAGCAGTTTCGGCCTCGCGCCTTCCATTTTGAACACGTTTTGTGGGATATACAAGTTACTACAAACGAAAATTCATTCACTACAAACCTATACACACTATTTCCTACACATATCAAGCATTAGAATTAAATTTCTTGAAAGTCGGGTGCTGCCAGTGGGTGCAGTGCACAGCAGTATGGGCCTCGCGCTTTCCATTTTGAACACGTTTTGTGGGATATACAAGTTACTACATACGAAAATTCGTTCACTACAAGACTCTACACACTATTTCCTACACATATCAAGCATTAGAATTAAATTTCTTGAAAGTTGGGTGATGCCAATGGGTGCAGTGCACAGCAGTTTCGGCCTCGCGCCTTCCATTTTGAACACGTTTTGTGGGATATACAAGTTACTACAAACGAAAATTCGTTCACTACAAACCTCTACGCACTATTTCCTACACATATATTATCCAATAGAATTAAATTTCTTGGAAGTCGGGTGCTGCCAATGGGTGCAGAGCACAGCAGTATGGGCCTCGCGCCTTCCACTTTGAACACGCTTTGTGGGATATACAAGTTACTACAAACGAAAATTCGTTCACTACAAACCTCTACGCACTATTTCCTACACTTATATTAACCACTAGAATTAAATTTCTTGGAAGTTGGGTGCTGCCAGTGGGTGCAGTGCACAGCAGTATGGGCCTCGCTCCTTCCATTTTGAACACGTTTTGTGGGATATACAAGTTACTACAAACGAAAATTCGTTCACTACAAACCTCTACGCACTATTTCCTACACATATATTATCCACTAGAATTAAATTTCTTGGATGTCTGGTGCTGCCAGTGGGTGCAGTGCACAGCAGTATGGGCCTCGCGCCTTCCATTTTGAACACGTTTTGTGAGATATACAAGTTACTACAAACGAAAAGTCGTTCACTACAAACCTCTACACACTATTTCCTACACATATCAAGCATTAGAATTAAATTTCTTGAAAGTCGGGTGCTGGCAGTGGGTGCAGTGCACAGCAGTATTGGCCTCGCGCCTTCCATTTTGAACACGTTTTGGGTATATACAAGTTACTACAAACGAAAATTCATTCACTACAAACCTCTACACACTATTTCCTACACATATCAAGCATTAGAATTAAATTTCTAGAAAGTAGGGTGCTGCCAGTGGGTGCAGTGCACAGCAGTATGGGCCTCGCGCCTTCCATTTTGAACACGTTTTGTGGGATATACAAGTTACTACGTACGAAAATTCGTTCACTACAAACCTCTACATACTATGTCCTACACATATCAAGCATTAGAATGCATTTTCTTGAAAGTCGGGTGCTGCCAGTGGGTGCAGTGCACAGCAGTATGGGCCTCGCGCCTTCCATTTTGAACACGTTTTGTGAAATATACGAGTTACTACAAACGAAAATTCGTTCACTACAAACCTCTACACTCTATGTCCTACACATATCGAGCATTAGAATTAAATTTCTTGAAAGTCGGGTGCTGCCAGTGGGTGCAGTGCACAGCAGTATGGGCCTCGCGCCTTCCAATATGAACACGTTTTGTGGGATATACAAGTTACCACATACGAAAATTCGTTCACTACAAACCTCTACACACTATTTCCTACACATATCAAGCGTTAGAATTAAATTTCGTGAAAGTCGGGTGCTGTCAGTGGGTGCAGTGCACAGCAGTATTGGCCTCGCGCCTTCCATTTTGAACACGTTTTGTGGAATATACAAGTTACTACAAACGAAAATTCATTCACTACAAACTTCTACACACTATTTCCTACACATATCAAGCATTAGAATTAAATTTCTTGAAAGTCGGGTGCTGCCAGTGGGTGCAGTGCACAGCAGTATGGGCCTCGCGCCTTCCATTTTGAACACATTTTGTGGAATATACAAGTTACTACATACGAAAATAAGTTCACTACAATCCTCTACACACTATTTCCTACACATATCAAGCATTAAAATGAAATTTCTTGAAAGTCGGTTGCTGCCAGTGGGTGCAGTGCACAGCGGTATGGGCCTCGCGCCTTCAATTTTGAACACGTTTTGTGGGATATACAAGTTACTACGTACGAAAATTCGTTCACTACAAACCTCTACACACTATGTCCTATACATATCAAGCATTAGAATGAAATTTCTTGAAAGACGGGTGCTGCCAGTGGGTGCAGTGCACAGCAGTATGGGCCTCGCGCCTTCCATTTTGAACACGTTTTTTGGGATATACAAGTTACTACAAACGAAAATTCGTTCACTACAATCCTCTACGCACTATTTCCTACACATATATTATCCACTAGAATTAAATTTCTTGGAAGTCGGGTGTTGCCAGTGGGTGCAGTGCACAGCAGTATGGGCCTCGCGCCTTCCATTTTGAACACGTTTTGTGGGATATACAAGTTACTACATACGAAAATTCGTTCACTACAAACCTCTACGCACTATTTCCTACACATATATTATCCACTAGAATTAAATTTCGTGGAAGTCGGGTGCTGCCAGTGGGTGCAGTGCACAGCAGTATGGGCCTCGCACCTTCCATTTTGAACTCGTTTTGTGAGATATACAAGTTACTACAAACGAAAATTCGTTCACTACAAACCTCTACACACTATGTCCTACACATATCGAGCATTAGAATTAAATTTCTTGAATGTTAGGTGCTGCCAGTGGGTGCAGTGCACAGCAGTATGGGCCTCACGCCTTCCATTTTGAACACGTTTTGTGGGATATACAAGTTACTACATACGAAAAGTCTTTCACTACAAACCTCTACACACTATTTCCTACTCTTATCAAGCATTAGAATTAAATTTCTTGAAAGTAGGGTGCTGCCAGTGGGTGCAGTGCACAGCAGTAGGGGCCTCACGCCTTCCATTTTGAACACGTTTTGTGGGATATACAAGTTACTACGTACGAAAATTCGTTCACTACAAACCTCTACATACAATGTCCTACACATATCAAGCATTAGAATTAAATTTCTTGAAAGTCGGGTGCTGCCAGTGGGTGCAGTGCACAGCAGTATGGGCCTCGCGCCTTCAATTTTGAACACGGTTTTTGGGATATACAAGTTACTACAAACGAAAATTCGTTCACTAAAATCCTCTACGCACTAGTTCCTACACATATATTATCCACTAGAGTTAAATTTCTTGGAAGTCGGGTGCTGCCAGTGGGTGCGGTGCACAGCAGTATGGGCCTCGCGCCTTCCATTTTGAACACGTTTTGTGGGATATACAAGTTACTACATACGAATATTCGTTCACTACAAACCTCTACGCACTATTTCCTACACATATATTATCCACTAGAATTAAATTTCTTGGAAGTCGGGTGCTGCCAGTGGATGCAGTGCACAGCAGTATGGGCCTCTCGCCTTCCATTTTGAACACTTTTGTGAAATATACAAGTTACTACAAACGAAAATTCGTTCACTACAAACCTCTACACACTATGTCCTACACATATCGAGCATTAGAATTAAATTTCTTGAAAGTCGGGTACTGCCAGTGGGTGCAGTGCACAGCAGTATGGGCCTCGCGCCTTCCATTTTGAACACGTTTTGTGGGATATACAAGTTACCACAAACGAAAATTCGTTCACTACAATCCTCTACGCACATATTTCCTACACATATATTATCCACTAGAATTAAATTTCTTGGAAGTCGGGTGCTGCCAGTGGGTGCAGTGCACAGCAGTATGGGCCTCGCGCCTTCCATTTTGAACACGTTTTTTGGGATATACAAGTAACTACAAACGAAAATTCGTTCACTACAATCCTCTACGCACTATTTCCTACACATATATTATCCACTAGAATCAAATTTCTTGGAAGTCGGGTGCTGCCAGTGGGTGCAGTGCACAGCAGTATGGGCCTCGCGCCTTCCATTTTGAACACGTTTTGTGGGATATACAAGTTACTACATACGAAAATTCGTTCACTACAAAACTCTACACACTATTTCCTACACATGTCAAGCATTAGTATTAAATTTCTTGAAAGTCGGGTGCTGCCAATGGGTGCAGTGCACAGCAGTTTGGGCCTCGCGCCTTCCATTTTGAACACGTTTTGTGGGATATACAAGTTACTACAAACGAAAATTCGTTCACTACAAACCTCTACGCACTATTTCCTACACATATATTATCCAATAGAATTAAATTTCTTGGAAGTCGGGTGCTGCCAATGGGTGCAGTGCACAGCAGTATGGGCCTCGCGCCTTCCACTTTGAACACGCTTTGTGGGATATACAAGTTACTACAAACGAAAATTCGTACACTACAAACCTCTACGCACTATTTCCTACACATATATTATCCACTGGAATTAAATTTCTTGGAAGTCGGGTGCTGCCAGTGGGTGCAGTGCACAGCAGTATGTGCCTCGCGCCTTCCATTTTGAACACGTTTTGTGGGATATACAAGTTACCACAAACGAAAATTCGTTCACTACAATCCTCTACGCACATATTTCCTGCACATATATTATCCACTAGAATTAAATTTCTTGGAAGTCGGGTGCTGCCAGTGGGTGCAGTGCACAGCAGTATGGGCCTCGCGCCTTCCATTTTGAACACATTTTGTGGGATATACAAGTTACTACATACGAATATTCGTTCACAAAAAACCTCTACACACTATTTCCTACACATATCAAGCATTAGAATTAAATTTCTTGAAAGTCGGGTGCAGCCAGTGGGTGCAGTGCACAGCAGTATGTGCCTCGCGCCTTCCATTTTGAACACGTTTTGTGGGATATACAAGTTACTACATACGAAAATTCCTACACTACAAACCTCTACGCACTATTTCCTATACATATATTATCCACTAGAATTAAATTTCTTGGAAGTCGGGTGCTGCCAGTGGGTGCAGTGCACAGCAGTATGGGCCTCGCGCCTTCCACTTTGAACACGTTTTGTGAGATATACAAGTTACTACAAACGAAAATTCGTTCACTACAAACCTCAACACACTATGTCCTACACATATCGAGCATTAGAATTAAATTTCTTGAAAGTCGGGTGCTGCCAGTGGGTGCAGTGCACAGCAGTATGGGCCTCGCGCCTTCCATTTTGAACACGTTTTGTGGGATATACAAGTTACTACATACGAAAATTCGTTCACTACAAAACTCTACACACTATTGCCTACACATATCAAGCATTAGAATTAAATTTCTTGAAAGTCGGGTGCTGCCAATGGGTGCAGTGCACAGCAGTTTGGGCCTCGCGCCTTCCATTTTAAACACGTTTTGTGGGATATACAAGTTACTACAAACGAAAATTCGTTCACTACAAACCTCTACGCACTATTTCCTACACATATATTATCCAATAGAATTAAATTTCTTGGAAGTCGGGTGCTGCCAATGGGTGCAGTGCACAGCAGTATGGGCCTCGCACCTTCCACTTTGAACACGCTTTGTGGGATATACAAGTTACTACAAACGAAAATTCGTACACTACAAACCTCTACGCACTATTTCCTACACATATATTATCCACTGGAATTAAATTTCTTGGAAGTCGGGTGCTGCCAGTGGGTGCAGTGCACAGCAGTATGTGCCTCGCGCCTTCCATTTTGAACACGTTTTGTGGGATATACAAGTTACCACAAACGAAAATTCGTTCACTACAATCCTCTACGCACATATTTACTACACATATATTATCCACTAGAATTAAATTTCTTGGAAGTCGGGTGCTGCCAGTGGGTGCAGTGCACAGCAGTATGGGCCTCGCGCCTTCCAATTTGAACACGTTTTTTGGGATATACAAGTTACTACAAACGAAAATTCGTTCACTACAATCCTCTACGCACTATTTCCTACACATATATTATCCACTAGAATTAAATTTCTTGGAAGTCGGGTGCTGCCAATGGATGCAGTGCACTGCATTATAGGCCTCGCGCCTTCCATTTTGAACACATTTTGTGGGATATACAAGTTACTACATACGAATATTCGTTCACAAAAAACCTCTACACACTATTTCCTACACATATCAAGCATTAGAATTAAATTTCTTGAAAGTCGGGTGCAGCCAGTGGGTGCAGTGCACAGCAGTATGTGCCTCGCGCCTTCCATTTTGAACACGTTTTGTGGGATATACAAGTTACTACATACGAAAATTCCTACACTACAAACCTCTACGCACTATTTCCTATACATATATTATCCACTAGAATTAAATTTCTTGGAAGTCGGGTGCTGCCAGTGGGTGAAGTGCACAGCAGTATGGGCCTCGCGCCTTCCACTTTGAACACGTTTTGTGAGATATACAAGTTACTACAAACGATAATTCGTTCACTACAAACCTCAACACACTATGTCCTACACATATCGAGCATTAGAATTAAATTTCTTGAAAGTCGGGTGCTGCCAGTGGGTGCAGTGCACAGCAGTATGGGCCTCGCGCCTTCCATTTTGAACACGTTTTGTGGGATATACAAGTTACTACATACGAAAATTCGTTCACTACAAAACTCTACACACTATTTCCTACACATATCAAGCATTAGAATTAAATTTCTTGAAAGTCGGGTGCTGCCAATGGGTGCAGTGCACAGCAGTTTGGGCCTCGCGCCTTCCATTTTGAACACGTTTTGTGGGATATACAAGTTACTACAAACGAAAATTCGTTCACTACAAACCTCTACGCACTATTTCCTACACATATATTATCCAATAGAATTAAATTTCTTGGAAGTCGGGTGCTGCCAATGGGTGCAGTGCACAGCAGTATGGGCCTCGCGCCTTCCACTTTGAACACGCTTTGTGGGATATACAAGTTACTACAAACGAAAATTCGTACACTACAAACCTCTACGCACTATTTCCTACACATATATTATCCACTAGAATTAAATTTCTTGGAAGTTGGGTGCTGCCAGTGGGTGCAGTGCACAGCAGTATGGGCCTCGCGCCTTCCATTTTGAACACGTTTTGTGGGATGTACAAGTTACTACATACGAAAATTCGTTCACTACAAACCTCTACGCACTATTTCCTACACATATATTATCCACTAGAATTAAATTTCTTGGAAGTCGGGTGCTGCCAGTGGGTGCAGTGCACAGCAGTATGGGCCTCGCGCCTTCCATTTTGAACTCGTTTTGTGAGATATACAAGTTACTACAAACGAAAATTCGTTCACTACAAACCTCTACACACTATTTCCTACACATATATTATCCAATAGAATTAAATTTCTTGGAAGTCGGGTGCTGCCAATGGGTGCAGTGCACAGCAGTATGGGCCTCGCGCCTTCCACTTTGAACACGCTTTGTGGGATATACAAGTTACTACAAACGAAAATTCGTACACTACAAACCTCTACGCACTATTTCCTACACATATATTATCCACTAGAATTAAATTTCTTGAAAGTCGGGTACTGCCAGTGGGTGCAGTGCACAGCAGTATGGGCCTCGCGCCTTCCATTTTGAACACGTTTTGTGGGATATAGAAGTTACTACATACGAAAATTCGTTCACTACAAACCTCTACACACTATTTGCTACACATATCAAGCATTAGAATTAAATTTCTTGAAAGTCGGGTGCTGCCAGTGGGTGCAGTGCACAGCAGTATTGGCCTCGCGCCTTCCATTTTGAACACGTTTTGAGGGATATACAAGTTACTACATACGAATATTCGTTCACTACAAACCTCTACGCACTATTTCCTACACATATATTATCCACTGGAATTAAATTTCTTGGAAGTCGGGTGCTGCCAGTGGGTGCAGTGCACAGCAGTATGTGCCTCGCGCCTTCCATTTTGAACACGTTTTGTGGGATATACAAGTTACCACAAACGAAAATTCGTTCACTACAATCCTCTACGCACATATTTCCTACACATATATTATCCACTAGAATTAAATTTCTTGGAAGTCAGGTGCTGCCAGTGGGTGCAGTGCACAGCAGTATGGGCCTCGCGCCTTCCATTTTGAACACGTTTTTTGGGATATACAAGTTACTACAAACGAAAATTCGTTCACTACAATCCTCTACGCACTATTTCCTACACATATATTTTCCACTAGAATTAAATTTCTTGGAAGTCGGGTGCTGCCAGTGGGTGCAGTGCACAGCAGTATGGGCCTCGCGCCTTCCATTTTGAACACATTTTGTGGGATATACAAGTTACTACATACGAATATTCGTTCACAAAAAACCTCTACACACTATTTCCTACACATATCAAGCATTAGAATTAAATTTCTTGAAAGTCGGGTGCAGCCAGTGGGTGCAGTGCACAGCAGTATGTGCCTCGCGCCTTCCATTTTGAACACGTTTTGTGGGATATACAAGTTACTACATACGAAAATTCCTACACTA
Source organism: Locusta migratoria (assembly GCA_026315105.1). Lineage (NCBI taxonomy): Eukaryota > Metazoa > Arthropoda > Insecta > Orthoptera > Acrididae > Locusta > Locusta migratoria. The sequence continues at coordinate 800,680,174 of CM048755.1, read as the reverse complement.
CAAACCTCTACGCACTATTTCCTATACATATATTATCCACTAGAATTAAATTTCTTGGAAGTCGGGTGCTGCCAGTGGGTGCAGTGCACAGCAGTATGGGCCTCGCGCCTTCCACTTTGAACACGTTTTGTGAGATATACAAGTTACTACAAACGAAAATTCGTTCACTACAAACCTCAACACACTATGTCCTACACATATCGAGCATTAGAATTAAATTTCTTGAAAGTCCGGTGCTGCCAGTGGGTGCAGTGCACAGCAGTATTGGCCTCGCGCCTTCCATTTTGAACACGTTTTGTGGGATATACAAGTTAGTACATACGAAAATTCGTTCACTACAAAACTCTACACACTATTTCCTACACATATCAAGCATTAGAATTAAATTTCTTGAAAGTCGGGTTCTGCCAATGGGTGCAGTGCACAGCAGTTTGGGCCTCGCGCCTTCCATATTGAACACGTTTTGTGGGATATACAAGTTACTACAAACGAAAATTCGTTCACTACAAACCTCTACGCACTATTTCCTACACATATATTATCCAATAGAATTAAATTTCTTGGAAGTCGGGTGCTGCCAATGGGTGCAGTGCACAGCAGTATGGGCCTCGCGCCTTCCACTTTGAACACGCTTTGTGGGATATACAAGTTACTACAAACGAAAATTCGTACACTACAAACCTCTACGCACTATTTCCTACACATATATTATCCACTAGAATTAAATTTCTTGGAAGTTGGGTGCTGCCAGTGGGTGCAGTGCACAGCAGTATGGGCCTCGCGCCTTCCACTTTGAACACGCTTTGTGGGATATACAAGTTACTACAAACGAAAATTCGTACACTACAAACCTCTACGCACTATTTCCTACACATATATTATCCACTAGAATTAAATTTCTTGGAAGTTGGGTGCTGCCAGTGGGTGCAGTGCACAGCAGTATGGGCCTCGCGCCTTCCATTTTGAACACATTTTGTGGGATATACAAGTTACTACATACGAATATTCGTTCACAAAAAACCTCTACACACTATTTCCTACACATATCAAGCATTAGAATTAAATTTCTTGAAAGTAGGGTGCTGCCAGTGGGTGCAGTGCACAGCAGTATGGGCCTCGCGCCTTCCATTTTGAACACGTTTTGTGGGATATACAAGTTACCACGTACGAAAATTCGTTCACTACAAACCACTACACACTATGTCCTACACATATCAAGCATTAGAATGCAATTTCTTGAAAGTCGGGGGCTGCCAGTGGGTGCAGTGCACAGCAGTATGGGCCTCGCGCCTTCCATTTTGAACACGTTTTTTGGGAGATACAAGTTACTACAAACGAAAATTCATTCACTACAAACCTATACACACTATTTCCTACACATATCAAGCATTAGAATTAAATTTCTGAAAGTCGGTTGCTGCCAGTGGGTGCAGTGCACAGCAGTATGGGCCTCGCGCCTTCCATTTTGAACACGTTTTGTGGGATATACAAGTTACTACAAACGAAAATTCGTACACTACAAACCTCTACGCACTATTTCCTACACATATATTATCCACTAGAATTAAATTTCTTGGAAGTTGGGTGCTGCCAGTGGGTGCAGTGCACAGCAGTATGGGCCTCGCGCCTTCCACTTTGAACACGCTTTGTGGGATATACAAGTTACTACAAACGAAAATTCGTACACTACAAACCTCTACGCACTATTTCCTACACATATATTATCCACTAGAATTAAATTTCTTGGAAGTTGGGTGCTGCCAGTGGGTGCAGTGCACAGCAGTATGGGCCTCGCGCCTTCCATTTTGAACACGTTTTGTGGGATGTACAAGTTACTACATACGAAAATTCGTTCACTACAAACCTCTACGCACTATTTCCTACACATATATTATCCACTAGAATTAAATTTCTTGGAAGTCGGGTGCTGCCAGTGGGTGCAGTGCACAGCAGTATGGGCCTCGCGCCTTCCATTTTGAACTCGTTTTGTGAGATATACAAGTTACTACAAACGAAAATTCGTTCACTACAAACCTCTACACACTATTTCCTACACATATATTATCCAATAGAATTAAATTTCTTGGAAGTCGGGTGCTGCCAATGGGTGCAGTGCACAGCAGTATGGGCCTCGCGCCTTCCACTTTGAACACGCTTTGTGGGATATACAAGTTACTACAAACGAAAATTCGTACACTACAAACCTCTACGCACTATTTCCTACACATATATTATCCACTAGAATTAAATTTCTTGAAAGTCGGGTACTGCCAGTGGGTGCAGTGCACAGCAGTATGGGCCTCGCGCCTTCCATTTTGAACACGTTTTGTGGGATATAGAAGTTACTACATACGAAAATTCGTTCACTACAAACCTCTACACACTATTTGCTACACATATCAAGCATTAGAATTAAATTTCTTGAAAGTCGGGTGCTGCCAGTGGGTGCAGTGCACAGCAGTATTGGCCTCGCGCCTTCCATTTTGAACACGTTTTGAGGGATATACAAGTTACTACATACGAATATTCGTTCACTACAAACCTCTACGCACTATTTCCTACACATATATTATCCACTGGAATTAAATTTCTTGGAAGTCGGGTGCTGCCAGTGGGTGCAGTGCACAGCAGTATGTGCCTCGCGCCTTCCATTTTGAACACGTTTTGTGGGATATACAAGTTACCACAAACGAAAATTCGTTCACTACAATCCTCTACGCACATATTTCCTACACATATATTATCCACTAGAATTAAATTTCTTGGAAGTCAGGTGCTGCCAGTGGGTGCAGTGCACAGCAGTATGGGCCTCGCGCCTTCCATTTTGAACACGTTTTTTGGGATATACAAGTTACTACAAACGAAAATTCGTTCACTACAATCCTCTACGCACTATTTCCTACACATATATTTTCCACTAGAATTAAATTTCTTGGAAGTCGGGTGCTGCCAGTGGGTGCAGTGCACAGCAGTATGGGCCTCGCGCCTTCCATTTTGAACACATTTTGTGGGATATACAAGTTACTACATACGAATATTCGTTCACAAAAAACCTCTACACACTATTTCCTACACATATCAAGCATTAGAATTAAATTTCTTGAAAGTCGGGTGCAGCCAGTGGGTGCAGTGCACAGCAGTATGTGCCTCGCGCCTTCCATTTTGAACACGTTTTGTGGGATATACAAGTTACTACATACGAAAATTCCTACACTACAAACCTCTACGCACTATTTCCTATACATATATTATCCACTAGAATTAAATTTCTTGGAAGTCGGGTGCTGCCAGTGGGTGCAGTGCACAGCAGTATGGGCCTCGCGCCTTCCACTTTGAACACGTTTTGTGAGATATACAAGTTACTACAAACGAAAATTCGTTCACTACAAACCTCAACACACTATGTCCTACACATATCGAGCATTAGAATTAAATTTCTTGAAAGTCCGGTGCTGCCAGTGGGTGCAGTGCACAGCAGTATTGGCCTCGCGCCTTCCATTTTGAACACGTTTTGTGGGATATACAAGTTAGTACATACGAAAATTCGTTCACTACAAAACTCTACACACTATTTCCTACACATATCAAGCATTAGAATTAAATTTCTTGAAAGTCGGGTTCTGCCAATGGGTGCAGTGCACAGCAGTTTGGGCCTCGCGCCTTCCATATTGAACACGTTTTGTGGGATATACAAGTTACTACAAACGAAAATTCGTTCACTACAAACCTCTACGCACTATTTCCTACACATATATTATCCAATAGAATTAAATTTCTTGGAAGTCGGGTGCTGCCAATGGGTGCAGTGCACAGCAGTATGGGCCTCGCGCCTTCCACTTTGAACACGCTTTGTGGGATATACAAGTTACTACAAACGAAAATTCGTACACTACAAACCTCTACGCACTATTTCCTACACATATATTATCCACTAGAATTAAATTTCTTGGAAGTTGGGTGCTGCCAGTGGGTGCAGTGCACAGCAGTATGGGCCTCGCGCCTTCCACTTTGAACACGCTTTGTGGGATATACAAGTTACTACAAACGAAAATTCGTACACTACAAACCTCTACGCACTATTTCCTACACATATATTATCCACTAGAATTAAATTTCTTGGAAGTTGGGTGCTGCCAGTGGGTGCAGTGCACAGCAGTATGGGCCTCGCGCCTTCCATTTTGAACACATTTTGTGGGATATACAAGTTACTACATACGAATATTCGTTCACAAAAAACCTCTACACACTATTTCCTACACATATCAAGCATTAGAATTAAATTTCTTGAAAGTAGGGTGCTGCCAGTGGGTGCAGTGCACAGCAGTATGGGCCTCGCGCCTTCCATTTTGAACACGTTTTGTGGGATATACAAGTTACCACGTACGAAAATTCGTTCACTACAAACCACTACACACTATGTCCTACACATATCAAGCATTAGAATGCAATTTCTTGAAAGTCGGGGGCTGCCAGTGGGTGCAGTGCACAGCAGTATGGGCCTCGCGCCTTCCATTTTGAACACGTTTTTTGGGAGATACAAGTTACTACAAACGAAAATTCATTCACTACAAACCTATACACACTATTTCCTACACATATCAAGCATTAGAATTAAATTTCTGAAAGTCGGTTGCTGCCAGTGGGTGCAGTGCACAGCAGTATGGGCCTCGCGCCTTCCATTTTGAACACGTTTTGTGGGATATACAAGTTACTACATACGAAAATTCGTTCACTACAAAACTCTACACACTATTTCCTACACATATCAAGCATTGGAATTAAATTTCTTGAAAGTCGGGTGCTGGCAGTGGGTGCAGTGCACAGCAGTATTGGCCTCGCGCCTTCCATTTTGAACACGTTTTGGGTATATACCAGTTACTACAAACGAAAATTTATTCACTACAAACCTCTACACACTATTTCCTACACATATCAAGCATGAGAATTAAATCTCTTGAAAGTCGGGTGCTGCCAGTGGGTGCAGTGCACAGCAGTATGGGCCTCGCGCCTTCCATTTTGAACACGTTTTGTGGGATATACAAGTTACTACGTACGAAAATTCGTTCACTACAAACCTCTACATACTATATCCTACACATATCAAGAATTAGAATGCAATTTCTTGAAAGTCGGGTGCTGCCAGTGGGTGCAGTGCACAGCAGTATGGGCCTCGCGCCTTCCATTTTGAACACGTTTTTTGGGATATACAAGTTACTACAAACGAAAATTCATTCACTACAATCCTCTACGCACTATTTCCTACACATATATTATCCACTAGAGTTAAATTTCTTGGAAGTCGGGTGCTGCCAGTGGGTGCGGTGCACAGCAGTATGGGCCTCGCGCATTCCATTTTGAACACGTTTTGTGGTATATACAAGTTACTACAAACGAAAATTCATTCACTACAACCCTATACACACTATTTCCTACACATATCAAGCATTAGAATGCAATTTCTTGAAAGTCGGGTGCTGCCAGTGGGTGCGGTGCACAGCAGTATGGGCCTCGCGCCTTCCATTTTGAACACGTTTTGTGGGATATACAAGTTATTACAAACGAAAATTCGTTCACTACAAACCTCTACGCACTATTTCCTACACATATATTATGCAATAGAATTAAATTTCTTGGAAGTCGGGTGCTGCCAATGGGTGCAGTGCACAGCAGTATGGGCCTCGCGCCTTCCATTTTGAACACGTTTTGTGGGATATACAAGTTACTACAAACGAAAATTCGTTCACTACAAACCTCTACGCACTATTTCCTATACATATATTATCCACTAGAATTAAATTTCTTGGAAGTCGGGTGCTGCCAGTGGGTGCAGTGCACAGCAGTATGGGCCTCGCGCCTTCCATTTTGAACACGTTTTGTGAGATATACAAGTTACTACAAACGAAAATTCGTTCACTACAAACCTCTACACACTATGTCCTACACATATCGAGCATTAGAATTAAATTTCTTGAATGTTGGGTGCTGCCAGTGGGTGCAGTGCACAGCAGTATGGGCCTCGCGCCTTCAATTTTGAACACGTTTTTTGGGATATACAAGTTACTACAAACGAAAATTCGTTCACTAAAATCCTCTACGCACTATTTCCTACACATATATTATCCACTAGAGTTAAATTTCTTGGAAGTCGGGTGCTGCCAGTGGGTGCGGTGCACAGCAGTATGGCCTCGCGCCTTCCATTTTGAACACGTTTTGTGGGATATACCAGTTACTACATACGAATATTCATTCACTACAAACCTCTACGCACTATTTCCTACACATATATTATCCACTAGAATTAAATTTCTTGGAAGTCGGGTGCTGCCAGTGGGTGCAGTGCACAGCAGTATGGGCCTCTCGCCTTCCATTTTGAACACGTTTTGTGAAATATACAAGTTACTACAAACGAAAATTCGTTCACTACAAACCTCTACACACCATGTCCTACACATATCGAGCATTAGAATTAAATTTCTTGAAAGTCGGGTACTGCCAGTGGGTGCAGTGCACAGCAGTATGGGCCTCGCGCCTTCCATTTTGAACACGTTTTGTGGGATATACAAGTTACTACATACGAAAATTCGTTCACTACAAACCTCTACACACTATTTGCTACACATATCAAGCATTAGAATTAAATTTCTTGAAAGTCGGGTGCTGCCAGTGGGTGCAGTGCACAGCAGTATTGGCCTCTCGCCTTCCATTTTGAACACGTTTTGAGGGATATAAAAGTTACTACATGCGTATATTCGTTCACTACAAACCTCTAGGCACTATTTCCTACACATATATTATCCACTGGAATTAAATTTCTTGGCAGTCGGGTGCTGCCAGTGGGTGCAGTGCACAGCAGTATGGGCCTCGCGCCTTCCATTTTGAACACGTTTTGTGGTATATACAAGTTACTACAAACGAAAATTCATTCACTACAAACCTCTACACACTATGTCCTACACATATCGAGCATTAGAATTAAATTTCCTGAAAGTCGGGTGCTGCCAGTGGGTGCAGTGCACAGCAGTATGGGCCTCGCGCCTTCCATTTTGAACACGTTTTGTGGGATATACAAGTTACTACATACGAAAATTCGTTCACTACAAACCTCTACACACTATTTCCTACACATATTAAGCATTAGAATTAAATTTCTTGAAAGTCGGGTGCTGCCAGTGGGTGCAGTGCACAGCAGTATTGGCCTCGCGCCTTCCATTTTGAACACGTTTAGTGGTATATACAAGTTACTACAAACGAAAATTCATTCACTACAAACCTCTACACATTATTTCCTACACATATCAAGCATTAGAATTAAATTTCTTGAAAGTCGGGTGCTGCCAGTGGGTGCAGTGCACAGCAGTATGGGCCTCGCGCCTTCCATTTTGAACACATTTTGTGGAATATACAAGTTACTACATACGAAAATACGTTCACTACAAACCTCTACACACTATTTCCTACACATATCAAGCATTAGAATGAAATATCTTGAAAGTCGGGTGCTGCCAGTGGGTGCAGTGCACAGCAGTATGGGCCTCGCGCCTTCCATTTTGAACACGTTATTTGGGATATACAAGTTACTACAAACGAAAATTCGTTCACTACAATCCTCTACGCACTATTTCCTACACATATATTATCCACTAGAATTAAATTTCTTGGAAGTCGGGTGCTGCCAGTGGGTGCAGTGCACAGCAGTATGGGCCTCGCGCCTTCCATTTTGAACACGTTTTGTGGTATATACAAGTTACTACAAACGAAACTTCGTTCACTACAAACCTCTACACACTATGTCCTACACATATCGAGCATTAGAATTAAATTTCTTGAAAGTTTGGTGCTGCCAGTGGGTGCAGTGCACAGCAGTATGGGCCTCGCGCCTTCCATTTTGAACACGTTTTTTGGGAGATACAAGTTACTACAAACGAAAATTCATTCACTACAAACCTATACACACTATTTCCTACACATATCAAGCATTAGAATTAAATTTCTTGAAAGTCGGGTGCTGGCAGTGGGTGCAGTGCACAGCAGTATTGGCCTCGCGCCTTCCATTTTGAACACGTTTTGGGTATATACAAGTTACTACAAAGGAAAATTCATTCACTACAAACCTCTACACACTATTTCCTACACATATCAAGCATGAGAATTAAATTTCTTGAAAGTAGGGTGCTGCCAGTGGGTGCAGTGCACAGCAGTATGGGCCTCGCGCCTTCCATTTTGAACACGTTTTGTGGGATATACAAGTTACCACGTACGAAAATTCGTTCACTACAAACCACTACATACTATGTCCTACACATATCAAGCATTAGAATGCAATTTCTTGAAAGTCGGGTGCTGCCAGTGGGTGCAGTGCACAGCAGTATGGGCCTCGCGCCTTCCATTTTGAACACGTTTTTTGGGAGATACAAGTTACTACAAACGAAAATTCATTCACTACAAACCTATACACACTATTTCCTACACATATCAAGCATTAGAATTAAATTTCTTGAAAGTCGGTTGCTGCCAGTGGGTGCAGTGCACAGCAGTATGGGCCTCGCGCCTTCCATTTTGAACACGTTTTGTGGGATATACAAGTTACTACATACGAAAATTCGTTCACTACAAAACTCTACACACTATTTCCTACACATATCAAGCATTGGAATTAAATCTCTTGAAAGTCGGGTGCTGGCAGTGGGTGCAGTGCACAGCAGTATTGGCCTCGCGCCTTCCATTTTGAACACGTTTTGGGTATATACAAGTTACTACAAACGAAAATTTATTCACTACAAACCTCTACACACTATTTCCTACACATATCAAGCATGAGAATTAAATTTCTTGAAAGTAGGGTGCTGCCAGTGGGTGCAGTGCACAGCAGTATGGGCCTCGCGCCTTCCATTTTGAACACGTTTTGTGGGATATACAAGTTACCACGTACGAAAATTCGTTCACTACAAACCACTACATACTATGTCCTACACATATCAAGCATTAGAATGCAATTTCTTGAAAGTCGGGGGCTGCCAGTGGGTGCAGTGCACAGCAGTATGGGCCTCGCGCCTTCCATTTTGAACACGTTTTTTGGGAGATACAAGTTACTACAAACGAAAATTCATTCACTACAAACCAATACACACTGTTTCCTACACATATCAAGCATTAGAATTAAATTTCTTGAAAGTCGGTTGCTACCAGTGGGTGCAGTGCACAGCAGTATGGGCCTCGTGCCTTCCATTTTGAACACGTTTTGTGGGATATACAAGTTACTACAAACGAAAATTTATTCACTACAAACCAATACACACTGTTTCCTACACATATCAAGCATTAGAATTAAATTTCTTGAAAGTCGGTTGCTACCAGTGGGTGCAGTGCACAGCAGTATTGGCCTCGCGCCTTCCATTTTGAACACGTTTTGTGGGATATACAAGTTACTACAAACGAAAATTTATTCACTACAAACCTCTACACACTATTTCCTACACATATCAAGCATGAGAATTAAATTTGTTGAAAGTCGGGTGCTGCCAGTGGGTGCAGTGCACAGCAGTATGGGCCTCGCGCCTTCCATTTTGAACACGTTTTGTGGGATATACAAGTTACTACGTACGAAAATTCGTTCACTACAAACCTCTACATACTATGTCCTACACATATCAAGCATTAGAATGCAATTTCTTGAAAGTCGGGTGCTGCCAGTGGGTGCAGTGCACAGCAGTATGGGCCTCGCGCCTTCCATTTTGAACACGTTTTTTGGGATATACAAGTTACTACAAACGAAAATTCATTCACTACAATCCTCTACGCACTATTTCCTACACATATATTATCCACTAGAGTTAAATTTCTTGGAAGTCGGGTGCTGCCAGATGGTGCGGTGCACAGCAGTATGGGCCTCGCGCCTTCCATTTTGAACACGTTTTGTGGTATATACAAGTTACTACAAACGAAAATTCATTCACTACAACCCTATACACACTATTTCCTACACATATCAAGCATTAGAATTAAATTTCTTGAAAGTCGGTTGCTGCCAGTGGGTGCAGTGCACAGCAGTATGGGCCTCGCGCCTTCCATTTTGAACACGTTTTGTGGGATACACAAGTTACTACATACGAAAATTCCTTCACTACAAAACTCTACACACTATTTCCTACACATATCAAGCATTAGAATTAAATTTCTTGAAAGTCGGGTGCTGCCAATGGGTGCAGTGCACAGCAGTTTGGGCCTCGCGCGTTCCACTTTGAACACGTTTTGTGGGATATACAAGTTATTACAAACGAAAATTCGTTCACTACAAACCTCTACGCACTATTTCCTACACATATATTATCCAATAGAATTAAATTTCTTGGAAGTCGGGTGTTGACAATGGGTGCAGTGCACAGCAGTATGGGCCTCGCGCCTTCCACTTTGAACACGCTATGTGGGATATACAAGTTACTACAAACGAAAATCCGTACACTACAAACCTCTACGCACTATTTCCTACACATATATTATCCACTAGAATTAAATTTCTTGGAAGTTGGGTGCTGCCAGTGGGTGCAGTGCACAGCAGTATGGGCCTCGCGCCTTCCATTTTGAACACGTTTTGTGGGATATACAAGTTACTACATACGAAAATTCGTTCACTAGTAACCTCTAAACTATTTCCTACACATATATTATCCACTAGAATTAAATTTCTTGGAAGTCGGGTGCTGCCAGTGGGTGCAGTGCACAGCAGTATGGGCCTCGCGCCTTCCATTTTGAACACGTTTTGTGAGATATACAAGTTACTACAAACGAAAATTCGTTCACTACAAACCTCTACACACTATGTCCTACACATATCGAGCATTAGAATTAAATTTCTTGAATGTTGGGTGCTGCCAGTGGGTGCAGTGCACAGCAGTATGGGCCTCGCGCCTTCCATTTTGAACACGTTTTGTGGGATATACAAGTTACTACATACGAAAAGTCTTTCGCTACAAACCTCTACACACTATTTCCTACACATATCAAGCATTAGAATTAAATTTCTTGAAAGTAGGGTGCTGCCAGTGGGTGCAGGGCACAGCAGTATGGGCCTCGCGCCTTCCATTTTGAACACGTTTTGTGGGATATACAAGTTACTACGTACGAAAATTCGTTCACTACAAACCTCTACATACTATGTCCTACACATATCAAGCATTAGAATGCAATTTCTTGAAAGTCGGGTGCTGCCAGTGGGTGCAGTGCACAGCAGTATGGGCCTCGCGCCTTCAATTTTGAACACGTTTTTTGGGATATACAAGTTACTACAAACGAAAATTCGTTCACTAAAATCCTCTACGCACTATTTCCTACACATATATTATCCACTACAGTTAAATTTCTTGGAAGTCGGGTGCTGCCAGTGGGTGCGGTGCACAGCAGTATGGGCCTCGCGCCTTCCATTTTGAACACGTTTTGTGGGATATACATGTTACTACATACGAATATTCATTCACAACAAACCTCTACGCACTATTTCCTACACATATATTATCCACTAGAATTAAATTTCTTGGAAGTCGGGTGCTGCCAGTGGGTGCAGTGCACAGCAGTATGGGCCTCGCGCCTTCCATTTTGAACACGTTTTGTGGGATATACAAGTTACTACATACGAAAATTCGTTCACTACAAACCTCAACACACTATTTGCTACACATATCAAACATTAGAATTAAATTTCTTGAAAGTCGGGTGCTGCCAGTGGGTGCAGTGCACAGCAGTATTGGCCTCTCGCCTTCCATTTTGAACACGTTTTGAGGGATGTACAAATTACTACATACGAATATTCGTTCACTACAAACCTCTAGGCACTATTTCCTACACATATATTATCCACTGGAATTAAATTTCTTGGAAGTCGGGTGCTGCCAGTGGGTGCAGTGCACAGCAGTATGTGCCTCGCGCCTTCCATTTTGAACACGTTTTGTGGGATATACAAGTTACCACAAACGAAAATTCGTTCATTACAATCCTCTACGCACATATATCCTACACATATATTATCCAGTAGAATTAAATTTCTTGGAAGTCGGGTGCTGCCAGTGGGTGCAGTGCACAGCAGTATGGGCCTCGCGCCTTCCATTTTGAACACGTTTTGTGGTATATACAAGTTACTACAAACGAAAATTCATTCACTACAAACCTCTACACACTATGTCCTACACATATCAAGCATTAGAATTAAATTTCTTGGAAGTCGGGTGTTGCCAGTGGGTGCAGTGCACACCAGTATGTGCCACGCGCCTTCCATTTTGAACAAGTTTTGTGGGATATACAAGTTACTACAAACGAAAATTCGTTCACTACAAACCTCTACACACTATGTCCTACACATATCGAGCATTAGAATTAAATTTCCTGAAAGTCGGGTGTTGCCAGTGGGTGCAGTGCATAGCAGTATGCGCCTCGCGCCTTCCATTTTGAACACGTTTTGTGGGATATACAAGTTACTACATACGAAAATTCGTTCACTACAAACCTCTACACACTATTTCCTACACATATCAAGCATTAGAATTAAATTTCTTGAAAGTCGGGTGCTGCCAGTGGGTGCAGTGCACAGCAGTATTGGCCTCGCGCCTTCCATTTTGAACACGTTTAGTGGTATATACAAGTTACTACAAACGAAAATTCATTCACTACAAACCTCTACACACTATTTCCTACACATATCAAGCATTAGAATGAAATATCTTGAAAGTCGGGTGCTGCCAGTGGGTGCAGCGCACAGCAGTATGGGCCTCGCGCCTTCCATTTTGAACACGTTTTGTGGGATATAAGAGTTACTACGTACGAAAATTCGTTCACTACAAACCTCTACACACTATGTCCTACACATATCAAGCATTAGAATGAAATTCCTTGAAAGTCGGGTGCTGCCAGTGGGTGCAGTGCACAGCAGTATGGGCCTCGCGCCTTCCATTTTGAACACGTTTTTTGGGATATACAAGTTACTACAAACGAAAATTCGTTCACAACAATCCTCTACGCACTATTTCCTACACATATATTATCCACTAGAATTAAATTTCTTAGAAGTCAGGTGCTGCCAGTGGGTGCAGTGCACAGCAGTATGGGCCTCGCGCCTTCCATTTTGAACACGTTTTGTGGTATATACAAGTTACTACAAACGAAAATTCGTTCACTACAAACCTCTACACACTATGTCCTACACATATCGAGCATTAGAATTAAATTTCTTGAAAGTTGGGTGCTGCCAGTGGGTGCAGTGCACAGCAGTATGGGCCTCGCGCCTTCCATTTTGAACACGTTTTGTGGGATATACAAGTTACTACATACGAAAAGTCGTTCACTACAAACCTCTACACACTATTTCCTACACATATCAATCATTAGAATTAAATTTCTTGAAAGTCGGGTGCTGGCAGTGGGTGCAGTGCACAGCAGTATTGGCCTCGCGCCTTCCATTTTGAACACGTTTTGGGTATATACAAGTTACTACAAACGAAAATTCATTCACTACAAAACTCTACACACTATTTCCTACACATATCAAGCATTAGAATTAAATTTCTTGAAAGTCGGGTGCTGCCAATTGGTGCAGTGCACAGCAGTTTGGGCCTCGCGCCTTCCATTTTGAACACGTTTTGTGGGATATACAAGTTGTTACAAACGAAAATTCGTTCACTACAAACCTCTACGCACTATTTCCTACACATATATTATCCAATAGAATTAAATTTCTTGGAAGTCGGGTGCTGCCAATGGGTGCAGTGCACAGCAGTATGGGCCTCGCGCCTTCCACTTTGAACACGCTATGTGGGATATTCAAGTTACTACAAACGAAAATTCGTACACTACAAACCTCTACGCACTATTTCCTACACATATATTATCCACTAGAATTAAATTTCTTGGAAGTTGGGTGCTGCCAGTGGGTGCAGTGCACAGCAGTATGGGCCTCGCGCCTTCCATTTTGAACACGTTTTGTGGGATATACGAGTAACTACATACGAAAATTCGTTCACTACAAACCTCTACGCACTATTTCCTACACATATATTATCCACTAGAATTAAATTTCTTGGAAGTCGGGTGCTGCCAGTGGGTGCAGTGCACAGCAGTATGGGCCTCGCGCCTTCCATTTTGAACACGTTTTGTGAGATATACAAGTTACTACAAACGAAAATTCGTTCACTACAAACCTCTACACACTATGTCCTACACATATCGAGCATTAGAATTAAATTTCTTGAATGTTGGGTGCTGCCAGTGGGTGCAGTGCACAGCAGTATGGGCCTCGCGCCTTCCATTTTGAACACGTTTTGTGGGATATACAAGTTACTACATTCGAAAAGTCTTTCACTACAAACCTCTACACACTATTTCCTACACATATCAAGCATTAGAATTAAATTTCTTGAATGTAGGGTGCTGCCAGTGGGTGCAGTGCACAGCAGTATGGGCCTCGCGCCTTCCATTTTGAACACGTTTTGTGGGATATACAAGTTACTACGTACGAAAATTCGTTCACTACAAACCTCTACATACTATGTCCTACACATATCAAGCATTAGAATGCAATTTCTTGAAAGTCGGGTGCTGCCAGTGGGTGCAGTGCACAGCAGTATGGGCCTCGCGCCTTCAATTTTGAACACGTTTTTTGGGATATACAAGTTACTACAAACGAAAATTCGTTCACTAAAATCCTCTACGCACTATTTCCTACACATATATTATCCACTAGAGTTAAATTTCTTGGAAGTCGGGTGCTGCCAGTGGGTGCGGTGCACAGCAGTATGGGCCTCGCGCCTTCCATTTTGAACACGTTTTGTGGGATATACATGTTACTACATACGAATATTCATTCACAACAAACCTCTACGCACTATTTCCTACACATATATTATCCACTAGAATTAAATTTCTTGGAAGTCGGGTGCTGCCAGTGGGTGCAGTGCACAGCAGTATGGGCCTCTCGCCTTCCATTTTGAACACGTTTTGTGAAATATACAAGTTACTACAAACGAAAATTTTTTCACTACAAACCTCTACACACTATGTCCTACACATATCGAGCATTAGAATTAAATTTCTTGAAAGTCGGGTACCGCCAGTGGGTGCAGTGCACAGCAGTATGGGCCTCGCGCCTTCCATTTTGAACACGTTTTGTGGGATATACAAGTTACTACATACGAAAATTCGTTCACTACAAACCTCAACACACTATTTGCTACACATATCAAGCATTAGAATTAAATTTCTTGAAAGTCGGGTGCTGCCAGTGGGTGCAGTGCACAGCAGTATTGGCCTCTCGCCTTCCATTTTGAACACGTTTTGAGGGATGTACAAGTTACTACATACGAATATTCGTTCACTACAAACCTCTAGGCACTATTTCCTACACATATATTATCCACTGGAATTAAATTTCTTGGAAGTCGGGTGCTGCCAGTGGGTGCAGTGCACAGCAGTATGTGCCTCGCGCCTTCCATTTTGAACACGTTTTGTGGGATATACAAGTTACCACAAACGAAAATTCGTTCATTACAATCCTCTACGCACATATTTCCTACACATATATTATCCAGTAGAATTAAATTTCTTGGAAGTCGGGTGCTGCCAGTGGGTGCAGTGCACAGCAGTATGGGCCTCGCGCCTTCCATTTTGAACACGTTTTGTGGTATATACAAGTTACTACAAACGAAAATTCATTCACTACAAACCTCTACACACTATGACCTACACATATCAAGCATTAGAATTAAATTTCTTGGAAGTCGGGTGTTGCCAGTGGGTGCAGTGCACACCAGTATGTGCCACGCGCCTTCCATTTTGAACAAGTTTTGTGGGATATACAAGTTACTACAAACGAAAATTCGTTCACTACAAACCTCTACACACTATGTCCTACACATATCGAGCATTAGAATTAAATTTCCTGAAAGTCGGGTGCTGCCAGTGGGTGCAGTGCATAGCAGTATGGGCCTCGCGCCTTCCATTTTGAACACGTTTTGTGGGATATACAAGTTACTACATACGAAAATACCTTCACTACAAACCTCTACACACTATTTCCTACACATATCGAGCATTAGAATTAAATTTCCTGAAAGTCGGGTGCTGCCAGTGGGTGCAGTGCATAGCAGTATGGGCCTCGCGCCTTCCATTTTGAACACGTTTTGTGAGATATACAAGTTACTACAAACGAAAATTCGTTCACTACAAACCTCTACACAGTATGTCCTACACATATCGAGCATTAGAATTAAATTTCTTGAAAGTTGGGTGCTGCCAGTGGGTGCAGTGCACAGCAGTATGGGCCTCGCGCCTTCCACTTTGAACACGTTTTGTGGGATATACAAGTTACTACATACGAAAATTCGTTCACTACAAACCTCTACGCACTATTTCCTACACATATATTATCCACTATAATTAAATTTCTTGGAAGTCGGGTGCTGCCAGTGGGTGCAGTGCACAGCAGTATGGGCCTCGCGCCTTCCATTTTGAACACGTTTTGTGTGATATACAAGTTACTACATACGAAAATTCGTTCACTACAAACCTCTACACACTATTTCCTACACATATCAAGCATTAGAATTAAATTTCTTGGAAGTCGGGTGCTGCCAGTGGGTGCAGTGCACAGCAGTATTGGCCTCGCGCCTTCCATTTTGAACACGTTTTGTGAGATATACAAGTTACTACGTACGAAAATTCGTTCACTACAAACCTCTACATACTATGTCACACACATATCAAGCATTAGAATGCAATTTCTTGAAAGTCGGGTGCTGCCAGTGGGTGCGGTGCACAGCAGTATGGGCCTCGCGCCTTCCATTTTG
This sequence comes from Locusta migratoria, assembly GCA_026315105.1. Classification (NCBI taxonomy): domain Eukaryota; kingdom Metazoa; phylum Arthropoda; class Insecta; order Orthoptera; family Acrididae; genus Locusta; species Locusta migratoria. The sequence continues at coordinate 800,663,351 of CM048755.1, read as the reverse complement.
AACACGTTTTGTGGGATATACAAGTTACTACATACGAATATTCGTTCACTACAAACCTCTACGCACTATTTCCTACACATATATTATCCACTAGAATTAAATTTCTTGGAAGTCGGGTGCTGCCAGTGGGTGCAGTGCACAGCAGTATGTGCCACGCGACTTCCATTTTGAACAAGTTTTGTGGGATATACAAGTTACTACATACGAAAATTTGTTCACTACAAACCTCTACGCACTATTTCCTACACATATATTATCCACTAGAATTAAATATCTTGGAAGTCTTGTGCTGCCAATGGGTGCAGTGCACAGCAGTATGGGCCTCTCGCCATCCATTTTGAACACGTTTTGTAAAATATACAAGTTACTACAAACGGAAATTCGTTCACTACAAACCTCTACGCTCTATGTCCTACACATTTCGAGCATTAGAATTAAATTTCTTGAAAGTCGGGTGCTGCCAGTGGGTGCAGTGCACAGCAGTATGGGCCTCGCCCCTTCCATTTTGAACATGTTTTGTGGGATATACAAGTTACCACATACGAAAATTCGTTCACTACAAACCTCTACACACTATTTCCTACACATATCAAGCATTAGAATTAAATTTCTTGAAAGTCGGGTGCTGCCAGTGGGTGCAGTGCACAGCAGTATTGGCCTCGCGCCTTCCATTTTGAACACGTTTTGTAGTATATACAAGTTACTACAAACGAAAATTCATTCACTACAAACCTCTACACACTATTTCCTACACATATCAAGCATTAGAATTAAATTTCTTGAAAGTCGGGTGCTGCCAGTGGGTGCAGTGCACAGCAGTATGGGCCTCGCGCCTTCCATTTTGAACACATTTTGTGGAATATACAAGTTACTACATACGAAAATTCGTTCACTACAAACCTCTACACACTATTTCCTACACATATCAAGCATTAGAATGAAATTCCTTGAGAGTTGGGTGCTGCCAGTGGGTGCAGTGCACAGCAGTATGGGCCTCGCGCCTTCCATCTTGAACACGTTTTGTGGTATATACAAGTTACTACAAACGAAAATTCGTTCACTACAAACCTATACACACTATTTCCTACACATGTCAAGCATTAGAATTAAATATCTTGAAAGTCGGTTGCTGCCAGTGGGTGCAGTGCACAGCAGTATGGGCCTCGCGCATCCCATTTTGAACACGTTTTGTGGGATATACAAGTTACTACATACGAAAATTCGTTCACTACAAACCTCTACACACTATTTCCTACACATATCAAGCATTAGAGTTAAATTTCTTGAAAGTCGGGTGCTGCCAATGGGTGCAGTGCACAGCAGTATGGGCCTCGCGCCTTCCATTTTGAACACGTTTTGTTGGATATAAAAGTTACTACAAACGAAAATTCGTTCACTACAAACCTCTATGCACTATTTCCTACACATATATTATCCAATAGAATTAAATTTCTTGGAACTCGGGTGCTGCCAATGGGTGCAGTGCACAGCAGTATGGGTCTCGCGCCTTCCAATTTGAACGCGCTTTGTGGGATATACAAGTTACTACAAACGAAAATTCGTTCACTACAAACCTCTACGCACTATTTCCTACACATATATTATCCACTAGAATTAAATTTCTTGGAAGTCGGGTGCTGCCAGTGGGTGCAGTGCACAGCAGTATGTGCCTCGCGCCTTCCATTTTGAACACGTTTTGTGGGATATACAAGTTACAACATACGAAAATTCGTTCACTACAAACCTCTACGCACTATTTCCTACACATATATTATCCACTAGAATTAAATTTCTTGGAAGTCGGGTGCTGCCAGTGGGTGCAGTGCACAGCAGTATGGGCCTCGCGCCTTCCATTTTGAACACGTTTTGTGAGATATACAAGTTACTACAAACGAAAATTCGTTCACTACAAACCTCTACACAGTATGTCCTACACATATCGAGCATTAGAATTAAATTTCTTGAAAGTTGGGTGCTGCCAGTGGGTGCAGTGCACAGCAGTATGGGCCTCGCGCCTTCCACTTTGAACACGTTTTGTGGGATATACAAGTTACTACATACGAAAATTCGTTCACTACAAACCTCTACGCACTATTTCCTACACATATATTATCCACTAGAATTAAATTTCTTGGAAGTCGGGTGCTGCCAGTGGGTGCAGTGCACAGCAGTATGGGCCTCGCGCCTTCCATTTTGAACACATTTTGTGTGATATACAAGTTACTACATACGAAAATTCGTTCACTACAAACCTCTACACACTATTTCCTACACATATCAAGCATTAGAATTAAATTTCTTGGAAGTCGGGTGCTGCCAGTGGGTGCAGTGCACAGCAGTATTGGCCTCGCGCCTTCCATTTTGAACACGTTTTGTGGGATATACAAGTTACTACGTACGAAAATTCGTTCACTACAAACCTCTACATACTATGTCACACACATATCAAGCATTAGAATGCAATTTCTTGAAAGTCGGGTGCTGCCAGTGGGTGCGGTGCACAGCAGTATGGGCCTCGCGCCTTCCATTTTGAACACGTTTTGTGGGATATACAAGTTACTACATACGAATATTCGTTCACTACAAACCTCTACGCACTATTTCCTACACATATATTATCCACTAGAATTAAATTTCTTGGAAGTCGGGTGCTGCCAATGGGTGCAGTGCACAGCAGTATGTGCCACGCGCCTTCCATTTTGAACAAGTTTTGTGGGATATACAAGTTACTACATACGAAAATTTATTCACTACAAACCTCTACGCACTATTTCCTACACATATATTATCCACTAGAATTAAATTTCTTGGAAGTCGGGTGCTGCCAATGGGTGCAGTGCACAGCAGTATGGGCCTCTCGCCTTCCATTTTGAACACGTTTTGTAAAATATACAAGTTACTACAAACGGAAATTCGTTCACTACAAACCTCTACGCTCTATGTCCTACACATTTCGAGCATTAGAATTAAATTTCTTGAAAGTCGGGTGCTGCCAGTGGGTGCAGTGCACAGCAGTATGGGCCTCGCCCCTTCCATTTTGAACATGTTTTGTGGGATATATAAGTTACCACATACGAAAATTCGTTCACTACAAACCTCTACACACTATTTCCTACACATATCAAGCATTAGAATTAAATTTCTTGAAAGTCGGGTGCTGCCAGTGGGTGCAGTGCACAGCAGTATTGGCCTCGCGCCTTCCATTTTGAACACGTTTTGTAGTATATACAAGTTACTACAAACGAAAATTCATTCACTACAAACCTCTACACACTATTTCCTACACATATCAAGCATTAGAATTAAATTTCTTGAAAGTCGGGTGCTGCCAGTGGGTGCAGTGTACAGCAGTATGGGCCACGCGCCTTCCATTTTGAACATATTTTGTGGAATATACAAGTTACTACATACGAAAATAAGTTCACTACAATCCTCTACACACTATTTCCTACACATATCAAGCATTAAAATGAAATTTCTTGAAAGTCGGGTGCTGCCAGTGGGTGCAGTGCACAGCGGTATGGGCCTCGCGCCTTCCATTTTGAACACGATTTGTGGGATATACAAGTTACTACGTACGAAAATTCGTTCACTACAAACCTCTACACACTATGTCCTATACATATCAAGCATTAGAATGAAATTTCTTGAAAGTTGGGTGCTGCCAGTGGGTGCAGTGCACAGCAGTATGGGCCTCGCGCCGTCCATTTTGAACACGTTTTGTGGGATATACAAGTTACTACATACGAAAATTCGTTCACTACAAACCTCTACGCACTATTTCCTACACATATATTATCCACTAGAATTAAATTTCTTGGAAGTCGGGTGCTGCCAGTGGGTGCAGTGCACAGCAGTATGGGCCTCGCGCCTTCCATTTTGAACACGTTTTGTGGGATATACAAGTTACTACATACGAAAATTCGTTCACTACAAACCTCTACACACTATTTCCTACACATATCAAGCATTAGAATTAAATTTCTTGGAAGTCGGGTGCTGCCAGTGGGTGCAGTGCACAGCAGTATTGGCCTCGCGCCTTCCATTTTGAACACGTTTTGTGGGATATACAAGTTACTACGTACGAAAATTCGTTCACTACAAACCTCTACATACTATGTCACACACATATCAAGCATTAGAATGCAATTTCTTGAAAGTCGGGTGCTGCCAGTGGATGCGGTGCACAGCAGTATGGGCCTCGCGCCTTCCATTTTGAACACGTTTTGTGGGATATACAAGTTACTACATACGAATATTCGTTCACTACAAACCTCTACGCACTATTTCCTACACATATATTATCCACTAGAATTAAATTTCTTGGAAGTCGGGTGCTGCCAATGGGTGCAGTGCACAGCAGTATGGGCCTCTCGCCTTCCATTTTGAACACGTTTTGTAAAATATACAAGTTACTACAAACGGAAATTCGTTCACTACAAACCTCTACGCTCTATGTCCTACACATTTCGAGCATTAGAATTAAATTTCTTGAAAGTCGATTGCTGCCAGTGGGTGCAGTGCACAGCAGTATGGGCCTCGCCCCTTCCATTTTGAACATGTTTTGTGGGATATATAAGTTACCACATACGAAAATTCGTTCACTACAAACCTCTACACACTATTTCCTACACATATCAAGCATTAGAATTAAATTTCTTGAAAGTCGGGTGCTGCCAGTGGGTGCAGTGCACAGCAGTATTGGCCTCGCGCCTTCCATTTTGAACACGTTTTGTAGTATATACAAGTTACTACAAACGAAAATTCATTCACTACAAACCTCTACACACTATTTCCTACACATATCAAGCATTAGAATTAAATTTCTTGAAAGTCGGGTGCTGCCAGTGGGTGCAGTGTACAGCAGTATGGGCCACGAGCCTTCCATTTTGAACACATTTTGTGGAATATACAAGTTACTACATACGAAAATAAGTTCACTACAATCCTCTACACACTATTTCCTACACATATCAAGCATTAAAATGAAATTTCTTGAAAGTCGGGTGCTGCCAGTGGGTGCAGTGCACAGCGGTATGGGCCTCGCGCCTTCCATTTTGAACACGATTTGTGGGATATACAAGTTACTACGTACGAAAATTCGTTCACTACAAACCTCTACACACTATGTCCTATACATATCAAGCATTAGAATGAAATTTCTTGAAAGTTGGGTGCTGCCAGTGGGTGCAGTGCACAGCAGTATGGGCCTCGCGCCGTCCATTTTGAACACGTTTTGTGGGATATACAAGTTACTACATACGAAAATTCGTTCACTACAAACCTCTACGCACTATTTCCTACACATATATTATCCACTAGAATTAAATTTCTTGGAAGTCGGGTGCTGCCAGTGGGTGCAGTGCACAGCAGTATGGGCCTCGCGCCTTCCATTTTGAACACGTTTTGTGGGATATACAAGTTACTACATACGAAAATTCGTTCACTACAAACCTCTACACACTATTTCCTACACATATCAAGCATTAGAATTAAATTTCTTGGAAGTCGGGTGCTGCCAGTGGGTGCAGTGCACAGCAGTATTGGCCTCGCGCCTTCCATTTTGAACACGTTTTGTGGTATATACAAGTTACTACAAACGAAAATTCATTCACTACAAACCTCTACACACTATTTCCTACACATATCAAGCATTAGAATTAAATTTCTTGAAAGTCGGGTGCTGCCAGTGGGTGCAGTGCACAGCAGTATGGGCCTCGCGCCTTCCATTTTGAACACATTTTGTGGAATATACAAGTTACTACATACGAAAATTCGTTCACTACAAACCTCTACACACTATTTCCTACACATATCAAGCATTAGAATGAAATTTCTTGAATGTCGGGTGCTGCCAGTGGGTGCAGTGCACAGCAGTATGGGCCTCGCGCCTTCCATTTTGAACACGTTTTGTGGTATATACAAGTTACTACAAACGAAAATTCATTCACTACAAACCTCTACACACTATTTCCTACACATATCAAGCATTAGAATTAAATTTCTTGAAAGTCGGGTGCTGCCATTGGGTGCAGTGCACAGCAGTATTGGCCTCGCGCCTTTCATTTTGAACACGTTTTGTGGTATATACAAGTTACTGCAAACGAAAATTCATTCACTACAAACCTCTACACACTATTTCCTACACATATCAAGCATTAGAATGAAATTTCTTGAAAGTCGGGTGCTGCCAGTGGGTGCAGTGTACAGCAGTATGGGCCTCGCGCCTTCCATTTTGAACACATTTTGTGGAATATACAAGTTACTACATACGAAAATAAGTTCACTACAATCCTCTACACACTATTTCCTACACATATCAAGCATTAAAATGAAATTTCTTGAAAGTCGGGTGCTGCCAGTGGGTGCAGTGCACAGCGGTATGGGCCTCGCGCCTTCCATTTTGAACACGATTTGTGGGATATACAAGTTACTACGTACGAAAATTCGTTCACTACAAACCTCTACACACTATGTCCTATACATATCAAGCATTAGAATGAAATTTCTTGAAATTTGGGTGCTGGCAGTGGGTGCAGTGCACAGCAGTATGGGCCTCGCGCCTTCCATTTTGAACACGTTTTGTGGGATATACAAGTTACTACATACGAAAATTCGTTCACTACATACCTCTACACACTATTTCCTACACATATCAAGCATTAGAATTACATTTCTTGAATGTCGGGTGCTGCCAGTGGGTGCAGTGCACAGCAGTATGGGCCTCGTGCCTTCCATTTTGAACACGTTTTGTGGGATATACAAGTTACTACAAACGAAAATTCGTTCACTACAAACCTCTACGCACTATTTCCTACACATATATTATCCACTAGAATTAAATTTCTTGGAAGTCGGGTGCTGCCAGTGGGTGCAGTGCACAGCAGTATGGGCCTCGCGCCTTCCATTTTGAACACGTTTTGTGGGATATACAAGTTACTACATACGAAAATTCGTTCACTACAAACCTCTACACACTATTTCCTACACATATCAAGCATTAGAATTAAATTTCTTGGAAGTCGGGTGCTGCCAGTGGGTGCAGTGCACAGCAGTATTGGCCTCGCGCCTTCCATTTTGAACACGTTTTGTGGTATATACAAGTTACTACAAACGAAAATTCGTTCACTACAAACCTATACACACTATTTCCTACACATATCAAGCATTAGAATTAAATTTCTTGAAAGTCGGTTGCTGCCAGTGGGTGCAGTGCACAGCAGTATGGGCCTCGCGCCTTCCATTTTGAACACGTTTTGTGGGATATACAAGTTACTATATACGAAAATTCGTTCACTACAAACCTCTACACACTATTTCCTACACATATGAAGCATTAGAATTAAATTTCTTGAAAGTCGGGTGCTGCCAATGGGTGCAGTGCACAGCAGTATGAGCCTCGCGCCTTCCATTTTGAACACGTTTTGTGGGATATAAAAGTTACTACAAACGAAAATTCGTTCTCTACAAACCTCTACGCACTATTTCCTACACATATATTATCCAATAGAATTAAATTTCTTGGAAGTCCGGTGCTGCCAATGGGTGCAGTGCACAGCAGTATGGGCCTCGCGCCTTCCACTTTGATCACGCTTTGTGGGATATACAAGTTACTACATACGAATATTCCTTCACTAAAAACCTCTACGCACTATTTCCTACACATATATTATCCACTAGAATTAAATTTCTTGGAAGTCGGGTGCTGCCAGTGGGTGCAGTGAACAGCAGTATGGGCCTCGCGCCTTCCATTTTGAACACGTTTTGTGGGATATACAAGTTACTACATACGAATATTCGTTCACTACAATCCTCTACGCACTATTTCCTACACATATATTATCCACTAGAATTAAATTTCTTGGAAGTCGGGTGCTGCCAGTGGGTGCAGTGCACAGCAGTATGGGCCTCGCGCCTTCCATTTTGAACACGTTTTGTGGAATATACAAGTTACTACATACGAAAATTCGTTCACTACAAACCTCTACACACTATTTGCTACACATATCAAGCATTAGAATGAAATTTCTTGAAAGTCGGGTGCTGCCAGTGGGTGCAGTGCACAGCAGTATGGGCCTCGCGCCTTCCATTTTGAACACGTTTTTTGGGATATACAAGTTACTACAAACGAAAATTCGTTCAGTACAATCCTCTACGCACTATTTCCTACACATATATTATCCACTAGAATTAAATTTCTTGGAAGTCGGGTGCTGCCAGTGGGTGCAGTGCACAGCAGTATGGGCCTCGCGCCTTCCATTTTGAACACGTTTTGTGGGATATACAAGTTACTACATACGAATATTCGTTCACTACAAACCTTACGCACTATTTCCTACACATATATTATCCACTAGAATTAAATTTCTTGGAAGTCGGGTGCTGCCAGTGGGTGCAGTGCACAGCAGTATGTGCCACGCGCCTTCCATTTTGAACAAGTTTTGTGGGATATACAAGTTACTACATACGAAAATTTGTTCACTACAAACCTCTACGCACTATTTCCTACACATATATTATCCACTAGAATTAAATTTCTTGGAAGTCGGGTGCTGCCAGTGTGTGCAGTGCACAGCAGTATGGGCCTCCCGCCTTCCATTTTGAACTCGTTTTGTGAAATATACAAGTTACTACAAACGAAAATTCGTTCACTACAAACCTCTACACTCTATGTCCTACACATTTCGAGCATTAGAATTAAATTTCTTGAAAGTCGGGTGCTGCCAGTGGGTGCAGTGCACAGCAGTATGGGCCTCGCCCCTTCCATTTTGAACATGTTTTGTGGGATATACAAGTTACCACATACGAAAATTCGTTCACTACAAACCTCTACACACTATTTCCTACACATATCAAGCATTAGAATTAAATTTCTTGAAAGTCGGGTGCTGCCAGTGGGTGCAGTGCACAGTAGTATTGGCCTCGCGCCTTCCATTTTGAACACGTTTTGTTGTATATACAAGTTACTACAAACGAAAATTCATTCACTACAAACCTCTACACACTATTTCCTACACATATCAAGCATTAGAATTAAATTTCTTGAAAGTCGGGTGCTGCCAGTGGGTGCAGTGCACAGCAGTATTGGCCTCGCGCCTTTCATTTTGAACACGTTTTGTGGTATATACAAGTTACTGCAAACGAAAATTCATTCACTACAAACCTCTACACACTATTTCCTACACATATCAAGCATTAGAATGAAATTTCTTGAAAGTCGGGTGCTGCCAGTGGGTGCAGTGTAGAGCAGTATGGGCCTCGCGCCTTCCATTTTGAACACATTTTGTGGAATATACAAGTTACTACATACGAAAATAAGTTCACTACAATCCTCTACACACTATTTCCTACACATATCAAGCATTAAAATGAAATTTCTTGAAAGTCGGTTGCTGCCAGTGGGTGCAGTGCACAGCGGTATGGGCCTCGCGCCTTCCATTTTGAACACGTTTTGTGGGATATACAAGTTACTACATACGAAAATTCGTTCACTACATACCTCTACACACTATTTCCTACACATATCAAGCATTAGAATTACATGTCTTGAAAGTCGGGTGCTGCCAGTGGGTGCAGTGCACAGCAGTATGGGCCTCGCGCCTTCCATTTTGAACACGTTTTGTGGGATATACAAGTTACTACAAACGAAAATTCGTTCACTACAAACCTCTACGCACTATTTCCTACACATATATTATCCACTAGAATTAAATTTCTTGGAAGTCGGGTGCTGCCAGTGGGTGCAGTGCACAGCAGTATGGGCCTCGCGCCTTCCATTTTGAACACGTTTTGTGGGATATACAAGTTACTACATACGAAAATTCGTTCACTACAAACCTCTACACACTATTTCCTACACATATCAAGCATTAGAATTAAATTTCTTGAAAGTCGGGTGCTGCCATTGGGTGCAGTGCACAGCAGTATTGGCCTCGCGCCTTTCATTTTGAACACGTTTTGTGGTATATACAAGTTACTGCAAACGAAAATTCATTCACTACAAACCTCTACACACTATTTCCTACACATATCAAGCATTAGAATGAAATTTCTTGAAAGTCGGGTGCTGCCAGTGGGTGCAGTGTACAGCAGTATGGGCCTCGCGCCTTCCATTTTGAACACATTTTGTGGAATATACAAGTTACTACATACGAAAATAAGTTCACTACAATCCTCTACACACTATTTCCTACACATATCAAGCATTAAAATGAAATTTCTTGAAAGTCGGGTGCTGCCAGTGGGTGCAGTGCACAGCGGTATGGGCCTCGCGCCTTCCATTTTGAACACGATTTGTGGGATATACAAGTTACTACGTACGAAAATTCGTTCACTACAAACCTCTACACACTATGTCCTATACATATCAAGCATTAGAATGAAATTTCTTGAAAGTTGGGTGCTGGCAGTGGGTGCAGTGCACAGCAGTATGGGCCTCGCGCCTTCCATTTTGAACACGTTTTGTGGGATATACAAGTTACTACATACGAAAATTCGTTCACTACATACCTCTACACACTATTTCCTACACATATCAAGCATTAGAATTACATTTCTTGAAAGTCGGGTGCTGCCAGTGGGTGCAGTGCACAGCAGTATGGGCCTCGTGCCTTCCATTTTGAACACGTTTTGTGGGATATACAAGTTACTACAAACGAAAATTCGTTCACTACAAACCTCTACGCACTATTTCCTACACATATATTATCCACTAGAATTAAATTTCTTGGAAGTCGGGTGCTGCCAGTGGGTGCAGTGCACAGCAGTATGGGCCTCGCGCCTTCCATTTTGAACACGTTTTGTGGGATATACAAGTTACTACATACGAAAATTCGTTCACTACAAACCTCTACACACTATTTCCTACACATATCAAGCATTAGAATTAAATTTCTTGGAAGTCGGGTGCTGCCAGTGGGTGCAGTGCACAGCAGTATTGGCCTCGCGCCTTCCATTTTGAACACGTTTTGTGGTATATACAAGTTACTACAAACGAAAATTCGTTCACTACAAACCTATACACACTATTTCCTACACATATCAAGCATTAGAATTAAATTTCTTGAAAGTCGGTTGCTGCCAGTGGGTGCAGTGCACAGCAGTATGGGCCTCGCGCCTTCCATTTTGAACACGTTTTGTGGGATATACAAGTTACTATATACGAAAATTCGTTCACTACAAACCTCTACACACTATTTCCTACACATATGAAGCATTAGAATTAAATTTCTTGAAAGTCGGGTGCTGCCAATGGGTGCAGTGCACAGCAGTATGAGCCTCGCGCCTTCCATTTTGAACACGTTTTGTGGGATATAAAAGTTACTACAAACGAAAATTCGTTCTCTACAAACCTCTACGCACTATTTCCTACACATATATTATCCAATAGAATTAAATTTCTTGGAAGTCCGGTGCTGCCAATGGGTGCAGTGCACAGCAGTATGGGCCTCGCGCCTTCCACTTTGATCACGCTTTGTGGGATATACAAGTTACTACATACGAATATTCCTTCACTAAAAACCTCTACGCACTATTTCCTACACATATATTATCCACTAGAATTAAATTTCTTGGAAGTCGGGTGCTGCCAGTGGGTGCAGTGAACAGCAGTATGGGCCTCGCGCCTTCCATTTTGAACACGTTTTGTGGGATATACAAGTTACTACATACGAATATTCGTTCACTACAATCCTCTACGCACTATTTCCTACACATATATTATCCACTAGAATTAAATTTCTTGGAAGTCGGGTGCTGCCAGTGGGTGCAGTGCACAGCAGTATGGGCCTCGCGCCTTCCATTTTGAACACGTTTTGTGGAATATACAAGTTACTACATACGAAAATTCGTTCACTACAAACCTCTACACACTATTTGCTACACATATCAAGCATTAGAATGAAATTTCTTGAAAGTCGGGTGCTGCCAGTGGGTGCAGTGCACAGCAGTATGGGCCTCGCGCCTTCCATTTTGAACACGTTTTTTGGGATATACAAGTTACTACAAACGAAAATTCGTTCACTACAATCCTCTACGCACTATTTCCTACACATATATTATCCACTAGAATTAAATTTCTTGGAAGTCGGGTGCTGCCAGTGGGTGCAGTGCACAGCAGTATGGGCCTCGCGCCTTCCATTTTGAACACGTTTTGTGGGATATACAAGTTACTACATACGAATATTCGTTCACTACAAACCTCTACGCACTATTTCCTACACATATATTATCCACTAGAATTAAATTTCTTGGAAGTCGGGTGCTGCCAGTGGGTGCAGTGCACAGCAGTATGTGCCACGCGCCTTCCATTTTGAACAAGTTTTGTGGGATATACAAGTTACTACATACGAAAATTTGTTCACTACAAACCTCTACGCACTATTTCCTACACATATATTATCCACTAGAATTAAATTTCTTGGAAGTCGGGTGCTGCCAGTGTGTGCAGTGCACAGCAGTATGGGCCTCTCGCCTTCCATTTTGAACTCGTTTTGTGAAATATACAAGTTACTACAAACGAAAATTCGTTCACTACAAACCTCTACACTCTATGTCCTACACATTTCGAGCATTAGAATTAAATTTCTTGAAAGTCGGGTGCTGCCAGTGGGTGCAGTGCACAGCAGTATGGGCCTCGCCCCTTCCATTTTGAACATGTTTTGTGGGATATACAAGTTACCACATACGAAAATTCGTTCACTACAAACCTCTACACACTATTTCCTACACATATCAAGCATTAGAATTAAATTTCTTGAAAGTCGGGTGCTGCCATTGGGTGCAGTGCACAGCAGTATTGGCCTCGCGCCTTTCATTTTGAACACGTTTTGTGGTATATACAAGTTACTGCAAACGAAAATTCATTCACTACAAACCTCTACACACTATTTCCTACACATATCAAGCATTAGAATGAAATTTCTTGAAAGTCGGGTGCTGCCAGTGGGTGCAGTGTACAGCAGTATGGGCCTCGCGCCTTCCATTTTGAACACATTTTGTGGAATATACAAGTTACTACATACGAAAATAAGTTCACTACAATCCTCTACACACTATTTCCTACACATATCAAGCATTAAAATGAAATTTCTTGAAAGTCGGGTGCTGCCAGTGGGTGCAGTGCACAGCGGTATGGGCCTCGCGCCTTCCATTTTGAACACGATTTGTGGGATATACAAGTTACTACGTACGAAAATTCGTTCACTACAAACCTCTACACACTATGTCCTATACATATCAAGCATTAGAATGAAATTTCTTGAAAGTTGGGTGCTGGCAGTGGGTGCAGTGCACAGCAGTATGGGCCTCGCGCCTTCCATTTTGAACACGTTTTGTGGGATATACAAGTTACTACATACGAAAATTCGTTCACTACATACCTCTACACACTATTTCCTACACATATCAAGCATTAGAATTACATTTCTTGAAAGTCGGGTGCTGCCAGTGGGTGCAGTGCACAGCAGTATGGGCCTCGTGCCTTCCATTTTGAACACGTTTTGTGGGATATACAAGTTACTACAAACGAAAATTCGTTCACTACAAACCTCTACGCACTATTTCCTACACATATATTATCCACTAGAATTAAATTTCTTGGAAGTCGGGTGCTGCCAGTGGGTGCAGTGCACAGCAGTATGGGCCTCGCGCCTTCCATTTTGAACACGTTTTGTGGGATATACAAGTTACTACATACGAAAATTCGTTCACTACAAACCTCTACACACTATTTCCTACACATATCAAGCATTAGAATTAAATTTCTTGGAAGTCGGGTGCTGCCAGTGGGTGCAGTGCCCAGCAGTATTGGCCTCGCGCCTTCCATTTTGAACACGTTTTGTGGTATATACAAGTTACTACAAACGAAAATTCGTTCACTACAAACCTATACACACTATTTCCTACACATATCAAGCATTAGAATTAAATTTCTTGAAAGTCGGTTGCTGCCAGTGGGTGCAGTGCACAGCAGTATGGGCCTCGCGCCTTCCATTTTGAACACGTTTTGTGGGATATACAAGTTACTATATACGAAAATTCGTTCACTACAAACCTCTACACACTATTTCCTACACATATGAAGCATTAGAATTAAATTTCTTGAAAGTCGGGTGCTGCCAATGGGTGCAGTGCACAGCAGTATGAGCCTCGCGCCTTCCATTTTGAACACGTTTTGTGGGATATAAAAGTTACTACAAACGAAAATTCGTTCTCTACAAACCTCTACGCACTATTTCCTACACATATATTATCCAATAGAATTAAATTTCTTGGAAGTCCGGTGCTGCCAATGGGTGCAGTGCACAGCAGTATGGGCCTCGCGCCTTCCACTTTGATCACGCTTTGTGGGATATACAAGTTACTACATACGAATATTCCTTCACTAAAAACCTCTACGCACTATTTCCTACACATATATTATCCACTAGAATTAAATTTCTTGGAAGTCGGGTGCTGCCAGTGGGTGCAGTGAACAGCAGTATGGGCCTCGCGCCTTCCATTTTGAACACGTTTTGTGGGATATACAAGTTACTACATACGAATATTCGTTCACTACAATCCTCTACGCACTATTTCCTACACATATATTATCCACTAGAATTAAATTTCTTGGAAGTCGGGTGCTGCCAGTGGGTGCAGTGCACAGCAGTATGGGCCTCGCGCCTTCCATTTTGAACACGTTTTGTGGAATATACAAGTTACTACATACGAAAATTCGTTCACTACAAACCTCTACACACTATTTGCTACACATATAAAGCATTAGAATGAAATTTCTTGAAAGTCGGGTGCTGCCAGTGGGTGCAGTGCACAGCAGTATGGGCCTCGCGCCTTCCATTTTGAACACGTTTTTTGGGATATACAAGTTACTACAAACGAAAATTCGTTCACTACAATCCTCTACGCACTATTTCCTACACATATATTATCCACTAGAATTAAATTTCTTGGAAGTCGGGTGCTGCCAGTGGGTGCAGTGCACAGCAGTATGGGCCTCGCGCCTTCCATTTTGAACACGTTTTGTGGGATATACAAGTTACTACATACGAATATTCGTTCACTACAAACCTCTACGCACTATTTCCTACACATATATTATCCACTAGAATTAAATTTCTTGGAAGTCGGGTGCTGCCAGTGGGTGCAGTGCACAGCAGTATGTGCCACGCGCCTTCCATTTTGAACAAGTTTTGTGGGATATACAAGTTACTACATACGAAAATTTGTTCACTACAAACCTCTACGCACTATTTCCTACACATATATTATCCACTAGAATTAAATTTCTTGGAAGTCGGGTGCTGCCAGTGTGTGCAGTGCACAGCAGTATGGGCCTCTCGCCTTACATTTTGAACTCGTTTTGTGAAATATACAAGTTACTACAAACGAAAATTCGTTCACTACAAACCTCTACACTCTATGTCCTACACATTTCGAGCATTAGAATTAAATTTCTTGAAAGTCGGGTGCTGCCAGTGGGTGCAGTGCACAGCAGTATGGGCCTCGCCCCTTCCATTTTGAACATGTTTTGTGGGATATACAAGTTACCACATACGAAAATTCGTTCACTACAAACCTCTACACACTATTTCCTACACATATCAAGCATTAGAATTAAATTTCTTGAAAGTCGGGTGCTGCCAGTGGGTGCAGTGCACAGTAGTATTGGCCTCGCGCCTTCCATTTTGAACACGTTTTGTTGTATATACAAGTTACTACAAACGAAAATTCATTCACTACAAACCTCTACACACTATTTCCTACACATATCAAGCATTAGAATTAAATTTCTTGAAAGTCGGGTGCTGCCAGTGGGTGCAGTGCACAGCAGTATTGGCCTCGCGCCTTTCATTTTGAACACGTTTTGTGGTATATACAAGTTACTGCAAACGAAAATTCATTCACTACAAACCTCTACACACTATTTCCTACACATATCAAGCATTAGAATGAAATTTCTTGAAAGTCGGGTGCTGCCAGTGGGTGCAGTGTAGAGCAGTATGGGCCTCGCGCCTTCCATTTTGAACACATTTTGTGGAATATACAAGTTACTACATACGAAAATAAGTTCACTACAATCCTCTACACACTATTTCCTACACATATCAAGCATTAAAATGAAATTTCTTGAAAGTCGGTTGCTGCCAGTGGGTGCAGTGCACAGCGGTATGGGCCTCGCGCCTTCCATTTTGAACACGTTTTGTGGGATATACAAGTTACTACATACGAAAATTCGTTCACTACATACCTCTACACACTATTTCCTACACATATCAAGCATTAGAATTACATTTCTTGAAAGTCGGGTGCTGCCAGTGGGTGCAGTGCACAGCAGTATGGGCCTCGCGCCTTCCATTTTGAACACGTTTTGTGGGATATACAAGTTACTACAAACGAAAATTCGTTCACTACAAACCTCTACGCACTATTTCCTACACATATATTATCCACTAGAATTAAATTTCTTGGAAGTCGGGTGCTGCCAGTGGGTGCAGTGCACAGCAGTATGGGCCTCGCGCCTTCCATTTTGAACACGTTTTGTGGGATATACAAGTTACTACATACGAAAATTCGTTCACTACAAACCTCTACACACTATTTCCTACACATATCAAGCATTAGAATTAAATTTCTTGAAAGTCGGGTGCTGCCAGTGGGTGCAGTGCACAGCAGTATGTGCCTCGCGCCTTCCATTTTGAACACATTTTGTGGAATATACAAGTTACTACATACGAAAATTCGTTCACTACAAACCTCTACACACTATTTCCTACACATATCAAGCATTAGAATGAAATTTCTTGAAAGTCGGGTGCTGCCAGTGGGTGCAGTGCACAGCAGTATGGGCCTCGCGCCTTCCATTTTGAACACGTTTTGAGGGATATAAGAGTTACTACGTACGAAAATTCGTTCACTACAAACCTCTACACACTATGTCCTACACCTATCAAGCATTAGAATGAAATTCCTTGAAAGTTGGGTGCTGCCAGTGGGTGCAGTGCACAGCAGTTTGGGCCTCGCGCCTTCCATTTTGAACACGTTTTTTGGGATATACAAGTTACTACAAACGAAAATTCGTTCACTACAATCCTCTACGCACTATTTCCTACACATATATTATCCACTAGAATTAAATTTCTTTGAAGTCGGGTGCTGCCAGTGGGTGCAGTGCACAGCAGTATGGGCCTCGCACCTTCCATTTTGAACACGTTTTGTGGTATATACAAGTTACTACAAACGAAAATTCGTTCACTACAAACCTATACACACTATTTCCTACTCATATCAAGCATTAGAATTAAATTTCTTGAAAGTCGGTTGCTGCCAGTGGGTGCAGTGCACAGCAGTATGGGCCTCGCGCCTTCCACTTTGAACACGTTTTGTGGGATATACAAGTTACTATATACGATAATTCGTTCACTACAAACCTCTACACACTATTTCCTACACATATCAAGCATTAGAATGAAATTTCTTGAAAGTCGGGTGCTGCCAATGGGTGCAGTGCACAGCAGTATGAGCCTCGCGCCTTCCATTTTGAACACGTTTTGTGTGATATAAAAGTTACTACAAACGAAAATTCGTTCTCTACAAACCTCTACGCACTATTTCCTACACATATATTATCCACTAGAATTAAATTTCTTGGAAGTCGGGTGCTGCCAGTGGGTGCAGTGAACAGCAGTATGGGCCTCGCGCCTTCCATTTTGAACGCGTTTTGTGGGATATACAAGTTACTACATACGAATATTCGTTCACTACAAACCTCTACGCACTATTTCCTACACATATATTATCCACTAGAATTAAATTTCTTGGAAGTCAGGTGCTGCCAGTGGGTGCAGTGCACAGCAGTATGAGCTTCGCGCCTTCCAATTTGAACACGTTTTGTGAGATATACAAGTTACTACAAACGAAAATTCGTTCACTACAAACCTCTACACACTATGTCCTACACATATCGAGCATTAGAATTAAATTTCTTGAAAGTTGGGTGCTGCCAGTTGGTGCAATGCACAGCAGTATGGGCCTCGCGCCTTCCATTTTGAACACGTTTTGTGGGATATACAAGTTACTACATACGAAAATTCGTTCACAACAAACCTCTACACACTATTTCCTACACATATCAAGCATTAGAATTAAATTTCTTGAAAGTCGGGTGCTGCCAGTGGGTGCAGTGCACAGCAGTATTGGCCTCGCGCCTTCCATTTTGAACACGTTTTGTGGTATATACAAGTTACTACAAACGAAAATTCGTTCACTACAAACCTCTACACACTATTTCCTACACATATCAAGCATTAAAATTAAATTTCTTGAAAGGCGGGTGCTGCCAGTGGGTGCAGTGCACAGCAGAATGGGCCTCGCGCCTTCCATTTTGAACACGTTTGTGGGATATACAAGTTACTACGTACGAAAATTCGTTCACTACAAACCTCTACACACTATGTCCTACACATATCAAGCATTAGAATGAAATTTCTTGAAAGTCGGGTGCTGCCAGTGGCTGCAGTGCACAGCAGTATGGGCCTCACGCCTTCCATTTTGAACACGTTTCTTGGGATATACAAGTTACTACAAACGAAAATTCGTTCACTACAATCCTCTACGCACTATTTCCTACACATATATTATCCACTAGAATTAAATTTCTTGGAAGTCGGGTGCTGCCAGTGGGTGCAGTGCACAGCAGTATGGGCCTCGCGCCTTCCATTTTGAACACGTTTTGTGGGATATACAAGTTACTACAAACGAAAATTCATTCACTACAAACCTATACACACTATTTCCTACACATATCAAGCATTAGAATTAAATTTCTTGAAAGTCGGTTGCTGCCAGTGGGTGCAGTACACAGCAGTATGGGCCTCGCGCCTTCCATTTTGAACACGTTTTGTGGGATATACAAGTTACTACATACGAAAATTCGTTCACTACAAACCTCTACACACTATTTCCTACACATATTAAGCATTAGAATTAAATTTCTTGAACGTCGGGTGCTGCCAATGGGTGCAGTGCACAGCAGTATGGGCCTCGCGCCTTCCATGTTGAACACGTTTTGTGGGATATAAAAGTTACTACAAACGAAAATTCGTTCTCTACAAACCTCTACGCACTATTTCCTATACATATATTATGCAATAGAATTAAATTTCTTGGAAGTCGGGTGCTGCCAATGGGTGCAGTGCACAGCAGTATGGGCCTCGCGCCTTCCACTTTGAACACGTTTTGTGGGATATACAAGTTACTACATACGAAAATTCGTTCACTACAAACCTCTACGCACTATTTCCTACACATATCAAGCATTAGAATTAAATTTCTTGAAAGTCGGGTGCTGCCAGTGGGTGCAGTGCACAGCAGTATGTGCCTCGCGCCTTCCATTTTGAACACGTTTTGTGGGATATACAAGTTACTACATACGAAAATTCGTTCACTACAAACCTCTACGCACTATTTCCTACACATATATTATCCACAAGAATTAAATTTCTTGGAAGTCGGGTGCTGCCAGTGGGTGCAGTGCACAGCAGTATGGGCCTCGCGCCTTCCATTTTGAACACGTTTTGTGAGATATACAAGTTACTATAAACGAAAATTCGTTCACTACAAACCTCTACACACTATGTCCTACACATTTCGAGCATTAGAATTAAATATCTTGAAAGTCGGGTGCTGCCAGTGGGTGCAGTGCACAGCAGTATGGGCCTCGCGCCTTCCATTTTGAACACTTTTTGTGGGATATACAAGTTACTACATACGAATATTCGTTCACTACAAACCTCTACACACTATTTCCTACACATATCAAGCATTAGAATTAAATTTCTTGAAAGTCGGGTGCTGCCAGTGGGTGCTGTGCACAGCAGTATGGGCCTCGCGCCTTCCATTTTGAACACGTTTTGTGGTATATACAAGTTACTACAAACGAAAATTCATTCACTACAAACCTCTACACCCTATTTCCCACACATATCAAGCATTAGAATTAAATTTCTTGAAAGTCGGGTGCTGCCAGTGGGTGCAGTGCACAGCACTATGGGCCTCGCGCCTTCCACTTTGAACACATTTTGTGGAATATACAAGTTACTACATACGAAAATTCGTTCACTACAAACCTCTACACACTATTTCCTACACATACCAAGCATTAGAATGAAATTTCTTGAAAGTGGGGTGCTGCCAGTGGTTGCAGTGCACAGCAGTATGGGCCTCGCGCCTTCCACTTTGAACACGTTTTGTGGGATATACAAGTTACTACGTACGAAAATTCGTTCACTACAAACCTCTACACACTATGTCCTACACACATCAAGCATTAGAATGAAATTCCTTGAAAGTCGGATGCTGCCAGTGGGTGCAGTGCACAGCAGTATGGGCCTCGCGCCTTCCATTTTGAACACGTTTTGTGGGATATACAAGTTACTACAAACGAAAATTCGTTCACTACGATCCTCTACGCACTATTTCCTACACATATATTATCCACTAGAATTAAATTTCTTGGAAGTCGGGTGCTGCCAGTGGGTGCAGTGCACAGCAGTTTGGGCCTCGCGCCTTCCATTTTGAACACGTTTTGTGGTATATACAAGTTACTACATACGAAAATTCGTTCACTACAATCCTCTACGCACTATTTCCTACACATATATTATCCACTAGAATTAAATTTCATGGAAGTCGGGTGCTGCCAGTGGGTGCAGTGAACAGCAGTATGGGCCTCGCGCCTTCCATTTTGAACACGTTTTGTGGGATATACAAGTTACTACATACGAATATTCGTTCACTACAATCCTCTACGCACTATTTCCTACACATATATTATCCACTAGAATTAAATTTCTTGGAAGTCGGGTGCTGCCAGTGGGTGCAGTGCACAGCAGTATGGGCCTCGCGCCTTCCATTTTGAACACGTTTTGTGGAATATACAAATTACTACATACGAAAATTCGTTCACTACAAATCTCTACACACTATTTGCTACACATATCAAGCATTAGAATGAAATTTCTTGAAAGTCGGGTGCTGCCAGTGGGTGCAGTGCACAGCAGTATGGGCCTCGCGCCTTCCATTTTGAACACGTTTTTTGGGATATACAAGTTACTACAAACGAAAATTCGTTCACTACAATCCTCTACGCACTATTTCCTACACATATATTATCCACTAGAATTAAATTTCTTGGAAGTCGGGTGCTGCCAGTGGGTGCAGTGCACAGCAGTATGGGCCTCGCGCCTTCCATTTTGAATACGTTTTGTGGGATATACAAGTTACTACATACGAATATTCGTTCACTACAAACCTCTACGCACTATTTCCTACACATATATTATCCACTAGAATTAAATTTCTTGGAAGTCGGGTGCTGCCAGTGGGTGCAGTGCACAGCAGTATGTGCCACGCGCCTTCCATTTTGAACAAGTTTTGTGGGATATACAAGTTACTACATACGAAAATTTGTTCACTACAAACCTCTACGCACTATTTCCTACACATATATTATCCACTAGAATTAAATTTCTTGGAAGTCGGGTGCTGCCAGTGGGTGCAGTGCACAGCAGTATGGGCCTCTCGCCTTCCATTTTGAACTCGTTTTGTGAAATATACAAGTTACTACAAACGAAAATACGTTCACTACAAACCTCTACACTCTATGTCCTACACATTTCGAGCATTAGAATTAAATTTCTTGAAAGTCGGGTGCTGCCAGTGGGTGCAGTGCACAGCAGTATGGGCCTCGCGCCTTTCATTTTGAACACGTTTTGTGGTATATACAAGTTACTGCAAACGAAAATTCATTCACTACAAACCTCTACACACCATGTCCTATACATATCAAGCATTAGAATGAAATTTCTTGAAAGTTGGGTGCTGCCAGTGGGTGCAGTGCACAGCAGTTTGGGCCTCGCGCCTTCCATTTTGAACACGTTTTGTGGGATATACAAGTTACTACATACGAAAATTCGTTCACTACATACCTCTACACACTATTTCCTACACATATCAAGCATTAGAATTACATTTCTTGAAAGTCGGGTGCTGCCAGTGGGTGCAGTGCACAGCAGTATGGGCCTCGCGCCTTCCATTTTGAACACGTTTTGTGGGATATACAAGTTACTACAAACGAAAATTCGTTCACTACAAACCTCTACGCACTATTTCCTACACATATATTATCCACTAGAATTAAATTTCTTGGAAGTCGGGTGCTGCCAGTGGGTGCAGTGCACAGCAGTATGGGCCTCGCGCCTTCCATTTTGAACACGTTTTGTGGGATATACAAGTTACTACATACGAAAATTCGTTCACTACAAACCTCTACACACTATTTCCTACACATATCAAGCATTAGAATTAAATTTCTTGAAAGTCGGGTGCTGCCAGTGGGTGCAGTGCACAGCAGTATGGGCCTCGCGCCTTCCATTTTGAACACATTTTGTGGAATATACAAGTTACTACATACGAAAATTCGTTCACTACAAACCTCTACACACTATTTCCTACACATATCAAGCATTAGAATGAAATTTCTTGAAAGTCGGGTGCTGCCAGTGGGTGCAGTGCACAGCAGTATGGGCCTCGCGCCTTCCATTTTGAACACGTTTTGAGGGATATAAGAGTTACTACGTACGAAAATTCGTTCACTACAAACCTCTACACACTATGTCCTACACCTATCAAGCATTAGAATGAAATTCCTTGAAAGTTGGGTGCTGCCAGTGGGTGCAGTGCACAGCAGTTTGGGCCTCGCGCCTTCCATTTTGAACACGTTTTTTGGGATATACAAGTTACTACAAACGAAAATTCGTTCACTACAATCCTCTACGCACTATTTCCTACACATATATTATCCACTAGAATTAAATTTCTTTGAAGTCGGGTGCTGCCAGTGGGTGCAGTGCACAGCAGTATGGGCCTCGCGCCTTCCATTTTGAACACGTTTTGTGGTATATACAAGTTACTACAAACGAAAATTCGTTCACTACAAACCTATACACACTATTTCCTACTCATATCAAGCATTAGAATTAAATTTCTTGAAAGTCGGTTGCTGCCAGTGGGTGCAGTGCACAGCAGTATGGGCCTCGCGCCTTCCATTTTGAACACGTTTTGTGGGATATACAAGTTACTATATACGATAATTCGTTCACTACAAACCTCTACACACTATTTCCTACACATATCAAGCATTAGAATGAAATTTCTTGAAAGTCGGGTGCTGCCAATGGGTGCAGTGCACAGCAGTATGAGCCTCGCGCCTTCCATTTTGAACACGTTTTGTGTGATATAAAAGTTACTACAAACGAAAATTCGTTCTCTACAAACCTCTACGCACTATTTCCTACACATATATTATCCAATAGAATTAAATTTCTTGGACGTCGGGTGCTGCCAATGGGTGCAGTTCACAGCAGTATGGGCCTCGCGCCTTCCACTTTGATCACGCTTTGTGGGATATACAAGTTACTACAAACGAAAATTCATTCACTACAAACCTCTACACCCTATTTCCCACACATATCAAGCATTAGAATTAAATTTCTTGAAAGTCGGGTGCTGCCAGTGGGTGCAGTGCACAGCACTATGGGCCTCGCGCCTTCCATTTTGAACACATTTTGTGGAATATACAAGTTACTACATACGAAAATTCGTTCACTACAAACCTCTGCACACTATTTCCTACACATACCAAGCATTAGAATGAAATTTCTTGAAAGTGGGGTGCTGCCAGTGGTTGCAGTGCACAGCAGTATGGGCCTCGCGCCTTCCACTTTGAACACGTTTTGTGGGATATACAAGTTACTACGTACGAAAATTCGTTCACTACAAACCTCTACACACTACGTCCTACACACATCAAGCATTAGAATGAAATTCCTTGAAAGTCGGATGCTGCCAGTGGGTGCAGTGCACAGCAGTATGGGCCTCGCGCCTTCCATTTTGAACACGTTTTGTGGGATATACAAGTTACTACAAACGAAAATTCGTTCACTACGATCCTCTACGCACTATTTCCTACACATATATTATCCATTAGAATTAAATTTCTTGGAAGTCGGGTGCTGCCAGTGGGTGCAGTGCACAGCAGTTTGGGCCTCGCGCCTTCCATTTTGAACACGTTTTGTGGTATATACAAGTTACTACATACGAAAATTCGTTCACTACAATCCTCTACGCACTATTTCCTACACATATATTATCCACTAGAATTAAATTTCATGGAAGTCGGGTCTGCCAGTGGGTGCAGTGAACAGCAGTATGGGCCTCGCGCCTTCCATTTTGAACACGTTTTGTGGGATATACAAGTTACTACATACGAATATTCGTTCACTACAAACCTCTACGCACTATTTCCTACACATATATTATCCACTAGAATTAAATTTCTTGGAAGTCGGGTGCTGCCAGTGGGTGCAGTGCACAGCAGTATGTGCCACGCGCCTTCCATTTTGAACAAGTTTTGTGGGATATACAAGTTACTACATACGAAAATTTGTTCACTACAAACCTCTACGCACTATTTCCTACACATATATTATCAACTAGAATTAAATTTCTTGGAAGTCGGGTGCTGCCAGTGGGTGCAGTGCACAGCAGTATGGGCCTCTCGCCTTCCATTTTGAACTCGTTTTGTGAAATATACAAGTTACTACAAACGAAAATTCGTTCACTACAAACCTCTACACTCTATGTCCTACACATTTCGAGCATTAGAATTAAATTTCTTGAAAGTCGGGTGCTGCCAGTGGGTGCAGTGCACAGCAGTATGGGCTTCGCGCCTTTCATTTTGAACACGTTTTGTGGTATATACAAGTTACTGCAAACGAAAATTCATTCACTACAAACCTCTACACACTATTTCCTACACATATCAAGCATTAGAATGAAATTTCTTGAAAGTCGGGTGCTGCCAGTGGGTGCAGTGTAGAGCAGTATGGGCCTCGCGCCTTCCATTTTGAACACATTTTGTGGGATATACAAGTTACCACATACGAAAATTCGTTCACTACAAACCTCTACACACTATTTCCTACACATATCAAGCATTAGAATTAAATTTCTTGAAAGTCGGGTGCTGCCAGTGGGTGCAGTGCACAGTAGTATTGGCCTCGCGCCTTCCATTTTGAACACGTTTTGTTGTATATACAAGTTACTACAAACGAAAATTCATTCGCTACAAACCTCTACACACTATTTCCTACACATATCAAGCATTAGAATTAAATTTCTTGAAAGTCGGGTGCTGCCAGTGGGTGCAGTGCACAGCAGTATTGGCCTCGCGCCTTTCATTTTGAACACGTTTTGTGGTATATACAAGTTACTGCAAACGAAAATTCATTCACTACAAACCTCTACACACTATTTCCTACACATATCAAGCATTAGAATGAAATTTCTTGAAAGTCGGGTGCTGCCAGTGGGTGCAGTGTAGAGCAGTATGGGCCTCGCGCCTTCCATTTTGAACACATTTTGTGGGATATACAAGTTACCACATACGAAAATTCGTTCACTACAAACCTCTACACACTATTTCCTACACATATCAAGCATTAGAATTAAATTTCTTGAAAGTCGGGTGCTGCCAGTGGGTGCAGTGCACAGTAGTATTGGCCTCGCGCCTTCCATTTTGAACACGTTTTGTTGTATATACAAGTTACTACAAACGAAAATTCATTCGCTACAAACCTCTACACACTATTTCCTACACATATCAAGCATTAGAATTAAATTTCTTGAAAGTCGGGTGCTGCCAGTGGGTGCAGTGCACAGCAGTATTGGCCTCGCGCCTTTCATTTTGAACACGTTTTGTGGTATATACAAGTTACTGCAAACGTAAATTCATTCACTACAAACCTCTACACACTATTTCCTACACATATCAAGCATTAGAATGAAATTTCTTGAAAGTCGGTTGCTGCCAGTGGGTGCAGTGTAGAGCAGTATGGGCCTCGCGCCTTCCATTTTGAACACATTTTGTGGAATATACAAGTTACTACATACGAAAATAAGTTCACTACAATCCTCTACACACTATTTCCTACACATATCAAGCATTAAAATGAAATTTCTTGAAAGTCGGGTGCTGCCAGTGGGTGCAGTGCACAGCGGTATGGGCCTCGCGCCTTCCATTTTGAACACGATTTGTGGGATATACAAGTTACTACGTACGAAAATTCGTTCACTACAAACCTCTACACACCATGTCCTATACATATCAAGCATTAGAATGAAATTTCTTGAAAGTTGGGTGCTGCCAGTGGGTGCAGTGCACAGCAGTATGGGCCTCGTGCCTTCCATTTTGAACACGTTTTGTGGGATATACAAGTTACTACATACGAAAATTCGTTCACTACATACCTCTACACACTATTTCCTACACATATCAAGCATTAGAATTACATTTCTTGAAAGTCGGGTGCTGCCAGTGGGTGCAGTGCACAGCAGTATGGGCCTCGCGCCTTCCATTTTGAACACGTTTTGTGGGATATACAAGTTACTACAAACGAAAATTCGTTCACTACAAACCTCTACGCACTATTTCCTACACATATATTATCCACTAGAATTAAATTTCTTGGAAGTCGGGTGCTGCCAGTGGGTGCAGTGCACAGCAGTATGGGCCTCGCACCTTCCATTTTGAACACGTTTTGTGGGATATACAAGTTACTACATACGAAAATTCGTTCACTACAAACCTCTACACACTATTTCCTACACATATCAAGCATTAGAATTAAATTTCTTGAAAGTCGGGTGCTGCCAGTGGGTGCAGTGCACAGCAGTATGGGCCTCGCGCCTTCCATTTTGAACACATTTTGTGGAATATACAAGTTACTACATACGAAAATTCGTTCACTACAAACCTCTACACACTATTTCCTACACATATCAAGCATTAGAATGAAATTTCTTGAAAGTCGGGTGCGGCCAGTGGGTGCAGTGCACAGCAGTATGGGCCTCGCGCCTTCCATTTTGAACACGTTTTGAGGGATATAAGAGTTACTACGTACGAAAATTCGTTCACTACAAACCTCTACACACTATGTCCTACACCTATCAAGCATTAGAATGAAATTCCTTGAAAGTTGGGTGCTGCCAGTGGGTGCAGTGCACAGCAGTTTGGGCCTCGCGCCTTCCATTTTGAACACGTTTTTTGGGATATACAAGTTACTACAAACGAAATTTCGTTCACTACAATCCTCTACGCACTATTTCCTACACATATATTATCCACTAGAATTAAATTTCTTTGAAGTCGGGTGCTGCTAGTGGGTGCAGTGCACAGCAGTATGGGCCTCGCGCCTTCCATTTTGAACACGTTTTGTGGTATATACAAGTTACTACAAACGAAAATTCGTTCACTACAAACCTATACACACTATTTCCTACTCATATCAAGCATTAGAATTAAATTTCTTGAAAGTCGGTTGCTGCCAGTGGGTGCAGTGCACAGCAGTATGGGCCTCGCGCCTTCCATTTTGAACACGTTTTGTGGGATATACAAGTTACTATATACGATAATTCGTTCACTACAAACCTCTACACACTATTTCCTACACATATCAAGCATTAGAATGAAATTTCTTGAAAGTCGGGTGCTGCCAATGGGTGCAGTGCACAGCAGTATGAGCCTCGCGCCTTCCATTTTGAACACGTTTTGTGTGATATAAAAGTTACTACAAACGAAAATTCGTTCTCTACAAACCTCTACGCACTATTTCCTACACATATATTATCCAATAGAATTAAATTTCTTGGACGTCGGGTGCTGCCAATGGGTGCAGTTCACAGCAGTATGGGCTTCGCGCCTTCCACTTTGATCACGCTTTGTGGGATATACAAGTTACTACATACGAATATTCGTTCACTACAAACCTCTACGCACTATTTCCTGCACATATATTATCCACTAGAATTAAATTTCTTGGAAGTCGGGTGCTGCCAGTGGGTGCAGTGAACAGCAGTATGGGCCTCGCGCCTTCCATTTTGAACGCGTTTTGTGGGATATACAAGTTACTACATACGAATATTCGTTCACTACAAACCTCTACGCACTATTTCCTACACATATATTATCCACTAGAATTAAATTTCTTGGAAGTCAGGTGCTGCCAGTGGGTGCAGTGCACAGCAGTATGAGCTTCGCGCCTTCCAATTTGAACACGTTTTGTGAGATATACAAGTTACTACAAACGAAAATTCGTTCACTACAAACCTCTACACACTATGTCCTACACATATCGAGCATTAGAATTAAATTTCTTGAAAGTTGGGTGCTGCCAGTTGGTGCAGTGCACAGCAGTATGGGCCTCGCGCCTTCCATTTTGAACACGTTTTGTGGGATATACAAGTTACTACATACGAAAATTCGTTCACAACAAACCTCTACACACTATATCCTACACATATCAAGCATTAGAATTAAATTTCTTGAAAGTCGGGTGCTGCCAGTGGGTGCAGTGCACAGCAGTATTGGCCTCGCGCCTTCCATTTTGAACACGTTTTGTGGTATATACAAGTTACTACAAACGAAAATTCGTTCACTACAAACCTCTGCACACTATTTCCTACACATATCAAGCATTAAAATTAAATTTCTTGAAATGCGGGTGCTGCCAGTGGGTGCAGTGCACAGCAGTATGGGCCTCGCGCCTTCCATTTTGAACACGTTTGTGGGATATACAAGTTACTACGTACGAAAATTCGTTCACTACAAACCTCTACACACTATGTCCTACACATATCAAGCATTAGAATGAAATTTCTTGAAAGTCGGGTGCTGCCAGTGGCTGCAGTGCACAGCAGTATGGGCCTCACGCCTTCCATTTTGAACACGTTTCTTGGGATATACAAGTTACTACAAACGAAAATTCGTTCACTACAATCCTCTACGCACTATTTCCTACACATATATTATCCACTAGAATTAAATTTCTTGGAAGTCGGGTGCTGCCAGTGGGTGCAGTGCACAGCAGTATGGGCCTCGCGCCTTCCATTTTGAACACGTTTTGTGGGATATACAAGTTACTACAAACGAAAATTCATTCACTACAAACCTATACACACTATTTCCTACACATATCAAGCATTAGAATTAAATTTCTTGAAAGTCGGTTGCTGCCAGTGGGTGCAGTACACAGCAGTATGGGCCTCGCGCCTTCCATTTTGAACACGTTTTGTGGGATATACAAGTTACTACATACGAAAATTCGTTCACTACAAACCTCTACACACTATTTCCTACACATATTAAGCATTAGAATTAAATTTCTTGAAAGTCGGGTGCTGCCAATGGGTGCAGTGCACAGCAGTATGGGCCTCGCGCCTTCCATGTTGAACACGTTTTGTGGGATATAAAAGTTACTACAAACGAAAATTCGTTCTCTACAAACCTCTACGCACTATTTCCTATACATATATTATCCAATAGAATTAAATTTCTTGGAAGTCGGGTGCTGCCAATGGGTGCAGTGCACAGCAGTATGGGCCTCGGGCCTTCCACTTTGAACACGTTTTGTGGGATATACAAGTTACTACATACGAAAATTCGTTCACTACAAGCCTCTACGCACTATTTCCTACACATATCAAGCATTAGAATTAAATTTCTTGAAAGTCGGGTGCTGCCAGTGGGTGCAGTGCACAGCAGTATGTGCCTCGCGCCTTCCATTTTGAACACGTTTTGTGGGATATACAAGTTACTACATACGAAAATTCGTTCACTACAAACCTCTACGCACTATTTCCTACACATATATTATCCACAAGAATTAAATTTCTTGGAAGTCGGGTGCTGCCAGTGGGTGCAGTGCACAGCAGTATGGGCCTCGCGCCTTCCATTTTGAACACGTTTTGTGAGATATACAAGTTACTATAAACGAAAATTCGTTCACTACAAACCTCTACACACTATGTCCTACACATTTCGAGCATTAGAATTAAATATCTTGAAAGTCGGGTGCTGCCAGTGGGTGCAGTGCACAGCAGTATGGGCCTCGCGCCTTCCATTTTGAACACTTTTTGTGGAATATACAAGTTACTACATACGAATATTCGTTCACTACAAACCTCTACACACTATTTCCTACACATATCAAGCATTAGAATTAAATTTCTTGAAAGTCGGGTGCTGCCAGTGGGTGCTGTGCACAGCAGAATGGGCCTCGCGCCTTCCATTTTGAACACGTTTTGTGGTATATACAAGTTACTACAAACGAAAATTCATTCACTACAAACCTCTACACCCTATTTCCCACACATATCAAGCATTAGAATTAAATTTCTTGAAAGTCGGGTGCTGCCAGTGGGTGCAGTGCACAGCACTATGGGCCTCGCGCCTTCCATTTTGAACACATTTTGTGGAATATACAAGTTACTACATACGAAAATTCGTTCACTACAAACCTCTACACACTATTTCCTACACATACCAAGCATTAGAATGAAATTTCTTGAAAGTGGGGTGCTGCCATTGGTTGCAGTGCACAGCAGTATGGGCCTCGCGCCTTCCACTTTGAACACGTTTTGTGGGATATACAAGTTACTACGTACGAAAATTCGTTCACTACAAACCTCTACACACTATGTCCTACACACATCAAGCATTAGAATGAAATTCCTTGAAAGTCGGATGCTGCCAGTGGGTGCAGTGCACAGCAGTATGGGCCTCGCGCCTTCCATTTTGAACACGTTTTGTGGGATATACAAGTTACTACAAACGAAAATTCGTTCACTACGATCCTCTACGCACTATTTCCTAAACATATATTATCCACTAGAATTAAATTTCTTGGAAGTCGGGTGCTGCCAGTGGGTGCAGTGCACAGCAGTTTGGGCCTCGCGCCTTCCATTTTGAACACGTTTTGTGGTATATACAAGTTACTACATACGAAAATTCGTTCACTACAATCCTCTACGCACTATCGCCTACACATATATTATCCACTAGAATTAAATTTCTTGGAAGTCAGGTGCTGCCAGTGGGTGCAGTGCACAGCAGTATGAGCTTCGCGCCTTCCAATTTGAACACGTTTTGTGAGATATACAAGTTACTACAAACGAAAATTCGTTCACTACAAACCTCTACACACTATGTCCTACACATATCGAGCATTAGAATTAAATTTCTTGAAAGTTGGGTGCTGCCAGTTGGTGCAGTGCACAGCAGTATGGGCCTCGCGCCTTCCATTTTGAACACGTTTTGTGGGATATACAAGTTACTACATACGAAAATTCGTTCACAACAAACCTCTACACACTATTTCCTACACATATCAAGCATTAGAATTAAATTTCTTGAAAGTCGGGTGCTGCCAGTGGGTGCAGTGCACAGCAGTATTGGCCTCGCGCCTTCCATTTTGAACACGTTTTGTGGTATATACAAGTTACTACAAACGAAAATTCGTTCACTACAAACCTCTACACACTATTTCCTACACATATCAAGCATTAAAATTAAATTTCTTGAAATGCGGGTGCTGCCAGTGGGTGCAGTGCACAGCAGTATGGGCCTCGCGCCTTCCATTTTGAACACGTTTGTGGGATATACAAGTTACTACGTACGAAAATTCGTTCACTACAAACCTCTACACACTATGTCCTACACATATCAAGCATTAGAATGAAATTTCTTGAAAGTCGGGTGCTGCCAGTGGCTGCAGTGCACAGCAGTATGGGCCTCACGCCTTCCATTTTGAACACGTTTCTTGGGATATACAAGTTACTACAAACGAAAATTCGTTCACTACAATCCTCTACGCACTATTTCCTACACATATATTATCCACTAGAATTAAATTTCTTGGAAGTCGGGTGCTGCCAGTGGGTGCAGTGCACAGCAGTATGGGCCTCGCGCCTTCCATTTTGAACACGTTTTGTGGGATATACAAGTTACTACAAACGAAAATTCATTCACTACAAACCTATACACACTATTTCCTACACATATCAAGCATTAGAATTAAATTTCTTGAAAGTCGGTTGCTGCCAGTGGGTGCAGTACACAGCAGTATGGGCCTCGCGCCTTCCATTTTGAACACGTTTTGTGGGATATACAAGTTACTACATACGAAAATTCGTTCACTACAAACCTCTACACACTATTTCCTACACATATTAAGCATTAGAATTAAATTTCTTGAAAGTCGGGTGCTGCCAATGGGTGCAGTGCACAGCAGTATGGGCCTCGCGCCTTCCAAGTTGAACACGTTTTGTGGGATATAAAAGTTACTACAAACGAAAATTCGTTCTCTACAAACCTCTACGCACTATTTCCTATACATATATTATCCAATAGAATTAAATTTCTTGGAAGTCGGGTGCTGCCAATGGGTGCAGTGCACAGCAGTATGGGCCTCGCGCCTTCCACTTTGAACACGTTTTGTGGGATATACAAGTTACTACATACGAAAATTCGTTCACTACAAACCTCTACGCACTATTTCCTACACATATCAAGCATTAGAATTAAATTTCTTGAAAGTCGGGTGCTGCCAGTGGGTGCAGTGCACAGCAGTATGTGCCTCGCGCCTTCCATTTTGAACACGTTTTGTGGGATATACAAGTTACTACATACGAAAATTCGTTCACTACAAACCTCTACGCACTATTTCCTACACATATATTATCCACAAGAATTAAATTTCTTGGAAGTCGGGTGCTGCCAGTGGGTGCAGTGCACAGCAGTATGGGCCTCGCGCCTTCCATTTTGAACACGTTTTGTGGTATATACAAGTTACTACAAACGAAAATTCATTCACTACAAACCTCTACACCCTATTTCCCACACATATCAAGCATTAGAATTAAATTTCTTGAAAGTCGGGTGCTGCCAGTGGGTGCAGTGCACAGCACTATGGGCCTCGCGCCTTCCATTTTGAACACATTTTGTGGAATATACAAGTTACTACATACGAAAATTCGTTCACTACAAACCTCTACACACTATTTCCTACACATACCAAGCATTAGAATGAAATTTCTTGAAAGTGGGGTGCTGCCAGTGGTTGCAGTGCACAGCAGTATGGGCCTCGCGCCTTCCACTTTGAACACGTTTTGTGGGATATACAAGTTACTACGTACGAAAATTCGTTCACTACAAACCTCTACACACTATGTCCTACACACATCAAGCATTAGAATGAAATTCCTTGAAAGTCGGATGCTGCCAGTGGGTGCAGTGCACAGCAGTATGGGCCTCGCGCCTTCCATTTTCAACACGTTTTGTGGTATATACAAGTTACTACAAACGAAAATTCATTCACAACAAACCTATACCCACTATTTCCTACACATATTAAGCATTAGAATTAAATTTCTTGAAAGTCGGGTGCTGCCAATGGGTGCAGTGCACAGCAGTATGGGCCTCGCGCCTTCCATTTTGAACACGTTTTGTGGGATATAAAAGTTACTACAAACGAAAATTCGTTCTCTACAAACCTCTACGCACTATTTCCTACACATCTATTATCCAATAGAATTAAATTTCTTGGAAGTCGGGTGCTGCCAATGGGTGCAGTGCACAGCAGTATGGGCCTCGCGCCTTCAACTTTGATGACGCTTTGTGGGATATACAAGTTACTACAAACGAAAATTCGTTCACTACAAACCTCTACGCACTATTTCCTACACATATATTATCCACTAGAATTAAATTTCTTGGAAGTAGGGTGCTGCCAGTGGGTGCAGTGCACAGCAGTATGGGCCTCGCGCCTTTCATTTTGAACACGTTTTGTGGGATATACAAGTTACTACATACGAATATTCGTTCACTACAAACCTCTACGCACTATTTCCTACACATATATTATCCACTAGAATTAAATTTCTTGGAAGTCGGGTGCTGCCAGTGGGTGCAGTGCACAGCAGTATGTGCCTCGCGCCTTCCATTTTGAACACGTATTGTGGGATATACAAGTTACTACATACGAAAATTCGTTCACTACAAACCTCTACGCACTATTTCCTACACATATATTATCCACAAGAATTAAATTTCTTGGAAGTCGGATGCTGCCAGTGGGTCCAGTGCACAGCAGTATGGGCCTCGCGCCTTCCATTTTGAACACGTTTTGTGAGATATACAAGTTACTATAAACGAAAATTCGTTCACTACAAACCTCTACACACTATTTCCTACACATATCAAGCATTAGAATTAAATTTCTTGAAAGTCAGGTGCTGCCAGTGGGTGCAGTGCACAGCACTATGGGCCTCGCGCCTTCCATTTTGAACACATTTTGTGGAATATACAAGTTACTACATACGAAAATTCGTTCAATACAAACCTCTACACACTATTTCCTACACATATCAAGCATTAGAATGAAATTTCTTGAAAGTCGGGTGCTGCCAGTGGGTGCAGTGCACAGCAGTATGGGCCTCGCGCCTTCCACTTTGAACACGTTTTGTGGGATATACAAGTTACTACGTACGAAAATTCGTTCACTACAATCCTCTACGCACTATTTCCTACACATATATTATCCACTAGAATTAAATTTCTTGGAAGTCGGGTGCTGCCAGTGGGTGCAGTGCACAGCAGTTTGGGCCTCGCGCCTTCCACTTTGAACACGTTTTGTGGTATATACAAGTTACTACAAACGAAAATTCATTCACTACAAACCTATACACACTATTTCCTACACATATCAAGCATTAGAATTAAATTTCCTGAAAGTCGGTTGCTGCCAGTGGGTGCAGTGCACAGCAGTATGGGCCCCGCGCCTTCCATTAGAACACGTTTTGTGGGATATACAAGTTACTACATACGAAAATTCGTTCACTACAAACCTCTACACACTATTTCCTACACATATTAAGCATTAGAATTAAATTTCTTGAAAGTCGGGTGCTGCCAATGGGTGCAGTGCACAGCAGTATGGGCCTCGCGCCTTCCATTTTGAACACGTTTTGTGGGATATACAAGTTACTACAAACGAAAATTCGTTCACTACAAACCTCTACGCACTATTTCCTACACATATATTATCCAATAGAATTAAATTTCTTGGAAGTCGGGTGCTGCCAATGGGTGCAGTGCACAGCAGTATGGGCCTCGCACCTTCCACTTTGAACACGTTTTGTGGGATATACAAGTTACTACAAACGAAAATTCATTCACTACAAACCTATACACACTATTTCCTACACATATCAAGCATTAGCATTAAATTTCTTGAAAGTCGGTTGCTGCCAGTGGGTGCAGTGCACGGCAGTATGGGCCTCGCGCCTTCCATTTTGAACACGTTTTGTGGGATATACAAGTTACTACATACGAAAATTCGTTCACTACAAACCTCTACACACTATGTCCTACACATTTCGAGCATTAGAATTAAATTTCTTGAACGTCGGGTGCTGCCAGTGGGTGCAGTGCACAGCAGTATGGGCCTCGCGCCTTCCATTTTGAACACGTTTTGTGGGATATACAAGTTACTACATACAAATATTCGTTCACTACAAACCTCTACACACTATTTCCTACACATATCAAGCATTAGAATTAAATTTCTTGAAAGTCGGGTGCTGCCAGTGGGTGCAGTGCACAGCAGTATGGGCCTCGCGCCTTCCATTTTGAACACGTTTTGTGGTATATAGAAGTTACTACAAACGAAAATTCATTCACTACAAACCTCTACACAGTATTTCCTACACATATCAAGCATTAGAATTAAATTTCTTGAAAGTCGGGTGCTGCCAGTGGGTGCAGTGCACAGCAGTATGGGCCTCGCGCCTTCCATTTTGAACACGTTTTGTGGGATATACAAGTTACTACATACGAAAATTCGTTCACTACATACCTCTACACACTATTTCCTACACATATCAAGCATTAGAATTAAATTTCTTGAAAGTCGGGTGTTGCCAGTGGCTGCAGTGCACAGCAGTATGGGCCTCGCGCCTTCTATTTTGAACACGTTTTGTGGGATATACAAGATACTACATACGAAAATTCGTTCACTACAAACCTCTACACACTATTTCCTACACATATTAAGCATCACAATTAAATTTCTTCAAAGTTGTTTGCTGCCTGTGGGTGCAGTGCACAGCAGTATGGGCCTCGCCCCTTCCATTTTAAACACGTTTTGTGGTATATACAAGTTACTTAAAACGAAAATTCATTCACTACAAACCTCTACACAGTATTTCCTACACATATCAAGCATTAGAATTAAATTTCTTGAAAGTCGGGTGCTGCCAGTGGGTGCAGTGCACTGCAGTTTGGGCCTCGCGCCTTCCATTTTGAACACGTTTTGTGGGATATACAAGTTACTACAAACGAAAATTCGTTCACTACAATCCTCTACGCACTATTTCCTACACATATATTATCCACTAGAATTAAATTTCTTGGAAGTCGGGTGCTGCCAGTGGGTGCAGTGCACTGCAGTTTGGGCCTCGCGCCTTCCATTTTGAACACGTTTTGTGGGATATACAAGTTACTACATACGAATATTCGTTCACTACAATCCTCTACACACTATTTCCTACACATATCAAGCGTTAGAATTAAATTTCTTGAAAGTCGGGTGCTGCCAGTGGGTGCAGTGCACAGCAGTATGGGCCTCGCGCCCTCCATTTTGACACGTTTTGTGGTATATACAAGTTACTACAATCGAAAATTCATTCACTACAAACCTATACACACTATTTCCTACACATATCAAGCATTAGAATTAAATTTCTTGAAAGTCGGTTGCTGCCAGTGGGTGCAGTGCACAGCAGTATGGGCCTCGCGCCTTCCATTTTGAACACGTTTTGTGGGATATACAAGTTACTACATACGAAAATTCGTTCACTACAAACCTCTACACACTATTTCCTACACATATTAAGCATTAGAATTAAATTTCTAGAAAGTCGGGTGCTGCCAATGGGTGCAGTGCACAGCAGTATGGGCCTCGCGCCTTCCATTTTGAACACGTTTTGTGGGATATAAAAGTTACTACAAACGAAAATTCGTTCACTACAAACCTCTACGCACTATTTCCTACACATATATTATCCAATAGAATTAAATTTCTTGGAAGTCGGGTGCTGCCAATGGGTGCAGTGCACAGCAGTATGGGCCTCGCGCCTTCCACTTTGATCACGCTTTGTGGGATATACAAGTTACTACAAACGAAAATTCGTTCACTACAAACCTCTACACACTATTTCCTACACATATATTATCCACTAGAATTAAATTTCTTGGAAGTCGGGTGCTGCCAGTGGGTGCAGTGCACAGCAGTATGTGCCTCGTGCATTCCATTTTGAACACGTTATGTGGGATATACAAGTTACTACATACGAAAATTCGTTCACTACAAACCTCTACGCACTATTTCCTACACATATATTATCCACAAGAATTAAATTTCTTGGATGTCGGGTGCTGCCAGTGGGTGCAGTGCACAGCAGTATGGGCCTCGCGCCTTCCATTTTGAACACGTTTTGTGGGATATACAAGTTACTACATACAAATATTCGTTCACTACAAACCTCTACACACTATTTCCTACACATATCAAGCATTAGAATTAAATTTCTTGAAAGTCGGGTGCTGCCAGTGGGTGAAGTGCACAGCAGTATGGGCCTCGTGCCTTCCATTTTGAACACGTTTTGTGGTATATAGAAGTTACTACAAACGAAAATTCATTCACTACAAACCTCTACACAGTATTTCCTACACATATCAAGCATTAGAATTAAATTTCTTGAAAGTCGGGTGCTGCCAGTGGGTGCAGTGCACAGCAGTATGGGCCTCGCGCCTTCCATTTTGAACACGTTTTGTGGGATATACAAGTTACTACATACGAAAATTCGTTCACTACATACCTCTACACACTATTTCCTACACATATCAAGCATTAGAATTAAATTTCTTGAAAGTCGGGTGTTGCCAGTGGCTGCAGTGCACAGCAGTATGGGCATCGCGCCTTCTATTTTGAACACGTTTTGTGGGATATACAAGATACTACATACGAAAATTCGCTCACTACAAACCTCTACACACTATTTCCTACACATATTAAGCATCACAATTAAATTTCTTCAAAGTTGTTTGCTGCCTGTGGGTGCAGTGCACAGCAGTATGGGCCTCGCCCCTTCCATTTTAAACACGTTTTGTGGTATATACAAGTTACTACAAACGAAAATTCATTCACTACAAACCTCTACACAGTATTTCCTACACATATCAAGCATTAGAATTAAATTTCTTGAAAGTCGGGTGCTGCCAGTGGGTGCAGTGCACTGCAGTTTGGGCCTCGCGCCTTCCATTTTGAACACGTTTTGTGGGATATACAAGTTACTACAAACGAAAATTCGTTCACTACAATCCTCTACGCACTATTTCCTACACATATATTATCCACTAGAATTAAATTTCTTGGAAGTCGGGTGCTGCCAGTGGGTGCAGTGCACTGCAGTTTGGGCCTCGCGCCTTCCATTTTGAACACGTTTTGTGGGATATACAAGTTACTACATACGAATATTCGTTCACTACAAACCTCTACACACTATTTCCTACACATATCAAGCGTTAGAATTAAATTTCTTGAAAGTCGGGTGCTGCCAGTGGGTGCAGTGCACAGCAGTATGGGCCTCGCGCCCTCCATTTTGACACGTTTTGTGGTATATACAAGTTACTACAAACGAAAATTCATTCACTACAAACCTATACACACTATTTCCTACACATATCAAGCATTAGAATTAAATTTCTTGAAAGTCGGTTGCTGCCAGTGGGTGCAGTGCACAGCAGTATGGGCCTCGCGCCTTCCATTTTGAACACGTTTTGTGGGATATACAAGTTACTACATACGAAAATTCGTTCACTACAAACCTCTACACACTATTTCCTACACATATTAAGCATTAGAATTAAATTTCTAGAAAGTCGGGTGCTGCCAATGGGTGCAGTGCACAGCAGTATGGGCCTCGCGCCTTCCATTTTGAACACGTTTTGTGGGATATAAAAGTTACTACAAACGAAAATTCGTTCACTACAAACCTCTACGCACTATTTCCTACACATATATTATCCAATAGAATTAAATTTCTTGGAAGTCGGGTGCTGCCAATGGGTGCAGTGCACAGCAGTATGGGCCTCGCGCCTTCCACTTTGATCACGCTTTGTGGGATATACAAGTTACTACAAACGAAAATTCGTTCACTACAAACCTCTACGCACTATTTCCTACACATATATTATCCACTAGAATTAAATTTCTTGGAAGTCGGGTGCTGCCAGTGGGTGCAGTGCACAGCAGTATGTGCCTCGCGCATTCCATTTTGAACACGTTATGTGGGATATACAAGTTACTACATACGAAAATTCGTTCACTACAAACCTCTACGCACTATTTCCTACACATATATTATCCACAAGAATTAAATTTCTTGGAAGTCGGGTGCTGCCAGTGGGTGCAGTGCACAGCAGTATGGGCCTCGCGCCTTTCATTTTGAACACGTTTTGTGAGATATACTAGTTACTATAAACGAAAATTCGTTCACTACAAACCTCTACACACTATGTCCTACACTTTTCGAGCATTAGAATTAAATTTCTTGAAAGTCGGGTGCTGCCAGTGGGTGCAGTGCACAGCAGTATGGGCCTCACGCCTTCCATTTTGAACACGTTTTTTGGGATATACAAGTTACTACAAACGAAAATTCGTTCACTACAACCCTCTACACACTATTTCCTACACGTATCAAGCATTAGAATGAAATTTCTTGAAAGTCGGGTGCTGCCAGTGGGTACAGTGCACAGCAGTATGGGCCTCGCGCCTTCCATTTTGAACACGTTTTGTGGGATATACAAGTTACTACGTACGAAAATTCGTTCACTACAAACCTCTACATACTATGTCCTACACATATCAAGCATTAGAATGAAATTTCTTGAAAGTCGGGTGCTGCCAGTGGATGCAGTGCACAGCAGTATGGGCCTCGCGCCTTCCATTTTGAACACGTTTTTTGGGATATACAAGTTACTACAAACGAAAATTCGTTCACTACAAACCTCTACACACTATGTCCTACACATATCAAGCATTAGAATGAAATTTCTTGAAAGTCAGGTGCTGCCAGTGGGTGCAGTGCACAGCAGTATGGGCTTCGCGCCATCCATTTTGAACACGTTTTGTGGGATATACAAGTTACTACATACGAAAATTCGTTCACTACAAACCTCTACACACTATTTCCTACACATATCAAGCATTAGAATGAAATTTCTTGAAAGTCGGGTGCTGCCAGTGGGTGCAGTGCACAGCAGTATGGGCCTCGCGCCTTCCATTTTGAACACGTTTTGTGGGATATACAAGTTACTACAAACGAAAATTCGTTCACTACAATCCTCTACGCACTATTTCCTACACATATATTATCCACTAGAATTAAATTTCTTGGAAGTCGGGTGCTGCCAGTGGGTGCAGTGCACAGCAGTATGGGCGTCGCGCCTTCCATTTTGAACACGTTTTGTGGGATATACAAGTTGCTACATACGAAAATTCGTTCACTACAAACCTCTACACACTATTTCCTACACATATCAAGCATTAGAATGAAATTTCTTGAAAGTCGGGTGCTGCCAGTGGGTGCAGTGCACAGCAGTATGAGCCTCGCGCCTTCCATTTTGAACACGTTTTGTGGGATATACAAGTTACTTCAAACGAAAATTCGTTCACTACAATCCTCTACGCACTATTTCCTACACATATATTATCCACTAGAATTAAATTCCTTGGAAGTCGGGTGCTGCCAGTGGGTGCAGTGCACAGCAGTATGGGCCTCGCGCCTTCCATTTTGAACACGTTTTGTGGGATATACAAGTTACTACATACGAATATTCGTTCACTACAAACCTCTACACACTATTTCCTACACATATCAAGCGTTAGAATTAAATTTCTTGAATGTCGGGTGCTGCCTGTGGGTGCAGTGCACAGCAGTATGGGCCTTGCGCCTTCCATTTTGAACACGTTTTGTGGGATATACAAGTAACTGCATACGAAAATTCGTTCACTACTTCCTGAACATTCAAGCATTAGAATGATTTTTCTTGAAAGTCGGGTGCTGCCAGATGCTGCAGTGCACAGGAGTATGGGCCTCGCGCCTTCCACTTTGAACACGTTTTGTGGTATATACAAGTTACTACAAACGAAAATTCATTCACTACAAACCTATACACACTATTTCCTACACATATCAAGCATTAGAATTAAATTTCTTGAAAGTCGGGTGCTGCCAGTGGGTGCAGTGCACTGCAGTTTGGGCCTCGCGCCTTCCATTTTGAACACGTTTTGTGGGATAAACAAGTTACTACAAACGAAAATTCGTTCACTACAATCCTCTACGCACTATTTCCTACACATATATTATCCACTAGAATTAAATTTCTTGGAAGTCGGGTGCTGCCAGTGGGTGCAGTGCACTGCAGTTTGGGCCTCGCGCCTTCCATTTTGAACACGTTTTGTGGGATATACAAGTTACTACATACGAATATTCGTTCACTACAAACTATTTCCTACACATATCAAGCGTTAGAATTAAATTTCTTGAAAGTCGGGTGCTGCCAGTGGGTGCAGTGCACAGCAGTATGGGCCTCGCGCCCTCCATTTTGACACGTTTTGTGGTATATACAAGTTACTACAAACGAAAATTCATTCACTACAAACCTATACACACTATTTCCTACACATATCAAGCATTAGAATTAAATTTCTTGAAAGTCGGTTGCTGCCAGTGGGTGCAGTGCACAGCAGTATGGGCCTCGCGCCTTCCATTTTGAACACGTTTTGTGGGATATACAAGTTACTACATACGAAAATTCGTTCACTACAAACCTCTACACACTATTTCCTACACATATTAAGCATTAGAATTAATTTTCTAGAAAGTCGGGTGCTGCCAATGGGTGCAGTGCACAGCAGTATGGGCCTCGCGCCTTCCATTTTGAACACGTTTTGTGGGATATAAAAGTTACTACAAACGAAAATTCGTTCACTACAAACCTCTACGCACTATTTCCTACACATATATTATCCAATAGAATTAAATTTCTTGGAAGTCGGGTGCTGCCAATGGGTGCAGTGCACAGCAGTATGGGCCTCGCGCCTTCCACTTTGATCACGCTTTGTGGGATATACAAGTTACTACAAACGAAAATTCGGTCACTACAAACCTCTACGCACTATTTCCTACACATATATTATCCACTAGAATTAAATTTCTTGGATGTCGGGTGCTGCCAGTGGGTGCAGTGCACAGCAGTATGTGCCTCGCGCATTCCATTTTGAACACGTTTTGTGGGATATACAAGTTACTACATACGAAAATTCGTTCACTACAAACCTCTACACACTATGTCCTACACACATCAAGCATTAGAATGAAATTTCTTGAAAGTCGGGTGCTGACAGTGGGTGCAGTGCACAGCATTATGGGCCTCGCGCCTTCCATTTTGAACACGTTTTGTGGGATATACAAGTTACTACAAACGAAAATTCGTTCACTACAATCCTCTACGCACTATTTCCTACACATATATTATCCACTAGAATTAAATTTCTTGGAAGTCGGGTGCTGCCAGTGGGTGCAGTGCACTGCAGTTTGGGCCTCGCGCCTTCCATTTTGAACACGTTTTGTGGGATATACAAGTTACTACATACGAATATTCGTTCACTACAAACCTCTACACACTATTTCCTACACATATCAAGCGTTAGAATTAAATTTCTTGAAAGTCGGGTGCTGCCA
Organism: Locusta migratoria; assembly: GCA_026315105.1. Taxonomy (NCBI): domain Eukaryota; kingdom Metazoa; phylum Arthropoda; class Insecta; order Orthoptera; family Acrididae; genus Locusta; species Locusta migratoria. Next base: position 800,620,589 of record CM048755.1, on the reverse strand, counting down.
GTGGGTGCAGTGCACAGCAGTATGGGCCTCGCGCCCTCCATTTTGACACGTTTTGTGGTATATACAAGTTACGACAAACGAAAATTCATTCACTACAAACCTATACACACTATTTCCTACACATATCAAGCATTAGACTTAAATTTCTTGAAAGTCGGTTGCTGCCAGTGGGTGCAGTGCACAGCAGTATGGGCCTCGCGCCTTCCATTTTGAACACGTTTTGTGGGATATACAAGTTACTACATACGAAAATTCGTTCACTACAAACCTCTACACACTATTTCCTACACATATTAAGCATTAGAATTAAATTTCTAGAAAGTCGGGTGCTGCCAATGGGTGCAGTGCACAGCAGTATGGGCCTCGCGCCTTCCATTTTGAACACGTTTTGTGGGATATAAAAGTTACTACAAACGAAAATTCGTTCACTACAAACCTCTACGCACTATTTCCTACACATATATTATCCAATAGAATTAAATTTCTTGGAAGTCGGGTGCTGCCAATGGGTGCAGTGCACAGCAGTATGGGCCTCGCGCCTTCCACTTTGATCACGCTTTGTGGGATATACAAGTTACTACAAACGAAAATTCGGTCACTACAAACCTCTTCGCACTATTTCCTACACATATATTATCCACTAGAATTAAATTTCTTGGATGTCGGGTGCTGCCAGTGGGTGCAGTGCACAGCAGTATGTGCCTCGCGCATTCCATTTTGAACACGTTTTGTGGGATATACAAGTCACTACATACGAAAATTCGTTCACTACAAACCTCTACACACTATTTCCTACACATATCAAGCATTAGAATGAAATTTCTTGAAAGTCGGGTGCTGCCAGTGGGTGCTGTGCACAGCAGTATGGGCCTCGCACCTTCCATTTTGAACACGTTTTGTGGGATATACAAGTTACTACAAACGAAAATTCGTTCACTACAATCCTCTACGCACTATTTCCTACTCATATATTATCCACTAGAATTAAATTTCTTGGAAGTCGGGTGCTGCCAGTGGGTGCAGTGCACAGCAGTATGGGCGTCGCGCCTTCCATTTTGAACACGTTTTGTGGGATATACAAGTTACTACATACGAAAATTCGTTCACTACAAACCTCTACACACTATTTCCTACACATATCAAGCATTAGAATGAAATTTCTTGAAAGTCGGGTGCTGCCAGTGGGTGCAGTGCACAGCAGTATGGGCCTCGCGCCTTCCATTTTGAACACGTTTTGTGGGATATACAAGTTACTACGTACGAAAATTCCTTCACTACAAACCTCTACACATTATGTCCTACACATATCAAGCATTAGAATGAAATATCTTGAAAGTCGGGTGCTGCCAGTGGGTGCAGTGCACAGCAGTATGGGCCTCGCGCATTCCATTTTGAACACGTTTTGTGAGATATACAAGTTATTACAAACGAAAATTCGTTCACTACAAACCTCTACACACTATGCCCTACATATTTCGAGCATTAGAATTAAATTTCTTGAAAGTCGGGTGCTGCCAGTGGGTGCAGTGCACAGCAGTATGGGCCTCGCGCCTTCCATTTTGAACACGTTTTGTGGGATATACAAGTTACTACATACGAAAATTCGTTCACTACAAACCTCTACACACTATTTCCTACACATATCAAGCATTAGAATGAAATTTCTTGAAAGTCGGGTGCTGCCAGTGTGTGCAGTGCACAGCAGTATGGGCCTCGCGCGTTCCATTTTGAACACGTTTTGTGGGATCTACAAGTTACTTCAAACGAAAATTCGTTCACTACAATCCTCTACGCACTATTTCCTACACATATATTATCCATTAGAAGTAAATTTCTTGGAAGTCGGGTGCTGCCAGTGGGTGCAGTGCACAGCAGTATGGGCCTCGCGCCTTCCATTTTGAACACGTTTTGTGGGATATACAAGTTACTACATACGAATATTCGTTCACTACAAACCTCTACACACTATTTCCTACACATATCAAGCGTTAGAATTAAATTTCTTGAATGTCGGGTGCTGCCTGTGGGTGCAGTGCACAGCAGTATGGGCCTTGCGCCTTCCATTTTGAACACGTTTTGTGGGATATACAAGTAACTGCATACGAAAATTCGTTAACTACTTCCTGAACATTCAAGCATTACAATGATTTTTCTTGAAAGTCGGGTGCTGCCAGATGCTGCAGTGCACAGGAGTATGGGCCTCGCGCCTTCCATTTTGAACACGTTTTTTGGGATATACAAGATACTACATACGAAAATTCGTTCACTACAAACCTCTACACACTATTTCCTACATATATCAAGCATTAGAATAAAATTTCTTGAAAGTCGGGTGCTGCCAGTGGCTGCAGTGCACAGTAGTATGGGCCACGTGCCTTCCACTTTGAACACGTTTTGTGGTATATACAAGTTACTACAAACGAAAATTCATTCACTACAAACCTATACACACTATTTCCTACACATATCAAGCATTAGAATTAAATTTCTTGAAAGTCGGTTGTTGCCAGTGGGTGCAGTGCACAGCAGTATGGGCCTCGCGCCTTCCATTTTGAACACGTTTTGTGGGATATACAAGTTACTACATACGAAAATTCGTTCACTACAAACCTCTACACACTATTTCCTACACATATGAAGCATTAGAATTAAATTTCTTGAAAGTCGGGTGCTGCCAATGGGTGCAGTGCACAGCAGTATGGGCCTCACGCCTTCCACTTTGAACACGCTTTGTGGGATATACAAGTTACTACAAACGAAAATTCGTTCACTACAAACCTCTACGCACTATTTCCTACACATATATTATCTACTAGAATTAAATTTCTTGGAAGTTGGGTGCTGCCAGTGGGTGCAGTGCACAGCAGTATGGGCCTCGCGCCTTCCATTTTGAACACGTTTTGTGGGATATACAAGTTACTACATACGAATATTCGTTCACTACAAACCTCTACGCACTATTTCCTACACATATATTATCCACTAGAATTAAATTTCTTGGAAGTCGGGTGCTGCCAGTGGGTGCAGTGCACAGCAGTATGTGCCTCGCGCCTTCCATTTTGAACACGTTTTGTGGGATATTCAAGTTACTACTTACGAAAATTCGTTCACTACAAACCTCTACGCACTATTTCCTACACATATATTATCCACTAGAATTAAATTTCTTGGAAGTCGGGTGCTGCCAGTGGGTGCAGTGCACAGCAGTATGGGCCTCGCGCCTTCCATTTTGAACACGTTTTGTGAGATATACAAGTAACTACAAACGAAAATTCGTTCACTACAAACCTCTACACACTATGTCCTACACATTTCGAGCATTAGAATTAAATTTCTTGAAAGTCGGGTGCTGCCAGTGGGTGCAGTGCACAGCAGTATGGGCCTCGCGCCTTACATTTTGAACACGTTTTGTGGGATATACAAGTTACTACATAGGAAAATTCGTTCACTACAAACCTCTACACACTATTTCCTACACATATCAAGCATTAGAATTAAATTTCTGGAAAGTCGGGTGCTGCCAGTGGGTGCAGTGCACAGCAGTATGGGCCTCGCGCCTTCCATTTTGAACACGTTTTGTGGTATATACAAGTTACTACAAACGGAAATTCATTCACTACAAACCTCTACACACTATTTCCTACACATATCAAGCATTAGAATTAAATTTCTTGAAAGTCGGGTGCTGCCAGTGGGTGCATTGCACAGCACTATGGGCCTCGCGCCTTCCATTTTGAACACATTTTGTGGAATATACAAGTTACTACATACGAAAATTCGTTCACTAGAAACCTCTACTCACTATTTCCTACACATATCAAGCATTAGAATTAAATTTCTTGAAAGTCGGGTGCTGACAGTGGGTGCAGTGCACAGCAGTATGGGCCTCGCGCCTTCCACTTTGAACACGTTTTGTGGGATATACAAGTTACTACGTACGAAAATTCGTTCACTACAAACCTCTACACACAATGTCCTACACACATCAAGCATTAGAATGAAATTTCTTGAAAGTCGGGTGCTGCCAGTGGGTGCAGTGCACAGCAGTATGGGCCTCGCGCCTTCCATTTTGATCACGTTTTGTGGGATATACAAGTTACTACGTACGAAAATTCGTTAACTACAAACCTCTACATACTATGTCCTACACACATCAAGCATTAGAATTAAATTTCTTGAAAGTCGGGTGCTGCCAGTGGGTGCAGTGCACAGCAGTATGGGCCTCGCGCCTTCCATTTTGATCACGTTTTGTGGGATATACAAGTTACTACGTACGAAAATTCGTTAACTACAAACCTCTACATACTATGTCCTACACATATCAAGCATTAGAATTAAATTTCTTGAATGTCGGGTGCTGCCAGTGGGTGCAGTGCACAGCACTATGGGCCTCGCGTCTTCCATTTTGAACACATTTTGTGGAATATACAAGTTACTACATACGAAAATTCGTTCACTACAAACCTCTACACACTATTTCCTACACATATCAAGCATTAGAATGAAATTTCTTGAAAGTCGGGTGCTGCCAGTGGGTGCAGTGCACAGCAGTATGGGCCTCGCGCCTTCCATTTTGAACACGTTTTGTGGGATATACAAGTTACTACGTACGAAAATTCGTTCACTACAAAGCTCTACACACTATGTCCTACACATATCAAGCATTAGAATGAAATTCTTGAAAGTCGGGTGCTGCCAGTGGGTGCAGTGCACAGCAGTAAGGGCCACGCGCCTTCCATTTTGAACACGTTTTGTGGGATATACAAGTTACTACATACGAAAATTCGTTCACTACAAACCTCTACACACTATTTCCTACACATATCAAGCATTAGAATTACATTTCTTGAAAGTTGGGTGCTGCCAGTGGGTGCAGTGCACAGCAGTATGGGCCTCGCGCCTTCCAATTTGAACACGTTTTGTGGGATATACAAGTTACTACATACGAAAATTCGTTCACTACAAACCTCTACGCACTATTTCCTACACATATATTATCCACTTGAATTTAATTTCTTGGAAGTCGGGTGCTGCCAGTGGGTGCAGTGCACAGCAGTATGTGCCTCGCGCCTTCCATTTTGACCACGTTTTGTGGGATATTCAAGTTACTACTTACGAAAATTAGTTCACTACAAACCTCTACGCACTATTTCCTACACATATATTATCCACTAGAATTTAATTTCTTGGAAGTCGGGTGCTGCCAGTGGGTGCAGTGCACAGCAGTATGGGCCTCGCGCCTTCCATTTTGAACACGTTTTGTGGGATATACAAGTTACTACATACGAATATTCGTTCACTACAAACCTCTACGCACTATTTCCTACACATATATTATCCACTAGAATTAAATTTCTTGGAAGTCGGGTGCTGCCAGTGGGTGCAGTGCACAGCAGTATGTGCCTCGCGCCTTCCATTTTGAACACGTTTTGTGGGATATTCAAGTTACTACTTACGAAAATTCGTTCACTACAAACCTCTACGCACTATTTCCTACACATATATTATCCACTAGAATTAAATTTCTTGGAAGTCGGGTGCTGCCAGTGGGTGCAGTGCACAGCAGTATGGGCCTCGCGCCTTCCATTTTGAACACGTTTTGTGAGATATACAAGTAACTACAAACGAAAATTCGTTCACTACAAACCTCTACACACTATGTCCTACACATTTCGAGCATTAGAATTAAATTTCTTGAAAGTCGGGTGCTGCCAGTGGGTGCAGTGCACAGCAGTATGGGCCTCGCGCCTTCCATTTTGAACACGTTTTGTGGGATATACAAGTTACTACATAGGAAAATTCGTTCACTACAAACCTCTACACACTATTTCCTACACATATCAAGCATTAGAATTAAATTTCTGGAAAGTCGGGTGCTGCCAGTGGGTGCAGTGCACAGCAGTATGGGCCTCGCGCCTTCCATTTTGAACACGTTTTGTGGTATATACAAGTTACTACAAACGGAAATTCATTCACTACAAACCTCTACACACTATTTCCTACACATATCAAGCATTAGAATTAAATTTCTTGAAAGTCGGGTGCTGCCAGTGGGTGCAGTGCACAGCACTATGGGCCTCGCGCCTTCCATTTTGAACACATTTTGTGGAATATACAAGTTACTACATACGAAAATTCGTTCACTAGAAACCTCTACTCACTATTTCCTACACATATCAAGCATTAGAATTAAATTTCTTGAAAGTCGGGTGCTGCCAGTGGGTGCAGTGCACAGCAGTATGGGCCTCGCGCCTTCCACTTTGAACACGTTTTGTGGGATATACAAGTTACTACGTACGAAAATTCGTTCCCTACAAACCTCTACACACAATGTCCTACACACATCAAGCATTAGAATGAAATTTCTTGAAAGTCGGGTGCTGCCAGTGGGTGCAGTGCACAGCAGTATGGGCCTCGCGCCTTCCATTTTGAACACGTTTTGTGGGATATACAAGTAACTGCATACGAAAATTCGTTCACTACTTCCTACACATATCAAGCATTAGAATGAATTTTCTTGAAAGTCGGGTGCTGCCAGTTTTGCAGTGCACAGGAGTATGGGCCTCGCGCCTTCCATTTTGAAAACGTTTTTTGGGATATACAAGTTACTACATACGAAAATTCGTTCACTACAAACCTCTACACACTATTTCCTACACATATCAAGCATTAGAATTAAATTTCTTGAATGTCGGGTGCTGCCAGTGGGTGCAGTGCACAGCACTATGGGCCTCGCGTCTTCCATTTTGAACACATTTTGTGGAATATACAAGTTACTACATACGAAAATTCGTTCACTACAAACCTCTACACACTATTTCCTACACATATCAAGCATTAGAATGAAATTTCTTGAAAGTCGGGTGCTGCCAGTGGGTGCAGTGCACAGCAGTATGGGCCTCGCGCCTTCCATTTTGAACACGTTTTGTGGGATATACAAGTTACTACGTACGAAAATTCGTTCACTACAAAGCTCTACACACTATGTCCTACACATATCAAGCATTAGAATGAAATTCTTGAAAGTCGGGTGCTGCCAGTGGGTGCAGTGCACAGCAGTAAGGGCCACGCGCCTTCCATTTTGAACACGTTTTGTGGGATATACAAGTTACTACATACGAAAATTCGTTCACTACAAACCTCTACACACTATTTCCTACACATATCAAGCATTAGAATTACATTTCTTGAAAGTTGGGTGCTGCCAGTGGGTGCAGTGCACAGCAGTATGGGCCTCGCGCCTTCCAATTTGAACACGTTTTGTGGGATATACAAGTTACTACATACGAAAATTCGTTCACTACAAACCTCTACGCACTATTTCCTACACATATATTATCCACTTGAATTTAATTTCTTGGAAGTCGGGTGCTGCCAGTGGGTGCAGTGCACAGCAGTATGTGCCTCGCGCCTTCCATTTTGAACACGTTTTGTGGGATATTCAAGTTACTACTTACGAAAATTCGTTCACTACAAACCTCTACGCACTATTTCCTACACATATATTATCCACTAGAATTTAATTTCTTGGAAGTCGGGTGCTGCCAGTGGGTGCAGTGCACAGCAGTATGGGCCTCGCGCCTTCCATTTTGAACACGTTTTGTGGGATATACAAGTTACTACATACGAATATTCGTTCACTACAAACCTCTACGCACTATTTCCTACACATATATTATCCACTAGAATTAAATTTCTTGGAAGTCGGGTGCTGCCAGTGGGTGCAGTGCACAGCAGTATGTGCCTCGCGCCTTCCATTTTGAACACGTTTTGTGGGATATTCAAGTTACTACTTACGAAAATTCGTTCACTACAAACCTCTACGCACTATTTCCTACACATATATTATCCACTAGAATTAAATTTCTTGGAAGTCGGGTGCTGCCAGTGGGTGCAGTGCACAGCAGTATGGGCCTCGCGCCTTCCATTTTGAACACGTTTTGTGAGATATACAAGTAACTACAAACGAAAATTCGTTCACTACAAACCTCTACACACTATGTCCTACACATTTCGAGCATTAGAATTAAATTTCTTGAAAGTCGGGTGCTGCCAGTGGGTGCAGTGCACAGCAGTATGGGCCTCGCGCCTTCCATTTTGAACACGTTTTGTGGGATATACAAGTTACTACATAGGAAAATTCGTTCACTACAAACCTCTACACACTATTTCCTACACATATCAAGCATTAGAATTAAATTTCTGGAAAGTCGGGTGCTGCCAGTGGGTGCAGTGCACAGCAGTATGGGCCTCGCGCCTTCCATTTTGAACACGTTTTGTGGTATATACAAGTTACTACAAACGGAAATTCATTCACTACAAACCTCTACACACTATTTCCTACACATATCAAGCATTAGAATTAAATTTCTTGAAAGTCGGGTGCTGCCAGTGGGTGCAGTGCACAGCACTATGGGCCTCGCGCCTTCCATTTTGAACACATTTTGTGGAATATACAAGTTACTACATACGAAAATTCGTTCACTAGAAACCTCTACTCACTATTTCCTACACATATCAAGCATTAGAATTAAATTTCTTGAAAGTCGGGTGCTGCCAGTGGGTGCAGTGCACAGCAGTATGGGCCTCGCGCCTTCCACTTTGAACACGTTTTGTGGGATATACAAGTTACTACGTACGAAAATTCGTTCACTACAAACCTCTACACACAATGTCCTACACACATCAAGCATTAGAATGAAATTTCTTGAAAGTCGGGTGCTGCCAGTGGGTGCAGTGCACAGCAGTATGGGCCTCGCGCCTTCCATTTTGAACACGTTTTGTGGGATATACAAGTAACTGCATACGAAAATTCGTTCACTACTTCCTACACATATCAAGCATTAGAATGAATTTTCTTGAAAGTCGGGTGCTGCCAGTTTTGCAGTGCACAGGAGTATGGGCCTCGCGCCTTCCATTTTGAAAACGTTTTTTGGGATATACAAGTTACTACATACGAAAATTCGTTCACTACAAACCTCTACACACTATTTCCTACACATATCAAGCATTAGAATTAAATTTCTTGAAAGTCGGGTGCTGCCAGTGGGTGCAGTGCACAGCAGTATGGGCCTCGCGCCTTCCATTTTGATCACGTTTTGTGGGATATACAAGTTACTACGTACGAAAATTCGTTAACTACAAACCTCTACATACTATGTCCTACACATATCAAGCATTAGAATTAAATTTCTTGAATGTCGGGTGCTGCCAGTGGGTGCAGTGCACAGCACTATGGGCCTCGCGTCTTCCATTTTGAACACATTTTGTGGAATATACAAGTTACTACATACGAAAATTCGTTCACTACAAACCTCTACACACTATTTCCTACACATATCAAGCATTAGAATGAAATTTCTTGAAAGTCGGGTGCTGCCAGTGGGTGCAGTGCACAGCAGTATGGGCCTCGCGCCTTCCATTTTGAACACGTTTTGTGGGATATACAAGTTACTACATACGAAAATTCGTTCACTACAAACCTCTACACACTATTTCCTACACATATCAAGCATTAGAATGAAATTTCTTGAATGTCGGGTGCTGCCAGTGGGTGCAGTGCACAGCAGTATGGGCCTCGCGCCTTCCATTTTGAACACGCTTTGTGGGATATACAAGTTACTACAAACGAAAATTCGTTCACTACAATCCTCTACGCACTATTTCCTACACATATATTATCCACTAGAATTAAATTTCTTGGAAGTCGGGTGCTGCCAGTGGGTGCAGTGCACAGCAGTATGGGCCTCGCGCCTTCCATTGTGAACACGTTTTGTGGGATATACAAGTTACTACATACGAAAATTCGTTCACTACAAACCTCTACACACTATTTCCTACACATATCAAGCATTAGAATTAAATTTCTTGAAAGTCGGGTGCTGCCTGTGGGTGCAATGCACAGCAGTATGGGCCTTGCGCCTTCCATTTTGAACACGTTTTGTGGATATACAAGTAACTGCATACGAAAATTCGTTCACTACTTCCTACACATATCAAGCATTAGAATGAAATTTCTTGAAAGTCGGGTGCTGCCAGTGGGTGCAGTGCACAGCAGTATGGGCCACGCGCCTTCCATTTTGAACACGTTTTGTGGTATATACAAGTTACTACAAACGAAAATTCATTCACTACAAACCTATACACACTATTTCCTACACATATCAAGCATTAGAATTAAATTTCTTGAAAGTCGGTTGTTGCCAGTGGGTGCAGTGCACAGCAGTATGGGCCTCGCGCCTTCCATTTTGAACACGTTTTGTGGGATATACAAGTTACTACATACGAAAATTCGTTCACTACAAACCTCTACACACTATTTCCTACACATATCAAGCATTAGAATGAAATTTCTTGAATGTCGGGTGCTGCCAGTGGGTGCAGTGCACAGCAGTATGGGCCTCGCGCCTTCCATTTTGAACACGCTTTGTGGGATATACAAGTTACTACAAACGAAAATTCGTTCACTACAATCCTCTACGCACTATTTCCTACACATATATTATCCACTAGAATTAAATTTCTTGGAAGTCGGGTGCTGCCAGTGGGTGCAGTGCACAGCAGTATGGGCCTCGCGCCTTCCATTGTGAACACGTTTTGTGGGATATACAAGTTACTACATACGAAAATTCGTTCACTACAAACCTCTACACACTATTTCCTACACATATCAAGCGTTAGAATTAAATTTCTTGAAAGTCGGGTGCTGCCTGTGGGTGCAATGCACAGCAGTATGGGCCTTGCGCCTTCCATTTTGAACACGTTTTGTGGATATACAAGTAACTGCATACGAAAATTCGTTCACTACTTCCTACACATATCAAGCATTAGAATGAAATTTCTTGAAAGTCGGGTGCTGCCAGTGGGTGCAGTGCACAGCAGTATGGGCCACGCGCCTTCCATTTTGAACACGTTTTGTGGTATATACAAGTTACTACAAACGAAAATTCATTCACTACAAACCTATACACACTATTTCCTACACATATCAAGCATTAGAATTAAATTTCTTGAAAGTCGGTTGTTGCCAGTGGGTGCAGTGCACAGCAGTATGGGCCTCGCGCCTTCCATTTTGAACACGTTTTGTGGGATATACAAGTTACTACATACGAATATTCGTTCACTACAAACCTCTACACACTATTTCCTATACATATGAAGCATTAGAATTAAATTTCTTGAAAGTCGGGTGCTGCCAATGGGTGCAGTGCACAGCAGTATGGGCCTCGCGCCTTCCATTTTGAACACGTTTTGTGGGATATACAAGTTACTACAAACGAAAATTCGTTCACTACAAACCTCTACACACTATTTCCTACACATATGAAGCATTAGAATTAAATTTCTTGAAAGTCGGGTGCTGCCAATGGGTGCAGTGCACAGCAGTATGGGCCTCGCGCCTTCCATTTTGAACACGTTTTGTGGGATATACAAGTAACTGCATACGAAAATTCGTTCACTACTTCCTACACATATCAAGCATTAGAATGAATTTTCTTGAAAGTCGGGTGCTGCCAGTTTTGCAGTGCACAGGAGTATGGGCCTCGCGCCTTCCATTTTGAAAACGTTTTTTGGGATATACAAGTTACTACATACGAAAATTCGTTCACTACAAACCTCTACACACTATTTCCTACACATATCAAGCATTAGAATTAAATTTCTTGAAAGTCGGGTGCTGCCAGTGGGTGCAGTGCACAGCAGTATGGGCCTCGCGCCTTCCATTTTGATCACGTTTTGTGGGATATACAAGTTACTACGTACGAAAATTCGTTAACTACAAACCTCTACATACTATGTCCTACACATATCAAGCATTAGAATTAAATTTCTTGAAAGTCGGGTGCTGTCAGTGGGTGCAGTGCACAGCACTATGGGCCTCGCGTCTTCCATTTTGAACACATTTTGTGGAATATACAAGTTACTACATACGAAAATTCGTTCACTACAAACCTCTACACACTATTTCCTACACATATCAAGCATTAGAATGAAATTTCTTGAAAGTCGGGTGCTGCCAGTGGGTGCAGTGCACAGCAGTATGGGCCTCGCGCCTTCCATTTTGAACACGTTTTGTGGGATATACAAGTTACTACATACGAAAATTCGTTCACTACAAACCTCTACACACTATTTCCTACACATATCAAGCATTAGAATGAAATTTCTTGAATGTCGGGTGCTGCCAGTGGGTGCAGTGCACAGCAGTATGGGCCACGCGCCTTCCATTTTGAACACGTTTTGTGGTATATACAAGTTACTACAAACGAAAATTCATTCACTACAAACCTATACACACTATTTCCTACACATATCAAGCATTAGAATTAAATTTCTTGAAAGTCGGTTGTTGCCAGTGGGTGCAGTGCACAGCAGTATGGGCCTCGCGCCTTCCATTTTGAACACGTTTTGTGGGATATACAAGTTACTACATACGAAAATTCGTTCACTACAAACCTCTACACACTATTTCCTACACATATGAAGCATTAGAATTAAATTTCTTGAAAGTCGGGTGCTGCCAATGGGTGCAGTGCACAGCAGTATGGGCCTCGCGCCTTCCATTTTGAACACGTTTTGTGGGATATACAAGTTACTACATACGAAAATTCGTTCACTACAAACCTCTACACACTATTTCCTACACATATGAAGCATTAGAATTAAATTTCTTGAAAGTCGGGTGCTGCCAATGGGTGCAGTGCACAGCAGTATGGGCCTCGCGCCTTCCATTTTGAACACGTTTTGTGGGATATACAAGTTACTACATACGAAAATTCGTTCACTACAAACCTCTACACACTATTTCCTACACATATCAAGCATTAGAATGAAATTTCTTGAATGTCGGGTGCTGCCAGTGGGTGCAGTGCACAGCAGTATGGGCCTCGCGCCTTCCATTTTGAACACGCTTTGTGGGATATACAAGTTACTACAAACGAAAATTCGTTCACTACAATCCTCGACGCACTATTTCCTACACATATATTATCCACTAGAATTAAATTTCTTGGAAGTCGGGTGCTGCCAGTGGGTGCAGTGCACAGCAGTATGGGCCTCGCGCCTTCCATTGTGAACACGTTTTGTGGGATATACAAGTTACTACATACGAAAATTCGTTCACTACAAACCTCTACACACTATTTCCTACACATATCAAGCGTTAGAATTAAATTTCTTGAAAGTCGGGTGCTGCCTGTGGGTGCAATGCACAGCAGTATGGGCCTTGCGCCTTCCATTTTGAACACGTTTTGTGGATATACAAGTAACTGCATACGAAAATTCGTTCACTACTTCCTACACATATCAAGCATTAGAATGAAATTTCTTGAAAGTCGGGTGCTGCCAGTGGGTGCAGTGCACAGCAGTATGGGCCACGCGCCTTCCATTTTGAACACGTTTTGTGGTATATACAAGTTACTACAAACGAAAATTCATTCACTACAAACCTATACACACTATTTCCTACACATATCAAGCATTAGAATTAAATTTCTTGAAAGTCGGTTGTTGCCAGTGGGTGCAGTGCACAGCAGTATGGGCCTCGCGCCTTCCATTTTGAACACGTTTTGTGGGATATACAAGTTACTACATACGAAAATTCGTTCACTACAAACCTCTACACACTATTTCCTACACATATGAAGCATTAGAATTAAATTTCTTGAAAGTCGGGTGCTGCCAATGGGTGCAGTGCACAGCAGTATGGGCCTCGCGCCTTCCATTTTGAACACGTTTTGTGGGATATACAAGTTACTACAAACGAAAATTCGTTCACTACAATCCTCTACGCACTATATCCTACACATATATTATCCACTAGAATTAAATTTCTTGAAAGTCGGGTGCTGCCAGTGGGTGCAGTGCACAGCAGTATGGGCCTCGCGCCTTCCATTTTGAACACGTTTTGTGGGATATACAAGTAACTGCATACGAAAATTCGTTCACTACTTCCTACACATATCAAGCATTAGAATGAAATTTCTTGAAAGTCGGGTGCTGCCAGTGGGTGCAGTGCACAGCAGTATGGGCCTCGCGCCTTCCATTTTGAACACGTTTTGTGGGATATACAAGTTACTACATACGAATATTCGTTCACTACAAACCTCTACACACTATTTCCTACACATATCAAGCGTTAGAATTAAATTTCTTGAAAGTCGGGTGCAGCCTGTGGGTGCAGTGCACAGCAGTATGGGCCTCGCGCCTTCCATTTTGAACACGTTTTGTGGGATATACAAGTAACTGCATACTAAAATTCGTTCACTACTTCCTACACATATCAAGCATTAGAATGAAATTTCTTGAATGTCGGGTGCTGCCAGTTGCTGCAGTGCACAGGAGTATGGGCCTCGCGCCTTCCATTTTGAACACGTTTTTTGGGATATACAAGTTACTACATACGAAAATTCGTTCACTACAAACCTCTACACACTATTTGCCACACATATCAAGCATTACAATTAAATTTCTTGAAAGTCGGGTGCTGCCAGTGGGTGCAGTGCACAGCAGTATGGGCCTCGCGCCTTCCATTTTGAACACATTTTGTGGAATATACAAGTTACTACATACGAAAATTCGTTCACTACAAACCTCTACACACTATTTCCTACACGTATCAAGCATTAGAATGAAATTTCTTGAAAGTCGGGTGCTGCCAGTGGGTGCAGTGCACAGCAGTATGGGCCTCGCGCCTTCCATTTTGATCACGTTTTGTGGGATATACAAGTTACCACATACGAAAATTCGTTCACTACAAACCTCTACACACTATTTCCTACACATATCAAGCATTAGAATTAAATTTCTTGAAAGTCGGGTGCTGCCAGTGGGTGCAGTGCACAGCAGTATGGGCCTCGCGCCTTCCATTTTGAACACGTTTTGTGGGATATACAAGTTACTACGTACGAAAATTCGTTCACTACAAATCTCTACACACTATGTCCTACACATATCAAGCATTAGAATGAAATTTCTTGAAAGTCGGGTGCTGACAGTGGGTGCAGTGCACAGCAGTATGGGCCTCGCGCCTTCCATTTTGAACACGTTTTGTGGTATATACAAGTTACTACATACGAAAATTCGTTCACTACAAACCTCTACACACTATTTCCTACACATATCAAGCATTAGAATGAAATTTCTTGAAAGTCGGGTGCTGCCAGTGGGTGCAGTGCACAGCAGTATGGGCCTCGCGCCTTCCATTTTGAACACGTTTTGTGGGATATACAAGTTACTACGTACGAAAATTCGTTCACTACAAACCTCTACACACTATTTCCTACACATATCAAGCATTAGAATGAAATTTCTTGAAAGTCGGGTGCTGCCAGTGGGTGCAGTGCAGAGCAGTATGGGCCTCGCGCCTTCCATTTTGAACACGTTTTGTGGTATATACAAGTTACTACAAACGAAAATTCATTCACTACAAACCTCTACACACTATTTCCTACACATATCAAGCATTAGAATGAAATTTCTTGAAAGTCGGGTGCTGCCAGTGGGTGCAGTGCAGAGCAGTATGGGCCTCGCGCCTTCCATTTTGAACACGTTTTGTGGGATATACAAGTTACTACAAACGAAAATTCGTTCACTACAATCCTCTACGCACTATTTCCTACACATATATTATCCACTAGAATTAAATTTCTTGGAAGTCGGGTGCTGCCAGTGGGTGCAGTGCACAGCAGTATGGACCTCGCGCCTTCCATTGTGAACACGTTTTGTGGGATATACAAGTTACTACATACGAATATTCGTTCACTACAAACCTCTACACACTATTTCCTACACATATCAAGCGTTAGAATTAAATTTCTTGAAAGTCGGGTGCTGCCTGTGGGTGCAGTGCACAGCAGTATGGGCCTTGCACCTTCCATTTTGAACACGTTTTGTGGATATACAAGTAACTGCATACGAAAATTCGTTCACTACTTCCTACACATATCAAGCATTAGAATGAAATTTCTTGAAAGTCGGGTGCTGCCAGTGGGTGCAGTGCACAGCAGTATGGGCCACGCGCCTTCCATTTTGAACACGTTTTGTGGTATATACAAGTTACTACAAACGAAAATTCATTCACTACAAACCTATACACACTATTTCCTACACATATCAAGCATTAGAATTAAATTTCTTGAAAGTCGGTTGTTGCCAGTGGGTGCAGTGCACAGCAGTATGGGCCTCGCGCCTTCCATTTTGAACACGTTTTGTGGGATATACAAGTTACTACATACGAAAATTCGTTCACTACAAACCTCTACACACTATTTCCTACACATATGAAGCATTAGAATTAAATTTCTTGAAAGTCGGGTGCTGCCAATGGGTGCAGTGCACAGCAGTATGGGCCTCGCGCCTTCCATTTTGAACACGTTTTGTGGGATATACAAGTTACTACAAACGAAAATTCGTTCACTACAATCCTCTACGCACTATTTCCTACACATATATTATCCACTAGAATTAAATTTCTTGAAAGTCGGGTGCTGCCAGTGGGTGCAGTGCACAGCAGTATGGGCCTCGCGCCTTCCATATTGAACACGTTTTGTGGGATATACAAGTTACTACATACGAATATTCGTTCACTACAAACCTCTACACACTATTTCCTACACATATCAAGCGTTAGAATTAAATTTCTTGAAAGTCGGGTGCTGCCTGTGGATGCAGTGCACAGCAGTATGGGCCTCGCGCCTTCCATTTTGAACACGTTTTGTGGGATATACAAGTAACTGCATACGAAAATTCGTTCACTACTTCCTACACATATCAAGCATTAGAATGAAATTTCTTGAAAGTCGGGTGCTGCCAGTTGCTGCAGTGCACAGGAGTATGGGCCTCGCGCCTTCCATTTTGAACACGTTTTTTGGGATATACAAGTTACTACATACGAAAATTCGTTCACTACAAACCTCTACACACTATTTCCTACACATATCAAGCATTAGAATGAAATTTCTTGAAAGTCGGGTGTTGCCAGTGGGTGCAGTGCACAGCACTATGGGCCTCGCGCCTTCCATTTTGAACACATTTTGTGGAATATACAAGTTACTACATACGAAAATTCGTTCACTACAAACCTCTACACACTATTTCCTACACATATCAAGCATTAGAATTAAATATCTTGAAAGTCGGGTGCTGCCAGTGGGTGCAGTGCACAGCAGTATGGGCCTCGCGCCTTCCATTTTGAACACGTTTTGTGGGATATACAAGTTACTACGTACGAAAATTCGTTCACTACAAATCTCTACACACTATGTCCTACACATATCAAGCATTAGAATGAAATTTCTTGAAAGTCGGGTGCTGACAGTGGGTGCAGTGCACAGCAGTATGGGCCTCGCGCCTTCCATTTTGAACACGTTTTGTGGGATATACAAGTTACTACATACGAAAATTCGTTCACTACAAACATCTACACACTATTTCCTACACATATCAAGCATTAGAATTACATTTCTTGAAAGTCGGGTGCTGCCAGTGGGTGCAGTGCACAGCAGTATGGGCCTCGCGCCTTCCATTTTGAACACGTTTTGTGGGATATACAAGTTACTACATACGAAAATTCGTTCACTACAAACCTCTACGCACTATTTCCTACACATATATTATCAACTAGAATTTAATTTCTTGGAAGTCGGGTGCTGCCAGTGGGTGCAGTGCACAGCAGTATGGGCCTCGCGCCTTCCACTTTGAACACTTTTTGTGAGATATACAAGTTACTACAAACGAAAATTCGTTCACTACAAACCTCTACACACTATGTCCTACACATATCGAGCATTAGAATTAAATTTCTTGAAAGTCGGGTGCTGCCAGTGGGTGCAGTGCACAGCAGTATGGGCCTCGCGCCTTCCATTTTGAACACGTTTTGTGGGATATACAAGTTACTACATAGGAAAATTCGTTCACTACAAACCTCTACACACTATTTCCTACACATATCAAGCATTATAATTAAATTTCTTGAATGTCGGGTGCTGCCAGTGGGTGCAGTGCACAGCAGTATGGGCCTCGCGCCTTCCATTTTGAACACGTTTTGTGGGATATACAAGTTACTACATACGAAAATTCGTTCACTACAAACCTCTACACACTATTTCCTACACATATGAAGCATTAGAATTAAATTTCTTGAAAGTCGGGTGCTGCCAATGGGTGCAGTGCACAGCAGTATGGGCCTCGCGCCTTCCATTTTGAACACGTTTTGTGGGATATACAAGTTACTACAAACGAAAATTCGTTCACTACAATCCTCTACGCACTATATCCTACACATATATTATCCACTAGAATTAAATTTCTTGAAAGTCGGGTGCTGCCAGTGGGTGCAGTGCACAGCAGTATGGGCCTCGCGCCTTCCATTTTGAACACGTTTTGTGGGATATACAAGTAACTGCATACGAAAATTCGTTCACTACTTCCTACACATATCAAGCATTAGAATGAAATTTCTTGAAAGTCGGGTGCTGCCAGTTGCTGCAGTGCACAGGAGTATGGGCCTCGCGCCTTCCATTTTGAACACGTTTTTTGGGATATACAAGTTACTACATACGAAAATTCGTTCACTACAAACCTCTACACACTATTTCCTACACATATCAAGCATTAGAATTAAATTTCTTGAAAGTCGGGTGCTGCCAGTGGGTGCAGTGCACAGCAGTATGGGCCTCGCGCCTTCCATTTTGAACACATTTTGTGGAATATACAAGTTACTACATACGAAAATTCGTTCACTACAAACCTCTACACACTATTTCCTACACGTATCAAGCATTAGAATGAAATTTCTTGAAAGTCGGGTGCTGCCAGTGGGTGCAGTGCACAGCAGTATGGGCCTCGCGCCTTCCATTTTGAACACGTTTTGTGGGATATACAAGTTACTACATACGAATATTCGTTCACTACAAACCTCTACACACTATTTCCTACACATATCAAGCGTTAGAATTAAATTTCTTGAAAGTCGGGTGCAGCCTGTGGGTGCAGTGCACAGCAGTATGGGCCTCGCGCCTTCCATTTTGAACACGTTTTGTGGGATATACAAGTAACTGCATACTAAAATTCGTTCACTACTTCCTACACATATCAAGCATTAGAATGAAATTTCTTGAATGTCGGGTGCTGCCAGTTGCTGCAGTGCACAGGAGTATGGGCCTCGCGCCTTCCATTTTGAACACGTTTTTTGGGATATACAAGTTACTACATACGAAAATTCGTTCACTACAAACCTCTACACACTATTTGCTACACATATCAAGCATTAGAATTAAATTTCTTGAAAGTCGGGTGCTGCCAGTGGGTGCAGTGCACAGCAGTATGGGCCCCGCGCCTTCCATTTTGAACACATTTTGTGGAATATACAAGTTACTACATACGAAAATTCGTTCACTACAAACCTCTACACACTATTTCCTACACGTATCAAGCATTAGAATGAAATTTCTTGAAAGTCGGGTGCTGCCAGTGGGTGCAGTGCACAGCAGTATGGGCCTCGCGCCTTCCATTTTGATCACGTTTTGTGGGATATACAAGTTACCACATACGAAAATTCGTTCACTACAAACCTCTACACACTATTTCCTACACATATCAAGCATTAGAATTAAATTTCTTGAAAGTCGGGTGCTGCCAGTGGGTGCAGTGCACAGCAGTATGGGCCTCGCGCCTTCCATTTTGAACACGTTTTGTGGGATATACAAGTTACTACGTACGAAAATTCGTTCACTACAAATCTCTACACACTATGTCCTACACATATCAAGCATTAGAATGAAATTTCTTGAAAGTCGGGTGCTGCCAGTGGGTGCAGTGCACAGCAGTATGGGCCTCGCGCCTTCCATTTTGAACACGTTTTGTGGGATATACAAGTTACTACATACGAAAATTCGTTCACTACAAACCTCTACACACTATTTCCTACACATATCAAGCGTTAGAATTAAATTTCTTGAAAGTCGGGTGCTGCCTGTGGGTGCAATGCACAGCAGTATGGGCCTTGCGCCTTCCATTTTGAACACGTTTTGTGGATATACAAGTAACTGCATACGAAAATTCGTTCACTACTTCCTACACATATCAAGCATTAGAATGAAATTTCTTGAAAGTCGGGTGCTGCCAGTGGGTGCAGTGCACAGCAGTATGGGCCACGCGCCTTCCATTTTGAACACGTTTTGTGGTATATACAAGTTACTACAAACGAAAATTCATTCACTACAAACCTATACACACTATTTCCTACACATATCAAGCATTAGAATTAAATTTCTTGAAAGTCGGTTGTTGCCAGTGGGTGCAGTGCACAGCAGTATGGGCCTCGCGCCTTCCATTTTGAACACGTTTTGTGGGATATACAAGTTACTACATACGAAAATTCGTTCACTACAAACCTCTACACACTATTTCCTACACATATGAAGCATTAGAATTAAATTTCTTGAAAGTCGGGTGCTGCCAATGGGTGCAGTGCACAGCAGTATGGGCCTCGCGCCTTCCATTTTGAACACGTTTTGTGGGATATACAAGTTACTACAAACGAAAATTCGTTCACTACAATCCTCTACGCACTATATCCTACACATATATTATCCACTAGAATTAAATTTCTTGAAAGTCGGGTGCTGCCAGTGGGTGCAGTGCACAGCAGTATGGGCCTCGCGCCTTCCATTTTGAACACGTTTTGTGGGATATACAAGTAACTGCATACGAAAATTCGTTCACTACTTCCTACACATATCAAGCATTAGAATGAAATTTCTTGAAAGTCGGGTGCTGCCAGTTGCTGCAGTGCACAGGAGTATGGGCCTCGCGCCTTCCATTTTGAACACGTTTTTTGGGATATACAAGTTACTACATACGAAAATTCGTTCACTACAAACCTCTACACACTATTTCCTACACATATCAAGCATTAGAATTAAATTTCTTGAAAGTCGGGTGCTGCCAGTGGGTGCAGTGCACAGCAGTATGGGCCTCGCGCCTTCCATTTTGAACACATTTTGTGGAATATACAAGTTACTACATACGAAAATTCGTTCACTACAAACCTCTACACACTATTTCCTACACGTATCAAGCATTAGAATGAAATTTCTTGAAAGTCGGGTGCTGCCAGTGGGTGCAGTGCACAGCAGTATGGGCCTCGCGCCTTCCATTTTGAACACGTTTTGTGGGATATACAAGTTACTACATACGAATATTCGTTCACTACAAACCTCTACACACTATTTCCTACACATATCAAGCGTTAGAATTAAATTTCTTGAAAGTCGGGTGCAGCCTGTGGGTGCAGTGCACAGCAGTATGGGCCTCGCGCCTTCCATTTTGAACACGTTTTGTGGGATATACAAGTAACTGCATACTAAAATTCGTTCACTACTTCCTACACATATCAAGCATTAGAATGAAATTTCTTGAATGTCGGGTGCTGCCAGTTGCTGCAGTGCACAGGAGTATGGGCCTCGCGCCTTCCATTTTGAACACGTTTTTTGGGATATACAAGTTACTACATACGAAAATTCGTTCACTACAAACCTCTACACACTATTTGCCACACATATCAAGCATTACAATTAAATTTCTTGAAAGTCGGGTGCTGCCAGTGGGTGCAGTGCACAGCAGTATGGGCCTCGCGCCTTCCATTTTGAACACATTTTGTGGAATATACAAGTTACTACATACGAAAATTCGTTCACTACAAACCTCTACACACTATTTCCTACACGTATCAAGCATTAGAATGAAATTTCTTGAAAGTCGGGTGCTGCCAGTGGGTGCAGTGCACAGCAGTATGGGCCTCGCGCCTTCCATTTTGATCACGTTTTGTGGGATATACAAGTTACCACATACGAAAATTCGTTCACTACAAACCTCTACACACTATTTCCTACACATATCAAGCATTAGAATTAAATTTCTTGAAAGTCGGGTGCTGCCAGTGGGTGCAGTGCACAGCAGTATGGGCCTCGCGCCTTCCATTTTGAACACGTTTTGTGGGATATACAAGTTACTACGTACGAAAATTCGTTCACTACAAATCTCTACACACTATGTCCTACACATATCAAGCATTAGAATGAAATTTCTTGAAAGTCGGGTGCTGACAGTGGGTGCAGTGCACAGCAGTATGGGCCTCGCGCCTTCCATTTTGAACACGTTTTGTGGTATATACAAGTTACTACATACGAAAATTCGTTCACTACAAACCTCTACACACTATTTCCTACACATATCAAGCATTAGAATGAAATTTCTTGAAAGTCGGGTGCTGCCAGTGGGTGCAGTGCACAGCAGTATGGGCCTCGCGCCTTCCATTTTGAACACGTTTTGTGGGATATACAAGTTACTACGTACGAAAATTCGTTCACTACAAACCTCTACACACTATTTCCTACACATATCAAGCATTAGAATGAAATTTCTTGAAAGTCGGGTGCTGCCAGTGGGTGCAGTGCAGAGCAGTATGGGCCTCGCGCCTTCCATTTTGAACACGTTTTGTGGTATATACAAGTTACTACAAACGAAAATTCATTCACTACAAACCTCTACACACTATTTCCTACACATATCAAGCATTAGAATGAAATTTCTTGAAAGTCGGGTGCTGCCAGTGGGTGCAGTGCAGAGCAGTATGGGCCTCGCGCCTTCCATTTTGAACACGTTTTGTGGGATATACAAGTTACTACAAACGAAAATTCGTTCACTACAATCCTCTACGCACTATTTCCTACACATATATTATCCACTAGAATTAAATTTCTTGGAAGTCGGGTGCTGCCAGTGGGTGCAGTGCACAGCAGTATGGACCTCGCGCCTTCCATTGTGAACACGTTTTGTGGGATATACAAGTTACTACATACGAATATTCGTTCACTACAAACCTCTACACACTATTTCCTACACATATCAAGCGTTAGAATTAAATTTCTTGAAAGTCGGGTGCTGCCTGTGGGTGCAGTGCACAGCAGTATGGGCCTTGCACCTTCCATTTTGAACACGTTTTGTGGATATACAAGTAACTGCATACGAAAATTCGTTCACTACTTCCTACACATATCAAGCATTAGAATGAAATTTCTTGAAAGTCGGGTGCTGCCAGTGGGTGCAGTGCACAGCAGTATGGGCCACGCGCCTTCCATTTTGAACACGTTTTGTGGTATATACAAGTTACTACAAACGAAAATTCATTCACTACAAACCTATACACACTATTTCCTACACATATCAAGCATTAGAATTAAATTTCTTGAAAGTCGGTTGTTGCCAGTGGGTGCAGTGCACAGCAGTATGGGCCTCGCGCCTTCCATTTTGAACACGTTTTGTGGGATATACAAGTTACTACATACGAAAATTCGTTCACTACAAACCTCTACACACTATTTCCTACACATATGAAGCATTAGAATTAAATTTCTTGAAAGTCGGGTGCTGCCAATGGGTGCAGTGCACAGCAGTATGGGCCTCGCGCCTTCCATTTTGAACACGTTTTGTGGGATATACAAGTTACTACAAACGAAAATTCGTTCACTACAATCCTCTACGCACTATTTCCTACACATATATTATCCACTAGAATTAAATTTCTTGAAAGTCGGGTGCTGCCAGTGGGTGCAGTGCACAGCAGTATGGGCCTCGCGCCTTCCATATTGAACACGTTTTGTGGGATATACAAGTTACTACATACGAATATTCGTTCACTACAAACCTCTACACACTATTTCCTACACATATCAAGCGTTAGAATTAAATTTCTTGAAAGTCGGGTGCTGCCTGTGGATGCAGTGCACAGCAGTATGGGCCTCGCGCCTTCCATTTTGAACACGTTTTGTGGGATATACAAGTAACTGCATACGAAAATTCGTTCACTACTTCCTACACATATCAAGCATTAGAATGAAATTTCTTGAAAGTCGGGTGCTGCCAGTTGCTGCAGTGCACAGGAGTATGGGCCTCGCGCCTTCCATTTTGAACACGTTTTTTGGGATATACAAGTTACTACATACGAAAATTCGTTCACTACAAACCTCTACACACTATTTCCTACACATATCAAGCATTAGAATGAAATTTCTTGAAAGTCGGGTGTTGCCAGTGGGTGCAGTGCACAGCACTATGGGCCTCGCGCCTTCCATTTTGAACACATTTTGTGGAATATACAAGTTACTACATACGAAAATTCGTTCACTACAAACCTCTACACACTATTTCCTACACATATCAAGCATTAGAATTAAATATCTTGAAAGTCGGGTGCTGCCAGTGGGTGCAGTGCACAGCAGTATGGGCCTCGCGCCTTCCATTTTGAACACGTTTTGTGGGATATACAAGTTACTACGTACGAAAATTCGTTCACTACAAATCTCTACACACTATGTCCTACACATATCAAGCATTAGAATGAAATTTCTTGAAAGTCGGGTGCTGACAGTGGGTGCAGTGCACAGCAGTATGGGCCTCGCGCCTTCCATTTTGAACACGTTTTGTGGGATATACAAGTTACTACATACGAAAATTCGTTCACTACAAACATCTACACACTATTTCCTACACATATCAAGCATTAGAATTACATTTCTTGAAAGTCGGGTGCTGCCAGTGGGTGCAGTGCACAGCAGTATGGGCCTCGCGCCTTCCATTTTGAACACGTTTTGTGGGATATACAAGTTACTACATACGAAAATTCGTTCACTACAAACCTCTACGCACTATTTCCTACACATATATTATCAACTAGAATTTAATTTCTTGGAAGTCGGGTGCTGCCAGTGGGTGCAGTGCACAGCAGTATGGGCCTCGCGCCTTCCACTTTGAACACTTTTTGTGAGATATACAAGTTACTACAAACGAAAATTCGTTCACTACAAACCTCTACACACTATGTCCTACACATATCGAGCATTAGAATTAAATTTCTTGAAAGTCGGGTGCTGCCAGTGGGTGCAGTGCACAGCAGTATGGGCCTCGCGCCTTCCATTTTGAACACGTTTTGTGGGATATACAAGTTACTACATAGGAAAATTCGTTCACTACAAACCTCTACACACTATTTCCTACACATATCAAGCATTATAATTAAATTTCTTGAATGTCGGGTGCTGCCAGTGGGTGCAGTGCACAGCAGTATGGGCCTCGCGCCTTCCATTTTGAACACGTTTTGTGGGATATACAAGTTACTACATACGAAAATTCGTTCACTACAAACCTCTACACACTATTTCCTACACATATGAAGCATTAGAATTAAATTTCTTGAAAGTCGGGTGCTGCCAATGGGTGCAGTGCACAGCAGTATGGGCCTCGCGCCTTCCATTTTGAACACGTTTTGTGGGATATACAAGTTACTACAAACGAAAATTCGTTCACTACAATCCTCTACGCACTATATCCTACACATATATTATCCACTAGAATTAAATTTCTTGAAAGTCGGGTGCTGCCAGTGGGTGCAGTGCACAGCAGTATGGGCCTCGCGCCTTCCATTTTGAACACGTTTTGTGGGATATACAAGTAACTGCATACGAAAATTCGTTCACTACTTCCTACACATATCAAGCATTAGAATGAAATTTCTTGAAAGTCGGGTGCTGCCAGTTGCTGCAGTGCACAGGAGTATGGGCCTCGCGCCTTCCATTTTGAACACGTTTTTTGGGATATACAAGTTACTACATACGAAAATTCGTTCACTACAAACCTCTACACACTATTTCCTACACATATCAAGCATTAGAATTAAATTTCTTGAAAGTCGGGTGCTGCCAGTGGGTGCAGTGCACAGCAGTATGGGCCTCGCGCCTTCCATTTTGAACACATTTTGTGGAATATACAAGTTACTACATACGAAAATTCGTTCACTACAAACCTCTACACACTATTTCCTACACGTATCAAGCATTAGAATGAAATTTCTTGAAAGTCGGGTGCTGCCAGTGGGTGCAGTGCACAGCAGTATGGGCCTCGCGCCTTCCATTTTGAACACGTTTTGTGGGATATACAAGTTACTACATACGAATATTCGTTCACTACAAACCTCTACACACTATTTCCTACACATATCAAGCGTTAGAATTAAATTTCTTGAAAGTCGGGTGCAGCCTGTGGGTGCAGTGCACAGCAGTATGGGCCTCGCGCCTTCCATTTTGAACACGTTTTGTGGGATATACAAGTAACTGCATACTAAAATTCGTTCACTACTTCCTACACATATCAAGCATTAGAATGAAATTTCTTGAATGTCGGGTGCTGCCAGTTGCTGCAGTGCACAGGAGTATGGGCCTCGCGCCTTCCATTTTGAACACGTTTTTTGGGATATACAAGTTACTACATACGAAAATTCGTTCACTACAAACCTCTACACACTATTTGCTACACATATCAAGCATTAGAATTAAATTTCTTGAAAGTCGGGTGCTGCCAGTGGGTGCAGTGCACAGCAGTATGGGCCCCGCGCCTTCCATTTTGAACACATTTTGTGGAATATACAAGTTACTACATACGAAAATTCGTTCACTACAAACCTCTACACACTATTTCCTACACGTATCAAGCATTAGAATGAAATTTCTTGAAAGTCGGGTGCTGCCAGTGGGTGCAGTGCACAGCAGTATGGGCCTCGCGCCTTCCATTTTGATCACGTTTTGTGGGATATACAAGTTACCACATACGAAAATTCGTTCACTACAAACCTCTACACACTATTTCCTACACATATCAAGCATTAGAATTAAATTTCTTGAAAGTCGGGTGCTGCCAGTGGGTGCAGTGCACAGCAGTATGGGCCTCGCGCCTTCCATTTTGAACACGTTTTGTGGGATATACAAGTTACTACGTACGAAAATTCGTTCACTACAAATCTCTACACACTATGTCCTACACATATCAAGCATTAGAATGAAATTTCTTGAAAGTCGGGTGCTGACAGTGGGTGCAGTGCACAGCAGTATGGGCCTCGCGCCTTCCATTTTGAACACGTTTTGTGGTATATACAAGTTACTACATACGAAAATTCGTTCACTACAAACCTCTACACACTATTTCCTACACATATCAAGCATTAGAATGAAATTTCTTGAAAGTCGGGTGCTGCCAGTGGGTGCAGTGCACAGCAGTATGGGCCTCGCGCCTTCCATTTTGAACACGTTTTGTGGGATATACAAGTTACTACGTACGAAAATTCGTTCACTACAAACCTCTACACACTATTTCCTACACATATCAAGCATTAGAATGAAATTTCTTGAAAGTCGGGTGCTGCCAGTGGGTGCAGTGCAGAGCAGTATGGGCCTCGCGCCTTCCATTTTGAACACGTTTTGTGGTATATACAAGTTACTACAAACGAAAATTCATTCACTACAAACCTCTACACACTATTTCCTACACATATCAAGCATTAGAATGAAATTTCTTGAAAGTCGGGTGCTGCCAGTGGGTGCAGTGCAGAGCAGTATGGGCCTCGCGCCTTCCATTTTGAACACGTTTTGTGGGATATACAAGTTACTACAAACGAAAATTCGTTCACTACAATCCTCTACGCACTATTTCCTACACATATATTATCCACTAGAATTAAATTTCTTGGAAGTCGGGTGCTGCCAGTGGGTGCAGTGCACAGCAGTATGGACCTCGCGCCTTCCATTGTGAACACGTTTTGTGGGATATACAAGTTACTACATACGAATATTCGTTCACTACAAACCTCTACACACTATTTCCTACACATATCAAGCGTTAGAATTAAATTTCTTGAAAGTCGGGTGCTGCCTGTGGGTGCAGTGCACAGCAGTATGGGCCTTGCACCTTCCATTTTGAACACGTTTTGTGGATATACAAGTAACTGCATACGAAAATTCGTTCACTACTTCCTACACATATCAAGCATTAGAATGAAATTTCTTGAAAGTCGGGTGCTGCCAGTGGGTGCAGTGCACAGCAGTATGGGCCACGCGCCTTCCATTTTGAACACGTTTTGTGGTATATACAAGTTACTACAAACGAAAATTCATTCACTACAAACCTATACACACTATTTCCTACACATATCAAGCATTAGAATTAAATTTCTTGAAAGTCGGTTGTTGCCAGTGGGTGCAGTGCACAGCAGTATGGGCCTCGCGCCTTCCATTTTGAACACGTTTTGTGGGATATACAAGTTACTACATACGAAAATTCGTTCACTACAAACCTCTACACACTATTTCCTACACATATGAAGCATTAGAATTAAATTTCTTGAAAGTCGGGTGCTGCCAATGGGTGCAGTGCACAGCAGTATGGGCCTCGCGCCTTCCATTTTGAACACGTTTTGTGGGATATACAAGTTACTACAAACGAAAATTCGTTCACTACAATCCTCTACGCACTATTTCCTACACATATATTATCCACTAGAATTAAATTTCTTGAAAGTCGGGTGCTGCCAGTGGGTGCAGTGCACAGCAGTATGGGCCTCGCGCCTTCCATATTGAACACGTTTTGTGGGATATACAAGTTACTACATACGAATATTCGTTCACTACAAACCTCTACACACTATTTCCTACACATATCAAGCGTTAGAATTAAATTTCTTGAAAGTCGGGTGCTGCCTGTGGGTGCAGTGCACAGCAGTATGGGCCTCGCGCCTTCCATTTTGAACACGTTTTGTGGGATATACAAGTAACTGCATACGAAAATTCGTTCACTACTTCCTACACATATCAAGCATTAGAATGAAATTTCTTGAAAGTCGGGTGCTGCCAGTTGCTGCAGTGCACAGGAGTATGGGCCTCGCGCCTTCCACTTTGAACACGTTTTTTGGGATATACAAGTTACTACATACGAAAATTCGTTCACTACAAACCTCTACACACTATTTCCTACACATATCAAGCATTAGAATGAAATTTCTTGAAAGTCGGGTGTTGCCAGTGGGTGCAGTGCACAGCACTATGGGCCTCGCGCCTTCCATTTTGAACACATTTTGTGGAATATACAAGTTACTACATACGAAAATTCGTTCACTACAAACCTCTACACACTATTTCCTACACATATCAAGCATTAGAATTAAATATCTTGAAAGTCGGGTGCTGCCAGTGGGTGCAGTGCACAGCAGTATGGGCCTCGCGCCTTCCATTTTGAACACGTTTTGTGGGATATACAAGTTACTACGTACGAAAATTCGTTCACTACAAATCTCTACACACTATGTCCTACACATATCAAGCATTAGAATGAAATTTCTTGAAAGTCGGGTGCTGCCAGTGGGTGCAGTGCACAGCAGTATGGGCCTCGCGCCTTCCATTTTGAACACGTTTTGTGGTATATACAAGTTACTACAAACGAAAATTCATTCACTACAAACCTCTACACACTATTTCCTACACATATCAAGCATTAGAATGAAATTTCTTGAAAATCGGGAGCTGCCAGTGGGTGCAGTGCACAGCAGTATGGGTCTCGCGCCTTCCATTTTGAACACGTTTTGTGGGATATACAAGTTACTACGTACGAAATTTCATTCACTACAAACCTCTACACACTATGACCTACACATATCAAGCATTAGAATGAAATTTCTTGAAAGTCGGGTGCTGCCAGTGGGTGCAGTGCACAGCAGTATGGGCCTCGCGCCTTCCATTTTGAACACGTTTTGTGGGATATACAAGTTACTACAAACGAAAATTCGTTCACTACAATCCTCTACGCACTATTTCCTACACATATATTATCCACTAGAATTAAATTTCTTGGAAGTCGGGTGCTGCCAGTGGGTGCAGTGCACAGCAGTATGGGCCTCGCGCCTTCCATTTTGAACACGTTTTGTGGGATATACAAGTTACTACATACGAATATTCGTTCACTACAAACCTCTACACACTATTTCCTACACATATCAAGCTTTAGAATTAAATTTCTTGAAAGTCGGATGCTGCCTGTGGGTGCAGTGCACAGAAGTATGGGCCTTGCGCCTTCCATTTTGAACACGTTTTGTGGATATACAAGTAACTGCATACGAAAATTCGTTCACTACTTCCTACACATATCAAGCATTAGAATGAAATTTCTTGAAAGTCGGGTGCTGCCAGTGGGTGCAGTGCACAGCAGTATGGGCCACGCGCCTTCCATTTTGAACACGTTTTGTGGTATATACAAGTTACTACAAACGAAAATTCATTCACTACAAACCTATACACACTATTTCCTACACATATCAAACATTAGAATTAAATTTCTTGAAAGTCGGTTGCTGCCAGTGGGTGCAGTGCACAGCAGTATGGGCCTCGCGCCTTCCATTTTGAACACGTTTTGTGGGATATACAAGTTACTACAAACGAAAAATCATTCACTACAAACCTCTACACACTATTTCCTACACATATCGAGCATTAGAATGAAATTTCTTGAAAGTAGGGTGCTGCCAGTGGGTGCAGTGCACAGCAGTATGGGCCTCGCGCCCTCCATATTGAACACATTTTGTGGAATATACAACTTACTACATACGAAAATTCGTTCACTACAAACCTCTACACACTATTTCCTACACGTATCAAGCATTAGAATGAAATTTCTTGAAAGTCAGGTGCTGCCAGTGGGTGCAGTGCACAGCAGTATGGGCCTCGCGCCTTCCATTTTGAACACGTTTTGTGGGATATACAAGTTACTACGTACGAAAATTCGTTCACTACAAACCTCTACACACCATGACCTACACATATCAAGCATTAGAATGAAATTTCTTGAAAGTCGGGTGCTGCCAGTGGGTGCAGTGCACAGCAGTATGGGCCTTGCGCCTTCCATTTTGAACACGTTTTGTGGGATATACAAGTTACTACAAACGAAAATTCGTTCACTACAATCCTCTACGCACTATTTCCTACACATATATTATCCACTAGAATTAAATTTCTTGGAAGTCGGGTGCTGCCAGTGGGTGCAGTGCACAGCAGTATGGGCCTCGCGCCTTCCATTTTGAACACGTTTTGTGGGATATACAAGTTACTACATACGAATATTCGTTCACTACAAACCTCTACACACTATTTCCTACACATATCAAGCGTTAGAATTAAATTTTTTGAAAGTCGGGTGCTGCCTGTGGGTGCAGTGCACAGCAGTATGGGCCTCGCGCCTTCCATTTTGAACACGTTTTGTGGGATATACAAGTTACTACAAACGAAAATTCGTTCACTACAATCCTCTACGCACTATTTCCTACACATATATTATCCAATAGAATTAAATTTCTTGGAAGTCGGGTGCTGCCAATGGGTGCAGTGCACAGCAGTATGGGCCTCGCGCCTTCCACTTTGAACACACTTTGTGGGATATACAAGTTACTACAAACGAAAATTCGTTCACTACAAACCTCTACGCACTATTTCCTACACATATATTATCCACTAGAATTAAATTTCTTGGATGTCGGGTGCTGCCAGTGGGTGCAGTGCACAGCAGTCTGGGCCTCGTGCCTTCCATTTTGAACACGTTTTGTGAGATATACAAGTTACTACAAACGAAAATTCGTTCACTACAAACCTCTACGCACTATTTCCTACACATATCAAGCATTAGAATTAAATTACTTGAAAGTCGGGTGCTGCCAGTGGGTGCAGTGCACAGCAGTATTGGCCTCGCGCCTTCCATTTTGAACACGTTTTGTGGTATATACAAGTTACTACAAACGAAAATTCATTCACTACAAACCTATACACACTATTTCCTACACATATCAAGCATTAGAATTAAATTTCTTGAGAGTCGGTTGTTGCCAGTGGGTGCAGTGCACAGCAGTATGGGCTTCGCGCCATCCATTTTGAACACGTTTTGTGGGATATACAAGTTACTACATACGAAAATTCGTTCACTACAAACCTCTACACACTATTTCCTACACATATGAAGCATTAGAATTAAATTTCTTGAAAGTTGGGTGCTGCCAATGGGTGCAGTGCACAGCAGTATGGGCCTCGCGCCTTCCATTTTGAACACGTTTTGTGGGATATACAAGTTACTACAAACGAAAATTCGTTCACTACACACCTCTACGCACTATTTCCTACACATATATTATCCAATAGAATTAAATTTCTTGGAAGTCGGGTGCTGCCAATGGGTGCAGTGCACAGCAGTCTGGGCCTCGTGCCTTCCATTTTGAACACGTTTTGTGAGATATACAAGTTACTACAAACGAAAATTCGTTCACTACAAACCTCTACGCACTATTTCCTACACATATCAAGCATTAGAATTAAATTACTTGAAAGTCGGGTGCTGCCAGTGGGTGCAGTGCACAGCAGTATTGGCCTCGCGCCTTCCATTTTGAACACGTTTTGTGGTATATACAAGTTACTAAAAACGAAAATTCATTCACTACAAACCTATACACACTATTTCCTACACATATCAAGCATTAGAATTAAATTTCTTGAAAGTCGGTTGTTGCCAGTGGGTGCAGTGCACAGCAGTATGGGCTTCGCGCCATCCATTTTGAACACGTTTTGTGGGATATACAAGTTACTACGTACGAAAATTCGTTCACTACAAACCTCTACATACTATGTCCTACACATATCAAGCATTAGAATGAAATTTCTTGAAAGTCGGGTGCTGCCAGTGGGTGCAGTGCACAGCAGTATGGGCCTCGCGCCTTCCATTTTGAACACGTTTTTTGGGATATACAAGTTACTACAAACGAAAATTCGTTCACTACAAACCTCTACACACTATTTCCTACACATATGAAGCATTAGAATTAAATTTCTTGAAAGTTGGGTGCTGCCAATGGGTGCAGTGCACTGCAGTATTGGCCTCGCGCCTTCCATTTTGAACACGTTTTGTGGGATATACAAGTTACTACAAACGAAAATTCGTTCACTACACACCTCTACGCACTATTTCCTACACATATATTATCCAATAGAATTAAATTTCTTGGAAGTCGGGTGCTGCCAATGGGTGCAGTGCACAGCAGTATGGGCCTCGCGCCTTCCACTTTGAACACACTTTGTGGGATATACAAGTTACTACAAACGAAAATTCGTTCACTACAAACCTCTACGCACTATTTCCTACACATATCAAGCATTAGAATTAAATTACTTGAAAGTCGGGTGCTGCCAGTGGGTGCAGTGCACAGCAGTATTGGCCTCGCGCCTTCCATTTTGAACACGTTTTGTGGTATATACAAGTTACTACAAACGAAAAATCATTCACTACAAACCTCTACACAATTTTTCCTACAAATATCAAGCATTAGAATTAAATTTCTTGAAAGTCGGGTGCTGCCAGTGGGTGCAGTGCACTGCAGTATGGGCCTCACGCCTTCCATTTTGAACACGTTTTGTGGGATATACAAGTTACTACAAACGAAAATTCGATCACTACAATCCTCTACGCACTATTTCCTACACATATATTATCCACTAGAATTAAATTTCTTGGAAGTCGGGTGCTGCCAGTGGGTGCAGTGCACAGCAGTATGGGCCTCGCGCCTTCCATTTTGAACACGTTTTGTGGGATATACAAGTTACTACATACGAATATTCGTTCACTACAAACCTCTACACACTATTTCCTACACGTATCAAGCGTTAGAATTAAATTTCTTGAAAGTCGGGTGCTGCCTGTGGGTGCAGTGCACAGCAGTATGGGCCTTGCGCCTTCCATTTTGAACACGTTTTGTGGATATACAAGTAACTGCATACGAAAATTCGTTCACTACTTCCTACACATATCAAGCATTAGAATGAAATTTCTTGAAAGTCGGGTGCTGCCAGTGGGTGCAGTGCACAGCAGTATGGGCCACGCGCCTTCCATTTTGAACACGTTTTGTGGTATATACAAGTTACTACAAACGAAAATTCATTCACTACAAACCTATACACACTATTTCCTACACATATCAAGCATTAGAATTAAATTTCTTGAAAGTCGGTTGTTGCCAGTGGGTGCAGTGCACAGCAGTATGGGCTTCGCGCCATCCATTTTGAACACGTTTTGTGGGATATACAAGTTACTACATACGAAAATTCGTTCACTACAAACCTCTACACACTATTTCCTACACATATGAAGCATTAGAATTAAATTTCTTGAACGTTGGGTGCTGCCAATGGGTGCAGTGCACAGCAGTATGGGCCTCGCGCCTTCCATTTTGAACACGTTTTGTGGGATATACAAGTTACTACAAACGAAAATTCGTTCACTACACACCTCTACGCACTATTTCCTACACATATATTATCCACTAGAATTAAATTTCTTGGATGTCGGGTGCTGCCAGTGGGTGCAGTGCACAGCAGTCTGGGCCTCGTGCCTTCCATTTTGAACACGTTTTGTGAGATATACAAGTTACTACAAACGAAAATTCGTTCACTACAAACCTCTACGCACTATTTCCTACACATATCAAGCATTAGAATTAAATTACTTGAAAGTCGGTTGCTGCCAGTGGGTGCAGTGCACAGCAGTATTGGCCTCGCGCCTTCCATTTTGAACACGTTTTGTAGTATATACAAGTTACAACAAACGAAAAATCATTCACTACAAACCTCTACACAATATTTCCTACAAATATCAAGCATTAGAATTAAATTTCTTGAAAGTCGGGTGCTGCCAGTGGGTGCAGTGCACTGCAGTATGGGCCTCACGCCTTCCATTTTGAACACGTTTTGTGGGATATACAAGTTACTACATACGAATATTCGTTCACTACAAACCTCTACACACTATTTCCTACACATATCAAGCGTTAGAATTAAATTTTTTGAAAGTCGGGTGCTGCCTGTGGGTGCAGTGCACAGCAGTATGGGCCACGCGCCTTCCATTTTGAACACGTTTTGTGGGATATACAAGTTACTACAAACGAAAATTCGTTCACTACAATCCTCTACGCACTATTTCCTACACATATATTATCCAATAGAATTAAATTTCTTGGAAGTCGGGTGCTGCCAATGGGTGCAGTGCACAGCAGTATGGGCCTCGCGCCTTCCACTTTGAACACACTTTGTGGGATATACAAGTTACTACAAACGAAAATTCGTTCACTACAAACCTCTACGCACTATTTCCTACACATATATTATCCACTAGAATTAAATTTCTTGGATGTCGGGTGCTGCC
Organism: Locusta migratoria; assembly: GCA_026315105.1. Taxonomy (NCBI): domain Eukaryota; kingdom Metazoa; phylum Arthropoda; class Insecta; order Orthoptera; family Acrididae; genus Locusta; species Locusta migratoria. Next base: position 800,585,486 of record CM048755.1, on the reverse strand, counting down.
AGTGGGTGCAGTGCACAGCAGTCTGGGCCTCGTGCCTTCCATTTTGAACACGTTTTGTGAGATATACAAGTTACTACAAACGAAAATTCGTTCACTACAAACCTCTACGCACTATTTCCTACACATATCAAGCATTAGAATTAAATTACTTGAAAGTCGGGTGCTGCCAGTGGGTGCAGTGCACAGCAGTATTGGCCTCGCGCCTTCCATTTTGAACACGTTTTGTGGTATATACAAGTTACTACAAACGAAAATTCATTCACTACAAACCTATACACACTATTTCCTACACATATCAAGCATTAGAATTAAATTTCTTGAGAGTCGGTTGTTGCCAGTGGGTGCAGTGCACAGCAGTATGGGCTTCGCGCCATCCATTTTGAACACGTTTTGTGGGATATACAAGTTACTACATACGAAAATTCGTTCACTACAAACCTCTACACACTATTTCCTACACATATGAAGCATTAGAATTAAATTTCTTGAAAGTTGGGTGCTGCCAATGGGTGCAGTGCACAGCAGTATGGGCCTCGCGCCTTCCATTTTGAACACGTTTTGTGGGATATACAAGTTACTACAAACGAAAATTCGTTCACTACACACCTCTACGCACTATTTCCTACACATATATTATCCAATAGAATTAAATTTCTTGGAAGTCGGGTGCTGCCAATGGGTGCAGTGCACAGCAGTCTGGGCCTCGTGCCTTCCATTTTGAACACGTTTTGTGAGATATACAAGTTACTACAAACGAAAATTCGTTCACTACAAACCTCTACGCACTATTTCCTACACATATCAAGCATTAGAATTAAATTACTTGAAAGTCGGGTGCTGCCAGTGGGTGCAGTGCACAGCAGTATTGGCCTCGCGCCTTCCATTTTGAACACGTTTTGTGGTATATACAAGTTACTAAAAACGAAAATTCATTCACTACAAACCTATACACACTATTTCCTACACATATCAAGCATTAGAATTAAATTTCTTGAAAGTCGGTTGTTGCCAGTGGGTGCAGTGCACAGCAGTATGGGCTTCGCGCCATCCATTTTGAACACGTTTTGTGGGATATACAAGTTACTACGTACGAAAATTCGTTCACTACAAACCTCTACATACTATGTCCTACACATATCAAGCATTAGAATGAAATTTCTTGAAAGTCGGGTGCTGCCAGTGGGTGCAGTGCACAGCAGTATGGGCCTCGCGCCTTCCATTTTGAACACGTTTTTTGGGATATACAAGTTACTACAAACGAAAATTCGTTCACTACAAACCTCTACACACTATTTCCTACACATATGAAGCATTAGAATTAAATTTCTTGAAAGTTGGGTGCTGCCAATGGGTGCAGTGCACTGCAGTATTGGCCTCGCGCCTTCCATTTTGAACACGTTTTGTGGGATATACAAGTTACTACAAACGAAAATTCGTTCACTACACACCTCTACGCACTATTTCCTACACATATATTATCCAATAGAATTAAATTTCTTGGAAGTCGGGTGCTGCCAATGGGTGCAGTGCACAGCAGTATGGGCCTCGCGCCTTCCACTTTGAACACACTTTGTGGGATATACAAGTTACTACAAACGAAAATTCGTTCACTACAAACCTCTACGCACTATTTCCTACACATATCAAGCATTAGAATTAAATTACTTGAAAGTCGGGTGCTGCCAGTGGGTGCAGTGCACAGCAGTATTGGCCTCGCGCCTTCCATTTTGAACACGTTTTGTGGTATATACAAGTTACTACAAACGAAAAATCATTCACTACAAACCTCTACACAATTTTTCCTACAAATATCAAGCATTAGAATTAAATTTCTTGAAAGTCGGGTGCTGCCAGTGGGTGCAGTGCACTGCAGTATGGGCCTCACGCCTTCCATTTTGAACACGTTTTGTGGGATATACAAGTTACTACAAACGAAAATTCGATCACTACAATCCTCTACGCACTATTTCCTACACATATATTATCCACTAGAATTAAATTTCTTGGAAGTCGGGTGCTGCCAGTGGGTGCAGTGCACAGCAGTATTGGCCTCGCGCCTTCCATTTTGAACACGTTTTGTGGGATATACAAGTTACTACATACGAATATTCGTTCACTACAAACCTCTACACACTATTTCCTACACGTATCAAGCGTTAGAATTAAATTTCTTGAAAGTCGGGTGCTGCCTGTGGGTGCAGTGCACAGCAGTATGGGCCTTGCGCCTTCCATTTTGAACACGTTTTGTGGATATACAAGTAACTGCATACGAAAATTCGTTCACTACTTCCTACACATATCAAGCATTAGAATGAAATTTCTTGAAAGTCGGGTGCTGCCAGTGGGTGCAGTGCACAGCAGTATGGGCCACGCGCCTTCCATTTTGAACACGTTTTGTGGTATATACAAGTTACTACAAACGAAAATTCATTCACTACAAACCTATACACACTATTTCCTACACATATCAAGCATTAGAATTAAATTTCTTGAAAGTCGGTTGTTGCCAGTGGGTGCAGTGCACAGCAGTATGGGCTTCGCGCCATCCATTTTGAACACGTTTTGTGGGATATACAAGTTACTACATACGAAAATTCGTTCACTACAAACCTCTACACACTATTTCCTACACATATGAAGCATTAGAATTAAATTTCTTGAACGTTGGGTGCTGCCAATGGGTGCAGTGCACAGCAGTATGGGCCTCGCGCCTTCCATTTTGAACACGTTTTGTGGGATATACAAGTTACTACAAACGAAAATTCGTTCACTACACACCTCTACGCACTATTTCCTACACATATATTATCCACTAGAATTAAATTTCTTGGATGTCGGGTGCTGCCAGTGGGTGCAGTGCACAGCAGTCTGGGCCTCGTGCCTTCCATTTTGAACACGTTTTGTGAGATATACAAGTTACTACAAACGAAAATTCGTTCACTACAAACCTCTACGCACTATTTCCTACACATATCAAGCATTAGAATTAAATTACTTGAAAGTCGGTTGCTGCCAGTGGGTGCAGTGCACAGCAGTATTGGCCTCGCGCCTTCCATTTTGAACACGTTTTGTAGTATATACAAGTTACAACAAACGAAAAATCATTCACTACAAACCTCTACACAATATTTCCTACAAATATCAAGCATTAGAATTAAATTTCTTGAAAGTCGGGTGCTGCCAGTGGGTGCAGTGCACTGCAGTATGGGCCTCACGCCTTCCATTTTGAACACGTTTTGTGGGATATACAAGTTACTACAAACGAAAATTCATTCACTACAAACCTCTACACACTATTTCCTACACATATCAAGCATTAGAATGAAATTTCTTAAAAGTAGGGTGCTGCCAGTGGGTGCAGTGCACAGCAGTATGGGCCTCGCGCCTTCCATATTGAACACATTTTGTGGAATATACAACTTACTACATACGAAAATTCGTTCACTACAAACCTCTACACACTATTTCCTACACGTGTCAAGCATTAGAATGAAATTTCTTGAAAGTCAGGTGCTGCCAGTGGGTGCAGTGCACAGCAGTATGGGCCTCGCGCCTTCCATTTTGAACACGTTTTGTGGGATATACAAGTTACTACGTACGAAAATTCGTTCACTACAAACCTCTACATACTATGTCCTACACATATCAAGCATTAGAATGAAATTTCTTGAAAGTCGGGTGCTGCCAGTGGGTGCAGTGCACAGCAGTATGGGCCTCGCGCCTTCCATTTTGAACACGTTTTTTGGGATATACAAGTTACTACAAACGAAAATTCGTTCACTACAATCCTCTACGCACTATTTCCTACACATATATTATCCACTAGAATTAAATTTCTTGGAAGTCGGGTGCTGCCAGTGGGTGCAGTGCACAGCAGTATTGGGCCTCGCGCCTTCCATTTTGAACACGTTTTGTGGGATATACAAGTTACTACATACGAATATTCGTTCACTACAAACCTCTACGCACTATTTCCTACACATATATTATCCACTAGAATTAAATTTCTTGGAAGTCGGGTGCTGCCAGTGGGTGCAGTGCACAGCAGCATGGGCCTCGCGCCTTCCATTTTGAACACGTCTTGTGGGATATACAAGTTACTACATACGAAAATTCGTTCACTACAAACCTCTGCACACTATTTCCTACACGTATCAAGCATTAGAATGAAATTTCTTGAAAGTCGGGTGCTGCCAGTAGGTGCAGTGCACAGCAGTATGGGCCTCGCGCCTTCCATTTTGATCACGTTTTGTGGGATATACAAGTTACTACAAACGAAAATTCGTTCACTACAATCCTCTACGCACTATTTCCTATACATATATTATCCACTAGAATTAAATTTCTTGGAAGTCGGGTGCTGCCAGTGGGTGCAGTGCACAGCAGTATGGGCCTCGCGCCTTCCATTTTGAACAAGTTATGTGGGATATACAAGTTACTACATACGAATATTCTTTCACTACACACCTCTACACACTATTTCCTACACATATCAAGCGTTAGAATTAAATTTCTTGAACGTCGGGTGCTGCCAGTGGGTGCAGTGCACAGCAGTATGGGCCTCGCGCCTTCCATTTTGAACACGTTTTGTGGGATATACAAGTTACTACATACGAAAATTCGTTCACTACAAACCTCTACGCACTATTTCCTACACATATATTATCCACTAGAATTTAATTTCTTGGAAGTCGGGTGCTGCCAGTGGGTGCAGTGCACAGCAGTATGGGCCTCGCGCCTTCCATTTTGAACACGTTTTGTGAGATATACAGATTACTACAAACGAAAATTCGTTCACTACAATCCTCTACACACTATGTCCTACACATATCGAGCATTAGAATTAAATTTTTTGAAAGTCAGGTGCTGCCAGTGGGTGCAGTGCACAGCAGTATGGGCCTCGCGCCTTCCATTTTGAACACGTTTTGTGGGATATACAAGTTACTACATACGAAAATTCGTTCACTACATACCTCTACACACTATGTCCTACACATATCAAGCATTAGAATGAAATTCCTTGAAAGTTGGGTGCTGCCAGTGGGTGCAGTGCACAGCAGTATGGGCCTCGCGCCTTCCATTTTGAACACGTTTTTTGGGATATACAAGTTACTACAAACGAAAATTCGTTCACTACAATCCTCTACGCACTATTTCCTACACATATATTATCCACTAGAATTAAATTTCTTGGAAGTCGGGTGCTGCCAGTGGGTGCAGTGCACAGCAGTATGGGCCTCGCGCCTTCCATTTTGAACACGTGTTGTGGGATATACAAGTTACTACATACGAAAATTCGTTCACTACAAACCTCTACACACTATGTCCTACACATATCAAGCATTAGAATGAAATTTCTTGAAAGTCGGGTGCTGCCAGTGGGTGCAGTGCACAGCAGTATGGGCCTCGCGCCTTCCATTTTGAACACGTTTTGTGGGATATACAAGTTACTACAAACGAAAATTCGTTCACTACAATCCTCTACGCACTATTTCCTACACATATATTATCCACTAGAATTAAATTTCTTGGAAGTCGGGTGCTGCCAGTGGGTGCAGTGCACAGCAGTATGGGCCTCGCCCCTTCCATTTTGAACACGTTTTGTGGGATATACAAGTTACTACATACGAATATTCGTTCACTACAAACCTCTACACACTATTTCCTACACATATCAAGCGTTAGAATTAAATTTCTTGAAAGTCGGGTGCTGCCTGTGGGTGCAGTGCACAGCAGTATGGGCCTTGCGCCTTCCATTTTGAACACGTTTTGTGGATATACAAGTAACTGCATACGAAAATTCGTTCACTACTTCCTACACATAACAAGCATTAGAATGAAATTTCTTGAAAGTCGGGTGCTGCCAGTGGGTGCAGTGCACAGCAGTATGGGCCAAGCGCCTCCCATTTTGAACACGTTTTGTGGTATATACAAGTTACTACAAACGAAAATTCATTCACTACAAACCTATACACACTATTTCCTACACATATCAAGCATTAGAATTAAATTTCTTGAAAGTCGGTTGTTGCCAGTGGGTGCAGTGCACAGCAGTATGGGCCTCGCGCCTTCCATTTTGAACACGTTTTGTGGGATATACAAGTTACTACATACGAAAATTCGTTCACTACAAACCTCTACACACTATTTCCTACACATATGAAGCATTAGAATTAAATTTCTTGAAAGTCGGGTGCTGCCAATGGGTGCAGTGCACAGCAGTATGGGCCTCGCGCCTTCCATTTTGAACACGTTTTGTGGGATATACAAGTTACTACAAACGAAAATTCGTTCACTACACACCTCTACGCACTATTTCCTACTCATATATTATCCAATTGAATTAAATTTCTTGGAAGTCGGGTGCTGCCAATGGGTGCAGTGCACAGCAGTATGGGCCTCGCGCCTTCCACTTTGAACACGCTTTGTGGGATATACAAGTTACTACAAACGAAAATTCGTTCACTACAAACCTCTACGCACTATTTCCTACACATATATTATCCACTAGAATTAAATTTCTTGGATGTCGGGTGCTGCCAGTGGGTGCAGTGCACAGCAATCTGGGCCTCGTGCCTTCCATTTTGAACACGTTTTGTGAGATATACAAGTTACTACAAACGAAAATTCGTTCACTACAAACCTCTACGCACTATTTCCTACACATATCAAGCATTAGAATTAAATTACTTGAAAGTCGGGTGCTGCCAGTGGGTGCAGTGCACAGCAGTATTGACCTCGCGCCTTCCATTTTGAACACGTTTTGTGGTATATACAAGTTACTACAAACGAAAAATCATTCACTACAAACCTCTACACAATATTTCCTACACATATCAAGCATTAGAATTAAATTTCTTGAAAGTCGGGTGCTGCCAATGGGTGCAGTGCACAGCAGTATGGGCCTCGCGCCTTCCATTTTGAACACGTTTTGTGGGATATACAAGTTACTGCATGCGAAAAATCGTTCACTACTTCCTACACATATCAAGCATTAGAATGAAATTTCTTGAAAGTCGGGTGCTGCCAGTGGGTGCAGTGCACAGCAGTATGGGCCCCGCGCCTTCCATTTTGAACACGTTTTGTGCTATATACAAGTTACTACAAACGAAAATTCATTCACTACAAACCTCTACACACTATTTCCTACACATATCAAGCATTAGAATGAAATTTCTTGAAAGTCGGGTGCTGCCAATAGGTGCAGTGCACTGCAGTATGGGCCTCACGCCTTCCATTTTGAACACGTTTTGTGGGATATACAAGTTACTACAAACGAAAATTCATTCACTACAAACCTCTACACACTATTTCCTACACATATCAAGCATTAGAATGAAATTTCTTGAAAGTAGGGTGCTGCCAGTGGGTGCAGTGCACAGCAGTATGGGCCTCGCGCCTTCCATATTGAACACATTTTGTGGAATATACAACTTACTACATACGATAATTCGTTCACTACAAACCTCTACACACTATATCCTACACGTATCAAGCATTAGAATGATATTTCTTGAAAGTCAGGTGCTGCCAGTGGGTGCAGTGCACAGCAGTATGGGCCACACGCCTTCCATTTGGAACACGTTTTGTGGGATATACAAGTTACTACGTACGAAAATTCGTTCACTACAAACCTCTACATACTATGTCCTACACATATCAAGCATTAGAATGAAATTTCTTGAAAGTCGGGTGCTGCCAGTAGGTGCAGTGCACAGCAGTATGGGCCTCGCACCTTCCATTTTGAACACGTTTTTTGGGATATACAAGTTACTACAAACGAAAATTCGTTCACTACAATCCTCTACGCACTATTTCCTACACATATATTATCCACTAGAATTAAATTTCTTGCAAGTCGGGTGCTGCCAGTGGGTGCAGTGCACAGCAGTATGGGCCTCGCGCCTTCCATTTTGAACACGTTTTGTGGGATATACAAGTTACTACATACGAATATTCGTTCACTACAAACCTCTACGCACTATTTCCTACACATATATTATCCACTAGAATTAAATTTCTTGGAAGTCGGGTGCTGCCAGTGGGTGCAGTGCACAGCAGTATGTGCCTCGCGCCTTCCATTTTGAACACGTTTTGTGGGATATACAAGTTACTACATACGAAAATTCGTTCACTACAAACCTCTACGCACTATTTCCTACACATATATTATCCACTAGAATTAAATTTCTTGGAAGTCGGGTGCTGCCAGTGGGTGCAGTGCACAGCAGTATGGGCCTCGCGCCTTCCATTTTGAACACGTTTTGAGAGATATACAAGTTACTACAAACGAAAATTCGTTCACTACAAACCTCTACACACTATGTCCTACACATATCGAGCATTAGCATTAAATTTCTTGAAAGTCGGGTGCTGCCAGTGGGTGCAGTGCACAGCAGTATGGGCCTCGCGCCTTCCATTTTGAACACGTTTTGTGGTATATACAAGTTACTACATACGAAAATTCGTTCACTACAAACCTCTACACACTATTTCCTACACATTTCAAGCATTAAAATGAAATTTCTTGAAAGTCAGGTGCTGCCAGTGGGTGCAGTGCACAGCAGTATGGGCCTCGCGCCTTCCATTTTGAACACGTTTTGTGGGATATACAAGTAACTGCATACGAAAATTCGTTCACTACTTCCTACACATATCAAGCATTAGAATGAAATTTCTTGAAAGTCGGGTGCGGCCAGTTGCTGCAGTGCACAGCAGTATGGGCCTCGCGCCTTCCATTTTGAACACGTTTTGTGGTATATACAAGTTACTACATACGAAAATTCGTTCACTACAAACCTCTACACACTATTTCCTACACCTATCAAGCATTAGAATAAAATTTCTTGAAAGTCGGGTGCTGCCAGTGGGTGCAGTGCACAGCAGTATGGGCCACGCGCCTTCCATTTTGAACACGTTTTGTGGTATATACAAGTTACTACAAACGAAAATTCATTCACTACAAACCTATACACACTATTTCCTACACATATCAAGCATTAGAATTAAATTTCTTGAAAGTCGGTTGCTGCCAGTGGGTGCAGTGCACAGCAGTATGGGCCTCGCGCCTTCCAATTTGAACACGCTTTGTGGGGTATACAAGTTACTACAAACGAAAATTCGTTCACTACAAACCTCTACGCACTATTTCCTACACATATATTATCCACTAGAATTAAATTTCTTGAAAGTCGGGTGCTGCCAGTGGGTGAAGTGCACAGCAGTATTGGCCTCGCGCCTTCCATTTTGAACACGTTTTGTGGTATATACAAGTTACTACAAACGAAAATTCATTCACTACAAACCTCTACACACTATTTCCTACACATATCAAGCATTAGAATTAAATTTCTTGAAAGTCGGGTGCTGCCAATGGGTGCAATGCACAGCAGTATGGGCCTCGCGCCTTCCATTTTGAACACGTTTTGTGGGATATACAAGTTACGACAAACGAAAATTCGTTCACTACAAAACTCTACACACTATGTCCTACACATATCGAGCATTAGAATTAAATTTTTTGGAAGTCGGGTGCTGCCAGTGGGTGCAGTGCACAGCAGTATGGGCCTCGCGCCTTCCAATTTGAACACGTTTTGTGGGATATACAAGTTACTACATACGAAAATTCGTTCACTACAAACCTCTACACACTATTTCCTACACATATCAAGCATTAGAATTAAATTTCTTGAACGTCGGGTGCTGCCAGTGGGTGCAGTGCACAGCAGTATGGGCCTCGCGCCTTCCATTTTGAACACGTTTTGTGGTATATACAAGTTACTACAAACGAAAAGTCGTTGACTACAAACCTCTACGCACTATTTCCTACACATATATTATCCACTAGAATTAAATTTCTTGGAAGTCGGGTGCTGCCAGTGGGCGCAGTGACAGCAGTATGGGCCTCTCGCCTTCCATTTTGAAAACGTTTTGTGGGATATACAAGTTACTACATACGAATATTCGTTCACTACAAACCTCTACACACTATTTCCTACACATATCAAGCGTTAGAATTAAATTTCTTGAAAGTCGGGTGCTGCCTGTGGGTGCAGTGCACAGCAGTATGGGCCTCGCGCCTTCCATTTTGAACACGTTTTGTGGGATATACAAGTAACTGCATACGAAAATTCGTTCACTACTTCCTACACATATCAAGCATTAGAATGAAATTTCTTGAAAGTCGGGTGCTGCCAGTTGCTGCAGTGCACAGCAGTATGGGCCTCGCGCCTTCCATTTTGAACACGTTTTGTGGTATATACAAGTTACTACATACGAAAATTCGTTCACTACAAACCTCTACACACTATTTCCTACACATATCAAGCATTAGAATAAAATTTCTTGAAAGTCGGGTGCTGCCAGTGGTTGCAGTGCACAGAAGTATGGGCCACGCGCCTTCCATTTTGAACACGTATTGTGGTATATACAAGTTACTACAAACGAAAATTCATTCACTACAAACCTATACACACTATTTCCTACACATATCAAGCATTAGAATTAAATTTCTTGAAAGTCGGGTGCTGCCAATGGGTGCAATGCACAGCAGTATGGGCCTCGCGCCTTCCATTTTGAACACGTTTTGTGGGATATACAAGTTACTACAAACGAAATTTCGTTCACTACAAACCTCTACTCACTATTTCCTACACATATCAAGCATTAGAATGACATTTCTTTAAAGTCGGGTGCTGCCAATGGGTGCAGTGCTCTGCAGTATGGGCCTCGCGGCTTCCATTTTGAACACGTTTTGTGGGATATACAAGTTACTACATACGAAAATTCATTCACTACTTACTACACATATCAAGCATTAGAATGAAATTTCTTGAAAGTCGGGTGCTGCCAGTGGTTGCAGTGCACAGCAGTATGGGCCCCGCACCTTCCATTTTGAACACGTTTTGTGCTATATACAAGTTACTACAAACGAAAATTCATTCACTACAAACCTCTACACACTATTTCCTACACATATCAAGCATTAGAATTAAATTTCCTGAAAGTCGGGTGCTGCCAGTGGGTGCAGTGCACAGCAGTATGGGCCTCGCGCCTTCCATTTTGAACACGTTTTGTGGGATATACAAGTTACTACATACGAAAATTCGTTCACTACAAACCTCTACACACTATTTCCTACACATATCAAGCATTAGAATTAAATTTCTTGAAAGTCGGGTGCTGCCAGTGGGTGCAGTGCACAGCAGTATGGGCCTCGCACCTCCCATTTTGAACACGTTTTGTGGTATATACAAGTTACTACATACGAAAATTCGTTCACTACAAACCTCTACACACTATTTCCTACACATATCAAGCATTAGAATTAAATTTCTTGAAAGTCGGGTGCTGCCAGTGGGTGCAGTGCACAGTAGTATGGGCCTCTCGCCTTCCACTTTGAACACGTTTTGTGGGATATACAAGTTACTACAAACGAAAATTCGTTCACTACAAACCTCTACACACTATTTCCTACACATATCAAGCATTAGAATTAAATTTCTTGAAAGTCGGGTGCTGCCAATGGGTGCAATGCACAGCAGTATGGGTCTCGCGCCTTCCATTTTGAACACGTTTTGTGGGATATACAAGTTACTACAAACGAAAATTCGTTCACTACAAACCTCTACGCACTATTTCCTACACATATATTATCCACTAGAATTAAATTTCCTGGAATTCGGGTGCTGCCAGTGGGTGCAGTGCACAGCAGTATGGGCCTCGCGCCTTCCATTTTGAAAACATTTTGTGGAATATACAAGTTACTACATACGAAAATTCGTTCACTACAAACCTCTACACACTATTTCCTACACATATCAAGCATTAGAATTAAATTTCTTGAAAGTCGGGTGCTGCCAGTGGGTGCAGTGCACAGCAGTATGGGCCTCGCGCCTTCCATTATGAACACGTTTTTTGGGATATACAAGTTACTACAAACGAAAATTCGTTCACTACAATCCTCTACGCTCTATTTCCTACACATATATTATCCACTAGAATTAAATTTCTTGGAAGTCGGGTGCTGCCAGTGGGTGCAGTGCACAGCAGTATGGGCCTCGCGCCTTCCATTTTGAAAACATTTTGTGGAATATACAAGTTACTACATACGAAAATTCGTTCACTACAATCCTCTACACACTATTTCCTACACATATCAAGCATTAGAATTAAATTTCTTGAAAGTCGGGTGCTGCCAGTGGGTGCAGTGCACAGCAGTATGGGACTCGCGCCTTCCATTTTTAACACGTTTTTTTGATATACAAGTTACTACAAACGAAAATTCGTTCACTACAATCCTCTACGCTCTATTTCCTACACATATATTATCCACTAGAATTAAATTTTTTGGAAGTCGTGTGCTGCCAGTGGGTGCAGTGCACAGCAGTATGGGCCTCGCGCCTTCCATTTTGAAAACATTTTGTGGAATATACAAGTTACTACATACGAAAATTCGTTCACTACAAACCTCTACACACTATTTCCTACACATATCAAGCATTAGAATTAAATTTCTTGAAAGTCGGGTGCTGCCAGTGGGTGCAGTGCACAGTAGTATGGGTTTCTCGCCTTCCACTTTGAACACGTTTTGTGGGATATACAAGTTACTACAAACGAAAATTCGTTCACTACAAACCTCTACACACTATTTCCTACACATATCAAGCATTAGAATTAAATTTCTTGAATGTCGGGTGCTGCCAATGGGTGCAATGCACAGCAGTATGGGCCTCGCGCCTTCCATTTTGAACACGTTTTGTGGGATATACAAGTTACTACATACGAATATTCGTTCACTACAAACCTCTACACACTATTTCCTACACATATCAAGCATTAGAATTAAATTTCTTGAAAGTCGGGTGCTGCCAGTGGGTGCAGTGCACAGCAGTATGGGCCTCGCGCCTTCCATTTTGAACACGTTTTTTGGGATATACAAGTTACTACAAACGAAAATTCGTTCACTACAATCCTCTACGCTCTATTTCCTACACATATGTTATCCACTAGAATTAAATTTCTTGGAAGTCGGGTGCTGCCAGTGGGTGCAGTGCACAGCAGTATGGGCCTCGCGCCTTCCATTTTGAAAACATTTTGTGGAATATACAAGTTACTACATACGAAAATTCGTTCACTACAAACCTCTACACACTATTTCCTACACATATCAAGCATTAGAATTAAATTTCTTGAAAGTCGGGTGCTGCCAGTGGGTGCAGTGCACTGCAGTATGGGCCTCGCGCCTTCCATTTTTAACACGTTTTTTGGGATATACAAGTTACTACAAACGAAAATTCGTTCACTACAATCCTCTACGCTCTATTTCCTACACATATATTATCCACTAGAATTAAATTTTTTGGAAGTCGGGTGCTGCCAGTGGGTGCAGTACACAGCAGTATGGGCCTCGCGCCTTCCATTTTGAAAACATTTTGTGGAATATACAAGTTACTACATACGAAAATTCGTTCACTACAAACCTCTACACACTATTTCCTACACATATCAGGCATTAGAATTAAATTTCTTGAAAGTCGGGTGCTGCCAGTGGGTGCAGTGCACAGCAGTATGGGCTTCGCGCCTTCCATTTTGAACACGTATTTGGGATATCCAAGTTACTACAAACGAAAATTCGTTCACTACAATCCTCTACGCTCTATTTCCTACACATATATTATCCACTAGAATTAAATTTCATGGAAGTCGGGTGCTGCCAGTGGGTGCAGTGCACAGCAGTATGGGCCTCGCGCCTTCCATTTTGAAAACATTTTGTGGAATATACAAGTTACTACATACGAAAATTCGTTCACTACAAACCTCTACACACTATTTCCTACACATATCAAGCATTAGAATTAAATTTCTTGAAAGTAGGGTGCTGCCAGTGGGTGCAGTGCACAGCAGTATGGGCCTCTCGCCTTCCATTTTGAACACGTTTTATGGTATATACAAGTTACTACAAACGATAATTCATTCACTACAAACCTATACACACTATTTCCTACACATATCAAGCATTAGAATTAATGTTCTTGAAAGTCGGTTGCTGCCAGTGGGTGCAGTGCACAGCAGTATGGGCCTCGCACTTTCCATTTTGAACACGTTTTGTGGGATATACAAGTTACTACATACGAAAATTCGTTCACTACAAACCTCTGCACACTATTTCCTACACATATCAAGCATTAGAATTAAATTTCTTGAAATTCGGGTGCTGCCAATGGGTGCAGTGCACAGCAGTATGGGCCTCGCGCCTTCCACTTTGAACACGCTTTGTGGGATATACAAGTTACTACAAACGAAAATTCGTTCAATACAAACCTCTACACACTATTTCCTACACATATCAAGCATTAGAATTAAATTTCTTGAAAGTCGGGTGCTGCCAGTGGGTGCAGTGCACAGCAGTATTGGCGTCGCGCCTTCCATTTTGAACACGTTTTGTGGTATATACAAGTTACTACAAACGAAAATTCATTCACTACAAACCTCTACACACTATTTCCTACACATATCAAGCATTAGAATGAAATTTCTTGAAAGTCTGGTGCTGCCAGTGGTTGCAGTGCACAGCAGTATGGGCCCCGCACCTTCCATTTTGAACACGTTTTGTGCTATATACAAGTTACTACAAACGAAAATTCATTCACTACAAACCTCTACACACTATTTCCTACACATATCAAGCATTAGAATTAAATTTCCTGGAATTCGGGTGCTGCCAGTGGGTGCAGTGCACAGCAATATGGGCATCGCGCCTTCCATTTTGAAAACATTTTGTGGAATATACAAGTTACTACATACGAAAATTCGTTCACTACAAACCTCTACACACTATTTCCTACACATATCAAGCATTAGAATTAAATTTCTTGAAAGTCGGGTGCTGCCAGTGGGTGCAGTGCACAGCAGTATGGGCCTCGCGCCTTCCATTTTGAAAACATTTTGTGGAATATACAAGTTACTACATACGAAAATTCGTTCACTACAAACCTCTACACACTATTTCCTACACATATCAAGCATTAGAATTAAATTTCTTGAAAGTCGGGTGCTGCCAGTGGGTGCAGTGCACAGCAGTATGAGCCTCGCGCCTTCCATTTTTAACACGTTTTTTGGGATATACAAGTTACTACAAACGAAAAATCGTTCACTACAATCCTCTACGCTCTATTTCCTACACATATATTATCCACTAGAATTAAATTTTTTGGAAGTCGGGTGCTGCCAGTGGGTGCAGTGCACAGCAGTATGGGCCTCGCGCCTTCCATTTTGAAAACATTTTGTGGAATATACAAGTTACTACATACGAAAATTCGTTCACTACACACCTCTACACACTATTTCCTACACATATCAAGCATTAGAATTAAATTTCTTGAAAGTCGGGTGCTGCCAGTGGGTGCAGTGCACAGTAGTATGGGCCTCTCGCCTTCCACTTTGAACACGTTTTGTGGGATATACAAGTTACTACAAACGAAAATTCGTTCACTACAAACCTCTACACACTATTTCCTACACATATCAAGCATTACAATTAAATTTCTTGAATGTCGGGTGCTGCCAATGGGTGCAATGCACAGCAGTATGGGCCTCGCGCCTTCCATTTTGAACACGTTTTGTGGGATATACAAGTTACTACAAACGAAAATTCGTTCACTACAAACCTCTACGCACTATTTCCTACACATATATTATCCACTAGAATTAAATTTCCTGGAATTCGGGTGCTGCCAGTGGGTGCAGTGCACAGCAGTATGGGCCTCGCGCCTTCCATTTTGAAAACATTTTGTGGAATATACAAGTTACTACATACGAAAATTCGTTCACTACAACCCTCTACACACTATTTCCTACACATATCAAGCATTAGAATTAAATTTCTTGAAAGTCGGGTGCTGCCAGTGGGTGCAGTGCACAGCAGTATGGGCCTCGCGCCTTCCATTATGAACACGTTTTTTGGGATATACAAGTTACTACAAACGAAAATTCGTTCACTACAATCCTCTACGCTCTATTTCCTACACATATATTATCCACTAGAATTAAATTTCTTGGAAGTCGGGTGCTGCCAGTGGGTGCAGTGCACAGCAGTATGGGCCTCGCGCCTTCCATTTTGAAAACATTTTGTGGAATATACAAGTTACTACATACGAAAATTCGTTCACTACAAACCTCTACACACTATTTCCTACACATATCAAGCATTAGAATTAAATTTCTTGAAAGTCGGGTGCTGCCAGTGGGTGCAGTGCACAGCAGTATGGGCCTCGCGCCTTCCATTTTTAACACGTTTTTTGGGATATACAAGTTACTACAAACGAAAATTCGTTCACTACAATCCTCTACGCTCTATTTCCTACACATATATTACCCACTAGAATTAAATTTTTTGGAAGTCGGGTGCTGCCAGTGGGTGCAGTGCACAGCAGTATGGGCCTCGCGCCTTCCATTTTGAAAACATTTTGTGGAATATACAAGTTACTACATACGAAAATTCGTTCACTACAAACCTCTACACACTATTTCCACCACATATCAAGCATTAGAATTAAATTTCTTGAAAGTCGGGTGCTGCCAGTGGGTGCAGTGCACAGCAGTATGGGCCTCGCGCCTTCCATTTTGAACACGTTTTTTGGGATATACAAGTTACTACATACGAAAATTCGTTCACTACAAACCTCTGCACACTATTTCCTACACATATCAAGCATTAGAATTAAATTTCTTGAAATTCGGGTGCTGCCAATGTGTGCAGTGCACAGCAGTATGGGCCTCGCGCCTTCCACTTTGAACACGCTTTGTGGGATATACAAGTTACTAAAAACGAAAATTCGTTCACTACAAACCTCTACGCACTATTTGCTACACATATATTATCCACTAGAATTAATTTTCATGGAAGTCGGGTGCTGCCAGTGGGTGCAGTGCACAGCAGTCTGGGCCTCGTGCCTTCCATTTTGAACACGTTTTGTGAGATATACAAGTTACTACAAACGAAAATTCGTTCAATACAAACCTCTACACACTATTTCCTACACATATCAAGCATTAGAATTAAATTTCTTGAAAGTCGGGTGCTGCCAGTGGGTGCAGTGCACAGCAGTACTGGCCTCGCGCCTTCCATTTTGAACACGTTTTGTGGTATATACAAGTTACTACAAACGAAAATTCATTCACTACAAACCTCTACACACTATTTCCTACACATATCAAGCATTAGAATGAAATTTCTTGAAAGTCTGGTGCTGCCAGTGGTTGCAGTGCACAGCAGTATGGGCCCCGCACCTTCAATTTTGAACACGTTTTGTGCTATATACAAGTTACTACAAACGAAAATTCATTCACTACAAACCTCTACACACTATTTCCTACACATATCAAGCATTAGAATTAAATTTCCTGGAATTCGGGTGCTGCCAGTGGGTGCAGTGCACAGCAATATGGGCCTCGCGCCTTCCATTTTGAAAACATTTTGTGGAATATACAAGTTACTACATACGAAAATTCGTTCACTACAAACCTCTACACACTATTTCCTACACATATCAAGCATTAGAATTAAATTTCTTGAAAGTCGGGTGCTGCCAGTGGGTGCAGTGCACAGCAGTATGGGCCTCGCGCCTTCCATTTTGAAAACATTTTGTGGAATATACAAGTTACTACATACGAAAATTCGTTCACTACAAACCTCTACACACTATTTCCTACACATATCAAGCATTAGAATTAAATTTCTTGAAAGTCGGGTGCTGCCAGTGGGTGCAGTGCACAGCAGTATGAGCCTCGCGCCTTCCATTTTTAACACGTTTTTTGGGATATACAAGTTACTACAAACGAAAATTCGTTCACTACAATCCTCTACGCTCTATTTCCTACACATATATTATCCACTAGAATTAAATTTTTTGGAAGTCGGGTGCTGCCAGTGGGTGCAGTGCACAGCAGTATGGGCCTCGCGCCTTCCATTTTGAAAACATTTTGTGGAATATACAAGTTACTACATACGAAAATTCGTTCACTACAAACCTCTACACACTATTTCCTACACATATCAAGAGTTAGAATTAAATTTCTTGAAAGTCGGGTGCTGCCAGTGGGTGCAGTGCACAGTAGTATGGGCCTCTCGCCTTCCACTTTGAACACATTTTGTGGGATATACAAGTTACTACAAACGAAAATTCGTTCACTACAAACCTCTACACACTATTTCCTACACATATCAAGCATTAGAATTAAATATCTTGAAAGTCGGGTGCTGCCAATGGGTGCAATGCACAGCAGTATGGGCCTCGCGCCTTCCATTTTGAACACGTTTTGTGGGATATACAAGTTACTACAAACGAAAATTCGTTCACTACAAACCTCTACGCACTATTTCCTACACATATATTATCCACTAGAATTAAATTTCCTGGAATTCGGGTGCTGCCAGTGGGTGCAGTGCACAGCAGTATGGGCCTCGCGCCTTCCATTTTGAAAACATTTTGTGGAATATACAAGTTACTACATACGAAAATTCGTTCACTACAAACCTCTACACACTATTTCCTACACATATCAAGCATTCGAATTAAATTTCTTGAAAGTCGGGTGCTGCCAGTGGGTGCAGTGCACAGCAGTATGGGCCTCGCGCCTTCCATTTTGAAAACATTTTGTGGAATATACAAGTTACTACATACGAAAATTCGTTCACTACAAACTTCTACACACTATTTCCACCATATATCAAGCATTAGAATTAAATTTCTTGAAAGTCGGGTGCTGCCAGTGGGTGCAGTGCACAGCAGTATGGGCCTCGCGCCTTCCATTTTGAACACGTTTTTTGGGATATACAAGTTACTACAAACGAAAATTCGTTCACTACAATCCTCTACGCTCTATTTCCTACACATATATTATCCACTAGAATTAAATTTCTTGGAAGTCGGGTGCTGCCAGTGGGTGCAGTGCACAGCAGTATGGGCCTCGCGCCTTCCATTTTGAAAACATTTTGTGGAATATACAAGTTACTACATACGAAAATTCGTTCACTAAAAACCTCTACACACTATTTCCTACACATATCTAGCATTAGAATTAAATTTCTTGAAAGTCGGGTGCTGCCAGTGGGTGCAGTGCACAGCAGTATGGGCCTCGCGCCTTCCAATTTGAACACATTTTTTGGGATATACAAGTTACTACAAACGAAAATTCGTTCACTACAATCCTCTACGCTCTATTTCCTACACATATATTATCCACTAGAATTAAATATCTTGGAAGTCGGGTGCTGCCAGAGGGTGCAGTGCACAGCAGTATGGGCCTCGCGCCTTCCATTTTGAAAACATTTTGTGGAATATACAAGTTACTACATACGAAAATTCGTTCACTACAACCCTCTACACACTATTTCCTACACATATCAAGCATTAGAATTAAATTTCTTGAAAGTCGGGTGCTGCCAGTGGGTGCAGTGCACAGCAGTATGGGCCTCGCGCCTTCCATTATGAACACGTTTTTTGGGATATACAAGTTACTACAAACGAAAATTCGTTCACTACAATCCTCTACGCTCTATTTCCTACACATATATTATCCACTAGAATTAAATTTCTTGGAAGTCGGGTGCTGCCAGTGGGTGCAGTGCACAGCAGTATGGGCCTCGCGCCTTCCATTTTGAAAACATTTTGTGGAATATACAAGTTACTACATACGAAAATTCGTTCACTACAAACCTCTACACACTATTTCCTACACATATCAAGCATTAGAATTAAATTTCTTGAAAGTCGGGTGCTGCCAGTGGGTGCAGTGCACAGCAGTATGGGCCTCGCGCCTTCCATTTTTAACACGTTTTTTGGGATATACAAGTTACTACAAACGAAAATTCGTTCACTACAATCCTCTACGCTCTATTTCCTACACATATATTACCCACTAGAATTAAATTTTTTGGAAGTCGGGTGCTGCCAGTGGGTGCAGTGCACAGCAGTATGGGCCTCGCGCCTTCCATTTTGAAAACATTTTGTGGAATATACAAGTTACTACATACGAAAATTCGTTCACTACAAACCTCTACACACTATTTCCACCACATATCAAGCATTAGAATTAAATTTCTTGAAAGTCGGGTGCTGCCAGTGGGTGCAGTGCACAGCAGTATGGGCCTCGCGCCTTCCATTTTGAACACGTTTTTTGGGATATACAAGTTACTACATACGAAAATTCGTTCACTACAAACCTCTGCACACTATTTCCTACACATATCAAGCATTAGAATTAAATTTCTTGAAATTCGGGTGCTGCCAATGTGTGCAGTGCACAGCAGTATGGGCCTCGCGCCTTCCACTTTGAACACGCTTTGTGGGATATACAAGTTACTAAAAACGAAAATTCGTTCACTACAAACCTCTACGCACTATTTGCTACACATATATTATCCACTAGAATTAATTTTCATGGAAGTCGGGTGCTGCCAGTGGGTGCAGTGCACAGCAGTCTGGGCCTCGTGCCTTCCATTTTGAACACGTTTTGTGAGATATACAAGTTACTACAAACGAAAATTCGTTCAATACAAACCTCTACACACTATTTCCTACACATATCAAGCATTAGAATTAAATTTCTTGAAAGTCGGGTGCTGCCAGTGGGTGCAGTGCACAGCAGTACTGGCCTCGCGCCTTCCATTTTGAACACGTTTTGTGGTATATACAAGTTACTACAAACGAAAATTCATTCACTACAAACCTCTACACACTATTTCCTACACATATCAAGCATTAGAATGAAATTTCTTGAAAGTCTGGTGCTGCCAGTGGTTGCAGTGCACAGCAGTATGGGCCCCGCACCTTCAATTTTGAACACGTTTTGTGCTATATACAAGTTACTACAAACGAAAATTCATTCACTACAAACCTCTACACACTATTTCCTACACATATCAAGCATTAGAATTAAATTTCCTGGAATTCGGGTGCTGCCAGTGGGTGCAGTGCACAGCAATATGGGCCTCGCGCCTTCCATTTTGAAAACATTTTGTGGAATATACAAGTTACTACATACGAAAATTCGTTCACTACAAACCTCTACACACTATTTCCTACACATATCAAGCATTAGAATTAAATTTCTTGAAAGTCGGGTGCTGCCAGTGGGTGCAGTGCACAGCAGTATGGGCCTCGCGCCTTCCATTTTGAAAACATTTTGTGGAATATACAAGTTACTACATACGAAAATTCGTTCACTACAAACCTCTACACACTATTTCCTACACATATCAAGCATTAGAATTAAATTTCTTGAAAGTCGGGTGCTGCCAGTGGGTGCAGTGCACAGCAGTATGAGCCTCGCGCCTTCCATTTTTAACACGTTTTTTGGGATATACAAGTTACTACAAACGAAAATTCGTTCACTACATTCCTCTACGCTCTATTTCCTACACATATATTATCCACTAGAATTAAATTTTTTGGAAGTCGGGTGCTGCCAGTGGGTGCAGTGCACAGCAGTATGGGCCTCGCGCCTTCCATTTTGAAAACATTTTGTGGAATATACAAGTTACTACATACGAAAATTCGTTCACTACAAACCTCTACACACTATTTCCTACACATATCAAGAGTTAGAATTAAATTTCTTGAAAGTCGGGTGCTGCCAGTGGGTGCAGTGCACAGCAGTATGGGCCTCGCGCCTTCCATTTTGAAAACATTTTGTGGAATATACAAGTTACTACATACGAAAATTCGTTCACTACAAACCTCTACACACTATTTCCTACACATATCAAGCATTCGAATTAAATTTCTTGAAAGTCGGGTGCTGCCAGTGGGTGCAGTGCACAGCAGTATGGGCCTCGCGCCTTCCATTTTGAAAACATTTTGTGGAATATACAAGTTACTACATACGAAAATTCGTTCACTACAAACTTCTACACACTATTTCCACCATATATCAAGCATTAGAATTAAATTTCTTGAAAGTCGGGTGCTGCCAGTGGGTGCAGTGCACAGCAGTATGGGCCTCGCGCCTTCCATTTTGAACACGTTTTTTGGGATATACAAGTTACTACAAACGAAAATTCGTTCACTACAATCCTCTACGCTCTATTTCCTACACATATATTATCCACTAGAATTAAATTTCTTGGAAGTCGGGTGCTGCCAGTGGGTGCAGTGCACAGCAGTATGGGCCTCGCGCCTTCCATTTTGAAAACATTTTGTGGAATATACAAGTTACTACATACGAAAATTCGTTCACTAAAAACCTCTACACACTATTTCCTACACATATCTAGCATTAGAATTAAATTTCTTGAAAGTCGGGTGCTGCCAGTGGGTGCAGTGCACAGCAGTATGGGCCTCGCGCCTTCCAATTTGAACACATTTTTTGGGATATACAAGTTACTACAAACGAAAATTCGTTCACTACAATCCTCTACGCTCTATTTCCTACACATATATTATCCACTAGAATTAAATATCTTGGAAGTCGGGTGCTGCCAGAGGGTGCAGTGCACAGCAGTATGGGCCTCGCGCCTTCCATTTTGAAAACATTTTGTGGAATATACAAGTTACTACATACGAAAATTCGTTCACTACAAACCTCTACACACTATTTCCTACACATATCAAGCATTAGAATTAAATTTCTTGAAAGTCGGGTGCTGCCAGTGGGTGCAGTGCACAGCAGTATGGGCCTCGCGCCTTCCATTTTGAACACGTTTTTTGGGATATACAAGTTACTACAAACGAAAATTCGTTCACTACAATCCTCTACGCTCTATTTCCTACACATATATTATCCACTAGAATTAAATTTCTTGGAAGTCGGGTGCTGCCAGTGGGTGCAGTGCACAGCAGTATGGGCCTCGCGCCTTCCATTTTGAAAACATTTTGTGGAATATACAAGTTACTACATACGAAAATTCGTTCACTACAAACCTCTACACACTATTTCCTACACATATCAAGCATTAGAATTAAATTTCTTGAAAGTCGGGTGCTGCCAGTGGGTGCAGTGCACAGCAGTATGGGCCTGGCGCCTTCCATTTTTAACACGTTTTTTGGGATATACAAGTTACTACAAACGAAAATTCGTTCACTACAATCCTCTACGCTCTATTTCCTACACATATATTATCCACTAGAATTAAATTTTTTGGAGGTCGGGTGCTGCCAGTGGGTGCAGTACACAGCAGTATGGGCCTCGCGCCTTCCATTTTGAAAACATTTTGTGGAATATACAAGTTACTACATACGAAAATTCGTTCACTACAAACCTCTACACACTATTTCCTACACATATCAGGCATTAGAATTAAATTTCTTGAAAGTCGGGTGCTGCCAGTGGGTGCAGTGCACAGCAGTATGGGACTCGCGCCTTCCATTTTGAACACGTTTTTTGGGATATACAAGTTACTACAAACGAAAATTCGTTCACTACAATCCTCTACGCTCTATTTCCTACACATATATTATCCACTAGAATTAAATTTCTTGGAAGTCGGGTGCTGCCAGTGGGTGCAGTGCACAGCAGTATGGGCCTCGCGCCTTCCATTTTGAAAACATTTTGTGGAATATACAAGTTACTACATACGAAAATTCGTTCACTACAAACCTCTACACACTATTTCCTACACATATCAAGCATTAGAATTAAATTTCTTGAAAGTCGGGTGCTGCCAGTGGGTGCAGTGCACAGCAGTATGGGCCTCTCGCCTTCCATTTTGAACACGTTTTGTGGGGTATACAAGTTACTACATACGAAAATTCGTTCACTACAAACCTCTACACACTATTTCCTACACATATCAAGCATTAGAATGAAATTTCTTGAAAGTCGGGTGCTGCCAGTGGGTGCAGTGCACAGCAGTATGGGCCTCGCGCCTTCCATTTTGAACACGTTTTATGGTATATACAAGTTACTACAAACGAAAATTCATTCACTACAAACCTCTACACACTATTTCCTACACATATCAAGCATTAGAATTAAATTTCCTGGAATTCGGGTGCTGCCAGTGGGTGCAGTGCACAGCAGTATGGGCCTCGCGCCTTCCATTTTGAAAACATTTTGTGGAATATACAAGATACTACATACGAAAATTCGTTCACTACAAACCTCTACACACTATTTCCTACACATATCAAGCATTAGAATTAAATTTCTTGAAAGTCGGGTGCTGCCAGTGGGTGCAGTGCACAGCAGTATGGGCCTCGCGCCTTCCATTTTGAACATGTTTTTTGGGATATACAAGTTACTACAAACGAAAATTCGTTCACTACAATCCTCTACGCTCTATTTCCTACACATATATTATCCACTAGAATTAAATTTTTTGGAAGTCGGGTGCTGCCAGTGGGTGCAGTGCACAGCAGTATGGGCCTCGCGCCTTCCTCTTTGAACACGCTTTGTGGGATATACAAGTTACTACAAACGAAAATTCGTTCACTACAATCCTCTACGCTCTATTTCCTACACATATATTATCCACTAGAATTAAATTTCTTGGAAGTCGTGTGCTGCCAGTGGGTGCAGTGCACAGCAGTATGGGCCTCGCGCCTTCCATTTTGAAAACATTTTGTGGAATATACAAGTTACTACATACGAAAATTCGTTCACTACAAACCTCTACACACTATTTCCTACACATATCAAGCATTAGAATTATATTTCTTGAAAGTCGGGTGCTGCCAGTGGGTGCAGTGCACAGCAGTATGGGCCTCGTGCCTTCCATTTTGAACACGTTTTTTGGGATATACAAGTTACTACAAACGAAAATTCGTTCACTACAATCCTCTACGCTCTATTTCCTACACATATATTATCCACTAGAATTAAATTTTTTGGAAGTCGGGTGCTGCCAGTGGGTGCAGTGCACAGCAGTATGGGCCTCTCGCCTTCCATTTTGAACACGTTTTGTGGGGTATACAAGTTACTACATATGAAAATTCGTTCACTACAAACCTCTACACACTATTTCCTACACATATCAAGCATTAGAATGAAATTTCTTGAAAGTCGGGTGCTGCCAGTGGGTGCAGTGCACAGCAGTATGGGCCTCGCGCCTTCCATTTTGAACACGTTTTATGGTATATACAAGTTACTACAAACGATAATTCATTCACTACAAACCTATACACACTATTTCCTACACATATCAAGCATTAGAATTAATGTTCTTGAAAGTCGGTTGCTGCCAGTGGGTGCAGTGCACAGCAGTAAGGGCCTCGCACCTTCCATTTTGAACACGTTTTGTGGGATATACAAGTTACTACAAACGAAAATTCGTTCACTACAAACCTCTACGCACTATTTCCTACACATATATTATCCACTAGAATTAAATTTCTTGGAAGTCGGGTGCTGCCAATGGGTGCAGTGCACAGCAGTATGGGCCTCGCGCCTTCCTCTTTGAACACGCTTTGTGGGATATACAAGTTACTAAAAACGAAAATTCGTTCACTACAAACCTCTACGCACTATTTCCTACACATATATTATCCACTAGAATTAAATTTCTTGGAAGTCGGGTGCTGCCAATGGGTGCAGTGCACAGCAGTCTGGGCCTCGTGCCTTCCATTTTGAACACGTTTTGTGAGATATACAAGTTACTACAAACAAAAATTCGTTCAATACAAACCTCTACACACTATTTCCTACACATATCAAGCATTAGAATTAAATTTCTTGAAAGTCGGGTGCTGCCAGTGGGTGCAGTGCACAGCAGTATGGGCCTCGCGCCTTCCATTTTGAAAACATTTTGTGGAATATACAAGTTACTACATACGAAAATTCGTTCACTACAAACCTCTACACACTATTTCCTACACATATCAGGCATTAGAATTAAATTTCTTGAAAGTCGGGTGCTGCCAGTGGGTGCAGTGCACAGCAGTATGGGACTCGCGCCTTCCATTTTGAACACGTTTTTTGGGATATACAAGTTACTACAAACGAAAATTCGTTCACTACAATCCTCTACGCTCTATTTCCTACACATATATTATCCACTAGAATTAAATTTCTTGGAAGTCGGGTGCTGCCAGTGGGTGCAGTGCACAGCAGTATGGGCCTCGCGCCTTCCATTTTGAAAACATTTTGTGGAATATACAAGTTACTACATACGAAAATTCGTTCACTACAAACCTCTACACACTATTTCCTACACATATCAAGCATTAGAATTAAATTTCTTGAAAGTCGGGTGCTGCCAGTGGGTGCAGTGCACAGCAGTATGGGCCTCTCGCCTTCCATTTTGAACACGTTTTGTGGGGTATACAAGTTACTACATACGAAAATTCGTTCACTACAAACCTCTACACACTATTTCCTACACATATCAAGCATTAGAATGAAATTTCTTGAAAGTCGGGTGCTGCCAGTGGGTGCAGTGCACAGCAGTATGGGCCTCGCGCCTTCCATTTTGAACACGTTTTATGGTATATACAAGTTACTATAAACGAAAATTCATTCACTACAAACCTCTACACACTATTTCCTACACATATCAAGCATTAGAATTAAATTTCCTGGAATTCGGGTGCTGCCAGTGGGTGCAGTGCACAGCAGTATGGGCCTCGCGCCTTCCATTTTGAAAACATTTTGTGGAATATACAAGATACTACATACGAAAATTCGTTCACTACAAACCTCTACACACTATTTCCTACACATATCAAGCATTAGAATTAAATTTCTTGAAAGTCGGGTGCTGCCAGTGGGTGCAGTGCACAGCAGTATGGGCCTCGCGCCTTCCATTTTGAACATGTTTTTTGGGATATACAAGTTACTACAAACGAAAATTCGTTCACTACAATCCTCTACGCTCTATTTCCTACACATATATTATCCACTAGAATTAAATTTCTTGGAAGTCGGGTGCTGCCAGTGGGTGCAGTGCACAGCAGTATGGGCCTCGCGCCTTCCATTTTGAAAACATTTTGTGGAATATACAAGTTACTACATACGAAAATTCGTTCACTACAAACCTCTACACACTATTTCCTACACATATCAAGCATTAGAATTAAATTTCTTGAAAGTCGGGTGCTGCCAGTGGGTGCAGTGCACAGCAGTATGGGCCTCGCGCCTTCCATTTTTAACACGTTTTTTGTGATATACAAGTTACTACAGACGAAAATTCGTTCACTACAATCCTCTACGCTCTATTTCCTACACATATATTATCCACTAGAATTAAATTTTTTGGAAGTCGGGTGCTGCCAGTGGGTGCAGTGCACAGCAGTATGGGCCTCGCGCCTTCCTCTTTGAACACGCTTTGTGGGATATACAAGTTACTACAAACGAAAATTCGTTCACTACAATCCTCTACGCTCTATTTCCTACACATATATTATCCACTAGAATTAAATTTCTTGGAAGTCGTGTGCTGCCAGTGGGTGCAGTGCACAGCAGTATGGGCCTCGCGCCTTCCATTTTGAAAACATTTTGTGGAATATACAAGTTACTACATACGAAAATTCGTTCACTACAAACCTCTACACACTATTTCCTACACATATCAAGCATTAGAATTATATTTCTTGAAAGTCGGGTGCTGCCAGTGGGTGCAGTGCACAGCAGTATGGGCCTCGTGCCTTCCATTTTGAACACGTTTTTTGGGATATACAAGTTACTACAAACGAAAATTCGTTCACTACAATCCTCTACGCTCTATTTCCTACACATATATTATCCACTAGAATTAAATTTTTTGGAAGTCGGGTGCTGCCAGTGGGTGCAGTGCACAGCAGTATGGGCCTCTCGCCTTCCACTTTGAACACGTTTTGTGGGGTATACAAGTTACTACATATGAAAATTCGTTCACTACAAACCTCTACACACTATTTCCTACACATATCAAGCATTAGAATGAAATTTCTTGAAAGTCGGGTGCTGCCAGTGGGTGCAGTGCACAGCAGTATGGGCCTCGCGCCTTCCATTTTGAACACGTTTTATGGTATATACAAGTTACTACAAACGATAATTCATTCACTACAAACCTATACACACTATTTCCTACACATATCAAGCATTAGAATTAATGTTCTTGAAAGTCGGTTGCTGCCAGTGGGTGCAGTGCACAGCAGTAAGGGCCTCGCACCTTCCATTTTGAACACGTTTTGTGGGATATACAAGTTACTACAAACGAAAATTCGTTCACTACAAACCTCTACGCACTATTTCCTACACATATATTATCCACTAGAATTAAATTTCTTGGAAGTCGGGTGCTGCCAATGGGTGCAGTGCACAGCAGTATGGGCCTCGCGCCTTCCTCTTTGAACACGCTTTGTGGGATATACAAGTTACTAAAAACGAAAATTCGTTCACTACAAACCTCTACGCACTATTTCCTACACATATATTATCCACTAGAATTAAATTTCTTGGAAGTCGGGTGCTGCCAATGGGTGCAGTGCACAGCAGTCTGGGCCTCGTGCCTTCCATTTTGAACACGTTTTGTGAGATATACAAGTTACTACAAACAAAAATTCGTTCAATACAAACCTCTACACACTATTTCCTACACATATCAAGCATTAGAATTAAATTTCTTGAAAGTCGGGTGCTGCCAGTGGGTGCAGTGCACAGCAGTATTGGCCTCGCGCCTTCCATTTTGAACACGTTTTGTGGTATATACAAGTTACTACAAACGAAAATTCATTCACTACAAACCTCTACACACTATTTCCTACACATATCAAGCATTAGAATGAAATTTCTTGAAAGTCTGGTGCTGCCAGTGGTTGCAGTGCACAGCAGTATGGGCCCCGCACCTTCCATTTTGAACACGTTTTGTGCTATATACAAGTTACTACGAACGAAAATTCATTCACTACAAACCTCTACACACTATTACCTACACATATCAAGCATTAGAATAAAATTTGTTGAAAGTTGGGTGCTGCCAATAGGTGCAGTGCACAGCAGTATGGGCCTCACGCCTTCCATTTTGAACACGTTTTGTGGGATATACAAGTTACTACAAACGAACATTCGTTCACTACAAAACTCTACACACTATGTCCTACACATATCGAGCATTAGAATTAAATTTCTTGAAAGTCGGGTGCTGCCAGTGGGTGCAGTGCACAGCAGTATTGGCCTCGCGCCTTCCATTTTGAAAACATTTTGTGGAATATACAAGTTACTACATACGAAAATTCGTTCACTACAAACCTCTACACACTATTTCCTACACATATCAAGCATTAGAATTAAATTCCTTGAAGGTCGGGTGCTGCCAGTATGTGCAGTGCACAGCAGTATGGGCCTCGCGCCTTCCATTTTGAACACGTATTGTGGTATATACAAGTTACTACAAACGAAAATTCGTTGACTACAATCCTCTACGCACTATTTCCTACACATATCAAGCATTAGAATTAAATTTCTTGAAAGTCGGGTGTTGCCAGTGGGTGCAGTGCACAGCAGTATGGGCCTCGCGCCTTCCATTTTGAACACATTTTGTGGAATATACAAGTTACTACATACGAAAATTCGTTCACTACAAACCTCTACACACTATTTCCTACACATATCAAGCATTAGAATGAAATTTCTTGAAAGTCGAGTGCTGCCAGTGGGTGCAGTGCACAGCAGTATGGGCCTCGCGCCTTCCACTTTTGAACACGTTTTGTGGGATATACAAGTTACTACATACGAATATTTGTTCACTACAAACCTCTACACACTATTTCCTACACATATCATGCGTTAGAATTAAATTTCTTGAAAGTCGGGTGCTGCCAGTGGGTGCAGTGCACAGCAGTATGGGCCTCGCGCCTTCCATTTTGAACACGTTTTGTGGGATATACAAGTTACTGCATACGAAAATTCGTTCACTACTTCCTACACATATCAAGCATTAGAATGAAATTTCTTGAAAGTAGGGTGCTGCCAGTTGTTGCAATGCACAGCAGTATGGGCCTCGCGCCTTCCATTTTGAACACGTTTTGTGGTATATACAAGTTACTACATACGAAAATTCATTCACAACAAACCTCTACACACTATTTCCTACACATATCAAGCATTACAATGAAATTTCTTGAAAGTCAGGTGCTGCCAGTGGGTGCAGTGCACAGCAGTATGGGCCACGTGCCTTCCATTTTGAACACGTTTTGTGGGATATACAAGTTCCTACATACGAAAATTCATTCACTTCAAACCTCTACACACTATTTCCTACACATATGAAGCATTAGAATTAAATTTCTTGAATGTCGGGTGCTGCCAATGGGTGCAGAGCACAGCAGTATGGGCCTCGCGCCTTCCACTTTGAACACGTTTTGTGGGATACACAAGTTACTACAAACGAAAATTCGTTCACTACAAACCTCTACGCACTATTTCCTACACATATATTATCCAATAGAATTAAATTTCTCGGAAGTCGGTACTGCCAATTGGTGCAGGGCACAGCAGTATGGGCCTCGCGCCTTCCAATTTGAACACGCTTTGTGGGATATACAAGTTACTACAAACGAAAATTCGTTCACTACAAACCTCTACGCACTACTTCCTACACATAAATTATCCACTAGAATTAAATTTCTTGAAAGTCGGGTGCTGCCAGTGGGTGCATTGCACAGAAGTCTGGGCCTCGTGCCTTCCATTTTGAACACGTTTTGTGGGATATACAAGTTACTACAAACGAAAATTCGTTCACTACCAACCTCTACGCACTATTTCCTACACATATATTATCCACTAGAATTAAATTTCTTGGAAGTCGGGTGCTGCCAGTGAGTGCAGTGCACAGCAGTATGTGCCTTGCGCCTTCCATTTTGAACACGTTTTGTGGGATATACAAGTTACTACAAACGAAGATTCATTCACTACAAACCTCTACACACTATTTCCTACACATATCAAGCATTAGAATTAAATTTCTTGAAAGTCGGGTGCTGCCAATGGGTGCAGTGCTCAGCAGTATGGGCCTCGCGCCTTCCATTTTGAACACGTTTTGTGGAATATACAAGTTACTGCATACGAAAATTCGTTCACTACTTCCTACACATATCAAGCATTAGAATGAAATTTCTTGAATGTCTTGTACTGCCAGTGGGTGCAGTGCAGAGCAGTATGGGCCTCGCGCCTTCCATTTTGAACACGTTTTGTGGTATATACAAGTTACTACAAACGAAAATTCATTCACTACAAACCTCTACACACTATTTCCTACACATATCAAGCATTAGAATGAAATTTCTTGAAAGTCGGGTGCTGCCAGTGGGTGCAGTGCACAGCAGTATGGGCCACGCGCCTTCCATTTTTAACACGTTTTGTGGTATATACAAGTTACTACAAACGAAAATTCATTCACTACAAACCTCTACACACTATTTCCTACACATATCAAGCATTAGAATTAAATTTCTTGAAAGTCGGGTGCTGCCAGTGGGTGCAGTGCACAGCAGTATGGGCCTCGCGTCTTCCATTTTGAACACGTTTTGTTTGATATACAAGTTACTACTAACGAAAATTCGTTCACTACAAAGCTCTACGCACTATTTCCTACACATATATTATCCACTAGAATTAAATGTCTTGGAAGTCGGGTGCTGCCAGTGGGTGCAGTGCACAGCTGTATGTGCCTCGTGCCTTCCATTTTGAACACGTTTTGTGGGATATACAAGTTACTACATACGAAAATTCGTTCACTACAAACCTCTACGCACTATTTCCTACACATATATTATCCACTAGAATTAAATGTCTTGGAAGTCGGGTGCTGCCAGTGGGTGCAGTGCACAGCGGTATTGGCCTCGCGCCTTCCATTTTGAACACGTTTTGTGGTATATACAAGTTACTACAAACGAAAATTCATTCACTACAAACCTTTACACACCATTTCCTACGCATATCAAGCATTAGTATGAAATTTCTTGAAAGTCGGGTGTTGCCAGTGGGTGGAGGGCACAGCAGTATGGGCCTCGCGCCTTCCATTTTGAACACGTTTTGTGGGATATACAAGTTACTACAAACGAAAATTCGTTGACCACAAACCTCTACGCACTATTTCGTACACATATATTATCCACTAGAATTAAATTTCTTGGAAGTCGGGTGCTGCTAGTGGGTGCAGTGACAGCAGTATGGGCCTCGCGCCTTCCATTTTGAACACGTTTTGTGGTATATACAAGTTACTACAAACGAAAATTCATTCACTACAAACCTCTACACACTATTTCCTACACATATCAAGCATTAGAATTAAATTCCTTGAAGGTCGGGTGCTGCCAGTATGTGCAGTGCACAGCAGTATGGGCCTCGCGCCTTCCATTTTGAACACGTTTTGTGGTATATACAAGTTACTACAAACGAAAATTCGTTGACTACAATCCTCTACGCACTATTTCCTACACAGATCAAGCATTAGAATTAAATTTCTTGAAAGTCGGGTGTTGCCAGTGGGTGCAGTGCACAGCAGTATGGGCCTCGCGCCTTACACTTTTGAACACGTTTTGTGGGATATACAAGTTACTACATACGAATATTCGTTCACTACAAACCTCTACACACTATTTCCTAAACATATCATACGTTACAATTAAATTTCTTGAAAGTCGGGTGCTGCCAGTGGGTGCAGTGCACAGGATTTTGGGCCTCGCGCCTTCCATTTTGAACACGTTTTGTGGGATATACAAGTTACTGCATACGAAAATTCGTTCACTACTTCCTACACATATCAAGCATTAGAATGAAATTTCTTGAAAGTCTTGTACTGCCAGTGGGTGCAGTGCAGAGCAGTATGGGCCTCGCGCCTTCCATTTTGAACACGTTTTGTGGTATATACAAGTTACTACAAACGAAAATTCATTCACTACAAACCTCTACACACTATTTCCTACACATATCAAGCATTAGAATGAAATTTCTTGAAAGTCGGGTGCTGCCAGTGGGTGCAGTGCACAGCAGTATGGGCCACGCGCCTTCCATTTTTAACACGTTTTGTGGTATATACAAGTTACTACAAACGAAAATTCATTCACTACAAACCTCTACACACTATTTCCTACACATATCAAGCATTAGAATTAAATTTCTTGAAAGTCGGGTGCTGCCAGTGTGTGCAGTGCACAGCAGTATGGGCCTCGCGTCTTCCATTTTGAACACGTTTTGTTTGATATACAAGTTACTACTAACGAAAATTCGTTCACTACAAACCTCTACGCACTATTTCCTACACATATATTATCCACTAGAATTAAATGTCTTGGAAGTCGGGTGCTGCCAGTGGGTGCAGTGCACAGCTGTATGTGCCTCGTGCCTTCCATTTTGAACACGTTTTGTGGGATATACAAGTTACTACTAACGAAAATTCGTTCACTACAAACCTCTACGCACTATTTCCTACACATATATAATCCACTAGAATTAAATGTCTTGGAAGTCGGGTGCTGCCAGTGGGTGCAGTGCACAGCTGTATGTGCCTCGTGCCTTCCATTTTGAACACGTTTTGTGGGATATACAAGTTACTACATACGAAAATTCGTTCACTACAAACCTCTACACACTATTTCCTACACATATCAAGCATTAGAATTAAATTTCTTGAAAGTCGGCTGCTGCCAGTGGGTGCAGTGCACAGCGGTATTGGCCTCGCGCCTTCCATTTTGAACACGTTTTGTGGTATATACAAGTTACTACAAACGAAAATTCATTCACTACAAACCTTTACACACTATTTCCTACGCATATCAAGCATTAGTATGAAATTTCTTGAAAGTCGGGTGTTGCCAGTGGGTGGAGGGCACAGCAGTATGGGCCTCGCGCCTTCCATTTTGAACACGTTTTGTGGGATATACAAGTTACTACAAACGAAAATTCGTTGACCACAAACCTCTACGCACTATTTCGTACACATATATTATCCACTAGAATTAAATTTCTTGGAAGTCGGGTGCTGCCAGTGGGTGCAGTGACAGCAGTATAAGCCTCGCGCCTTCCATTTTGAACACGTTTTGTGGGATATACAAGTTACTACATACGAAAATTCGTTCACTACAAACCTCTACACACTATTTCCTACACATATCAAGAATCAGAATTAAATTTCTTGAAAGTCGGGTGCTGCCAGTGGGTGCAGTGCACAGCAGTATGGGCCTCACGCCTTCCATTTTGAACACGTTTTGTGGTATATACAAGTTACTACATACGAAAATTCATTCATTACAAACCTCTACACATTATTTCCTACACATATCAAGCATAAGAATTAATTTTCTTGAAAGTCGGGTGCTGCCAATTTGTGCAGTACACAGCAGTATGGGCCTCGCGCCACCACTTTGAACACGCTTTGTGGGATATACAAGTTACTACAAACGAAAATTCGTTCACTACAAACCTCTACGCACTATTTCCTACACATATATCATCCATAAGAATTAAATTTCTTGGAAGTCGGGTGCTGCCAGTGGGTGAGTGCACAGCAGTATGGGCCTCGTGCCTTCCATTTTGAACACGTTTTGTGGGATATACAAGTTACTACAAACGAAAATTCGTTCACTAAAAACCTCTACGCACTATTTCCTACACATATATTATCCACTAGAATTAAATTTCTTGGAAGTCGGCTGCTGCCAGTGGGTGCAGTGCACAGCAGTATGGGACTCGCGCCTTCCATTTTGAACACGTTTTGTGGGATATACAAGTTACTACATACGAAAATTCGTTCACTACAAACCTCTACACACTATTTCCTACACATATCAAGCATTAGAATGAAATTTCTTGAAAGTCGAGTGCTGCCAGTGGGTGCAGTGCACAGCAGTATGGGCCTCGCGCCTTCCACTTTTGAACACGTTTTGTGGGATATACAAGTTACTACATACGAATATTCGTTCACTACAAACCTCTACACACTATTTCCTACACATATCATGCGTTAGAATTATATTTCTTGAAGGTCGGGTGCTGCCAGTGGGTGCAGTGCACAGCAGTATGGGCCTCGCGCCTTCCATTTTGAACACGTTTTGTGGGATATACAAGTTACTGCATACGAAAATTCGTTCACTACTTCCTACACATATCAAGCATTAGAATGAAATTTCTTGAAAGTAGGGTGCTGCCAGTTGCTGCAATGCACAGCAGTATGGGCCTCGCGCCTTCCATTTTGAACACGTTTTGTGGTATATACAAGTTACTACATACGAAAATTCATTCACTACAAACCTCTACACACTATTTCCTACACATATCAAGCATTACAATGAAATTTCTTGAAAGTCAGGTGCTGCCAGTGGGTGCAGTGCACAGCAGTATGGGCCACGTGCCTTCCATTTTGAACACGTTTTGTGGGATATACAAGTTCCTACATACGAAAATTCATTCACTTCAAACCTCTACACACTATTTCCTACACATATGAAGCATTAGAATTAAATTTCTTGAATGTCGGGTGCTGCCAACGGGTGCAGAGCACAGCAGTATGGGCCTCGCGCCTTCCACTTTGAACACGTTTTGTGGGATACACAAGTTACTACAAACGAAAATTCGTTCACTACAAACCTCTACGCACTATTTCCTACACATATATTATCCAATAGAATTAAATTTCTCGGAAGTCGGTACTGCCAATTGGTGCAGGGCACAGCAGTATGGGCCTCGCGCCTTCCACTTTGAACACGCTTTGTGGGATATACAAGTTACTAAAAACGAAAATTCGTTCACTACAAACCTCTACGCACTACTTCCTACACATAAATTATCCACTAGAATTAAATTTCTTGAAAGTCGGGTGCTGCCAGTGGGTGCATTGTACAGAAGTCTGGGCCTCGTGCCTTCCATTTTGAACACGTTTTGTGGGATATACAAGTTACTACAAACGAAAATTCGTTCACTACCAACCTCTACGCACTATTTCCTACACATATATTATCCACTAGAATTAAATTTCTTGGAAGTCGGGTGCTGCCAGTGAGTGCAGTGCACAGCAGTATGTGCCTTGCGCCTTCCATTTTGAACACGTTTTGTGGGATATACAAGTTACTACAAACGAAGATTCATTCACTACAAACCTCTACACACTATTTCCTACACATATCAAGCATTAGAATTAAATTTCTTGAGAGTCGGGTGCTGCCAATGGGTGCACTGCTCAGCAGTATGGGCCTCGCGCCTTCCATTTTGAACACGTTTTGTGGGATATACAAGTTACTGCATACGAAAATTCGTTCACTACTTCCTACACATATCAAGCATTAGAATGAAATTTCTTGAAAGTCTTGTACTGCCAGTGGGTGCAGTGCAGAGCAGTATGGGCCTCGCGCCTTCCATTTTGAACACGTTTTGTGGTATATACAAGTTACTACAAACGAAAATTCATTCACTACAAACCTCTACACACTATTTCCTACACATATCAAGCATTAGAATGAGATTTCTTGAAAGTCGGGTGCTGCCAGTGGGTGCAGTGCACAGCAGTATGGGCCACGCGCCTTCCATTTTTAACACGTTTTGTGGTATATACAAGTTACTACAAACGAAAATTCATTCACTACAAACCTCTACACACTATTTCCTACACATATCAAGCATTAGAATTAAATTTCTTGAAAGTCGGGTGCTGCCAGTGGGTGCAGTGCACAGCAGTATGGGCCTCGCGTCTTCCATTTTGAACACGTTTTGTTTGATATACAAGTTACTACTAACGAAAATTCGTTCACTACAAACCTCTGCGCACTATTACCTACACATATATTATCCACTAGAATTAAATGTCTTGGAAGTCGGGTGCTGCCAGTGGGTGCAGTGCACAGCTGTATGTGCCACGTGCCTTCCATTTTGAACACGTTTTGTGGGATATACAAGTTACTACATACGAAAATTCGTTCACTACAAACCTCTACGCACTATTTCCTACACATATATTATCCACTAGAATTAAATGTCTTGGAAGTCGGGTGCTGCCAGTGGGTGCAGTGCACAGCAGTATGGGCCTCGCGCCTTCCATTTTGAACACGTTTTGTGGGATATACAAGTTACTACATACGAAAATTCGTTCACTACAAACCTCTACACACTATTTCCTACACATATCAAGCATTAGAATTAAATTTCTTGAAAGTCGGCTGCTGCCAGTGGGTGCAGTGCACAGCGGTATTGGCCTCGCGCCTTCCATTTTGAACACGTTTTGTGGTATATACGAGTTACTACACACGAAAATTCATTCACTACAAACCTTTACACACTATTTCCTACGCATATCAAGCATTAGTATGAAATTTCTTGAAAGTCGGGTGTTGCCAGTGGGTGGAGGGCACAGCAGTATGGGCCTCGCGCCTTCCATTTTGAACACGTTTTGTGGGATATACAAGTTACTACAAACGAAAATTCGTTGACCACAAACCTCTACGCACTATTTCGTACACATATATTATCCACTAGAATTAAATTTCTTGGAAGTCGGGTGCTGCCAGTGGGTGCAGTGACAGCAGTATGGGCCTCGCGCCTTCCATTTTGAACACGTTTTGTGGGATATACAAGTTACTACATACGAAAATTCGTTCACTACAAACCTCTACACACTATTTCCTACACATATCAAGAATCAGAATTAAATTTCTTGAAAGTCGGGTGCTGCCAGTGGGTGCAGTGCACAGCAGTATGGGCCTCACGCCTTCCATTTTGAACACGTTTTGTGGTATATACAAGTTACTACATGCGAAAATTCATTCATTACAAACCTCTACACACTATTTCCTACACATATCAAAGATAAGAATTAATTTTCTTGAAAGTCGGGTGCTGCCAGTGGGTGCAGTGCCCAGCAGTATGGGCCTCCCGCCTTCCACTTTGAACACGTTTTGTGGGATATACAAGTTACTACATACGAAAATTCGTTCACTACAAACCACTACACACTATTTCCTACACATATATCATCCATAAGAATTAAATTTCTTGGAAGTCGGGTGCTGCCAGTGGGTGAGTGCACAGCAGTATGGGCCTCGTGCCTTCCATTTTGAACACGTTTTGTGGGATATACAAGTTACTACAAACGAAAATTCGTTCACTACAAACCTCTACGCACTATTTCCTACACATATATTATCCACTAGAATTAAATTTCTTGGAAGTCGGGTGCTGCCAATGGGTGCAGTGCACAGCAGTATGGGCCTCGCGCTTTCCACTTTGAACACGCTTTGTGGGATATACCATTTACTACAAACGAAAATTCGTTCACTAAAAACCTCTACGCACTATTTCCTACACATATATTATCCACTAGAATTAAATTTCTTGGAAGTCGGCTGCTGCCAGTGGGTGCAGTGCACAGCAGTATGGGACTCGCGCGTTCCTTTTTGAACACGTTTTGTGGGATATACAAGTTACTACATACGAATATTCGTTCACTACAAACCTCTACACACTATTTCCTACACATATCATGCGTTAGAATTATATTTCTTGAAAGTCGGGTGCTGCCAGTGGGTGCAGTGCACAGCAGTATGGGCCTCGCGCCTTCCATTTTGAACACGTTTTGTGGTATATACAAGTTACTACAAACGAAAATTCATTCACTACAAACCTCTACACACTATTTCCTACACATATCAAGCATTAGAATGAAATTTCTTGAAAGTCGGGTGCTGCCAGTGGGTGCAGTGCACAGCAGTATGGGCCACGCGCCTTCTATTTTTAACACGTTTTGTGGTATATACAAGTTACTACAAACGAAAATTCATTCACTACAAACCTCTACACACTATTTCCTACACATATCAAGCATTAGATTTAAATTTCTTGAAAGTCGGGTGCTGCCAGTGGGTGCAGTGCACAGCAGTATGGGCCTCGCGTCTTCCATTTTGAACACGTTTTGTTTGATATACAAGTTACTACTAACGAAAATTCGTTCACTACAAACCTCTACGCACTATTTCCTACACATATATTATCCACTAGAATTAAATGTCTTGGAAGTCGGGTGCTGCCAGTGGGTGCAGTGCACAGCTGTATGTGCCTCGTGCCTTCCATTTTGAACACGTTTTGTGGGATATACAAGTTACTACAAACGAAAATTCGTTCACTACAAACCTCTACGCACTATTTCCTACACATATATCATCCATAAGAATTAAATTTCTTGGAAGTCGGGTGCTGCCAGTGGGTGAGTGCACAGCAGTATGGGCCTCGTGCCTTCCATTTTGAACACGTTTTGTGGGATATACAAGTTACTACAATCGAAAATTCGTTCACTAAAAACCTCTACGCACTATTTCCTACACATATATTATCCACTAGAATTAAATTTCTTGGAAGTCGGCTGCTGCCAGTGGGTGCAGTGCACAGCAGTATGGGACTCGCGCCTTCCATTTTGAACACGTTTTGTGGGATATACAAGTTACTACATACGAAAATTCGTTCACTACAAACCTCTACACACTATTTCCTACACATATCAAGCATTAGAATGAAATTTCTTGAAAGTCGAGTGCTGCCAGTGGGTGCAGTGCACAGCAGTATGGGCCTCGCGCCTTCCACTTTTGAACACGTTTTGTGGGATATACAAGTTACTACATACGAATATTCGTTCACTACAAACCTCTACACACTATTTCCTACACATATCATGCGTTAGAATTATATTTCTTGAAAGTCGGGTGCTGCCAGTGGGTGCAGTGCACAGCAGTATGGGCCTCGCGCCTTCCATTTTGAACACGTTTTGTGGGATATACAAGTTACTGCATACGAAAATTCGTTCACTACTTCCTACACATATCAAGCATTAGAATGAAATTTCTTGAAAGTAGGGTGCTGCCAGTTGCTGCAATGCACAGCAGTATGGGCCTCGCGACTTCCATTTTGAACACGTTTTGTGGTATATACAAGTTACTACATACGAAAATTCATTCACTACAAACCTCTACACACTATTTCCTACACATATCAAGCATTACAATGAAATTTCTTGAAAGTCAGGTGCTGCCAGTGGGTGCAGTGCACAGCAGTATGGGCCACGTGCCTTCCATTTTGAACACGTTTTGTGGGATATACAAGTTCCTACATACGAAAATTCATTCACTTCAAACCTCTACACACTATTTCCTACACATATGAAGCATTAGAATTAAATTTCTTGAATGTCGGGTGCTGCCAACGGGTGCAGAGCACAGCAGTATGGGCCTCGCGCCTTCCACTTTGAACACGTTTTGTGGGATACACAAGTTACTACAAACGAAAATTCGTTCACTACAAACCTCTACGCACTATTTCCTACACATATATTATCCAATAGAATTAAATTTCTCGGAAGTCGGTACTGCCAATTGGTGCAGGGCACAGCAGTATGGGCCTCGCGCCTTCCACTTTGAACACGCTTTGTGGGATATACAAGTTACTAAAAACGAAAATTCGTTCACTACAAACCTCTACGCACTACTTCCTACACATAAATTATCCACTAGAATTAAATTTCTTGAAAGTCGGGTGCTGCCAGTGGGTGCATTGCACAGAAGTCTGGGCCTCGTGCCTTCCATTTTGAACACGTTTTGTGGGATATACAAGTTACTACAAACGAAAATTCG
Source organism: Locusta migratoria (assembly GCA_026315105.1). Taxonomy (NCBI): domain Eukaryota; kingdom Metazoa; phylum Arthropoda; class Insecta; order Orthoptera; family Acrididae; genus Locusta; species Locusta migratoria. The sequence continues at coordinate 800,544,966 of CM048755.1, read as the reverse complement.
TTCACTACCAACCTCTACGCACTATTTCCTACACATATATTATCCACTAGAATTAAATTTCTTGGAAGTCGGGTGCTGCCAGTGAGTGCAGTGCACAGCAGTATGTGCCTTGCGCCTTCCATTTTGAACACGTTTTGTGGGATATACAAGTTACTACAAACGAAGATTCATTCACTACAAACCTCTACACACTATTTCCTACACATATCAAGCATTAGAATTAAATTTCTTGAAAGTCGGGTGCTGCCAATGGGTGCAGTGCTCAGCAGTATGGGCCTCGCGCCTTCCATTTTGAACACGTTTTGTGGGATATACAAGTTACTGCATACGAAAATTCGTTCACTACTTCCTACACATATCAAGCATTAGAATGAAATTTCTTGAAAGTCTTGTACTGCCAGTGGGTGCAGTGCAGAGCAGTATGGGCCTCGCGCCTTCCATTTTGAACACGTTTTGTGGTATATACAAGTTACTACAAACGAAAATTCATTCACTACAAACCTCTACACACTATTTCCTACACATATCAAGCATTAGAATGAGATTTCTTGAAAGTCGGGTGCTGCCAGTGGGTGCAGTGCACAGCAGTATGGGCCACGCGCCTTCCATTTTTAACACGTTTTGTGGTATATACAAGTTACTACATACGAAAATTCGTTCACTACAAACCTCTACACACTATTTCCTACACATATCAAGCATTAGAATGAAATTTCTTGAAAGTCGAGTGCTGCCAGTGGGTGCAGTGCACAGCAGTATGGGCCTCGCGCCTTCCACTTTTGAACACGTTTTGTGGGATATACAAGTTACTACATACGAATATTCGTTCACTACAAACCTCTACACACTATTTCCTACACATATCATGCGTTAGAATTATATTTCTTGAAAGTCGGGTGCTGCCAGTGGGTGCAGTGCACAGCAGTATGGGCCTCGCGCCTTCCATTTTGAACAGGTTTTGTGGGATATACAAGTTACTGCATACGAAAATTCGTTCACTACTTCCTACACATATCAAGCATTAGAATGAAATTTCTTGAAAGTAGGGTGCTGCCAGTTGCTGCAATGCACAGCAGTATGGGCCTCGCGACTTCCATTTTGAACACGTTTTGTGGTATATACAAGTTACTACATACGAAAATTCATTCACTACAAACCTCTACACACTATTTCCTACACATATCAAGCATTACAATGAAATTTCTTGAAAGTCAGGTGCTGCCAGTGGGTGCAGTGCACAGCAGTATGGGCCACGTGCCTTCCATTTTGAACACGTTTTGTGGGATATACAAGTTCCTACATACGAAAATTCATTCACTTCAAACCTCTACACACTATTTCCTACACATATGAAGCATTAGAATTAAATTTCTTGAATGTCGGGTGCTGCCAACGGGTGCAGAGCACAGCAGTATGGGCCTCGCGCCTTCCACTTTGAACACGTTTTGTGGGATACACAAGTTACTACAAACGAAAATTCGTTCACTACAAACCTCTACGCACTATTTCCTACACATATATTATCCAATAGAATTAAATTTCTCGGAAGTCGGTACTGCCAATTGGTGCAGGGCACAGCAGTATGGGCCTCGCGCCTTCCACTTTGAACACGCTTTGTGGGATATACAAGTTACTAAAAACGAAAATTCGTTCACTACAAACCTCTACGCACTACTTCCTACACATAAATTATCCACTAGAATTAAATTTCTTGAAAGTCGGGTGCTGCCAGTGGGTGCATTGCACAGAAGTCTGGGCCTCGTGCCTTCCATTTTGAACACGTTTTGTGGGATATACAAGTTACTACAAACGAAAATTCGTTCACTACCAACCTCTACGCACTATTTCCTACACATATATTATCCACTAGAATTAAATTTCTTGGAAGTCGGGTGCTGCCAGTGAGTGCAGTGCACAGCAGTATGTGCCTTGCGCCTTCCATTTTGAACACGTTTTGTGGGATATACAAGTTACTACAAACGAAGATTCATTCACTACAAACCTCTACACACTATTTCCTACACATATCAAGCATTAGAATTAAATTTCTTGAAAGTCGGGTGCTGCCAATGGGTGCAGTGCTCAGCAGTATGGGCCTCGCGCCTTCCATTTTGAACACGTTTTGTGGGATATACAAGTTACTGCATACGAAAATTCGTTCACTACTTCCTACACATATCAAGCATTAGAATGAAATTTCTTGAAAGTCTTGTACTGCCAGTGGGTGCAGTGCAGAGCAGTATGGGCCTCGCGCCTTCCATTTTGAACACGTTTTGTGGTATATACAAGTTACTACAAACGAAAATTCATTCACTACAAACCTCTACACACTATTTCCTACACATATCAAGCATTAGAATGAGATTTCTTGAAAGTCGGGTGCTGCCAGTGGGTGCAGTGCACAGCAGTATGGGCCACGCGCCTTCCATTTTTAACACGTTTTGTGGTATATACAAGTTACTACAAACGAAAATTCATTCACTACAAACCTCTACACACTATTTCCTACACATATCAAGCATTAGAATTAAATTTCTTGAAAGTCGGGTGCTGCCAGTGGGTGCAGTGCACAGCAGTATGGGCCTCGCGTCTTCCATTTTGAACACGTTTTGTTTGATATACAAGTTACTACTAACGAAAATTCGTTCACTACAAACCTCTGCGCACTATTACCTACACATATATTATCCACTAGAATTAAATGTCTTGGAAGTCGGATGCTGCCAGTGGGTGCAGTGCACAGCTGTATGTGCCACGTGCCTTCCATTTTGAACACGTTTTGTGGGATATACAAGTTACTACATACGAAAATTCGTTCACTACAAACCTCTACGCACTATTTCCTACACATATATTATCCACTAGAATTAAATGTCTTGGAAGTCGGGTGCTGCCAGTGGGTGCAGTGCACAGCAGTATGGGCCTCGCGCCTTCCATTTTGAACACGTTTTGTGGGATATACAAGTTACTACATACGAAAATTCGTTCACTACAAACCTCTACACACTATTTCCTACACATATCAAGCATTAGAATTAAATTTCTTGAAAGTCGGCTGCTGCCAGTGGGTGCAGTGCACAGCGGTATTGGCCTCGCGCCTTCCATTTTGAACACGTTTTGTGGTATATACGAGTTACTACACACGAAAATTCATTCACTACAAACCTTTACACACTATTTCCTACGCATATCAAGCATTAGTATGAAATTTCTTGAAAGTCGGGTGTTGCCAGTGGGTGGAGGGCACAGCAGTATGGGCCTCGCGCCTTCCATTTTGAACACGTTTTGTGGGATATACAAGTTACTACAAACGAAAATTCGTTGACCACAAACCTCTACGCACTATTTCGTACACATATATTATCCACTAGAATTAAATTTCTTGGAAGTCGGGTGCTGCCAGTGGGTGCAGTGACAGCAGTATGGGCCTCGCGCCTTCCATTTTGAACACGTTTTGTGGGATATACAAGTTACTACATACGAAAATTCGTTCACTACAAACCTCTACACACTATTTCCTACACATATCAAGAATCAGAATTAAATTTCTTGAAAGGCTGGTGCTGCCAGTGGGTGCAGTGCACAGCAGTATGGGCCTCACGCCTTCCATTTTGAACACGTTTTGTGGTATATACAAGTTACTACATGCGAAAATTCATTCATTACAAACCTCTACACACTATTTCCTACACATATCAAAGATAAGAATTAATTTTCTTGAAAGTCGGGTGCTGCCAGTGGGTGCAGTGCCCAGCAGTATGGGCCTCCCGCCTTCCACTTTGAACACGTTTTGTGGGATATACAAGTTACTACATACGAAAATTCGTTCACTACAAACCACTACACACTATTTCCTACACATATCAAGCATTAGAATTAAATTTCTTGAAAGTCGGGTGCTGCCAATTTGTGCAGTACACAGCAGTATGGGACTCGCGCCACCACTTTGAACACGCTTTGTGGGATATACAAGTTACTACAAACGAAAATTCGTTCACTACAAACCTCTACACACTATTTCCTACACATATATCATCCATAAGAATTAAATTTCTTGGAAGTCGGGTGCTGCCAGTGGGTGAGTGCACAGCAGTATGGGCCTCGTGCCTTCCATTTTGAACACGTTTTGTGGGATATACAAGTTACTACAAACGAAAATTCGTTCACTACAAACCTCTACGCACTATTTCCTACACATATATTATCCACTAGAATTAAATTTCTTGGAAGTCGGGTGCTGCCAATGGGTGCAGTGCACAGCAGTATGGGCCTCGCGCTTTCCACTTTGAACACGCTTTGTGGGATATACAATTTACTACAAACGAAAATTCGTTCACTAAAAACCTCTACGCACTATTTCCTACACATATATTATCCACTAGAATTAAATTTCTTGGAAGTCGGCTGCTGCCAGTGGGTGCAGTGCACAGCAGTATGGGACTCGCGCCTTCCTTTTTGAACACGTTTTGTGGGATATACAAGTTACTACATACGAAAATTCGTTCACTACAAACCTCTACACACTATTTCCTACACATATCAAGCATTAGAATGAAATTTCTTGAAAGTCGGGTGCTGCCAGTGGGTGCAGTGCACAGCAGTATGCGCCTCGCGCCTTCCATTTTGAACACGTTTTGTGGTATATACAAGTTACTACAAACGAAAATTCGTTCACTACAAACCTCTACGCACTATTTCCTACACATATATCATCCATAAGAATTAAATTTCTTGGAAGTCGGATGCTGCCAGTGGGTGCAGTGCACAGCAGTATGGGCCTCGTGCCTTCCATTCTGAACACGTTATGTGGGATATACAAGTTACTACAAACGAAAATTCGTTCGCTACAAACCTCTACGCACTATTTCCTACACATATATTATCCACTAGAATTAAATTTCGTGGAAGTCGGCTGCTGCCAGTGGGTGCAGTGCACAGCAGTATGGGACTCGCGCCTTCCATTTTGAACACGTTTTGTGGGATATAGAAGTTACTACATACGAAAATTCGTTCACTACAAACCTCTACACACTATTTCCTACACATATCAAGAATTAGAATTAAATTTCTTGACAGTCGGGTGCTGCCAGTGGGTGCAGTGCACAGCAGTATGGGCCTCGCGCCTTCCATTTTGAACATGTTTTGTGGTATATACAAGTTACTACATACTAAAATTCATTCATTACAAACCTCTACACACTATTTCCTACACATATCAAGCATAAGAATTAATTTTCTTGAAAGTCGGGTGTTGCCAGTGGGTGCAGTGCCCAGCAGTATGGGCCTCCCGCCTTCCACTTTGAACACGTTTTGTGGGATATACAAGTTACTACATACGAAAATTCGTTCACTACAAACCACTACACACTATTTCCTACACATATCAAGCATTAGAATTAAATTTCTTGAAAGTCGGGTGCTGCCAATTTGTGCAGTACACAGCAGTATGGGCCTCGCGCCTTCCTCTTTGAACACGCTTTGTGGGATATACAAGTTACTAAAAACGAAAATTCGTTCACTACAAACCTCTACACACTATTTCCTACACATATCAAGCATTAGAATTAAATTTCTTGAAAGTCGGGTGCTGCCAGTGGCTGCAGTGCACAGCAGTATGGGCCTCGTGCCTTCCATTTTGAACACGTTTTGTGGGATATACAAGTTACTACATACGAAAATTCGTTCACTACAAACCTCTACACACTATGTCCTACACATATCAAGCATTAGAATGAAATTTCTTGTAAGTTGGGTGCTGCCAGTGGGTGCAGTGCACAGCAGTATGGGCCTCACGCCTTCCATTTTGAACGCGTTTTGTGGGATATACAAGTTACTACAAACGAAAATTCTTCCACTACAAACCTCTACGCACTATTTCCTACACATATATTATCCATTAGAATTAAATTTCTTGGAAGTCGGCTGCTGCCAGTGGGTGCAGTGCACAGCAGTATGTGCCTCGTGCCTTCCATTTTGAACACGTTTTGTGGGATATACAAGTTACTACAAACGAAAATTCTATCACTACAAACCTCTACACACTATGTCCTACATATATCGAGCATTAGGGTTAAATTTCTTGAAACTCGGGTGCTGCCAGTGGGTGCAGTGCACAGCAGTATGGGCCTCGCGCCTTCTATTTTGAACAAGTTTTGTGGGATATACAAGTTACTACAAACGAAAATTCGTTCACTACAAACCTTTACGGACTATTTCCTACACATATATTATCCACTAGAATTAAATATCTTGGAAGTCGGGTGCTGCCAGTGGGTACAGTGCACAGCAGTATGGGCCTCGCGCCTTCCATTTTGAACACGTTCTGTGGGATATACAAGTTACTACAAACGAAAATTCGCTCATTACAGACCTCTACGCACTATTTCCTACACATATATTATCCACTATAATTAAATTTCTTGGAAGTCGGGTGCTGCCAGTGGGTGCAGTGCACAGCAGTATGGGCCTCGCGCCTTCCATTTTGAACACGTTTTGTGTGATATACAAGTTACTACAAACGAAAATTCGTTCACTACAAACCTCTACACACTATTTCCTACACATATCAAGCATTAGAATGAAATTTTTTGAAAGTCAGGTGCTGCCAGTGGGTGCAGTGCACAGCAGTATGGGCCTCACGCCTTCCACTTTGAACACGTTTTGTGGTATATACAAGTTACTACAAACGAAAATTCATTCACTACAAACCTCTACACACTATTCCCTACACATATCAAGCATTAGAATTAAATTTCTTTAAAGTGGGGTGCTGCCAGTGGGTGCAGTGCACAGCAGTATGGGTCTCGCGCCTTCCATTTTGAACAAGGTTTGTGGGACATACAAGTTACTACAAACGAAAATTCGTTCACTACAAACCTCTACGCACTATTTCCTACACATGTATTATCCACTAGAATTAAATTTCTTGGAAGTCGGGTGCTGCCAGTGGGTGCAGTGCGCAGCAGTATGGGCCTCGCGCCTTCCATTTTGAACACGTTTTGTAGGATATACAAGTTACTATAAACGAAAATTCGTTCACTACAAACCTCTAAACACTATTTCCTACACATATCGAGCATTAGAATTAAATTTCTTGAAAGTCGGGTGCTGCCAGTGGGTGCAGTGCACAGCAGTATGGGCCTCGCGCCTTCCATTTTGAACACGTTTTGTGGGATATACAAGTTACTAGATACGAAAATTCGTTCACTACAAACCACTACACACTATTTCCTACACATATCAAGCATTAGAATTAAATTTCTTGAAAGTCGAATGCTGCCAGTGGGTGCAGTGCACAGCAGTATTGGCCTCGCGCCTTCCATTTTGAACACGTTTTGTTTGATATACAAGTTACTACATACGAAAAATCTTTCACTACAAACCTCTACACACTATTTCCTACACATATCAAACATTAGAATTAAATTTCTTGAAAGTCGGGTGCTGTCAGTGGGTGCAGTGCACAGCAGTATTGGCCTCGCGCCTTCCATTTTGAACACGTTTTGTGGTATATATAAGTTACTACAAACGAAAATTCGTTCACTACAAACCTCTACACACTATTTCCTACACATATCAAGAATTAGAATTAAATTTCTTGAAAGTCGGGTGCTGCCAGTGGGTGCAGTGCAGAGCAGTATGGGCCCCGCGCCTTCCACTTTGAACACGTTTTGTGGGATATACAAGTTACTACAAACGAAAATTCGTTCACTACAAACCTCTACACACTATTTCCTACACATATCAAGAATTAGAATTAAATTTCTTGAAAGTCGGGTGTTGCCAGTGGGTGTAGTGCACAGCAGTATGGGCCTCACGCCTTCTATTTTGAACACGTTTTGTGGGATATACAAGTTACTACAAACGAAAATTCGTTGACTACAAACCTCTACGCACTATTTGCTACACATATCAAGAATTAGAATTAAATTTCTTGAAAGTCGGGTGCTGCCAGTGGGTGCAGTGCAGAGCAGTATGGGCCCCGCGCCTTAAATTTTGAACACGTTTTGTGGGATATACAAGTTACTACAAACGAAAATTCGTTCACTACAAACCTCTACACACTATTTCCTACACATATCAAGAATTAGAATTAAATTTCTTGAAAGTCGGGTGTTGCCAGTGGGTGGAGTGCACAGCAGTATGGGCCTCACGCCTTCCATTTTGAACACGTTTTGTGGGATATACAAGTTACTACAAACGAAAATTCGTTCACTACAAACCTCTACGCACTATTTCCTACACATATCGAGCATTAGAATTAAATTTCTTGAAAGTCGGGTGCTGCCAGTGGGTGCAGTGCACAGCAGTATGGGCCTCGCGCCTTCCATTGTGAACACGTTTTGTGGGATATACAAGTTACTACATACGAAAATTCGTTCACTACAAACCTCTACACACTATTTCCTACACATATCAAGCATTAGAATTAAATTTCTTGAAAGTCGAATGCTGCCAGTGGGTGCAGTGCACAGCAGTATTGGCCTCGCGCCTTCCATTTTGAACACGTTTTGTTTGATATACAAGTTACTACATACGAAAAATCTTTCACTACAAACCTCTACACACTATTTCCTACACATATCAAACATTAGAATTAAATTTCTTGAAAGTCGGGTGTTGCCAGTGGGTGGAGTGCACAGCAGTATGGGCCTCACGCCTTCCAGTTTGAACACGTTTTGTGGGATATACAAGTTACTACAAACGAAAATTCGTTGACTACAAACCTCTACGCACTATTTCCTACACATATATTATCCACTAGAATTAAATTTCTTGGAAGTCGGGTGCTGCCAGTGGGTGCAGTGCACAGCAGTATGGGCCTTGCGCCTTCCATTTTGAACACGTTTTGTGGGATATACAAGTTACTACATACGAAAATTCGTTCACTACAAACCTCTACACACTATTTCCTACACATATCAAGCATTAGAATTAAATTTCTTGAAAGTTGGTTCCTGCCAGTGGCTGCAGTGCACAGCAGTATGGGCCTCGCCCCTTCCATTTTGAACACGTTTTGTTTGATATAGAAGTTACTACATTCGAAAATTCGTTCACTTCTTCCTACACATATCAAGCATTAGAATGAAATTTCTTGAAAGTCGGGTGCTGCCAGTGGGTGCAGTGCACAGCAGTATGGGCCTCGCGCCTTCCATTTTTAACACGTTTTGTGGTATATACAAGTTACTACAAACGAAAATTCATTCACTACAAACCTCTACACACTATTCCCTACACATATCAAGCATTAGAATTAAATTTCTTTAAAGTGGGGTGCTGCCAGTGGGTGCAGTGCACAGCAGTATGGGTCTCGCGCCTTCCATTTTGAACACGTTTTGTAGGATATACAAGTTACTATAAACGAAAATTCGTTCACTACAAACCTCTACGCACTATTTCCTACACATATATTATCCACTAGAATTAAATTTCTTGGAAGTCGGGTGCTGCCAGTGGGTGCAGTGCACGGCAGTATGGGCCTCGCGCCTTCCATTTTGAACACGTTTTGTAGGATATACAATTTACTATAAACGAAAATTCGTTCACTACAAACCTCTAAACACTATTTCCTACACATATCGAGCATTAGAATTAAATTTCTTGAAAGTCGGGTGCTGCCAGTGGGTGCAGTGCACAGCAGTATGTGCCTCGCGCCTTCGATTTTGAACACGTTTTGTGGGATATACAAGTTACTACATACGAAAATTCGTTCACTACAAACCTCTACACACTATTTCCTACACATATCAAGCATTAGAATTAAATTTCTTGAAAGTCGAATGCTGCCAGTGGGTGCAGTGCACAGCAGTATTGGCCTCGCGCCTTCCATTTTGAACACGTTTTGTTTGATATACAAGTTACTACATACGAAAAATCTTTCACTACAAACCTCTACAAACTATTTCCTACACATATCAAACATTAGAATTAAATTTCTTGAATGTCGGGTGCTGCCAGTGGGTCCAGTGCACAGCAGTATTGGCCTCGTGCCTTCCACTTTGAACACGTTTTGTGGTATATACAAGTTACTACAAACGAAAATTCGTTGACTACAAACCTCTACGCACTATTTCCTACACATATATTATCCACTAGAATTAAATTTCTTGGAAGTCGGGTGCTGCCAATGGGTGCAGTGCACAGCAGTATGGGCCTCGTGCCTTCCATTCTGAACACGTTATGTGGGATATACAAGTTACTACAAACGAAAATTCGTTCACTAGAAACCTCTACGCACTATTTCCTACACATATATTACCCACTAGAATTAAATTTCTTGGAAGTCGGGTGCTGCAAATGGGTGCAGTGCACAGCAGTATGGGCCTCGCGCCTTCCACTTTGAACACGCTTTGTGGGATATACAAGTTACTACAATCGAAAATTCGTTCACTACAAACCTCTACGCACTATTACCTACACATATATTATCCACTAGAATTAAATTTCTTGGAAGTCGGCTGCTGCCAGTGGTTGCAGTGCACAGCAGTATGGGACTCGCGCCTTCCATTTTGAACACGTTTTGTGGGATATAGAAGTTACTACATACGAAAATTCGTTCACTACAAACCTCTACACACTATTTCCTACACATATCAAGAATTAGAATTAAATTTCTTGACAGTCGGGTGCTGCCAGTGGGTGCAGTGCACAGCAGTATGGGCCTCGCGCCTTCCATTTTGAACATGTTTTGTGGTATATACAAGTTACTACATACTAAAATTCATTCATTACAAACCTCTACACACTATTTCCTACACATATCAAGCATAAGAATTAATTTTCTTGAAAGTCGGGTGCTGCCAGTGGGTGCAGTGCCCAGCAGTATGGGCCTCCCGCCTTCCACTTTGAACACGTTTTGTGGGATATACAAGTTACTACATACGAAAATTCGTTCACTACACACCACTACACACTATTTCCTACACATATCAAGCATTAGAATTAAATTTCTTGAAAGTCGGGTGCTGCCAATTTGTGCAGTACACAGCAGTATGGGCCTCGCGCCACCACTTTGAACACGCTTTGTGGGATATACAAGTTACTACAAACGAAAATTCGTTCACTACAAACCTCTACGCACTATTTCCTACACATATATCATCCATAAGAATTAAATTTCTTGGAAGTCGGGTGCTGCCAGTGGGTGCAGTGCACAGCAGTATGGGCCTCGCGCCTTCCACTTTGGACACGCTTTGTGGGATATACAATTTACTACAAACGAAAATTCGTTCACTAAAAACCTCTACGCACTATTTCCTACACATACATTTTCCACTAGAATTAAATTTCTTGGAAGTCGGCTGCTGCCAGTGGGTGCAGTGCACAGCTGTATGGGACTCGCGCCTTCCATTTTGAACACGTTTTGTGGGATATACAAGTTACTACATACGAAAATTCGTTAACTACAAACCTCTACACACTATTTCCTACACATATCAAGCATTAGAATGAAATTTCTTGAAAGTCGGGTGCTGCCAATGGGTGCAGTGCACAGCAGTATGCGCCTCGCGCCTTCCATTTTGAACACGTTTTGTGGTATATACAAGTTACTACAAACGAAAATTCGTTCACTACAAACCTCTACGAACTATTTCCTACACATATATCATCCATAAGAATTAAATTTCTTGGAAGTCGGGTGCTGCCAGTGGGTGCAGTGCACAGCAGTATGGGCCTCGTGCCTTCCATTCTGAATACGTTATGTGGGATATACAAGTTACTACAAACGAAAATTCGTTCACTACAAACCTCTACGCACCATTTCCTACACATATATTATCCACTAGAATTAAATTTCTTGGAAGTCGGGTGCTGCAAATGGGTGCAGTGCACAGCAGTATGGGCCTCGCGCCTTCCACTTTGAACACGCTTTGTGGGATATACAAGTTACTACAATCGAAAATTCGTTCACTACAAACCTCTACGCACTATTACCTACACATATATTATCCACTAGAATTAAATTTCGTGGAAGTCGGCTGCTGCCAGTGGGTGCAGTGCACAGCAGTATGGGACTTGCGCCTTCCATTTTGAACACGTTTTGTGGGATATACAAGTTACTACATACGAAAATTCGTTCACTACAAACCTCTACACACTATTTCCTACACATATCAAGCATTAGAATTAAATTTCTTGAATGTCGGGTGCTGCCAGTGGCTGCAGTGCACAGCAGTATGGGCCTCGTGCCTTCCATTTTGAACACGTTTTGTGGGATATACAAGTTACTTCATACGAAAATTCGTTCACTACAAACCTCTACACACTATGTCCTACACATATCAAGCATTAGAATGAAATTTCTTGAAAGTTGGGTGCTGCCAGTGGGTGCAGTGCACAGCAGTATGGGCCTCACGCCTTCCATTTTGAACGCGTTTTGTGGGATATACAAGTTACTACAAACGAAAATTCATCCACTACAAACCTCTACGCACTATTTCCTACACATATATTATCCATTAGAATTAAATTTCTTGGAAGTCGGCTGCTGTCAGTGGGTGCAGTGCACAGCAGTATGTGCCTCGTGCCTTCCATTTTGAACACGTTTTGTGGGATATACAAGTTACTACAAACGAAAATTCTATCACTACAAACCTCTACACACTATGTCCTACATATATCGAGCATTAGAGTTAAATTTCTTGAAACTCGGGTGCTGCCAGTGGGTGCAGTGCACAGCAGTATGGGCCTCGCGCCTTCTATTTTGAACAAGTTTTGTGGGATATACAAGTTACTACAAACGAAAATTCGTTCACTACAAACCTTTACGCACTATTTCCTACACATATATTATCCACTATAATTAAATATCTTGGAAGTCGGGTGCTGCCAGTGGGTACAGTGCACAGCAGTATGGGCCTCGCGCCTTCCATTTTGAACACGTTCTGTGGGATATACAAGTTACTACAAACGAAAATTCGCTCATTACAGACCTCTACGCACTATTTCCTACACATATATTATCCACTATAATTAAATTTCTTGGAAGTCGGGTGCTGCCAATGGGTGCAGTGCACAGCAGTATGGGCCTCGCGCCTTCCACTTTGAACACGCTTTGTGGGATATACAAGTTACTACAAACGAAAATTCGTTCACTACAAACCTCTACGCTCTATTTCCTACACATATATTATCCACTAGAATTAAATTTCTTGGAAGTCGGCTGCTGCCAGTGGGTGCAGTGCACAGCAGTATGGGCCTCGCGCCTTCAATTTTGAACACGTTTTGTGTGATATACAAGTTACTACAAACGAAAATTCGTTCACTACAAACCTCTACGCACTATTTCCTACACATGTATTATCCACTAGAATTAAATTTCTTGGAAGTCGGGTGCTGCCAGTGGGTGCAGTGCGCAGCAGTATGGGCCTCGCGCCTTCCATTTTGAACACGTTTTGTAGGATATACAAGTTACTATAAACGAAAATTCGTTCACTACAAACCTCTAAACACTATTTCCTACACATATCGAGCATTAGAATTAAATTTCTTGAAAGTCGGGTACTGCCAGTGGGTGCAGTGCACAGCAGTATGGGCCTCGCGCCTTCCATTTTGAACACGTTTTGTGGGATATACAAGTTACTACATACGAAAATTCGTTCACTACAAACCTCTACACACTATTTCCTACACATATCAAGCATTAGAATTAAATTTCTTGAAAGTCGAATGCTGCCAGTGGGTGCAGTGCACAGCAGTATTGGCCTCGCGCCTTCCATTTTGAACACGTTTTGTTTGATATACAAGTTACTACATACGAAAAATCTTTCACTACAAACCTCTACACACTATTTCCTACACATATCAAACATTAGAATTAAATTTCTTGAAAGTCGGGTGCTGCCAGTGGGTGCAGTGCACAGCAGTATGGGCCTCGCGCCTTCCATTTTGAACACGTTTTGTGGTATATATAAGTTACTACAAACGAAAATTCGTTCACTACAAACCTCTACACACTATTTCCTACACATATGAAGAATTAGAATTAAATTTCTTGAAAGTCGGGTGCTGCCAGTGGGTTCAGTGCAGAGCAGTATGGGCCCCGCGCCTTCCACTTTGAACACGTTTTGTGGGATATACAAGTTACTACAAACGAAAATTCGTTCACTACAAACCTCTACACACTATTTCCTACACATATCAAGAATTAGAATTAAATTTCTTGAAAGTCGGGTGTTGCCAGTGGGTGTAGTGCACAGCAGTATGGGCCTCACGCCTTCCATTTTGAACACGTTTTGTGGGATATACAAGTTACTACAAACGAAAATTCGTTGACTACAAACCTCTACGCACTATTTCCTACACATATCAAGAATTAGAATTAAATTTCTTGAAAGTCGGGTGCTGCCAGTGGGTGCAGTGCAGAGCAGTATGGGCCCCGCGCCTTAAATTTTGAACACGTTTTGTGGGATATACAAGTTACTACAAACGAAAATTCGTTCACTACAAACCTCTACACACTATTTCCTACACATATCAAGAATTAGAATTAAATTTCTTGAAAGTCGGGTGCTGCCAGTGGGTGCAGTGCACAGCAGTATGGGCCTCGCGCCTTCCATTGTGAACACGTTTTGTGGGATATACAAGTTACTACATACGAAAATTCGTTCACTACAAACCTCTACACACTATTTCCTACACATATCAAGCATTAGAATTAAATTTCTTGAAAGTCGAATGCTGCCAGTGGGTGCAGTGCACAGCAGTATTGGCCTCGCGCCTTCCATTTTGAACACGTTTTGTTTGATATACAAGTTACTACATACGAAAAATCTTTCACTACAAACCTCTACACACTATTTCCTACACATATCAAACATTAGAATTAAATTTCTTGAAAGTCGGGTGCTGCCAGTGGGTGCAGTGCACAGCAGTATTGGCCTCGCGCCTTCCATTTTGAACACGTTTTGTGGTATATAAGGTTACTACAAACGAAAATTCGTTCACTACAAACCTCTACACACTATTTCCTACACATATCAAGAATTAGAATTAAATTTCTTGAAAGTCGGGTGTTGCCAGTGGGTGGAGTGCACAGCAGTATGGGCCTCACGCCTTCCAGTTTGAACACGTTTTGTGGGATATACAAGTTACTACAAACGAAAATTCGTTGACTACAAACCTCTACGCACTATTTCCTACACATATATTATCCACTAGAATTAAATTTCTTGGAAGTCGGGTGCAGCCAGTGGGTGCAGTGCACAGCAGTATGGGCCTTGCGCCTTCCATTTTGAACACGTTTTGTGGGATATACAAGTTACTACATACGAAAATTCGTTCACTACAAACCTCTACACACTATTTCCTACACATATCAAGCATTAGAATTAAATTTCTTGAAAGTTGGTTCCTGCCAGTGGCTGCAGTGCACAGCAGTATGGGCCTCGCGCCTTCCATTTTGAACACGTTTTGTTTGATATAGAAGTTACTACATTCGAAAATTCGTTCACTACTTCCTACACATATCAAGCATTAGAATGAAATTTCTTGAAAGTCGGGTGCTGCCAGTGGGTGCAGTGCACAGCAGTATGGGCCTCGCGCCTTCCATTTTTAACACGTTTTGTGGTATATACAAGTTACTACAAACGAAAATTCATTCACTACAAACCTCTACACACTATTCCCTACACATATCAAGCATTAGAATTAAATTTCTTTAAAGTGGGGTGCTGCCAGTGGGTGCAGTGCACAGCAGTATGGGTCTCGCGCCTTCCATTTTGAACACGTTTTGTAGGATATACAAGTTACTATAAACGAAAATTCGTTCACTACAAACCTCTACGCACTATTTCCTACACATATATTATCCACTAGAATTAAATTTCTTGGAAGTCGGGTGCTGCCAGTGGGTGCAGTGCACGGCAGTATGGGCCTCGCGCCTTCCATTTTGAACACGTTTTGTAGGATATACAAGTTACTATAAACGAAAATTCGTTCACTACAAACCTCTAAACACTATTTCCTACACATATCGAGCATTAGAATTAAATTTCTTGAAAGTCGGGTGCTGCCAGTGGGTGCAGTGCACAGCAGTATGTGCCTCGCGCCTTCCATTTTGAACACGTTTTGTGGGATATACAAGTTACTACATACGAAAATTCGTTCACTACAAACCTCTACACACTATTTCCTACACATATCAAGCATTAGAATTAAATTTCTTGAAAGTCGAATGCTGCCAGTGGGTGCAGTGCACAGCAGTATTGGCCTCGCGCCTTCCATTTTGAACACGTTTTGTTTGATATACAAGTTACTACATACGAAAAATCTTTCACTACAAACCTCTACACACTATTTCCTACACATATCAAACATTAGAATTAAATTTCTTGAATGTCGGGTGCTGCCAGTGGGTGCAGTGCATAGCAGTATTGGCCTCGTGCCTTCCATTTTGAACACGTTTTGTGGTAATACAAGTTACTACAAACGAAAATTCGTTGACTACAAACCTCTACGCACTATTTTCTACACATATATTATCCACTAGAATTAAATTTCTTGGAAGTCGGGTGCTGCCAATGGGTGCAGTGCACAGCAGTATGGGCCTCGTGCCTTCCATTTTGAACACGTTTTGTGGGATATACAAGTTACTACAAACGAAAATTCGTTGACTACAAACCTCTACACACTATTTCCTACACATATCGAGCATTAGAATTAAATTTCTTGAAAGTCGGGTGCTGCCAGTGGGTGCAGTGCACAGCAGTATGGGCCTCGCGCCTTCCATTTTGAACACGTTTTGTGGGATATACAAGTTACTACATACGAAAATTCGTTCACTACAAACCTCTACACACTGTTTCCTACACATATCAAGCATTAGAATTAAATTTCTTGAAAGTCGAATGCTGCCAGTGGGTGCAGTGCACAGCAGTATTGGCCTCGCGCCTTCCATTTTGAACACGTTTTGTGGGATATACAAGTTACTACATACGAAAAATCTTTCACTACAAACCTCTACACACTATTTCCTACACATATCAAACATTAGAATTAAATTTCTTGAAAGTCGGGTGCTGCCAGTGGGTGCAGTGCACAGCAGTATTGGCCTCGCGCCTTCCATTTTGAACACGTTTTGTGGTATATACAAGTTACTACAAACGAAAATTCGTTCACTACAAACCTCTACACACTATTTCCTACACATATCAAGCATTACAATTAAATTTCTTGAAAGTTGGTTGCTGCCAGTGGCTGCAGTGCACAGCAGTATGGGCCTCGCGCCTTCTATTTTGAACACGTTTTGTTTGATATAGAAGTTACTACATTCGAAAATTCGTTCACAACTTCCTACACATATCAAGCATTAGAATGAAATTTCTTGAAAGTCGGGTGCTGCCAGTGGGTGCAGTGCACAGCAGTATGGGCCTCGCGCCTTCCATTTTGAACACGTTTTGTGGGATATACAAGTTACTACAAACGAAAATTCATTCACTACAAACCTCTACACACTATTCCCTACACATATCAAGCATTAGAATTAAATTTCTTTAAAGTGGGGTGCTGCCAGTGGGTGCAGTGCACAGCAGTATGGGTCTCGCGCCTTCCATTTTGAACAAGCTTTGTGGGATATACAAGTTACTACAAACGAAAATTCGTTCACTACAAACCTCTACGCACTATTTCCTACACATATATTATCCACTAGAATTAAATTTCTTGGAAGTCGGGTGCTGCCAATGGGTGCAGTGCACAGCAGTATGGGCCTCGCTCCTTCCATTTTGAACACGTTTTGTAGGATATACAAGTTACTATAAACGAAAATTCGTTCACTACAAACCTCTAAACACTATTTCCTACACATATCGAGCATTAGAATTAAATTTCTTGAAAGTCGGGTGCTGCCAGTGGGTGCAGTGCACAGCAGTAGGGCCTCGCGCCTTCCATTTTGAACACGTTTTGTGGGATATACAAGTTACTACATACGAAAATTCGTTCACTACAATCCTCTACACACTATTTCCTACACATATCAAGCATTAGAATTAAATTTCTTGAAAGTCGAATGCTGCCAGTGGGTGCAGTGCACAGCAGTATTGGCCTCGCGCCTTCCATTTTGAACACGTTTTGTTTGATATACAAGTTACTACATACGAAAAATCTTTCACTACAAACCTCTACACACTATTTCCTACACATATCAAACATTAAAATTAAATTTCTTGAATGTCGGGTGCTGCCAGTGGGTGCAGTGCACAGCAGTATTGGCCACGTGCCTTCCAATTTGAACACGTTTTGTGGTATATACAAGTTACTACAAACGAAAATTCGTTCACTACAAACCTCTACACACTATTTCCTACACATATCAAGAATTAGAATTAAATTTCTTCAAAGTCGGGTGCTGCCAGTGGGTGCAGTGCAGAGCAGTATGGGCCTCGCGCCTTCCATTTTGAACCCGTTTTGTAGGATATACAAGTTACTACAAACGAAAATTCGTTCACTACAAACCTCTACACACTATTTCCTACACATATCAAGAATTAGAATTAAATTTCTTGAAAGTCGGGTGTTGCCAGTGGGTGGAGTGCACAGCAGTATGGGCCTCACGCCTTCCATTTTGAACACGTTTTGTGGGATATACAAGTTACTGCAAACGATAATTCGTTGACTACAAACCTCTACGCACTATTTCCTACACATATATTATCCACTAGAATTAAATTTCTTGGAAGTCGGGTGCTGCCAATGGGTGCAGTGCACAGCAGTATGGGCCTCGCGCCTTCCATTTTGAACACGTTTTGTGGGATATACAAGTTACTTCAAACGAAAATTCGTTGACTACAAACCTCTACACACTATTTCCTACACATATCGAGCATTAGAATTAAATTTCTTGAAAGTCGGGTGCTGCCAGTGGGTGCAGTGCACAGCAGTATGGGCCTCGCGCCTTCCATTTTGAACACGTTTTGTGGGATATACATGTTACTACATACGAAAATTCGTTCACTACAAACCTCTACACACTATTTCCTACACATATCAAGCATTAGAATTAAATTTCTTGAAAGTCGAATGCTGCCAGTGGGTGCAGTGCACAGCAGTATTGGCCTCGCGCCTTCCATTTTGAACACGTTTTGTTTGATATACAAGTTACTACATACGAAAAATCTTTCACTACAAACCTCTACACACTATTTCCTACACATATCAAACATTAGAATTAAATTTCTTGAAAGTCGGGTGCTGCCAGTGGGTGCAGTGCACAGCAGTATGGGCCTCGCGCCTTCCATTTTGAACACGTTTTGTGGGATATACAAGTTACTACATACGAAAATTCGTTCACTACAAACCTCTACACACTATTTCCTACACATATCAAGAATTAGAATTAAATTTCTTGAAAGTCGGGTGTTGCCAGTGGGTGGAGTGCACAGCAGTATGGGCCTCACGCCTTCCATTTTGAACACGTTTTGTGGGATATACAAGTTACTACAAACGAAAATTCGTTGACTACAAACCTCTACGCACTATTTCCTACACATATATTATCCACTAGAATTAAATTTCTTGGAAGTCGGGTGCTGCCAGTGTGTGCAGTGCACAGCAGTATGGGCCTCGCGCCTTCCATTTTGAACACGTTTTGTGGGATATACAAGTTACTACATACGAAAATTCGTTCACTACAAACCTCTACACACTATTTCCTACACATATTAAGCATCAGAATTAAATTTCTTCAAAGTTGGTTACTGCATGTGGGTGCAGTGCACAGCAGTATGGGCCTCGCGCCTTCCATTTTGAACACGGTTTGTGGTATATACAAGTTACTACAAACGAAAATTCATTCACTACAAACCTCTACACACTATTTCCTACACATATCAAGCATTAGAATTAAATTTCTTGAGAGTCGGGTGCTGCCAGTGGCTGCAGTGCACAGCAGTATGGGCCTCGCGCCTTCCATTTTGAACACGTTTTGTGGGATATACAAGTTACTACATACGAAAATTCATTCACTACAAACCGCTACACACTATGTCCTACACATATCTAGCATTAGAATTAAATTTCTGGAAAGTCGTGTGCTGCCAGTGGGTGCAGTGCACAGCAGTATTGGCCTCGCGCCTTCCATTTTGAACACGTTTTGTTTGATATACAAGTTACTACATACGAAAATTCCTTCACTACTTCCTACACATATCAAGCTTTAGAATGAAATTTCTTGAAAGTCGGGTGCTGCCAGTGGGTGCAGTGCGCAGCAGTATGGGCCTCGCGCCTTCCATTTTGAACACGTTTTGTGGTATATACAAGTTACTACAAACGAAAATTCATTCACTACAAACCTCTACACACTATTTCCTACACATATCAATCATTAGAATTAAATTTCTTGAAAATCGGGTGCTGCCAGTGGCTGCAGTGCACAGCAGTATGGGCCACGCGCCTTCCATTTTGAACAAGGTTTGTGGGATATACAAGTTACTACATACGAAAATTCGTTCACTACAAACCTCTACACACTATTTCCTACACATATCAAGCATTACAATTAAATTTCCTGAAAGTTGGTTGCTGCCAGTGGGTGCAGTGCACAGCAGTATGGGCCTCGCGCCTTACATTTTGAACACGTTTTGTGGGATATACAAGTTACTACATACGAAAATTCGTTCACTAGGAACCTCTACACACTATTTCCTACACATATCTAGCATTAGAATTATATTTCTTGAAGGTCGTGTGCTGCCAGTGGGTGCAGTGCACAGCAGTATGGGCCTCGCGCCTTCCATTTTGAACACGTTTTGTGGGATATACAATTTACTACATACGAAAATTCGTTCACCTCAAACCTCGACACACTATTTCCTACACATATCAAGCATTAGAATTAAATTTCTTAAAAATCGGGTGCTGCCAGTGGGTGCAGTGCACAGCAGTATGGGCCTCGCGCCTTCCATTTTGAACACGTTTTGTTTGATATAGAAGTTACTACATTCAAAATTTCGTTCACTACTTCCTACACATATCAAGCATTAGAATGAAATTTCTTGAAAGTCGGGTGCTGCCAGTGGGTGCAGTGCACAGCAGTATGGGCCTCGCGCCTTCCATTTTGAACACGTTTTGTGGTATATACAAGTTACTACAAACGAAAATTCATTCACTACAAACCTCTACACACTATTCCCTACACATATCAAGCTTTAGAATTAAATTACTTTAAAGTGGGGTGCTGCCAGTGGGTGCAGTGCCCAGCAGTATGGGCCTCGCGCCTTCCATTTTGAACAAGCTTTGTGGGATATACAAGATACTACAAACGAAAATTCGTTCACTACAAAGCTCAACGCACTATTTCCTACACATATATTATCCACTAGAATTAAATTTCTTGGAAGTCGGGTGCTGCCAGTGGGTGCAGTGCACAGCAGTATGGGCCTCGCGCCTTCCATTTTGAACACGTTTTGTAGGATATACAAGTTACTATAAACGAAAATTCGTTCACTACAAACCTCTAAACACTATTTCCTACACATATCGAGCATTAGAATTAAATTTCTTGAAAGTCGAATGCTGCCAGTGGGTGCAGTGCACAGCAGTATTGGCCTCGCGCCTTCCATTTTGAACACGTTTTGTGGTATATACAAGTTACTACAAACGAAAATTCGTTCACTACAAACCTCTACACACTATTTCCTACACATATCAAGAATTAGAATTAAATTTCTTGAAAGTCGGGTGCTGCCAGTGGGTGCAGTGCAGAGCAGTATGGGCCTCGTGCCTTCCATTTTGAACACGTTTTGTGGGATATACAAGTTACTACAAACGAAAATTCGTTCACTACAAACCTCTACACACTATTTCCTACACATATCAAGAATTAGAATTAAATTTCTTGAAAGTCGGGTGTTGCCAGTGGGTGGAGTGCACAGCAGTATGGGCCTCACGCCTTCCATTTTGAACACGTTTTGTGGGATATACAAGTTACTACAAACGAAAATTCGTTGACTACAAACCTCTACGCACTATTTCCTACACATATATTATCCACTAGAATTAAATTTCTTGGAAGTCGGGTGCTGCCAATGGGTACAGTGCACAGCAGTATGGGCCTCGCGCCTTCCACTTTGAACACGCTTTGTGGGATATACAAGTTACTACAAACGAATATTCGTTCACTACAAACCTCTACGCACTATTTCCTACACATATATTATCCACTAGAATTAAATTTCTTGGAAGTCGGGTGCTGCCAGTGGGTGCAGTGCACAGCAGTATGGGCCTCGCGCCTTCCATTTTGAACACGTTTTGTGGGATATACAAGTTACTACATACGAAAATTCGTTCACTACATACCTCTACACACTATTTCCTACACATATCAAGCATTAGAATTAAAATTCTTGAAAGTCGGGTGTTGCCAGTGGCTGCAGTGCACAGCAGTATGGGCCTTGCGCCTTCTATTTTGAACACGTTTTGTGGGATATACAAGATACTACATACGAAAATTCGTTCACTACAAACCTCTACACACTATTTCCTACACATATTAAGCATCACAATTAAATTTCTTCAAAGTTGGTTGCTGCCTGTGGGTGCAGTGCACAGCAGTATGGGCCTCGCCCCTTCCATTTTAAACACGTTTTGTGGTATATACAAGTTACTACAA
Organism: Locusta migratoria; assembly: GCA_026315105.1. Lineage (NCBI taxonomy): Eukaryota > Metazoa > Arthropoda > Insecta > Orthoptera > Acrididae > Locusta > Locusta migratoria. Next base: position 800,522,360 of record CM048755.1, on the reverse strand, counting down.
ACGAAAATTCATTCACTACAAACCTCTACATAGTATTTCCTACACATATCAAGCATTAGAATTAAATTTCTTGAGAGTCGGGTGCTGCCAGTGGCTGCAGTGCACAGCAGTATGGGCCTCGCGCCTTCCATTTTGAACACGTTTTGTGGGATATACAAGTTACTACATACGAAAATTCGTTCACTACAAACCTCTACACACTATGTCCTACACATATCTAGCATTAGAATTAAATTTCTGGAAAGTCGTGTGCTGCCAGTGGGTGCAGTGCACAGCAGTATGGGCCTCGCGCCTTCCATTTTGAACACGTTTTGTTTGATATACAAGTTACTACATACGAAAATTCGTTCACTACTTCCTACACATATCAAGCTTTAGAATGAAATTTCTTGAAAGTCGGGTGCTGCCAGTGGGTGCAGTGCACAGCAGTGTGGGCCTCGCGCCTTCCATTTTGAACACGTTTTGTGGTATATACAAGTTACTACAAACGAAAATTCATTCACTACAAACCTCTACACACTATTTCCTACACATATCAAGCATTAGAATTAAATTTCTTGAAAGTGGGTTGCTGCCAGTGGGTGCAGTGCACAGCAGTATGGGCCTCGCGCCTTCCATTTTGAACACGTTTTGTTTGATATACAAGTTACTACATACGAAAATTCGTTCACTAGAAACCTCTACGCACTATTTCCTACACATATATTATCCACTAGAATTAAATTTCTTGGAAGTCGGGTGCTGCCAGTGGGTGCAGTGCACAGCAGTATGGGCCTCGCGCCTTCCATTTTGAACACGTTTTGTTTGATATACAAGTTACTACATACGAAAATTCGTTCACTACTTCCTACACATATCAAGCTTTAGAATGAAATTTCTTGAAAGTCGGGTGCTGCCAGTGGGTGCAGTGCACAGCAGTATGGGCCTCGCGCCTTCCATTTTGAACACGTTTTGTGGTATATACAAGTTACTACAAACGAAAATTCATTCACTACAAACCTCTACACACTATTTCCTACACATATCAAGCATTAGAATTAAATTTCTTGAAAGTGGGTTGCTGCCAGTGGGTGCAGTGCACAGCAGTATGGGCCTTGCGCCTTCCATTTTGAACACGTTTTGTTTGATATACAAGTTACTACATACGAAAATTCGTTCACTAGAAACCTCTACGCACTATTTCCTACACATATATTATCCACTAGAATTAAATTTCTTGGAAGTCGGGTGCTGCCAGTGGGTGCAGTGCACAGCAGTATGGGCCTCGCGCCTTCCACTTTGAACACGTTTTGTGGTATATACAAGTTACTACAAACGAAAATTCGTTCACTACAAACCTCTACACACTATTACCTACACATATCGAGCATTAGAATTAAATTTCTTGATAGTCGGGTGCTGCCAGTGGGTGCAGTGCACAGCAGTATGGGCCTCGCGCCTTCCATTTTGAACACGTTTTGTGGTATATACAAATTACTACAAACGAAAATTCATTCACTACAAAACTGTACACACTATTTCCTACACATATCGAGCATTAGAATTAAATTTCTTGAAAGTAGGGTGCTGCCAGTGGGTGCAGTGCACAGCAGTATGGGCCTCGCGCCTTCCATTTTGAACACGTTTTGTGGTATATACAAGTTACTACAAACGAAAATTCATTCACTACAAACCTCTACACACTATTTCCTACACATATCAAGCATTAGAATTAAATTTCTTGAAAGTGGGTTGCTGCCAGTGGGTGCAGTGCACAGCAGTATGGGCCTTGCGCCTTCCATTTTGAACACGTTTTGTTTGATATACAAGTTACTACATACGAAAATTCGTTCACTAGAAACCTCTACGCACTATTTCCTACACATATATTATCCACTAGAATTAAATTTCTTGGAAGTCGGGTGCTGCCAGTGGGTCAGTGCACAGCAGTATGGGCCTCGCGCCTTCCACTTTGAACACGTTTTGTGGTATATACAAGTTACTACAAACGAAAATTCGTTCACTACAAACCTCTACACACTATTTCCTACACATATCAAGCATTAGAAATAATTTTCTTGAATGTCGGGTGCTGCCAGTGGGTGCAGTGCATAGCAGTATGGGCCTCGCGCCTTCCATTTTGAACACGTTTTGTGGGATATACAAGTTACTACATATGAAAATTCGTTCACTACAAACCTCTACACACTATTTCCTACACATATGAAGCATTAGAATTAAAGTTCTTGAAAGTCGGGTGCTGCCAGTGGGTGCAGTGCACAGCAGTATGGGCCTCGCGCCTTCCATTTTGAACACGCTTTGTGGGATATACAAGTTACTACAAACGAAAATTCGTTCACTACAAACCTCTACGCACTATTTCCTACACATATATTATCCACTGGAATTAATTTTCTTGGAAGTCGGTTGCTGCCAGTGGGTGCAGTGCTTAGCAGTATGGGCCTCGCGCCTTGCATTTTGAACACGTTTTGTGAGATATACAAGTTACTACAAACGAAAATTCGTTCACTACAAACCTCTACACACTATTTCCTACACATATCAAGCATTAGAATGAAATTTCTTGAAAGTCGGGTGCTGCCAGTGGGTGCAGTGCACAGCAGTATGGGCCTCGCGCCTTCCATTTTGAACACGTTTTGTCATATATACAAGTTACTACAAACGAAAATTCATTCACTACAAATCTCTACACACTATTTCCTACACATATCAAGCATTAGAAATAATTTTCTTGAACGTCGGGTGCTGCCAGTGGGTGCAGTGCAAAGCAGTATGGGCCTCGCGCCTTCCATTTTGAACACGTTTTGTGGTATATACAAGTTACTTCAAACAAAAATTTTTTCACTACAAACCTCTACACACTATTTCCTACACATATCAAGCATTAAAATGAAATTTCTTGAAAGTCGGGTGCTGCCAGTGGGTGTAGTGCACAGCTGTATGGGCCTCGCGCCTACCATTTTGAACACGTTTTGTGGTATATACAAGTTACTACAAACGAAAATTCATTCACTACAAACCTCTACACACTATTTCCTACACATATCAAGCATTAGAAATAATTTTCTTGAATGTCGGGTGCTGCCAGTGGGTGCAGTGCATAGCAGTATGGGCCTCGCGCCTTCCATTTTGAACACGTTTTGTGGGATATACAAGTTACTACATACGAAAATTCGTTCACTACAAACCTCTACACACTATTTCCTACACATATCAAGCATTAGAATGAAATTTCTTGAAAGTCGGGTGCTGCCAGTGGGTGCAGTGCACAGCAGTATGGGCCTCGCGCCTTCCATTTTGAACACGTTTTGTCATATATACAAGTTACTACAAACGAAAATTCATTCACTACAAATCTCTACACACTATTTCCTACACATATCAAGCATTAGAAATAATTTTCTTGAACGTCGGGTGCTGCCAGTGGGTGCAGTGCACAGCAGTATGGGCCTCGCGCCTTCCATTTTGAACACGTTTTGTGGTATATACAAGTTACTTCAAACAAAAATTCGTTCACTACAAACCTCTACACACTATTTCCTACACATATCAAGCATTAGAATGAAATTTCTTGAAAGTCGGGTGCTGCCAGTGGGTGCAGTGCACAGCTGTATGGGCCTCGCGCCTTCCATTTTGAACACGTTTTGTGGTATATACAAGTTACTACAAACGAAAATTCATTCACTACAAACCTCTACTCACTATTTCCTACACATATCAAGCATTAGAAATAATTTTCTTGAATGTCGGGTGCTGCCAGTGGGTGCAGTGCATAGCAGTATGTGCCTCGCGCCTTCCATTTTGAACACGTTTTGTGGGATATACAAGTTACTACATACGAAAATTCGATCACTACAAACCTCTACACACTATTTCCTACACATATTAAGCATCACAATTAAATTTCTTCAAAGTTGGTTGCTGCCTGTGGGTGCAGTGCACAGCAGTATGGGCCTCGCCCCTTCCATTTTAAACACGTTTTGTGGTATATACAAGTTACTACAAACGAAAATTCATTCACTACAAACCTCTACACAGTATTTCCTACACATATCAAGCATTAGAATTAAATTTCTTGAGAGTCGGGTGCTGCCAGTGGCTGCAGTGCACAGCAGTATGGGCCTCGCGCCTTCCATTTTGAACACGTTTTGTGGGATATACAAGTTACTACATACGAAAATTCGTTCACTACAAACCTCTACACACTATGTCCTACACATATCTAGCATTAGAATTAAATTTCTGGAAAGTCGTGTGCTGCCAGTGGGTGCAGTGCACAGCAGTATGGGCCTCGCGCCTTCCATTTTGAACACGTTTTGTTTGATATACAAGTTACTACATACGAAAATTCGTTCACTACTTCCTACACATATCAAGCTTTAGAATGAAATTTCTTGAAAGTCGGGTGCTGCCAGTGGGTGCAGTGCACAGCAGTATGGGCCTCGCGCCTTCCATTTTGAACACGTTTTGTGGTATATACAAGTTACTACAAACGAAAATTCATTCACTACAAACCTCTACACAGTATTTCCTACACATATCAAGCATTAGAATTAAATTTCTTGAGAGTCGGGTGCTGCCAGTGGCTGCAGTGCACAGCAGTATGGGCCTCGCGCCTTCCATTTTGAACACGTTTTGTGGGATATACAAGTTACTACATACGAAAATTCGTTCACTACAAACCTCTACACACTATGTCCTACACATATCTAGCATTAGAATTAAATTTCTGGAAAGTCGTGTGCTGCCAGTGGGTGCAGTGCACAGCAGTATGGGCCTCGCGCCTTCCATTTTGAACACGTTTTGTTTGATATACAAGTTACTACATACGAAAATTCGTTCACTACTTCCTACACATATCAAGCTTTAGAATGAAATTTCTTGAAAGTCGGGTGCTGCCAGTGGGTGCAGTGCACAGCAGTATGGGCCTCGCGCCTTCCATTTTGAACACGTTTTGTGGTATATACAAGTTACTACAAACGAAAATTCATTCACTACAAACCTCTACACACTATTTCCTACACATATCAAGCATTAGAAATAATTTTCTTGAATGTCGGGTGCTGCCAGTGGGTGCAGTGCATAGCAGTATGGGCCTCGCGCCTTCCATTTTGAACACGTTTTGTGGGATATACAAGTTACTACATACGAAAATTCGTTCACTACAAACCTCTACACACTATTTCCTACACATATCAAGCATTAGAATGAAATTTCTTGAAAGTCGGGTGCTGCCAGTGGGTGCAGTGCACAGCAGTATGGGCCTCGCGCCTTCCATTTTGAACACGTTTTGTCATATATACAAGTTACTACAAACGAAAATTCATTCACTACAAATCTCTACACACTATTTCCTACACATATCAAGCATTAGAAATAATTTTCTTGAACGTCGGGTGCTGCCAGTGGGTGCAGTGCACAGCAGTATGGGCCTCGCGCCTTCCATTTTGAACACGTTTTGTGGTATATACAAGTTACTTCAAACAAAAATTCGTTCACTACAAACCTCTACACACTATTTCCTACACATATCAAGCATTAGAATGAAATTTCTTGAAAGTCGGGTGCTGCCAGTGGGTGCAGTGCACAGCTGTATGGGCCTCGCGCCTTCCATTTTGAACACGTTTTGTGGTATATACAAGTTACTACAAACGAAAATTCATTCACTACAAACCTCTACACACTATTTCCTACACATATCAAGCATTAGAAATAATTTTCTTGAATGTCGGGTGCTGCCAGTGGGTGCAGTGCATAGCAGTATGGGCCTCGCGCCTTCCATTTTGAACACGTTTTGTGGGATATACAAGTTACTACATACGAAAATTCGTTCACTACAAACCTCTACACACTATTTCCTACACATATTAAGCATCACAATTAAATTTCTTCAAAGTTGGTTGCTGCCTGTGGGTGCAGTGCACAGCAGTATGGGCCTCGCCCCTTCCATTTTAAACACGTTTTGTGGTATATACAAGTTACTACAAACGAAAATTCATTCACTACAAACCTCTACACAGTATTTCCTACACATATCAAGCATTAGAATTAAATTTCTTGAGAGTCGGGTGCTGCCAGTGGCTGCAGTGCACAGCAGTATGGGCCTCGCGCCTTCCATTTTGAACACGTTTTGTGGGATATACAAGTTACTACATACGAAAATTCGTTCACTACAAACCTCTACACACTATGTCCTACACATATCTAGCATTAGAATTAAATTTCTGGAAAGTCGTGTGCTGCCAGTGGGTGCAGTGCACAGCAGTATGGGCCTCGCGCCTTCCATTTTGAACACGTTTTGTTTGATATACAAGTTACTACATACGAAAATTCGTTCACTACTTCCTACACATATCAAGCTTTAGAATGAAATTTCTTGAAAGTCGGGTGCTGCCAGTGGGTGCAGTGCACAGCAGTATGGGCCTCGCGCCTTCCACTTTGAACACGCTTTGTGGGATATACAAGTTACTACAAACGAAAATTCGTTCACTAGAAACCTCTACGCACTATTTCCTACACATATATTATCCACTAGAATTAAATTTCTTGGAAGTCGGGTGCTGCCAGTGGGTGCAGTGCACAGCAGTATGGGCCTCGCGCCTTCCATTTTGAACACGTTTTGTGGTATATACAAGTTACTACAAACGAAAATTCGTTCACTACAAACCTCTACACACTATTTCCTACACATATCAAGCATTAGAATGAAATTTCTTGAAAGTCGGGTGCTGCCAGTGGGTGCAGTGCACAGCAGTATGGGCCTCGCGCCTTCCATTATGAACACGTTTTGTGGTATATACAAGTTACTACAAACGAAATTTCATTCACTACAAACCTCTACACACTATTTCCTACACATATCAAGCATTAGAAATAATTTTCTTGAATGTCGGGTGCTGCCCGTGGGTGCAGTGCATAGCAGTATGGGCCTCGCGCCTTCCATTTTGAACACGTTTTGTGGGATATACAAGTTACTACATATGAAAATTCGTTCACTACAAACCTCTACACACTATTTCCTACACATATCAAGCATTAGAATTAAAGTTCTTGAAAGTCGGGTGCTGCCAGTGGGTGCAGTGCACAGCAGTATGGGCCTCGCGCCTTCCATTTTGAACACGCTTTGTGGGATATACAAGTTACTACAAACGAAAATTCGTTCACTACAAACCTCTACGCACTATTTCCTACACATATATTATCCACTGGAATTAATTTTCTTGGAAGTCGGTTGCTGCCAGTGGGTGCAGTGCTTAGCAGTATGGGCCTCGCGCCTTGCATTTTGAACACGTTTTGTGAGATATACAAGTTACTACAAACGAAAATTCGTTCACTAGAAACCTTTACACACTATTTGCTACACATATCGAGCATTAGAATTAAATTTCTTGAATGTCGGGTGCTGCCGGGTGGTGCAGTGCACAGCAGTATCGGCCTCGCGCCTTCCATTTTGAACACGTTTTGTGGTATATACAAGTTACTACAAACGAAAATTCGTTCACTACAAACCTCTACACACTATTTCCTACACATATCAAGCATTAGAATGAAATTTCTTGAAAGTCGGGTGCTGCCAGTGGGTGCAGTGCACAGCAGTATGGGCCTCGCGCCTTCCATTTTGAACACGTTTTGTCATATATACAAGTTACTACAAACGAAAATTCATTCACTACAAATCTCTACACACTATTTCCTACACATATCAAGCATTAGAAATAATTTTCTTGAACGTCGGGTGCTGCCAGTGGGTGCAGTGCAAAGCAGTATGGGCCTCGCGCCTTCCATTTTGAACACGTTTTGTGGTATATACAAGTTACTTCAAACAAAAATTCGTTCACTACAAACCTCTACACACTATTTCCTACACATATCAAGCATTAGAATGAAATTTCTTGAAAGTCGGGTGCTGCCAGTGGGTGCAGTGCAGAGCTGTATGGGCCTCGCGCCTTCCATTTTGAACACGTTTTGTGGTATATACAAGTTACTACAAACGAAAATTCATTCACTACAAACCTCTACACACTATTTCCTACACATATCAAGCATTAGAAATAATTTTCTTGAATGTCGGGTGCTGCCAGTGGGTGCAGTGCATAGCAGTATGGGCCTCGCGCCTTCCATTTTGAACACGTTTTGTGGGATATACAAGTTACTACATACGAAAATTCGTTCACTACAAACCTCTACATACTATTTCCTACACATATCAAGCATTAGAATGAAATTTCTTGAAAGTCGGGTGCTGCCAGTGGGTGCAGTGCACAGCAGTATGGGCCTCGCGCCTTCCATTTTGAACACGTTTTGTCATATATACAAGTTACTACAAACGAAAATTCATTCACTACAAATCTCTACACACTATTTCCTACACATATCAAGCATTAGAAATAATTTTCTTGAACGTCGGGTGCTGCCAGTGGGTGCAGTGCACAGCAGTATGGGCCTCGCGCCTTCCATTTTGAACACGTTTTGTGGTATATACAAGTTACTTCAAACAAAAATTCGTTCACTACAAACCTCTACACACTATTTCCTACACATATCAAGCATTAGAATGAAATTTCTTGAAAGTCGGGTGCTGCCAGTGGGTGCAGTGCACAGCTGTATGGGCCTCGCGCCTTCCATTTTGAACACGTTTTGTGGTATATACAAGTTACTACAAACGAAAATTCATTCACTACAAACCTCTACACACTATTTCCTACACATATCAAGCATTAGAAATAATTTTCTTGAATGTCGGGTGCTGCCAGTGGGTGCAGTGCATAGCAGTATGGGCCTCGCGCCTTCCATTTTGAACACGTTTTGTGGGATATACAAGTTACTATAAACGAAAATTCGTTCACTACAAACCTCTGCACACTATTTCCTACACATATATTATCCACTAGAATTAAATTTCTTGAATGTCTGGTGCTGCCAGTGGGTGCAGTGCACAGCAGCATGGGCCTCGCGCCTTCAATTTTGAACACGTTTTGTGGGATATACAAGTTACTACATACGAAAATTCGTTCACTACAAACCTCTACACACTATTTCCTACACATATCAAGCATTAGAATGAAATTTCGTGAAAGTCGGGTGCTGCCAGTGGGTGCTGTGCACAGCAGTATGGGCCTCGCGCCTTCCATTTTGAACACGTTTTGTGGTATATACAAGTTACTACAAACGAAAATTCGTTCACTACGAACCTCTACACACTATTTCCTACACATATCAAGCATTAGAATGAAATTTCTTGAAAGTCGGGTGCTGCCAGTGGGTGCAGTGCACAGCAGTATGGGCCTCGCGCCTTCCATTTTGAACACGTTTTGTCATATATACAAGTAACTACAAACGAAAATTCATTCACTACAAATCTCTACACACTATTTCCTACACATATCAAGCATTAGAAATAATTTTCTTGAACGTCGGGTGCTGCCAGTGGGTGCAGTGCAAAGCAGTATGGGCCTCGCGCCTTCCATTTTGAACACGTTTTGTGGTATATACAAGTTACTTCATACAAAAATACGTTCACTACAAACCTCTACACACTATTTCCTACACATATCAAGCATTAGAATGAAATTTCTTGAAAGTCGGGTGCTGCCAGTGGGTGCAGTGCACAGCTGTATGGGCCTCGCGCCTTCCATTTTGAACACGTTTTGTGGTATATACAAGTTACTACAAACGAAAATTCATTCACTACAAACCTCTACACACTATTTCCTACACATATCAAGCATTAGAAATAATTTTCTTGAATGTCGGGTGCTGCCAGTGGGTGCAGTGCATAGCAGTATGGGCCTCGCGCCTTCCATTTTGAACACGTTTTGTGGGATATACAAGTTACTACATACGAAAATTCGTTCACTACAAACCTCTACACACTATTTCCTACACATATCAAGCATTAGAATGAAATTTCTTGAAAGTCGGGTGCTGCCAGTGGGTGCAGTGCACAGCAGTATGGGCCTCGCGCCTTCCATTTTGAACACGTTTTGTCATATATACAAGTTACTACAAACGAAAATTCATTCACTACAAATCTCTACACACTATTTCCTACACATATCAAGCATTAGAAATAATTTTCTTGAACGTCGGGTGCTGCCAGTGGGTGCAGTGCACAGCAGTATGGGCCTCGCGCCTTCCATTTTGAACACGTTTTGTGGTATATACAAGTTACTTCAAACAAAAATTCGTTCACTACAAACCTCTACACACTATTTCCTACACATATCAAGCATTAGAATGAAATTTCTTGAAAGTCGGGTGCTGCCAGTGGGTGCAGTGCACAGCTGTATGGGCCTCGCGCCTTCCATTTTGAACACGTTTTGTGGTATATACAAGTTACTACAAACGAAAATTCATTCACTACAAACCTCTACACACTATTTCCTACACATATCAAGCATTAGAAATAATTTTCTTGAATGTCGGGTGCTGTCAGTGGGTGCAGTGCATAGCAGTATGGGCCTCGCGCCTTCCATTTTGAACACGTTTTGTGGGATATACAAGTTACTACATACGAAAATTCGTTCACTACAAACCTCTACACACTATTTCCTACACATATCAAGCATTAGAATTAAATTTCTTGAAAGTCAGGTGCTGCCAGTGGGTGCAGTGCACAGCAGTATGAGCCTCGCGCCTTCCATTTATAACACGTTTTGTGGGATATACAAGTTACTACATACGAGAATTCGTTCACTACAAACCTCTACACACTATTTGCTACACATATCAAGCATTAGAATGAAATTTCTTGAAAGTCGGGTGCTGCCAGTGGGTGTAGTGCACAGCAGTATGGGCCTCGCGCCTTCCATTTTGAACACGTTTTGTGGTATATACAAGTTACTACAAACGAAAATTCATTCACTACAAACCTCTACACACTATTTCCTACACATATGAAGCATTAGAATGAAATTTCTTGAAAGTCGTGTGCTGCCAGTGGGTGCAGTGCACAGCAGTATGGTCCTCGCGCCTTCCATTTTGAACACGTTTTGTGGGATATACAAGTTACTACATACGAAAATTCGTTCACTACAAACCTCTACACACTATTTCCTACACATATCAAGCATTAGAATTAAATTTCTTTAAAATCGGGTGCTGCCAGTGGGTGCAGTGCTCAGCAGTGTGGGCCTCGCGCCTTCCATTTGAACACGTTTTTTGGGATATACAAGTTACTACAAACGAAAATTCGTTCACTACAAACCTCTACACACTATTTCCTACACATATCGAGCATTAGAATTAAATTTCTTGAAAGTCGGGTGCTGCCAGTGGGTGCAGTGCTCAGCAGTATGGGCCTCGCGCCTTCCATTTTGAACACGTTTTGTGGGATATACAAGTTACTACAAACGAAAATTCGTTCACTACAAACCAGTACAAACGATTTCCTACCCATATCATCCATTAGAATTTAATTTCTTAAAAGTGTGGTGCTGGCTATTTTTTGAGTAACCCATAATTTTTTTCCCGAAAAACTACAAACAAAAATTTTTGCACTACAATCCACTACAAACGAAGCTCTGTAAGATAGTAGAAAGTAAAAAACAATTGCTTTAAGTTGGGTGCCAGGTTCACGGAGTTTGTGGAACCAGTGGGAAGCAATCTTTTCTCCATTATGTTTTTGTCTGTGTGGGAGGTGATGAAAGTAGTGTCATCCGCATACATTACTGCTTTGAAAGGTAGCACATTAGCCAAATCATTAACATAAACAATGAAGAGGTTCATGGTCCCACGGACCCCTGGGGCACTCCTCTTACGACATTTAAAAAAACCTGACTTTTTATTTGAGTCTGCACCATCTCTCTCCTATTGGACAGGTAAGATTTTAGTAAATCGAGTCTTTTCTCTGTTACTCGGTATTGCTCAAGTTTATTTATTAGAATATTGTGCGATATTGTGTCAAATGCCTGTTAGGTCAATCAATGTGTTGCACGTATGTTTTTGTTCAAACCCTTTTAGTAGTGATAAAGCAACATCTTCCACTGCTTTAATGGACTGACCTTCCCGAAAGCTATGCTGGGTTTGGTTTAAGAGGCTGTTGTTCTCAAAGTATTTATTTAGTTTCTTTTTTTATTATAACCTCTACGACTTTTGCTACTATTGGTATTATCCCAATAGGTCTATAGTTTTCAGGTGATTCCCTATCTCCTTTTGTATGGACAGGTAAAATTGCTGTTACTTTTTGGAAATCAGGAAAGATACCATCTTCAAATATCCAATTTATAAGGTAGCACAGGGGGAGTCGTATTGTATGCATATTTTTTTTCCACAATGGAGTTTGAGACGCCATAGTAGTCTTCGGGTTTTTGAGTTGCTGAGCTTTTCAGCCTCATCTAATACCTCTTTAGGGGAAACTGATTTCCATTTAAATTCACTAATGTTATGGTGGATTGCTTCAAATTCAGCTTTCTGAGTGATAACTGTTGTTCATTGGCATCCTATGGTACTGTCTTATCATTATTTACAGTGTATTTCCCTGAATGAACAAAGCTGAGATTTAATCTATCTGGGCTGATGGGAATAGACAGTTTTTTTGTTTGCACAGATTCCAGAGTCTGCCTTTATTATCTTCCAAGCTACCTTGCATTTATTAGTTGACTGGCCTATGAGATTGTCATTCGCCTGTCTTTTAGGTCTGCTTATCCCCCGTCTGTAAAATCATTTCAGTTTGACGTTAGCAGAGTTTTTAGCCTGGACAGATAAGGAGTGTACCATTTTCTTATACAACTCTAACCTGTTTTTCTTTGACCATGACCTTTGGTAATTGTTGGGCAGCATTTATTAAATGTGTCCACTATAATGTCTAAGAAGTATTCACGTGCTTCACCACAAGACTGATGCCTATTGAGGATGGTGCTCCAGTCAGCAATCTGCAGATGATGTCGAAGGTTCTCTATGTGTATCTTGCAGTAGTCTTACTGTCCTGGATGCTACTTCATGTGTGTAGTTGTTTACAACACCAGTCAGTCTCAAGAGAAGACCATCATGGTCAGAGATCAGTGGCTTAATAATAAGTCAGTCTCATCCTTATGCATATTAGTAATAACATTATCGAGGTAGGCCTTTTGTCTAGTAGGTTTATCATTGAGACAGTAAAAGTTACATGACTTTAGTGTGTTAAGAAATAGTCTAGTTGTACAATTTTTCACTTTTACATCTATATTCAAATCACCTAAGATTAATATTTTATTTGTCTCATATTTGAGTATTGACAGCAACAGAGCTTCCATGTATTCCATAAAGTCTTTAAAGTCCGTTTTGGGTGGACAATATACAGACTTTATGATCACTTTGGAATCAGGGAGTTGGATAGCAGCAGCTTTAAATTTTCCTTCTACAGTTAAGTGTTTTTCAAATATTCATATCTTTGTTCACACTCTGATATCAATGTTGAAATTTTTACAGTACGTTGCTATCATATAGGTGTACAAACTGTGCAAAAACCATATTTTTATATTCAGTCCCATCCGAGATAACTAGCCTCAAACTTTACAAAAAATGAAAATTTTCAAATTTCAAAAATCCATAAAAAAATTAAGGAAACATTTGTAAGTTTTCTTGCTCTGTATGACTCTAGTAGTGTATAATATCTAACTACAGGAAAAAAATTATACTCTCATAAGTCACTCCTTGTTTGTTATTTTTGGGCCTAAAAAGTGGATTTTAAAAAATTTGGATACCTAACTTCGGAGGTCATTTTGACCGGTTATTTTTGAATGTAGGGTATTTTGTGTACGGAACAATCTTGTAGAGGACACTTTTCTAAAAACAATCATGTCAATTGCAATGTTGTAACTTAACCCAGTGCAGAGATATTCAAATTTTCGCTAATGTCTCCAGACTGAAAAGTCGGCGCGCGCCGACAAATAAAAATGTCTACCATTCAGTATAGGTGCAAGATAAATTACTTTAAAAACTGTGTTGAACTTCTCAAATATAGGGCAATCACATATAAAAAATATAAAATATTTAAAAATGGCCAAGCAACCATCCCTGTACCACATCATATGGATTGACCCTTTAGTCGCAACTTACCGATTTCCTCCGAATAAATTTGCTTCGTTATTTGAGAGATGGAAGCCCCTGACTTGACGAAAGCTGTTGCTTTTACCGATTCTGTAGCTCCATTTACGCGAGAAGCGATCGCCCGACTGTGGTTGTCGGCAAAAATCACAAGCTTCCCTAGTCGATCTGGATCAGTCATGTAGGCAGCTGTTGTGAGATACAGGAACGGCAGCTCGCAGAGTCTAAGGACTTTCATGTTGGTGTTCAGAAGCAGTAGTGTCTCCAACAACAATTTCAGCAACATTATGAACATGTTCAGTTTGACCTACACTATCAATATCGTCACTGTTAGCACCAAGCACTTCAAATCTGTTACTTAATGGAATAACTGCAGGCCTATTTAACACGTTTGCACACATGTTACACTTCCACAATTTTGAAAAGTTGTCCTTTCCTTTCAATGATGAGTCAATCTTAGGACAGCGGTAGTGAAATTTTGTCTGGCACTTTGCGCTGCAATACCACATTTAGCGGTTTTCCCGCATTTTTACACACTTTTACTAGTGTCACATATGTTGTCACAGGTCCTTGGGCCTCACAATCCCCTTTACTCACTTTCACTGTTCTGTTGCTTGAGAGTGTTGTATCATGTACCTCCAAAAACAGCATGGCAATAATTTCAAGTTTGCAGTCATTACTTTGAAGAGTTTTACCAATGCCATGTTCATTGCAACTTTCGCAACACCACAATTTTCGTGTCTGATTTACGTTTGCACACGTGAAATGAAACTTAGTTCTACATTTTACGCACATCGTTCCCTTTACAGCACGCTTCATGCAGTAGCAGACTTCCAACGTCGGGTTTTGCGAAACGTACCTTGATGAACTCGGTTCATGTGCAATTATCGCATTTTTATGCCGCCCCATTTCTTTCTTCGGAAACTTTTTCAACGATAAAACACGCCATACACGCTGTATACATCGAATTTCTTACATTTTACGCACTTATTGTCGTTTCTTTTACAATTATTCCTGGAGGTAACATACTTGCGGAGACGCTAGTTCCACCCCACTAGAGTCACCTTAAACCTGTGAGCATACACTACTTTTATATTCAGTGCTGTAACTATGCACGCCATTTCTCTGCCTTATAGAGCTATATTCTGTCAGTATTCCTGTAATGTTGCCTGAAATAGCTTTTTATAAGCATCTGCTTCCCGCTCAGCACAAATGATCACAGCATTACACAACGGCACACACACGACAAAGAAAATGAATATACGAAATTACGAATTCGTGCAGTCGACACTGAGTCACTCAAACGCGCTCGCAAAAGTCGATAGTCGATAGCCCACCTGTGACAGCCTCCTTACGTCACAATGACGTCACGATTACATATGCCAGTGTGAAACGAACGCTGCTCAGAGTCGGTACCTGCCAGAAAAATTATTATCAAAGATACCACCACTCACTACGTTTACATGGAACACGTCTTCCGGAAGACGAAAACCGATTTTCGTAAACCGTTTTTGGCTGTCGTGTTTACATGGCATAGCCTGAATCGGATTTCGTAGCTCACTTAAAATGGCGGCTGGAAAACTGCTGATTCAGTTCCTTATTTAGTCTGCACAATCGCTATTTTTCTTTATTTAAATACGCAGATTGATGTTCACTCTAATATTTATACTTTTATTTCACATTGGAAAACATCACTCTTTGCATATGGGACGAAAATTCTTAACAAGAAAACACAATCTGACAAGCCAAGAACGCTTCAAAAACGGTTCCTTTTACATGGGCACGAAAATCGATTGTGGAACTGGAAAACCGCTTTAGAGAAGCGGATTTACAGAATCGATTTTGGAGTGTTTACATGACCAACCAAAAGCGGAATTGGGAAATCGGTTTACGAAATCCGGTTTTGGGAGCCCATGTAAACGGGGTGACTGTGATACCACTCACACGCTTACAATCATGGCGAATACGGAAACCACCAGGGGTTTAGCAATCTCTCCACCAAATCGTCGCAAGCTGTAACCAAGCGACCAATGATATGGCGCCCCAGAAAAGCCAATGGGAAGACTCTTGTATTTCACGCGCGTGCATATGAACACTTGTGAAGTGTATTGCAATAATATTCTACCTACGTGTTCGCTTGTGCTGCCTCTAGATTGGAAACGGCCAATTGTACTTCTTTCTCGAAAGATGTGTTTTAACATATGATTATGACGTCCAGTGTTTGTTTTTTCGTATTGCTGTTTTATTCAGTAAACTCACAATCAGATGAACTAAGCGCATAGCATTCGAATGCGCAGGACTAGAATTCTGTCCGCAATATCTGCACTCCAGTCAAGTGACGTGGGAACAGCGCTGCAGGACATATAGCGCCAAGCGTATTTCAAGCATTATTAACTCGTTATTGCATGCAGATGACTTTCAAAAGTATCGTAAAACTATGTACACATTTTAACAGTAATCTTAAAAATTATATTCATTGGATGAAGATGGTTTACACACGCGAAGATCGAGAGTGTGATGGTTTTTTATGAGAACTGAACCTTTTTTTCCCCAGGACAGAATTGACAGCCACAATATTCTTTTTGTTTTCTACAGCTGTTAAACGAATGTCGGTACGAATTATGTTTCGAAGACGTACATAGACACAGAAAAAGAGAATAATCTTGCAGAAAATGACAACCTTCCACAACTATTTGCAGTCTTTGCTTATCGTTTTGCTTTTTGCACTGCAAGGAGGCAGTTACCTACAGCGTTTTCATAATCTTCATTGGGTAAGTTCAAAGGCTAAATAGGAAGTAGTAATTAGCATGGAATGAATCAAATTTGGAATGGTTTGAAAAATACAGATAGTTTCTCCTTTAGATGCTGAGTTCATTCTTTTGCTGTTGTGTCTCAATTAGGAACAGGAGACTTATGACCCTTCTGTTTAGTCCCCTTAAGAGTCCCAAAATAAATGACATTAGGTAGCTTTTGTTATAGGAAGTTTTGATCCAGACACCAATGAGAGTCCATGTACATATTATCGCATTGAAATGGAAACAGGCTTGACTTCGAAGGCAACTAAACATAGCACCTATACTGAAAGCACGTTTATTACAAACTCAACATACACGCAGCACTGACTGCCTCTCAGGCAGAGTGCTCTGCTATTTATACACAGACAGAATTTACCAGAAATTAGAAGAACAGTTAACATAAGAAACGAGTAGAATTTACAAGTGAACATAAGAAAGATGTAGAACCTTCTGGAACTGTTAATTACAAAGAAATAAATTTTTGCCAGTGGGCGGGATTGAACCGGCGACCTTCTGCACCACAGTCCATGACGCTATCCCCTGCACAACGCCGGCAGTCGGTGTTCGTGGTCACTCGCGGCATTGCTCCCTCTCCTGGAGATCCCTACGGAGCCAGCTGCAATGCCCTGGATCTTGACCGTGTCATGGGTCCTCTGTATGACAGTTCAAGAGAATCCTTCCCTTCACGATTATCGACGACAGACGTTGCTGTCGTGGTTTCATCAGGAACATTACCGTCCTTGAAGTCCTTGAACAAGAAGGCATTTTCGTCTACCTGCTCTTCAGGATCGTAGTAAGGCTTCATGCGCAGGACGTGAACAATGTCTCTTCGTTTCGACGACGGGTCATAATCCTCAACTTCGTATGTGACGTCTGACAGGCGGCGTATGAAACGATACGGACCAAAGTATCGCTTCAATAACTTTTCTGACAGTCCAACCTTCCGTACAGGGGTAAAAATCCATACCAGATCTCCTGGCAGTACACGACAGGTCGGTGCTTGTTGTTATACCGCTGACGGTCCTTCTCCTGGGCGCCCAGTGTCCGTATGCGAGCCAGCGGTCTTGCTTCTTCGACCCTGGTGATGAGCTGTTTAACATAGTCATCCTGAGTGTCGTCCGGTTGGAACGGGAACAGCGTATCCATTGTCGTCTCAGCTTCACGGTCATGGAGCAGGAAAAACGGAGTGAAGCCTGTGGGGTCTTGTCTTGCGGTATTGTAACCAAATGTCACAACTGGCAGAATTGTATCCCAATCCTTCTGCTCAACGTCGACGTACATCGACAGCATGTCGGCTAAGGTCTTGTTAAAACGTTCCGTAAGACCATTTGTCTGAGGATGGTATGCAGTTGTCATTCTGTGGACAATGTCGCACCGTGACATTACCTCTGATACTAGTTTTGACTGGAATACTTTTCCACGATCAGATATCATCACACATGGTGCTCCATGCTTCAAAATAATGGCTTCTACAAGGAATTTTGCGATCCCTGGACCTTCTGCAGTCGGCACAGGTTTGGTGACAGCGTAGCATGTGAGGTAGTCAGTGCAGACTATCATCCATCGGTTACCAATTGTCGACTTCGGGAACCTCCCTAAAAGATCGATCCCAACTCGGTGGAATGGAGCTGCTGCCGGCGGAATCGGTACGAGATGTCCTGGAGGTAATTGCAGCACATGCTTCCGTCGATGGCACTCTTTACAGTGACTCACATAGTGCTTGACAGATCGGTAGAGACCTTTCCAATAATACCTGCGTCTGATTCTGTCTAGGGTCTTCATGAATCCCAGATAACCGGATATTGGAGCATCGTGGAAATATTTGAGAATAGCTGGTTGGAGATGAGCTGAAACAACCAGTAGCCATTTGGGGCCCAGTGGATCGTAGTTGCTCTTATACAATGTTCCATTTATAAGTTGGAACTCTCCATTGGTCGATTCTCCTTTCTCCAATGCCTCTATCGTTTTTAATAGTGATGGATATTCCCTCTGTTCAGCTGTAACGTCATCTAATTCAGTGAGAGATGAAATTTCATTCATGCTGTTGTGTTCCACTAATGGAATCCTCGAAAGCTAGTTAGCCAACACAAAGAATGGTGGTCTGTCACGACGGTGAATCATTTGCCGAATAAATACGGCCGGAACTTGTTGATAGCCCAGATAACCGCGAGACATTCTTTTTCAGTTGTAGAGTAATTTATCTCGGACTTTGAGAGTACTCTTGACGCATAGGCTATCACTTTTTCAGCACCTTCCTGAACTTGTACAAGAACTGCACCAATCCCATAACCACTGGCATCTGTGTCAAGTTCCGTTTCTGCATTGTCGTCGTACAAGGCTAGCACTGGTGCGGAAGTTAGAGCCTCCTTAAGTGCCCGGAAAGCTCTTTCTTTTGTCTCATCCCAGTAAAATTTGGCATCTCCCTGCAGAAGTTCTTGTAATGGACGTGCCTTGTTACAAAATCCTTTTATGAAACGTTGGTAGTATGAGCACAGCCCGAGAAAACTTCTCACCTCACGAATGTGCTGAGGAGTTGGAAATTCTGTGACTGCCCTTACTTTACCTGGGTCAGGACGGACACCATATCCGTTGACTAGGTGCCCCAGGATTTTTATCTCTTTGGCGACGAAGAGGCACTTCTTTGGATAGAGGCGGAGACCTGCAGCCTGAACACACTTCAACACAGTTGACAGGCGACTCAGATGTTCTTCAAATGTTTTCGAGAAAACAACAATATCATCTAAATAGCAGAGACCCGTCGTCCACTTAAGGTGTCAAAGCAAGTTGTCCATCATGCGTTCGAATGTAGCTGGAGCATTACATAATCCAAATGGCATTACTTTAAATTCATAGAGGCCGTCAGGTGTAATAAAAGCCGTCTTCTCCCTGTCAGCTTTGTCAACATTGATCTGCCAGTAACCTGTCTGCATGTCCATAGTTGAGAAGTATATAGCTCCTTTCAAGCAGTATAAGGTGTCGTCAATACGCGGCAATGGGTAGACATCTTTCTTTGTTATTCTTTTCAACCGCCGATAGTCGACGCAGAATCGCCACGAGCCATCCTTCTTCTTTATGAGGACCACCGAAGACGACCAAGGACTCTCTGAAGGTTGAATAATGCCATCTCACAACATCTTCTCCACTTCTTCCCGAATTATCCGTCTTTCACCTGGCAACACTCTATACGATTGCTGGCTAATTGGCTGATGATCCCCAGTATTGATACGGTGCTTTATCGTGGGCCGTTTCGTCTGACTTTTCCCCTGCTGAGGTGTGAATGCACCCAAAAATTGGCGCAGTATACCTAACACCCGCTGGCGTTGTTCCTTGGTCAGTCCAGGCCCTATTGGCAGCTCCACGTTTGTTTCCTCCAGCATGTTGTCTGTACTAATAGCAGGGCATGGGTCTTCATTGATGACGTTGAGCTCACCGTCCTGGATTGGTTCAGCTGTCCCGATACACATTCCCTTGGGGATAAGTTGTGACTGCTCGTGACAATTTGTGACCCAAATCTCTCCTTGACCACCGGTAATGCTTATGATAGTCCCTGGTATGTAAATTTCTTTTGTGACCCTGATAAACTTTTTACTATCAACTAGAACTTCACAGTTTAACCAGTCATCTTTGTTTGTGACTACAACTCTTCTCATTGACAACGGCGATATAGTCACATTGTCAACGACGAATAACTTCCCAGAAAATTCTGTATTACATGTATCCAGCAGAACAACTTCTTCAATTTGCAGCTCAGATCTTCCACAGTCAATGATAGCCTGGGATGCCTGAAGGAAGTCCCATCCGAGGATGACATTGTGACTACATTCTGTTAACACGACAAATTCAAACGGCTGCGTCCTGTTGTTGATGGTTATTCTTGCGACACAAGTTCCTGATGGATGGACATACTTTCCATTCACACAGCACAGTTGCCCCCGTATCACAGAACATTGTCTTCTTTAGTGTGCGGCGGTAATTATCCGATAATACAGAAAAAGCGGCTCCTGAGTCATCAAGTGCCCGGACAGGTTGGCTGTCGATGAGATTTCCTGACATCTTAGCGACTGTCGTCCATGGAGGATTTTCATCTGCGGCGGCCTCACCTCCATAGATGGTCGCCTAGCTTAGTTTTCCTGGGCGCGGCGGCTAGGGGAGCGGCTGGTACCTCTGAACGGCGACGGTGAATGGCTGCGGGGCGTCGGGGAGCGACCTCGTCTAGGGTACAGCGATGGGCTTCTTCCCATAGGTCGACTGAACTCATCGGCAGGTGACTGCCTGGGATACAACTGCTCCGACGGCTAACGTCTTGCGGCAAAATAATCATCGAATACTCGCCTCCTCTCTCTGCAGAAGCGTACGACATGTCCAGGGTGTCCACAGTGGAAACACAGCGGTGTGTTGTCTTCTGTCCTCCAGACGTCTGTTCTTCTGCGGGGCGTCATAGTTACTTGAGGAGTTGGCTGTGGTCGCGTCGGCCGGTTCATGGGCTGCCGTTTGCCGGCTGCAGTGTAAGTCATAGTAGGACGACGCCATTCTTCACGTCGGGTGCGATTGACGGGGCAGACAGGAGCTAATGTTTGAAATACCTCATCCTCAGTGGCGTCGGCTCCCTCGTGATTTACAGGGCTCACATCCATGGCCATAATCTGATCCTCGCTCGGTCTACTAGTCCTGGCTGCCATGTACTGTTGTAATTCTTCTCTCACAATTTGTCGTATGAGAGAAGTGAAGTCATGCTGGTCTTCCACAACGGCCATAGGGACTACATTTGGGAGTCTGTCATACTTCTTGCGTCCAACCCTCCTTTGTTGGATCTCTTCAATAAGCTGGCACCACTTGATGAACTCTTTTGTCGTAGCGACGTCTTTTATCAGGGGAGCTTGGTACATATCTTCTGCAATTCCCTTCATCAGGTGCATGATTTTGTCCACCTCAGTCATGTTCGGATTCACTATATTACACAGGGCCAAAACATTCTGTATGTACGACTGCGTCAGCTCACCATGTCGTTGGGCCCGGTTCTTCAGTTGTTCTTCCGCCGAACGGATTTGTCGCTGCCGGTCTCCAAATGTCTTCTTCAGTTCCTCCTGGAACGTCAGTCATTCAACTTGTCTTCGTTGTTCTCGAACCATTGCTGGGCTGTTCCGTCCAGGTAGAAATAAACGTTGGACAAGCACATCGTATGATCCCACCTGTTGTACTTGGCGACTCGGTCGAACCCCTTTAGCCATTTGTTGGTGTCCTGTCCAGCATTTCCAGAGAATACCGATGGGTGTCTGATGTGCAGCTGGCTTATTGCTGGTTTCTTCTCCATCGTTCTTCTGATAATAGGGACTTTTGGAAGGACGTACTCGGTGTATCCCTTGTATTCCGGTTCCAGTCCGTGTAAGTGATGGCTTTTACGTTGCCTAATCGGAGCCACGGTGATGCAGCTGTTGCCCAGTGTACCCGGCGCCTCCACCAAACAATGTCGCATTGAAATGGAAGCAGGCTTGACTTCGAAGGAAACTAAACACAGCACTTTTACTGAAAGCACGTTTATTACGAACTCAACATACACGCAGCACTAACAGCCTCTCAGGCAGAGTGCTCTGCTATTTATACACAGACAGAATTTACCAGATATTAGAAGAACAGTTAACATAAGAAACGAGTAGAATTTACAAGTAAATATAAGAAAGATGTAGAACCTTCTGGAATTGTTAATTACAAAGAAATAAATTTTTGCCGGTGGGCGGGATTGAACCGGCGACCTTCTGCCCCGCAGTCCGTCACGCTATCCCCTGCGCTGTTAAATTTTATCACAAATAACATGGTTTCCACCATTAAAAAGAAACATTGATTTATTTTTAAGCATAACATTAAGACACACAAGATTGCACAACAACACAGGATGGTGCCTAGCAACGCAATAGTGATTTGTTTACAGCAAAGATTATAGAAAAACACATCTCTGCTGTCAGAGAGTTAAAGTCAAGTTATTAAATACAATCGTATAGAAAACACAAAACTTTAACACTCCCCCTTATTTAATAACTTACACAGTCTCATATCATTGCACAACTGTCGTAATCGGACAGCAAATAATGGCTTCGTTAATATATCAGCAAGCTGATCAGCTGTGTTTACCCTTGAAATTATTATTTCACCATATGCAACTAGCTCTCGAACAAAGAAGTGTCTCAGACGGTTATGTTTTGTCCGTCGATGAAATTCAGGATTGAGTGCCTGTCGAACAGCTGCTTCATTGTCCACTCGTAGATAAGGTTTTGACTCCTTTAGCTGACCAAGTTCAATTAAAAGTCTCTTGACCCAAATAATTTCTCATGCCGCTTCACTTGCTGCTACAACTTCAGCTTCTGTAGTAGAAATCGCCACTGACGTTTGTCGCTGACTCAACCAACTGACAGGTGCACCACTGTACAAACAAAGAACACCAGAGGTAGATCGCCCAGTCTTTAAATCATCTCTATGATCAGCATCACTGAAGCATTCGAGAATGCATTTGTCTTTGCCACTTTTGTAAATAAGTCCATAGTCGTACGTGCATCTCAAATAGCGAAATATTCTTTTCACTCGCATTACATCCTGCTCGGTTGGACTTTCAAGACTTCTAGATGTTACTCCAACAGCATATGCTATGTCTGGTCTTGTCCCACACATCAAGTACATCAAGGATCCAACTGTTTGCCTGTAAGGCTATTCAGTGTTGACAGGACTCCCTTCCACATTGTCATCCTTGGTAATTGGAGTTGTAACAGCTCTGCAGTCACTCATGCCAAAACGTTCCAAAACCTTCTCGACATAGTGAGTCTGACTAACTTGAATAGAACCATCTACTTTTCTCTCAATTTCCAGTCCTAAGAAATATGATGCAGGGCTTGATTTAACCTTGAATTCTCTCTCAAGATCTTCAATAAACTGCTTAAGTTCGCTATCACTCTTTGCTGCAATTAAGCCATCATCAACATAGAGTACAAAGAAAATTTTGGAAGAACCTTTCTCTCTTGTAAAAAGGCAGGGATCAGCTCCACTTCTCTTAAATCCTAATTTCAAAATGTAATTAGTGAATCTCTCATTCCAGCAACGGGGTGCCTATTTTAGACCATTTTCATTAACTGACTTCATTAACTGACATACTTTTCCAGAACCATCATTATAACCTTCAGGCTGTGTCATAAATATTGTTTCCTTCAGGTCTCCATAAAGAAAAGCAGTAGTCACATCGATTTGTGCAATATTAATTTTCTCCTGGGCTGCAACACTGAGAAAAGTTCGAATAGTAGACATCTTTGCCAGAGGGCTGAAAGTTTGTTCATAATCAATCCCTTTCTTTTGAGAAAATCCCTTGATAACCAGTCTAGCTTTAAATCTCACAACTGACCTATCAGCATTTGTCTTCAACTTGTAAACCCATTTACAAGGAATTGTTCTCTTTCCAGAAGGTAAATCTACTAAAGTCCAAGTTCCATTCTCTTGATGTGCTGCCATTTCTTGATCCATGGCTGATTTCCATTCATCTTGTTGACTTGAATTCATAGCTCAAAATATGATTCTGGTTCCTCTGAGGTCATTAACTGCATTGCATAGTCTTGAAACCTTTTAGGACATTTTAAAGTTGAATGGTCACGCAGCTGTGGTCTAATTAATTCCATGTCAGATTGTTCTAATACATCTTCAATTTCATTGTGTAAATCATCATAACTGCAGAAATCATTTTCTCTTGGAAAACTTGATTCCATTTTGTTCTCACTTCCTTGTAAAGATTCTTGAGACTTCTGCTGAGAAAAATCAAGGTCCACAGGAACTACTGGAGTTTCATTTTGCATAATTTTCTCTTCAAAAATAACATCACGTGATCTCATCAGCTGACGTTTTTCTTCACACCAGATTCGATACCCATCATCGTGGTCAAAGCCAATCAGAATCCCTTTTACTGCTTTTCGATCCATTTTCACCCTTAGCTGTTTTGGGACATGAACATAACATTTAGATCCTATTACACGCAGATGCTTCAAACCAGGCTTCTTTCCATACCATAGTTTGTATGGAGACATCCCTTCAATACTAGAAGGCCCCATTCGATTAAGAATGTATGCTGCAGAATTTATCATTTCAACCCAAAATGACTGAGGAATGTTTTCATGAGCATGCATCATAGCCCTGGCAGTTTCAACAAGAGTACGATTTTCCCTTTCGCTGCATCCATTTTGCTGCGGAGTGTATGGCATAGTAAAACGTTGAATTATGCCCTCCTTCTGTAGAATCTCCCTTGTCTGTTCATTGTTGAATTCTCCTCCGTTATCACTTAAGAGGTTTTTAATTGTATGCCCAGCAGTCTTTGTTTCATTTATAAATTGTCTTAATTTATTAGGAACTTCTGATTTTTCCTTGACAAAGTAGACAGTACGAAATTTACTGTAGTCGTCCTTGAACAAGACAAATAGCGATACCCAGACATTGACTTCTGAAAGGGGCCGCAGACATCGGTATGAATCAGCTCTCCTGTTTCAGACGCTCTCTTCCGAGTACCAAATGGAAGTCGACGTGCTTTGCCATAAACACAACCTTCACAGAGTTCAGAATCCAGTCCCACATTTATGCCTAACATCTTAGAGATCAGCATCTTGACATGTCGCTTATTTTGGTGGCCAAATCTTTCATGATACAACTGCAGTAAGTTTTCTTGGCTGATTTCAGTTACTTCAGCAGGAATAGGAGGTTTAAGACTTCTTATCATTAATTTAAATAGTCTTCCATAACGATCACGAATGCCAATTAGTTTAGTGACCTTACCAATTTTAAAATAACACAGATACAGAAATATTGTATCTTTAATGTTAAAATGTTTCATGCAATTTGAAGAACTAATCGCCATTTGCCTAATTTAGGTGTTAATTTTTGTATATCTTAATAAGTGTTTTAATTTTAAAATGTTATGGCTAAACATGTCAATTGTATTTTTGTTAAATGCTTATTTGAAGAAGAATTCTAGGGCTCTCCACAATTGTGACACGATGGAGTTCCTTGTAAATTTCGGGTGTCTTGTGGTAACAATGTGTACCAAAGTGTTGACAGATGTATGATGGCGTCTGTTGCCGAAACGGAGGCATGCGTCACTTGGAATTCACGCCAGCCTCGCGCGCGGGAGCGGACCGAAACCAGGTGTTTGGCGGGAATCCAGAAGATGAGCGGCTGACCTGTCCATAACTGGTATCTGGTCGAGCGGTCCCAGCCGGCTAGTTTGGATGATTAGCAGCAACACAAACACTGCACGGCCGGTGGGCTACACAGTGCCTAGTACCCCGCTACCGCCTGTCAGCACACACAAAAGACGCAGCCGCACTGGGGTTGGAACACTTGCGGGGAACCCTAGGCCCTTGGGGCGGCTAATGCCTTTTCCTGGGTACAGGCACACCAAGAAGTCAAGCATTGCTGTTGTCAAGTTTCGACACTGTCAACATAACACGAAACTCAGTGAAACTGCACAACCCTTTGCAAGCTGAAGAGCAATATAGTAACTTGTTCTAACTATTAATTCGTTGAGTGTTCCTCCTGAAAACAAAAAGGTATTTTAATAGTGATAATGTTTGGAGAGTTATTAAGACATTCTCTGTTACTACAAGACGATGACTTTCTACAGTCGTACCTCCTAAAAGCATATTATTCAGAACACTAAGCATACCAAGACACCTGCGCAAGCAATAAATATATTAGGCATCCTGCACAGATACGTTGATGTAATTGACCGCTATGTAGTTAACCCCACTATCACGCAACTTCCATCTCTTTAAAAATAGCTACTATGATTTTTAATAGAAGACACAACCTTAAACCTTCAATTAAAAATGTTAATAATAAGTCAATGAGTATTTTACATACTTTAAGCGTTTATTCGTAGACCCCAAAACGATTTGGCTGTATTCGAACTACAAATACATCTAAGAAATGTATGAAATACGGGTTGTGAAAGAGTATGTCACACACCGAAAAATGCTAAAGATAAAATATATTTTCTATCACTGTCATATAGATCCATTTTACTCCGAACGTGGCATAAACCAACAGGGAGAAACAAGTTGCAAGACTTCCAGGAAAAATGAAGCTTTATTGGCAGCCAATAGTTGGTTATAAATTAATTGCCTGTTAACTGTATAAATATAAATTACGGAATACGCGGAACTCCTGTTCGGTACAGTCAAAAAGGTCTAAGGTAATAGGCAGTGGTTTACAATTAGATATCCGTACCCATCTCCTCCTCAAGAAGTCTGTGTGAAGATTTATATTCAGAACATTCAAGAAAAAGTCTACTGTGGTGTTGAAACCACAAGAAGCAGCTCATTTACTCAGGAAGGGAAAACGTTATGGTGCCCGTAAATTTGAATGGCTGTATCTCTTATAGTAATATTCATTTTTTGATAAAATGTTAAAATCGCCGCGGTGGAGTAGCCGAGCGGTCTAAAGCGTCTCGCTGCGGAGCGCGTGGTTGCTCGCCGTGGAGGTTGGAGTCCTCCCTGGGGCATGGGTGTGTGTGTTTGTCCTTAGGTTAGTTTACCTAGGTTTAAGTAGTTTGTAAGCTACGGACTGATGGCCACGCAGTTTGGTCCGATAGATTTACAGACATTTGATTTGATTTGTTAAAATCCAATACACCAGAATTTTGTTTTTCTAAACTCAGTGCCAACTTTTTTTGTCGAAATTTTTGCAGGAAGTAGTCTTGACGTGATTTCATACTTCTATGCATTAATATTATCAAACATGTAGTTTGTGTCGCAAATTACGCGGCCGGCCCGGTCGGAGGTTCGAGTCCTTTCTGGGACATGGGTATGTTTGTTTGTACTTTGCCTAAGTTATTTTAAGTAAGATTAAGTAGTGTGTAAGTCTAGCGACCGATGACCTAAGTAGTTTGGCCGCATAAGACTACACATATACACTTAATTTATTTATTTCATCACCACATTTAAGTACTAATAATTAAAGAAACTTAAATGTAGAAATTTGAAATAAACACTGAAAACAAATTATTGATATTTCTCATAAGATGAATGCACAGAATCGTTGAATTATGTCTCGTGAATGTACCTACAAAATCTGCCATACGAAAATTGTAGGTGAGTCCCAAATTTGTTTTTTTTTTTTTTTTATAATAACATTAAAAATATATAAAAAATTTAGAACTCGAAAACCAGTGAAGTTATGGGTTTGAAGCGTTTTGTGTTGCTAAATCTTTACCTAGTAGTCACGATTTTAAAATTTGGTTGCTATCGCCAAAGTAAACGAAAAGTTAAATTTTGGTGTAGTCTTCGCCGTGTAGACTGTATGTTGTAGAAGTCTACGCCGAACCTAATTATAATCATAGAGAACGTTGTTTGCACTTCTCCTGCGTTTCCATTCGGCCATGCTGTGCTACGTAACGACATCGTACAGTCCCATTTTACCAATAGCTATATATGTATTGGTGTGATGTCTGTTTTTTCGAAATAAGACATCACACCAATATATGTATCATTTAGACGCAAAGATTCTGGGTTCTTTTGTCATCGCTAACGCGATTAACAACGTTAGACCTCGCGTGTAAACAGTTAAAGGTTTTGAGTGCCACCGGAAAAATACGTAAGTAACACCTGTTGTTTGAGACTTGAAGATGACCTGAAATTAGCCAAAATCGATATCTCATAATAAACATAAGGTGTAGCTGTCTATATTTCATAATGCAATTCCTAACATATTTAAAAGCTGCTCGAAACCACCTACAAAAAACCTTTATAATGATTGTATATATTTAGTTATTTGTAGTAATACACCCAAAGATCTGCCCTTGCTTTTAGTGCCTCGATCAGCTGTTTATTTTTAGAGGTATTACCAGGGACAGGAAAAATTCGCATTTGCGATAAATGGGAATATAGATGAGAATTCTGACTGAAAATGCAGTAAATCCGAAATTGTCATAAATGGTATTTTGGTGTGAAACACTATTTTATCAGAAATATTGCGAGATAACTTTATTTTCTGCTCTTAAATATGTACAAAGTAAAGAGTAGATACCAGAAAAATTCGCATTTTTCAATGAATGCGAAATATAGGGCCATGCTAATTTTGGGCCGGGCACAGGTAGCGGCTGGGGGGCGTGGAGTAGGGGTGGTGTATCCCTACTTCTGGAACACCCTGGTCTCCCCGCTTCCCTTTCCCCGCAAGTGTCACAAAATCGACGCACTGACCGCAGTCGCCACCCTTCAGGTGGCCAGCCTTCGAAGGCGCGCAGCCACCTTCCACAGGAACAAGGGCCGCCAGGCCTGCAGACAGACACCCTCATACTCACGTCGGCTGCATTTTAATAGCTGAGAAAGAGACACAAAAAGTTTAAAGAATCTTCTTATGTGTGCAGGTTTTAGTTTCCTCCCAGTATCTTCTAGAAGATTGTCTACCACCCCCTTCGAAGGCCCTAGCCTACGTTTCGAACTGGGGAGAACAGTGTTTGTTACTTAGAAACCAGTGTTGAGTGGACGGCAGTGTGAAGGACAACATCAGGTGGAAAAGTGGTGTGAGCAGACAAAACAGTGAACGCTCTGAGAGTGTGAAATACGATCCACTTGCTAAGAGGCCCTTTCCCTGTGGCGACCCTGATCACCCTCAGCAATATAACTGTAATAAACCTCCCGCTAATGGCAAGGGGTGATGCTTTTATTGGAAATAGTCTTAAATTTTTGTACTACTTTACTAATCATGTGATACAACACAACAGGACATGTTCAACCGTGTGATTTTTTTTTTTTTTTTTTTTTTTTTTTGTGTTTCAATGTCATGTATGTAGTATATTTATGATTTGTCTATCTATGTATCTTTGTAAATTTTGAACGGTTATACATATTGCACCGATCACCAGCAACATTTGCATCTCCATTGATTTAGTTTTTATAAGAATTAGTATTTTACAATGTTTTGTTGTTGTTGTTTGTATTTGCTGTGTTTAAGTAACATGCCCCAGCTGTCTATGTTGCCTGTAACGCAACCACGTGTTAGCTTAGAAAAGTTTGTGGTCTCTGATGTAATATAATTACCTCAGCCTACATCAAAATTTCCAATTAACGAAGGGGTGATGAAAGATGACTGTCTGTCGTAATCCATATATTTTTATAAAACTGTAATTTATTTGATGTTGCTAGATTAGCATTTTGTTAAAACTGGAACCCCTCTTTTCAAGGCATGAGGAATAGCATTTTATTTCATGTATTAAAATATTAGTTTCTGAAATGTTAGTTAATATTGCAAGGATTTTGTTATTTCAATAATTTATTATTGTGATTATGAATGTGGCAATAAGTACGGCTTCTCAGCTATGCCAATGTCCTGTGAGAATGTGTACTTGTTTTACTTTGAAGTGGATGTGCGAGGATCTAATGGCTGTCTGATTGTGGATGGTAATAGCTTGCTTTGCATGGTTCTCTCTGGCTCAGAGTCGATAGTTAGTGATTAAAAACCCCTGCTGCTGATGCGACCAAAGAGGTTTCTACACCCTTTGGTTACAAGCTAGTCGACGAGCCTTCTCCAGGGCGAGTCTCATGATCTTTTCTCCCCACCACCGCTGTTATCATGGGTTTTGCTCAGTTTCCAGTAGCTTCCCCATCTCCTGGCCACTCAATCTTCACTTGGTGCTGGGATCATGGTGAGGTAAGATTGGTTCTTCTCTTGTGTCTGCGGAGATGGTAGCAATTTGTTGTCTAGCATATTTAACTTAGACTCTTGAACTTAGATTCATTTTTTGGAATATTCCTTCCGATCGTGCACGGAAATGTGTTCTAGTTTCTCAGTCCAGTGATTTCCAACAGATAAACGTGGTGTATGTGTTACTAGTTGCAGTTTGATAACGGCCTGGTATTATTCAAACCTTTTGTGATTATGAGGTGTTGTACGAACTCGGTATAAATTCTCTCATGGGCCCCAATTTCTAACAGATGATATGTTCATTTATGTATGGAGCATGTAAAAGCTTTCTCATTGTTTCCTTCCATGAGTAATATGTGTTCCACGTGGTTGGTTCGTAGAACAAAGCCTTCAGCTTCCACTATTGTTTGTTCCATGCCCATCAGGCAAGTAACTATGCAAGTATCCTTCTGATTTCTACTAATATTTCGTGATCTTCTCTCCCCGCCTATTTCAATTTTGATGTTTCTTCTCCGAACTTGTAGTATGCACTCAGTCTTGGTCAGTAATTCTCTGAGAGCCTTTTACAACCTCCTTCAATACTTTGCTTATGAAATTCTATGTATTTCTAAGGGTTGCATGCCATAGTTTTCATTTTTACTTTTCCGTCTTTGTAATTATTTCACTTTTTGGTTTTGAGACTGTACTTCATAAGTCTCTGTAATCGCTCCCTATCGCATGTAGCAGCATTTCAGTAGCTTCCTTGTGAAATTCTACGCAGTTCTAGGGGTTGCATGCTGTAGTTAATTTTCTTTATCTTTCGGAAATTGAATTTATTATTTTTTCGGTTTTCGGAACCACGTGGGTCCGAACTCCGACTTCAGGGGTGTGCAGCTAGTCACTTCAATTCACGCAACTTCTCATAAAACCAGTGCCTAGATAGTTTACTCTTAGATTGCAACTTAAGAGTCCGCCATGATTTTGTGCAATGTATCCGATTTTTAACCACTTCACCTTCAGTGGAGTGCGATCATGTAACGTAGCCATGTGTCGCCATTAGCGTGTTTGCTCGCGGTCTAATCTAAATGCAACTTAACCTTGCTATACTCGCGTACCATCTCAAATCAGGTAAGACAGACCAGAGACATCTTCGCAGTTTCATTGTATATTCTGTAGTGTGGTATCTCCGGGTTTGCTGAATTTCGCCGACGATAGCGGCGCCTGATTCTGCATCGTTTCAGCGCGCTGATTTTGGTGAGTTTCGCTGTTGCATTGCGTGTGTGTAAGCGAGTGAGTGTTGTTTGTAAATCCTCCCTCCAGTAGAGTTAAGTTCTGTGTAATTTATGTTAAATTCAATGCTGGGCATCGTCAGTATTAGAACATATAAGTGAGATGCTTTTTTTATTGTATTAACAAAATTGGTTCTCCATTTTGCTTGCGTTCGGCTTGAATAAACAGGTTAAGTTCAGTATAATTTTGACTTGCCTATAAATGGTAATTATGAGCACCTTCCCTCTTTTATTTAATACTGTTTTTCACCAGTGTTGAGAACTAACTCAGATGCAATATTTTTTATGTTTAAGTTCCGTTGCGCCATAAATGTTTTCTTAGCCACCTTTATGAAATAACTTTAATTGTGGTGGTTTCTTTATTAATGTCTGTGTGTAATTTCGTGTGAGCTGCTACGTATGTTGCCACTGGGTCGTTAACTTCCTGTTATTAGAATAATTTGAACCAAGTCAGTTCTCAATTTGGGCCAGGGAACAAGGTTTTGGAGCAGGGATCATTTGGTAGCTCACACGGATCTTTTGCTAATTTTACTGCTAAAATTTAGCTTTTTTATAACAGTAAATTCTTATCTGGGTACCTCCTACCAGAATTAAGCTTTTATTGCGTACAGTGGCGTACTTTTAAGCGAAAGGACTGTCGAATTGCGTTTACGGTGACTGTGCTGCTCGCTGCTGAGAATTATTTAAGGACATCATGAGAAAAGCGCGCCACTGGCCGCACGGAGCGCAGTCCACCCCCGACTCCGCAATCTGCCCACTCCCGGGCAATCCGCAACAGTTATTTTCTTTGCTTATCAAATCTTATGCAATTTTTTCTCACTCGAAAATCGTCTTTTTTTTTTCTACGAACTTTAGCTCCTTGTACTGCTCTCACACCAACCTTCCTCCAACATTGAGAATGGGTTTCAGGGCAATTTTATTTTACGTTTTTAAATTTTGCTTGCAGTGGAGCCTTCCATACGTCCTCCTAGACCTCTGTACTCGAACTGACTACCAGGTCATGTCTTGTCACCACCACACTAAGATCACGTGGCTCCATCCCTTCCCCAACTATGGAATTGACGGGAATCTCGGTCAGTATGGTCCTAGAGCCAGCAAGGTGAGGACCTTGTCCCTCCAGCAGCATCTGCAATGTTAGTAGTAAGTAGATTTAACAACAATAATTTTGTAAACAATTATATGTAACTTTTTTTATGGGAAAGCCACAATTTGCAAAACAATGGTTTCGTTAAGTGAATAGAAAGGGAGCAACAGGACACAAAGCACAAAAGATGAGCCCTCTGTGACTGGTGCAGGAAGGATGCACAGCAAGCAGGTGACCAGTTCCTGGAAACGTTTACCTCCAGGCTGGTGGACTTTTATTTTCTATATCGTATTTTAAAGCCACCGGGTCGTGGCACACTGGCAGCATTTTCAGTGCCGCTCTTCAGCCAATAGTATAACTCGATTCTCACATCACGAAAAAGATACTGTTCTACATCAGCTTACAACACATTAGATCGAACTCTAACCCTTTTTAGGACAAAGCGACCCACAGAGCAGTGATTTTCACATCAATACCACAGGATTACAACACAGCACACCCACATCTAACCCTTTTAGGACAAAACTGAGCACACCTGGTAGGATACATTAATGTTTATCGAAATATGCTTTTTGCATAATCATTCTATACGGAGAACCATTTAAAATCAAAACCAGAACGTTATTGTTCGACTATTCTGATCCTAAACACTTCTTTTTGCACACCAAAACAACCCTATAGCCATGAAAATCCCTATACATGCTACATGACAAGTTCCAAACCCTTACACCAAGTAAATGACGAGCTTGTACGCCCAACCACAGGTGAATCCCTTGTGATTCAAGTAGCCAACACACACCGAATGCTTAGCCATTTGCAGGCAGATGTCAAAATGTAGTTCAATACTACTAAAGTACTTGCAGTTGTGTGTTCCACCAATCTTCACACGCAACAGAAACCGCTGCCATTCGTCTTATGTTCTCCAACAAACAGCAAGTGACGTTTGTGTATGTAATTTATACGCACGAAAGGTACAGTTTAGATCACAAGTCCGTCTGCGCTGTTTATTTGTCACATCCTGCATCGCGAAAAGGCACAGAGCTACGAAAAAACACAACAGACTCGCTTCTATCCGTTTGTAAGGTAAATAGACCCACAGATCAAAGAAATACACATCACAGCGATTGCTTTTCTATTAAGACAGCGGAATGCTCGTCGAATTATGCTATAGTGCAATATTTTAGCTGGAGAACTATTCAAATCCAAACACACCGCGAGGTTGTACGACTCCTGCAAGTAACCACGTCTTTATGTTTAAGAGGAAGTCGCATCGATAGGTCAGACATTTAGACCCACACATACAACATGCAATAGCTTTGATGTATCTTATAGTCGATCCTATGAAACTTAGATCAGGGTATAGAGAAAAAAACAGGGCTGATAAAATAAAATATAAACGCGTCTAGTTAGGATCAGGACTATACTAACCGCCGAATCGAACCAATCATCAACTAAATTTTCCAGACAGAACGCGATGCAGACGTTAGCGCCCACACAACGTACCTCTGAGAACCTGGTAAAAACACACAACACTGTCTTCGTTATTCAACTGCCATGTGATATCACATACCTCGAGGAATACATCTAGGATTAAATGATATGTTGTACCTCTCACCGATATGGAGGTTATTTATTATTTATGTTTGTATAGCTTATGGGACTTAACTGCAGGGCCACAAGTCCCTAAACTTACAAACTACTTATGAACTAGCTAATCCTAAGGACGGCACAAATATCCATGCCGAAGGGGGGGGGGGGGGTTCGAACTCCCGACCCTAGTGGCCGTGCGGACCGTGACTGGAGCGCCCCAGTCCCCTCGGCCACCTCGGCCGGCGATATGGAGGTTATTTACTCTTTCGCCTAGAAATATAACTCAAAAATATAACTTGTATAAAGAGTCGGAGTCATACTAAGACACGATTCGTTGGTTGTGATGTAAATTTTTGTGCTCAGTAGCTTGATTTATTTTAAAAAGAGATAGAGATCGGTCTATTGCATTTTAAGTTTTTCATGCCTCTGTACAATTTTTCGTGTTGTTAGTTGCGAATATAAGCAATCTAGGATTATTCTTCTGTTGACAGACCCTTTAGACTTCGGTGGTGTGTGTAGATTTCCGAATTGTCTGTGACTGATGCCATTTATGTAGCACAGATATTTGCGATGGTAATTTATTGCTGATTTTTTAAACTTATACATACATAGTAGAATCGAAAAGTTCGTAATTGTAAGCCATGGAGATAAGGCGAGGTTACAATATCTCCTACCAGGCGACAGCGTTGTGAGAGGAGTAGGAGTACTGGGGAAAGTGAGCAGGGAAGCACATCTCTAGGAAATATGTAAATCCTGTGGCAGTAGCTTATAAAGTGGGTCCTGAGATGTTAGGCTAGATGTTGTAATGGAAGAGCTCCCACCTATCCTACAACAGCTTCGTGTAGGTTACTTCTGTCTCCTGCATTTGGGTACCCCACACGATTTTGCAGGGATTTTTAACAAACTGGGTACGTGTGAGAGTATTGGGGCAAAGCCGGTTCTGGCACCGGGTACCCATAATGCATTGCGCGAAGACGTCATCCAAGATGGCGTCGTTCCCGGTTCCGGAACAAAATGGCCGCCGTGACCATGTGACCTGATCCCTATTGCCGGTTCTGCGCCAGGGTACCCATAATGCATTGCGCGATGACGTCATTCGAGATGGCGTCCCCCAGGAAATTTGAATTTTGAATTTTCCTCGAATGCTATTGGCTCTTTCCAAATTGTTTTTGGCGGGAAAAGATTATAATTTCAACCACTAGATGTCAGCACAAGAACCCCCCACCCTCCCTCACCCTCCCACCCCTACGAAATTGGCGGGAACATCTTTCAGTCTGCTCCAGGAGCTCTAAGGGAGAGGTCACAGCAGCAGCAGCAGAAGAGTCCTACACTGAATGTGTGTAATGTTATTACCTCGCCTACCTACGGCCACCCTGCAGGCTGCGGCCGCGCCTGCCCGACGGCTACCAGCCGGCTGCTGAGCTCTGCGGTTGGTCGCGTCACGCTCGCTTCCTCGACGCTCGCCCACCGGTTCATGATGACTAATGCAATAGAAATGCACCATCGTCTTGGCTGCAGTGAACTGGACCTCAGCTCGAGAGGAATATTACGCAGCACACTTAAATAGCTGGCTTCATTCCTACCCATTTACGAAGTATATATATCACTTCAGTCGTATTCAGTACTTAGTTCAATTCTCAATGAGCCTACTTGTTTATTTTACAATATTATTCATTCCATTAGCATTCTCACGGTTTTTTTTTCTTTAACAGGTAATATACAATGATTTAAATGTGTCCTCGTGGCTGTTGAGTTTCAACTGAGTAGTTCGAGGAGCTCTCGCTAGAGGGCGCTCTGTTACCCACAATCCTCCACCACCACCCCCACCCCCACAACCGACCCCCACCATCATCCTGTATTAGGAGGGGGATACTGTGTTCCCATTGGTCATCGTCATCAGGGGTGGGGGGTTTGGGAGTGTTCTCTGTAAGGATGGAGAAGAGCTGTGTCTTTCTCATTCTCTCTTCAGCTTACTGACAAATAGCAGCAGCAGTAAAAGATGTCTTCCACCGGTAGCAGTAGCAGCGATCTTCCTATTCCACGTGAGTATAATTTTTTTTTTCTGAGTATATGTATTTAGAAATATTAAGTGCCTTGTTTCTGTACTTTCGTAACTTAGTTTCCAAGTTGTAGACATACGTTGTATGTGTCTGTGAATATGTGAGGCTTACAAAAGCCTTTAACTCTATGTGAACGAGAGAACGCTCTTTATTATTTTCTGTGTGTGTGTTCATGCTTCTGAAAGTGGCTATAATTTGTTTCAATTAAGCACAGTGGCGGAAAACTGGCGCAAAACTGATGCAGTGGAACTTATGAATGGCTTGACAAAACTCAGAGCATGATAGTTTATAAGTGCCTTGTTTATATCTGTACTTTCGTAAATTAGTTTACAAGCTGTAGACATGGCGTTCAACTAAAATTATGTCTGTGAGTGAGTGTGGCTTACAAAAAGCCTTTAACCCTCTATGACTGTGAATAGCCATTATTAGCGTTTTTCTGTGTATGTGTGTGTGTACTTAGAAATATTAAGTGCCTTGTTTGTCTGTAATTTCGTAAAATTTAGTTTATAAGCTGTAGACGTGGCGTTCAACTAACATTGTGTCTGTGAGTGAGTGTGGCTACCATATATTAATGTGAACAGCCAATATTAGTTTGCTCATGAAAGTCGGTATAATGTGTTTCTAATAAACATTACGGCCCACCATAGTAGCTATTCACATTGGTGTTAATGAGAGGGAAAAAATCAGTTTC
Source organism: Locusta migratoria (assembly GCA_026315105.1). NCBI lineage: Eukaryota > Metazoa > Arthropoda > Insecta > Orthoptera > Acrididae > Locusta > Locusta migratoria. Next base: position 800,485,188 of record CM048755.1, on the reverse strand, counting down.
AGAGTTCTTCAAGGAGATTTTGGAGGGGTTAGAGGTGGAGCTACAAAGTGCCCAACAGCAGGATCAGCAGCAGACGAAGGCCGTACCGCCACCTCCCCCTCATCCTCAACCGCAGCCTATCCAGGGACATCTCGATGGACTGAGCTTATCGATCTCATCCAGCAACGACCCATTAAGGAAACGCCTTGTAAGTGCTAGTACATGCATTCCTTTTCCCCCCATTAATTTAGTACTTTTCTAAGTATCAATAAAATACCGTTATGACTAACTGAACTTGTTGTTTATGTTACAGGTTCTATTCCAACTGACGACGACGTAGACGAGAACGGCATTCCTCAATGGGTCCATCGCCAAAATCTGGACGGGCTGATGTGTGAGGAGGTGGAGACAGATGGTGGCACCCCAGCCCCTCAAACGCAACACTGGCTGGAATTAGGTATTTAAAATCCCTAGTTAATAAAAAAATTATTTTAAGTATAATAGTAGTGTGTTAATTCCGAGCTTATATGTGTGAGATCTTTTTCTGATACAGAACCAGAGCTCATATAGCTCGCGGCTTTGCCGCCAACACCCGTTTCGCCCTTGCCCTCAACACCCACTGAACGGAGAGCTTCGTCGCCGATCGACGGTGTTGAGGCTAAAAAGTGGAAAATTATTAACGAAGCAACCCCTATAAAAATAAAAATATATTTTGTTTCTTAGTCAATGAGTGAATGACTCTGCTCTTTCGTTACTAATGTTTACCTTCTTGTTGCAGATGAACTTATGGACTTTGTCCATTCTTGGACGGGGAAAGAGAAAGAAGAAACAAAGGCCGATGGCGACAATATCGGCGTCAACTCATCGTGGTTATGCACTGGGGATGATTCGATACCTTCTGTATCTGGCCTTTATGCGTGGGAAAATGGTGGTGACTGGGTTGAACTACCCAACGTCGATATGCTGCTAGCAGAGGACGTTGAGATGGAGATCTCTGGTGCTGATGAAAGTGAGAGCACAGGTGGAAAAGGTTAATACATTTTTTTTTCTTATTGTGTTCATGTGAAGAAGAAAGTAGTAGTAGTCTGTATTTTAGTGTGAATAGAACCATGTACTTATAGCCTCCGTGCTTTATTATTGTTCCAGAACCATCTGAAGCAGGTGTGGCACGCGTCGCGTCAGTGTCCGCGCAGGCGAGCGTCTTCGCGACCTGCCACAGCACCAGGTGAGTGCGACCCCGCCTCCGTCACAACAGCCCAGCCAGCACCACCGTCGCCCACGAGATCCCTGGCGCATAGCTCTGCCACCCCTGACCCCGTCTTCCACGGGGTGGTCGTCGCCGTCGCCATCGGCCGTTAGTAGTAGTATTAACTGTAGTTCAAAAATGTTCAAATGTTTGTATAGTCTATGGGACTTAACTACGGGGTCATCAGTCCCTAAAATTACTAACTACTTATGAACTACTTACGAACTAGAACGACACAAATATCCATGCCCGAGGGGGGATTCGAACCCTCGACCGTAGTGGCCATGCAGACCGTGACTGGAGCGCCTCAGTCCCCTCGGCCACCGCGGCTGGCTTAACTGTAGCAGTAATAGTATTAGTCAAATGGTTAGTGATAGCTCTCTCCCCCGTCCTGTCGATAATGTAAGAGTAGGCCATCAGATTCCGAGTGTTATAACCCCCCTTGAGAATCCTGCAGCAGGATACCGTGACCCAGTCACGTTCCTGGAGGTATGCTATCCCGTGTTGGAGACAGAGCAACAAGTGATCCACGTAATACCGCCGTTAAATGCTGTGTTGCGAGTTGACTCGTGCACCCAAAGGTTCTGAGGAGACAAGCCTCCACTACATCTGGGGCGATAACGGCGTCATTACGCGGAGTACTTCAATCGCCGAGTGGTTTTGCGAATCCACCTTCGAGATGGAGGTACGCGGTTCGGCTCAGGCACTCAGCCAAGTACTGCACTTCGACTTTCATATACATGTCTATGATCCAATAAGGGGAGGGTCCAGTTTTATTCAACTTCCTGTTGATATTAGGCACAAGAAAGCTTGTGTTAATGCAAATAACGGACCTAGAAAGACTCTTGGTAACAATCTGCTGAAAGGAGACGAGTACTGTTTTGCGTGGTCAATTCTGGCTTGTGAGAGAAAGTTAGAGAAAAATCCACAGCGCACAAGTACGTATAATGTACCTGAAGCTGAAATTTCAGGTGGGTACAATTTTACATGTATAGAGTTCCCAATCAAACTCCAGAACGTTCCCAAGTTTGAGGCCCAGAATCCCGGTATATCGGTGCATGTTTATGGCCTGGAGAAGAAAAGCAAGCCAGAAGAAGAAGAAAAAAAACCTGATAGTCATATTGTAGTCGGACCCTACCATTTTAAAAAATTTGCAGTTGAGCGCGACCTTCACGTAAACATGTTGCTTATCGCCAATGGTGAAAAGCAACATTACGTATGGGTCAGAGACATGGCACGCCTCATTTCCTCCCAACTGAATAATCATATCCATAAATCCACGTATGCTACACGTGTGTATGTAACTTTACTCAAGAAAAGTATTTACAGAAGCATCTTGTAGATTGCGAATCCAAAGAACTGGTACGTGTTATTATGCCAACCCCTGAAAATAATTTCATTAAATTCAAGAACGCTCACCATCAAGAAAGATGCGCCGTATCCATTTACAGTGATTTTGAGTGCTTACTTGCTCCAATTGCTGGATGTGAAGGTAATCCCATGGCCTCACATACCACCTTCACACAAAAACACGTGCCATATGCACCAGCGTTCCAAGTTGTATGCACAGTCGACATCTGAATAAATTCAGATCTTATGTAGGGAACGATCCCGCGATATGGTTGCTCACTGAGCTCGAACAGGTTGCCTGGGAAGTTGACAAACTTTACAGTCAAAATGTTCCAATGACTATGTCGCGGGAGGATGAGGAGTCGTTTAAAAAGGCAGTAGATTGTCATATTTGTGGGTTGCTGTTTGACAGAAAAGTGGATACTCCCCATAGAGACCACTGTCATCTAACTGGAAAGTTCCGTGGAACAGCCCACAATGTATGCAATTTGAAGTACCAAGTCCCAAGCCATATACCTGTCTTTTTCCACAATCTTTCCAACTACGATGTTCACTTTTTAGTTGAGCACTTGGGTAAATTCGGTAGGAAAGATGATCAGGTTAGTGTCCTACCTGACAGCACAGAGAAATACATTTCTTTCTCCAAACGAATGACGCCAAAAATTACGCTGCGCTTCCTTGATTCGCTTCGTTTTATGCAGTCGTCGCTTTCCAAACTTGTTGAGACTCTTCCTCAGAAAGATATGCACATCACAAGATCTGCATATTCTGATGAGGAAAAGTTTCAACTTGTAACGCGAAAAGGGGTTTTCCCATACGAGCACCTGGACTCTATAGCGAAACTCCACGAAACCAAGCTTCCCGACTTATTCGCATTTACCAGTTCACTCACAGGCGATGCCATAACTGATGCGGAATATGAGCATGCCGTAAATGTCTGGCGGAAATTCAACATCTCCAATTTGGGTGAATACGCGAGTATCTACATGGACACATATGTGCGCTTACTTGCAGATGTCTTTGAGAAGTTCAGGAGTGTATGCATGACCACTTACTCCTTGGACCCCGCCTTTTATTATACGGCACCTGGGTTGTCTTGGGACGCGATGCTCAAGAATACGAAGTGTAACATCGAACTTTTAACCGATCCAGATATGCTTCTATTCTTTGAGAGAGGTATTAGGGCCGGGCTTTGCCAGTGTGTCCATAGACATGGTAAGGCAAATAACCCGCATATGGGTGAGAGGTAACACATCCCTCGATTCTTCATATATTCTTTATTTGGATGTGAATAACTTGTACGGTCATGCGATGATGCAGCCTCTGCCGGTTAGTGGGTTTCAGTGGGTGTCAGAAAAAGAATTAGAGGGATTAGATGGAAAATTAATGGGTCTCTCCGCTGAATCGGATGTCGGATATGTAGTAGAGGCAGATATTGCATATCCAGTTAGTTTTCATGAGGGAACAAGCGACTTGCCATTATGTCCAGAGCAACTAGTTCCACCGGGAGCCAATGGTTCCACCCCCAAGTTGATGACAACTGTTGCAGACAAGCAGATATACGTGATTCATTATCGTAATCTGCAGCAGTGCATCAAAATGGGAATGGAGCTTGTTAGAATCACGCGAGCTATATCCTTCAACCAATCCCCATGGTTGAAGCAGTACATTGAACTAAATGCGGCAATGAGGGGGGTCGCGACTAATGATTTTGAGAAAGATTTTTATAAGTTTATGAACAATTCCATTTTCGGGAAGACCATGCAGAATATAAGACAAGAACGCGATATTAAACTTAGAACGAGCTGGGATGGGCGTTACGGTGTGCTAAAATTAATTTCGTCACCAAACTTTAAAAGGCTCACCATATTTAATTAAAACTTTGTTGCTATGAAGATGATGAAGGCTTCACTAGAGTTCACAAAACCTATCTATCTGGGGCTGTGCAAACTTTATCTGTCCAAATTCCACATGTATAGGTTTCTCTATCAGATTGCTAAGCCTCATTTCGTGGAACCAAAGTTACTGTATATGGATACAGATAGTTTCATCTACTGGGTGAAAAACTGTGATCCATATGCAGTAATGAAATGTATCGGCGAAGAATTAGATACTTCCGGTTATAGGGTCGATAATCCTTATGGTATTGTTCGTCAGAACAAGAAGGTTATCGGTCTTATGAAGGATGAATCGAATGGTTCACCAAGTGTGGAGTTTGTAGGCCTCCGGGCGAAGATGTATGCATATCGCACAATAGATGGGGACACTCAGAGGCGAGCTAAGGGTGTTAGACGATCGGCATCTCGTGTACTGACGATCGAAGATTACTTGCGGTGTCTGGCTGGAGGTGCCCCACCGCAGCCTACTCACAGTTCAGCAGGCTAGTATTCGATCGGTAGGACACGAGGTGAACACTCTACGGCAGTCTAAAGTTGGCTTGTGTCCTTATGACGATAAAAGATTTGTAAGTGATTGTGGTATCGAAACCCTGCCATACTCACACTATTCTCTTAGGGAGAAAGAGGGTGTTGGGGGGACACTGGCTGAATAAATGTGCATGAGACTGAGAGAGAGAGAAAGATTTCTTGTGTGTCTATGTGTGTGCTTGTATAGAATAGTATGGCTCTTTTATCATATTGTACATAGGTGGGAGAGTATGATTGTGTTGCTTGGGGTGGTGTGTGTGTGTGTGTGTGTGTGTGTGTGTGTGTGTGTGATTCGGTGTAAATATGTGTGCCTGATCGCGTAAATATTTTTTTAAAGAAAGCAACTAGAAAATTTAAAAAAAAAAAGTATATATAAATGCCATGAAGGCTGAAAATAAACGCAAAAAAGTATAAAATATATATAAAATCAAATAGAAAAGTATAAAATATATAAAATCAAAGAGAAAAGTATAAAATTATAAAAACTGCTGACATTCAATGCTTTGTAAATATTTCACGTTTTACTGTATAAAATTGAGTAAAAAAAGTTTCAGATTAAAATAATTGAAGTAAGCACTATGTGCAATAGTTTCATTTCGTTTGGGTGAATGAGTACATTAGTTTAATAAGTTTCCACTACCACTAACCATCCTGTTATTATGTGAGTTCCACCCATTTGCCCTAGTCATTATAAAGGCAGCACCATTTCACTGTGTAATTAATTAGTATTAGGTTTTTAATGAGAAACATCTCAACAACAACAACAAAACTATATATATTTTTCATGTATGAACCAGTCCAGCTCATTGTTAATAATTTTTTTTTCTTCCGGAGCAAAAAGCACCCCAATTCATTGTATGGAACAAAAAGCATTCCAGCAAACTGTTACGAAAAAAACGCCTGGAACAACCTCCTGTACTGTAATAATATTGTAGCCTGGAGCAACCGCTCCAGCAGATTTTCTTTCTATTTCTTAAACGTCGTGTGCTGTCCGGGTGTAATTTCACTAGTTTTAGTGTATCTGGTAATATATCAAGTTTTTTTTTCTTCTGCTAATTGAGTTACCGATACTTTAAAACTATTCCGTAAGGTAACAATTTGAAAAACGTATCTCTGCATTATAAGGTTTAGAACTTGTAAAAGGAAATAGAGAGAGAGAAAAAAAATATATATTGCGAGCTCGATAATGTATTGCTCAAACATTTGTGAAGCTGATGTTAAACATCTTTATTGATAACTAGATGAAGTTGTACAGTGTACACTGAAACCAAAGAAAAATATATTCTTCATTAAAGTAACCTAACTGTGAATTGTTAAGAGCTCAAACATTTGTGTATGTAATGTTAATAACTTTTACGTTGTTTTTGTGAATAAAAAATAGTGAACCATACTTAGGTAGCATTCTTACTTCATAAAAAACCTGATCATAACGATACTTATAGAAAAATAATATATGTACAGCATGCAGAAACATCTGCATTGCACACACTCTTCTATAAGAAGAGATGCAAATACACGCTTAATGAACAGAGCTTTACAGTGTGCTTCAGATTTAAAAATTAAGAAAAGAAAATGAAAGGAAAAAAATAAGGACATATAGGGTTTCATAGATTAAATATAATTTTTTTCAACCAACTTAAAAGTAATTTTACATTATTATATGCACACACAACACTATTTTTCATGTTCTTGAGTTTATGGAGATCAGGACATCCTAGAGGTTCCAGGTCTTGAACGGCAGCATATTTGAAGATCTGCAGCATCCAGGTAAGCTTCTCTTTACCTTTAACGTAAGTGAGTGTTCCAGGGTAGTCGAAATGGAGCCTAAAGGTGGGTACTATTTCTCCATAAGCTACACCAGGCTCGTCCTAATGAATTCCATGGTAGTTTCTTGTCAACCACTTCGCAGTCCTCAGGGTTTTAACACATTTCACTTCCTTGAATAATCTTGGTGACGCAATTCTTATTGTTTTTTATCACATCATCATCTTCAGAACAAATTTTGAATGCTAGGTCTTTAAATATGTAACGATTGCACTCATAGTCGTAGAAACCTTGGACGTCAGCAACGATGATGTTCACGCTTTGAGAGCTCGTGATGAAATGTTTCTTTATACAGCTCTCTGGACAATACCAGTGAGTGGACTGTAGTTAATAACTCGGTCATATAGAACTAATGCGTACGCAGCTGTGCTGTCGGGGAAATTTGCTGAAGATTCAAATTCGATTCTCACATCTATCGGTCCAGATTTAATTATCTCGTTCTGTTTGGAGCAATCTATTATGATTATTGGTGCTAGCTCTTTGTATTTCCTTGGACTAAGTAGACACCCATCCTTTTCTTTTGAGTCATCATCATAGTATGAAGTGCGGAATCTCACGTACATGTCATATGCTAGACTGTAAACATTTTTGTCCCATTGCAACTGTAAGTTGTCGTATGGATAGCATTCATAATTCATGTAGATTCTTGCATTAGTTAACTTGCAGTTATCGAAAACAGTTGAATCACTTGTTAAGCCCTTTTTAAACGATGACCGAATGTGAACAAGATAGACAATAGGTTACTGAAGCGCTCCTTGTGTACTAGTCCTGAACTACTAACTCATGCAAGATCTTGTGGCAGCGTGTTTAGACGATAAACATAATCAGACAGTAATACCTGATGTTGAAAGTGAGGTTATGACTGGCGATCTGTTATGTAGAAAGTCATAGTTTTATACTGATATTGAGGAAACAACGCTAAATGTTATTGACGGCCAAAGAAAACTTTGCAATGTATGTTTTTGCTCAACTTAGTGTGGTAAAGAGCTGGTAAGTGAAACAACATTTCATAACATTGATTTCTATTTCCATGCGAAAAAAATAAACATATCAACAAATGTTTGTATAGTCTATGGGACTTAAATACGGGGTCATCAGTCCCTAAACTTACAAACTACTTATGAACTACTTACGAACTAGGACGGCACAAATATCCATGCCCGAGGGGGGATTTGAATCCCTGGCTGTAGTGGCCGTCAGACCGTGTCTGGAGCGCCTTAGTCCCCTCGGCCACCGCGGCCGGCACATATAAACGAGCATAAATAGACTTTGTTTACTTTATCTACTAGAATTTGCCCACTGACATTGTTAATAACGTCATGCACAAATGAATTTTCGTCCTTCATCTGGACTAACTTTTTCATTTAAAATGCTATTTAATGAAAATTGCGTCATCAAATTACAATCTTATTCAAATAAACAACTGGCTTCAGTCTTTTCTGTTACAATATTGCAAAACATAAACCATTTTTCGGTTTTAGATATACGACCTCGCTTTTAGGAGGACACTCATTTGATATAAATATTTAAGTCGTCATGAAACATTTGAGATTTACCCCTAAAAGTATAACAACAAAATAAAGGTTAATAAGACAATTTTGCGTGCAAACCGTATATAATCGACTATAATTTGAAAATCGCGTGACGAAAATAGGTTAACTTCCGATGGCAGCAGACGACCTTTCAATCAAAACAATCTTCTCGAGAAAGCTTAACGTGACGTTGACGTAAAGTGACGGTCTGGTGACGGACATTGTGAATGCCGCCATCAGAAATACACTGTGGAATACATTCGGATCATAAAATTCGACAAAACACAAAATATACGTAAATACGAAGGAAAATGGCGGACTGACTGCAGCTGACAGCTACTAGCTCGCGCATGCGCAGTGAACCCACTAGTACCGAATTTAGAACTGGCCCTATTTCTTTATCGCTACAATTATCGCGCTTAGATACTAGTGCGATCATACTAGTGCAGCCGTTCAAACGACAGACGGCCGCCATTAACGCAACTTGTTATCAATCTATTACAAGTTCGTTCATCGTTTAAAACGGGCTTTAGATTCCCTCTTCGCTTTGTCTGGAATGCTAGTATGATGCATCTAGGCGTTTCCACTTGAACTGATGTTTTAATAACCCAGGTTTGTCTGCTAGTTGTCGGTAACATCGGGTATTCGAACAGCTCCCAGGAACGGAACGCTGAGGGTAGGTATGTACACTCTTTGACAAAAAACCTGGCCGCCGGCCGGCCGCCGCTGAGCCTAAGTCCGAGCCGATCGCGACATGGGACAATAAAAGTGGCCGCGCTGATTCGCTCTAAGTCCGGCTATCTGCACAATCTGGCAACACTGTAGACTGCGGGAGTTCATACAGTACTACTTGTGTGCTGTTAGGAAACGAGTTGGTCAGCTACATCCGTGGTCTCGCGGTAAAGTGCGCGACTTGCATGTGAAGGTACTGGCCATCGAAACAGAATGCTGAGAAAATTTTTAATTTCACGTCCCTCGTGCGTGCTGATGCCACATGTGTAAGGGGAGCTTATGCATAACGTATTTCACTTTTGATACACTGTTAATAACATTTCGGCCCAATAACATCGCCGCAGCACTTGGCAGAGCTCTCCGCGGCCCACTCGCTGGCAGCAGCGCTGGCGGCGCTACACAGCGCTGCCTCGCCCTCTGCCCACAGCGCCTGCTGCCGCTCATCGCCCTGAATCTGTAAAGTGCTGTAGTGTTGCTCAGTGGTGATCCACAACATAGGTTGCGATGTGTATTTCAGACACGATATTAACGGAGCAGACCACCCATTTTGAATGATGAGCATATTATTACACTAATACATAATACATTAGAGAGTCAGAACATTGTCTTAGTCATTTATCCAATTAAATTGCACTCTACGATGGTTAATACTTATTTGTGGTTTAAATCGCGATCCTTTTCCTTTCAGGAAAGTCCTTCATGTAATTTGTTATTGTCATCACTTCATACGTTTTCACCAAGACACAGTGGATAACTGCACTACAATGTTTAGTGTCGTTGTTTGATTCCTTATGGTAAATGTATGAGCTAAATTATGTGAATACGTTTCAGCGCACGTTCTAAAGCAACACAGGCACACTGCAAGGTTCGTGTCTTCATGTCTAATTTCTACTGCAGATATTTTGTATGAACGAACTATATTAATCATTATGTTCACTTTCTCTGTAAGCATCCCCTAGCATGTGGGTCCTAAGGAAATAGTAAAAATTCGTATCGAGGAAAGTCAATTGGAATTCCTTCAAAGGCGTTTGTATGGCGAAGCAAAGAAGACATCTAATACAATTTCCGTAATTTTGAGTCAACCTTTCTGAAAGCCTTATTGTATCAAGCTTTTCTTCTGATTCCATTAAAGAGTTTCTCCTTGCAATCCACAGCGTATAAAGTAAAATAAAACAAAGTAAAACGAAATACCACCGCCAAACACACAGCCTCCAACCAGGATTAGAACTGCCAACTCACAGCACAGTTGCAGTACGAGACGCAAGCAGAACCACACAGCCAACCACTCGCTGACGCCTGGTGCCCTCAGTCTCTCACATATTCAATGCTGAGCCTCTACCGCACCGCGAAAGAATACCCGAAAGTCACCTATGCGAATTACAGCATTCCTTGAGTGCAAAAGTTAAATTTCTATCTCTCATACCACATGGGCATTATACAGCAGAGTCATGAAAGTAGAAGAGAAATGTCAAGTGAACTTGACAATTCAGAACTACTTGCGGAAGTAACTGCACTGTCACAGTGTTGCCAAATATTAGCAACGATGTTGCCAGTTCTTAGCTGCACTAGGAAGACCTGTGTAGCGATAAGCGACGCGAAATCGCGCTCGTCTCATACGGGCTTCTAGAGGGGAGTATTGGATTTTGGTTAATACGCGGCGCTATCTCCTGATAGTTACCATCGTCACACTTTAGGATGCAGATATTTAATTCGTCCAATGAGGCCGAAACCAGTGTTCATATTTTTTGAAGCTTAACAGCACTATGTTATAATTTAGTCAAATTACTATCGAAGTTAAACATACTGATATTGTTCTTAAAACATACGGCTGGTCAAAGATTCAGTCACCCCCCCCCCAAAAAAAAGACTAAAACAATTACTTTGTTATATTTTAGCAAATGCTAATTTTTTTCATTTTTCATGAAAAGTTACTGTAAAGCAACGTTGCCCCATGCGTCACGAAAAACTTCGCATCTTGAAAGTGACTGCGTTTCAAAATGCAGCCTTACGACCGTATAAGTAATATTTCAGATGCTGGTTTGTTTGAAAGCCAGAAGAAACATAATTAACTGATTATGTGTGCAACACAGTAATTAGTTCATTTGGGGATTCAGAAGACAGGATACTTATAATTATGGCCATGAACTCAGAAACTAAACTGTATATGTGAGAAATGTGGAATTCTGAGGTTTTTCATCTGTAAACATATACATATAATGCATAGACTACTAACCAGCTTAATGATTTCGCAGTTTTACAGCCTTGTTGGGCCAACAAATGATGATGAGAATCTCTTTGTTGACACACTGCAATGAGTTTTGGTATTTCGTTGCTGAATGCCGTTTATGACACTTTTCGGAGGAGAAAAATAGACACATCACTAGTACAACGATATCTCACTTATCAACTTTGCTTGCTGTAGATCAGGAGACGAGAATGGCGCCACCGAGCTAAAATGAGAGTACTGAGTTGTCTGACATTTGTTGGCAGTTAATACAGACAGTCCCGACATAAAACACAGAATTGTTTGCAATTTAAACAGGGGTCGACATTCCTGCGGTCGAAAATTTAATTCAGGATAACAGAGTCATATTAATTCAATGACTAAACTCATATCTTCAAGAATATTGGAAAATACCTCGAATGCTGGAAATGAGGAAACGATCAGAGTTGTCTAGCGTCGTAAACGATACTCTCAAACAATAGCAAGAACTTCTTGGGCATCCCACAATATCCTCATTCCTACAAACAGCATGCTAACTGGCTTTTAGCCATGCTGCGCTACCAAAGCCCATTATAAGTAAGCCTTCAGTCCGAAAGCAGACAATAGCATTGAAAAATGCTGATGAATAGATGACTTACCCTCATCAACGTCCGGGGAAAGTTTCTTTTAACAAAACAAAGAAAGTGCAAAACGACTACTTTCTCCAAAATTCCAAAGTACTGTCGTCAGTCTTGTCATACGCGGCTCACCTTCCAGGAATATCACAAAAATGAGCGTCTGGCGTTTACCGTCCTAGAGCAGCTATTACACAAGTTTTTACCGATAATCATAAAACTCACCAGACGGCTTTTCCTGCAGAATATAGCGACTTCTATTAGATCCCCGTAACGTTTCCCGACTAGAAACTGATTTTTCGTGTAGTGATGCCCCTGTTTAGGTGAATTATAATGTTACTGTGTAATGTTGCTTCAGAAGAACTTTTTCCCTTAAATATTTTTTTCTTTGCAGGTGATTCAAAGTAATTGTAATAATTAGTTTCCCTTCAAATTAATCCATTTATTCGATCTACTATTTGTAAAGTAATTGCAACCGCGAAAAGTGAAATTGTACTATAAACCAAACAGTTTGGTTACTTTAGGTCTATCGTCGATGGGCAGAACGCTTCCGTCTGAAATATCTCCACGAAAGGCAGAGAAGCGGACGGTTCTGTCATAGTAGAGTTCGGCTCGGATAGCCGGTCCTCTGTGGAGAAGAGATGTACATGTATGTTGAAGAAAGAAGTCATATCTAAGAAACCCGCCTATTAATTTTATTTTATTCCTGTATTTATATTATTTCAGGCTTATATTCTCACAAAATAATGAGAGATCTTTTTCTCTGCAAGTAGCTACCTTTGGTCGTTTCCGACCGCATTACATTTTCCGTTGTCTTTAGATGTCTTACACTTTGTCTCTGCCGGTCCCAGATCTCACGTCGAAAGAAAAATGTCCTCCACATAATTCATTTCGCAGGAGGCGATCGTATATTTACCATTGGTATATTTACTTGTACGAATATTGTTCGCAACCATAAATAGTTTGATCGTGCTGTTCGTCTCCTTAATTTTCCCTATAACTCTCCTCGTGAAGTGGATGAACTGCTGTGCTTTATTATTGTTAGTACCATTAGTGTTTATTTCAAGTTGAGCTTTGAATTTGTATTTTTTATTACCGTTACATTTGTTTGTTCAGTATGTTTCACAGTATTGAAGCTCAACAAGTTCTCATATCCATTAACATAAGCTTGTTAGAACTAATGTATAACGATCTTTTTATATTGTTTCATCCGTAAAACTTCCTCTCAAAATGTGGAACACTTATTTTAACACTCTTCATTTGAAACCGATATGTAGGCAGAGGAAATTCACGACTTACTCATTTATTAGCTTCATTGATAATGATAATTTGGATCAGATTTATTTACAAATTTTTTATTCAGACCATTTAATTTTTTTAATAGCGTTAAAATTACAGTCCTCTGCATTCTACGGCATCTTTTCTAAATCTATGAATAAGAGATACGTCAATAGTTTATTTACTATCTTTTAACAAGCAACTGCTTTCCATAATACTGATTTAAACAATGGCACATTTCATCGATCAATTTTAATTTTAATCGTTGTAACAAGGAATTTATTAGGTTGCTTTATTGTCTATTGTGTGTTTGTTACAAATTTTACAATTGATTTTATACTAACGATAGGCCAGAAACTTAATTGACGTAGCTCAGAACCGTGTGTCAATGCAATATTCACTCGCATTCGTTTTTACGAGTTGGTGTAGTGGTAACACACTGGATTCATAGTCGCTGCACGGCGCTTCGAACTGGCCTTCGGCCATTTGGATTTGAACTTTCCATGATTTTGCTAAACAAGTCTAGGAAAATGGCGGAATGGTCTCTGCGGCAGTGTGCGGCCGATTTCCTTCCACATCCTTATCACAACAATCCGTAACCTTCTTTCTTTCTTTCGTGTCTAGTGTGCAATATTTTGTTTATGTTTCAGTGTGTTGGTACAAATTTTGCAGTTCATTTCAAACCTAATTCCCACTGAACAAGAGACCTTAAACTTTCAACTCAACTTAGAACTGGATGGCACTGCTACATTAAAGCCATTTCTTAATTGGTGTGTGGTGGAGGGCACTTTTTATACAACTGCTGTTTCCTCCTGTTTCTCTTCCTGTCGTGAATTGTTCGCCGTTAAAACAATTTCTGGTAAGACTTAATGTGAGTTCATATCGTCTTATCTTTTACCTTCGCGATCTTTCCGTGGCTAATACATAAGGGGGGTCAGGTGAAATAGAAATAAAACAAATTTATCGAATGTCTCTGTTGTATTCTCATGAATACGTTTGAAATTGAAAGCAAAATTTCACACACAAAATTTGAAAAGTGTAAAACAATCATTTAAATGAAAAATGCATGTGAAATGGTTTTAAAATAGACTAAGACGTATAAAGTAACTTTTGTCCGTTCGAAAATTTCTATCGCGTTAAAGATAGTTCCAAAAATAATTTCGAATTTTTAATAGCTATGTCAGTCATCATAGTAACACTAGAACGTAAAGTGCTCTTGCTTCATGAGTAATGCTAGCAGTAGCGTTTAATCGCCATCGACTTGAAGGGTAATTTATTTCATTAACTTTCTGAAGTCGATAAGAGGTATGATGCGGCGGCGGCAGCCACGGTCGTTTTGGTAAATGCGGCACAACGAGCGAGCGAAGGCGCGCACATTTGGAAACGGAGAAGGCGGAGCGCGCCTGCTGGAGGGAAAGGATAGTTGTCGTTCTGAATACACGAAGCCATCAAACGGATTCTAACAGATGTTCGGTAGACCTCCCCGAACTTACGCGTTGTGACTGTAACATAAGAAATAAATGAAATTCACGAATTGTATTGAATGGTTAGTAAATTAATGTCATCCGCTATCTGCTGACGATACCGATCGAATGATAATCTATCGACGTGAGATACATGGCACCTAAAAGTCACCATAAAGTTTGACCTCAAAAGCTATCACCGCGCTGTAGTGAGCAAATTGCAATTAAAATTATGTCTGCAACGCATCCGGCCATCATAATACGTAACATTTTATGAAATCAACGAGGCAGGCAACAGTAAGACAGGTTCGGAAAATATCGAGTATCTCATCAAGGAACGTGCAAGAAATTAGAGTTTGATTCAAATGGAACTCTATTTAACGTTGCAAGATGTTCTATCAATAACAGGTCGCTTGTAATTTCCATATTGACCTGGAGACATTTTATTTTATCAGGAAGCAAACTCAAAGGAAACTGGTCAGAATTTGAGTATTTTCAAAGACTTTTCTGCGACAAATTGTGAGTCGTTTTGTTATTTAATGGAGTAAAGTAAACATAACGATAAGGCCTACCTAGGATACAACCCTAAACCCAGAAACAAAACTGGAAAAACCCTCAATGAGGTATTCATTGATATTTTCTTTACTCTTTTAAAATAGCTGGACACATGGCACATGGCACAGTGTCTCGAGCATGTTTGGAATTACGGATCCTAACATGCAGGACGCCAGCTACATGAACTCGTTCATCTGGCCACCAAAATAATCAAGATTTTCCAACGTCGTAACTAGAGTCTATTGTTTCGCAACTTTGACATCATGTAGATGTGAGTCCGATTTGTAATTTGCAAAAAGTTGACTTTTTCTTGTATCTTCCATTAAAAATTTTGAAAAATTAATATCAGAATATGCACATTGTAGTAGTTAGCTGAATTCTGTTCAAGAAGGTCGTTTCATACATTAACTACTCCTACTCTCTTTCACGTTGCGAGCAATCTTCCTCAGCTGTGAGTAAATCAATGACGTAAGGTTTACAGCAGTAATGTCTAGCTGTATAATAGTCACTTTCTAAACACCTATTTCGAAATCGGCTCAGTTTTGTTGCAAAAGCTGGATCTTATCAATTCTTCTCGGTATGTCTTTCAAATGTTCAAATGTTTGTCAAGCTTAAGGGACTTAACTGCAGGGTCATCAGTCCCTAAACTTACAAACTACTTGTGAACCACCTTATACTAAAGACGACACAAACAGCCATGCCCGAGGGGGGATTCGAACCCCCGACGGGGAACGGCCTCTCGCATCGTAGCATAGCGCCTCGATGCGCTCGGCTGCTCCGCCGCGGCGTTACGTGTTTAAATTATCCGCTTACTGACAACAAAACCATTCGTGCCAACTGTCTCCTGGCAACCTCATAGTAGATGCCATAGCCACCTACTTCAAGAATATCAAGTGACATCACAAACCAAACAAAATAACATTTTCTTAAATGAATTTATCAGTTGTTCTAAAATGATGGTAAACTTTTAAATATTGATAAAACAACTCATTTGTAAATTACTTCTCATGTTGTCATCCCATAAAGTAAATAACAAATTCTGAAGCCGCGTCAGCTGTCCTTGCTTTACAGGTCCATGATCGTTTTCATGTTTTTAAAGACCCATCTTCAGGTGTTAAATTTTTTTCATATGAAGATTTATTACAGAGACCCAACGTTCTAATCGCTTTCATCTGTCATGGAAATAAAATTTCATTAAATAGGCCCGGATATATGGAACGAGTCCAACAGAAATTATTACTGTCATTCACAATAAAAACCAAGGACGATGAAAATAAGGACAAATAGTCGCGTACTTTTGATTACTGTATTGTCCATGAAACCAGTAGATTTCCGACGAAGTGAAGGTGTACAAACTAAAGAAGACTGTCTAAAGAACCGAAATACCGGTAGAAACAGGTTTGTATTTTGTTCGTCTTTGCATCTTTGCGGCAGAGTAAAAAACTTACGAATATGCACAACTACCCACTTTCTTTCTTTTGTTTTTTAGCTTCAAGATGACTAAATTCAATACATGCTTGCCTAAACATGATTTGTTTAGTCCACTGCATCGATGCTTTGGGTATATTTCCATAATAGCTGCTCATTTAGGTAATATTCCTCGAAAGTGAGACGCACATGACAAGACTCAACGTAGATACAGACCGTTTTCAAACAACAGTGCCTAGTATCATTTTAGAAAATGATCGTTCGCACAAGTTTTTCGTTTTGTTACAAAAGTTCTCACTGAAAGTTGGTGAGGGTAAGTGTTTGACACCTTATTGTATAGTGACGGGTGGGGCAACGTTCATTTCCAGTAACATTTAATGAGTGAAAAAATAGCTTTTGCCGAAATCTAACAAAGCAATTGTTTTAGCATTATTTAGCGGGGGGTGACTAAAATCGTGATGGAAGTATACATATCTTAGTCTTTGACCAGCCGTATGTTGCAAGAACAATATCAGTATATTTAAGTTCGATAGTAATTTGACGAAATTATATCATAATGCTGTTAAGCTTCAAAAATATGAACACTGGTTTCGACCTCATTGGACGAATTAAATATCTGCATCCTAAAGTGTGACGATGGTAACTATCAGGAGATAGCGCCGCGTATTAACCAAAATCCAATACTCCCCTCTAGAAGCCCGTATGAGACGAGCGCGATTTCGCGTCGCTTATCGCTACACAGGTCTTCCTAGTGCAGCTAAGAACTGGCAACATCGTTGCTAATATTTGGCAACACTGTGACAGTGCAGTTACTTCCGCAAGTAGTTCTGAATTGTCAAGTTCACTTGACATTTCTCTTCTACTTTCATGACTCTGCTGTATAATGCCCATGTGGTATGAGAGATAGAAATTTAACTTTTGCACTCAAGGAATGCTGTAATTCGCATAGGTGACTTTCGGGTATTCTTTCGCGGTGCGGTAGAGGCTCAGCATTGAATATGTGAGAGACTGAGGGCACCAGGCGTCAGCGAGTGGTTGGCTGTGTGGTTCTGCTTGCGTCTCGTACTGCAACTGTGCTGTGAGTTGGCAGTTCTAATCCTGGTTGGAGGCTGTGTGTTTGGCGGTGGTATTTCGTTTTACTTTGTTTTATTTTACTTTATACGCTGTGGATTGCAAGGAGAAACTCTTTAATGGAATCAGAAGAAAAGCTTGATACAATAAGGCTTTCAGAAAGGTTGACTCAAAATTACGGAAATTGTATTAGATGTCTTCTTTGCTTCGCCATACAAACGCCTTTGAAGGAATTCCAATTGACTTTCCTCGATACGAATTTTTACTATTTCCTTAGGACCCACATGCTAGGGGATGCTTACAGAGAAAGTGAACATAATGATTAATATAGTTCGTTCATACAAAATATCTGCAGTAGAAATTAGACATGAAGACACGAACCTTGCAGTGTGCCTGTGTTGCTTTAGAACGTGCGCTGAAACGTATTCACATAATTTAGCTCATACATTTACCATAAGGAATCAAACAACGACACTAAACATTGTAGTGCAGTTATCCACTGTGTCTTGGTGAAAACGTATGAAGTGATGACAATAACAAATTACATGAAGGACTTTCCTGAAAGGAAAAGGATCGCGATTTAAACCACAAATAAGTATTAACCATCGTAGAGTGCAATTTAATTGGATAAATGACTAAGACAATGTTCTGACTCTCTAATGTATTATGTATTAGTGTAATAATATGCTCATCATTCAAAATGGGTGGTCTGCTCCGTTAATATCGTGTCTGAAATACACATCGCAACCTATGTTGTGGATCACCACTGAGCAACACTACAGCACTTTACAGATTCAGGGCGATGAGCGGCAGCAGGCGCTGTGGGCAGAGGGCGAGGCAGCGCTGTGTAGCGCCGCCAGCGCTGCTGCCAGCGAGTGGGCCGCGGAGAGCTCTGCCAAGTGCTGCGGCGATGTTATTGGGCCGAAATGTTATTAACAGTGTATCAAAAGTGAAATACGTTATGCATAAGCTCCCCTTACACATGTGGCATCAGCACGCACGAGGGACGTGAAATTAAAAATTTTCTCAGCATTCTGTTTCGATGGCCAGTACCTTCACATGCAAGTCGCGCACTTTACCGCGAGACCACGGATGTAGCTGACCAACTCGTTTCCTAACAGCACACAAGTAGTACTGTATGAACTCCCGCAGTCTACAGTGTTGCCAGATTGTGCAGATAGCCGGACTTAGAGCGAATCAGCGCGGCCACTTTTATTGTCCCATGTCGCGATCGGCTCGGACTTAGGCTCAGCGGCGGCCGGCCGGGGGCCAGGTTTTTTGTCAAAGAGTGTACCTGCGTTCAGAACTTTTAAAAGTTTCAAACGCTCTTCGTCTGCTACAGAGATGTGAGGTATTTTCCATATCAGTGCGTTGATGATGATCTCGTTATCTTCTGGTGGGGTTCCTTGTATGTAGGAGTTGTTATACGATGCACTTCGTATCAGAATAAGTTCTTGCTTAGCGTTCATGATAATTGTAGTCATGTCTTCAAAATGCCCCATGAGCATTTTTAGAGGTATGCATGCTGTAAACCGTTTGTACTCATCGGTTGTTCGCTCTGTGGGCTCGTCGATGAAGAATCCTGCATTTTCTAGTTCATTCTTGTCTGAGGGTTTTGCAGAAATGTATGTTTTAAGGGTCGATGTTATGCTGACATTGCGTGTACGTTGAATCTCAACATCGTTAAGTTCATACCGAATCTCTTGAAATAGGAACGCTAGAGCATTACGTGTAAGCTTTGACCCTTCTGTAGCAGAACCATCTTTCTTCTTCTTAAAGGCACCATCCAGATATATGAAACTCCTGCTTGGGAGAGTTAAAGCGTCTTGGTGCTGGATAACGATCCTAATTTTATCATTTTTGTTAAAAGTGCTTGAAGCGAGAAGTATTCCTGACGAATAATCCGCTCATCATACTCTACTGACTGTGTTATACTGAGCAATGACATCTTTGTAGGGTTTCAGGTCTACGGACTTAAGAATTTCGTAGCTGGCCTTGCGGTTCTGCTGCTAAGTGACGTGCTGTGATGTACGTGCAGAGACTTTATACTTTACTCCCACTCTGCCTTAGATGTAGTCTCACGATGATTTCTTCACCTCGAAAATCGACAAGTTGGTTATTCTGCTCCACAATTCGCAGCTCCAAATAGCTCAATGTTTGAACCGTTACTGGGAGGCATATAGCGTTGGGTGGATTCTCAATAATTTTGTACCCAGAACCTACAGACGGAAAGAATCCGTATATTGTATAAACCAATCTATCGTTTAGGTAGGAGTTGGTTGCGATATTACACTCGACACGAATTGTGCTGCCAGGGAGTATATCAACTGTCTGATCGGAGCTTTAAAATATATGAGGATGTTTCTTTAAAACTTGTCCTTTTGTGAAGCCTAGTAGTTGACCTATCGAAGCTTTCTGACTGAAATCGATCGTTGCGTTCTATGTCCTTATTTCGGATTTAAGAGTATTGATGTTTGCTTGTAGCTCAATCCCTTTTCCAAGCTTTTTAAAAATTGATTTAGTTCATCTAGATCATACGCACCAGATTCTATTTCCACAGCCTCTTTTACACCGTTAATTTCAAGATGCAGTTTATTGTTGTCTTCTGTGATATTCGGAATCTCCACTGCTCAAATCAATTGGCGGGAAGTAATCAGCAGTTAACATTGATGACCGATCTTTTAAACTTAGAGTGTATGACATGATATGTAAGTTTCAACTGATGAAAGATGTTTGTTGCTCCTCTTTATATATCCTTCTTCGTGAACGTCAGGAGGAACATTATACACAAATGTCCACACAGGTAAGTATCAAACGCTTGGTATCGATGGAAATTGTAGAAAACACGTATTCTGTTGTTTGTAAAGTGTCGTTGGAGTTCTTCTGGAGGTTGTAGGTTACCAAATGAATTGAATAAGAATACAGCATATGTATTCTTTTTTGCTGGCATACGCTACCCAGTGAGTTCCAGGTCCTCCAGCAACATCTAAATTCACTATTCCACATTCACCTGTTTTCCGCATAGTCTGCGGCAATGTATCACGCATAAATACACCCCTGAATCTTGGAATGTTGAACTTCTCTTTAGCAAACTTGAGGAGATCGGCATTAGTAAGCGGTCTATCAGGTAGAACAGTTAACGGACTTTTTTTTTATTTATAAAGAGACCTAGTCCTTTCTTGTATGGTTTCAGGTAAAGTCCTTTTCCTATAGCCGCTGCTTCCATCATTCGGTTATGTCTTCTCGCTTCCTCTGGTTGCTGTTGAGATTGTTTCGCATTATTCACTTTTCTGGCAATGGCAGATGCCCCTCCAGCTAGAGAACCAATCGCTGAGAGCGCTGCAAGGGCAGGAATTAGGAAAGGAATAAATCCTCCAGATGTTCTTGGTAACTGTAGAACTCGAGGTGTTTTAACCCATCGCCTTGGTCCAGATCCTTTCTTCAGAGCACT
Organism: Locusta migratoria; assembly: GCA_026315105.1. Lineage (NCBI taxonomy): Eukaryota > Metazoa > Arthropoda > Insecta > Orthoptera > Acrididae > Locusta > Locusta migratoria. The sequence goes on along the minus strand of CM048755.1, from coordinate 800,464,015 downwards.
TTTAGCTGCATACACTGCAGTCAAGATACAGTTCTTCACACACCCATTCTTCTTCTTATTCTTCTTCTTTAGAGCGCGACGTGCTGCATTCATGACTTGGCGGAAACCTAATCCAAGCTTAATTTTCGCGCGCATGGTTTTATCAACTGCAAATGCTGCAAGGCGTTGACCAAGACCGATATCTCTCCTATCGCTTTAGCTTTATCGGCTAAAATTCTGTCAGCTGTGTGACGATCTCTCTTAGATGCGTAGGCGATATCGTGTTCTCTGCACGCTTCGTCGAGCAGATTAATCCCTTTATCACCTCGTGCTAGACGTTTCTGAAGTTTTGTTCCAGGCCCACAGTAGTTATATCCAGGAATGTGAAGCTCGACTGGTAGTTTATCTAGAATACCACCACCTCCTCTGATGCGTTTCCTACCACGCATGTTATGCTACTGCGGTGTCTGTGGTCCATGCATCTCATTATATAGCAAATCAGCGGCGTCGATCCAACCACACGGTAGGGGTCACGCGCAGGCAAGCTGTGAGCGATGACGTCGGAGCGCACCCTCTCGCCGCGCCGCGCCGCGCTGCGTTTAGCCGTATAGTCACAACAAGCTTAACTCATGCGCGGTTTCAATGTGTTCGAGTTTATCTATGTTTTCGTGTATTATCAACATTGTTACAATTATTAAGCTCTATATTAGTTAGACTACTTTTTATGGTCGGTGAAATGCTAGTTTAAAGCCTCCGAAGGACGTCAACGTCTTTTACCATATGGGAGGGCGCTGCTTTTTTTTTTTTTTTTTTTTTTTTTTTTTTTTTTTTTTTTTTTTTTTTCTTTTTTCCTGGGGAAAGAGTCTCCCACAGGCTTAGACCACATATTCCTGAGGTACGGAGAAAATCACGATAATGTAATATTAAACTCTATTAATGTGTTTCCGTTATGTACTCTGGAAAATTACCTCACAACTTTCTTCAATTTTTTCAGTTTTCTTTCTTTGTTCGCTCTCAGTTCGCTCATTGCTTTTGCAATTTTTGTTGTTGATGAGAGATTTCATTCTGATGAAGGTACGTGTCCTTACGAAACACATTACGGCGAGGTCCTCCATTCCTGGATACTTCACATTTATAATATCGTTTAGCCTTCCAAAAAGCGATTGGCCTACGGTCAATGTAACTGCCGTGGAATTTTTGAAATTTTCTTTCCATTTTCAAAACGAATTCCATAAATCTTTCAGTTGGCTTTATTAAGGATCCCCTTGAAATTGTTTGAAGCCAGTTCTTTACATGATCAGTCATTTTACCAAACAAATGTGCTAATTCAAGGTGTTTTGTTTAACTCTGTAAGCAACATATCCTGCAATCATATCTAACAGCTCAACATTTTCCTTTAAATTTTGAACATTTTCCCCTTCTTATTCGACGTAATTTTCAAAAATTTCTGCCACCTCTGAAATCCGAAAAATGTATCGAACTGATACGAGCATATGCAACTGTAAACGAATCTGCACTTTTGAAGTATTTATCCACCTTCTTTTCATCTCACTGTCTTTAGGAAACACGTCAAACATAATTACAAACTTCCTCACTTGTCTACTGTGGTTAGTACAACTGGCGATGGACCAGCAAACCATTCTTTTCCATTTAAAGGTTTACTGTTAAAAATACCCTCAGTACAGTGATAATTACGAGAATACTCTCAATCTACAGTCACTAAAAACAAGTCACATTGACCTGAAAACCGTGTTCTGACTCGTAAACGCAACCGATACAACACGCACAATGGAAGTCAGCACGCTGCGAGGGTGCGCCGTGACGTCAGTGGCGCAGCTTGCTACCTCGTGATCCCTACCGTGTTTCTAACAACCGTGGATCCAACTGTTTTCCGAAGCGGGGAAACCTAGCCATTTAACTAGTGCTCTTCCCCCTCGACGTCTTATAACTTTCTCTACGAGAAACACGTCAGGTTTTAGCATTTCTGCAGTTCTTCTGTGTAGAAGCATCCTGCGATTTCTTTCCCCTAGCTGTCCTGTAAGAGATAACTTCTAGGATTCGTTCGCTGCACCTTCGAAACTGTGAATATCTCCGTGGACCAGTTTGGTAGATATGATTTCTCAAATGTTGCTTTGTACTTTGACACGCACACGAAGTCCCCAACGTTGTACTTTTGCTTACGTGGATCGAGCGCCTTCAATCGAAAGTACACTGTATTTACAAGTTCATTATCTCGAACATCGATGGGTCTCATTTTTGTCGTGCTGTGTTTGGTTCGGTTGTACTTGGCAATTATCTCAGGGAGAATATCAGTTCATTTTTATGATCCTCTGAGATTAAAACGCATCCACATTTGAGTTTTTATTGTTCTGTTCAGGCGCTCCACAATACTCGCTTTCAGTGAATGTTGAGTAATGGTTTATATTATACCGATCCGTTACAGCCTTGAAGTATCCGTTGTAAAACTCATTTCCATGATCAGTTTGAAGGCTGTCGGGGCATCGGTTTGTTCCAATTTGCAGCAAATTCTCAAACACTCGTCCGACGTTCTTCCCAGTTTTTGTTTTCAGTGGTAGCGCCCATGCGAATTTGGAATATGTGTCAATGATCATTAAAATATAATTGAAACCGTTATTCACTCGTTAATGCAGTCTCATATCTACGAGATCGGCTTGCCACAAATCATACAAAACTTTAATCATAACAGGTCTACGAGGATATATTTTGCGTGCAGTTCTGTGGATTTCTCGAACCACAGTTTCCATTCTTCTTATACGATGATGCCCAGCTGTCTAAGCTGTGAGATTATAGAAACAACCTCATTCGAGTGAGCAGTATTACCTGCAGCAGCTGACGCCATAAGCAATCGTAGTCGGTCTACTAACTCATCAGGGTGATTGTAATGTATATACTCAGGGGTTTGACCTGTGTTCACAGTTTTATGTTGAATATCAATACCGTCCCCACTACTATTCGCATTCTCTAGTAGATGTTTTATAATGGTCTTATATTTCAAACTGCTCTGATATCCTCTCTTCTTATGCAAGGCCGTCAATTGCAATATTTCCTCATACAGTTTCAGATCTGATTGTGTATAATTTTTTCCTGTTTTTGTAGGTTTTAGGAAAATAAGGTTCAGTAGACCTGTCGTTCTTTGAAACTCTCTATCACCAATCTGAATTGTGTTTTCAGTTATTCTTATAGGTTGAGTGCCTAGCATGTATGGTTTTACTCTTTTAACACCGTATATCTTATCTAATCTAGAATCACTATGGCTGTTAATGAATTCAGCGATGGGATAAGCTTCTTCTTCTTCTTTAGGTGAATTCGATTTGATATGTTTGAGAGAGTCAGTAACTGGTTTAAAGGTTTCTCTTAATGACTGATCTAGGTTCAACTGTACCAGTTTTAACAGTCGCAATTTCTCTCGATCAGCCTTTCGCGCTTGGATGAGTTTCTGCTTACTCGACATCCTAGCACGCACTAAACAGGGTTCAGTGTAATGTGCCGCTTTATATACGCGTTCTTGTTCTTCTTCTTCTTCTCAATTACGAGTGCTTCAATTTCGATTTTTTCATCCTCATGAGCATTAACTTTCAAGGCTAGATCGTTTATTTTCTTATCAAGTCCATTAATCCCTTCAGTTAAGGTTCTAATCAGGTTCTGAACACTTTCATAATACGACGCTAGCTCCTTGTGCACACCTTTAGCTTTACTCTCATAATACGATACTAACTCCGTACGCAAACTCTCTTCTCTGAATTTATAAAGCTCAACTATTTCCTTGCGCACCTCATTTTGAATTTTAGCATTCAAGTACATGCGAATGTTCAGTCTACTCCGTTCATTACGACTGACAGGCATGCGTGCCAATTTGTCCATGCCGTAACGTATACTGATGCATGAAACTCGATGAAAGGGTTATATATGTAAAAAGCCTTGGAAGTTTCGTCTGTATCGACCATCGTTAAGTTTCCGTGTTTTATCTATAACTAGAAAACCATACTGGGAATGATTCCAACAGTCTGCACAAATCTTTTCAAAATCATTGAACGACATATCGGTTCCTACGTGAGCATTGTAAATATGTTTTAAATTCAGAATGTCTTGATTGAATGCTATAATGAGTTTTGCATTATCCTTCAGCAACTGCTTTGGGATACGGGAATACGTTTGGCTTAGATAAAAAAAAAAAACATCAACACCCATATGTCCACCGAAACAGAAATATCTGCGTATTTGGTCTTGGTTCTCCACTGCAACATCGTCAAATATGAAAACAGTGTTCGTTTTTACCTGTTCAGGTGGCGGGATATCGCTGGTTTCACTGTAAGTTATGTATATAACACCTTTTACACCTCGGAGCATTGCCTGTAAGAGTTCATATTTGGGTTGCGACAGTGTTCAAAATGTTCAAATGTTTGTATAGCTTATGGGACTTAACTACGGGGTCATCAGTCCCTAAACTTACGAACTACTTATGAACTAGCTACTACTAAAGACGGCATAAATATCCATGCCCGAGGGCGGATTCGAACCCCCGACCGTAGTGGCCGTGGAGACCGTGACTGGCACGCAGCAGTCCCCTAGGCCACAGCGGCCGGCTGCGACAGTGTTTTTGAAAAAACACACACATGCTCAAAGCGGACTCCATCTATATGTGTAAGCAAAGTCAATAGAATATTTGTTTTGACGTAGTTGGAAGGTTCTACAGTTATTGCACGTATGTTATCAGGAAGTAATGAGCCGTTTTTCTTCTGAGAATCCTCTCCCAGCCCCTTCACCAGACCAGTCAGCTGCTTGAATCTTATGGTGTTCACCCACCCAGCCATGATACCAGCTACGTTAGGCACGGGCGTGCAATGGGTATATATATCATATACAAATGAATGATAAATAATAATATATACTGACTACGGAAATAAGACACAAACACTTTTTTTTAGATTATTCACACAGACATTGATTAGTCTTAAGTATGTATACATTTAACAAATATAAAACTTTTTTTTTTTTAATAATCTTGATTTGAATGCATAATATTGAAGAAATAGTTCTCTTTCAACTTCTCACCTCTGCATAGTCTTTGACACAGAACCTTTCTATATGCACAAAATTCAGCATCTATTTCTTTTACATTTATCACGCCACACTCTGCAGGAGGAAGCACTTTACAGAAGTGACGATGTAAATCATCTCCATGAACATCATTCACACGTAGATAATGTTAAAGTCTCTCCACAGCAAATGATACAGCCTGATTCATGCCAAATAAGTTCGAAACAGTAGAGTGCTGTAGATAAACTGTTGAACCACGCGCTTTAAGGCAAAGAGCAGCATCGTCATACGCAGTTGTTATGCAAGCAATTACAACACCACATTGAATTTCTGGGGGTTGATTGGACGCACCGTACTCTACTGTCATCTGATTAATTATATACGCTTCTGCTCTGCATAGTTCTTCGCATGAGTGATCATCCAAGCGCACTTTAATACCATTCGAGACATTTTCCACTTCGATCACTACACACCACTCACTGTCTACACTTGCTTCAATGCCTATATTCAGTCTCTTCGATCCACTTGCAGTTAAATTGTGCGTTGAACAAAATATCATCGGCTGTGGCGATGCACTGGGTACACGTACCTTCTCATCAACAACATCTTGTCCTTCTCCTTGCAGCACATCTGATTTTCTTTCAGATGGTTCGTATGTGTGTGGCCAGTTCAGAACACAGCTCTCATGCTGCTTGGGTGGTTGTGGGCTGCTGCTGCTGTTGCCTTCCTTACATTTCACCAAGTCGGAGGCTGGTTAAGTATCTTCATAAGCTGAGAGCGGGACCGACAGCAGCATCTCGTTTTCCTGCTACATCAGACTAACAAAGTGCGCGATTGGGTCCCAGGTGAAAGATACCGGTTCGTGTCTGGTCTCCACAGGTCCTGATGCTGTAGGTGGAGAAGAAAAATATATATTCACTATAGCAACTAATACAATGAAACACTGGTTAAACATTTACATTTAATTAAGTGTAATAGTAGTACTATTGGATACTTACTCTTTCGCTTCCTTCCTCTCTTCTGATGAGGCTGGGTGATCCTGGATACTGCTGCTGCTGACTGGTCATCTTGATCCTTCGAGTGACTGGCTGCGACTGAGACTGAGGAAGAGCTCCTCTAGCTGCAGTGGCTCTTTGACCACGTGAAAGTGCTGTGCTCTCATTGGCTGAGGGCAAAAGGGTAGGTGGTGGGAGGGGGAGGGAGGGTGGGGGGTTCTTGTGCTGACATTTATAATGTTTTCCAGCCAAAAACAATTGGGAAAGAGCCAATAGCATTCAAGGAAAACTATAAATTCAAATTTCCCGAGGGACGCCATCTTGAATGACGTCATCGCGCAATGCATTATAGGTACCTGGCGCAGAACCGGCAATAGGGATCAGGTCACGTGGTCACGGCGGCCATTTTGTTCCGGAACCGGAAACGACACCATCTTGTATGACGTCATCGCGCAATGCATTATGGGTACCCTGTGCCAGAACCGGCTTTGCTCCAATACTAGCGAGTACCTAGTATCCACCCTTGACTTTCGCTTGGACGGACGTTTTCTAGGTAATAGAAGCGTGATTGTAGACATTGATAAGACAGCTAAAATCGACAGTTTAATGTGGCTGACGTCGAATTGCCAAGGAAAAAAATATATAAAACATTTATTTGTCAAATGTTTGTAAAGCTCATGGAACTTATCTGTGGGGTCATCAGTCCCTAAACTTACAAACTACTTTGGAACTAGCTTATACTAAAGACGGCACAAACATCCGTGCCTGAGGGGGGAATTCGAACCCCCGACGGGGAACGGCCTCGCGCCTCGTAGCATAGTGCCTCAATGCGCTCGGCCGCTCCGCCGCGGCATTTATTTGTCGAATTGGTTTCTGGTGTCAATAAAATTACTGGTAATCACCTTATCGATTTTGTAAACTGTCCTGGCAGGCGTTTGCGAGATACTTTTACCTCTTCGTTTGGCATTACCAGGCTGTGGGCTGCAATATACACTTACGGACAACATGGGAATACTATTTAGACGAGGCTAGCCAATATTTACAAAGTGGAGTCCTGTACTGTGCGTCAATCATATCCATGTGGCCTCGACTAACAAATTCCTTAGAGAGCAGTTGTTGTGGTTTTTTTTTTTTTTTTTTTTTTTTTTTTTTTTTTTTTTTTTTTTTTTTTTTTAATTATTTTCTGGGTTAATAAGAGCACCAAAAATTGACTGGTGTGTTTGTAAATTTAGCGAACTCCTCTGTCCAATAGGACGTTTGCGGTATTAAGGGTTGTTAGTTGATTGGTACATTGCATTTGCATGATAATCAGAAAAAAGTGTAGAAATATGCTGGTCGATGTATGCGTATCTGCCGGAGGACTGGCGCGTTTTCCTGCACTGTGATGACCGAGTCTCTCGTTTGCGATCATTACGTTGCATATACGCAGTTGTACTGTAACAAAAACAAAAACAAAATGTGTACACGCACCAAGTTCTTTAAACGATCAGGTGTTGCGGTATGTAGATTAGCATCCTCGACATCTTCGTTTACATTAGATAGCTACTTGTAATTATCGATTTAAAAGAAATAAATCCGAGTGGACTGAAAGGGGAAATCTTAGTAAACACAGGGAAGGAGCTTGATTTGTGTTTGGAGTGTTGTGGCGTAAAGTTAGCAGACGATGACCGGCAGCCCATCTCACGCCTCCTGGAGGGAGCAGCCGAGAAGCGCGCAGCTTTATCTAGGCGTCTGGAAGGGCACTCCGAACTAGGCATTTACTATGATTCAGAGCAGCTAATATCGTGCAAGTAGACGCCGCCGCGAGAACAGACATATGCTACCCTAAACCAAAGTTGAGTATTTTGTATACCTTAGTAAATAAAACTTGTATTACTGATCTGTATAACTGATTTAGCTGTCCACGCATCCCACGCATCCTGAACATATCCTTCCCCCGAAAGATGGGCCGACGAGGACAAAACGTGGAGTACGAATATTTATCTATATTTTGGGGAAAGGGCAGGTCGATCTTGCTCTACAGAACTGAAAATCTGTTGTATGTGTGTTGGATTGGGCAGATAATGTACTACCATTATGTCCTCTCACTTCAGTGGTTGCTATATTAGCGAGTGTCACTTTGAAGGAGGATGTTGTTTGGTTACTGTTTTCGAAATAAAGTTTTAGTGTAGAAGGTCGGAAATCAGTAAACTGATAATCTTAAATTATTTTATGCATTTTTAAAAATTGTTTATTGTGACTCTCCAAGAAAATACCATTGTACATTAGAGTTTTGTTTTGTTTAAAGCCGGCCGCGGTGGCCGAGCAGTCTGCGGCGCGCCAGTCACGTTCTGCGCGGGCACTACGGTCGGGGGTTCGAATCCCCCCTCAGGCATGGATATTTGTGCCGTCCTTAGTATTAGCTAGTTCATAAGTAGTTTGCAAGTTTAGGGATTGACGAACCCGTAGTTAAGTCCCATTAGCAGTACAAATTTTTTGTTTAAAAGAACAATTTTAAATGCCTTTTGGAGTGTTGGATTATCGGTATTCCCAAGTTTGACCTGTGTCAGTTTAAATGTTGTAGGGATTTGGACCATTTCTAAAGGAATCATGTCATGGCGATACCTACTGGAGTTCCAAAACTTACCTGTCGAAATAGTGGTTGGCGGGGGGGGAGGGGGCGGGTGGAGAAAATAGAAGATACCTACACATCGATCGAAGGAAGTGCTATAGACTATAGAGACTTGGTACATTTCGAAAAGAATTGTGTGCAGTGTGTAATATTGTAACCGGGCATGGCCGCTAAAGAGAGAGATTATTAAATTTCCGAACTTAGTAATTTTAAAAGCGGTCACAAAGTGAGGTTGATATGATTTCAAAGGAGAGTGGGTTGTCATGAGTCTGCCTATACAATGGACAGTGCTTCGCGAAAGGCTGTGTCTTCCACAATGGATCCCTTCCAGGTATAGCGGTATGAGGGGCCCACACAGCCGACGGCAGGCGGGATCTGAGTGCATGGTCACCTATTATGTCTCTCTTGTGTGCATCAAAAGCAGGTGCTGCTGCCTCTTACATCATTTTGGATATGTAATTCTTAAAATAATAATAAAACGTTATGATATTTTTTAAACATTTAGCACTAGTATCAATGGGACTGTAAGATTTGTTTTATGTAGCTTGCCTAGAGAATATTGTGTGTGTGTTTGTGCTCGCCTGAGGACGGCGGGACAGACGGAGAGAGGGAGAGAGAGTACGAGAGAGAGGGGTAGAGAGTGGAGTAGGAGGCGTGACGGTCTGTAGGGTGAGATGGAAGGGGTGAACGGTATTAGAGCCATCTATTGCCAGCTGCCCTAGGGAGGCTATCAGATCGTATCCATGTGTGTGGATCGATAATTCCTAAATAATTATTAGCACAATTATGGTATATACTTCTGGCAATACCAATGATTTTCTTTATCTTTCCTCTATATGCACACATATATTTGCATTCAATATGACCAGTAATTATGGTTCCACGTATTACATTACTTAAACTGAGTGCACAGACTTTGTAGTATGTATAGTACTGGTCTGAGTGAGTGGGCGTCTTCACCGATGTCCATGAGTGCTCTGACACCTCCTCCCCCCTACTCAACCCCAGCCCACGACATAATTGACACTTTTCGCACCAAACACTGCCCCCGGTCACAACTGGCCGATCTACCGACACCTCTGGGCATGCGCCTCCTCCTTCCGTGGAGTCCTTTACGACGTCGTCCTTTTTACTGGCTTTTGCCCCGTTGAAGACCTGCCGTATTCTCGTGTACCCCAAACCGGACAAGTCCCCATCTCAGACCTCAGCCTTTCGTCCCATCAGTCTTACCTCTGTGTTCAGGAAGGTCCTGGAAACCGTCCTCTCCTGATGTTTCCATCAGCACCTCCACAGCCACAAGTTCCTCCCCCTCTCCCAATGTGGGTTCCGACCCGACGACTAGCTCCTTCGCCTCAACCACCTCCTCCCAGTCCAGCTTAACTCCCGTCGCTCCACTATCTTTGTATCCCCTGACATAGATAAAGCCTACGACCGTGTATGGCCTTCTGGTCTTCTTTTAAAGCTCCAGTTGTATGCCCTTCCTGATAATTATGTCCACCTCATCGCTTTCTTCCATACCCACCGCCCCTCTTATGCCACTGTCTGCAACTCCGACTCCCATTTGTTCTACTCCTCTGCCAGGGTGCCTTATGGCTCCGTCCTTTCTCGTCTCCTTTATCTTATCTACTCTGCTGATATGCCCCAACCCCAACCTCCTGTCTGTCTCCTACAATATGCCGATGATACCATCTTTCTCGCCCTCGCCTCCTCCCTTGCCCGTAACCAGTTTTTACTCCAATCCCACCTCACCGAATTCGCCTCATGGTGTAACTGGTGGTTCCTTTCTGTCAACCCCGACAAATCCCATGCAATCATTATAGGTCGTACCACTCCTTCCTTCCGCCTCCCTGACTTCTACCTTACCCTCCATAACCGTCCCATCTGCCACACGTCCCTCAAATATCTTGGCCTAACCCTTGATCGCTCCCTCTCCTGGACTCTACACCTCCGCACTCTCTGCCAGAAAGCCGTCTCCCACCTCAATCTTCTCAAACTCCTTACTGGCTGGACGTGGGGTCTCAAACCCTCCACCATCCTATATACACTTACAGCTCCCTCATACATCCCATCCTCTGAAGCTTCCATCTCATCTGGACTTCTGCTCCCCCATCCTATTAAAAAACTCTACAAATCATAGAACGCCATGCCCTCCACCTCGCTTACCGCAACTGGCTCCCCTCCCCCAGACGGATCGTATATGACCTCATCCTGTTTCCCCATCTCCTCCAATATCTCGAACATATTCAGATCCTTTACACCAACTGCAAGATAGCCACCGAAAACCCCTGGTATACCCAATCCTCACCAATCCTGGGCCTCTGCCATACCTATATCACTGCATCCCTTCCTCCCTTCACCTCCACACTCTCCATATCCTGTTCTCTCCGCAACCTCCCCCTCCCGAATGACGCCCGCTGTCCTGAAATATACCCATCCTATCAACTCTGATCCCCTCCCATGGATGACAGTGCCCCCTCTCCCCTCCCCCTCCTCTTCCCTACCCCCACTTGGTTATCCCATTCCTGCTCAGGAGTCCCACACTTCCTCTGCCCTCTCTCCTACGCACTCCCCCGAAACTCCCACCCTCCCCCCTCCCTAACCCATGGGGTCATGCGTCACCAGTGCATCGTCCAGTGTTGCGTGTGAATTGCTTCAGTGTGCTTTTATCTGCGTCCGCCGTTTCCAGACAAGTGTCACATCATTCAATTTTACACAATGTCTCTGAGTGCTCTTCGTCTTGTGTTGGTGTCATAATGCATGTTTTTACCGTCACCATGGCTCATTGTTTTAACTGACTATTTGTGCTTTATTCATCTGTCAACACTGCAAGTTCTTCAAGTTTGTAATCATAGCTATATTTTAATTCACAATTGTTTTACCTCCATTTCATCTCTTAAGTCTTCATGTCCATGTTTTCTGTTTTCTTTCCTGAAGAGCAAAACTTGATGTTGCTGCCAGCCTACTTGCGTGTATATGCCGGTGTCAAAGTAACAATAAAGAAAACAAAAGTGAGTGTGCGTCCACCAGCCTGGAGGTGGAACTTTCCAGGCCAACCAGGAACTGGTCACCTGCCAATTTGTGGTTGCTTGATGTGCATCCTTCCTGCACCAATCACATAAACGTGCAAGGGCTGATCTCTTGTGCTTTGTGTCCTGTTGCTCCCATTCTATCCAGTTAGCGATTTCCATTCTTTTGCAAACTGTGGCTTTCCTGACAAAATTTATGAAGCTACCTATAATTGTTTACAAAATTGTTGTCGTTAGACACTACTTATGTCCAACATCGTAGATGTTGCTGGAGGGACGATGTCCTGACCTTGCTGGCTCTAGGACCAGACTGACCGAGATTCCCGCCAATTTCGTAGTTCAGAAGGAAATAGGGCCATGTGATATTAGTGTGATGGGGACAAGACATGATCTGGTAGTCAGTTAAAGTCCGGAGGTCTAGGAGGACGTGTGTAAGACTCCACTGCAATCAAAATTTGATAAAGTAAAATAAAATTACCCTGAAACCGATTTCGATGGTTGAAGGACAGTTGGTGTGGGGGCAGTGGGGGCAGTACAAGGAGCTATAACGTTTGTAGAAAAAATATACGAGTTTCAATAGAAAAAATTTGCATAAGATTTGATAAGCAGATAAAATAATCAGGGGCAGATTGCCCGGCGGGGGGGGGGGGGGGGCGTGGATCGCGACGTTGTGCTCCGAGCAGGCAGTGGCGCGCTTTTCTGACAGCGCGCTTAAATAATTCTCAGGGGCAGAGGTGGTGGGTTTTCCCCGGAGGCAGCAGAGGTAGTGTAGGCGGCTGGGGTGAGTTATCCCGACCGTCATCTTGAATTTTGGGGTGGGCCACGTCAGGGGCAGAGGTTAGGCAAGTGAGCAGCCGGTGGTGGCTGTCATCTTGAAAAGTGGGATCGGTCCCTGGGGGTGGGTGTTTACGCTGTTGCGGAACTAATTTGATATACAAATTTAATAATTGATATGCAAATTTAATTAAATTAATTGGGGGCGGAGGTAGGGCAAGTGGGCTTCTCTTGGGATAGGTGGTGTTCCATGCGGGTGGAGATCACCTAAATGGTGAGGGCGGCTGCCTTCTTGAATTTTGGGGTGGTGCTCTTAAAACATTACTGCTTTAGTCAGAGAATGTTCTTTTGCTCTGAGAAACTTCTCTATAGTATGTGTTCTTTCTTATTCATACAGCCCAATATAAAGCAGTGGTTAGGAATAAAGCTCGTTCTATATGGGAAGTGAGAGCTTACAAGATTACCCACGATGCACTGGTTCCGCTGGCCGCGTACCATATAAACGCGTCCACTTGCACAAGATAACTTGTAGACAGAATAGGATAAATTCTGTTCTCAGACGTATGGAAGTGCTTCATGCATGTGCAAACGACAGAGTGGAGAGCCCAACTGATGTAATCAATTGCTAATTTGTTTGAGAAATGTGTAACTGTCTCCTGCTCAGAACAACATAATGTTTGACTCATATATATGCAGAATGTCTCATGAGAAGTCTTAAATATTTTAGGAGGTGATACTGTAGACTAATTGCAATAAAAATTCAATGTAACATGTGTACAATTTTTATTGCTTACAGAGATATGGCTGTTAATATGAAAGCCAAACAAACTTTGAGCAAATGGAAATGAAGACATTTTCATTGATTTTTCCACAGGTTCTTGGAAGAACAACATCATACTGACTTCAAATTAGAATTTTGAGTATGTTCTACAAGTTCATTTCCACTTTAATTAAATGGTTTTCGGCTTACATGGTCATCTTCAGACTTTAAAGTAAGACGAAATCCAGTTATTTACATAAAATTCGATATGATGATCTACCAAGAACCGATGAAAGAATCAGTCAAAATATTCAAATTTGCAATTACTATAAATTTGGTTAGGTTACATACTAAGAGCTGTATCTATCTATCCAATAAAAATTGGATACACATTACATGGAATTTTTATTTCGATCGTCTTTATTACTATCTCCTAAAATATTGATATTTCTCCTGCAACATGCTACAGCTAAGAGGTGAAATATTTGTTTTCGGTGAGCATTATTAAAGCTTTATCTGAGTGTAAGCTGTATGTATAGACGACTTCTGCGCCTAAAACTGCACGGCCATTCCAGCACGGCCATTTATAACGAAGACGTCTGCACATGATGCGGACATAATCATGGCCGCTTACAATTATTATTTACGGTAGGCGGTGTTGACATGAGTGAAAAAGAAAGTTTGTCTATTGATTGAAATACAACTTTTTTATTTCTCTGTTATTACATAGTACTTCTGATTATGAAACTGTTATGGGCAATGAATATTTGTCCACTAGTAATCACATGACTGCTGGGCATGGTGGGACACGTTACCGGACAATAGTGCCAAAGGTATTTCGCAGGCGTTGGTGGGAAGCTAACGTTAAGCTCAAACCACGTGGTCGATTTGTCGCAAAAACGGAATCACACAATATGTCCGCACTGTGCCTCAGCCTGGATTAAATCGTGGTAAAACAGAAACCGAGGTATCCGGTGGCGTCTTCGTGATTCGCATGCGTGATGGTGGGGAGCGAGCTTTGTGGCCGACCCACAAGGTCCACGTTCGCTAAAACTGCAATCCAGAAACGTCCAGACACTCCTGACGGTGTCTGCTGCTGTCTGCTGCTCGTCGATCACGTGTTTCTGTTGTAAGGCAGCCAGGCCGCGTGACCGCCCGGGAGCCGGCCGTGCCGATAATTCAGTCTCGGGAGCGAGAAGACTCGGTACTCCCGGCCGACAGCAGTGCGCATGCGCACGGCCAGCCCTCCTCACGACGCCGTTACTTCAAATGTTCAAATGTTTGTTAAGCTTAAGGGACTTAACTACGGGGCCATCAGTCCCTAAACTTACAAACTACTTATGAACTACCTACAACTAAGGACGGCACAAATATCCATGCCCGAGGGGGGATTCGAACCCCCGACCGTAGTGGCCGTGCAGACCGTGACTGGAGCGCCTCAGTCTCCTCGGCCACCGCGGCCGGCCGCCGTTAATTATTGCGCCCGTCCGGCACACTTCTACGGCGGTGCATCACACTGCCGGCCGGGCCGAGCCGAGCGGGGATGTGCCAAGACGAAAAAGAGGGGGAAAAACAACTTTTTCGATTTTCAAGTTGTAAGAAATTATGACGGTATATAAGACCACATCGCATCGTTTTATCAACTTATTTTTTCCTTACAAGCTTTGCCTTGCCTGTGAAAAAAATAAAAGTCTACTTTTCATTCCACACGAGTTTTCAGTTTCGTAAAGCTCTTCACTCGATTTTGATGAAAGTTTTCGGTTAAAAAATCTGATTTTTGTACACAGGGTAGTACAACATCTTAGCTTTCCAATAAAACATTCACCTTTTCGACATTCGTAACAATCGTTTTGAAATGATGCTTTTTTGACAGGTATGCGCACTTGATTTACAAATCGTGTATTGAAAAAGTTCGATAGCGGGCAGATTACTGTACTATGCATTTTAGGCCATACATTACAGCGAGTGAAATTGAGCTAAAAGAACAGAAAAGTTTTTGAAATGGTACTCGCACTGATATCTACCTCCTTTCTCAAGTAATTGTGAGTTATCTGAGCGGCATCGCCGGCCGCGGTGGCCGAGGAGACTGAGGCGCTCCAGTCACGGTCTGCACGGCCACTACGGTCGGGGGTTCGAATCCCCCCTCGGGCATGGATATTTGTGCCGTCCTAGTTCGTAAGCAGTTCATAAATAGTTTGTAAGTTTAGGGACTGATGACCCCGTAGTTAAGTCCCATAGACTATACAAACATTTGAACATTTTGAGCAGCATCATGCCGCAACCACAAGTCTACGAACTCGGCGTGTGTTGAGCGTAGCGTGAAGCACTGCAGCGCCGAAAATATTATTTGCTGGCCACGTATGTTGGTCTATCGTGATGTGTTAATAATTCATAACCAGAAAATAGCTATACCCTAATTTTTCTTGGGTGGCAACCGATTACAATGGACAATCATCTGCTATGGTTTTATGTAAGGTAATACTTCACTTAAGAGGTATGGAAGTAATTTGTTGTCCACATTGCACAACTGATGGAATACATATTTCGTGTTTCAAACTTCAAGAGAAGAAACAATTACTGTAAACTGCGAATTTGCTGTTAATGGACTGAAATAAAATTTCTGAAATTCTACTCAATGAGTTTCAAGTTGAGGATAATAAACGGAAGAAACACAAAAATATACTTACATTTATTGATGCATCTACACCTAAGATTATACTATTTAGCCTTCTCTGAAGCCGGCCGCGGTGGCCGAGGGGACTGCGGCGCGCCAGTCACAGTCTGCACGGCCTTTACGGTCGGGAGTTCGAATCCCACCCTGGGGCATGGATATTTGTGTCGTCTTTAGTATAAGGTAGTTCATAAGTAGTTTGTAAGTTTAGGGACTGATGACCCCGCTGTTAAGTCCCTTAAGCTTAACAAACATTTGAACCTTCTCTTAAAATGTTCTACCACAAGGTGAAACAATTTATATACAGTGTCTCACATAGAAGAGCTATCCCTCAGACCGAGACTAAAGTAGGATTACATAACAGTAAAATTAAAGACATTTATTTACCTCCTGATAAGGGAAGCTGCAACTTATGGTCATGGGGGTTCGTCAGATGTGCCAGATTTATGTGGTACACGCTGTACTATGTTTCAGCTCATCTCCACTTTCAAAGAACTCTACACGGTTCTCAGAATTTTTATTTATTTTATTAGGAAGCTGTCTGATGGGAACTGCTTTTCTATGAACATTTCCTGAATCTCTCAGTTTTCCTTGTCTCCATGGTACTTTCATATCGATTTTTATACTTTAAATGAAAGGAAACCGCGCAGATTTAGTTTAGCCTCAGACACAGCAGATCAGTAAAGGATGAGAAGCAGGTGTCATTTGTTTCATGTTGTGATTTGTTTTTTCGTTCTTAGTGACCAGTACTTGTTCACTGCCATGTACTTTGAGCCAGCTGTTAATTGATTTTGTAATTTTATTACAATTGTTTGCACACTGTAGTGATAGAATTATAAACACATTAGAAATATGTTGTATGGACCCATCCCATTAATTTCGACCAACATTTAGGAGAGTTTTTCCTTATGTGAAAAACTAAACATTTCTTAATTTTTAAAATTCATATTACATAATTAATAGTAATAGAAGGAAAATAAACATATTATCATAAGTATAATTGAAGGTAAAAATCATGCAGAGAAGCTTCTGCTGAAAACAGGCTGGAGACTTGTAATACTTGTGCTGCAGAACCAACACCATACCCCAATCGGTTCGTGGCGGCGCCGACTCGCGCCGGGAATGTTAAAGATATCGAATGTTAAAGGAAGGAAATACTCTCCTAAATGTTAGTCTATATGGATGGAACGAGTGCATTACCACCTATTTCTTATGTTTATAAAATTCGACGGTTCACTACAGTGTGAGAACAATAGTAATAAAACTAGGCGACCTGTGCAAATACTTTGCAGCATTAGTGGCTAGTCATGTGAAACGGAAATAAGTAAAATTAAATATTTACCATTTAAAAATATTTATTATAGATAGTAACAATATACAGAATATTATATAAGCTGGTGTTTTCTTAAATTCATATCAAAACACTTATTTAAAATCAATTATAATTATAAAATAGATTCTTTTAATATATAAGACAGATAGAGGACCCGTGCGAATAAGACCTGTGCGAATACTTCTCACCGTTAGTGGAATGACTAAAATGTTGGGAAAACATGGAAGTAAAGTTGAATGTTCACGCATAGCTTTCTTCAGAATCAATCCGTGGAAGTGTTTAAAAGCGCAAATGAAATTTATTGATCCGTTGAGTGTTGTTAGGTCAAAGAGAACTGTGTACTTTATTTAGAACCGAAGATATCCTAAAAAAAACCGATTAATATATTCAATGCAAGGACAGATGGATCCCGCGTTTGAATGAAAATAAAGGAAGGAGAGACTTAAGTTAATTATGATACTTGATGACAAATCTGCTCATAAATACCTTTCGTTTAAAGTGAAAATGAAGGAAATGGGGCCGATAGAAAGGTTTGACCGAATGACTTTAGTTTACAGCCAGAACATCCCCATAAGAAATATACAGAAGGAAATCCCGTGTGAGTGTAGAAAAAGTGGATGAATACCTTTAGTTTTACACAAAAATGAAGGAAATCAGCCGGGTAGTTTAGTCTGTCCGACTGACATTAGTTTTCGTAGATTCTTTTAATATATAATATAATAAAATCAATGAACTGTTAGCTGGATTTTTGAAGTGGCCAGCAATCGATCTTCTGCTGACAGTGTGTTGGGATTCCTTATATCTCTCCCCTTCCCTCGGACAAGCTCTCCCCTTCCCTCGGAAAAAAATTAGAAAAAAGTGACAGACGCTTCTCATCCTTTACTGACCTGTCCTCCAGTGTCTGAGGCTAAAGTAAACCAGCGTATGTTGAAAATTCAAAAGTACCATCTTGCAGACAAAGAAAATTGTCATCAAATGATAAAGCAAAATGTTCGTAGAAACGTTGTTCGTCTCAGACATATTACTAAAAGCAACTCAGTTCATTCTTACTTTCATCTCAGACGTGAAAGTATCATCGCATTTATCTCGGACACACTGCATACAATAATTTTCACCCTGTGGGAACACATTTTCTGAAAGCTACAAAAGCGAAAAGGTATATATTGTGTCTTAGGAGTAGATGCATCTGCAACTAGAAAGCCTTTAACTGTAATGTCACAAAATTTTATTTCAGTCCATTAAGAGCAAAGTCGCAATTTACATTACTTTGTTCTTCTCTTCTAGTTCCAAACACGAAGTATAAAATCCATGAATTGTATTATGTGGAAAAAACCAGATGTATGCCTCTCAAAGTCAAGTATGAACTGCTGTAAAACCGTAGCAGATAGTTGTCCATTGTAATCGGTTGCCACCCAAGAAAAATTAGTTCATTATTATTCCATGATTATGGATCTTTAACACATCACGAGGTACCGACAAACGTAGCCAGCAATTCAGATTTTTCGGCACTGTAGTGCTTCACGCTACGCTCAACACAGGCTGAGTTCGTAGACTTGTGATCGCGGCCCGAGGGCGCTCAGATAACTCGCAATTACTTGTGAAAGGAGGTAGCTATCAGTGCGAGTACCATTTCAAAAACTTATTTGTTCTTTTATCTCCATTTCACTCGCTGTAATATATGGTCTAAAAATAATAGAACAGTAACCTGCCCGCTATCTAACTTTTTCAATACACGATTTGTAAATCAAGTGCATATACTTGAGAAATAGCGTCATTTGAAAACGACTGTTAGGAATTACGAAAAGGTGAATGTCTTATATGAAAGCTAAGATGTTTTACTATAATGTGTCCAAAATCAGATTTTTTTAAACACATAGTTTCATCGAAATCGAGTGAGGAGCGTTACGGAACTAAAAACTCGTGCGGAATGAAAATTAGCCTTTTTATTTTTCACAGGCAAGGCAAAGCTAGTAAGGAAAAACTAATTTCATAAAACGATGTAGCTTGATCGTCTATATCATCAACAATTTTTACAACGTGAAAATCGAAAAAGTGTATTTTCCCCCTTTTTTTCGTCTCGGGTACGTCCCGCACACGCAGCCGGCGGCGTGCGCCTACTAGACTGAGGCGTCTCAGCCAAGCTCAACTCGTCCCGGCGGGCGTGCGTGAACCCGGGAGTATCGTGACTCGTCCTGCCCGAAACGTCTCGCTCTCGCGAGTGTGACGTCATCGCTCCCCCTCTACCAACCCTTTACCCGCCGTCAGCCGTCGAGAGCGACGCGCGAGCGCTGCGGGAACCGAGCGGGAGTGGCGGCCGTTTTGACCGGCTCTACCGGAGAGATGCACTTGGGAGTTCCGAGGAAAACGCGGCCTATGAGCTCACGGACAGTTTCTGTTTGGAGCTCGCTTGCTGGAGGTGACTTCAGCGTAAACGCGTTGGCGGCCAGCCGGGCAGTGGTGATTGGGCAGTAGGTGGGTGGTGACGTCAGTGCACACAGCTCTTAGTGTGCGTGACAGCTCGGTCCAGGGGCCGTGGCCATATGTGTTCGACTGCAGTCCGGGACGACAGGCTGGGCTGTCTGCACACTGTGTGTACCACGCACTATTCATGTCACACAGTTCCTTGCAAACCGATGGGGAAGTACGGAAAGGGAACTGATCCGACCTTGACACTCGTATCAGTGGAGGTGTGGAAAACAGTGCGTAACGTCACAAATGTGAATCGGTTTTTTGGCGATTAGAGATGTGGTGAAGTGAAACCACTGTTTCACTTCATTGTTTCATTGTCACGTTTCGCAAGTTTTCCTACTCGAGTAATATTTCTTTCCATTTTGAATTCAAATCAGGTCATTTGATGTCTGTTTGTTAATGTACAATTGATTTTGCCAAGTATGCAAGAAGGAACTGTGTTTATTTATTTATTTGCTGTATTTTATTTGTATCATGCTTTCCTTATGTACGCCAATCCCTTCCTGTGCTTATGAGTAGCATGCATAAATTAACAGGTGTGGTCTTGTAGTCTTGGCATCCAGATACTAGGACTACAGTGTAAAGAAAGGGTGCCTTAACAGCAGTAGACATATCTGCTTGCTTCATGCTTATTGAGAAAATGGATAAAACTGACAAACAAGGTTAGTTCTTTAAGAGACACAATCTTAAGTGATCTAGGAAAAGGTTGACCACGGAGAGTGGGTTTGGTTCTGTGGGTCCTGGGACTGCGACAGACGGCAGTATGGTTGGCAATGATGAGAGTTCGACAGGGATGTGCATATGGAAAATGGGTGGTAGTCGATCCACACTCAATGCCCGATGTGGTGGAGGCACAGACACGTGAACACGGAAGTGCAGGAGCTGCTGGCAACTTGGAACGGTTGGTGGCAATGGGAGGGGGGGGGGGGGGAGAAGTGCCTGTGGCGAGTGTGTGTCAGCCATCTGCGCATATATCGCCTGTGGAGGCATGGTGGGGCGGTTGCAGCGCATGCAGCGAGGCGCTGATAGCCAGCGGCATACTTGTGTCACTATTAGCTGGTGAGGCGTCATCTGCCGGGTTGAAGAAATGTGCAGTGGTCGGTTTTGCCAACAAGTACGCTGACTGCACCCGGTCAATTGACACCGTTGTCGGCCTGCCGTTGCATTCGATCTCCAGTGTCTTCGCACTGGGGGTTATCATGCGGTGCGGTTCTGAATATGGCAGTCGAAGAGGTGGCTGCACCGCATCTACTCGCAGCATGACGTGTGTGCTGCACTATAGATTGGCGAGGCTGAATGATGCATGGGTGCCGTGGCATGTTGCTGGGTGTGGTTGGAGGCCTGGCATGCTATTGCGCTAGTGTTCTACAAGGGGCATGGCCATGGCATCCTATGGTGCAGGCACATCCTCCAAGAAATCTCTGGGGATTGTGAGTGATTGGCCATAGATGAGGTCTGCAGGTGACACGCTGATCTCGTCCTTTGCATTCCCTCTTGGGCCGAGAAGAACCAGTGAGAGTGCCTCAGTCTTGGCAGCATCGTGACATGTCAGAGAGGCCTTCAATGTCCCATGGAGTCATTCGACCATACCACTGGACGCCAGGTGGTAACTCATTGTAGTGCATCACACATTCTGATAACGTGTTGGAAGAGGGTGCAGTCGAACTGATGGCTGCGGTTAGAAGTTACGTGACTGGGGAAGCAGAAATGCTCAGTGGTGATGTAGACGATGGGCTTACTCTCTAGCCAGTGTGATAAATGGTCCACCATTGTCAGGAGCTAGCATCTCCCTTGGTATAGAGGCTGTGGCCCGACGACGTTCACATGGGTATGTGCGAAGCGGTGTCATGTCAGGGAAGGTGCAACAGGTGCATGCATATTTCTGCTGACTCTGGCACGCTGGCAGGTAGTGCATGCTCTTGCCTACTGACGGAAGTCTTTTCTGAGGCCTGGCTAGACGAAGCATTCTACCATGAGGGACGCAGTGACGTTCACACCTGGGAGTGACAATCTGTGCACACGATCGAACGTGCCTCTACGGAACTTCCCTGGAGAAATGTCCGATGTATTCTCGTCATGACGACACCAAATCTTCCAAAAGGAGCTGGGAATAAGGATCTGCTCGAGACGTACGCCGCTGGTGCAGTCTGTACGAAACGTGTGCATTTCTTTGTCGCTCTTTTGGGCTTGTGTGACCTCTTCAAAGTCCACCGGCGAGAAGGTGGTGGCGAAATCGTGGGACAAGCAGTTTTGTACGATATTATCCATCCCGGAGATATGGCAGATGTCAGTCGTGAACTGTGACACACATTCAAACTCCCGTAGCTGCTGAGGAGATCGGTTCATATTGTTGGCCCTGAATGCATATGTTATGGTTTTGTGGTCAGTGAATCTTGTGAATGGTTGGCCTTCCACTGACCACCAGAAGTACTTCACTGCTTGTTACACAGCTCACAGCTCGTGGTCGTAAGCGCTCCAGGAACGTTTCTATTCCGAGAGTTTCTTCGAGAAGAACCCGAATGGTTGCCAGCTGCTATCAACGTGATGTTGCAGGGCTGTGCTTTTGACTGTCTGGCTGATGTCCACCATGATGGATACTTCGGCGTTGTGAACAGGGTGGGCGAAAAGTGTTGCTTTGCCTAGGCACCATTTAGAGTCCGCAATGCTGCGCTCCATGTGAAGCAGTTCCTTTTGCAGTGGGACCATTCTGTGCAGCATTGAGGGGTTAAAGCACCACGGCGGCCTTCCTAAGATGGCGTCGGTAAAATTCAGCATACTTAGGTAACGTTGTAAGCCCTCGTGTGTCTGTGGGCATAGCATATTCAAAACCGCTTGCACTTTGTCTGGCAGAACTGAGGATCTGTTAGGGGTGATCAGGTTCCCTAAGAATTCAGTTTCACCAACCCGAATACGCACTTCAGTGGGTTGATCTCTATGCCTGCCTCACTTAGCTGCTGGAAGACGGCTGTCAGGTGTCTATGGTGGCGTTCGGGCATCTTACAGGACACGAGGATGTCGTCCAGGTAGGCGAAGCAGCATGACAGGCCTCACAGGACACCATCCAGGAACCGCTGCCCAGATTTGGACAGCGTTCCACAGAGTGATCGTCATAAACATACTTTCAAAGAGCCATGTGGGGTGGTGATGACAGTTTTCTCGTTGTCCTCGGGCGCCACAGGAATCTGCGAGTATATCTCCATGATGTCAACCATGCTGAAGACACTTGCACCTGCCAGGGAGTAATTGAAGCCCTGTAGATGTGGCAGCAGGTATCTATCTGGCACTGTCCTTGCACTGAGTGCACAGTAGTCACCGCATGGCCGCCACGAATTGTCCTTTTTCGGCACCAAATGCAAGGCGGATGACCATGGGCGGCACAACAGGCAGATGATGCCTTAGAGCAACATTACCTCGAGGTCGGCTTTTGCGGCTGCAAGCCGGTCGGGGACGAGATGACGTGGGCAGTAAAGTCAGGGAAATTTTCCAGTGTGTACGTAAACAGCACGGAACACACCACGTGTTTGTCACTACAGAAAGTGGGCTTTTGTTGTTGCACCACAATAGTAAGACTAGTTATGGAGTCGATTAATTGTCCGTGGGCAATGTCGTCGACCAACATATAATGTGCTAAAAAGTCTGAACCTAAGATCGGCTCATTAATATCAGCAAAGGTGAAACTCCAAGCAAATGTGCAGCGCAATTCGAGGTCCACGTTCTGATAGTGGGTGCCCTACGTTTTTGTGGACGAATTATTAGCAGCCGTGAGGCACAGAGTCTGGACCTTCCTTTTGCAATGCAGCAGAGATCTGGGAAAAATCGACAAGTCTGAACCAGTGTCCATGAAGTAATTCATGCCCGCACCCTTTTCTGCCAAGAACAGATGCCTAGATATCCTACTGCATCTGGGTGCGTCTAGGCCCGATTACAGCTGTCGTTTGTGTGTGAGTCGGAGGTACAGCACTTTTTTGCGTCTATGCCAAAATGCACACGGTAATAGCAAACACTGGTCAGCGGCTGCCCTGACGTCACCGAGGTGCTGGAACAGCTGCTGTTGTGATGCAGGGCGCGGGATTTCCTGTTGCTGAGATGCATACTGCCATCAGGCAGCGAGTGTACTAAGCGGTCGACTTCCGTGCTTAGTGCTGCGACCTGGGTGGCCAGGTTCTGTACTAGATGGTGGAGGTCAGTGTCGACTGCGGTGTTGGCTACTGTGTTGTGGTGGACTCAAAATTTCCAGCTATGCTATGGTGGCGTGGGCTGCCACAGCAGTGGTATTGTGCGCCATTGCAAGCGCGTCATGTACGCGATCGGCCAAGTCCATGACGGTGTCCAACTGCATCTCCATCTGTAAGGCGATGACTGCTTGGAATTGTACAGTGAGGCTGCGCATCCAGATCGTACGCAAAGCGTGTCTGGAACCATGTCAGGTTGCGCCAGGCTCCGTAGATGATGATGGTACTACAATAGCCTCCTGTCCCCACAATGCTCTTATTGTAGTAGTTGCTATACTGCTGTTCCTGCAACGATGAAGTACACTGGATTAATCTTCTTAAAAGTGTTTGTATGACGACTGTGTATGCGGAATGGTGAAGATGTCCCGAACTTCAGCCGCATAGTCTGGTCCAATTGCCTCACTACATGTCCAAACTTGACGAGGTCGCAGATGATGTAGTTGCTCAGGAATACCGCTCCTCATTGACTGAACCACATCATGGAGTCACGTGGCCAAAAGGACGGCAACCTGACCACACTCCTTCTTTGCTTGTCATAGCAGCAGAAGGTGGCAGTGCAGCACCGTTTGGACACGGAGATTTTTGCTAACTGACTCTTGATGATCGAGGACGGTTTGCAAATCGCTTTACAACCTCTTGTTCCGCTCCATCAGCTCGTTTATGGTCTTCTATCGGCTTTCAGTAATCTTTCTCAGTTCTTCTAAGGTGGCCATCTTGATCACAGATCGGCGTCAAACACGAATAGTTCGTCACTGCGTGTTCTCGCCTACGAATCACGTCAGGGTCACCACTGAAGCGGACGGGAATCGTCGCCGCAATTATTGTTCACTGTAGGCGGTGGTGACAGGAGTGACAACAGTTTGTCTATTGTTTAAAATACACATTTTTATTTCTCTGTTATTACATTGCACTTCTGATAATGACATTGTTTGTGGGCAATGAATGTTTATTCAATAGCATCCACGTAATCACTGGGCAATGAAGGACACATGTCCAGAATATAGTGCCAAATTTATTTCGCGCGCGTTGGTGGGGAGCTAACGTTAAGCTCAAACCACGCGGTCTAAGTGTCTCACAAACGGACTCACACAATACGTCCGCACTGTACCGCTGGTCTCGACTAAATCGTGGCGAAACGGAAACGGAGGCGTCTGGCAACGACTTCCCGATTCGCGTGCTCGACGGTAGGGAGCGCACTTTATGCTTGACCTATGTGGCCCGTGTTCGACAAAACCGCAATCTAGAAACGTCCGGAGACTGCCGATGGTGGGCTCCCACTACTCCTTCGGTGCATGCCACGCCGCTGTAAGAATTTTTGTAGATCGCAGAAACAGAGCTTGTGGGCAGATATCTGAGGCCCCAGCCTTGTGGTATCTGTCTGCCGCTCGTCGATCGCGCGTTTCTGCTACAAGGCAATCAGGCTTCTACACACATGTGCGCGACGTAGTTTCGCATAAACTGCACTAGAACAATTAAATACAGTTTCAAAGTGGCAAAGTAAAACACAAATGCTTTAATCATTACCATAATCACAATTATCTGACAGTCTCTAAAAGTGATCTTAGCTCAGCAGTTCATTTGCTCTATGTTGACAACAAACGAATAGATACCTGAAGCAGACGACGCGACAAACGCCTACCGTGTAAACGCTTCTATGTAGTTCGTTGATCTGTCGCAAGGCTGCAGCTGACAACGACTTTCTTGTACATAGCGAAGGCCCCGTATAGAACGGGGTTAAGAAGTGTGGACAAGCTGTTGTATACTGCGGTTCACATAGAACAAAGATGCTTCACATGGTCGCCAACATCCATTAATGGATAACAAGGAGGTTAGAGATACTAACCTCCCTGATGGATAAGTAGCTTAGAAGAAATGCCTGTCAACACGCAGCAGTTGGTGTGCGCAAACTTTTGCACAAATTTTTGCGCAGATAGATCTTTGCGTGTGGACCTGCCTTTGGACTCTAGGAATATCTTCACACGTGAGTTTCGAAGCTTTGAATAAGGTGTTTGTTTTGGCAGATGTATGACAGAAGTTGTTCTTGTAGGACTAAGTAACTTTTTTTCCCCCGTAATATAATCCTAGAATTTCCGTATTTGTGCCGGAAGTAACGTTATGATTCACAGTTTGTTTATAATCAATTCCTCAGGGTGAGTTTTCATATTATGAATAAGCACGTATGATAGAGTTTCTGCCTATTACTGTGTAACTACATACTTATTCCTAGGGAAAAGAGGGATCCTGGCATTTTGTACTTCGTTAAAGTGAAGATATTGCCAGCGAATATTAAATTAGTTCCAATGTGTCATAATTTACTTCATGGTTACACTATACAGTTTAAGTAAATTATGACACATTGGAACTTTTTGGTCACGATTCAGTAAAAATGTACCAGATCAGGAGATTACAGTGATAGTTAGTCAAAATCTAGTTTAGCGATGGAATATTAAGAAATTGTTATACTAACGCGCCATGGGTCTTGCCGTTTTATATCCTACTCATTGTGCTGTTTGTACACTAAAAACTTCATTGGGGGTAAGATGTCTATCTGGCATACCATGCATTCTCTATCCATCTATTTTAGTTATGTATGTTTTGTAATGTGATCCATTATTTTGTCAGCCTGTACTTACGTATTGAAATCGGCAGAGAATTTGTATTAGGGATCTGAACATTATGGTAGGCTATTATTCAGGATTTATTCTGCAGTGCATTGAAAAATTGATGTCACCTGTGTGCACAAACACAAATATTTTGGAGCATGTCAAGATTTATTTGGCCTCCACATTAGTTATTACATGCTAGTTTGTGGTAGTACCCACTGATCAGTATTGCTGTAAGATTTGGTTTGAGAGTGGCAGTTTTAGAGTTTTGCCATATGGTGTCATACCCTCCAGTTAATGCCATTATTTCACTTGCTGTCCATTTACATTACTGCATGTCACTCACTTCCATTTCAATACTATTGTACACTGTTCCTTGATTTATCTGTCTCCTAGTACATTCTGTAGAACATGGTCTAAGGGACAGGCTGTGTTTGCAGCCAGGCCACATAGTTGAAATGCTTGTTACTGAATAGTGTCAGTCACACAGCATTGAGATGTCACAGGTCTGCTTCTCCTGTGGCCTCCAAATTGTATAAGAATACAGTACAATCCATATCACTTCAGGCAGGGGGGGGGGGGGGCTACGTTCATAGTCTTGGATATTACTGAATTTAGCATAGCCTATGTTAAAATTCAGGACAAATTAAGAAACACATTTTTTTCTTCCCCCCCCCCCCCTACTTTTCAAAAAAAAAAAAAAAAATCCTGCCCTGAGCTAAAAGCCTCCAAAGCTGAAACTGCAAGCACCATTTGAAGACACAAATTTTGGGGAAACTTCTAAAGTGCTATATTGCTGGAACAATTCTAGATATATTGAGTTAGGGTTGTTTTTATTTTTTTATTTTTTTTTTTTATTTGGAAGATAATGGCTTTATGATTACAGTGGTATGCTTAGTTTGGACATACCTGCCAAAGCTATTTTATTGTAACATTTTAAATTACTTTTTTAAAATTTAGGAATAAAAATTTTATTCAAAATTCCAATCCAAAAAATTTCGATTTTTTGTTTTTTGCCTTTTTTTTCGCCGGTTATTGTTAACATATAGTGTCTTACCTGTAGAATTTCATTGTTGTACTATGAGTTTCTAATATAACTGTTGCAGTTGTTTCTTGCCAGTTTTATTGTTGCAGCAGGTTCTTACATTGTTGCTGTTTCTTGTTGGTTTCTTGGTTGTATGTATGACAAGGAAAAAATAGACTGTTTCAAAGTGAAGATGTTTCCAGTGATGACTTTCTGTGTTCTAAATATTTTGACAAAATATCAACAATGATAGTAATTAAACAAGGCGAAGTCTTCCATAGTGCAGATGAAGCAGATTTTGCATATGCAGAGGAAGAATTACACTGCTTAAATCAGTCAGCTACAGAAGTAGGTGTTAGTTCTCTTAAGAAACCATGGTCAGTAAAGTCGAGGCCCAAGCTCTATGGATCAAGAAAGCGCAAAGACATTACTAAAGCTATATACAAGTACACCAGAGCAAAACTGACAACTCTCTTCAACACAGAAATTCCATCTTCAGAAGAAAGTGACCCAAAGGGTTCTTGAACATATTGCCAGGAATTTTTCACAATATCAATTCAGCTGTTGAATATTGTGCATCCTACAGTGAAAAGGTGCACGTTTTAACTATTATTCCAGAGACATTTTCAAAGAACTTCATTCTATCAGCATCAAAATGTATGTTATACAAATCAAGAAATGTAGGGTCTTTCAAAGGAGTCTTTGGAAGACCTGATTTGTATGGTCACCCTGTAGAAGCAACATATGTTCAAATTCCACAGTCATTTCATCTAGAAGGTAGATGGGACTTTTCTCGCCAGAGTACCAACAAAACAGACACTATAACTGTAACAGTTGAAGGACAAAAAGTTTTGAGAGTGAAGAGGTAGGCCTATAGCCTACGACTCGCAGTATTAAAGAAACATTTGCCTTTTACAAGAACAACTTTACCTATTGGAAGATCAAAGTTTTATGCATTTCAACGTAAGTGGATAGTTCAACACACCCCTGGAGATGTCTATGTGCATAGTGTGCAAATTTTGAAGAACTTAGTGGAGCATGTAACATATGACACCTTGGTCAGGTGTGTGGAGTCACTAGTTGTCTGTGACATAAAGCAAGAGACTTGTCTGTTTCAAGAATGTGGTGACTGCCCTGGAAAAATACTTTCTTTACAGACACTTGGACTGGGAGACAGCATATAACTGCAGAAACTACATATGGGTCATTCCATGTCAGTTCAACCAAGGGTTTCAGCTCATAGCCTCAGATCTGCCTGAAATTTAGCACACATGTGCTACCATGTGTGGAAGACTCGTGTACAAAGTATTAGCTTCCCGTGACTATTAGTTCCAGATTAATCGCTTGTGAAAGAAGGTGGTGCTACCCAGAAATTGCAACGTGCCTTTGGCAATCTATCTTCAGGGCTTGATAACTAAGGGGAAATAGAAAAAAATCAAAATGTTATTAAATACTTGTAACATGTTAAAAGATACATATTGTAGGTGCCCATCATCCAAATATAATTCACTCAGGAAGGTGATAAAATGTTTGTTGTAAGGCTCATGTGGGCTAAACACACAAACAACACATCGTGACCACATCTGTCACACATACTAAGTTACATGCACTGAAAAATCACCTAAAAACATGTATTTTCTAAGTGTGGTAGTACAAAAGGGACCCATGGTATCCAAGCCACATTTCATACACTGAATAAGTAGACCATAGTGTTATGTCTCAAAATTTCAAGATGTTATTGTAAGGAGAGTTGACAGATGCATTTGATGACATGACAATAGCTCCACAGTTACAACATATTTTACACTCTTCTGCCACTTCTTATTACCCCTGTTGTTTAATCACTAAGCAACAACATATAAAGACGAACTATAGTTAATGTTTAATGCACCTCAACTGCCGAAAACCAGTCAATTGTCCTTGAAGCTGAAGTTCTCTCATGCTTTAGCAACTGTACTATGTACATCGAGTGGCAAATTGTACTGTCTTTGTGATACCGTAGTAGGAACTGGAACTGTCAGAAGAATATGTTCAAAAGGAATGAAACATGTCTAACATGGCCATTGGAATGATCTTGCTGGTCCTGCTGGAGCCATGAAGTTGACTGATACATTACCTCCTGCTTTGTAGCACTTTGCAACACGTCCTAAGTACCATCACGTACATTTTTAGCATGGCTTGTTCTTGACATATGCCATGACAGTGCCTATGCATTATGATCATGAATTAAGCAGTCACTGAAAACACACAGTTCATGATAGACACAGAACCTGATTCATCACTAAGGTAAATTGCAAATGCTTGGAGAGTTGCTTGGATGTTGTCCCAATGATATCCTTGAACAGTGTCTTGAACTATAAATGTATAATTTTCAGAAAAGTCTAGTATTGCTATAATTTCTTCTTGTTTCAAGTGATCCGTGCAAAACTGGAGATATGCAGATTGTGCTATTGCTGTAAAGCTGTATTGGTCAATTTGTCCATTTTTTCATAACACAATTTAACAAAATCTTCCACTGTACTTTTCTTGGTTTCAAGGTGTGTGCGATCCTTGTGTGTCCACTGTTTATAATAAGTTTATCGTCATTCATAAGGCGCTCACCGTACAGTTTATTATTCATGTACTCTGCTAGTTTTGCCTTCTAGGACACTTTCTGCATGTGTGCATCATGCTCTGGTGTGAACTGATGTCACACACTAGCAGCTTCATTGCATCTTTGTAATCCAGACCAGAATCCTTTATAGCAGCAGACATCAGCTTAGCATTTCTCTGGGTTTCACATACACACACACACAGGCACAACCCATTCTGGCCGAAGATTGAAAAAAAATGATAAGCTCACTTTGACATTTCAATACTTTTTCTTGAATTTTGTGTATTGATCTGATATGTTACATAGCACGAGTCTTTTCTGCATCTGAACACACAAATGTTCTATTTTTAATGAAACATATTCTTTTTTTCTAGGCATTATTCTGCTGTGGTCATTACTTTCATAAAACTCCAGCACTAGTGCCTTTATTTCTGAACTCAATTGCTGATCCTGAGCCTGTCAAAGTTCTGGGAGCACTCCTTGAGTTGATTTTATTTTCCTAGCTTGCTTTATGATATATGTAGAAACACCGGATTCCTTTGTGGTACACTCAGTAGACCAACTGGAATGTGCAAGAGTAAGAATAGCTCCTTTTTTCTGGTGTGTGGATATCACACATTTTTTTATTTCAAACTGTGCACAATTTTGTCCAAATCATGTTTTCTGTCCTTTGGAGCAGCTAGTTCCTCCTCTTCCACCATTAGTGCCTTTGCTATTTTGTGTTTTAATTCTGTTTGAGCTTCTAGTAGTTTTCTTTTACCACAGCTGGGCCTGTTTCTTCTGCCAACTCTGTGTCGTGTGTGACAAACCAATAGCAGTTACTGATGTATTTAATTTGCTCATCCACTGTGGTTGAATGCGGATTATACTCTTTATCACTGTCATGTGTATTATCAGAGTATAGATTGGGACCTCTCTAGTTACATTTCAGGCGGTACAGACAAGCAGTCTTGCGAGCTACTTTTGGATACAGTCTCTGAAAACTGTCTTGAGCAGTTAAACCGGCAACCCACACGCAATGGAAATATTTTAGACCTTATAGCCACTAACAGGCCCGACCTTATTAACGATGTCTGTGTAGAGATAGGAATTAGTGATCATGATATCGTCATAGCGTCGATGGTGACCAAAGTTCATAAACCAATCAACAAGGCTAGGAGCGTGTTTTTATTGGGAAGAGCCGATAAGCAAATGTTATGATCACACTTAATAAAATTAATGGGCATAGGTTAATTCTGCGACTATGGATGTAGAGGAATTGTGGACTAAATTTAAGTGCATTGTAAATAAAGGGTTAGAGAAATATGTACCAGCAAAGACGATTAAGGATGGAAAAGATCCACCGTGGTTTAATAATAATGTTAGAAAGCTGCTGAGAAAGCAAAGGCTGTTGCACTCTCGATTCAAGAAAAGAACATGCAATTGATGACAGGCAAAAGTTAGTAGAGATTCGTGCGTCTATAAAAAGATCGATGCGTGAAGCATACAATAATTATCACAGCCATACCTTAGCAAAAGATCTTTCAGAGTACCGGAAAAAATTCTGGTCCTATGTAAAATCGATAAGCGGGCCAAAGCCCATTGTCCAGTCACTCGTTGATCATTCCGAGGCAGTAATAGAAGAAAGCAAATGGAAAGCTGAAGTTCTAAATTTAACCTTTAAGAAATCTTTCACGCAGGAGGAGCGCACAAATGTACCATCATTTGAGCATCTGAGAGAGCTAAATACAAAAAAGTCTGCTGGTCCGGATGGAATACCAGTTCGGTTTCACAAAGAGTATTCTGCATCATTGGCCCCCTACGTAGCTTGTATTTATCGCGAATCTTTAATTCAGTGCAAAGTTCCTAGTGATTGGAAAAAAGCGCATGTGACTCCTGTTTATAAGAAAGGCAAGAGAACTGACCCACACAATTACATGCCAATATTGTTGACATCAGTTTCATGTAGAATTTTGGAGCATATTCTCAGTTTGAATATAGTAACTTTCCTTGAAACGGAAAAGTTTCTTTCTGTTAATCAGCACAGGTTTAGGAAACATCGTTCATGTGAAACTCAGCTTGCCCTTTTCTCACATGACATCTTGCGAGCCATGGACGAAGGGCAACAGGCGGATTGTGTTTTTCTCGACTTCAAAAATGATCTGATGGACAGAGTAACTTGTAATTTGCGGCTGTTTGCTGATGAAGCTGTGGTGTATGGGAGGGTATCGCCGTTAACTGACTGTGATAGCATACGAGATGACTTCGAAAAAATTTCTAGTTGGTGCGAAGAATGGCAGCTAGCTCTCAATGTAGAAAAATGTAAGGTGATGCACATGTGTAGGAAGAACAATCCCATAATGTTCGAATACAGCATTAATAGTGAGCTTCTTGATGTTGTCATGTTGTTCAACATGCAGAGCTATATGAAATGGAACGAACATGTAAGGACAGTTGTGAGTAAGGCGGACAGCTGACTTCGGTTTATTGGGAGAATTTTGGGAACATGTACTTCATCTGTAAAGGAGACAGCATATAAAACGCTTGTACGACCACATCTTGAGTATTGCTCAAGTGTTTGGAATCCGCAGCAGATCAGTTTAAAGGAAGACATAGAGGTGGTTCAGAGGCGAGCAGCTAGGTTTGTTACTGGTAGGTTCGACCAATGTGCGAGTGTCACGGAAATGCTCCGGCAACTCAATTGGGGATCGTTGGAGGAAAGATGACGTTCTTTTTGTGAAATTCTGTTCAGGAAATTTAGAGGGCCGGAATTTGAAGGTGGGTGTAGCACGATCTTGCTGCTGCCTACTTACATTTCACATAGTGATCACAAAGAGAAAATAAGAGAAATTAGGGCTCGTACAGAGGCATTCTTTTTTTTCCTCGTTCTATTAGGGAGTGGAATAGGAAGAGAAAATGCCTAGTAGTGGTGCAGTATACCCTCCGCCATGCGCCTTACAGTGGATTGCGGAGTATGTATGTAGATGTAGAATACACTTCACTTTTCAGCAGTATCACATCTGGAACATAATTTCTGACCTGGATTTATGTTAAGGCCTATGCACTGATTCACTTGCAATATACTGATTTTATATCAACTTCTTGGAGGCTATACCTCTCTGTCTTTCTGTGGATCCAAAATGGGTCAAAACAATTTCTTCGTGGGAAAGAATACTTATCCAGAAACACTTTAATGATGATGATAACGAACACTATTGTTTTCTTGAACTTTACCTCTCATGCCCATAGGATCCAACCCAGATCTCCACAGCAACGATTCTTGATTTAATTCATCCAGACATTATGACATTCAGATTTTAGTGCTCTCCAATACTGCAACTTTTTTGAACAAAAGCACCACCAACACACTCCATACGGTGTTTCCACAACAGCACTGACCTGTTTGAACTATAATCTTAAAAGCACGAGTTACCTTTGTTCAAAATTTGTTTCCTTTGTTTTTCCTGCCTAACAATGACTCATAATGTCTCTGAAAACACCCATTGTCTAAATTGTAATTGCTAAATGGTTCGCAACAGTTGCTGCAGCTTTATTAGAAACAAGCTATCTGCATCATCACTATTACTTGCTAAATCGTGTTCAAACAAATGTAACCAAATACATCTCTGTCAACTCTTGTTTTACACAAATGTCTTGCAATAACATGTTGAAATTTTAATGCATATTACATTATGGACTAGTTATGTAGTGTATAACGTTTGGCTTTGGTATCACTTGTCCTTTTTGTGCTACCATACTTTGAAAATCCACATTCTCCAGGTGATTTTTCATTTTTTTTGTATTTTCCCGTGCATGTAACTCAGTGTGTGTGAAAGATATGGCCATGATGTATTTGTGTGTGTGTGTGTGTGTGTGTTAGCCCACATGAGGCTTACGACAAAAAATTATATCTCCTTCCTGAGTGAATTATATTTGGAATGATGGGCACCTACAATATGTATCTTTCAACTCATAAGAAGTATTTAATCACACTTTAAAAAAAAATTTTCCCCTCAGAAACATATTGTTGGTATTTTGACACCTGGAGTGTGTTACCTATGAGGATTTTACTATTTGGTAAAAATTTCAGTGGCATTGGAGGAATATACTGGTTCACACCACCTTCTTTCACAAGCTATTATTCTGGAATTAATTATTAGGGGACGCTAATACTTTGTACACGGGTCTTCCACACATGGTAGCACAGATGTGCTAAATTTCAGGCAAATCTGAGACTATGTACTGGAACACTTTCTCAAACTGCTTGAATTGATGTGGAATGACCCATATGTGACTTGGGAAAACAATTACGATAACTGTTGCCATTGACAATTTGACGAACTTGGCAAAGGGACAGTAAAAGCAGTAACACATCACCATTTGAAGAAATTGCAACGACGATACATTGTAGAAGTGAAGGGGCACATACTGTCTGAAGAATTATGTTTTGTACTACACTGTGATTTTGCTGAGAACTGGTCTGTAATTCTCCCACAAGAAGCGGAATGGTATAATTGTAGTAATGATCAGGTTTCAATTTTTACACGAGTTACATTGTTTCAAAACAAGACCACAAGTGTTACAGTTGTAAGTGATGACACAGGACATGACTCAGCACACGCTTTGCTAGCAATGTGCAAAATTCTTCAACTGTACACAGTGGCAGAACAGATAATCATTATTTCCGATGGTGCTCCTAATCATTTCAAAAATCGTTACCAGCTGTTTCAATTAAGTCGCTTGTCAGCTGAGTGGCTATACAGTGCTACTGGCCATAGGAAGGGGCCTTGTGATGGTGTAGGCAGCCAGTTGAAGGGCCATGTTACAAAAAGATTTTCCAGAACAAATACAGCTGTGATTCACAATGCCAAGGATTTTTCAAGAGTTGTGAAATCTTACACATCCAACGGTTTAGCAGGAAGGCATCACGCTATATCAAAGGATGATACTGACACAGTGGAACACATTTTTAGTTCACTGACTAACTGATTTCAGAACACAGCAGCGTTTACAGAAGGTGTATAAAATGGAACCTGTGAGCCTTTGATCTTTCACATTTTGTAGCCATTTAAAACATTTGAAAAATTTCTCTTACTAATCTTTCAAAAGTAAAATTCATTTACATAGGTGTAGATATTGATTTTTATGAGCCCGATATGCGATAATGTGGTAATAGAAACAAGTGTAACATATGACAAAAATTTTAATTTTTTATAAAACCTGTCCAACTCAAAAGTGGAAGCTCTCCTTTTCAGGGAATGTATATGGTAACATTCAACAGGAAAAAAAAATAATTTTTTTTTTTTGGTTTGGCATTTTTGAATAATTGTTTTCCTTAAAAAAATAAATAATGTTAAAAAGGCTGTTAAATAACTCTGGCAGGTACGTTCAAACTGAGCATACCACTGTAATCATGAAGCCATTATCTTTCAAATAATAACAAAAGAAATATAAAAAACACAATATCTAGAATTGTTCCGGAGGTACAGCATTTCAAAATTTTCCCAGAAATTTGCAACTTAAAAATTGTGCTCGCAGTGTCATTTTTGGAAGGCCTGTATCTCGGGGCAGGAACTTTTTTGGAGGAAAAAAAAAAAAAAAAAAATAAATAATGGGTTTCTTACTTAGTCCTGAATTTTAACATATGGTAAATTCAATATTATCAGAGACTATGAAGGTAAGATTTTTTTTCCTAGTCTGCCTGAATTGATGTGGGCTATGCCATACAGATTTGGTCTGGGAGTGAGCACCTGCTGGTGCATTCAGTTTTTGTGTTTTCATATTGAAGGCTATGACAGCAGGGGTAGGAGGCACATATGTTGTACTGCATCTTACATTCCTCTGCCAATAAGAATTTGGTTACTTCCACAGTGTTACAGCTGACACACAAATGATAGTCACTGTGGCCAGCCACTAAGCCTTTGTGATATCTGCTTATGTGCCTGACAATCTGTTGCTGCGTGCACCACATTGTCAGATTGTGTTGTCTGGCCTGGCCTCAAGTCAATGCTGATAATACACATTAATTGAACTTTCTCTTTCAGAAGTTTAGTTTGATAACAACCCCCACGAACCACAGACATTGCCGAGCTAGGGTGGCTTGTGTGCCACGACGAAACAAGATAGTTGTACCGTAGGTGCAACCACAGGGGAGGGGTATCTGTGGAGAGGTCAGACTAATGTATGGTTCCTGAAGTGGGGCAACAGTTTGGACGATTGACTGTTCTGGCCTTGTAATGTCAGCTAATGTAGCTTTGCCACACAGTTATTGCGTACGGCTGAAAGGGAGGGGGAAATACAGCCTTTACATTTCCCGAGAACAAGGAGCTCTATTGTGAGAATATTTGATGATGGAATTGTCTCGGGTAAAATATTCCGCAGGTAAACTGGTCCCCCATTCGGATCTCCGGGTGGGGACTACTCAGGAGGATGTCATCAGAAAAGACAACACTGGCATTCTATGGATTGGAGTGTGGAATGTTAGATCCCTTAATCGGGTAGGGGGATTATAAAATTTAAAAAAGGGAAATGGATAGGTTGAAGTTAGATATTGTTGGGATTAATAAAGTTTGATAAAAAGGGGAACAAGATTTCTGGTCAGGTGAGTAAAGGATTATAAATACAAAATCAGTTTGGGGTATTACAGGAGTAGGTCTAATAATGAATAAGAAAATAGAAATATGGGTAAATTACTACGAGCACTCTATCAGCACTCGTCAGGATGGAGACGAAGCCAACACCGACCACATAGTACAGGTTTATGTGCCAACTAGCTTCGCCGATGATGAGGAGATTGAAGAAATGTATGAGAAGGTAAAGGAAATTATACAGACAAATAAGGGAGAGGAAATGTAATTGTGATGGGGGACTGGAAGTTGGTAGCAGGAAAAGGAAGTGAAGGAAAAATAGTAGGTGAATATGGACGGGGGAAAAGGAATGAAAGAGCAAGCTGCCTGGTCGAATTTTGCATGGAACATAATTTGATCATAACAAATACCTGGTTTAAGAATCATGAAAGAAGGTTGTTTAAGTGGAAGAGACCAGGAGATGCTGAAAGGTACTAGATAGATTTTATAATGGTAAGACATAGATTTCGAGACCAGGTTTTAAACTGTAAGACATATCCAGGGACAAGTATAAATTCCAACCATGTCTTATTGGTTACGAACTGTATAGTGAAATTGAAGAAACTGCGGAAAAGTGGCAATATAAGGAGATAAATTGAAGGAGCTTGAAGTTCTTGAGAATTTCAGAGGGAGATTTAGGGCAACAATTGATAGGAACAGGAGAAAACAAAACAGTAGAAAAGGAATGGGTAATCTTGAGATGAAATAGTCAAGGCAGCAGAGGACAAAATAATTAGAAGCGCAAAAACTTTTAAAACCCGAGAAAAACCGCACATACCCAAGCAGTTAAAGTAATGTTGTTCTTACTGACTGCATGGAAAAGACCTTAGAGTGGATGGTCAACCGCCGTCTGGTCTGGATGCTGGAATCTAGGCAGCTTCTCAATCCCCTTCAGTGTGGGTTCAGGAGATATCGCTCTACCTTTGATAACCTGGCTGTGGCTATACATCAGGATTTCCTATGTAATCATCACCTTTTGGGTGTATTTTTTGGTATCAAAAAGGCCTAGGATACTACTTGGAGGCATCTTACCCTCAGCAGCACCACAATGGGAATTCCGTGGTTGTCTTCCCATTTTTATTCGGTGTGAACTTTCTGTGTGTTATTTTAGGTATTGAGTTGGTGACATCCTCTTTGAACAGCAGAATGGTGTTCCTCAGGGTACTGTTTTAAGTGTGACTTCGTCTGCCATAACAATGCATAGTATTACTTCTGTCATTAAATCTCCCATCCAATGTTCATACTTTTTTGAATAGCTATCTGTCTTTTGTTCTTCTTCCAGCTTTGCAATGACACTTTGTCAGCTGCAATTAACTTTTAAAAAGTTTGGATAAATGGGCAGGAAAGACTGGTTTTAAGTTTTCAACTGAGAAGTCTGTGTTCCTTTTAATTGTTCCCATTGTGTTTTTAATGTACCTGACGGGGGACACTGTACTGCATTTTACAGACACTGTGATCTTTCTTGCCCTCACATTTGATACGAAACTTTCATGGTGCCACACCTGAAAGAGTTGAAATGACTGTGCCCCAAAGCTATTAGTATTTTGAAATGTCTTGGGAATCGGATTTTCAGAAATCAGATCACAATCAGCCAAAGCCATTTGACACAACTCTAATAAATTCTCAAGGAAATTGACTGTGAAGTTTTGTGAAGTACACAAAACAGTTGCAGAATCTGTCGGTGTTGCTCAGGTGGGTAGCGATCTAGCCTTACAACCGTAGTCAGTGTTTCGAATCCCACTGTGACAGATATTTTGCTTTGTTTTAGAATTCAGTTATATTAAAAGTTTTGCGATCTCTAATTCCAAGTGTTGTCAGTTTTTGTCTATGTGTATGTAGATTAGCTGAAAACTCAGGTAAAACAGTGGTAGAGTAGGTTAGCTCCTTGCAAAGCCATTAGTGGCCATAAACTGACTTTTCAAAAACAGAGTCGTAGCTCTTCGCAAACTGAACAATCAAAGACTAAAATTGTCAACTAATGGTGAAGCCAGTACTGTGAAAAATGTAACTTATGGGTTTTATTATTATTATTATTATTATTATTGTTATTATTATTATTATTGAAACCATCATCTACATCTACAGCATACTCCGCAATCCACCATAAAGTGTGTGGCAGAGGGGACACTGCCTCGTGTCTTTGTTATCTTTACGTATGTAAGTAGGCGTCAGAAATTTCTCAAAAAGAACATACTCTTTCCTCCAGTGATCCCAATTTAAGTTCCTGGATCATTTCTGTAACACTCGCGCATTGGTCGAACCTAGCTGCTCGCCTCTGAACTGCTTCTATGTCTTCCTTTAAACTGATCTGCTGCGAGTCCCATACACTTGAACAATATGTAAGATATGGTCATACAAGCATTTTATATACAGTCTCCCTTACAGTTGAAGTATATCTTCCCAAAATTCTCCCAATAAACCGGAGCCGGCTGTCCGCCTTACATCTGTCCTTACATGTTCGTTCCATTTCTTATTGCTCTGCAGTGTTACGCCTAGATATTTGAAACGGTGCAACTGCATCAAGAAGCTCACTACTAATGCCATATTGGAACATTATGCAATTGTTTTTCCTACTCATGTGCATCACCTTACATTATTTTACATTTAGAGCTAGCTGTCATTCTTCACACCAACTAGAAATTTTGTCCAAGTCATCCTGTATGCTATTACAGTCAATTAAATACGACACTATCTGATACACCACAGCATCATCAGCAAACACCTGCAAATTACAAGTTACTCTGTCCATCAGATCATTTATATAGATAAAAAGTAATAGTGGTCTTATTACACTTCTCTGGGGCACACCTGATGATACACTATCTCTGATGAACACTCACAGTCGAGAACAATATTCTGTGTTGTATTACTTAGGAAGTCTTCCAGCCAGTCACAAATCTGTGAACCTATTCCTTATGCTTGTATCTTTGTTAGCAGTATGCAGTGTAGCACCATATCAAATGCCTTTTTGAAAGAAAGAAAAACACAATTTGCCCATTGCCCTTCATCCATGGCTCACATGTCCTGTGAGAAAAGGGCAAGCATGAACAGTGTTT
Source organism: Locusta migratoria (assembly GCA_026315105.1). Taxonomy (NCBI): domain Eukaryota; kingdom Metazoa; phylum Arthropoda; class Insecta; order Orthoptera; family Acrididae; genus Locusta; species Locusta migratoria. The sequence goes on along the minus strand of CM048755.1, from coordinate 800,424,226 downwards.
CCTAAACCCATGTTGATTCGTAGAAAGAAGCTTATCCTCTCACTACATTAAAGCTGAGAATATGCTCTAAAATTCTAGAGGAAACTGATGTCAATGATATTGGCCTGTAATTGTTGGTGTCACTTCTTTTACCTTTCTTATAGATGGGAGTCACCTGCACTTTTATCCAGTCACTAGGAACTTTGCGCTGAACTAAAGATTTGCTATAAATGCAAGCTAAGTAAGGGGCCATTGTCACAGAATACTCTTTGTAAAACTGAACTGGTATTCTACTCGGACTAGGAGACTTTTTTGTATACAGCTCTCTCAGCTTCTTTTCTACACTGGAAATACCTATTACAATATCCTCCATTTGGGAGTTAGTGCACCGATCAAATAATGGTATGTTTGTATGGTCCTCATGTGTGAAAGATTTCTTAAAAGTTAAATTTAGAATGCCAGTTTTCCATTTGCTTTCTTCTATTACTGCCCTGGAATGATCGAGTGACTGGATAGTGGCCTTTGACCCGCTTATTGATTTTACATAGGACCAGCATCTTTTGCTAAGGTATGGCTATGGTAATTATTGTATGCTTTGCACATCAGTCTTTTTATAGAAACATGACTCTCTACTAACTTTTTACTGCCATCATTTGTGTGTTCTTTTTTGAACTGAGAGTGCAACAGCCTTTGCTTTCTCAGTAGCTTTCTAACATATTATTATTATTATTATTATTATTATTATTATTATTATTATTATAGCACAGTGGATCTTTTCCATTATTAATCAACTTTATTGGCACATACTTCTTTAACCCTTTATTTACAATGCATTTTAGTCCACAATTTTTCTACATCAGTGTTTTTCAACCTTTTAAAAATGTCCTTTCGATCCCCCTCCCCCAAAGCCACTAATGAAACCATGCCAGTGATTTCAAAGGCAAAGTATTTAATTTTCTTTCCTAGATATATCAAAGGTCTGCGTAGCCATTCACGTTTTTTGAAAGAGTAGCACAAACAAATTAAAACAAACTTTATGACGACAGTTATTTATGTATGTGTTTCCTGTCTTGGATAGTAAATCTCATTCTGTAATTTCTGGCGGCGTGTTGTATGAAACCATCAAAGCTGATGCATCACATCTTGATATATCAAGAGTGCCCCTAAATGTTTTTTATTTCTTCAAAGGATACTGAAAACCCTTAACAAGCAGTAAACTACCGTGAATCAGTAGTAAAAATGTATAGTTATTCATTCACTAAAAGTAATATCATTTTAGTGATTATTACATAATAATATTTGGACATGTGACAGTCATACAAGAAGATTGCCACTCTTTAAATAACTGTAGCAGTACTGCACAAATGCTGTTAAGTCGCTCAATTAAGAAGTCGTCATGAGGTCTAAAATGGCTTCGTTATTACGTGTTCCGGTTGGCCCAAAATCAGAAATCAATTTTGACGCTTGATTAAGGGCCACACGAAACGTGTCACAATAAAGCTATTTTTCCACCTATGGATGACTTGTTAATTATGTAATTTTCATGAAGCCGCGGTGGAGTAGCTGTGCGTTCTATGGGGGCTTGCTGCGGAGTGCACGGTTGCTCGCGTTGGAAGTTACAGTTCTCCCTCGGGCATGGTTGTGAATGGTGTCCTTAGCATAAGTATCTTAGTATCTTCAAGCCTTGGAACTGATAACCACCCCCTAGATTTACAAACCTTTACATTTTACTTTGCCGCATCGGATTAGCCATGCATATCTGCATACCCTCCTGCGACCGCGACTCCCCCCCCCCAGCCCACCGCGAGAAGACTTTGTGACCCCCAGGGAGTCGTAACCCACACGTTGAAAAATGCTGCTCTCCCTCTCCATCCATTGTATCCGGTTCTTTCTAATAAAAGCATGCTCCCTTGATTGGTTTATTCACTTTGGTCACCATTGAAGCTATGACGATATCATGATGACTAACTCCTGTCTCTATACTGACATTGTTAATAAGGTTGGGCCTGTTTGAAGCTATAATGCCTAAAATATTTCCATTATTAACAACCTTCTATAAAATAGATACAATTATGAATAAACAAAACTAATTGCACTTATCGTAAAAATTAACATCAGATATTAAAATTGTGTAACTATTCAACAGGATTTGAACCACTGACCCTAGGGTTTTAAGGCCAGAAAGCTACCACTGAACTACACCGACAGATACTTTAATTTATTTAGCAATTGATACTTACCCTTACTTGCAAAACTTCAAAGTCAATTTTCTCAAGAATTTTTGAGAGTTGGATTGAATGGCTTTGGCTGTTGTTATTCGAGTCCTGAACTTAACGTACCATAAAAATGAAAAAAATCTCTGAAACCCTATACCCATGTGGTCTCCTTGTTAGCCACATGTCATGGGGAGTGGACAGGACTTGTCTGCTCCAGTTTTATAGAGCCTTTGTGCAATGTAAGCTTGACTATGGCTACAAAGGTGCCATCCATTACGATTTAATCGTAATTGTTACAAAAATTGTTTAAAATTACTAGTTTAAGATTGGTACGGTTCGGATTTTAATTTTCAGATTTAAATAACAAATCGGTGTCATTTGTTTTCCATCAGCATAACCCTATTCCTTTAGAGTTCGTTCGTGAGGTGTCATCAACAAAAATAAAGTGTTTATGAGCAACATCATCTACCACGTTCTTGTGGAATTCACCAGTATGGACTGTAACTTCTACAAGCTCGAAAAACTGCTTTATATGACATACTGGATGAATCCACAAAGAAACGCCAGTGAAAATGTAACATGTCACTTGACTCGTGCCATTCGTAACCTGCATAATCACCGAAATATGTTAATCGGCAGTTCTATTGTAAGTTACGATTTTACATTATCTTGTGTTTGTGTTAAAATTTTAATAAGTAGATTCTTTTAGACACAGATATGAATAAATATTAATTTGGAAATGACAAAATTGAAGATATCCGTTTCTGAGGAAGAAAATAGTTTTGCTTCTCCCCCTCTCCCCACCCAGAAGTGTTTCTACTGTACACATCAGAATGATGTAGTATATGCTGTCCCTATCTCTTCTACAATGTACTAAAACTGTCTTCACACTTTTAAGGATTCTTTATTCACTTATTCCCCTTGGCACCCTTCCAACCCCTCTCCCTTCCTGCTCATACGTATCAGGTTGCATTACTAATTGCCATATTCAGAAGTTGGCTGCATGGTATATAGGTCTGCAAGACGTTCGTATTTAAAAGTGTTGTACATGGTTTATCACAAAGGGATGAGGCTGGCTGCTGGGGCATTCAGCACCAGCCCCAGTCTCTACATCGTACGGCGACAGTTCTTCATCGTGATCCAGGCGTATACCACTTTGTCCACATCATATACATCATACCATACCATTGCTTGGCCTCCTGTGGACAGCCTGTTTTGTACTCTGTTATGAGCCACAAGGCCTTTCAGGTTTTGCACACAGGATTCGCTTTTAGATATGGATGTTCCCCATTGAGGTTGGAGTGAATATCCACCTAGGCTTCTCCAGAGGCCCAGACTAAATTTAGATTTTAAGGAAGATTGTTGAGCTGTCCCGGCTTCTGTTTCTTCAATTGACCCGGTCCTCGATTTAATTACTGCCGCAAGTACCATCGATCTCTCTGTGCTTGCACCGCTCGTAGTGCTGTTTGATCTATCGCGTGTCAATTGTATTCTGACTGGTGTCTTCCTTGCAGTGTGTGCCGCTACGGAGGCGCGCCAAGGCGGTTGGAGAAAGGAGTGAGTTGGTTGCTGCAGGGAGAGCGGAGAGAGTACTGTGTAGATTCTGATACATTGCGTGGCATCGCTAGGGTCGAGTTAGTTTAAGGGACTGTTTGTGGCCAGGCCCGCCGTGTTCATCGAAGTTGTTCTGGGTGGGACTCTGTCAGTGGGAGCCGTGAGCTGAAGAGGTTGGTTCGGAGAGGATTTCCTGTTTAGTTGTAACAGCACCTTGTCTTGTGGCTATTGTGATCACGTTACTAGCGCTCATGAGAAACTACGTTCGCCCCTCGCCGAGCGTCGGAGCTGTCGGCAACTGGTACTTCACACTCTGCTCAAGCTGCGCCTTAAATCGTTCCAGCCGCTTTTTATCTGGGATCTATGAAATGTTTCCGGTTTTAGTTCAGTTCAATTGAATTATTCTTTTCTCTGAGTAGCAAGTACTCTATATTCATTAACTTGGTTAACCTAACTGAGGAATTTATCTGGTTTGTGCCCCTCTGCTAGCTCGCATCTGCACGGGCGGTAGTTGTGTAGCTTTGTTTTTTTCTTTTTTTTTTTTTTTTTTTTTTTTGTTTTTTATCTTGTAGAAATTTTCCCTTCGTGAGGCATTGCCACCTCACAGTTGACATTTGGCATTCTATCTGTTTCTGTAAGCCCCTTCGTGTCATATCTGTAGTTCTTGTTGACCATGGGGCATAGTATTCCTCTTCTTCCTGTTTTGAGTCAGCTCATCTGTTTTACCTATGTGGGTGTTTAATTGGCCTTCTGCCTATTGATATCATTGAGCGGGATTCCCTGCTACCCTGCTTTTACTATTGAAGTAAAACTCAGATCTTACTTAAAATTTTGAGCTCAGCTTTAGTGTGTTTTGATAATTAAGCTGAGCTGTTTTATTTAAATTGCAGTGGTCATTTGTAAATTCTGTTGTATTTACAAGGGTTGCTTTCCATTTTAAATTTTCCACTTTAGCTTTTAATTGCTGGGCTCATCATGTCTCTTATTGTATTTCAAAGGGTTGCTTTTACTAAATTTCGAGTCTACCACTGTGATTGTTGTTATTATGAAAATTTGCTTCGGGTCCTTCTCAAAATTTGGTTCTCTCAACTTGGCCTTCTGCCTTGCATCACTTATCTGAACTGCGGACTACCTGGCAGCCTTTAAGGTGGTGAGGGCAAAATGTCGCCATATAATAAGAGAGAGCAGAAAGAGATCTTGGAAAAAGTTCCTCAGTATCATTAACCGTTCCACTAAAAGTTCCACAGCATGGGATACCATACGGAGGATCTCTGGGAAGGGAGGGAGGTGTCCAGTGGCTGCTGTAATGGGAAATGACATTCTCCACACCAGCCCCGAGACATTGCCCAGACCATGGCTGTATATTTTGCACATGTTACAGCCACTGCCTGTCAGGATCCAGCATTCCAGTGTCACATAGTAGTTGCTGAGAGGGGCAATGTGGATTTCAGGTCCACTGGCCCTCAGGACTATAACTGCCTTTTCACACTGTGGGAGCTGGATTCTGCATTGTGTGCGGCATGTGATACATCCCCTTCCAATAATACGATCCACTACAGCATGCTTTGGCACGTCACACCGCGAAATAAAGAAACCCTTCTCAGCCTTTTTAATGCCATTTGGTCGTCAGGTCGCTTTCCTGACACGTGGAGAGAAGCAATTTTAATCCCTCTTTTAAAACGGGAAAGATCGCACATGTCCAAGCAGTTATCATAGTGTTGCCCTCACTAGTTGTGTGGGAAAGACCCTGGAGTGGATGGTCAACTACCGCCTTGTCTGGATGTTGGAATAGAGGCAACTCCTTAGTCGCTTCCAGTGTGGGTTCAAGAGATAGCGTTCTACCTTCGATAACCTGGCCTTTCTGGAGGCGGCTATACAATAGGCTTTCCTGCACCGTCACCACCTTCTGGGTGTATTTTTTGATATTGAGAAGGCGTACGATACTACTTGGAGCCATCTTATACTCGGGCAGCTTCACGAATGGGAATTTCGTGGTTGTCTTCCCATTTTCATCCGGTCTTTCCTTTCTCCACGTTATTTTAGATATCGAGTTGGTGGCAAAGCTTTCTGACAGCTTCGAGCAGAAAAATGGTGTCCCTCAGTGTAGCGTTTTAAGTGTGTCGTTTGCTATTGCTATTAACAGTATTACTTCTGTTGTGAAAAGTCCTGTCCAGTGTTAACTATTTGTTGGCGACTTCTCTGTCTTCTGTTCTTCCTTCAGCCTTGCAATGACAACTTGTCAGTTGCAGCTAACTCTCTGATGGCTGGACGAATAGGCACAGAAGACGGGTTTTAAATTTTCAACCGAGAAGTCGGTGTGTGTTCTTTTTAACCGTTCACGTTCTATTTTTTTCTTCCCTGAACTCCGGAAGAGAGACACTGTTCTGAATTCTAAAGACATGGTGCGTTTTCTGGGTCTCACATTTGACTCTAAACTTACCTGGTTGCCACATTTTAAAGATTTGAAGAGATGGTGCCTCAAAGCACTCAGTATTTTAAAGTGTCTTAGTCACACTTCATGGCGCGCCAGGCTTATATCACATTGTCCACTCCATACACACCTGCTTCAGATACCGTTGCTCGGCCACCTATGGAAAGGCTTTTTCGTAATTGGGTTCGAGCTACAAGGCCTTTTGGGCTTCGTGCTAAGGACCGTTTTTTAGATGTGGGTGTGGCAGTTTTTAATGCTTTACACAAAGGTTGGGGTGAATGTCCACCTTGGCTCCTACAGATGCCCAGATTACTTTCAGACTTGACAGATTTTAAAGTGGATTCTACTGCTGACTTTACATTCCAATCTGTTTTTTAACATCTTACATGAGCATAGAGATTTTATGGTGGTTTACACGGATGGGTCCAAACAGGGGGACTCCCTAGGCTGCTCCATAGTGTTCCCGAACAACACCATCAGGATTCGTCTCCCAACAGCATACTCTGTATTCTCAGCAGAGTTACACGCGATCCTGCAGGCAATGGAACAAATGCAGTGTGTTCATGGCACACAGTTTCTTCTGTGCCCTGACTCGCTCAGTGCGCTGCAGTCGTTACGAACTTTGTATCCGGCAGATAAGATATTACAGCTCATACATGACAAACTGTACTCCCTACGGCAGCAGGGGAAGCAAATATTCTGTTGGGTGCCTGGCCATGTCGGCATTCGTGGCAATGAAATGGCTGATAGGGCTGCCAAGGAGGGCCTGCAGCGGCTGTGATATGATACAGTGTGCCATTCCCCAGCAGGACATCCTCTGTGGTGTGGCAGAATCCTTACATTTGTGGGAGGAATCGTGGCAGGCAGTGACGGGCAATAAACTGGGGTTGGTTAATCCTACTGTCAGACCATGGCAAACCTCGTTTCAGTCATTGAGGCAGCATGAGGTAGCCTTGACATGTCTACAAATCGGACACTGCCTGTTGACCCACGGCTTTTTACTCTGTCGAGAGGATCCCCCGTTTTGTAATGCCTGTGGCGTGTGAATCACGGTACGCCACATTTTAATTGATTGTGTTTTATATTGTGCTGAGCTGAAGCAGCCTTCCTTCCCGCCCCAGGCTGCTTCATTTTCCCTTCCGGTTCATGCCTTAGCCCGGAGACGTGCGCCCATTGCGAGTCAAGGTGGTTTCCTCTCCTAGTTTTTCTCTTTCCTTGGTTTCTTCCTTTCCTAACCTTTGCTTAGAAGTCTTTCGCTCCCTGCTGTACTTTTCTAGCCTTCCTGTCCTCCTCATTTAGTCTCCGCTTCGGCGTTTGAGACACTCTTGTTTCTCTTCACTTCGTCTATTCTTCTTCTTTGCTCCCTGTGTGTGTCTGAAGGCCGACCCACGCATTATCATGCATAGCAGGTGACGGGGTAATACGTAATTCCACACCCCAGGTAGACAAGTAGGGCAAGTACGTACCCCCTGGTAAAGACCAGGCCCAGGGAGGGTTGATTACCTGAGCTGGTACCTTCCAAACATGCCGATTGGTCCCTCCGTCAGTTCTCGGGAGGTGTGACCTGAGATGTGAACAATCACCTAAGGCGGGTAAGCCCTCGGAGACGGCCCCCACTAGGAAGGATCGCGCCATCGGAGACGCCGGTAATCACGGGGGACACTTCCGCAATGACTTCCTTCTCTTCTTCTGTGACTTTGACCCAAAAAAGAAAGATCGATTCGCCTCAGCATAAGGAAACTTTGCCCAATCTTCCAAAATTCCTAGTTGTCTCTCGAACCGACGGTATGATTTCTCTTCTGTTAATCCTTTCGTAATCCAGAAGGGTGTTGATGCGATTGCTGGCCCTGTTAGGACCTGTTCCCGGCAGCGCAATGGAACATTCTTGCTGGAAGCAGACAGTGCTTTCCAGGTGCAAAAACTAATAAGAACAATGCTCCTAGACATGTTTCCTGCCCAAGTAGAAGTGCATCGCACGCTCAACTCATCACCGGGGGGTAGTTTTTACAAGATCCCTTGACGGGTTGTCAGACGAAGAGATCCAAAACTACATGTCTGATCAGGGTGTAACAGCCGTGCATAGTGTTGAAAAAGGTCGATAACCTGCTAACACCAACCATGCTGCTTCCTCTAGGGACTGCCCTGTTTGTAAAGACGAAAAGGTCATTCAGCAAATTCAAATCACGGAAAAGATCCCAACCTCTGCTGCTCAAAATTTTAGCGAGTCGGAAGCCCACTGTCCTTCCAGTGGGCACATATAGTAAGGTCCTCACCTTTCCCGACCTACTAAGGAGGCAGGTACACAGGCCTACGATTTCACTTCCACAGACACAGTTGTGCAATCAGCCAGCCCGAAGATTGTCCGTTCCACGCCTCCGGTCCCTCCTGCTCCCTCTAAAGTAGTCATCAACATTTAATAAATCGCGGGCACCTAAACAAGATGCCCGGGCTTCGAAAAAGGTACCTGTCCGTGAAGGTTTTCTACGCATTCAGGCCTCTCAACCGTCAACTACCTCTTCTTCTCACCGTCACTCTTCGAAAAGAGCAAAAAAAAAACAAAACAAAAAAACAAAAAAACAAAAAAACTAAGGAGTTCCTCTCCTTCCCCGCCAAGGCGTGACCCATCCGTCACGCCGCCCAACAGTAGTTGGCCCTGATCATCTTCTGTCTCGCCGGGATGCACTACTGTTAGCCGGGCAACCGGCATTTTACCGGCGGCGGAAGCTGCCCCTCGTGATCAACTCAGAAAGGTGGCAGATACATCAGTTGAACCTATGGAACATGAGTCTCTGCCTCTAGATAGCGATAGTAGTGCTCCCTCGAAGTCCGGTCCTCAGCGGCCGTCGAGGTGACTCCACCTACTTGTTCCTTTTTATCTTCTTTTCTTTTCTTTTTTTATCATGGCAGTCCTTCAATGGAATATTCGCAGCATTCGTTCCAATCGGGAGGAATTAAAAATACTCCTTCAATTGCACTGACCGCTTCTATTTTGTCTCCAAGAAACTAAGTTACATCCATGTGATCGTGCAGACTTCTCCCACTATAGCTCTGTGCGTTTCGACCTGCCACCTATGGAAGGTACCCCAGCCCATGGAGGGGTTCTGATGCTCATTTGGGATGACGTCTATCACCATCCCATTTCCAGAATGAAACTTCACTCTGCAGCGGAGTGTGCGCTGATACAAAACTTCCTGGCAGATTAAAATTGTGCGCCGGAACCGGGACTTGAACCTGGGACCTTTGCCTTTCGCGGGCAAGCGCACTACCGACTGTGCTATCCCGACACGACCCACGATGCCGCCTCACAACTTTACTTCCGCCAGTACCTCGTCTCCTACTTTCCAAACTTCACAGAATCTCTCCTGCAAACACGCAAGACTAGCACTCCTGGAAGAAAGGATATGGTGGAGACATGGCTTAGCCACAGCCTAAGGGATGTTTCCAGAATGAAACTTGACTCTGCAGCGGAGTGTGCGCTGATACGAAACTTCCTGGCAGATTAAAATTGTGTGCCGGAACCGGGACTCGAACCTGGGACCTTTCGGGATAGCACAGTCGGTAGTGCGCTTGCCCGCGAAAGGCAAAGGTCCCAGGTTCGAGTCTCGGTTCCGGCACACAATGTTAATCTGCCAGGAAGTTTCACCATCCCATTTCATTGCATACTCATCTACAGGCAGTTGCTGTCTGCATCACTCTATCCACCTTTTCCTTTTCCCTCTGTAATATATATTTGCCATTGTCATCTGCCCTTACTAGGGCAGATGTGCTAAACCTCGTTGACCAGCTCCCTTCACCTTTCGTGTTGGTAGGCGACTTTAATGCCCACCTTGTCCGAGAGGCTCCCTTTTGGTGGACCTTCTCCAACACCTCAATCTTGTCTGCCTGAACACTGGTGCACCGACCTTCCTTTCCGACACAACACATACATATTCCCATATAGACCTCGCGATACGCTCTCCTCAGCTTGCCGGTCAGTTTGAGTTAGAGATGGGTAGGTCCGAGATTTTAAAGGAGTCGGGTCCGGATCTGCATCCAGCTGTGTGGACCTGCATCCAGGTTCCGTGTCCGCTGCACCCATATGGGTGCGGCTCTGCAGCCAGCCGGCCAGACGGACCGTGTCTGTCAAGTGGATCCGTCGCCACTGGACCTGCACTGGTACAGCCACACAGCCGGCGACCGAAGCGGATCTATCAAGCGAATCTTGTCTAACCGAGGAGGATTCCAGTTGCGTTACACAGGAATATGTAAAAGTTTATTAATATTAGTAATGATGTAAAAGGTAGACCAAGTTAACTGTGATAAAAATGTTTTATTGCCAGAAAATCACGAACACGGTCGCATTATAAAATCACAGTCATCATTTGCTATACATGACACCCAGATCACATTAGTATTTTTCTAATTATTTGTAGAAAATTGTAATCTTTGTGAACTAAGCTCTTACTGTAAAACATTTTGCAAGATTGCATTTTCATCAATGAATTGAGACGTATTTTAATAGAAATGATTCTGATTATTTTGTGACGCCCATCCATCACCAGTCAATAAATCTAGAGATTCCTCTTTTAATTCGTTGTGGATGGCAGCAACAAACTGCAAGATACTGATTTTCTAGTTGGTATCTTATATGATGGACAAGTAAATTCATTAGTTTTCGCAACTCTGGATCTTCTATAATTTTAAATGGATGGTATTCTTTTACAATCATTTTTAATCACTGGTTACCAATTTGGTTGGAACGATGAATTGTAATGAAATTTGATCTGATAAAGGACTTGAATGCCGAAGTGGACGATAATATTTGTTCTGAACTGTATGGCACAGATTCAGGGAAAGAATTGTGATTAATTGTAATAGAATTGCTACTGCTATTGGTAAATTCTTCATTGCTAGGTAAATTTATTTCAAGTGTTTCACGTGTTTAAGTACTTTTCCTCGTCATATGTCTGACGAGATTTCCTGTTAGAGTTCTTGGATTATACGAGAGATCCAGACAGCAATATCGGCATTTAACTTTATTATCTTGGACTGTAAATTGATTCCAAACTTCACTGTTCTTCGGCGGTGGAGTAATGAAATCTAAGAAAAAAAGAAAAAAACTGTTTTATGACACCTGGCCAGCACGGGCACACATATATGTGCGTGTATCGCTAAAAAGCTAAATTCGTTTGGTAAATAAATCACTGGACCAAGATTAGTGTCCATAATATCGTATGCAATTGTCAAAATCGACTTGCAATGTTTGCATGACAGACATGAGTGCATAGTCCATTCCTTGTTGGCACACTTTAAAACCATACCATTAAACACACAATATCTGTGAACTCAAATGTTACTACCAACTTTTTGGGGGGGACAATTAATAGTTAGTGTTATTGGGAATAACTTTACAATAATAATCTTCCGTTGAACAGTTGTGCAGTGAATGGCAACACAAATTCAGGAAATCGAACAAAATAACTATGTTAGTTATGCGACACCTGTTAGATAGTTAGAGGATGCAGTCCAAGGCCAGTACAGTCTCGGTCAGAAAAACTACGCCTGTGTGCCAGCCTCGCCTGTTGTGCAGCATCAGGCCAGCCAGTGTCACACAGAGCTGACGGAATTCGGTGAGCAGGTAGCCGCCCAGCCACCCAAGCAGGTCGCCACGGCCTGACCACCCTGCAGTGTTTATGGCGGAATCCGCATCCGGCGTGGGCTTTACAACTGTCTTCCTGCCACTCCACCACTGTGTGTCCAACTCCGGCCGCGCCTGACCTGTCTGCTGGCCTGGACCCACAACCGATGCGTGTCCGACCTGCACTCGGATTTACATCCATCACTAGCACAGCTGATGTGGGTCCAAGGAACCGTTTCCATCCAGACCTACCCATCTCTAGTTTGAGTGGTATGCACGTTCTGACACTTACTCGAGTGACCATTTTCCTTGTGTCATCCACTTCCTGCATCATTCCCCATCTCCTCATCCCACCAGTTGGAATATCTCTAAAGCCGACTGGGGGCTTTATTCTTCTATGGCTGTTTTTCACGATCAGAATTTTTCCAGCTGTGACAGTCAGGTCGAATACCTTGCAGAGGTTATTCTCACAGCTGCCGAACATTCCATACCTCATACATCCTGTTCTCCACATCGCGTCCCAGTCGCCTGATGGACTGCAGCCTGCCGTGCCTGGCGCCGTGCTTTACGCACCTTCCGCCGCCACCCAACGTTGGAGAATAGTATCAACTATAAATGACTGCGAGCGCAATGTCGTCGTGTTTTAAACGACAGCAAAAAAGCTTGCTGGATTGCTTTTACCAGTTCTTTTAACCGCTTTACTCCCTCCTCAGCTGTCTGGGGGTGACCTATGCCGTTTATCCGGCATCAAGGTCCACTCCACGATTTCTGCCCAGACCGTCGAGAACACAGTCCTTGTGGACCCCGCTGATGTTTCCAACGCATTGGGCTGTTTCTTTGCAGTGGTTTCGAGCTCTGCCCATTACCATCCTGCCTTTCTTCCTTGCAAGCAGGTAGAGGAGGCACGCCTCTTTCCACTCTTTTAATCGTGAAAGTTATAATGTCTCCTTCACCATGCAGGAGCTAGACCATGCTCTCGCCCTGTCCCAATCTTCTTCACCTGGGCCCGGTTCCATCCATATTGAGATGGTAAAGAACCTTTCTCCTGCGGGCAAGTGTTTTCTACTTAACACCTATAATCGCGTATGGACTGAAGGTCAGGTTCTCAAAAGTTGGCGTGAAGCCATTGTTGTCACCATCACCAAACCAGGGAAGGACAAACATCTTCCATCAAGTTATCACCCCATTTCTCTTACTAGCTGCATCTGTAAGGTGATGGAACGCATGGTTAACGCTCGGTTGGTCTGACTCCTCGAATCTCGACGCCTCCTGACTAATATTCAATGTGGTTTTCGTAGACACCGCTCTGCTGCTGATCACATCGTCACCTTGTCGACCTTTGTTATGAATAACTTTTTAAGGAACCGTCAAACGGTAGCGGTGTTCTTCGACTTAGATAGGGCTTACGATACCTGTTGGAGGGCGGGCATTCTCTGCACATTGCACACATGGGGCCTTCGTGGCCGCCTCCCTCTCTTTATTCAAGTGTTTTTTGCAGATGGCAAGTTCTGGGTACGGGTGGGCTCTGTTTTGTCAGATACCTTTCGCCAGGAGAATGGGGTGCCACAGGGCTGTGTCTTGAGCGTGGCTCTTTTTGCCATTGAAATCAATCCGATCGTAGACTGCCTTTCAGCCAATGTTTCCAGATCCCTTCTTGTAGATGATTTTGCAATTTATTGCAGCACCCAGCGGACATGTCTAGTTGGAGCGGTGTCTTCAAAGCTGTCTTGACCGCCTATATTCCTGGAGCATTGCGAACGGCCTCCGCTTCTCCACTGAGAAAACGGTGTGTATAAACTTCTGGAGATACAAGGAATTTCTTCCATCTTCTCTACGTCTCAGCCCCGTTGCTCTCCCTTTCGTGCAGACAACGAAATTCTTGGGACTCATGTTAGATCATAAACTTTGCTGGTCCCCACACGTGTCGTACCTGGCTGCCCGTTGTGCCTGATTTCTTAATGTTCTCCGTGTCCTCAGTGGCACATCATGGGGAGCGGATCATACCGTCCTGCTTCACCTTTACCAGGCCATTGTTCAGTCGAAGCTCGACTACGGAAGCCTTGTATAATCTTCTGCACGGCAGTCGATTCTCTGCCGTCTCAACTCTATTCACCATTGGGGATTACGCCTAGCGACCGGTGCATTTTATACCAGCCCTGTTGAAAGTCTGTATCCCGAAGCTGCTGTATTACCCTTGACCACTCAGCGTGACATACTCTTGTGTCGGTACGCATGCCGCCTGCGGTCGATGCCCAACCATCCATCTTACCTATTATTTTTTAACGACTCACTTGATTGCCAATATCAGTTGTCTGCGATAGCCTTGCTTCCACCTGGAGTTCGGTTTCGCCACCTGCTTCAGTGGCTCGATTTTACCCTTCCTTCAACCTTTAAGTTGAGCGAGAGCCCATTGCCACCGTGGCGTCAGGCCCAGGTTCACACTCACCTTGAACTTAGTTCGCTGCCCAAGGAGAGCACCCCAGATTTGGTATACCGCTCGAGGCTTGTCGAACTCCGTTCGCGGTTCGATAATGCCTTATTTATCTACACTGATGTGGTTCCAAGAGCACTAACTGTGTCGGATCTGCCTTCATCGTCGGAGACAACTGTTTCCGATAAAAGCTCCCTGACCGGTGCTCGAATTTCATGGCTGAGCTTTTTGCCCTCCACCAGGCCGTCTTGTATACCTGCTGCCACCGCCAACCTTTCTATGCCATATGTTCAGACTCCCTTAGTGCCCTGCAGGGTCTTAAGGACCCTTTCTCGAACCGTCCTCTCGTGTATCGGATCCAACGCTCCCTCCAGTTGGTAGCAGATGACAGCTGTCACGTTTCTTTTTTGTGGGTCCCTGGCCACGTGGGTGTGCCCGGGAATGAGACCGCAGACATAGCAGCCAAGGCAGCAGCTCTTTTGCCTCGCATGGCTACTTCTTGCGTCCCATCGGACGATGTTCATCGGGCTCTTCGCCGGAGTATCGTGTCGTCCTGGCACAGTGCGTGGTTGTCACTGCACGACAATAAATTGAGAACTGTAAAACCGATCCCGACCGCTTGGAGGAACTCCTCACACCCTTCTTGGCGAGAGGAGGTCATCCTGGCCCGGTTGCAGATCGGTCACTGCCGTTTCAGCCACCGTCATTTGCTAACCGCTGACCCTGCACCGATGTGCTCCTGCGGTGAATTGCTGACGGTGCAACATGTTTTACTGTCTTGTCCCAATTTTAATCATCTCCGTGTAGCCCTTCACTTTTCATCTACTCTAGAGGAACTTTTAGCTGATGACACGAGCAGCTGCTTGAGTTTTGCGTTTTATAAACATGGGCAATCTATCAAGATATATATAACCCTTTTAATTGTTTTTATCTTTGTTTTTAGCCTTCTTATGATACTCTATCTGGTTGTTACTAATTGTTTCGAGATCTAGCGAATCTCCGTTCTTATCTGGGCGCTAATGACCATAGCAGTTGTGCGCCCTAAAACAGCAACAAAAAAGAAAAAAAAAAAAACCCACCTGGAACATCTCAAAAGCCGACTGGGGGCTGTATTCTACCATGGCGGTTTTTCATGAGCAGCATTTCCCCAGCTGTGATAGTCGGGTCCAGTACCTCACAGAGATTATTCTCACTGCTGCCGAACATTCCATACCTTGTACTTCCTTTTCTCCATACTGCGTCCCCATCCCCTGGTGGACTGCAGCACGCAGCGACACTATTGGAGCCCGGCGACGTGCTCTACGCACCTTTAAACGCCACTCGACGGAGAATTGAATCCATTACAAATGACCCAGAGCGCAAAGCCGTTGTGTTATAAAAGAAAACAAAAAAGCCTGTTGGACTGCCTTCACTAGTTCTTCGGCTTCACTCCCTCTTCGGTTGTTTGGGGTAGCCTGTGCCGGTTATCTGGCACTAAGGTCCACTCCCCCATTTCAGACCTGATAGTAGCAAACACAGTCCGTGTGGACCCCGTTGACATATCCAATGCTTTAGGCCGCTCTTTTGCGTAGGTTTCGAGCTCTGCTTATTACCACCCTGCCTTCCTCCCTCGCAAACAGGCAGAGGAGGCATGGCCGCCTTCTTTCCAATCTTTAAAATGCGAAAGTTAAAATGATACCTTCTCTGTGCAGGAACTAGACCATACTCTCAACACGTCTCGCTCCTCTGCTCCGGGACCCGATGCCATTCATATTGAGATGTTGAAGAACCTTTGTCCTGCGGGTAAATGTTTCCTTCTCCGCACCTATAATTGCAAATGGACTGAAGGTCAGGTCCCCACAAGTAGGCGTGAGGCCATTGTTGTCCCCATCCCCAAACCAGGGAAGGACAAACATCTTCCTTGCAGTTGTCGCCCCATTTCTCTTACCAGCTGTGTCTGTAAGGTTATGAAAACACATGGTTAATGCTCATTTGGTTTGGTTCCTTGAATCCCGATGCCTCCTTACCAATGTCCAATGTGGTTTTCGTTGGCACTGCTCTGCAATTGACCACCTCGTCACCTTGTCGACTTTTATTATGAATAACCTTTTAAGAAAGCGCCAGATGGTGGCTGTGTTCTTCGATTTGGAGAAGGCCTACGACAGCTGTTGGAGGGCGGGAATTCTCCTCGCCATGCATACCTGGGGCTTTCGCGGCTGTCTCCCGCTCATTATCTGTGCATTTTTATTGGACCGCCGTTTTCGGGTACGAGTGGTCTCTGCTGTGTCAGACCCTTTTTGCCAGGAAAATGGGGTGCCACAAGGCTCCGTTTTGGTAGCCGAAGATGGCTTTCATGTTCGCTTCCTCTGGATACATGTTCACGTAGGTGTGCCAGGGAACAAGGCTGCTGACACTGTGGCCAGGTTTGCCACTCTCCTACCTCGGACAGCTACTGTTTGTGTCCCGTCAAATGACATTGAAGAGGCTATTTGCAGACGTATTGTTGCATCTTGGCAATGGCTGTGGTTCTCGCTTGAGTAGAAGAAGCTCAGAACCTTAAAACCGATACCGACAGCTTGGAACACCTCCTCCCGCCCCTCCCCAACATGGCAGAATGGAGCTGCTGCAGGTGGAATCGGTACAAGATGCCCTGGAGGTAATTGCGGCACATGCTTCCGTCGCTGGCACTCTTTACAGTGACTCACATAGTGCTTGACAGATCGGTAGAGACCTTTCCACTAATACCTGCGTCTGATTCTGTCTAGGGTCCTCACGAATCCCAGATGACCGGATATTGGAGCATTGTGGAAATACTATAGAATAGCTGCCTGGAGATGAGCTGGAATGACCAGTCCCCATTTGGGGCCCATTGGATCGTAGTTGCTCTTACACAATGCCCCGTTTATAAGTTGGAACTCTCCATTGGTCAGTTCTCCTTTCTCCAAGGCCTCTATGGTTTTTATTAGTACTGGATCTTCCCTCTGTTCAGCTGTAACATCACCTAATTCATTGAGGACTGAAATTTCATTCATACTGTTGTGTTTCACTAATGGATTCCTCGAAAGGCAGTCGGTATCCTTGTGTTTGCGCCCGTTTTTTAAGCACTGCACCAATCCCATAACCACTGGTGTCAGTGTGAAGTTCAGTTTCCGCATTCTCGTCGTACAAGGTTAGAACTGGTGTGGAAGTCGGAGCCTCCTTAAGTGCCCGGAAAGTTCATTCTTTTCTCTCATCCCAGTAAAACTCGGCATCTCCCGGCAGTAGTTCTTGCAATGGACGTGCCTTGTTACAAAATCCTTTTATGAAACGTCGATAGTATGAGCACAGCCCGAGAAAACTTCTCACCTCACGAATATGCTGAGGAGCTGGAAATTCTGTGACTGCCCTTACTTTATCTGGATCTGGACAGACACCATCTCCATTGACTAGGTGCCCCAGGATTTTTCTCATTGGCGACGAATAGGCACTTCTTTGGGTTGAGGCGAAGTCCTCCTGTCTGAACACATTTTAACACAGTTGATAGGCAGCTTTATGTTCTTCAAATGTCCTTGAGAGAATGACAGTGTCATCTAGATAACAAAGATATATCATCCATTTAAGATGTCGAAGCAAATTGTCCATCATGTGTTCGAATGTGGCTGGAGCATTACATAATCAAAATGGCATTACTTTGAATTAATAGAGGCCATCAGGTGTAATAAAAGCCGTCTTTTCCCTGTCGGCTTCATCAACCTCGATTTGCCAATAACCTGTCTGCATGTCCATAGTTGAGTCGTATGTAGCTCCTTTCAAGCAGTCTAAGGTGTCGTCAATACGCGGCAGTGGGTAGGCATCTTTCTTCGCGATTTTGTTAAGCCGCTGATAGTCGACACAGAATCGCCACGTGCCATCGTCCTTTATGAGGACCACTGGAGACGACCAAGTACACTCTGAAGGTTGAATAATGTCATCATGCAACATCTTCACCACTTCCTCCCGAATTATCCGTTTTTCAGCTGGTGACATTCTATACGAACGCTGGCTAATTGGTGGATGATGCCCCAGTATTGATATGGTGCCTTACTGTGGGCCGTTTCGTCTAACTTTTCCCCTGCTGAGATGTGAATACACAAAAATTGGCGTAGTATAGCTAACACCCACTGGCGTTGTTCTTTGGTCAGTCTGGGCCCTATTGGCAGTTCCGCGGTTGTTTCCTTCAGAGTGTTGTCAGTACTAACAGCAGAACATGGGTCTTCATTGATGTCGTTGAGCTCACCATCCTGAATTGGTTTAACTGTCCCGATACACATTCCTTTGGGAATAAGTTGTGACTGCACATGACAATTAGTGATCCAAATCTCTCTTCGACCACCAGTAATGCTTATGATAGCCGCTGGTATGTAAATTTCTTTGGTGAGCCGGATAAACATTTTACTGTCAACAAGCACTTCACAGTTTAATCGGTCATCTGTGTTTGTGACTGCAACTATTCTCATTGTCAGCGGCGGTATCGTTACATTGTCAACAGCAAATAAATTCCCAGAAAAGTTTGTATTACGTGTATCCGTCAGGATGACTTCCTTATTTTGCAGCTCAGATCTTCCACAGTCAATGATAGCTTGGGATGCTTGTAGGAAGTCCCATCCAAGGATGACATTATGACTACATTCTGTTAAAACGACAAATTCAAATGGCTGGGTCCTGTTGTGGATGCTTATTCTTGCGACACAAGTTCCTGCTGGCTGGACGTACTTCCCATTTGCGACCTTCAGCACAGTTTCCCCCGTATTACAGAACATTGTCTCCTTTAGTGTGCGGCGGTAATTATCCAACAATACAGAGAAATAAGCTCCTGAATCAACCATTTCCCAGACAGTTTGGCCGTTGATTATGACGTCGATGAGAGTTCCTGACATCTTAGCGACTGTCGTCCATGGAAGGATCGACTGGTACCTCTGTACAGCGACGGTGAACGGCAGCGGCGCATCGGGGAACATCCTCGTCCAGGGTACGGCAATAGGCTTCTTCCCATAGGTCGATTGAACTCATCAGCAGGTGACTGCCTGGAATAGAACTGATTTGATGGCTGACGTCTTGCGGCAAAATAATCGTTGAATACTTGCTTGCTCTCTCTGCAGCAGCGTACAACATGTCCAGAGCGCCCACAGTGGAAATATAATGGTGTGTTGTCTTCTATCTTCCAGACGTCTGTTCTTCTGCGGGGCGTCATTGTTGCCGGGGGGGGGGGGGGATTGGTTGTGGCCGCATAGGCCGTTTCATAGGCTGCCGTTTGGCAGCTGCAGCGTAAGTCATAGCAGGGCGTGCCATTCTTCACGTCGGGTGCGATTGGCAGGGCAGACAGGAGCTAATGTCTGAAATACATCTTCCTCAGTGGCGTCGGCTCCCTTGTGACTTACAGGCCATATATCCATGTCCATAATCTGATGTTCGCTCCGTCTGATAGTACCGGCTCCCATAAACTGTTATAATTCTTCCTTCACAATTTGTTGTATGAGGGAAGCGAAGTCAAGCTGGTCTTTCACGACGGCCGTAGGGACTACATTGGGGACTGTGTCATACTTCTTTCGTCCAACCCTCCTTTGTTGCATCTCTTCAATACGCTTTTCAATACCACTTGATGAACTATTGTCATAGCGTCGTCTTTTATCAGAAGGTCTTGGTACATGTCTTCTTCTATACCCTTTGAGTATGTGATTTTGTTAACCTCTGTCATATTCAGATTGACTATGTTACCCAGGGCCAAAACATTCTGTATATATGACTGTTGGCTCACCATGTCGTTGGGCCCGGTTATTCAGTTGTTCTTCCGCCGAGCGGATGTGTCGCTGACTGTCGCCAAACGTCATCTTGAGTTCTGTCTTGAACATTTTCCAGTAATTCAGCTTCTCTTCGTTGTTTTCGAACCATTGCTGGGCTGTTATGGCCAGGTAGAAATAAACATTGGCCAAGCACATTGTATGATCCCATCTGTTGTACTTGGTGACTCGGCCGAACCCTTTTAACCATTTGTAAGGGTTCTGTGCAGCGTCTCCAGAGAACACCGATGGGTGTCCGATGTGCAGCTGGCTTACTGCTGGTTTCGTGTCCATGTTCTTCTGATGATACGGACTTCGGAAGGATGTAATCGATATATCCCTTGTATTACGGTTCTAGTCCGTGTAAGCTGCCTTTTCGAAGGCAGGCTTGCTAACTGAACACAGCATTTACACTGAAAGCAGGTTTATTGCGAACTTAACATACGTGCAGCACTAACTGCCTCTCGGGCAGAGTGCTCTGCTATTTATACACAGACAGAATTTACCAAAAAATTAGAAGAACAGTTAACATAAGAAACAAGTAGAAATTACAAGTAAACCTAAGAAACATGTAGAACATTCTGGGAGTTCAGTCATGTTAATTAAAAAGAAATAAATTTTTGCCGGTGTACGTGTTTGAACGGGCGAACTTCAGCACCACAATCGGTGACCCTATCCCTTGTGCCACGCCGGAAGTCGGTTATCGTGGGGTCTCATGGCAATATTTTTAACAATAAAACTTAACAAAATTCATGGGTGAAAAAAATATAATAAACTAGTATTAGCTGGCAAAGCTGTGGTATTATTCTGTACGAAAAAGACACTTTTATTGAGATAAAAAACTTGTTTCCCTTAAGGTGGTGCCATTCCCCTGGTTTCTCCTATGTTTTTTTTTTTTTTTTTTTTTTTTTTTTTTTTTTTTTTTCTGAAGCCTTTCGATTTTTTATGACTGCTGACAACTTATGACTTGAGCCATATGTGGGAGCATATAGAGCATATAGACAATGGTTTTTCCCTCACTCTATTTCAGAGCAGAACTGGAAAGGTATTGATTAGCAGTGGTAAGAGGTACCCTCATATGGTGGCTTGTAGAGTAGTTATGTAGATGTATATGGAGTAGGATATTAGTTCTCCCTTCAACATCATCAAGAATGTGATAAATGTGATACATTAAGGCATATATAGACAAGGAATTCTACAGGTGAACGCAAGGCAATAACTCAGAAAGACTGATACCAGCGGGCCAAGCATGGGAATGTGACGGTTTTGTGCACAGACATTTTAAGCAGGGGGAAAAAAAGACAAAAACTGCAAACACACAAAAGTATAATAAAAAAAACCCACACACACAAAATAAAGAAAATAAAAAAACCCTACTGAAAATGACCAAAAAATTGAAATTGCATATGGAATCAAATAGTTAAATTGACCTATAAGACGCCTCCAGTGAAGATAGCAATATCAACACTCTTGTACAAAACCAATATCATAAAAACACCTAAAATGAAGAAGACAATAACAATCAACCCCCACCCCCACAAACCCCATCAACATTAAAATGGTATCGAATACATAAATTGACCTATAATACACCTCAAGTAAAGACAGAGGTACCAATTTAACTTCCCCCCACCCAAGCAACATAAAACAAAGAAATAGTATCAACCGCTTAATTCATTTTAAATGTTCTATTGTGACATCATCTTCTGCACCATAACCTCTTTTGTAATTTGACATCTGTTGTCTTCACGAACTGACCACCACCATGTTTCCTCCCAATGTAACCTACACGTTGGACTAGACAACTAGTAAGCAAATTGTTGCCTCCCAGCCTAACCTAGACCTCGAGTTACGTTACACATCAGTCTTTCATACAACCAGTTTCTCATTTTTCACATTTATTTGCTCTCCCAAAAGCAATAATTACGCCACACCACTTACATGTAATATGGGTATGTTGCTAACCTACACACACTAAGGTAATGCTGCTGAAAATCACAGTGATCTTAAACTTACGCATATATCGTCAACTACCACAACACAAATAAAAACTATACTACAAAATGTAAAACTAAATAAATAAATAAAAATGTACCAAATATATTACCCTGCATACACCACACTAACACAACAAATAAACCCATACACCACACTAACACAACAAATAAACCATACACACTCATGCACATAACCCCCTCCCCCCCACTCTCCTTCACCGCGACTTTCGTTAGCTTCATTGCTTGCCGACATCTTGTACACCAAACACAATCAGGTATTACACCAAGCAGCTGAAGAAATTTTATTGTTGGCAATATAGTCTCTCTCCAGTGCACGACACAGCAAGAAAGAATGACAGTTATTTGCCATATCCATCTTAACAATGAAACACTCGAAATTATAGAAAGGCAAACTAAACAAGGAACATCACACTGCTAAAATGCGTAGTAATGCACACATGAAAGAAAGCAACTTTAAGAGAAGTAACCATACCGCACAAATATGAAGAATGTCACATACTATGTGGACATTAAAACCAAAAACGACTGCGAACCATTTAAGTTCCACCTCAAGAGAACAGCACCACGGGCCTACACACAAATTTTTGTTTAACATTGCTATTGCTTTCATGTAAATTTGCTGGCATTTCTAATTATGAAGTGATATAATGAAAACAGGTCATAAGTGTATTTTTTATGATCTGTTACTGGAAATTATAATTTATTGCAAATATTTTGCATCATCTCAAGTAAGTCCTATATTTCCATATACCAATGTTTTTGTAACATTTGATGTTATATCCATGTTATAATACATGTTCTTA
Organism: Locusta migratoria; assembly: GCA_026315105.1. NCBI lineage: Eukaryota > Metazoa > Arthropoda > Insecta > Orthoptera > Acrididae > Locusta > Locusta migratoria. Next base: position 800,401,403 of record CM048755.1, on the reverse strand, counting down.
ATGTCCACCCATTTACACTAGTGTGTTTCAGGAGTGTAGTCTCCATATAAAAGATAGTAAAATGTAGTATCAAATTTAATGTTCAGTAGCTATAAGTTTGGCCAAATTAACATAACTGCTTACATTGTCACTTTTAAGAGGATCACAATTAATTTCTGTCTACAGGGATGTATTTATGGAGAAACATTGGAAGAGTGTAATCCTTCGCTCAGTATGTGATTATTTTTTCGATCAACAGCGTAAAATCAACTCTCCAGAAGATATGCCACCCGTAATAGCAACACCACATCATTACCTCATCAGCATCAATCGTTGCTCTATTTTTTTTGTAGCTGTTTGTATGACGGAAGGTAAAATGCAACTGCCTATCATTTGAAGTATTGTGTAACTTTCCATGTAAAAATTATTTCTGTCAAAGACTTGTGCTTTGGCTTGTCTTAATTAAAAGTAGATAATTTGGTTAATAATAATAATAATAATAATAATAATAATAATAATAATAATAATAGCAATAGCAAGTGAATTGTTACTAATTTTTTTGCTCCACCAATATGCTTATTGTTGCTGCTGTTAGTTCTTTGTCAACCACCAACAATACTTTTTCTCATGAAGTTCTGACACTGTGTAATATTTGTGTGTGATTTTCCTTAAACAGCTGGGGCAAATGTTGAGATAGTTCCTTTGAAAAGGATATGACCAATTTTCCCCATCCTTGTTATAACTTAGCCTGTGCTCCATTTAATTATCAATGTGAGAGAGGAAACTCTTTTATTACATCTAGTTCTCTATTACCACAAGCTTCAGTAAGCACTCTTAAATGATTTTAAGTAGGGTACCAACCTATATCAAAAAGAACATCAACTTCATGATTATTAATAATAACAAAATACTACATACAAAAGGTGTATAGTAGCCATGAGGACATGCTATGCCCAGTTTTATAAGGTTTGTGACAAGTGAGATTTAACCACAGTCAGCATTAAATATTCCCATTTCACCTGTGGATACTCTCTCTTCTACTGACCGTGTCATATCTGACTCTGAATGTTTGCATTACAAATGGTAAGTATATTTAAGACATTTATTAATAAAAAAATTATTAATTAAAAAAAAATTATTAATTAAAAAATCTACTACAATTCAAATATATAATTCTGTAATTACAACCTGGTATACCACTAACAAAAAGGGCATGCCTATATTCCCTGTATGGAGCATTGTATTTCGTAACATGGGAAGGACGGAAGGAGTACATTTACAGGTGGTACAGGAGGTGACCGGACATGTCTAGATTAGAGGTCAGAAACGGGCAGAGTATGAGCCCGGTCTTTGCGGGTTGCATACATTACAAATGCCTCCCATCAACCCCGCTGTAATTGTGCGAGTACAATGAGCCTAAGCCATCACACTCGCGGGCTCACACAGCAGTCGCCAGACACGAGCTCCACAGGTACTCTGATGTCATATCCATACTCGCTGACTCTGTCAGTTCGGAGATCTGACACGTTTGTGTACGCCACTGCCTCTATACATTTGTAATTCATACAAATCTACTGTTTTATTCCAATCTTGATGAGATGTTGCACACATCTTCAAAACAAGAGGAACGTTACTGCCTACATAAAAATCCGTGTGGTGCATGATGGAGGCTACTTTACTTATGGACTTAGACAAAATCAACAGTTTTCATATGCTCCTGTTGGAATTTTGTACGCTTGATCTTCAGATCAAGTATTCATCTGTTTCTTTCTGCAATGTGTCGAGACAACACCTTCATATCATTGTAGTGAAGATCATTTCCATACATTGTTGCTGCACTCTCATTTCACTCAATTATATTTAATAATTCTTTCGCCGCACTAAAATGTTCTTGCAGATCAAGTGAAATATTTGTCACTCCATATTAAACAAACTATTCACAGAAGAAAATGTTACATTTATTATAGTTTTATGTAATAAGGGCATGAATTTATTTTCGTTACTGTTACTGTGTATAGTTACGGTGTAGCATCAAATTAAATGAAGTATTGCATGGAAATGAAGAGTGTGCTGGGGTAGAAACCACACTCTATAGAGTTCTTGGCACAGTTGATGTCTGCTCAAAGGTTGTTGTGTTTGAAATTAGACAATATTCCTACTTTTCATTTCAAACCTAGCAGAATGATATGTTAATTCGTTTTCGAGACACTGGCGCTCCATTTCCGTCCATGCACAATGTTAATCAAGTGGTCAGATCACTCGTCATATTTCATACTCATTTTTGCGACGAAGAGTTGCTTTGTTCGTTAGTGCATTAAAAATTCATATCACAAAATAAATGTATTAGATTGAATGGAAAAATCTGGACGATGTCAAACTACTATGAAAACAAGTAATGCTGATTTTACATTGGAATGACTAAAAGGCAGTTTTCGGAAGTATAATATGGTATTATATAGCACACCATTGACGTACATTTCGCGGCGGAGTGTCAGAGCGGATTGAAGCACTATGCTCAGATGCGCAAAGCCATTCACCGATGGGGGGTTCGAATCCCCCCTCGGGCACGGATGTTTGTTCTGTTTTTAGTGTAAGGTAGTTCATAATTTGTTTGTAATTTTAGGGACTGATGACCCCGCAGTTAAGTCCCACAAGCTTAACAAACATTTCGAACTTTCGTGACTGTAATTTGCAAGAGACTATGGACTGATGACCACAGCAGTATGGTCCCATAGGTTTACAAACATTGGACCATTTTGAACAGCCAATAATAGTGCCACTTTTGACACACAGCTTACGGCAGGCTGCTTGTCCGTGCCCCGCCTTCCCTTTCTGCCTGCCTGTGGCACTGGACACTGCCTCAGCCTCAGCGACACACAGCATGGCACAGGTCAGGTGCAGTGGGCATCAGCGTCGTATCCTTTTTCCAGTCTGTGTGGCCTCATTAGACAATGCTGTGCTGCCCGTCTCATTTTGCTTCCGGCCTGGGTCAGCTGCTGTGCTGCTCGGTTATGCACTGCGCATGACGAAACATCTGCATCACACCTCTTCGCAATGGATACTAAAGTGTGCACTATCAAAGTATTACCCGTTCACCTTACAATTGCCGTTTCAACTGTACATTCTGTTAACTCATTCTTGCACAGATAATCAATTGAAATAAATAATAAGAATATAAAGCTATTGTTTCACGGTCAAACAATGCAGCAGCGTGTTTGCAAAAAGGGTACAATTGTTTTTAATATATTCTTGTAAAGGAAAATGTGAAATAAATTAAAAAAACTGTAATGTTAGTAAAGAATATCTGGAGCGAATGCATACTAATTTTCTTTTAACACATTTTCTAAATAAAATATGTCGGAATAAAAATAAAAATGTTGTTTTGTGATGTAATAACTTGAGTTTCACCGATAGCTGATAAAACTTTAGATTTTAGAGAATTCTTAAGTGAAGTACCCTCCACCATGTATCACGTGAATCTTTTCTATACATTAACCTTCCCCTTGTTTTGAATGTCCAGTGTACAAAATTTAATAAAGATCCCAATAAAACTTCAGGTTTTAGAGAATTCATAAGGGAAGTACCCTCCACCATGTACCAGACGAATTTTATGTAGACAGTTACCTTCCCCCAGTTTTGATCAGCAAGTGCACGAAATTTCATAACGATCGCAGTAGAAATATTGATTTTGTGGAATTCTATAAGTGAAGAACCCTCTGCCATGTACCACACGAAGCTTTTGTATACACTGATCTTCCCCTTATTTTGAATGTTAATTGTGGAAAATTTATTGAAGATCATAATAAAACTTCAGATTTTTAGAAAATTCTTAAATGAAGAAATGTATCACACGAATGTTATGTAGACAGTGACCTTCCCCTGGTGTTGATCAGCAACTGTGCAAAATTTAATCAAGCTGATAAAAACGTAGATTGTAATGAATTCTGTAACTGAATAACCATCTGCCATGTACTACACGAATCTTATGTAAGAGTGGCCTTCCTGTTGTTTTGAAAGTGCCGAGTGAACATTTCATCAAGTTTGGAATAAAGCATGCCACTAATACACAAGCACTGTATGAATAAAGAAGAGGTAGCCACATAGATACTTACCATGCGTGACTTGTATCTGCGTGTGTTCTGTAACCGTACCCGTGGGCCCACCGGATTGTGTCTGCGGGTTCCATGTCACCGACAACAAGGCTCATGAGCCTGTTGCGGGTACCGCCTGGCCCGGCGAAGGCAGGTGAGTCACGTCGGCAAGCCCACAAGCGGAGCGGGCCGAGCCGGTGATGCCATGAAGCCTGCTAACAGGTTTTAAGCAACATTTTGGAGCCTGTTTCAGATCTCTAGTCTAGATATTTTTGCTACGTTACTTGAACAAAGTGAATTGAAAACCGTTTCCACAATATGGTAAAGGGGTCATAGCAGATGAATCACACTTATGACAGACATGGTAATTTTTGAGTATAAAACTCTTGAACTAATTGGTGATTTTCAAAATGTGGATGGAAACATGTACGGTCAATGTCAATCCTGTTCATCCCACCAAGCTGAACTCGACTGTTGTGCTTCACTGCTCGGAGTCGACTGACCGGTCACAAGGAATAGCAGGCATTTTTCACTGTGCAGTCACTCTTCTGCTCTCGGGATAGGGATTTGATAGGGGAGCTAGGTTGTTGAATGCCACTACCGAACACCTTCCATTGTCGCACTAGCACTTTGTAGGAATAGAATGTGCAGAAGAAAAAGAACAGAACTTCTGTGAGACAAAAAAATTATGAAATTATGAATCGCTTTGGTGGTTGTCTTTCTCACTTGCACCATGGTGCGTGTACCAGTAGAGATTAAAATATACTGGAAAAAATGTACAGTACACAGTTGCAGCATGGAGCCACGCCTGCCACATTACAGTTAGGTGCCCTACACAGGGGAGACTGGAATCAGGGCAGCTCATTATAACCTCTTCCCTTATCTCTTAACTGTCAAAATTGAAGGTGCTGTCATGCACTGAAACATAAACGGCCAGTGAGATTCACTTCACCTGTCATGAAATGTTCTGTATCCCTTGTTGAGGAGAGGCAAACACAAAAGTATAGGGTCTGTTAATCATAAGTATTTCACATGTGGAGCAAAAAATGCTACCCCAAAGAAAAATGCCAGTGAGGGCTGTGAAAAGATGTGATACACCTTCACTGTCTGTACCTTAGATATTGAAAAGAGTATTTTAGAAGTCGTTTAGAGAATGGGATGCAACTGATTGTAGATAGTGGTGAACGTCACAACAAACATCATTTGTCATCTAGGTTCCTGCAGTCATTTTAGAGTCAATCCTCTGACTGCCGAAGAAGACTGAAAATACCAGTTTAGCTTGTGAAGTTTTGAGGAAGCATACAATATTCAGTACTGTTCCCAGAACAGATCATGGCCTCCTGGTTCTGAGTTGAAAATCTGGCCCAGAGACTGGGAATGTTCTTTGACAAGCTATGCTTTAAGTTCTCATGCTTATGATAAAAAACTGAAAAGCTTCTTTAAATGGGTCCAATGGTCACTAAACATTAGTGGCAGCTAACTAGTCCTGTGAAGTTGGCACCCCTTTTTTGGGAAAATGTAAATTTTTTTCAGAGTTCTAGAGAGATATGCAATAGTTCTGGAGTTCTCTGTACAAAATTTAAATAGTTCCGCAAAATTTCGCCGAAAAAATACAAAATATTACCACAAAATTTAGTTTTTTCAAAATAATTTTTTGCCTATTAGTACAAACATAGTTCTGATCACAGTTCTAAATAGTTCTACAGGAAATCCTAATAACATTTTTCTGTGCAGATTATACTTCATGAGATAATTGCAATAATGGGGAATCCATTTACACGCTACTGTGAAGTTGGCACCCCTTTTCTCAAAAATGTGCATTTTTTTTCAGAGTTCTAGGCAGATATGCAATAGTTCTGGAGTTCTCTGTACAAAATTTAAATAGTTCTGCACAAATTCGCGAAAAAATTACAAAAAATTATAACAAATTTTAGTTTTTCCAAATAATTATTTGCCTACAAGCGTAAACATAGTTCTGATCACAACTCTAAATAGCTCTCAAAGAGTTCTGCAGAAAATCCTAATGATATTTTTTTGCCCAGATAATAGTTCATGAGCTAATTGCGTAAATAGGGAGAAAAACTACACAAAATTGCGCCAGAGTCGTGTGAAGTTGGCACTCCTTTTTTCAAAAATGTAAATTTTTTCCAGAGTTCTAGGCAGATATGCAATAGTTCTGGAGTTCTCTGTACAAAATTTAAATAGTTCTGTAGAATTTCGCCGAAAAATAGTAAAAATTACCACAAACTTGGTTTTTTTTTTTAGTTTTTTTAAAAATAATTATTTGCCTATTAGCGCAAACGTAGTTCTGATCACAGTTCTAAATAGCTGTCAGAGAGTTCTACAGGAAATCCTAATAACATTTTTCTGTGCAGTTTATACTTTATCAGATAAATGCAGTAATGTGGAAGTCATTTTCAAGTTACTGTAAATTGGCACCATTTTTTCGAGAAATACACATTATTTTTTGGGGTTCTGTGTACATATACTATAGTTGGAGAGTTCATGTGAATATATCTATGTAATTGCCCGAAAAAAAATTCACAATTTTGAATATCTGATAAGCTGTCTTATTTGTGCCCCTTATTCGAGAAATATACGTTTTTCTTAGGCCTTGACAGATATTCTATCCGCTGCACATTCAATTTGTTGTTTTTACGTCTGAGTGATTACTGCTTATCGTAAACAAGAACTATTGCACATGTCCCTAGAACTCTGGTAAAAGTTTAATTTTTTGAAAAAAACGGGTGCAAATTCCACCGTTGCATGTAAATGGATACTCCATTATTGTAATTATCTCATAAAGTATAATCTGCACAGAAAAATGCTATTAGGATTTCCTGTAGAACTCTTTGACAGCTATTTAGAACTGTGATCAGAACTATGTTTGCGCTAATAGGCAAATAATTATTTTTAAAAAAACTAAAAAAAAAAAACCAAGTTTGTGGTAATTTTTACTATTTTTCGGCGAAATTCTACAGAACTATTTAAATTTTGTACAGAGAACTCCAGAACTATTGCATATCTGCCTAGAACTCTGGAAAAAATTTACATTTTTGAAAAAAGGGGTACCAACTTCACCCGACTCTGGCGCAATTTTGTGTAGTTTTTCTCCCTATTTACGCAATTAGCTCATGAACTATTATCTGGGCAAAAAAATATCATTAGGATTTTCTGCAGAACTCTTTGAGAGCTATTTAGAGTTGTGATCAGAACTATGTTTACGCTTGTAGGCAAATAATTATTTGGAAAAAACTAAAATTTGTTATAATTTTTTGTAATTTTTTCGCGAATTTGTGCAGAACTATTTAAATTTTGTACAGAGAACTCCAGAACTATTGCATATCTGCCTAGAACTCTGAAAAAATGCACATTTTTGAGAAAAGGGGTGCCAATTTCACAGTAGCGTGTAAATGGATTCCCCATTATTGCAATTATCTCATGAAGTATAATCTGCACAGAAAAATGTCATTAGGATTTCCTGTAGAACTCTTTGAGAACTATTTAGAACTGTGATCAGAACTATGTTTGTACTAATAGGCAAAAAATTATTTTGAAAAAACTAAATTTTGTGGTAATATTTTGTATTTTTTCGGCGAAATTTTGCAGAACTATTTAAATTTTGTACAGAGAACTCCAGAACTATTGCATATCTGTCTAGAACTCTGAAAAAAATTTACATTTTCCCAAAAAGGGGTGCCAACTTCACAGGACTCAGCTAACTGTGTAGCTGACTTCTTGTGCAGTCTGTATAATAATTTAAGCAGACCCTGTCATATTGATGTAAGATCTGGCGTTATGTCCCTCACAGGCAAGTGTGCTAAAGTCCTATCTGACAATCAATGAAATATTCTCGACAAAGTGCCAGTGTTTGAAGCACTAATAAAAAGGAATGATGCTGACAATCACTGATATCTACCCTAAATGGACCAACCTATAGCAAGTCTCCAAATTAAGTAATATTTGCAGCACGTGTTTGTGGCAATGATGGATGCACACAATTAACATATCAGTGCAAGTGCACGTCATTACGGGCACCATTACAACTACTTGCAAGTTCTGCAGTCATTTTGCATAAGCAGCGTTTGTACGTCTTGTAGAAGACGGCTAGCATCTTTAGAGCACATTTTCGAGTTTGATCGAGAGGGAATAGTTGCCTATAGTGATTGCAAATTATCTTTCATAGAAATCAGTGGTTGTGATGCAGATCTGTAATCAATATGTGCAGGAGGCAATGACAGATTAACGGGACCAATTTCACCTAAAGTGTTGCACTATTGCCTGTGACAGGCATAATGTGTGCACGTCAGTGATGACTTGCTCTGCCACATCATGAACGGTATAACAACAAATTCAGTCTTTCGTACAATAAGCAATGTGCGAGTGTACCACTTGTCTGCCATTTGCGGCCGAGTGGACTATTGACAAAGTTTCCATTGCTGTGTTCACCACCAAGTCAATGTCACAGGCATTCACACCGACAATGGTGAACGGACACGGATAAGTGAATGGTACGACATTGTTTTACTGATGAATGCTGATTGTGCCTACACCACCACAATGGTCAGATTAGAGTCTGGAGGCAACATGATGAGAGAATGGTGAACTATTGCCTTACGCATTGCTTTATTGTTTGTGCACCTGAAGCTTATTGGTATTGTATTCCACTCCTACACCCCCTGGTATGCTTTTTCAATACATTAACCAACCACTGTTACAACTCTGAAATTCTGAAGTTAGTTGCCCTTCCATACCTAGATGACTTCCAGTATAAACCACTTCCTGCTACATCAGATATATTTCGTCAGTACACATCCTCGAAGTAGCGAAACAACTTAAATTGGTTAATAAAAATAAGTCTTCTGGTTCGGATTGTATACCGTTTAGGTTCCTCTCGGAGTATCCTGATGCAATAGCAAAGTGCTTAAGCAGTATACAACCACTCGCTCACTGTAGGATCTATACTGAAAGATTAGAAAATTGTGCAGATCACACCATTACTCAAGAAAGGCAATAAGAGTAACCCACAAAATTACAGACCTATCGGTATATCATTAATGTCGATTTATAGTAAGTGTTGGTAAAGTATGATGTGTTTGTACATTATGAATTACCTCGAGCAGTGATCTATTGATTCGTGTTATAATATTTCAGCTAACCAGAGTGAAGATACAATAAAACTGTTGTATATTTTATTATTAGTTGTAAAAATTGTTGAGAGACTAGGTTGTGGGAGTGGTGGGTAGTTGGTGGGTGAAGTTAAGCAAGCATAGTCAGTTCAGGTTCCATTTGTTTTAATTAAGATATATATTTATATTACAATCGGAGGCTGAAGGCCCAAAAAGACAGTTCAGATAACTGATGCAAGGCAGAAGGCCAAGTTGTGAGAAGCAATTTTTTGGATAAGTTAACAAGGCTCCAAATTTAGTAAAAGCAACTCTTTAAAATACAAGACACAATGAGCCCAGCAATTTAAGCTGATCTGGAAAATTTTAAGTGAACACAGCCCTTTAAAAATACAATTACCAGAACACACTAAAGATGAGCTCGAAAATTTAAGTCAAGTCTGAGTTTTATTACAGAGGCTGATAGCAGGAAACTGTGCTCAATGATATCAATAGGCAGAAGGCCAATAAAACAACACACAATAAAATCTACAAATGAGCCCTGGAATTTAAATGAAAACTCCTCAGCTTACTTATCAAAATCACACTGAGGTGGGGAGCTGGCCGCTCATTAATTTAATACACCCACACAAGTAAAACATACGAGCTCACTCAAAACAGGAAGGAGAGAAATAAGGTGCCCAATGGTCAACAAGAACTACAGCTCTGACACGAAGGGACTTAAACAGATGGATTGAATGCCAAATTACAACTGCGAGGTGGCAATGCCTCACGGAGGGAAAATTTCTGCAAGGAAAAGATAAAAAAGAAAGTAAAACAAAACTATACAACAACCGCTGGTGCAGATGTGAGCTAGCAGAGGGGGCACAAACCAGATAAATTCCCCAGTTGGGTTAACCAAGTAGAGTGCTTGCTAGTCAGAGCAAAGAGAAAAGAATAATTCAATTGAAGTGAACTAAAAGTGTAGTATAACACATGAATAAACAACTAACAACATAGACACAGGCAACAATGGCCCCTGGGGAACGACCACCGATCTTGACAAATTCACACACAAATTTGTGGAACAGGACTGTATAAGTCATTTAACTTCTTTATTTCTTACTCCAGGACAAGTGCAGGCACCCTTGCGATGGTGTAGAAGGAGGGTGTCAACCAACACCTGGAAACATGTCATACATCCCAGATGAAAAGCGATTGGGACGATGTGAGGCACAGCCAGGGCTGAGTGTGGAGTAACATTGTTGACAGCTCTGACACTTGGTGAGGGACAGAAAGGCCTCTCCGGACCAACCTCTTCAGCTCATGGCACGCATGGCTCCCCACGGTCAGAGTGCCACCCAGAACTACTTTGATGCACACGCTGAGCCTGACCACAAACGGCCCCTTCATCAAAATAACTCGACCCTGTCCACTCTCCCACTGCCTCAGCACGCCACCATCATTGCCACACGCATAAAGGAAAACACCAGTCTGAAGAGAATTGCTGCGCAATAGATCAAACAGCACCAGGAGCGGTGGACACGCAGAGACATCAATGGTACTTCTGCCAGTAATTAATTCCTTTATAAGAAAGGAAAGAGATCTGACCCACACAATTACAGGCCAATATCGTTGACATCAGTGTCATGTAGAATTTTAGAGCATATTCTCAGTTCGAGTATAGTAAATTTCCTTGAAACAGAAAAGCTTCTTTCCATGAATCAGCACAGGTTTAGGAAACATCGTTCATGTGAAACTCAGCTTGCCCTTTTCTCACATGACATCTTGCGAGCCATGGATGAAGGGCAACAGGCGGATTGTGTTTTTCTCGACTTCAAAAAAAGCGTTCGATACGGTGCCACACTGCAGACTGATAACGAAGATACGAGCTTATGGAATAGGTTCACAGATTTGTGACTGGCTGGAAGACTTTCTAAGTAATAGAACGCAGTACGTTGTTCTCGACGGCGAGTGTTCATCAGAGACGAGTGTATTGTCAGGCGTGCCCCAGGGGAGTGTGATGGGACCACTATTACTTTCTATCTATATAAATGATCTGATGGACAGAGTAAGTTGTAATTTGTGGCTGTTTGCTGATGATGCTGTGGTGTATGGGAGGGTATCGTCTGTAACTGACTCTTAATAGCATACAGGATGACTTAGACAAAATTTGTAGTTGGTGTGAAGAATGGCAGCTAGCTCTCAATATAGAAAAGTGTAAGGTCATGCGCAAGAATAGAAAAGGCAATCCCATAATGTTCGAATACAGCATTAGTAGTGAGCTTCTTGATGCTGTCCCGTCGTTCAAATATCTAGGCGTAACATTGCAGAGCGATATGAAATGGAACGAGCATGTAAGGACAGTTGAGAGTAAGGCGGACAGCCAACTTTGGTTTATTGGGAGAATTTTGGGAAGATGTACTTCACCTGTAAAGGAGACCACGTATAAAACGCTTGTACGACCACGTCTTGAGTATTGCTCAAGTGTTTGGGACCCGCAGCAGATCAGTTTAAAGGTAGACATGGAGGTGGTTCAGAGGCGAGCAGCTAGATTTGTTACTGGTAGGTTCGACCAATGCGCGAGTGTCACGGAAATGCTCCGGCAACTCAAATGGGGATCGCTGGAAGAAAGACGACGTTCTTTTCGTGAATTTCTGTTAAGTAAAATTAGAAGGCCGAAATTTGAAGATGAGTGTAGTATGATCTTGCTGCTGCCTACTTACATTTCGCGTAAAGATCACAAAGACAAGATAAGAGAAATTAGGGCTCGTACGGAGGCATATAGTCATTCTTTTTTTCCTCGTTCGATTTGGGAGTGGAATAGGAAAGGAAATGCCTAGTAGTGGTACAGTGTACCCTCCGCCACGCACCTTACGGTGAATTGCGGAGTGTGGATGTAGATGTAGGACAGGATCAATTGAAGAAACAGGAGCCGGGACGGCTCAATTATTCAGTCTTTTATAGTATTCTGACCATGTCACAACAATTAGTCTTTTATTTTATTATTTTTTTCTTTTTTTAATTAATTTCTTTTGTTTGTATTCATCTTAATACTGGTAAGATTTTACACTTGAAACTGTTTGTAAAGAAAGTTGGTGATAGTAGAAGTCAATGTCTTTCAGCAAAAGAAAATTTTAATAACGTGGAAAAATAATGAATACCTGAGAAATTCTTTAGCAATGTGGCACCTTCGTGTAACCTCACTGTTAAATGAAGACTCCACCACAATGTGTGGGTTTCCTGAAACTTTATATATAATTAAGAAACTTGAAAACTTAGCCCTTCGGCCGACTGAATGTGCGAAGTCTGTCTGTAATTTGTTTGCTTCAGTGAAAGGATCAATAACTGTTTAATAATTTATCAAAAAATAACTGCAGGCTCGTCACGCTCGCACACAAGAAAAGGCACAGTCCGATGCACTAAGTTTTCACTTTCCAAAAAATGTTTGTAAATATCTGGAAACTGAATAAATAACTCTTCAGAAACGAAATATTACGTTTTTGATATACAGTAAAACTTTGTTAACACGAATCTGAAGAGTCCGAAAAATATGGATTTCTTGTTAAAAAAAATTCGTGTTAAGTGAAAAACACAGATTTTAATAAGTATACATGTACAGCAGTACACTAATATGTAATACACTACACTATCAATCATGTTATTGTAGACTTATAACACTATAAGAGATTGTAAAATTACAAGTACTTACAAATTATGCATGTTACTTTCTTGGAAAAAATTCACTCATGATTCGCTGACGTTCATGGAACGATATTTTGTAATTTCACAACCATTTGTAATGATATCATCCATAAACCCAGCAGTGATGTCGCATGTTGAATCTAATCATTCTAAACAGTCCAAGGCTGTAAACATCTCCTGACGGGTAGGTGGAATGGTATCTGTATTCCTCCCTCTTCACTTTCTTCCAATGGCTCTTCTCGCACCTCGTTCAAGGCTTTTGCCACATCAGATTCCACAGAAGCACATATGGCAACATCCTCGTCTACACTAAAGAATTCTTCAAAACTAATCCCAGGGTTCGCAACATCCTGCAGAACTGTCCATTCATCAGGTGAAGTGGCATCTTCTAACTCGTGGACATCTTCAGTGTTGCTATGTATGCAAGCTCTGTTAAAGCACTTCCCTATATGATGTGGCAATACTGAGTTCCATATTGCTGTGATGGCTTTTATTGTGTCAAGCAGATTCCGATTTGGGGTTGCACTATTGTTTTCAGCAGCATGAATTGCAGCTCTTAAAAGTCGCTTACGATAAGCTCTCTTTATGAGAGAGATTGTGCCTTGGTCCAAAGGCTAAAGGCGGCTTCTGGTGTCGGCTGGAAGAAACTGAACCTTTATGTTGGATAGATTCAGATCATGTACATTATGGGCAGTTACATCTGTCCAATGTAAGAACAACATGTCTATTTTGAGCAACCTTTTGACTGTTGAAATGAAGAAGACACTTGCGAAATAATGTGCCAGTGATTCAAGCTTTCTTGTGGTTAGAGTAGATGCAAGGTAAAGTGTCCATATTTATGTTTTTAAAACATCATAGTTTTTCGGATTTACCAATAACCCAGGGACAAAACTTCTCACTGCCGTCAGCATTACATCACAGTACAACAGTCACACATTGTTTTCTTCATGCTCCACCTTGACACTTCACCTTTTATCCCCAGGGTATGATTTGGAATAAAATTGTAGAACAGTCCAGTTTCATCCATGTTAAATTCATCACACGAGGCATACTTTTCCCTCCCTCGGTTGAATTCATGTAACCAGCTGATCGCACTTTCTTCATCAACTTCATTTCCTTCACCCTAAATTGGTACAGACATAACCAACCAGCAGAACAACGGAAGTCTTTGATGCCCATATCTTTAGCAATACCATTTGCTTTTGATTGAATCATAGGGCCAGTTAAAGGTATGTTAGATGCACGCATATGATTGAACCAGTCTAGCAGTAATGTCTTGATGTCTTCATACGTGGCAGTACGAAGTCGTTTAGATTTGTTTCTAGAACCTGATGCCACAGCATTAATATTTTTTTTTTCGATTCTTAATAATCGTAGATAAAGTAGATTTAGGTATTCGAAACTGCTCTGCAATTGCTGTTTTCTTAGTACCATGGTCCTCCTAATCTAGAATTTTAAGATTTAACTGTACATTTAGAGCTGTCTGTTTCCTATTTGACATTTTCGTGTGCTACGGTACCGGTTGTAACTGTAGTTTTTATTCAGTATTCCAACTCTTTGCGGCTACGACTAACAGAACACCTGTCAAATCTGGCACTGAGTGTGTTCCTAAATGCTGATGTACACATTATTGAATGTCTTACAATGTACAGCATACACTGATTGAGGTGATAATTGCGGCTACTGACCTACAATACATTAAAAACTAGTCAACCTAAAGTATAATTAGCTTTGTAGCTACATTTCCTACATTCATTTCAGGGAAAAAAATTACGCTTTAGAGTACTCTAAGGTCAGAAGTTGGTGTTACAGTGAAATTTAATTACGCTAGGAACTGAAACAGAGTTCGTAATTCGCTGTAACCAAAGTTTGTGTTAACCAATAAAACATACCATAAGAACCAATGTATTCCTAAGGGGACCAATTTTTTTTTTTTTTTTTTCGTGTTACCCACGAGTTCATCTTATGCGAGTTTGTGCTAGTGAGGTTATACTGTATCTATTTGCAATCGTGTTAACTATCCATTATGATTCCAACCACTTACAATACATTTTATCCTCCAGCGAAGATACATAAGAGTAACCTAAGAGTCTCTCTCTCTCTCTCTCTCTCTCTCTCTCTCTCTCTCTCTCTCTCTCTGTATATCTAAGAACAACACACACACACACACACACACAAAAATTACATTCATATTGCGTGACAGCACAGTGTTCTACACAGATTTAGAAAAATAGTGTTATTGTGAGAAACACAATAAGTTATAAATTGATCCCATATTTTAAATTTCCAGAAGCCTGTTGAGACAGTACGTGCATCTACATCCATTCTCTGTAATCCACTGCAAGGTGCATAGTTAAGATACTTTTACATTGCACCATTGATACACATTTTTTTCTTTCAGTTCCACTCCCAAATAGAACAAGGGAAAAATGAATACCTACATATATCTGTATGAACCCTAATTCGTCTTATGTTTGTGGATTTTACACAAGGTGTAAGTTGGTGGCAGTAGAATCATTCTGCAGTCAGTTTCAAATTACAGCCCTCTAAATGTCCTCAGCTGTGTTTGTTGAAAAGAACGTCCATTACATTTCATTCAGCAATTTCCATTTGCGTTCCTGAAGCATCTCTCTAATGCACTCACATTGATGGAATCTACTAGTAAAAAATCTAGTAGTCCATCTCGGAATTATTTCTATGTCTTCCTTCCACAGATCTGACAGGAATCCCAAACACTCAAACAATACTTAAGATGGGGTCACATAAGCATTCCCATAATTCTCCCAATAAATCATAGACGAATATTCTCCTTCATCATGACTGTCCTTACTTGGTCGTTTCATTTCATATTGCTCTGCAACATTAAGCCTAAATATTTGACATGACTGTGTCAACCAGCACACTATTAATTCTATGTTTGAACATTATGGTATTGTTTTTCCTATTCGTCTACTTCACCTTACATTTTTCTACACTTAAGAGCTAGATGCCAGTCTTCACACTAACTAGCAAATTTGGTCCAAGTCGTCCTCGTCCTACATTAGTAATTTAATGACGGCATCTTCCGGTACACCACAGGGTCATCAGCCAAAAGCTACAGACTACTACTCACTTTGTTCATCAGGTCATTTCTGTAGATAGAGAATAATTCTGACAGTATCCTTGTCTCTCATGAGCACTCACGATTGAGGACGACCTACTGGGTTCTATGAATTAAGAAGTTTTTGAGCTTCTGACATACCTGGGAACTTCTTCCATATGCTTGTACCTTCATTAGCAGTTATCAGTGCAGCACGGTATCAAACGCCTTACGGAAGTTAATAAATATGCAGTCTGTTGTCTATCACAAATGACTTGCAGGATGTCATGTGAGAAAACAGCAAGTTGAGTTTCACACAAGCAACGCTTCGTAAAGCTGTGTTGATCCATAGACAGAAGAATTACTTTTGGAAATGTACTGTATTCAAATTGGGAATATGTTCAAGAATTCTACATCAAACTGACTTTAATGATATTGATATGTAACTATGTGGTTCTGATCTTCTACCTTTCTTATGAACAGGACTTGCCTGTGCTTTTTTCTAGTTGCTTGGGACTCTGTACTGCATCTAAAATTCACAATGAATAAATACTAAGTAAGTTGACTAACGTTTGCTTATCTTGATTTGATTGTTAATTTTTGGATTGAGTGTGAAACTGCCTTTGCTTTTTTAGCATTTTTTGAATACTACACTACTGGCCATTAAAATTGCTACACCAAGAAGAAATGCAGTTGATAAACGACTAAAGGAAATTATTCAGACAATTAAGGAAGAGGAAAACTTAATTGTTATGGGAGACTGGAATTCGGTAGTAGGACAAGGAAGGGAAGGGAAGATAGTAGGTGAATATGGTCTGGGCAAAAGGAATAAAAGAGGAAGCCGCCTGGTAGAATTTTGCACAGAACATAATTTAGTTATAACAAACGCCTGGTTTAAGGATCACGAAAGAAGGTTGTATATGTGGAAGAGACCAGGAGACACCGGGAGATACTAGATAGATTTTACAATGGTAAGACATAGATTTTGGAACCAGGTTTTAAACTGTGAGACATACCCAGGGGCAGATATAAACTCTGACCATAACTTATTGGTCATGAATTGTAGCTGAAGGAAAAAAAAAAAAAAAAAACTGCAGGAAGGTAGGAAAATAAGGAGATGGGACCTGTATAAGCTAAAGGAAGCTGAAGTTCTTCAGAATTTCAGAAGGAGCTTTAGACAACAATTGACAGAAACAGGGTGAAATAAAACAGTAGAGGAGGAATGGGTAGCATTGAGAGATGAAATAGTGAAGGCGACAGAGCACAAAATAAATAGCAAGACAAGACCTACAAAATATCCTTGGATATAACAGGACATATTAAATTTAATCAATGAAAGGAGATAATATAAAAATGCAGTAAACGAAGCAGGCCAAATAGAGTACAGACGACTAAGAAATGAGATTGATAGGAAGTGCAAAA
This sequence comes from Locusta migratoria, assembly GCA_026315105.1. Classification (NCBI taxonomy): domain Eukaryota; kingdom Metazoa; phylum Arthropoda; class Insecta; order Orthoptera; family Acrididae; genus Locusta; species Locusta migratoria. The sequence goes on along the minus strand of CM048755.1, from coordinate 800,384,022 downwards.
TGGGTGAGCAGGAGTGGCTAGAAGGCAAATACAAGGATGTAGAAGAATGTATAAATAAGGGAAAAATATATACAGCCTACAGGAAAATAAAGATGTTTGGAAAGAGGAAAACAGATCTATGAATATCAAGAACACAGATGGAAAGCCAGTTCTCAGCAAAGGAGGGAAAGCTGAAAGGTGGAAAGAGTATATAGAGAGGCTTTACGAAGGAAATGAACTTAGAGGCAATATTGTAGGAAGGGGAGAAGGAGTAGACAAGTATGAAATAGTATAGTATCTCCTGAGAGATGAATTTGACAAAGCACTGAAAGACCTAAGTCGAAACAAGGCCGCTGGAGTAGATGACATTACCTCAGAGCTACTGAAGTCTCTGGGAGAACCAGCCATGACAAAACTTTCACCTGGTGTGTAAGATGTATGAGACAGGCGAAGTACCCTCAGACTATAAGAAAAATGTAATAATCCCCATTCCAAACAAAGTAGGTGCAGATAGGTGTGAAAACTACAGAACCATCAGTTTAATAAGTCATGTTTGCAAAATATTAACACGAATTATTTACAGAAGGATGGAAAAGCTGTTAGAAGCTGACCTCGGGGGAAGACCAGTTTGGGTTCAGGAGAAATGTAGGAACATGGGAGGCAATACTCACTTTACGGCTTATCCTAGAAGATAGATTAAGAAAAGGCAAACCTACGTATCTAGCTTTTGTAGATTTGGAGAAGGCTTTTGACAATGTTGATTGGAATAAACTCTTTCAAGTTCTGAAGCAAGCAGGAGTAAAATATAGGGAGCGTAAGGTTATTTACAACTTGTACAAAAACCAGACAGCGGTTGTCAGAGTTGAAGGGCATGAAAGGGATGCAGTGGTTGGGAAGGGAGTGAGACAGGGTTGTAGCCTTTCTCCAATGTTGTTCAATTTGTACATTGAGCAAGCTATAAAGGAAAGCAAGGAGAAATTTGGATAAGAAATTAAAGTTCAGGGTGAAGAATTAAAAACATTGCGTTTTGCCGACGAAATAGTAATTCTATCAGAGACAGCAAAGGACCTGAAAGAGCAGTTGAATGGAATGGACAGTGTGCTGAAAGGTGCATATAAGATGAACATTAACAAGAACAAAACTAGGGTAATGGAGTGCAGTCTAAGAAAATCAGGCGATGCTGAAGGAATTAGATTAGGTAACAAAACAATAAAGGAGGTAGACGAGTTTTGTTACTTGGGCAGTAAAATGAGAAATGATGGTCGCAGTACAGAGGATATAAAATGCAGAATGGCAATGGGTAGAAAAGCGTTTTTGAAAAAGAGAAATTTGTTAACATCGAATATTGATGTAAGCATAAGGAAGTCCTTTCTGAAGGCATTAGTGTGGAGTATTGCCTTGTATGGGAGTGAAACATGGACGATAAACAATGCGGACAGGAAAAGGACAGAGGCTTTTGAAATGTGGTGCTACAGAAGAATGCTGAAGATTAGGTGAGTGGATTGTGTAACTAATGAGGTGGTACTGACCAGAATTGGGGAGAATAGAAATTTCTGGCATAGCTTGACTAAAAGAATGGATCGATTGGTAGGACACATTCTTAGACATCAAGGAACTGTGAATTTAGCGTTGGAGGGAACTGTGAGGGGTAAAAACCGCAGAGGAAGACCAAGAGATGGGTACAGTAAGCAGATTCAGACAGATGTAGGTTGCCTTTCTTATGTGGAGTTGGAGGCTTGCTCAGGATAGGGTATTGCGGAGAGCTGCAGCAAATAGTCTCTGGACTGCAGATCACAACAACAACAAATGGGTATTTGTTGGACAAATATATTATACTAGAACTGACATGTGATTTTATTTTCATGCAATTTGGGCACATAGATCCTGAGAAATCAGTACCCAGAACAACCACCTCTAGCCTTAATAGCGGCTTTGATACACCTGGTCATTGAGTCGAACAGAGCTTGGATGGTGTGTACAGGTACAGATGCCCATGCAGCTTCAACATGATACCACAGTTCATCAAGAGTAGTCCCTGGTGTATTGTGACAAGCCAGTTGCTCGGCCACCATTGACCAGACATTTTCAGTTGGTGAGAGATCTGGAGAATGTTTTGGCCAGGGCAGCAGTCGATCATTTTCCATATCCAGAAAGGCCCATACACGACCTGCAACATGCGGTTGTGCATTATCCTGCTGCAATGTAAGGTTTTACAGGGATCGAATGAAGGGTAGAGCCACAGGTCGTAACACATCTGAAATGTAATGGCCACTGTTCAAAGTGCTGTCAATGCGAACAAGAGGTGACAGAGACGTGTAACCAATGGCACCCCATACCATCACGCTGGGTAATACGCCAGTGTGGCAATGTCAAATACATGCTTCCAATGTGTGTTCACCATGATTTCACCAAACACTGATGTGACCATCATGATGCCTGTAAACAGACCTGGCTTCATCCGAAAAAATGATGTTTTGCCATTCGTGCACCCAGGATCGTCTTTGCGTACACCATTACAGGCACTTCTGTCTGTGATGCAGCGTCAAGGGTAACCGCAGCAATGGCATTGGTCTCCGAGCTGACAGTCCATGCTGCTACAAATGTCGTCGAACTGTTTGTTAAGGTGTTTGTTGTCTTGGAAATGTCCCTATCTGTACGATCCATTACAGCCATTCGGATAAAATGCCTGTCATCTTGACTAGTGGTGGTACGAGGCTATTGGGATCCAGCATGACATTCTGTATTGCCTTCCTGAATCCACAGACTCCATATTCTGGTAACAGTCATTGGATCGAGACCAACATGAGCAGCAATGTCGTGATTTGACAAACCGCAATCATGATAGGCTACAATTCGACCTTTATCAAAGTCGGAAACGTGATGGTACGCATTTCTCCTCCTTACTCGAGGCATCACAACGACTTTTCACCAGGCAACGCCGGTCAACTGCTGTTTGTGTCAGCACATTGTAGGTGTTATCACCGGCACCAACCTTGTGTGAATGCTTTGAAAAGCTAATCATTTGCATATCACAGCATCTTCTTCCTGTTGGTAAAATTTCACGTCTGTAGCACGTCACCTTCGTGGTGTAGCAATTTTAATGGCCAGGAGTGTATTATTAAACCATAGTGGCTTTTTCCCATTTTTAATCCACTGTATAGGCACATATTTTTGCAGTTCCCCCAGGGGAAGGGGACTGCGGCACGTCTGTCACGGTCCGCACGGCCACTACAGTTGGGGGTTCTAATCCCCCCTCGGGCATGGATATTTGTGCCATCCTTAGTGTTAGCTAGTTCATAAGTAGTTTGTACATTTAGGGAATGATGACCCCGTGGGTTAAGTCCCATAAACTATAAAAACATTTGAAACATTTTGTTGAGTATGTGCGTGGCGAGCACGGAGCCCCAGCCTTGGTGGCACTCTTTCTTTTCTGGGCTACACTTTGCTTCTCCTAGTGTCCTTTTCCCCTCTCTTGGGGACTGAGTTGTGTGCATCCTTCGGGGAACCAAAGTTATATTATTTTTGGTTTGAGCTCTCTTCTCTCACCTCTTTATTTGCCTCCGCATCAGCGTTTGAGGCTTCACCTCCTACTACTATTTCTTTATTCTTCCTCCCTGTACGCACCTGAAGGCTACCCGTATGGGTGACTGGGTAATGCGTAAGTCCCAGCCCTGGGCTGGCATACAGGGTGTGTGCGTACACCCTGGTGAAGGCCAGGCCCGGGGAGGGGCGATTGCCTGCGCAGATACCTTCCTCGATTCGCCGATTGGTCCCTCCGTCTGTAGATCGGGAGGTGCTACCTGGGGTGGGAACAATCACCCGAGGTAGGTGTGCTTCAGTTGGGGGCCCCCAGCAGGAAGGAGTGGCTATCGGAGACACTGGCAATCGTGGGGGATTCATCCGCGATGGTTTCCCACAGGAAAAGGAAATGTAAAGAGTTTCACGAAGTTAAAGACATACTGAACAATAGTGTACCTCTACAGAGGACTTTACCATCAACACCTAAGTTCCTTGTGGTTACCCGTACTGTGGAATGACAGCCCTTCTCGTTGATAAAACTATTTATAATTCAGAACCATTGATGGGCCATTTAAATCCTGCACTCCTCTGCGTAATGGGACACTACTATTGGAAACAGAAAGTGGCTCCCAGGCACAACGGCTGCTCAAGGCTAATTTGCTCCGGTTTGTGGTGAGCTTCATCCAACCCTCAATTATTCCTGAGGGGTAGTATACTCAGCCTGTTTGGACAGTCTGACTGACGATGAATTAAAGGACTATCTGGCAGCGCAAGGTGTCATCTCAGTGCACTGAGTGATGAAAAAGGAGAACAACGTTTCGGTCCCCACTCGTACAGTGTTCTTGACCTTCGACCGAGTGGCCCTGCCGCCAAAGATCAAAGCAGGATATAAGGTAGTCACAGTACAACCTTATATCCCTAACCCTACTCGGTGTTACCAGTGCCATCACTTTAATCACACAAGTCAGTCGTGCAAGAACCCGGTAAAATGTGTCACCTGTGGTAAAGATGCACATGAGGGGAATTGTCCACCACCGTCCCCTCATTGCATAAATTTTAATGGGAATCATGCTGCCTCCTCCAGGGATTATCCCGTATTTGCCGATGACGGGCCATACAGGAAATAAGAGTCACGGAAAAGGTTCCAATACAAGTTCACGTAAGATGTACACCAGTCGTAAGCCTAATACCACATCGCGTAGTAACTACAGTATGTAGTTGCAGCGCCTGCACCCACGTGGGGCGTGGCCACACAGACGTGCGACCTACAGTTTACTACTGTAATCGACAACGGCATCAAGTTCGACGAAAAGTGTGAATACCTCTTCCAAATCTTAATCTTCAGCTGTGAAACCACAGATCGAGATTGTCGTCGCCTCTTTCGCGACTGTAAATGCGCCTGTTGGATCTCATTTATGAGATCTTTTAATAGGTCTACCCCTTCCTCTATAGTTTGGGGTAACCTCAGAAATATTTCAGGCACTATGGCTCATTCCCCGATTTCCGGTCTCTGTGTCACAACTGACACCATCGTTGGCCCTCCACAAATTGCCAATGCACTTGGTCAACATTTTGCAGAGGTCTCTAGTTCTTCTCATTACAATGATGCTTTCCTCACTAGGAAACGGGCAGTGGAGGCGACTCCATGGCCCTTTACCTCTCAGAACTGTGAACGCTACAATGCCGAGTTTACTGTACAAGAGCTCCACCACGCGCTCTCGTCTTCGCCGTCCTCCGCTCCAGGACCAGATGGCATTCACGTAGCAATGTTGCAACACCTTTAACCAATGGACTTGCACTTCCTACTGGCCACCTACAACCACATATGGATAGAAGGCACCTTTCTGCGATGCTGGCGTGAAGCAATAGTTGTTCCCATACCAAAGCCTGGAAAGGACAAATTTCTCCCTTCCAGCTACTGCCCCATTTCCCTCACCGGTAGGGTATGCAAGGTGATGGAATGCATGATTCACGGGTGCCTGGTGGTATGGTGGCTTGAAACGCGACATCTCCTTTCTAATGTCCAATATGGGTTTCCCAAGCACTGTTCTGCGTTGGATCATCTCGTCGCCCTATCTACTTCAGTAATGAATAACTTTTTACGAAAGCGCCAGACAGTAGCGGTGTTCTATGATCTAGAAAAGGCATACGACACCTGCTGGAGGATGGGCATCCTCTGCACTCTGCATACATGGGGTTTTCGGGGTCGTCTGCCAATTTTTATCCAGGAATTTTTAACAAACCGTGTTTTTAAAGTGCGTGTTGGTTCAGTTTTATCGAGCACTTTTATTCAGGAGAACGGGGTCCCCCAGGGTTCAGCCCTGAGCGTTGTTTTATTTGCAGTGGCAATCAATTCTATAGCCGATCATCTACCACCAGGAGTGTCGGCATCCTTCTTTGTCGACAACTTCGCGATCTACAGCAGCTCTGAGCAAATGGGTCTCCTGGAGCAGTGCCTTCAGCGGTGCCTAGACACTCTCCACACGTGGAGTATGGACACTGGCTTTCTATTCTCGGCTGACAGGACAGTCTGCATGAACTTCTGGCAGCGGAAGGAATTCCTTCTCCCATCCCTTCGCCTGGGCCCCATAGTACTTCAATTTGTCGAGACCACGACATTCTTGGGATTTATTTTCGACAGGAAGCTATGTTGGTCTCCCCATATGTCTCGTTTGGCAGGTCTCTCTACCTGCTTTCTCAATGTGCTGCTGGTATTTAGTGGCACCTCGTGGGGAGCTGATCGGTCTACTCTCCTCCATCTGCATCACACCATAGTTTAGTCCAAACTGGACTATGGAAGCATTGTCTATTTTTCGGCTCAACCGTCCATACTGCGCCGCCTTAATGCAATCCACCACCAAGGGATCCTTCCGGCAATGGGAGCATTTTACACTAGCCCCAATGAGAGCCTCTATGCCGAGGCCGCTGAACTACCTCTTCTCTTATCGTCAGGAACTCTGCTTAGCCATTACGCTAGCCATTTGTCATCCATGCAAGGCCACCCAACGTATGCTGTTTTCTTTAATGACTCACTTGACGGTCTCTTTGCTGAGCGCCCGTCTGCACTGCTACCACCGGTAGTTCACTTGCATTCGTTACTTGGCCAGCTCGGTGTTACAATGCCTGCTACTTTCTCGACTGGAGAGAGCACCTCTCCACCATGGCTAAGCCCCGAATCCTTGTTAACTTGGAACTTCATTCTCTTCCGAAGGACTCCACACCTAGTTTTGTTTACCGGATAGAATTTCTCACACTCCGGTTCAAATTTGATGACAATTTGTTCATCTACACTGATGGCTGAAAGACAGACCAGGATGTTGTGTGTGCCTTTGTGCTTGGCAACGCCTCATTTAAATATTGTCTCCCTAAGTGGAGTTCCAATTTTATAGCTGAGCTGTATGCATTATATTAAGCCACCCAATACGTCCGACGAAACACTCTCGATAGCAGTGTCATTTGCTCGGACTCTCTGAGTGCCCTTTTGAGCCTCCGCACACTATATACTGACCATCCCCTGGTACAAAGCATCAACTATTGATTCTTACCTATCTTTCAGCGAGCGTAACTACTGTGAAGTTTCTGTAGGTGCCTGGCCATGTGGGAGTGTTGGCGAATGAGTCTGTGGATACAGCTGCCAAGGAGGCAGTTCTCATCCCTCGGCTGTCTACCTTTTCTACTACCTGACATTCGTGCTGGCGTCTCCCAATGTATCATCTCACGTTGGTTTCTACATTGGTCATCCCTGTCAGGCAACGAATTGCGAACCATTAAACCTGTGCCTGATATTTGGTCAACGTCATTTCGACCCTCTCGCCGTGAGGAGATTGTTCTGACCACTGCCGTTATAACTACCAGTATTTACTTCATGGTGATCCTGCTCCCTTATGTGAGCACTGTGATGAACCTTTCACTGTGTACCACCTTTTAGTGCAATGTCCGTTTTTTAATCGTCTACGTCATGATCTATGTTTACCATTTGAAATGTCTGATATTTTAGCTGATGATCCGCATTCTGCTGACAGAGTTTTACTTTTTATACAATATACTTTATTTACAATGCATTAAAATGTTGTCCTCTGCGTCCATTGTACTACTACAAAATGATGACTATTTATTCTCTAAACAGGAAGCTAGCAATTTCTAATCAGCTGTTTCTAGCATAAACACTCTTAGTCTTTTTGACTTTGTCGCAATGACATTATCTCTAACTGCTCTCTCCACACCTGTTTCTTGCAGTTATGTGTAAAATATTTCCGTTGGATGTTGGCTCTTGATAGACATCCCAGTGTATATTCGGTATGTTAAAGTCACCCCTAACAAACAATGCATAGTCGAGGTACCTTCTTTTAATGACTCTTAGAACTGGAAGGTCGAACTGGTGAAAACATCAACCATTAACTTTTTTTGTAGAACTGTTACACACGTCCTGATAACTTCACCGTCACTCTCAACTTCAACCTTGGTAGAAACAATATTTTTGTGGACTTGAATGCACACACCCGCTCCAGTTGTGCTGGATCTGTCTTTCTGATATACATTCCACACTTCACTAATTATTTGAGAGCTTCCTACATTGAGATTTAGCCAGCTCTTAGCCCTGAGGTTTATCTCACCACAACAAATTTCCTGCAAAGTGGTTAATTTGGGTACTTAGTTTGTAATAAAGGCTTTTATTGTTTGCTTATGGAATATTACCTAATGTCTGTGAATGGATTGGAATTTCCTGGCACAGAGGACACAGTAGCTTGTAATTGGTTAAAGGCATCAACTGAAGTAGAGGTGATATCTGGTATTCCCCAGGACAGTGTTATTGGTTATCTGCTGTTCCTTATTTGTATATTTATTTATTTATCGTATGACATAAACACTTGGACACGCAAGATACATTGCACAATGACACTTCCCCAGGTGGGAAGCAGAGACAACAAATAGCTTATATCAAAATTTAAGTGCATTAATTACAGAGACATATACAGGTATGCAGTAAAAAGTCCACTACTATGTGTGGTGCAGTAGAATTTGGAAAAAAAAAAATTTATAAATAATATTAATACAAATTTATGAAAGATATATTACATCTTACAGTAAGATGAACAATTGAATCAACACTAATATAAGAATATTAAGTTAGGAAACTAAAATAAGTAATAGGAAAAACAACTATGACATGAGCAGTAAATTTACACAATTTATATTAACTGAATTAAGAAACATAAGCAGCAAACATGGTCCTTATATATTAATGTCTAAACCAGCCAGCCATGAAAGTGCATCATCTGTCACTTTATACAGGTCTGTTTTTGGACCTGGGTAAGACCTGATGTTGCAGTCATACACAATATGGTCTATTGTCTGATGCGAAGCACCACAGTCGCACTGAGGACTTGTCGATATGCCCCACTTGTATAGAGAATCCTGACAGATTCCGTGAGATGTTCGGATTCTGCTAAGTGCTTTCCATTGTCGGCGAGAAAGTTCGAATCCAGTAGGTCTTTCTGTGGGGTCGGGCCAGAGAGCTGTGAAGTTGACAGTGCTCAAGTCCGTTTGCCATTGCTCAGTGATGCTGAAATCCGCATCTTGTAGTAGTTGCGCTGAGACTAGTGGAGGCTTCCTGGACTTCAACCTCCTCAGTGCTAGATAAGGAATGTCCTTATGCACTGGTAGGTCTGTGTCACTTTGGATCCTCTTCAGCTGTTGGACCAAGCAGCCCTTTCTTTGTAGCGGAGGTGGAGCAATGTGACTCAGCACAGGTAACCATTGCACAGGTGTGCTTTTGATGCATCCACTGATGGTACGCATGGTCTCGTGCAGTCTGGCATCTAGTTTGCTTACTTGAGTACTATTCAACTATGAAGAGGAGCAGTATTCTGCAGCAGAATACACAAGTGCTAGGGCAGAACCTCTCAGAGTGGAAGCATGTGCTCCCCATCTGCTGCCACACAGTTTGTGCAAGATGTTATTGCGAGTGTTGACTTTGGCTGCCGTTGCTTCCAGTGTTTTCTGAAGTAGAGGGTGCGATCCAGTGTGACACCAAGATACTTTGGGAACTGATTATGGGGGAGCACTTTATTGTTGAGAAGTACTTTTGGAGATTTTGTTGCTTCCCTATTGTTAAGGTGAAAACTAGTTGTTTCTGTTTTGCTTGTGTTGACAGTCAGTCTCCAATCTGCGTAGAACTTCCCAACAATTTCAAGATCTTGAGAAAGGAGTGTGTCAGCATCTTCCATCCTCTTTGCTTGAACGGCTATTGCCAGGTCGTCAGCGTATCCAAATTTGCTTCCTTTTGTTTGTGGCATGTCTGATATATATAAGTTGAAAAGTGCAGGTGCCAGCACCGTTCCTAGAGGAAGTCCGTTATTTATTTTTCGGACTCGACTTGTTTTGTCACCGATTATTATCTGAAAGGTTCTGTCATGTAGCATATTATTAAAGAGGCGTAAGAGCTTCTGGCATGGGACAGTGCAATACAGTTTATATAGTAAGCCATCTTTCCACACAGTGTCATAAGCCTCAGTGAGATCCACGAAGGCAACCATCGTCTTGAGTCGTTGCTGGAAGCCTGCTTCAATGTGGCTGGTTAGGCTGAGCACCTGGTCCTCACAGCCTCTGTTGTGGCGAAAGCCAGCTTGCTCCACTGGTAGGTGTTCTTCCAGTATTGGTTCTATACGTCTTAAAATAAGGCTCTCCAGCAGCTTGTAGGTTGTGCTCAGGAGGGAAATCGGTCAGTAACTATCTGGTTTATCCTTCGGCTTACCGGGCTTCAGCAAAGATATTATTTTAGCTTTCTTAAACACGGGTGGTACAATGCCAGTCTGCATGATAGGTGAAAAGAACTGGCTCAGCCATTCTCTTGTCCGCCTGCCACTGTGTATTAAGAATTCAGGAAGGACTCCATCAAATCCCTTTCTTTATTTTACTGATGGCTGTATTGACTTCTTCGGCTGTAAATGGCCGAGAGATTTTATTTGGAACTCCTTCTAACTGACAGAATGATTTCAAGTGTCGCTTAACAAAAGTTGTATGTTTCTTGTCTCTAGGTGCTCTAGACAAGGATACAATTCGTGAGGCAATCTGGTTGGGAGATACGCCTGGTACTTCTCGTTCAGGTGCACTGGCGTCTCCCAGTTTTCTTAACAGGTTCCATGCCTTCCTGCTGGATTTGGTAAAGTTTAATGCCTCAGTAGTTTCTTCCCATCTTTTCCTTCGAGCTACATCCAGGTTTCGAAGTAGTTCGTCTGCAATTTCAGCATCGTTCTCCTGAAGGAATCTCTGATGCAGTTCTTCTGTCTCTTCATTCCACCCTGGTATATATTCTTTACGATAGCCCCGGGGAATATATCGTTTGGCCGCTGCTATAATTATATTTACAAATCTATCATAGTTATACCATCTGGCAGCGATCCACCGCAGGGTTTGATCAATGTCATTAGAAAATTTATCCCAGTTTGCTTTTTGAAGGTTCCAACGGGGTCTTGGGAGTGAGCGGATAAGAGGGATGTTGATTCCAATTTCCAGAAGGATGGGGCGGTGTTGACTGTGTGGGGAAACTCTCCTGGATTTTTCTGCGGGTGGGGATAGGATGGGACTGGGAATTCCTGGTAGTAAAGCTCAGATCAGGATTCGTTTCTGTGTTGTGGATAGCAGATTTGAAGGTATTTTTATCTTTCGCATCAAAGACCAGGTGCAGATGGTTTTCTTCGACCCAGTTTGATAGCTTTTCCCCATTTATATCTGTTGTACAATATCTCCAGTCTGTGTGGTGACTGTTGAAATCTCCAGCGTATATTGTGGGGTGGGGGTGAGTTTCTATAACATTCTGTGGCCATTCTGTTTGAGGTGGCTTGTATACGTTTCCCACTGTTAGTTCGTAACTATTTGTTGGAAAAAGTCAGCTGAAAGTGAGACCAGGGCCATATTTTCGATACTGCTCCTCACATAGGTTGCGAGTCCATAATGCCGGTGATATACAGCTCCCAGCAGATCATAACCATGGATCTTCCCTCTGGACCTCTGTTGCTCTGGATTTTCGATGTGTGTTTCCCGAAGAACGGCTACATCAACATTGTTTTCCATTAGAAATTATGAAAGGAATTTGCTCTTGGAGCTGCTAAGCCCCTCTACGTTCAGTTGACAGATCCGTGTAGTGCTTCCCAGCTCTCTTGTCAGTACAGACTCAGGAGTCTGTTGCTTCTTCTTCATCATCATTGCATGAATCAGCCCAAGTGTTTGATAGCCAGGACAATCCAAAACTGTCGTGACTTCTGGCTCTGACTTCGTGCCTCGAAGTGACTGTTCTTTAGCACCACCCAGGGGACACGTGTAGCTTGAGGATTGCTACGGATGCGAACAGTCATTGTCCCCCATATTTGTATGAACAATCTGTCAGAAAATGTGAGTGGCTCTCTTGGGTTGTTTTCAGATACTGATGCCATTTATTGTCTAGTAAAGTCATCAGAAGATTGAAGTCAACTGCAGAACAATTTATATATGTGTATGGTGTGGTAATTGGCAATTGGCCCTAAGTAATGAGAAGTTTGAAGTTTGAGAAGTTTGAACTTCTTGTACAAGATAAATAAATAAAAACTGAAGGTCATAAATTCAACTAAAAACCGAGGAACTCTATTATGACAGATATAAATTAGAACAAATTCATAGAAAATGTTTTAGGAATGTGAAAAGACTTCTGTTTTTTGGCAGAACACTTAAAATATACAACAGAACTATTAAAGTGACTGCCTACACTATGCTTGTCTGTTCTCGTTTGGCTTATTGCTGTGTGGCGTGGGAGAATATCGGGTAGGACTGATAGAGGACAGCATCTAAAGTTTACAAAGAAGGGCAGCTCCTTTTGTATTATTGCACTACAGGCTAGAGAGTGTCACAAAATGATACAGGAGTTAGTGTGGGAATCGTTACAACAGTGATGAAATCTACTTATGAAATTTCAGTCACTCACTTTCTCTTCTGAATGCGGAAATATACTGTTTTCTCCCACATAAATGGGAGAAATGAACATCAAAACAAAATAAGAGAGATCAGAACTTGAGCAGAGAGATTTACGTGTTCTTCCATGCCATTCGGGAATGGACTGGTAGATACATAATACGAAAGTGGTTTGATGAACCCTCTGCCAGGCACTTCTGTGTGATTTGCAGAGTAACTTTATAGACATAGGTGTAGATTATATTTGGTATTCAGGTAAAAGGACAGAGTGCTGCCCTGCCCTGTATTTTTAGAAATACCGAGATTAATTTGCTGCGAATGTGTAGATTTTGTGAAATAGTCAGCCTTTCCAGTCTATTATCAGAGCTATATGCCACCTAGTGAAACTATTGCTCTGGGATTCAATCCTTGGTCAATTCAAAGTGTCTTCACTGCAGTGTTTGTTAATGTGGGGATGCCAAGTTACAGCTTTGTTTGCATTCCACATTGGAGTGCAGGTGCCTTGGTAACTTGTGGGGTAAGTGTGAATGAGAGTTAGATGAAGGACAGGAAAGGGCACACAACATCCAACATGACTATACTTAGAAAATAATGAAATTTTCAACAAACAGATGAGCTGAGATTGCTTTAGAAAAAGTTAACATGAAACTTTTTATTGAACTATATTCATTACCAGTTTTGATGAGTCTTTGTTGCTGTACTTAGATCTTTGAATATTTCAGTGTTACTTTTTGTCACTTCACAGTTCCATTTGGGTGTGAAATGTTATTGTGAAGAGTTGGACTATTACTATGTAACATTGAAATATTCAAAGATCCGAAGATGGCAACAAAGATTGAATAAATTTAAAAAAATGTTTCATGTAAACATTTTAAAAAGTGACCATGGCTCATATGGTTATGGAGAATTTAATTATAAATGATTCAGTGTTGGTGGCACCAAAATGGTATGAGCTATTTTTAAATGAAATAGACTGGTATATCTGCTCAAGCTGATTAGATGGTTAGATTGAGCTACTTAGACACTAATTTGAAGTCATTTGTGGACTTAGAATGGCAGAGCATGATGTCACCAGATCACTGTTGTTCTGTGATTGTCGTGAAGAACATTCTAAACAGTTCTAGGGAATAATTTGCCTACCTGGTTCACATGGCACTAATTCCCTCAAACATGTGACATAATTGAGACAGTTCATGCACAAAATCCTGCACCACAACACTTACGGACATATTGTTGGCTATAGAGACAGCAGGGCTCACTGTTGTTGCAAGGGACTTCCGACAACATTTTTAGTCCATGCTATGGTGAGTAGCTGCATTAGGCTGACCAGGAGGTGACCTGACATATTAGGAGGTATTTCATGGCTTTTGTCACCTTGGTGTACATTGGTGAAAAGACCTGATCTTCAGTGAAATTTAGAGAGAAAATGATGTCATATCACATCCTAATTCTTGTGTTCTTGCACTTCCTTTTCTGATCTTTCATTGCTTCATTCAAAAATATTCTAATGAGAGTAAGCATTAAGGCTTTTTCAGACCTTAGATTTCGGTGAAACAGTCGTCAATTTCAGTGAGAAGTTTTTTTCTGATTACAGCTTCCTAATGGTTTGTACGTAGCATTTGTGAATTTTTTGTTTATACTCATTGCTTTCTGCATCCTATCGTATACCTTATGCATATCATGTCTTTTGCCATGTTGCGCATATCATCAGTACGTGACCAGCTTGCCTGGAAGCCATTCTGATCATATTCATTTTTCTTTCTCTTTCAGTTCCAGTTTTAAGGCTCTCGTCATATAGTCTCAGTAAAGAATTTAAAACTGTAATAGCTTCAGAGTTTGCATAGTCATACTTGCTTATCTTTTTAACTATATTTGAAGGAGGAGGAGGAAGCAAGCTTAGGGTTTAACGTCCCATCAACAGGAGGTCATTAGAGACAGATTTTACACTCGGGTTTTTTGGTAAGGATGGTCAAGGACATTGGCCATTTCCTTTCAAAGGAACCATTCAGGCATTAGCTCGGACTGATTTAGGGATGGCCAGAGGTGGATTTGAACCACTGTCCTTCCGAATGAGAGTCCAGTGTCTTACCAATGCGCGTTCTCGCTCGATCATATTTGATGAACCCTTCTTTGTACTTTCCAGGGATTTTCCCTTTACTAGGACTAATTGCATAAAAAAATTACATTTTACTGTGTCCCATTTTGTCTGGTTCAGTAGGAGATAATGTAAGAGGACCATGGTAACATGGAGAACGTTTTTATGTTGTCTCTTTCCTTTTCTGACATTACAACCATATTTGTCACATGGTTATTTCAAGGAGAACACTGTTAATAAGTGCCATAACTACAAACGTTACCTGTGATTATCCAAGTCCACTTTGGATATTCAGCCACCCATAAACACTTTCCATTCAACAGATAGGTTTCATTTATGTGAACCACTGCTCATGCTTTAATATTTATATTTGTACTTTCTTTTCAATAATCTGTACTCATAAAACACACACTTTGGTTGAGAATATTTTTCTTTCTCCTCATCTCAGGATCAAGAAACCATGTGGTGGAGCACACTTGGTTCTTGATGAGATGTGACCTAGCTCTAACCAAGTTACATTTATGGACTTGCCTTGTGTTCGGTACTTGCATGCTGCACCTATTGTAGAATAATGAAAGTTTTTCCTCGGTTCTTTTAAGTTGTAACAGTTTCAGCAAATATCATTTTTTCACAGAGGTATATTGTTGCAGGTACAGGGAGATTATGTATGCTTTTAGTAAACTGTTAGCTGATTTGTATGTTACATAAATCATGCTTTCTGCTTACTCTGCAGTCTGACATAAATCACTTACGTAATACTTTCTTGATTTTCAGTGCCACCTTTATTTGTTATTGAATTTCTTCATCGTGTTGTTGACACGTTTGAAGATTATTTTGGGGAATGCACAGAGTCCATTATAAAGGAACATTATGTAGTGGTATATGAGGTGAGTGAGGAGAGAAACAAAAGTGTGGCAGAATATTGTATCTTTTTAATAACATATTTATTTTGTTTTGCAGCTACTTGATGAAATGTTGGATAATGGGTTTCCATTAGCTACTGAATCTAATATTCTGAAAGAGCTCATAAAACCACCTAACATTTTGAGAACAATAGCCAATACTGTAACAGGAAAGTCAAAGTAAGAAACCTGCATTTTGTTTGGCATTATTTATTATTTTTTGCTTGGGTATTTGACTAAATTAAGACTAATGGATTGATTTGGGCCATCAGTTAATGTTAAGAGAGCGTTTATAGCATTAGAAATAAAAGAACCCACATAACAATTACCAACACAGTTGGGCCATTCTGTGCCAAGTGGTCTAATATCGAGAAAAGTTCCCACATGAACCTCGTGGATTTTGATGACATTTTGCATGAGCATCCACACATGTTCTCAATGAACACTGGTAAAGTTTCAGTTTCGGAAATTCAATACTTTCTGAGATACAGTCACTTGTTTAAGACCATAGCACAGCTTCCAATAGTGCATCGATGAATTTTCAGCAACTTTGAAATGATATATATCTGGTAGTATTTGCAGGAAAGAAACAATCTTATACAACTTTTAGTGCTCTTTAAAGTAAAATATTAAGAAAAGGATTTCTGAGAAATTTTCATATAGATAATTTGAAGCAAAGTTGGTCGAAAAAATAGCCGGTTAAAAAAATGCGAATTTTAGTTTTTTATATCTCTGAAAGTAATTGTGGGATGTACATGAAACTTTGCACACCATAACTCACCAACACAAGGTCTTGGAATATAAAGTTTCATTTTCCTGTTGCTTTTCTTTATTTCACAAATCTAGGGTAAAGTTGCTGATTTTTCAAAAGTGCTAAAAATGGGTATTTTTAGTCAACTTTTACAAAAAAGTGTTTTCTCCAAACTCTTCTAAGCTATGTTCATTGGAAAGAACATATTCTAAACTATCTAGAAAATTGGATTTGGTTTTGCAATGCAAGTATGTAAGGCCCTAAAAGGTAGCATCATCATAGAGGCGCAGTGGAAGTTTGAACACATATTTCTGGCACTCCAATTATACCTGAAAACTTTTATTATGCCTAATAAATGTTTATTAATGTCTGGGATAAGTTAAAAAAATATCTGGTAAATAGGTAATGGCACTGTCAGGAGTAGCCCTTTTGCTTTTATTGCAAGTGTTCATTTGCATAAAACTCTTCTCTCTCATAAAGAATTCAATGAATAAGAGGTTCATATTTTTTGTACTTCTCAAAATTGGAAGTATTTACAAGTGGAAAATGAAGACCTAATTGTTGGATTCAATTGTATGAAACATTTTTCCAAAAAAGAATCGGTTTGCTTGAATCATGCATAAAGTGATGTAAACTTTCCAATCAATATTTCAGAGTTTAATACCTAGGTGTTGTAACCTGTGAATTTTTGTCTTAAAGTTGTTAGGGAAACACATGGAATCTGGAATTGCCAGTTATTTCCTAGATCATGAGCTACAGGAATTTATTGTAGTTAAGCAAAGGATCCATACTGATCAGGCCACACTGGGCACTAAGGAGATGGTAGTGGATGAATTTATTGAAGATGTAAAAAACAAAATATGGAGTCTGTCATGGCATCATTACATTGCCAAGCATCGAAACTTGCATCTTAAAGGCCTTAAATGCCATCTGAAAGATGAAGACCTTGTGCTAATGGATTTTTAGGAAGATTATTCTTTTATCATTCAGGATGCTGTGCAAGGCTTCCACTTGGACAATAGTCAAGCAAAAATTCATTCATTTGTTGTCTACTTTTGTCACAATGAGAAAGTGGAATCTTTAAGTTTCTGCATTATCAGTGATTGTTTGTGGCATGACACTGTTACAGTTCATGTATTTATCAAGGAGCTCATTAAATATGTAAGAGATTGGTTTGCGTAGATATCCCACATTCATTATTTCATTGCTCTCTCCAGTGCTCAATATAAAAATTTCAAGAATTCCCTAAATTTGTGCTATCATAAGAGTGATTTTGGAATGACAGCAGAATGGAATTTTTTTGCAACTAGTCATGACAAATCATCTTGTGATGGGATTGGGGGTACAACAAAGCAGTTAGCAGCAAGAGCAAACTTGAAAAGGCTCCCCTAGATATGTTTCACTTCTGCTCTGAAAACATTAATGGAATTAAATTTGTTTTCGTCAGTAAAGATGAAATTGAAAAAAATATTGTCACAAGAAGAGAGGTTTAAACTTGGACAAACTGTAGCAGGCACTAGAGAAAATCATCACTTTTGACCTATTGATGAAACAGTCAGAAGTTTCAAATGATTGTTCATCTTTTCTAGCTAAAATGGATCACAGAACTGAAGGAGGCATATTAATGTCTGCTCTCCAACCAGGACAATATTTTGCATGCATCTGTGAAAATGTGTGGTGGACTGGGAATATCTGAGAGACTTTCACTGAGCAAAGGGATGCATTAATAAACTTTATGCACCCACATGATTCAGCAAATTCATTTTATTGGCAACCAAGAAGTGACAAGTGCTGCGTTCCAGAACACCACATTATTGCAGTTACTTCAGCTCCATCAGTAAATTCCTCTTGATATTCATCAGAAAATTAATGTAGAGTATCAAAAATTGAAATAGGTTAGAGGAAACAATCTAAGGAACCTAAGAGCGGCTTCTAATTTTACCCAGGGCACTTAAATAATTTTATTATCAGGCTTGGGAACCTAAGTAAAGAAACCCTTATTAGGCTTGAGATTCAGCGGTAAACAAACCCACCTGTGGCAGCTGTTCCTAAGCTATCGGGCGTGGCCCCTACGGTGATGGGGATGCTGGTTTTCTCAGGTGAAATGAAACTAGCAGTGGTTAAACCAACATGGACCATAGCAACTCATTTATACACTTCTTTTCCATCAGTAAGCTAGTGTTGTTCATTAAACAGGCTACTAATAATTAGATAATGATTATGCAAATAAATTTTACAATTTACATTTATTCTAAATAATTAGAGAGGGAGAGGGGGGAGAGGGAGGTAGGGATGACAATTAAGAAATAACATTGTTTCTATTTATATTATTTCACTATTTGGACTTAAGCTAAGTCCTATTCATCAGGGTTTCACTTGTCCCAGACATTAATAAGCATTTATTAGCCACTAGCTGCTCCCCGCGGTGTTACCCGCAGTTCAATAGTCAGACATTAAAGTGCCAAGAAGGGCATAAATAACTACATGACTGTTTGCGACATTGTTAGCACGGAATATATAATTGTCTTGGAACGGGTGGAGAGCCAAAAATCTATTGCAATACGTCCCTGTAAACGACGTTTCGAAACTTCTTGTTCTCCGAGTATACGTAGAGATTTTTAGCTCTCGATACACGGGAGCAGTCTACGTAGAGCTGTCCGTGGGAGAAACATGGGGTGGCCACATGAATACCTGCCACTTTTAATGTTTGTCCTTGACTCTTGTTTATAGTAATCGAGAAGGCCACTTTCAATGGGAACTGTAACTGGTTAACCTGGAATGGCAAGTTTGTTGGGATGATGGGAATTCGTGGTATTAATACAGTCTCTCTCTTGGCTCCAACATGGGGTGGCCACATGAATACCTGCCACTTTTAATGTTTGTCCTTGACTCTTGTTTATAGTAATCGAGAAGGCCACTTTCAATGGGAACTGTAACTGGTTAACCTGGAATGGCAAGTTTGTTGGGATGATGGGAATTCGTGGTATTAATACAGTCTCTCTCTTGGCTCCACCGGTGATGATGGTGGCCTGCGTAACCTGGTGCCATTGCATAATCGTGGTGCATCCAAATTACGCATCAATAAAACAGGCACACCCATCTTCAGCTCCAATTTGTGGGATGACACCCCTGACAGTAAGTAACTACAATAACAACAATACAGTAATCGAAAACAAATGCCAAGTAAAGGAACAAAATAAACAGCAAACCTAACCGAGAAATGTAACGAAATAAACTACAAACCTAACGGAGAAAAGTAAAGAAATAAAAAAGACATCTAACGGAGAAACGAACTGTTGAGATCCTACAAATGCAAAGCGAACCAACATAAGAACTAAATGCAAACATTCGAATGCTATAAATAATCGAAATCACCACAGAAACAATTATTCATTGAAATCCAAAGAGAATACAATTTTAAAGAATTACGATAACATCACAGTGTTCGAACATCTATAACGTTTCATATGTTAACTGCAGCGTACCGCCTGCCATCTGTTGAGTGCATTTGCTACTACTTTCGTTGCAGTTTACATACGCTATTTATACGTGGCAGTTCGTGCTTTGTACACAAAATAGGGCTTGGTATCTAGATCCCATTCTGCACAAAACATCAATGTTTTTTCTTGCCATGGTACTTAGAGCATATTTAAAGTCTTCAATTTATATACATACTTCCTTCATTTGTTACAACAAATGAAAATGAATGCGGCATAAACGCCAACATTCAGATTTCTTGTGTATGTAATTATATCTCAGTTAAGCCGTTTCGGCAGTATCCAAGAATCTTTTTGTATATTCAAAAGTAAAAAAGATAACAATAACAAAGAAAAAAAAATTCACTATAGCAGGACCCGAACCATTGCCCAAAATAACAGCAGTCTATTACATGACGCGTTAACCGCCGTGGCTAAACACGACATACTCTATTATGCTCCTCTGCTCTTTTATTAGAAGCTTCTTACAACAGTTACGAATTTCTATGGATATATTTTAAATAAATAACTTGTAATAAACATTTTGAAAAGTAGCCTATGTCCTTATCCAAGACATAAGAAATTTCTATCTGAAATTTCATCTAAATCAGTGCTGTAGTTTTAGCGTAATGCGGTAACAAACATACAAACTTTCGCATTTATAATATGTATAGGATAATAAAAGATTTCAGGTATAATTTGAGTGCCAGAAAAATGTGTTCAAACTTCCACTATGCCTCTATGATGATGCTACTTTTTAGGGCCTTATATGCTTGCATTGCAAAACCAAATCCACTTTTCTAGACTAAAAAATACCCATTTTAGCACTTTTTGAAAAATCGGCAACTTTACCCTATATTTGTGAAATAAAGGAAAGCAATAGGAGAATGAAACTTTATATGCCAAGACCTTGTGTTTGTGAGTTAGGGTGCACAAAGTTTCAGGTACATCCCACAAATACTTTCGGAGACATAAAAAACAAAAGTTCGCATTTTTTAACCAGCTATTTTTTTGATCAACTTTGATTCAAATTATCTATATGAAAATTGCTCAGAAATCCTTTTCTTAATATTTTCTCTTAAGCTCTAAAAGTTGTATAATATGGCCAGGTTTTGTTTCTTTCCTGCAAATACTACCAGAGATATATCATCTCAAAGTTGCTGAAAATTCACTGACACACTATTGGAAGCTGTGCTATGGTCTTAAACAAGTGGCTGTATCTTGGAAAGTATTGAATTTCCGAAACTGAATATTTACTAGTGTTCATTAAGAATATGCGTGAATGTTCATATAAAATGTCATCAAAATCCATGAGGGTCATGTGGGAGCCTTGAGACCACTTGGCATGGAATGTCCCAGTTTTAGTTCACTTTGATAGGGTTGTTATGTTTCAAATATACATTTCTTATTGCTGATAACTCCTTTACATTTTTAAATGTTGTAGACACCTTTTGGTTTCATTCTTTGATTTGTAAAACCATCACATGTAAATAATCTTGCTCACAGTCCAGTGAAGGCACTACATTTTTAGCTTTGTCCTTGTCTTGGGATATGTCCAAAGATGGAAATGAAAGTAATCTTCTTTCTATCAATAAAACTTCCACTGAGTATGTTTATATTGTAGGAGGCGATCCAATTGTGATATGTTCAAAAAATATAAAAGCCAAGATTGCTGATAATTATTAATTTTATTTTGGACGACCAGTTTTGCTGGTCTCTGCCAGCATCGTCTGGTCCAAAAATCTTTTTTACAAGGCTGTTATCTTGGAAAGTCAATCAGTTGCTACATAACATAATTTAGAGTGCATATGTTCACTATGTCATTTTTTTAGTGAACTTATGCACTCTAAATTATGTTATGTAGCAACTGATTGACTTTACAAGTTGACGGCCTTGTAAAAAGATTTTTGGACCAGACGATACTGGCAGAAACCAGCGATACCACTCATCCACAATAAAATTAATAATTATCAGCGATCTTGGCTTTTATATTTTTTGAACAAAACACCCTCTGTTTGTTCATTCTTACTGTATGGGTGAACAGCCAGAATGGTAGATGTGAGTATGGAAGGTTAATCCTAAAGCTGCCCTCATACAGGGAGTGTTACTAATGCCAAAGCATATTTGGTCACCGAGTCTAAAGGGGTTGCCACAAGCTCCAAAACTACATGCAACATCTCGCATAATGTGTTCCTCAGTGTCATCAAGGCTGCATGAATGTCACAGTTGCTTTATGAAAATAAAATAACAATGTAAACACTTTTAGAGATTGCCAGAAGAAGAGTAGAGAAAATAGTGTAGAAGATTTGGACTTGTCAATGGTTCAGACTGAATTGTTGGTAGAGAAACAGTACATAATACTTCCATAATGTCATATGGTGTAATATTTTGGGGTAACTCTTCAAGTCAAGAGAAAGTTGTCAGAGTCAAAATGGTGTAAATTCACAGACTCCTGCAGAAGTCTGTTCAAAGAACTGGGTATATTAACTACTGCCTCTCATTATATTTATTCCTTAATGAAATTGGTCATAAATAATATATCCCTCTTTCCAACAAACAGCTTATTTCATTTCACTGTAAGGTTTTTAAAGTAAACGCCTTTTTCTACTGCGAAGTAGCAGTAGCAAAAGGCGTTTACTTTAAAAACCTTACAATGAAATACAATTCAGCTGCTGCTCAAAATGGCCACTGCAAGCAGCTTATTTCATACAATACTAGGAACAAAAATGCTCTACACAAGAACTTAAAAGCACTTACTTTTGTTCAAAAAGAGGTTCACTACTCAGGAACACATATTTTCAATAATTTACCAACAACCATAAAAATTTTAGCTACAAATTAAGATCAGTTTAAGAGGAGCCTAAAAGACTTTCTTGTCGCCAACTCCTACTCCACTGACTAATTCTTAAATAGAACCAAATGATGTGATATCTGTATTCATACTATTAGTGTTATTATATTATCAGCTTGTAAAAAATATAGGTATCTTTATTAGTATTATTATATTATCAACTTGGAAGAGAAGAAAAAGAAGAAAAAAAAGTTCCACATCCATGAGGATCTCCTGAACACGGATCTATGGAACGAACCAACTAATTTGATCTAAATCTAATAATGATCTGCGGTACACTCTTCGACATAAGTCTTTACCGTTAGTGACATTGAGCAATAAACTTGGGCCCACCGATATTCTGTTAGTCTGACAATTTTCATAATATGGCAACATTGTAGACTGTGACCATTCCTGGAGGAAATCTCATCTTCAGTAGTTTGGCTACACATGAGCATCAGATGACTGTTTGTCTAAGAGTAAGCTGCAAGTGTTCCAATGATAGTAAAGTTTAGCTGCAAACATATTCCTGTTGGAAAATATTCTTACAACGATGTGTTACATCACTTAGTGCCCATTATATTCCTTTATCGTTAACTGCCTACTGTGGAAAGAGTGCCGAAACACTAGAGAGTAATTTTTTTTATTGCATTGCCAAGTTTTCCTATAACCGTTTCTAAAGTTTTGTGATTTGTTGACTTTTGCTATAACTTTGTTCACGAGTTGATGTGGTAGGTCAACATTATGCCATTATCATGCCTAACTCAGTTTTGAATTTTATTTTTTGCATATTTTGAGTTTTGAAAAAGCACTCCTCTGTTGTGCCAACTGAATAGACAGTTCTGGGACTACAGTTCCAGACTGGGGTTATGTTGGAGGGACTGGACAGGGAGAAGGGGAGAAGGTGGTGGTGGTGGATGAGGAGGAGGCAGCACAGACAAGATTGGGGTATATTGGTGGATGCGTGGGAGGGGGCAGCAGGCGTGGTACATGGTATGTGAATGCACACATGGGCATTGCCACCAGTGAGTTTGTCTAATGTCTAGGGAGAGCATGACTGAATAGAGGAAGTGTGGGCTGTGGCTGCAAGATGAGTCGTATTAGGGTGGTGATGTGTGCAGGGCTGGAGCATTAGAGCAATGAAGGATCTGTTGCAAGGATACCTCCTATCTACGTAGTTGAGAAAAATTTATGCCAGAGGGAAGGATATAGATGGCACAGACATGAAGCAGCCATTGTATTTGAACACATTGTGCTTGGAAGAGTGTTCTGTCACAGGGTGATTGACTCTGCTCTTTTCCCAGTTTGGCAGTGGCTGTTCCTTTGGGTGGACAGTTCAGTGGTGTGCCCACATCAAATGCCGTGCAAAAATTGCAACAGAACTGGTGTTGTACTGCACGACTGGTTTCTCAGGTGTTTTTGCCTTTGATGGGATGGGAATGATAGTATAGTAGAGTCCTGAAAACTTGGCACTCGGTAACCCGGCCACCCCTGGCACACCCCCTGGAATTATTCCGTGCTCGCAGAATCCAGGATAGGAGTTGTAGCGTATAGCAGTTATGCGTTATGCTATGTATGAGCCCAGACATGTTTTCTTGTGCCACCCACACACTATTTAAGAATACTTTGAGTTTCATTACTGCAATACGTTGATTCTATTTCATACTAAAAACAGTCGTGATCAAAACTATGGGAGTACAGTTTTTCACTGTCGTTTAAAATCAGCTTAGGTGTGATGGACAATAATGAGCTTAGCTACAACAGATGACAATGACACACTTGTGATGCGGCCTCGAGTGCTCTGCCACTGTGCGACTTCGGCCTTTGACTTTTCTTAACCACATTTTGTGAAGTCCGTGTGAGTGTAAGTAAAGAATATCATTTTTTAGATATTGTCTTAAATTTAGTGTTACTGTATCCATCATTTCTATTGTATTCTAAAGTAAGAATGGAATGTATTTTATAACAAAAAATCTTACCTATTCTTTATTTTTCAAAAGAGATAGATTGGCTGGCCAGTACTTACCTTAAGCGAAAGTTTTCAGAGTCCAAATGGTGTAAATTCACAGACTCCTGCAGAAGTCTGTTCAAAGAACTGGGTTTATTAACTACTGCCTCTCATTATATTTATTCCTTAATGAAATTTGTCATAAATAATAAATAATATACCCCTCTTTCCAACAAACAGCTCACTTCATACTTACAATACTAAGAACAACTTGGACAACATGGACTTAAAAGCACTTTAGTTCAAAAAGAGGTTCACTACTCAGGAACACACATTTTAAATAATTTACCATCAAGTATAAACAATTTAGTTAGTAATAAAGATCAGTTTAAGAGGAGCCTGAAAGACTTTCTAGAGACCAACTCCTTCTACTCCATTAGGGAATTTCTAAATTGTACCAAATGATGCATGTAATGGTATTCATACTATATTAGTATTATTATCTTATCAGCTAAAAAAAATTGTGTGTATCTGTATTTATATTATTAGTATTATCTATTATTCAGCATGTAAATTTTGTTTTTTGACATGTTCCACATTCACGAGGATCTCCTCAACATGGATCTATGGAACGAAAAACTAACCTAATCTAATATAATTAACATATTTACACTTTTTCCGAATTGTATGCTTTTCGAAAGCATGTTCCTGAAGAAAAAATGACGAAATCTATATAAATTGACACCGGCATTGCTTTTGCCTTAAAACAGTGTGTTAAAGAATTATTCGCAGTCAAGTTTCTTGACACTTTGCATTTATTCAAATGTATATTTCGTGTTTCGTTGTTGGCGGTATGCGTCTAGTTGACTTACAACCTGCCGATTGTCAGCTTGGCTTTGCTTATGTAACTGGTAGTTTTTTATGTTTGGCATGATGCATTTCGAGAATTTATTCTTGTTGTGAAATGCAAGTTTTATCTCATTTAAATTGGATTCCATTGTTTGAAGGGGTGTGCTCAATGGCCACAAAATTACTTTTATCAATAATGAAAGCAGCAGCATTAGCCGTAAAATCTTTTGCTTTATTCAGGCAAATCAATTTCGGTTTTCCAAGAAACCATCTTCAGTGCTGTCTGCTGGTCCAACAAGAAATATATAAAATCAAATAACTAATACCAAAGTACAAACTTTCCAATAGGTACAAAGATCATGAGTAATTAATACATACCAAGTTCAAAACAGCATTTTTGTGAAATGTACAATAACATTTACGTCTAACGTACCGTTGACAACATAGCTACATACAGGTGATATTATCTGTTGTCATACAAAGTGAAACTGAGCCAGCTGCTTACAGTTGTCCACAGGTGGGCTCTGTGTGGTCGTCGTTAGCGCACTCTTTATTGCCTCAATAGGTTTACATTGTTTATATGTATAAAAGAATTTACAATATGAATAAATTGAAACATATCGCTTCTATCATTTTTTTATTATGGATACAATAATAGAACAACTCTCGATAGAGCATGGACCAGACAAAGTTTTTACATATAATTACACTCATTACAAAGTTGGAATATTAATTAAAACAAATTGAATAAAATAGCATAATTGACAATAATAAAACAATAACATAAAACAACATTCAGTGGTCAGTATTTTTAGGTGCTCAGCAGAGCAACGAGCAGCGTCATCTAGTGTTTAAAAACAGTAACATGTTGTGTAGTGCTAAACTGCTGCATTTCCACGGAATAGGTTGGGAAAAACATATATCCTGTAGCACCTTATTGGTTGCTTATCAGAAATACAGAACTATATATAAGTCGGAATAACATAACAGTATCCTGTTACATGATGAATTAATTAAACCTACAGCTACAAATCATTTACAAAAAGATTTCATACAACACTTGGCAACTGTTCTCGCACCATGAACATGATGCAGTAGCCTTATAGGCATAGCCAATAGTAACATAGATGGGACGTGCCAACGTCCAATTTCTATTTTTCTCTTATTTCCTTGGGTCACACACCGCAAAGTGTAAGCCATACTATTATACCAATTAAAACAAGTGATCACACTGAAAACCAGGACACGTCTTGTTTACCTCGTAACAAATCAGTGTACAGTCGTAATCATAGGCCAGACCAAACCTCTTCCTGCTACTTTACATTTGTACATGATTTGTGATTCATTATTAAAACAGTGAAGAAAGTTCAGTTGACTCACCACAGTGGTAGGTATTGTTTATTAGCATTTATATGCACAGCAAACAAGGTATGCAGCATCATCTGGTGTCTGATAGCTGCAGAAAGGTTTATTTCATAGTTTATAGTGCAGTGTTACCACTTTTGCACAAAATACAAATATTACATAAATATAGTAACGAAATAAAAATTGAATGAGTTTATATGTTAAAGATGTGTGATATGAACGCATTAGCCATATCGAAGATCACAGGTCAAGGTTCACAAGGAGCTGAAACCGATTAGGCCATTGGTTGATGGTAGAGA
Organism: Locusta migratoria; assembly: GCA_026315105.1. Taxonomy (NCBI): domain Eukaryota; kingdom Metazoa; phylum Arthropoda; class Insecta; order Orthoptera; family Acrididae; genus Locusta; species Locusta migratoria. Next base: position 800,357,066 of record CM048755.1, on the reverse strand, counting down.
GGGTCCTCTTCGGAAGGTAACTAAAAAAATGCTTAAATTAAAAAAAAAAAAAGGTATAAATATGACAAACAGTTCTCGGTAAAAAACAGTGCTCAGTCAGTCAATGCAATCAAAGATGTACCCATCACCGAAGATATTACCTTTGTTTCACTTGATATAGTAAATCTTTATGCCAACATTCCCACTGAACAGACTGTAGACATTGTAACTCAAAATCTCAGTAGACTGGGTACTATGTCCCAAACAGAGATCACAGAATTCATTGATTTATTGTCTTTCTGTTTAAAATATAATTACTTCTCCTTTGATGAAAAAATGTATATGCAAAAAAGATGGCCTTAGCATGGGAAGTTCAATATCGGGTTTCCTAGCAGATGTGTTTTTTAATCATTTAGAAACGAGGTTCTTTCATCAGTTCCCTAATTTAGTCAACAAGATTGTTTATTACTACAGATATGTTAATGATACACTGTTTCTCATCAAAGGCAGTACAGGTGATGTAGATGAAATAGTAAATGGTTTTAATGGTCTGCATAAAAAGATTGCTTTTACACTTGAAATAGGTAACAAGGGCTCTATAAATTTTTTGGGTCTTACAATCAGCAATGACAATGGGAGACATGCATTTGGTATTTTTAGGATACTTACTTCTACTGATGCCATTGTAGATTATAACTCTAATCATCACAGTTCACATAAAAAGGCTTTGTTCCACTTTGCTTTCAATAGAATGTTTAGGCTTCCTTTAAAAAAGACAGACCATGAGTCTGAACTTAAATTAATACAACAGATTGCAAAGAAAAATAATTATCCCAATGAATATGTAATGAAAATTTATAACTGGGTTGCTCACAAATACAAAGAAAACAAATCAAACGCTCAAAATAAAGATGAAAAATCCAAAAGATATGTAACATTGCCTATTATGGGAAAATTAGCACAAGAATAGCATCAGTTTTCACCAAACAAAATATTGTGGTATCTTTCACTACTGAAAATTCCGTAGGGCATCATTTAGTGACGAACATTAACAAACACAATAAATTGCACGAGTCAGGTGTATACAAACTTTCATGTGCTGCCTGTAGTGCCTTCTATGTAGGACTAACTGGGAGATGCTTAGAAGTGAGATATTGCCGCGAGAGACCACAAACACTGACTGCCGGCTTGGCGCAGGGGATAGCGTCACGGACTGCGGTGCTGAAAGTCGCCGGTTCAATCCCGCCCACCGGCAAAAATTTATCTCTTTGTAATTAACAATTCCAGAATGTTCTACATCTTTCTTATGTTCACTTGTAAATTCTACTTGTTTCTTATGTTAACTGTTCTTCTAATTTCTGGTAAATTCTGTCTGTGTATAAATAGCAGAGCACTCTGCCTGAGAGGCAGTCAGTGCTGCGTGTATGTTGAGTTCGTAATAAACGTGCTTTCAGTATAAGTGCTGTGTTCAGTTGCCTTTGAAATCAAGCCTGATTCCATTGCAATGCGACATTGTTTGGTGAAGGCGCCGGGTACCCTGTGCAACAGCTGCATCACTGTGGCTCCGTTTAGGCAACGTAGAAGCCGTCGCTTACACGGACCAGAACCAGAGTACAAGGGATATACCTGGTACATCCTTCCGAAAGTCCGTTTCATCAGAAGAACCATGGACACATAATCAACGGTAGGCCAACTGCACATCAGACACCCGTCGGTGTTCTGTGGAGACGCTGGACAGGGTCCCAATAAATGGCTAAAAGGATTCGAACAAGTCGCCAAGTACAACAGGTGGGATCGTACAATGTGCTTGGCCAACGTTTATTTGTACCTGGACGGAAAAGTCCAGCAATGGTTCGACAACAACGAAGACAAACTGAATGACTGGGAAACGTTCCAGGCGGAACTTAAGAAGACGTTTGGAGACCGAAAGCGACACATCCGCTCAGTGGAAGAACAACTGAAGAACGGGGCCCAACGATATGGTGAGCCGACAGAGTCTTACGTACAGAATGTTTTGGCCCTGTGTAACACTGTCAATCTGAACATGACAGAGGCCGACAAAATCACGCACCTAATGAAGAGTATAGCAGAAGACATGTACCAAGCCCTTCTGATAAAACGTCGCTATGACAGAAGAATTCATCAAGTGGTGCCAACGTGTTGAAGAGATGCAACAAAGGAGAGTTGGACGCAAGAAGTATGACCGACTCGCCAATGTAGTTCCTATGGCCGTTGTGGAAGACGAGCAGGACTTTGCTTCTCTCATACGACAAATTGTGAGAGAAGAATTACAACAGTGCATGGCAGCCGGGACTATTAGACCGAGCGAGCATCAGATAATGGCCATGGATGTAAGTAACGAAGGAGCCGATGCCGCTGAGGAAGAGGTATTTCAGACATTAGCTCCTGTTTGCCCCACCAACGCACCAGACGTGAAGAATGGCGTCGCCCTACTATGACATACGCTGCAGCCGCCAAATGGCAGCCTATGAACCGGCCGACGCGGGCACAACCAACTCCCCCAGCAACAATCGTGCCCCGCAGAACAACAGACGTCTGGAGGACAGAAGACAACACACCACTGTGTTTCCACTGTGGGCGCCCTGGACATGTCGTACGCTACTGCAGAGAGAGAAGGCGAGTATTCGACAATTATTTTCCCGCAAGACATCAGCCATCAGAGCAGTTACATCTCAGGCAATCACCTGCTGATGAGTTCAGTTGACCTATGAGAAGAGGCCCATCGCCGTACCCTAGACGAGGTCGCTACCCGACGCACTGCAGCCATTCACCGTTGCCGTACAGAGGTACCAGCCACTCCCCTAGCTGCCGTGCCCAGGAAAACTAAGTGAGGCGACCGTCTACGGAGGTGAGGCCGCCACAGATGAAAATCCTCCATGGACGACAGTCGCTAAGATGTGATACGGGGGCAACTGTCCTGAAGGTCGCGAATGTAAAGTAAGCCCATCCAGCAGGAACTTGTGTCGCAAGAATAATCATCATCAACAGGACCCAGCTGTTTGTATTTGTCATGTTAACATAATGTAGTCACAATGTCATCCTTGGATGGGACTTCCTTCGGGCATCCCAAGCTATCGTTGACTGTGGAAAATCTGAGCTGCAAATTGAAGAAGTTGTTCCGCTAGATCACGTAATACAGAATTTTCTGGGAAGTTAACATCGTTGACAATGTGACGATACCGCCACTGACGTTGAGAATAGTTGCAGTCACAAACACAGATGACCGATTAAACTGTGAAGTGCTTATTGATAGCAAAATGTTTATCCGGTTCACCAAAGTAATTTATATACCAGCGGCTATCATAAGCATTACCAGTTGTCGAGGAGAGATTTGGATCACAAATTGTAACGAGCACTCACAACTTATCCCCAAGGGAATGTGTATCGGGACAGCTGAACCAATCCAGGACGGTGAGCTCAACGTCATCAATGAAGACCCATGCCCTGCTATTAGTACAGACAACATGCTGGAGGAAACAAACGTGGAACTGCCAATAGGGCCTGGACTGACCAAGGAACAACGCCAGCAGGAGTTAGGTATACTATGCCAATTTCCAGGTGCATTCACACCGCAGCAGGAGAAAAGTCAGACGAAACAGCCCACGATAAAACACCGTATCAATACTGGGGATCATCCGCGAATTAGCCAGCGATCGTATAGAGTCGCCTGCTGCAAAACGGATAATTCGGGAGGAAGTGGAGAAGATGTTACAAGATGACATTATTCAACCTTCCAAGAGTCCTTGGTCGTCTCCGGTGGTCCTTGTAAAGGAGGAGGATGGCACGTGTGTCGACTATCGGCGGCTGAATAGAATCACAAAGAAAGATGTCTACCCATTGCCGCGCATTGACGACACCTTAGACTGCTTGAAAGGAGCTACATACTTCTCAACTATGAACCTGCAGACAGGTTACTGGCAAATCGAGGTTGACGAAGCTGACAGGGAGAAGACGGCTTTTATTACGCCTCACGGCCTCTATGAATTTAAAGTAATGCCATTTGGGTTATGTAATGCTCCAGCCACATTCGAACGCATGATGGACAACTTGCTTCGACACCTTAAGTGGACGACGTGTCTTTGCTATTTAGATGACATTGTCGTTTTCTCGAAAACATTTGAAGAACATCTGAGTCACCTGTCAATTGTGTTGAAGTGTGTTCAGGCTGCAGGACCCCGCCTCAATTCAAAGAAGTGCCTCTTCGTCACCAAAGAGATAAAAATCCTGGAGCACCTAGTCAACGGAGATGGTGTCCGTCCTGATCCAGATAAAGTAAGGGCAGTCACAGAATTTCCAACTCCTCAGCACATTCGTGATGTGAGAAGTTTTCTCGGACTGTGCTCATACTACCGACGTTTCATAAAAGGATTTTGTAACAAGTCACGTCCAGTACAAGAACTACTGCAGGGAGACGCCAAGTTTTACTGGGATCAGACGAAAGAAAGAGATTCCCGGGCACTTAAGGAGGCTCTAACTTCCGCACCAGTGCTAGCCTTGTACGACGAGAATGCAGAAACGGAACTTCACACAGACACCAGTACACCAGTGGTTATGGGATTGGTGCAGTGCTTGTACAAGTTCAGGAAGGTGCTGAGAAAGTGATAGCCTATGCATCAAGAGTACTCTCACGTCCGAGGTAAACTACTCTTACAACTGAGAAAGAATGTCTTGCAGTTATCTGGGCTATCAACAAGTTCTGGCTGTATTTATTCAGCAAACCATTCACTGTCGTGACAGAGCACCATTCTGTATGTTGACTAACTAGCTTGAAGGATCCATCAGGTCAACTAGAAAGATGGTCACTAAGACTCCAAGAGTACGATGTCACAGTGGTATTCAATAACGGACACAAACACAATGATGCTGACTGCCTTTTGAGGAATCCATTAGTGGAACACAACAGCATTAATGAAATTTCAGCCCTCATTGAATTACATGACATTATGGCTGAACAGAGGGAAGATCCATCATTATTAAAAACGATAAAGGCCTTGGAGAAAGGAGAACCATCCAATGGAGAGTTCCAACTTATAAATGGAACATTGAGAATAGCTGGCTGGAGATGAGCTGGAACAACTAGTAGCCATTTGGGGCCCAGTGGATCGTAGTTGCTCTTATACAAATATTTCCACGATACTCCAATATCCGGTCATCTGGGATTCGTGAAGACCCTAGACAGAATTAGACGCAGGTATTAGTGGAAAAGTCTCTACTGATCTGTCAAGCACGATGTGAGTCATTGTGAAGAATGCTAGCGACGGAAGCATGTGCAATTACCTCCATCACATCTCGTACCGATTCCGCCGGCAGTAGCTTCATTCCACCGAATTGGAGGTTCCCGAAGTCGACAACCGGTAACCGTTGGATAATAGTCTGCACTGACTACCTCACACGCTACGGTGTCACCAAACCTGTGCCAACTGCGGAAGCTCCAGAGATTGCAAAATTCCTTGTAGAAGGTAGGAGGAAGGCAACGGCATACCACCTCCAAACAGGACCATGCCTAGTAAAGCACTATTGTGTTCAAACCAATCTTTCGGATTGTTGACTGCTTTACCGTTTTTATGTATTAATTACTCATAATCTTTGTACCTATTGGAGAGTTTGTGCTTTGGTATTAGTTTTTTGATTTTGTATATTTCTTGTTTGGCTAGCTGACAACACTGAAGATGGTTTCTTGGAAAACCGAAATCGATTTGCCTGAATAAAGCAAAAGATTTTACGGCTAATGCTGCTCCTCTCATTATTGATAAAAGTTTTATCCAAGTATTTTTGTGACGTTTTATAAACGGTGAGACTGATGATATGCTTGTGAGTATTTCTCTGCACATTTATTGGGCACAGTACATTATAACCTTGTGGTGGTGTAATTCCTCTTTCCACTAGCTTCTTTGCCAGTGTGGCTGGCGTGTACTCAAAACAATCAGAACAAGTTGCTTTGTAGACGTGAGAATAAAGAGTTGCATTGTTTTTGTAAAACATATTTCTGATTTTATAAAGACCTTTATCTGTTAAAGTTAGGTATTATTCAATTCGGCACCACCATAATACCCTCAAGCTCAAAAAACCGATAATAGTGCGTGATGCGGACCCTATGCAAACGTCACAAAAATAATTATATGAATATATTTGCACTCAAGAATGCGAATAAATTATCTAATATCGTCGCGCGCCCGTCTCCCCCCCCCTCCCCGCCCGTCTCCCCCCCTCCCCGCCCGTCTCCCCCCCTCCCCGCCCGTCTCCCCCCCTCCCCGCCCGTCTCCCCCCCTCCCCGCCCGTCTCCCCCCCCTCCCCCCCCTCCGCCGCCCGTCTCCCCCCTCCCCGCCCGTCTCCCCCCCTCCCCGCCCGTCTCCCCTCCGCCGTCCCCTCCCGCCGTCCCCCCTCCCCGCCCGTCCCCCCCTCCGCCGCCCGTCCCCCCGCCGCTCCCCCGCCCGTCCCTCCCCCCTCCCCGCGCCGTCTCCCCCCTCCCGCGCCGCTCCCTCGCCCGCTCCCCCTCCCGCCGCCCGTCTCCCCCCCTCCCCGCCGCCCCGTCTCCCCCCCTCCCCGCCGCCCGTCTCCCCCCCCTCGCCCCGCCGCCCGTCTCCCCCCGCCCTCCCCGCCGCCCGTCTCCCCCCCCTCCCCGCCGCCCGTCTCCCCCCCCTCCCCCCCGCCGTCTCCCCCCCCTCCCCGCCGCTCCTTCCCCCCCCTCCCCCCCGCCCGTCTCCCCCCCCTCCCCGCCGCCCGTCTCCCCCCCCCCTCCCCCGCCCGTCTCCCCGTC